>JAGQAX010000020.1:36324409-37650019 GCA_019142605.1 Cephalopholis sonnerati
TTTTGTTCTAAAAAAAAAAAAAATTCCCATCCACACAAGCACTGTTATAAAAAAAAAAAAAAAAAATTGGTCCAAATTATAATGCGAAACACAGGTGAATCCCTGTCATTAGCATGCCAAACAAACATGTGGCATTATAATGCTAACCCTAGAGCTACGCAAAGAAGAAGAAGGCCAATTAGAAGCTTAAAAAAAAAAAAAACTGTTACCAGCTTCATGGAGCAATAACCTCTGTGGCACATTCTGATGCCTCTGTGCCTTAGTATAGTGGAGGAATAACTCTACATATAAACTCGTAAAAAAAATCCTGTAAGCAAGGTTAGAAAGGGTTGCTGGGGAGAGGGGTGTCTGAGGTCACGTCCACCATTGCACAAAATTTTGCGTCATTTGTGACTGTGCACACTTTGGCATCTCAAGCAAAAAGCAAAAGCAAAAAGTTTCTCTGTCTACACATCGACACTGCCAACATAGTCTTCACCCTGGATGAAGTTTTACAACAGATCCATTTTCAGTGATGTAAAATGCAGTTTGTGTGTGAAGAAAAGGCCAAAATTTGGCATGACAGCCGTCACCCTCCTGTTTTTTTGGAGCCAGAAGTGGCCATATTTGGCATTGTGGAGGAACAAGAAGTGGATCTGACTGCAGACAGCCTGTCACTCAAAACAGCCAACTCTTAAATATGCATAACTTTAATCCTTGATAAAATGTAAATGGGAGATTTATATAAAAATTCAATCCTTGTACGCTTGTCATGAAGGGAAAAAATTAGGTATAGAGACGAAAACAACTTTTTTGTACCAGGCTGTAATAATGTTTTTGTAAAGTTGGGAATTTTAACATGGGTGTCTAAGGGGATGGAGCCAGCCTCAAGTTACCATTTGAGGAAATGCAGTTTTTGGCACTTTGGCGTCGACGCGGCTGCCGCTTTGCTTACACACTTACTTGTATTTTAAAACAAGGTGTTTTAATTTTTCAGCCCTGGACGTTTCCGCTTCCACTGCACCAAAGAACAGGAGCTGCTGTCTAGCAGGTATAATAGTTACCATGGTTACCATGCTTACAATTTTATTCCAGCATATTTACAAGATTTGCTAATTTGCACTGAAGTCAAGAGGCTGATGTGAATGTCATTAGTTTTGTAGGTATTTGGTCACAAACCAAAGTACTGGGCAAATTCAATTTTTGACATGATGTTGGCACTGAATAAAAAGTTGAGGTATAACCAAAGTCAGTTGTGGTCATCATCTGGGGACCATGTCTGAAACAAATAGCCAATAGTTGTCAAGATATTTCACTTGAAACCCCAAATGTCAACCTCATGATGCTGCCAAGAGGGAAACTGAGGAGATCACCAAAGTCATTCAGCTACTTTGCCCAGGAACCACAGATGTTCGTAAAACATTTTGTGGCAGTCCATCAAATGTAGAATGTGATATTTCATTGGATGAGGGGAAACTTTGACCTGCTGGTGGCGCTGGATTAAAACTCAGGGGGTGACCAAAGCTGTGAGAATTCATCCTTAGGGTAGCATGGATATTTGTACCAAATTTTATGTCCATCCATCCAATAGATGGTGAGATATATCAGCTTGAACCAAAGGGGGAGCTGGGATACATAGCATAGACATAGATTTTAGCATCCTTTTCTTATTCAGTCCAGTTTGGACATTTACATCAAAAAAATCTATGCATCAATTGTGGGGGACCTCTGCTTTAGTAGTTCAACAGTTGTGGTGCTGTTTTTGTATTGATTGTATTGATATGGGGTCAAACTCCAGTCACTATTTAGACCACAGCCCCCCCCCGCTCCCCAGCTCCCAGTCTGCATGCCTGACACCACGATTTGAAGGCTCCCACTCTACATGATGTACTCGTGATGGTTTCAGCCTTGTTCTATGTTTGAATGGACCTTTGTGTTGATGTGTATAAATGAATCTACTTGTGTTTTTAGTCTGTAGAGTGTGTGTGTCTCTCCTCTGTGTTCTTTGATTCTCGGGACGTTGGCGTATTCTAGTAACTAGGCGGACGTCACAGATCTATTCTGGATGCCCAGTGCAACAGCCGGCCAGCAACAGCAGCAGCAGCAGGGGGAAGGAATGCCGTCTGTCCGGAGGCCTGGGCAGAGTGATCGCTGATCCTGTCGGAGGAAGCGGAGATGGCGGCTCTCCTGTTTCATGGGTTGTGGAGGAGAGAGAGGGAGAAGTGAGGAGAGAAAAGGGGGAGTTGGACTGGGGACATGACGCTCAGGAGAGGGAGAGAAAAGAGTGAGAGTGGTATTGGTGGTGGTGGTGTTGGGGGGGGCTGAAGGCATTTGGTTTGGTGCCAGTCGAGCCAGCTTTCTGGCATGCCGCATTCCTGGAGATCAACACCACGGTGTTTCCTTTCACCCCCACCCACCCACATCCACCCTGCAGCCCACCCCGATACTCAGCACCATTTTTTCCACAGTAAATCTTTATTGAATAAAACAAAACAAACCAATAAATGTATTATCATTTCAATGACAAACATGTACCACAACAATGGAAAGTGATCGAGATCCTGTGTCCAACACAGGACTAATATTCACCAAGGCATCATCGAATTAAACATGCTGTCCCTCAAGGGGAGGACATGAGCTTTAAAGTGACACTGTGTGATGTTGAAGATAAGAAATAACATAATCTTTGTCTCATGGCTGAAAAGTGGAAACGACAAGCAATAAAATGCACTCTTCCTCAATTTTAATACACTGAAGGGCTTTGATGATAAAACCTTTCTTGGTTAGCTTATCTAAATCTAACCAAGAAAGGTAATGAATGTTGTTGTGTAACTGATATTACTTAATGTGTTCATGACTTCAGTGCTACTGTTGCACCATGTTTTGGCATTACTGATTATCTTTTGATTGTCACTTGTAGTTGCACATACACAGTATTGCCTTTTGCAACAAAGTGGTTTTCATGCACTTGTTTTTATGGGCGTTTTTAATTTGCGCATTGAGTGTAATGGAAACAGATTTCAGCAAATAAACGATGACGTCCCATCATTGCATAAGCTCTCTTCATCTTCTCTGAAGGCAATTGATGCACTTATGTAGGCTATGCAGGCAGGGATATTAACACAACTTCTCCAAGAGCACATATCTGTAATATTAATTGTTCAAAACCCTCTATTTCCATTGTCCAGTATGCTCTTCGTTGTTATACATCCATTGTTTTCCTCTGTTTCCTTCCTACTACTGCAGTGGTATTGTATACTTTGACTAGAAATTGGTGCCACCTACTGCTTATCTCCATGAACCAACTACCAATATTGGTATAAAAGTAGTACATGGAAAAGTGCAGAAATTTGCATTTTCTTTTACAGATTTTGCAGATTTTCATCAGTTTGATTAAAATTTGAGTTATATTTGGGTGGAAATTTCAGTATCTAAATGCATCCATTTTCATCCACTAATCCGGGGCCGGGTCGTGGGGGGCAGGCCAAGCAAAGCACCCCAGACGTCCCTCTCCCTCGCAACCCTTTCCAGCTCCTCCTAAGGAACCCCAAGACATTCCCAGGCCAGATGAGATATGTAATCCCTCCAGTGTGTCCTGGGTGTGCCCAAAGGTCTCCTACCAGTGTGACGTGCCCGGAAGACCTTTGATGGAAGGTGTCCAGGAGGATCCTGATCAGATGTTGAACCACCTCAACATGAAGGAGCAGTGGCTCTACTCCAAGCTCTGACTCCTCCCCCTATCTCTAAGGCTGAGCCCAGCCACCCTACAGAGGAAACTCATTTTTGTTGTTTGTATCTGCAATCTCATTCTTTCAGTCACTACCCAGAGCTCATGACCATAGGTGAAGGTTGGGACATAGATAGACCAGTAAATCGAAAGCTTTGCCTCAGCTCCCTCTTCACCTCTGCAGACACCACACCAAACCACCGATCCATCTCATGCTCCATTCTACGCTCACCTGTGAACAAGACCCCAAGATACTTGAACTCCCTCAAGCCTCAGGCGAGGGAGTTCAAGTAAACTTTGCCTCATGATGCCTTAAACCTGTCATCCAACAACGCTAATATACTAAATACTTTGCTCAAAGAACAGAGATGTTGCGTCTCAATGAACCCTTTTGATCGCCATGCTGACTGTGTGGAAAATGTGTGTTGGAAATGCTGGCTAAATGAGTAAGTGCAGGCTTTCAGTCAGGTGATGAGAAAAATAAATTCATAGACAGAAGATGATATTTTAATATAAAAACATCAGAGAGCAGAGAGATGACTGTCACTCATCCAAACCCATGTCATGGAAACATGTAAATAATTGCATTGACGTAATTGTAGTCACTAATTTTAGAAGGACTTGGAAAATGTTCAAGACTTTTTCAGTCTGTGTTGGCAGGCACTCCTGTGTGGGATGTTGAACCAAACCACCAGATTTAAATGTTTGCGAATGTAGGATGTATTGATGCAATACGTACGCAAGCAGTGCGGTACAGTTCAGTTTGGTACACTTATTTTCCATTTCCACAGTGAAAAGTTGTGGATGGTACCAGAAGAAGCGTTCCGTACCGTCCCCATGTTTGGGCCCCCCTCTGTTGGGGTACCTAGCACACAGATCTGGTACTAAAAGGTGGAGCTGTGACCACTGCAGTCTGATTGGTCAGTAGAGGACGCTCACTCTGCTCAGGGCTGAGTTGTGTCTGGTTTTGAGGCTCATGTAACCACTGTTCATACTGTGGAGAGTTTGATTAGTAAACTGGAACTATAAAATGAAAGGATGTTTTGCTGCCTCTCACAGCAGCTGGAGTCGGAGAAAAAA
The DNA here is from genome assembly GCA_019142605.1 of Cephalopholis sonnerati. Classification (NCBI taxonomy): domain Eukaryota; kingdom Metazoa; phylum Chordata; class Actinopteri; order Perciformes; family Serranidae; genus Cephalopholis; species Cephalopholis sonnerati. Next base: position 36,329,196 of record JAGQAX010000020.1, read on the forward strand.
TCACTTCATTCACTGGGTCGACTCCCGGTGTCTTTTAAGGTGGAACGTTAACTTGTAATGTTACTCAATGCATGAGTTGATGACGTGAATCCATCAGCACACCTTAAATTTCACTGTGACAACTTTGAGCATCACTTTAGTTTTTATATGACAGACACTTTTATTAATGAGCGGATCTTTATATATATTAATTTCGACAGGGTTATGTAAATAGCATATATTCTAATCCTCACTTGAAGGAAAAAAAAGCGTTGCAGAGCGTTGTTCCTGTGGGCTACAGCAACACTAAACCCCTGAGCTTGCCTGAGAAGGACTAAATGCACAAAGCTGCTATTTTGAAATATCCCATGGAGAGAGACTCACTGCAGCCTGTTGTATTTTGTTCTGAAAATGTGGGCGTGCAGCCTCGTTCTGTAGGACCATAAACCAGGTGCAGACTGGATGGAGCAGTGAGTGACAACAACCCTGCCCACGTTAAAGAGTACTTTTTGCAGTGGAAACGCAAGGATCATTCATTTAATCTAGCTCTGACACACAGCGCATCATAGAGAGGAAGTTACGGCACTCAAATATTACGTCACCTGGTGTACTAACAAAGCTCCGCTTTATCCTGTTAAATCAATTCTCACAAATTGGATTAATTTTTATGAAAAGCCTTTTTAACTCTTTTGATCTGAGGACCCCACGGACTAAAGAAATATGAATGACTTACAGGGTAACTGAGGAATGGAATGGACGCATAATTTGAGGTAGGAAAAACCCATCGTCTCATTGAGTCCCAGTGTCTCTGCCAGATTTTGTGCATACTGTCCTTTATAACAGTTTTAACCTCTGCCTTACTTAATGATACTCACATATCAATTAACTGTTGTTTTAATAACTGTTTAGCCAACATATCTACTGTCTCATTTCCTTCCACTCCTGCATGAGCAGGAACCCAAATAAAGAAGATACAATCATGACACACTACTTCCTGTAGTTTATATCAGACACACCCTTTGTCACAAGGCGGGCTGTTTAAGGTGAAAACACCCTGCCCACTGCTTGTTACACACTGCTCTTCTGCTAGCAGGCTAACTGTGCTTTAATTCCTGCGGTCATTGGTACTTATATGCAACAGAGAAACCCAACAGGCTGAGTTTGTGCTGCACTCTCCATTCTCTGCTTCTACCTAGGTTTAGCCACTGGTAGCTGAAGGCCTCAAACACACACCTGAAGCCTGAGGTTGGAGTCTGCTGCCCTGCAGTTGGATTTTTGAGACCACAGAGACTCTTCAGAAAGGTTTTTTTACTCAGACACCAGACATCACTGCCTCACTTCGTAAAGCTAAGTGTTTGCTGCTGTTGGTTTGTTTTGCTAATTCATGCTGAGTTGATGCCTTTGCTCTGCTCAGTCTGTCTTTGTGTGCTTGGAAATGTCAGAAAGCTAAACAATATGTTATGATCTCTGCTGGTTGATTTCTGCTGCTTTTCTGCTGCAGTGTGCAATGTTGGCATTAATAGTGGTTGTTGATTTGCTTTCTTGGCTGAACTTTGATTTCAATGGGCTGCTGGTGGCGTGTGCACTGTGATGCTTTAATGCTGTTAAAACGTTGGAATAATATTGATTGTTCTGGCTTGAACTGGTTTTGCACATATTTTTCCATTTGTTAAGTTTGTTTCATTTAAGCTAATTGCAAAACTAATTAGCCCTGAGTTTGGTTGTAGAAATGTACACATGACTGCTTTCTCATCTGTTTGCATACTTCTTTCAGTGTTAAATTTCCTTAATGTGATATTCATAGCTTTTGTCACACAAAAGATTGATACAGTTATTTTAAGCATTACAGATGTATTTAAAGCTGTGGGTTAATGTGTGAACTTGCTTTGCTACTCCAATTACTATAACAGCGTCTTTAGTGATCACCTGAGTCTCTGTTCTATGGGTTACACTCATACACATGGATTCCGACCCACATATGTATACTGAGAGTCTCGTGCTGCTTATCAACACTACGTTCAAGCTACAAATTCTTGTGAAATCAATGTGTTGGCAACTAATAACGTGCTGCTGTGTGGTTTCAGTGTGTCTCGTCTCAGTGCAGCTGCAGATGGGTTGTTGGGATTGGTTGTGTCCATGTTACCTCACTAGATGGCAAATTAACTGTAATGGTTGGAAGTTTTTTGGAAATGGCTACACAGCACCTGCAGTTCAGCCCACACATAGTAGATTTCACAGCTCTGTATCTCATGTGGTTTTTAACAATCTGCTGATCTCAGTGTTTGCCTGTGGGGAGTGACACCAGACATCATTATATACTTTAGTGTATACACCTTATTAAAGTGATTCTACTTGACTTGTTTGACTAAAGTAACAGGAGCTGCTGCTCAGGCGGGACGATGTAACAGAGTGGAAATGCCAACAATGATGTCGGCGTCAAAATTTCAGTTTCAGACTTTTTTTTTATGTGGAACATCGATGCTTGCTAATGACTCAGATGGCAAGATTTGAAGTGACATTTTGAAGTGACATTTTAGGGTACATTATGCACCATGCGCCTGGTGTTACATCTTGGCCTGCCACTGCCTGCAAGTGCCCTTGAGCAAAGCTCCAAATCCCAGCCTGCTGTAGGGAATGTAAAGAAATACTATCTGTGTGCCTTCAGCAGAAATTAAATTAATTAATTAAAAGAAAAACAATTATAAAATAATTGCAGCATATCTAAATCAACCACTGTAATTTGCACACAACTGATGAGATACTGTCTTTTGAGGAACTGTTCTCAGATCTGAAAATACAGTACGCCCCACTAGAGATACCTTTGACCTAAAACAGTTTCCACTCTGTTTCTAATCTGGTTTCTAACCACACTATGACGCTCACATGAGCTGTGAAAACCATCACACCCATTCAGACCTTTTCCTTTTTTTTATTTGTATAAATGTGTGAGTTCATTTTATTGGTGATGTCAATAGCAAAACAACAGATGGAGGCTAGTAGATGGCAGTCTTGGACATATTTGTGCTATCTTAACTTTTTTTTTTTAAACTTAAATAGATCCATTAGAAGTGTTTTAGGCCATGCCAGCAGTCTGGCTTTGGGCTTTGTAGCAATGTTGGTCTATCCACCACCTGAAATATGTAAACAATTGGATGGATTGCTGTGTACAGGAGGGATGTGATTGAAGCCCACAGGCTGAGGTGGCTTTTCCTCTAGTGTCACCAGAGTTTTTTTTTTTATATATACTTTTATCGTTGTTTTTAACAACACATAAAGTGCTGTACAGCATTGCAAAAGTAAAACAGTCAGATAAAAAACATACATTTACCCATGTATACATATGCACAGGTACACACATACACAGATACACAGACATACACCTACACACACACTTTAAAGGAGCAGACACTCACATGAGATAAAGGCCCAATCAGGGCCTATCCTGTTATGACTGGCTACAACAGGATGTAAGACAATAAGTTAGTGTGACTTACTTCAAGTGGAGTTATTATCAATAAAGTGAGAGTTTAGAGTCTAGCTTTTATTTATTCCATGAATGGATTCCAGATTCTCATAAATTCATCAGAGGAGCAATTTAATATTAATTTTTAGTTTCCCAAGTTTGAGATGTTGCATCAGCTCAGTGGTTGAGGGTTCCTCCAGTGGAGAAGGATTAACCTCTGTGCTAATAAAGTCACAGATTTTGGGTACTGTCCCTGTTTTTGTCTCAGAACATTGGCCCTTTCACAGTGTGTTTTAAGTTAATCAGACTTACTTACTCCTTTTCATCCCATGTGGGACATAAGGCTTCAGTGAGCTCTTTCCATTGCATTTGATCCGTGGCAGCATGTTACACCTCTCCCCATCACAGGTTCATCTTCTCCAATTCCAGTGTCACAGTTCTGCGCCCAGGTGGTTTTGGGCTTTCTGGGGTTTCTTTTCCATCTTAAGGCAACTCTTGTGATCTGGTCCTGTTCCATTCTTAGCACGTGGCCTAGTCATCTGAAAAGTCTGTGAGAGATTTCTTTGGTGATGTCATGGCTACCTGTTTTCTTGTACAGTTGAAGGTTGGAGATTTTGTTTGGCCAGAAGATCTGGCATATATGTCTGAGGCATCCATTGTGAAAGGCTTCCACCTAAAAAAAAATTGTTAAGCGTTTGGTTGGGGGTGCATAGTATCCTCGGGTTCTCAGTCAGATCCACCCCCCTCAGCTCCACCCATTTTGGCAACAACCAAAATGCCTAACTCAAGTCTTTAAAACACTAGTTTCTGTCCACTTCTTTTATTCAATCTATGGGTAAATATACCTTCATGTTAACATTATCACTGTGATCATGCTGCATTCAGCTCAAAGCACCACTGTGCATATATATATTAAGTACATAAAAATGTCTCCTATAAAGGTGATATCAGACTGCTGATATGTGAATTACCTTTAGTCTTTTATGATGATTTTACTGTATACTTGTGTGTGTGTGTGTGTGTGTGTGTGTGTGTGTGTGTGTGTGTGTGTGTGTGACTGTTTGTTTGTTTTTGTGTCTAAAAGAAGGAGGTTTTGTGTGACTATGGATATTTTTATGAATTTGTGTGTGTGTGTGTGTGCGTGTGTGTTATTGTGTACACGTGTATTTTTATAAATCAGTGCGTGTGTGAGTGCGTGTACGCCTGTGTGAGAGCAGAATATGTGGACGGTCTGTCAGCTCAGGTTAAGCTGACGCTGAGTGGCCACACCTCGGGGCTGTGCAGGCCTGCAGGGCGGGCTCTCTCTCATCAGCAGCATTAGGTCGCCGTGTGTGATGGCTGCTGACCCCCGGCGGAGCATTGGCCGTGACGGTTTGGCCGGTGTTGGGCACCAATAATGCCAGGTTCTGGGCTCACTTCCTGCCAGGAGCAGCCCTCACTCTCCTGATGTCAAATAGTAAGTGGCGATGGCAAAGATGGCACTTTGGGTGATTTGTGCTGGGCCTCATCAAGGACACCCTGTTAAAATGCCCCGTGTGTCTGAGTCATAGACCATGGAGGAGATGGATGCGAGGGGGGGGGTGTCAGGAAAGTAGTTTGAACAAACATTTCTTCACTTTCAAGAGAGGATTAAAGGATTATTTTGGATCTAATTTTCGTACATCTAGCCAATGATTCTGTAACCTTCTGGGCACACAGTGACATCGCATCAAAATCCAACAGGACAAGACACATGAGCAGTCACACAATCACATGACTTTGAAATAAGGTATGACTAAGTTGGACGAGAAAATAAGAGCAAACTTTAGAATTATTACCCTAACTTTCTGTTGTAAACATCACAGTTAACAGACTGACCACTATAAAAAAAACTTAGACCCTCCAGAAATCACACCTGAAATCACGTGACTCACAAGCTCACAACTGTGTGCACAAATCTGTGAAAAACGGGTGTTACAAACTCAGCTCTGAAAGAACAGTCTACGATACAAGTGCAATTGCACATCCACAGATTTTCAAAATCAAAGATTTGCCTTTTCAAGAGTCAAATTTCAACATTTTGAACTTTTTCCCAACGTAGTCCCCAGTTTTCAGATCGCTATTTACAAGGTTTCAAACCAGAAAAACAAACTAAATACACCGGGAGAACAGTGACAAATCTGAAACTCTGAAAATGTGTTGAAAAAACATTGTAAAAAGAGTGCTGCAGTTGTGATGTAAAATTCAAATGCAAAATAATGTTTAATCAAAACATTATACAAGCCTTCAAAACTTAAAAAAGAGGATCAAATTCTTACAGTAATGCAGGCAACCATGGTAAAACCCCAAGGCACTTCATGTTGAGGTGAAATCATCTCATGTATTTATTCCTCAAGCATAGGCAACTGATAAGTTAGGCGTAGCATCGGCAAGTTTCAAAACTTTGTTTCAGTCTTGCAAAATCTTTTTCATTAGGTTTGAAGCTTTCAACACTAATTCTGGGGTCAGCTGATGCCATATGATGATGTGCACGGTGAAACATCAAAGTGAGGGGCAGCAATCAGCACATGAAAATATGTGAAATATATGTTAATCAACCACCTGAGTCAACCCATAAACTACAAACTTTATGAATTACAGTAGCACAATTATCAGGACTGCGACAGGTACAGAGCACCTTAGTGTTCTCCAAGGTGTGTGTGTGTGTGTGTGTGTGTGTGTGTGTGTGTGTGTGTGTGTGCGCGCACGCAGATGTGAGTGGATATAGAACAGTGACTTTGCAAATCTTAAAAATGGCAGGGACAAACTTGGACGATTAAAAAGGTACCACCTCGTACATCTGTCAGCCAACACTTCATCAAGTAGATAAATTAGAAGTGTTACTTTTTAAGCATGAAATGAATACCATTAGCTACGCCACAAACCCCACACCTGAGCGGACAGACGAACGGGCGGGAATGGGGAGGGGGGGATTTTAAGTCATAACGCACAACATCGCACTCAGTGATCAATGACTGACCGCCATTGGTGATGAATGATGGCATTGTCAAATCCTATTGTAAACCTTTTGTAGCTTTTTTTTCAGTTTTGAAATATGAAAAGAAAACCTCTTGCTAAAGTGTTGCTTTGTTTACATCCTGTCCTTTTCTTGCCCATTTGGACGTCTTTTAGAATGACGGTGAGATGTTATTATTATTTTGATGAGTTCAATGTTATTGGAACCAACACAATGATGGCCAAAGCCATAAAAATAAGACCCGAGTGTTAAATTAGAAATCTCCCTTAAAGGTAGCTAAATAAAGCTCTTTTTGGTTTTGAAAGGCTTTGCACTGAGTTTACTGTACTCTCCTGTTATCGGAAATTCTTATTTATTATTTTTTGATTTAAAAAAAAATCAGGTAACTACATTAATATGATGGATCAAGTTCAGATTTATAATCTGTGAACAGGGACATTTGGCTCCCTGTTGTGTGATGGTCAACAACGGCAGCAGGTGCACCACAGGGAAGAACAACAGGGAGGCAGGGCCACTACCAGGAAATGACCCCTGCCAGAAACAACAATGAAAAAGCCAGGGTTTTGGAGCCTTGAAAATATGAAGTGACAAAGGGTGCCCTTTGTGTGGGAATTGACATGGTACAAGGCTGACACCGTGCACCCTCTAGGGGTTGATCTTCCAGTCAGGATCAAATGCCAAAACTAGGTCAGTGGGAAGGGAGAAAGAGAGAGAGACGGGGGGGGGGGGATTCCTAATATTTAGAAAAATTGTACCAGTTTATTTTATTATTCAACACCTGAAGCAGAATAAGCTGCACAGTCAGTCAAATGCACCCATAACATCCTCTCATCTACCACTTTCAAACATTTGTATCCAAGTCAAAGCTGACAGTTTTATCAGATAGACAACATCAGTAGCCAGCAGACAATGACAGACTTGTGGTTTCGTTGTCAGTGTTGGTTTGGTCCGTACAGTTGAGAAGGCACCTGTGGTTGTTGCTGCAGATCCTCCACAAACAAAGGGCATCTGATACCGACAAAGAGTTTTATCATTTAGATGAGATTAGAGAAGAATATGTGAAATACTAACTTTTGAAATGGTCATAATGAGGAACATCTGTCACTACTGGGGCTGGGTCTCACTGAAAATTAAAAATATATAAGTACTGAAAGTTGGCATCTTGTTTAAATATTCTTAAAGCAGATAGTACCTTTTTTAAATGAATTGCCAATGTTTGATTATTATTTCATTTCAGCTCTGTCTTTAAAAAAATGAGATTTACATCCCACTTGTTTGTTCTGAGGGAAATTGTAATTTCTGCCTCCACTACGCTCACAGGTACTGTGGTGGTTAGTGTCAGTGAAAGATTCTGGTTTTAGTTCAATGATAATAAAGTAAAAATATCCAGTGCTTTGAGTTACCTAGACATAATAAAATGAATCATGCTTTAGTTGGTGCAGATATGCTAGACAAAAGAAATAAAGAACATTTGACAGTAAATGTTTTGCAGATATGTTTTGAATGAAACACACATGCTGTTGTAAAAAGGTTGTGTATGTAAATACAATTTTAAGGAAACAGGTTTATTTCGGCCAACATTTTGTGCAGCAGCTTGTTTCAGTATTGAAGATCTTTGGGTTTTCTTGTGAAATGAAAAAATGTTTTTGTAGAAAAACGTGTAATTGTAGGCATTGTAGGCAGTCTGTACATATGCGCTATCTTCTAAAGGCGATAATGCTCATGGGAGCAACAGCCATTATTTTGGGAAATGTGGCTCATAGATAAATAATAATAACTCGATACTGGATGTCAAGATGGTGGCTGTTCACTGCTGTGGCATTGCTTGCCTGGTTTCTAGCTTTTGGCTTTACTTCTGCGATTTGTGGTGCAGTGAATATGCACAGTAGAGTTCCTGCTTGGCTCATAGACTTTATTTTGTGATGGCGTCACAGATCTTTTTTCTCAGCTCAAGGAAAGTTTTACAAATATAAAACCTTCATGGATTAAAAGCTTGTAATCACATAACTGGTCAAAAATATTCCTGGCGGTTAACCAATTAATAGTTAACCTTTGACATCCCCAATCGATATGAGTACCTGTGCACACAAAGATGCAACAATAAATCAGTCTCATTAGAAATAGTCTACAAGTATGTAAACTTTATGACGAACACTGATGGTTTCTAGGGTGGTAGCTGGAAGTTTAAAGGATTGGTGTGACTAAACTTAAGGGACTAAGCCTTAAAGTGAACAGGGAATTATTTGTGGGAGGAGACTCCGCAGTTAAATTGTATAGTATAATTCCTCAATCTTGTGAATAACACAACAAGATACAATTCAACTCAGTTGTATTGGGATAACAGCAATAATGAAACAAGTTTCAGGTGTCCTGTCAACAGTTATGCAGACTTCTCTTTTATAATAGTGGCCGAAAGGTAAAATGCCTTTTGGGCTGCAGGGGATTTTTGCTGCAATACTGCAAGTGGCCACTTGGGAAAAAGTAATCAAGGCTGAGAGGCGTTGCTGGGGGCCTGATCCCATGTAGCAAGCAGATATGCAGGCCAAGAATTCTTCAGTGTGTTGATCATTTCAGTGAATCTTTATCAACAGATATATCTGCATAAAAATGGAGATACATTCAAACAGAGCTAATAAAGGGCTGAATTGTCATCTGATCATAACCAACTGCTCTGAAATTGCATTTTGGCACAAAGAATGTTTACCTGCCACTCACATGTGGTCCATACTGCAGAACGCATCCGATACTAAAACCCTGGCTCGGCTTGCATATGCAGAGGATATCTGTTTATAGGGATTGATTTGTGGGTAATGTTTTAGTGCAAGTATCACAAATGTCAGATATACAGTATGGAAACTAGACCTGGAAAAAAGTTACCCATTAAAGTTCTGTTGATTGACTGCTTGATTAACCGACGAGGCAAAATTCCTGCAGATGTTCTGCTTTTCATATCACCGTATAACAAATATCTTTGGGTTTCGCTTTGGTGTCTAGAAAAGAGTGATGTCCATTTGTTCCGAACTTACGGAGGCCATCCGGGGTGACGTGGTGGAAAAAAAACTGGATGTGTTAATTGGTGCAAATGGGTTTGTTATCCGCGCCCTTGGATTTTGTTTTTTCTACACACCAACGAATGGATATTGTGGGTGAGTGTAAATTAAAGAAATAATTAATGGAATTAGAAATATTCTCTACAAAGACATAATATAACTGCCCACAATTGTCATTTTAATGAAAATTAGCCAGGGAGATTGTAGCGAGGCGAAGCATTGTTAGCTCAGATATTTTCCCCCCAAATAAAGGTTATGTTATAATTTGAACTAACAAGGTTGAATGCCAACTTCTTTCTTCCCCCCTCCAATCACCTTCTGCCTACCAGCCATGACTTGCCTGTAAAGTTCTCATCTGGGAACGCAGGGTTTCACATTGTGAGATGAACAACAGCAGTAATAACAACAACTGGGCTGATCTTCCCCTCCAGAGGAACAGGGGGTCTGGCTGGTCCAAGCACACCGGCGACCGACCCTCCCTCTGGCCCTCGTTTGTCACGAGCTGACCCTTCCATTTAATTAATTAAAATTAGCATCTGTCCCCTTGGCATTGACTTGTTACGTCAGATAGAATCAGCTTTTGTATCAGCGGGCCCCCAGGGCTGCCGGCCCTAACGAGGCCCAAGATCCTAATTAGACGATGTAAGAGGGAGGTGAATGGGAGGGGGGGTAAGAGGGAGCTGGACAAGGAGGAGAGAGGGAGGGGGGAGGATGGTCTGAGCGGGGGGACAGAGAGGGTCCTGCTGGGCTGAGTTGGCCCCGGGGGGAAGAGGGGTATTTATACACCCGGCACCTAAACATGATGGAGGGGGGAGGCAGAGGAGAGGAGCAGCCCTGAATCTTCCTCCCTGTCTGTTGTACATCCTCTCTCTGTTTACCTCCCTCTGTCTTTGTCCAGTTTGTCTCTCTATTTGTGTCCCTCTCACCTGCTCTCATTGTCACACTGAAACAAGAAATACAGGGTCAGACAAGAGTGTACAGTCACAAATTAGAGAGCAAGCCAGCTAATTCTTGCAAACCCCCTCAGATTTTTAAGCACTTAGTCACCAGTGTTAATTTTGTTGACAAAAATTTTTTGTCGAGATCGGCTGTGCAATAATCTTCAAATGCTGCATGTGCGACAGGCTGGTAAACTGCAGTAAATGGTCTGTGCAAGGATGTTTTACTAGCCAGCAAAAACACTCACACTGGAGCAGCGTCAGCCGTTGGTACAAGTTTTGAGCTGTACTTCAGCACTAAATAATCAGCCGTGTGTGTCTGACTGTGGATGGTGGAGCTGTTGAATGGAATTGTGGAGTTTGTTAGCTGCAGTGGTGGCTGTTAGCAGTTAGCTCCACTTGTTACCCTGCTGAACGGCAGTGGAGCAAGCAGCCAACAGCCACCGGACTTCACATTTCACATTTGTTGTTCCCTGCAAGGCTGCACTCAGATCGACTGACAGGTAGGAGGCTCAGTTATCTGTGAGTGTAGCTGTGTTGTAAGTAAACAGTCTGAACTCAGCAGAGTTTTCTTTGACAGCTGAAAGTTTAGTTTTAATCACCAACTCTGTAAGACAACACGAGTTTAAACCTCCAGACTAACATGTTGCAGATTAAGAAAGAATTCAGGCTTTGATTATTTTTCTCAGTTGTCTCAGATTAGTTATTTGCTGTGTCAAAGCAAGGCAAAGCAAAGCATAAATAGAGAGCTGTTGAGCTTTTCAAATGATGATCAGTAAGTGTGCTTGTAAATCAGCCCTTAAACCTGTCAAAGACTGCTGGAGAAATGCAAAATGCAAGTGTGCAGAAATTATTTGTAGTTGTGCCAAAATGTAACCACAGTGTTGCTGAAATGTAAAGAAACTTTACGTTTCACTGTATCCACTACATAATAACCTACAAATCTAACCTATCTGTGGTTCCCAGGAACGTACAATGCCAACATTTAATCTGGGTTTTGGGTTGGCTTTTATCTTGATTTCAGTGTTGTGTTAATGATGCACCTTAAATCATAAAGCACATGACTAAGTTTCCACTTATGGAATAATGAGCGTTCAGTGGCTCTGAAACTTTGAGGTGCTTAACCAAAGGTTAGATTTTAAGACAGTAGTCTTATACCACAGTTATAGCAGTAGTAAGAAATTTCATATTTTCATAGCTTTTATTTTGCATCCCAGAATTCATAACAAATACAAAACAAAATCTAAATGCATTTTCAGGATATGTGAATTTTATAACGTTTAATGGATGAGTTAAATAAAAAAATCACCCCGGCACAGTTGTCATGAACGGCAAAGTAGCCATAGAGGCTGAAACCTTTTTTGTTGTACCAGGCTGTAAACATGTTTATTTCTACTGTGAAGGTGTCCATTTTAACATGGGGGACAATGGAGACTGACTTTGTTTTGGAGACGGCCTCAAGCGGCCATTCAAGGAACTGGAGTTTTTGGGACTTCCTGTGTTGGCTTCATTTTTCAGCCCTGGAGCATGCTCCTTGGTTCCGAAGTATATCTATCTTGTATGTGGCTACAAATACAAGCAGAAGAACACACACAACATACTGACATGCTCACACACATACAAAATCCAAATCTAGTAGTCGACAGAAACTATTTAAAACTTAATCGAGAAGCCAAAATTCTTTTAAACGTTGTCAAAACACAAGAAGTCTTACAAGACGCTAAATAAAATCCAGTCAAAAATTGGCAAATTTATGTTTTAAATCAGTAGATGTCTGATTCAAATAAAAAGCATAAATCTGACCACATGCCAACTTTTGGCACATAGTAGGTTTTCAATACTTCCTGCTAAAGATACTGTACCCTGCCCTCGCTAAAAAAAAAAAAGAAGAAGAATTATTAAATTTAAGTGTATGAGAGCTCCCTCTCTGCGTCCTTTGGTCTTATAGTCAAACTGATATTTGACCCACTGTCTCTGTCTGCTGTTGTTGCTTGGACTGCTGCCCATCTCTGTTGTGTTAAACCACAACTGTACTTCACTTACACTGAAGCATTTGTCAGGCCTGGTGGCTCTGCCTGGGTTCCAGGCTGGTGTCATATCCTGACTCCCCTCACTATCTGAGGCCGGTGGAGACAGATGCTGGTGTTTGGGTGGCTGCTGGTGACGAGGGGCCAGGCAACGTGAGCAGACAGGATGTGGGCAGCGACTCGTCCCAGATAGACGTGTGTCAGTAAAACAGCGGGTGACATGGGAGGACGCCCGTGTGGTGGGAGATGTTAAAGCTTTCTGAAAGTTTTAGAAGGGGAGTGTGAGACAGAGAGAAAGTGAAAGTAAGACAGGCAGTGAGACTGAAATATATCTGTTTTAATCCACAGCGCACACATTAATAATGTACACGTGTGTTCACACACAGCTCTCCAGGATGAATCTTATCAAAGTCTCAATCTTGCATTTCTTCTCACTTTATTTGTTCTGTCTTTTCCTTTTCCTTTTCCTCTCCTTTGGTCTCTTTCTCTGCATCAGTCAACCAGTGGTTGTAAAAACATATAAGTATCATTTATTTCAGCTTGAAGCACAATGAGTGTTGGTTTAAGATGGATCCATTTAAACTAATGATAAGGCAAAAACATGGGGCGTAAAACACGTTGTGTCGTCTTGTCGTTATGTTCAGTTTACAATGACAAAGGTGGCAAATTTACTTCACAATTCTTATATATTTTTTGAAAGAATTAATCCTTGATTTTCAAACTGATTGAGAAAAAAAAACAGACTCTTATCTTAGCAGACAGTTCCAGACTTTCAGGTTGACTTAAGCTACTAGTAACTCCACGAGTCACAAGCTGACTTATTAGTGTTACCTGCTGACTCACATGAAAAGGAGAACTCTGTGATCTAGGTATTAGATATGCACGACATGATATCGTGCTGAAAAACTTAAGCAAAAGCTACAAGTCCCGATGAAAATGGCAGCATCCTCATCATATGAAATACCAAATGGTTTGTTTATTGTTTGCAGTGTAGAGCTGCTTAGTCGTAATGTTACATGATATGGTATGTTCTGTACTTTGTAAGTATGATGAGGAAAACTTTAAAGTTCCTTCTAATAAAACACTCCTCTCTGCTCAGCTTATACCATGGATTGCATAAAATGACGGATGTAGCCTCCGTGACCTCACACATTGTTGTGGACTGGTTAGGTTTGTGGACTGCTATTTTTTAAACCTGGAGTTTGGCATTTCGGCCATTGCGATCTCGCCCTCCACTCCTTGCAGACAGCTGGTCACTCAAAGTGGCCAAGTCCTTAAAATATGTGCAACTTTAAGCCTTAATAAAATATAAATGGGTGAGTTATATAAAAAAAATCGTCCCCTGTACAGTTGTTGTGAATGTTGAAATTGGCTATGAAGACCCAAACTGTTTTTGTACCAGGTTGTAAACTGTATTTCTGCTGTAAAGTTGGGTATTTCAACATGGAGGTCTATGCAGATGAAGCCAGCCTCAGGTGGCCATTCGAGGACCTGCGGTATTTGGCACCTTGACGTTGGCATCATTTTTCAGCTCCAGAGGTTGCTGCTTTGCTTGCACACTCACTTGTATTTTCAATAGTTCAATCTAATTTTATATATATAGCAAATTTATACAGAGTAATCTCAATGAACTTTTGCATACAACATATGTGAGTAAAAGCAAATTTGGACAAATCTTAAAACAAGATGTTTTGATTTTAACATTACAAGAAAATATTTCTTAAACGCAACACTGTCTCAGGTAACGCTAGCTGACATTTATGGACTGTAAACCTCCCCTAAACTCCAACAGCAAGCAGGACTGTCTTCCACACACTGGGGAAATACTACAGAGTGGGTGTGCTAGTTTTGAATGTAACTTGTGACCCTGACCACAAACTAACTTACTGTAGTTCTTTATATACTCCTTGGCCTTTGAAGTACGGCTATGTTAGCCAGATATGCAGACATGTGCAGCACACTGGTAAAAATGTTCCTCCTCAGTTGCTCTTCCTGAGGTTTCTACCATTTTTTTTCCCTGTTAAAGGGTTTTTTTGGGAGAGTTTTTCCTTATCAGCTGTGAGGGTCCAAAGGACAGAGGGATGTTGTATGCTGTCGAGCCCTTTGAGGCAAATTGTGATTTGTGATATTGGGCTTTATAAATAAAATTGATTGATTGAAAATTCTTACCAACCTCCAAACTCCAATTTTACCAGAGAATAATACAGATGTTTGCTAATAATCAGATACAAAAAAATCAAATACATAATATAATACATTCTGGTATGCTCCTCATGTCAGGTGAGGCTAGGCTACCACATGTAAATCAGGGGCATCTGGCGCAACTCGCTGCCTCTGGAAACTCAAAGCTTTTAAACTAACCATTGTGCATCTAAAATTTCAGAAACACATTGTGATGAACTTCTAATATATGAAAAAGTTCCCAAACGAGCCGCCATGTTGGTCCAGTTTGAAATCAAAGGCTGGGATGCGGTGCAACCCCTCATATTCAAAAACATGTAGCATCAATTTAGGTGTTATAAATTTGCACACCATAGAAAAGGTGCACCTTGAATTAGATCCAAAGAATATTATTGACAAAAGGCTCTGTATGATGAATTCTTTAATTTAATGTCTGATCAGAGTTTAAACTGACGTGTGCTGCAGTTGAGCATGTGAGTTTTTATCATTTCGGTGTGCATCTGTCTGTTCACATGTACTGTAGGTACGTGTGTGTGTGTGAGTGTGTGTGGAGGGTTTGAAGTGATGATGGGGGGGGTCAGTCAGTCATCACCCAGTTTGTGAGTGAGAGGACTGGGACCACATGCCCCTCTTTTTACTGTGTCAGATCGAGGTGGCCTCTCCAAATCATGTTCCTGTCACACACACCAGCGGCATGGCACCATATACACCTCCTGTGTTTTTTTCCAAAATATTTTCTCACAAGGACACTGTATACTTTAAGCAATACCTGATTTAATTTTAGTAGGTTATGTTTTCTGCAGGAGTTGCTACATTGTCCTTTTGTTTTCCTGCATTAATTTGTTTATTATTTAAAAAAAAAAAAAAACCAAAGTAAAAAGAGGCTAAAGTTAAAATGGTGCAAAATTTAAAGGGGGCATGTGAGTGTTTTGGTTATTAATATTCACGTAAATGTAACTTTGCAGTACACATGAATGAGAGTGCTCTGTAAGATGTCTTGGAGAACAGCTACTATTTTACTTTGTTAACATAAATATAAATACGCTCATGTGAAATTATGTCAGTGGAGGAGAAATAATCAGCAGTCCACCAGACTGAGAAAAAACAGGAGTCCAGGAAAGTGTTGATTGCTGGCTGTAGTTCAACGATTGTCTGTCTGTGTGTGTGAAGCCCTTTGAGAATGTGTGTGTGTGTGTGTGTGTGTGTCCACCGTAGCTGTGAGGAACTCCTTCAGCGACTCCCCGTGTTTGTCAGCTGGCGAGCATTCTCAATATAAGCACTCTAATTGCTCAGAAAATTACAGCTAACGATGATTGCACTTGACACGGGCTGACATTACGGTGACACCACAACGCCTCGTGCGCCCCGGCCCCCCTCCATCCTCACCTCCCCTCCCCTCCCGGCCCCACACCCTCCTCAGAATGTTGTGCCAGCCCCCATTGACCGGAGCCTTGCCCCCAGTGACCGCCGCGTGCCCTCTGCTTGTTGAAGCTGTCCAAAACTGAGATGTCCCAAAGTTCAATCTGCTTTGGCATTGCTTTCTGCCACCCCTCATCTGTCAGCCAGACTGTTCGTGAACCATGATCTGTGCTTCATGTGTGATCTGTGCGTCATAGATACATGTGTGAGAGTGTTTGTGCATGGTCCTTTTTTGAGGTTTTTGTGCTTTGTGTGTGCATAGTACCGTTTGCTCTCTGCTCTTTGACTTTTAATGGGTGAGTTTAAAAATGACATTCAGCTTCTGAATCAGGACGACAGCATTTCAGTTAAGAAGAAGAAGTCATGGGGAGCTTAGACTTTACACAACAGACAAACGGATTGTATTTAAAAGACTATATTTAAATATTTAAAGGTGTATTTTAAGTGTACAGAGTTTTCCTGTGCCTGCAGTGCACACTGACATGTACTGTAAATGCATGTGTGCACATGTGAATGTGAGTAAATGCCTGCATGTGCATGTGCATGAACGTGTCCATATACCCGTGCCCCTGCAGGCCGGGATGTGTCACCTCTTTGTCTTGTCAGTGTTAATGTGAGCATGGCCAGCCAGGCGTGGAGCTGTGACAGATCAGCAGACGAACCCCTGCTTCCCAACCCGCTCCCACCTCCTCTCACCCTGTTTCCTCCCCTCGCCTCCCTGCCTTCAGCACATGGATTAAATATCCTTTACTGTCCAGGCATCACCTCTGGCATATGGAATTTTAATTTAATTTCAGGTCAGAACCTGTCCGTCACTGGTGCTCGGGCTACGATTCATAACAGCTCCAGAAGTTGCCCACTGGGCGTCGATGGGGTGGCACAGAGGATCAGCGGTGATTGCTGCGTACAACAGGCCCCTCACAGGCATCACACTCATGGCTGAGAGCCATAGTGTCACAGCAGCACTCTGCAGCTTTAATCTATGGCATAAACTCTTACAACAGCACATATTTGGTGGGCATAGATCCCGTGTGGGTTTGTATGGTTGTGACAGGCAGGTACGGTGGGCTGACACTGTCACGCTGTGTAGCAAGCCCCTCCAATAAGCTGACCTTTTCACACAGCTGTGTGCAAAGCGCCACGTACACAGTACACATCGTGGCTTTGTGGCTGAGACGGTGTCAGGCTGCCTGTGATGCAGAAATGTGAAAATGTTTGAAAGCCAGAGCTGATGCAGACCTCAGATTTTGTGATGATAACAGATTTCATACTAATCTGAATATGGCAGCATGAACGTCAGCAGTCTTATGGTGTGCACGGTTCAAAACTCCCACCCCTTGTTTGGGCCTCAGACCAGTCAGAGCCATCACATCATGTTAAACATGTTTGATTTGTTTGACTTGGGCCTGTAATTGCATCAGGATGGCTTGCCCTCCCTTGAAGATGCCACTGAGTCAGAAAGGATTTTTAAATATATTGTTTTCCTCTCTAAAATAAATTAATTTCACATTACGAAGACTGCTTTGCATGTGGTATCTAAATGATTTCTGCATTTTTAATGTAGGGGTGGTGTATTCTGTACGTACATTTTCACACACAAAACACAAATTGACATGCAATGATTTGGACTTCATAAAATAAAACTTTACATGAAACTAAAAAAAATAAAACTGCCTGTGTTTAAAATTAAATATAAACTCATTTCCTCTTACTGTAAAAGTATCTACCCACCACAAAAAACAGAGACGCTGTGGGTGGATCCCACACACAAGTATCGCTGATAAGTTGTCTCGTGGTCTGCGATAAGTTACTCAGTGGAAGCCTCATGACTCACGGACTATTTGCACTTACTGAGAGGCAGAGACCACTCATCATCAGATCCACATCCCGCAGCACAGTCATCAACTCTGCCGCAGTCTTCTGTGTAATAGGCAGGTTATCACTACAAAGTGGAAACTATTAGATGTTTACGTCATTAAAAGCCTGTCTAGAGGTTTACTATGTTTCCAATCTGGTCATTATTGTATTTACGTGCAGTTTCTGTATATAATTCTCCAAATATACTATTTTTCCATCATCCCACAAACGAGCCTGTCAGTTTGTAGTAGGTGTCCACCTCTGCAGGGTTTTAGTTATGAATGGTTAAATGATGTGAGGAGGTGTCTGTTTCGGTACTTGTAAGGTTATAAGTGAAGTTGTCTTTTTTTTGCTGATGGTTAGGTGGTCTGATAATCTCACAGACCTGCAATTTAATTTCACTGCATTCATGTATTTAAATCACTGGATAAATCACAGATGTGGGCAGTGATTAAAAGGTCTGCAGTCAGAGTAATTCCTGATGTGGAGTGAAAGATTTCAATCAAATGGAAGTTATCTCTCTTAAAATGAGTCATGCCATGAATCTGCGTAAAGGGCGTGTGTATGGTGCCAGTCATCATGCCAGACCTGAACCTAACCCTCCACTTAGCTGTGACCTCATTCTGTGTTGGCAGTATATGACTGGGTATCATTTGAAATGTTATGGTACTTTCTATCCCTGAGTGTCAGGTATTGATAGAAAAAAAGATGCATTTTTGATGTCTTTTTTGGGGAATATAAACATGCATTTTGCCCAAGATATTATGTAATCTAAACATGAGCGGCAGACGTCTCTCTAAATTAAATTTTCTAAAATCGGATAAATCCAGATTTACGCTTTAAACCTGTAAGCATGACCACAGTTTTGACCAGATGTTCAATGCCAACTCTTTGTACTTGACATTTTTCAATTCATGGTCCTCCCAAAAAAGTATTGAGATTCACCACCCGGCCCCCCACGACACAATGTTTCTGAAAGACTGAACTGAAATGTGTCTCAAGCCTTTAACCTGAAGGTTGAACATCATAGCATACTTAGCAGAAATCCTGAGTGCAGAGTTGATCACCTTCAGGTTGTGTTTTGTTTTGCCAAAAATATTGTCAGTGGGACAGACGTAATGCTCTGGGTAGCCCTGCACTAAAATGATCGTCTTCCACATATTTATCACAGATTGATATTTACGGAAAAAAGGAAAGATATTTGCTGGCTGTGATTGGTTGTTCCTCGTCACATGACATGCAGTGCGTACTGCTGTGCACCAAAAGTTGAACTCTCTTTATTTCAGGGCGAAGCCGTCGCACCCTAAAACATAGGCCCTCTGGCGTCACTCTGGTGTTTGAGCGCACTTGCCTCACGTCTGTATTAAAAACAATGAATCTGAGGAATGCGTACGGCCCCTTTTGTTGTGGATCTTCACCTTTGAAGGTATCACACAATCTTCCTTTTCCCAGGACCGGCACTGACGCAGGTGTAAAAATCTGAACTGTTTGTGTGCTCCTGCTGGATTATGGTCAAGTCTTCCTACAAATTTGTCTTTTGTTTGCCTCTAACTTATTGCAGCATCACACAGGCCAACGTTAAGGTTGTTCTCACTGGGGCGGGAGGGCTTAGTGGATAGAGCATGTACGGAGGCACTGCCTCGCTGCAGCGGCTGCGGGTTCGACTGAAGCCTGCGGCCCTTTGCTGTGTGTCATCCTCCAACTCTCTCTCTCCCCATTTCATACTGTCCTGTCCATTAAAGGCATAAAAAGCCCCCAATAAAACAACAACACATTGTTTGCCATCAGAGAAAATATTCTTAGATCAGAGGACTATCTGCATAAAAGCCAGACACGTCACAATAATAGATACTCACTAAAAGCACACTTTCAGAACACTAGCCTGAACGAAATAAACCCTGACCTGACAACCTGTACATGTTTTTGTATAACAGCTACGCATTTGACATCTGAGTACGCCGGTACAATTTGTCACTCTAAGTATGCAAAAAGCTGGTGAGCTGCTCACACTGTGAGTTTGACCGGTTGTGCAGATAGTTCTCAAGTCTGACAGCAAGAGGTAGCTGCAATATGTCAACTAGCATCTAGTATTCCAAAAAGCAAGACAAGTGTATTTTGTCTCATCAAAGTGCCAGATTCTTTGCCCTCGCCTTCACCCACCCATGGAAAAAATAGCTGTAAGCAGGGATGAAGGACAGTTGTCGAATGTCGTTTCAAGAGACAGTAGCTAGGATCTGCAAATCAACGGCAACACTCCTGATCTTGAATTTATCCCTCTTGTTCCCCCCGCCTCACTCACGCTGGCTAGTTCCTCAAGTGAGGAGCTCCTTTGAAAAGTGTTAGGGCTGTACCCGACTCAGAATTATGCCACTTGAATCAGATTTGGCTGTTTAATAAATATTTTCAACTAATTTGTTCCTTTTTATCCATATAGAGATTGAAGGTTTTAACGGGGTTCAGCAGGACATTCAGTGTGACAGCAGCATTCATGTAATCTAGTAATCAAGCTAACAGCACTAACGATGGGATAGAAATGTGCAACATTTTTTTCCGACACTAGATATCAAACAAAAGCCAGAGAGTGTGCTGTATTAAGTTTCCCTTAGCTGTAAATTCACAACTTCTAAGCAGAAGGCAGAAGAAAACATTATCTTGGAGTCTGACCGGGCAAAGCTTCTCTTCCTCTGGCAGCTGCTGGTACTGGAGAACAGCCTGAAAGACAAGACTGCTCCCTCTGCAGTAAATCTGGGAACCAAAATGTCCCCAGATGTAGCCTGTACTACTACTACTAACTGGCAAAAATGAAAGACTGCTGGACCTGAAGCAGTCTCAGTTGACTGACGGGTCTCGGATTGATGATTTAAATTTCCGACTTTCAGCAGGCAGCTCCAGAAACTGGACTAGACTTAAGACTGTGAATTGAGTTAGCGTTATGTATGTATTTGCAAGCTAGCTTGCTTGTTCACCAGTCATATATGTTGGCAGAGCAAGTTATATTGTCAGTGTGTCGCAGATGGTTAAATACTTTTCATAGTTATAATTGCAGCCAAACTTGTAATCACAATGAGAGGAGCAGATTATTGCACCCCAAGCTAAAACAAAGCAAGTGCACACGCCGCACAGATTCCTTTAAAGTATCCTAAATCCATAATATACTATGTTCTTTCTCTTTTTGGCCACACAAAGCAGAATTTTTGGGGGCATTTTTTTTGGTACTACAAGACTTTTTTTAAAGGTTGGCAGGTCTGTAAACCAAAGAACACAAAAACACTTCCTGGCGTGACCTAGGTGTTTAATGTGCTGAATGTGTGATCACAACATCCCCTGATCGAGTCTAACACAGCCCTTATCTCTCTCTCCCCGTATTTCCTGTCAGCCACCACAGGCAAAAATGACCAAAATGTATATTTCAAAGAAACTGCAAACTTCAGTCTGCTTCCCTGTAATCAGCCATGTTTACCAGAAGGAGAATTTAAGCCATAAGCTGAAAAGTTTGGTTTCCAAACCTGGCAGATAAGTTAGTAGGTTAAGTTGAGAGTAAATGGAGGCATAGATTCATATACACAATCATATCTTGTATGTGTAATCT
Organism: Cephalopholis sonnerati; assembly: GCA_019142605.1. Lineage (NCBI taxonomy): Eukaryota > Metazoa > Chordata > Actinopteri > Perciformes > Serranidae > Cephalopholis > Cephalopholis sonnerati. The sequence continues at coordinate 36,350,694 of JAGQAX010000020.1, forward strand.
GAGCTGCAGTCCCTGAACCAAGTTCAATTAAGCCTCCATTGACCTAAACGTGAGATTACTAATTAAAAAAAACGGTCCACTTGAGCCGCTCTCCCTCTCTGTAAAAGTTTTTGTTTTTATTTCACCCAGTGGACCCCTGGCTCTGACTGTATGGCACCCCTGTCACTCATCCAGCCCCAGTGATGGAGGTGTGGTGGAAGAGGAGGTGCTGGCGGTGGTTGTTGGGGATGTGTGATGTGTTGTGACAGCGGGAGCCAGGGCTGGCGGGCGGTCACCATGCGGCACCATATTGCCGGGCTCCCCGGGGATGAGGGATCAGCATGCCAGCCTTGCCAAGAAGTGCTAATAGGCGCAACACGTCTTGCTTTCACACATTAAGGCAAGCGAAGGGTGACAGATCAGAGCTGTGATACTGCCGCCTGTAAGGGGAAAAAAAAGGGGCCACACCACCCGTTTGCCATGCAGCGCAGGCTAATGATGAAAACTCCCCGAGTCGAGCAATATGCCCACCAATCACTGAGCTGATATGTGTGCAGACAGACGTATCTCCATCTCTTGTCACAGAGTGGAGACCAGTGCAGCCTCACTCTTCAGCAGAGTGATGCTCCACTCCATATTGTAACTGACAATAAAGCTACAAGTGTTGAAACAGGATCAACACTTTTTCGAAGAAGACATTCTCACCCAAAGCAGCCGAGGTCAAGTGGGCTGCTCCGGGCTACAACACCTTTTGTCACATTTGTTACCAGAACCCACAGCCTGGATGGAGTCTGCTGAGCTGAATGTTGCACTGTGGAAACGAGAGGGAAACGAGAGCTTCTGTGCACTCACTCCTGTTACTTCCACCTCAGGGGCCATATGGTTGATTTGGCAGATTCTCAAGCACCTGCCTCCATTTGTTTGCCTCAAAGATTATTTGGAAGTGTGCGTTTGAGTAGCAGAACGAGTGATCTGAGTCCAGTTCACTGCTGCAGAGCTATTTCCATAGTGAGTTTCTATCATTAATAAGCATTAATGGCGGCACAGAAAACACTTCTGCCAATGATTTTGGATCAATACTTTCAGTTTTGGAGGCCTGGCACACGTAGCTGAAGAATACTTGGAACAAAATGAAACAGCCTACACACTGAATTATTTAAGGCCTTTAAAATAACCTTATTAAGCTCAGTCTAGAGCTTTTAAAAGACTATATGGCTGGCCAAAAATACGTGGACATGGGTGTCTACAGGAGTTCCTTTTGGATACTGTCTGTCATGTTTTTCATGGACTGTTTGTTCCAATTGAAGCAGAACAATGATATCTTAGATGATAGGGTGATGGCAACTCTGTGACAACAGTCTGATGAAGGCCTTTTACACCTTCAGTGTGACAATGCTCCTGTGCACAAAGCCAACTCCATAAAGAAATAGGTTGGTGTGGAAGTCCTGACCTTAACCCTTTCCATCACCTTTGGGATTAATGCTGGGGTGGGCAGTTATCTGGACAAGGTGAAAAAATTCCCTTCCCTTCCCTCTCTTGTCTAGGCCCCTGCCATCAGACAATATTAAGAATCTTACTTCATGGTAGAGCTGCACGCACCTCATTCGCTCAGTCGCTCTTTGCTTCGCTCTTTCTCTCTGTTTATCAGACCACAAATGAGACAAGAATTGGCTAGCTAGCCAGCTCACAGCCCCTCCACCTCACTCCCCGCCACTTGCACTTGGAGGAGAGTGTGAAGCAACTCTTGAATTCAGCCAGCACAAATCCTCCAGCGTTGGGGCTCACAGTGGGCCAGTGGCTAGCAGCAGCACAAGGTCTAACCTGGGTAATGGCAGCAACAGGAAGTTTGCTAATCTGGTGTGTAGCCAGGGCTGAACGGGATCAGACCCCTGGCGCTGGAGTTTGTGCTGGCTGGGTTTAAGTTGCCACTGACTGAAAGTCTGTGCCTGTAAAGCCCTTTGAGAGGAGACACTGTGATTTAAGGCTCTAGCTAACGTTAGCTACATAAACATGAAACTGAATCAGCCTCTCCAGGATGTTGTGATGTTGCAGTTACAACTGTTAAAGCAAAGTCAACCAATCCCCCTAAATTCTGTGCAACCTTGCAATTTTGTCCAATGACAGCAATTTTACCACTAATTTTAAAATGGGTCATTGTAGAGCTGATTGCAACATATTTATTTGCTCAGCCTCTTTCTCTGTGCTGCTGTGGAACAGAGTTCTGTGTCAGATGTTAATGTCCCTCCACCTCCCCATCATCATAAATAGATGTCAATTCTGTGGGAAACACTGAATGCTAATAATAATAAGCTCTGAACTCGTGACAGCATCACAGCTATATTTTTAATTTTTAATTTTCACTTGCCCCTGCAATGTCTTTGAAAAAAAAAACCCCACAAACATTGCAAGATGCATCACAGTTTTTTAGAAAAGTTGCTTTTAAATCAGGCATTTCAGGCTACAACAATTCTAAAAACAGCAGTGAAATCCTGGAGTGACTGCTTGAATTAGCTGCAGAGTCTTTGGCTCCAGTTAGCAGAAGGGTCAACTATGAGCACCATTTTCTTCTGCAATATTGACACGTTTTATTTCTTTTTTTCTCAGACTCTCTCTTAGACTGTTTAATTTAATTAGTCTGTTATCCTTTTTGAGGTTGCTTTGCAGTGTAGACAGCTGTTGCTAATGCCTGAATTGCAGTTTCCCCCTGTCATCATCTGGGACGCACTTGCGCATCTTAATACCCTCTGTCTGAACTGACCTGTGATTCACCAGTCTGCTGTCATGGGCTAGATTTTCTAAAGCCTGAAAGCAGAGCCAAGCAGAGGTGCAGAACTCTAGTTTTCTGTCAGACCTTTTGAATTATGGTGAATGAAGCCAAAATAAAACTGCCTACCCCAGCTTTAACCAAATGTCTAGCATGCACCAGTCCTTATTGTCCAACATCAGTGTTGGACCTCACTAAAGAAGGTTAGAGAAAAGTTCAGGAAGAATATTCAGTTTTTTCTTTTTTGCCTCCAAGTCAATCAGCTGACTGTTCCTTTCTCTGCTGCCGTCAGCTGCCATTTTAGTGTCTGATTTACTCAAACCAATCTCAGCCCCATTCACCTCCAGTTTGCTTCAGAATAAACTGTCCAGTGTGTCCCTCCAGTGAGCTCAGGATTAGATGTCCAACACCAGATCACATCCATCCAAATCTGCCGGCCAAGCTGTAGACCAATGTTCAAGACCGACAAGCGAAAAAAAAAAAAAAAAAAACAACTGTTGTTTTTAGTGTTTTTTCAGTGTTTCCAGCAGCTTTTTAGCCACCAAACATGGGTGTTTTTTAGTGTCCTGGCGCTGTGTTTCCACAGGGGATAGTGCCACTAAAAATGACTATTTTTTGCAGATACAAAGCTTCATTGACAGGAAGGATTGTGTCTCAAAAAGCTGTTGATTTTTATCAAGACATTAAAGATTCCTCCACCCGTGATTGTGCCAAAACCAAACCGAAACATGATCTTGTTCTACTTAGTTTTTGTGCCTAAACCTAACCACACACTAACCACAGTGTTAAAGTGTAAAAAAATGTTAAGTTAGCTATTAAGAGTGTTAAGAGCTACATAACAACGTACAACTGTAACATATCTGTGGTTTTTAGAAATGTACAGTACCAAATATTTTTCTAGCTACTCGGTTGGAAAAACCTGCTGTCAACCTTTTACAATAATTTTGGGCTCTGAACGCACCCTCTTGTAGCCATTTAGATCTCAGCGGGTATGATAGTAACCCAGCCTGCTATGAATGAGGTCATTTCCTCATGTTACTGGGACAAAGGTAAACTCACTGTCTCTGTGTGTCAGGCATCTGAGAGATCTTTCATACAGGTAGATGCAGCAGATACCCTGCTGAGGACCCTTGTGATACGTCAGTGGCTGCCTGTTCTTGATCAAATATTAAAGTAGGAGGCGATGCTGACAGTAAAAAACTGGCACCTCCACCCTAATGCTGACTGTAGTAACCTTCTTCTAGTACCAGCCTTAATGGATCATGTGTTATGGATTAGAACATATGAATGTTTGCACTGCATTGAGATGCTGCATGAAGCTAAATATTTCATTCAAGATTCTAGAGGATGCTTCAGCTTGTAGCTTTACGCTGCTAATGCAAAATTAGACAATTATACATGAGAATGAAATGAATGATTTATGGAGACGGTGGCTCACCTCTGTGTCACCCCAGATGGTGGTGGAGACCAATCAGTGGGGTCTTGGAGAGGTCACATGACTGAAATAAAGATGCTCTATCAAGTCACATCCTACAGCTGGGGACGGATAAACACATTTGCTCAACAGAATGGCTTTACGTATGTATGCAGTTGACATGCAAACATATCCAAAAACATGTAATGTTTTCTTAATGCCAGTGCTTTATTGTAATACGTTATATGGCCAAAAGTATGTGGACAGAGCCTGTCCACATTGGAAGTTGTAGGTATCCAGTATTTCACAACAAAAATTAGAGGAAAGTCTGAAATATAAATATCATTTTGTGTAACAGAAATATTGCTTTTCTTTGTTCCGTTTTCATCATCTTGTGTTAGGGTTGGGCCATTTTGAAATTTTCCTACAGACAATATTGCTTGAAGAAAAACAATGATATACAAAAATATTGTCCAAAAAAAAAGATGAAGAGAAAGACAAATATAGATTCAGATATCTATGGGCTAGAGTTGCATACGTTGCAATACCCATAAAGTGGCCACAACGCATAGACAGTAAGCACTTTATTTACACAAAGGCATGCAGAGATTAATAAATCAGATTAATCAACTGGTGACATTATTTTTATTCAAGAATATGTTTAACTGTCCCTGTACAGTCTCGCCACAGTTGACTGCCATTTTTATATTGCAAAAGCCGTGATGATTGAGGGCACTGTGGTAGGAATTTTGGTCCGGCTGGTCTCTCTGTATTCTGTTGGATGGTGAGTTTCAAGATGGGAGCGGGGATATTTGGGATTTCCGTCTTTAGTCCCAACTGCTTATCACTTTGTTAACGCTCTGTGGCCAAAAGTCACCAAACAGGCACATTTGCAGTCTTTTTGCCCGTAAGCATAATGTTCCCTGCTGGATTTAAGGCTACTTGGGTAACTACTTACAGTGTCAGACATACGCTAGCATGTAGGGATGCACAATATTGGATTTTTTTTTTGCCAATATGCAACATACCGAACAACATATTTAGCCAATTACTGATATATACACTTTTTTCCCTACCTAATTTTAGTGATCATCAAGTCTTGTCTGTAGTGGAATTACCATCATATTATACATGCATGTTCTTATCGTGATGGCCCACCAGCAGATGGAGACATGAAATTTTCAGTTTATGTAATATTCATACATTGTGCAAAATTAGAAAAAGCATGTTGGGCGGTTCATTTTAAAGCCGATAATGGCCAGTACCGATGATATACTGATATCATTGTGCATCCCTACTAGTATGTTGTTACTTTTTTTTATCTGCAGTGAAGCATAGAGAAAGCAAGAGAAAAAGAGTTTGAATGCAGCACAAAGTTAATGCATAATTAAATATCTTTCTGTTATCATGGACATGTGAGGAGCATTATCAAAATCAGCCAATATCAAGTTGGATGAGAATCTTGTCATATCGCCCAAGCCTATCTTGTGACCCTCCTGACTTTGTGGCAACAGTTTTGTCCCTTCCCTGTTTCAACATGATGATTTCTCCATGCATAAAGCACATAATGAAATGGTTTTCCCAGTTTGGCGTGGACGAATTTGACTGGTCTGCGCAGAGATCTGACCTCAACTCTATCCAACACCTTTGGGATGAACTTGACCGTGAGCCAGATCTGATCAACCGTCATCAGAGTTGGATCGCACTGATGCTTGTAGCTGAATAAAGGGAAGTCCATGCTGCCAACTTCAACACCTGGAAAGACTGACAACATACTGTCAACCACAGACAGTTAAGATACTCATAGTCCAGTATACATCAGGAGGAACCACCAGTTAATCCTCCAGGATACAAGAACTGAGTTACATTCAGTCTCAGTGAAGCACACCACTGTGTTATCTCCTCAGCATCAGTCACTAAACCTTCCCACTGGTCATAACATACTGTAACTGAATGTCTCTCACTGTCTTCACTGTCTTTGTTTTTCCACCATAACACCTTGACATATAAACTTGACTGGCAATATTTTTAACTTGCCTGTCAACCCCTCCATCCATCCATCCACCCACCCTTCCCCCTCCCTCCCTCCATTGACGCCTGCGGTCCCTGGGGCCACGCTGTGCTTGCTGAAGCGCTGTGTTGTGAGCGAGTGCACTGCCCGCCATCAATATGGGTGAGTTACAGAGGTCGCCGGTTCAAACGCAGTTCACCGCTTCACGCCAACACTAGCTGCACCTCTACCCGTGCAGACAGTGTGCTGGAGAGTCACAGTGTGCGATAAGTGTGTGCGTATGTGTGTGTGCGTCATCGTACTGTATGTATTTGTTGGCTTGCGTGTTTACTCACTCAGCCACAGCACTGAGGGGTTCGATCACTGGCCTGGGCCTTCTGCCAGCCGTCATAATGAACATGTTGTCAGTGGGACATGTGGGACAACCGGCACTGATTCCTACTAAAACAGCAGGTGGTGAATCTGTGTGTGGGATCAGCTGTATCACTGTGTGCAGCTCAGTCACTGAGAGGAAAATGTCACGCAACAATCAATACTGTGGTAGTAGTCATCTTGCTTGATCTTTCACTGAGTATCTCTTTGCACATCCATGTGACACATTGTGCGCTCCAAGACGACGTCCACTAACCTGGCTAAATCTGAAAATGACATTTACGCATGGGCGGATTATGAGACGATGGGTCTCTGGGTGCAGATATGCAAAAGGCCCCACCACCTCTTCTACATAGTAGCAAAACATACAGACTTTGTGGTGTTTTTTTTTTCCTTTTTTTCAAGTTTTTTTGTCTCTTTTTAGTGATTTTTGTCGATGTCGTTTCATTCTTGGAAAAAGGGGGAGATGACTGGTTGCTCTATATAAACTTAGATCAGAACCTTGTGTCCGGTGCTCATGGAGAACAGGAAGCAACAGGATACACAGGAAGGCAATCGAGGCACTCAAAAACCAAAGAAAAAGAGGAAGGAAGTATTAAAAAGCCTTTATTGTAGAGACTAAATTATTAACATGTTTGCGTCGAAACATGTTGGCTCCTTTAATGATGCTGTTTCACACCTTGCTGTAGTTACTTTGTGTCTCTTTGCAGTTCTTTGCATGTCTTTGTGGTCATTTTGAGTCTCTTTCTGATTGGTGCATGTTGATATGAGAGGCATTTTGCAATTGAAGGCCAGTGGGCGGGGCTCACACTTTGGGCCCCTGGGTCTGTGGTTGGTAGGCCCGCTCAGTAATACATCCATGCAATTACAGAAGTCGTACTGTAAATTATCCATCCACACTAAAATGAAAAGCAACAGTAAAAAAGTTAAATCTCTTCTTTTTTTGTCCTAATTTGCTCGACAAACAACAAAACTGTACTTTGCAGCCAACATCTGGTAAAGAATGGGACAGACGGTCTGATTACTCTGCAGAGTGTGACTTGGTTTAACCTGTGTTCTGTTCCTTCCTGCTCTGTTTTTATCTACACTGTGTTTTATTACAGACAAAGTCACAATGAGGTTGTTTGCATTTGCATATTTCCTTGTTTCTGTTAGACCACTGAGCCAGTAAATGACAGTATTTTGGTATATGGTAAAGGCGTCTGTTTATATGACATATCATATAGGTTCTATAATTTAAGTTTGCACAACAGCTTACATGTGTTTTGTAGTAGTAGTGGACTATACTAAGGTTATGTTTATAGTTACTTAATTTATGTGTTAGAATACAGGCACAAGTTATTTATGACAGGTATGGTGCCGTAAGGTAGATAGTGTGCATGACAAAAGAGGAGATTGTTAACGATGCTGTGCATAAAGACGGCGTGGAGTTTGTGTTGGTTTGGGTTGTAATACGTTTCTGACGGTGTTGTGCAGTGTTAAAGTGTAATAACGGGTTGTACATGAAAACAAATAGAAACAGGACATCGAGGCGGTAGTGGAATGTATGAGATGTAATTTTGGTAGGACTTGGTCCGCCACTTTGTTTCTTTTTTTGTATTCTCAATAAACCTTGCCACTGTAGTCAGCGGCCCCTCTGCAATGAGCAGCATTGGAAAAACAAAGATTTTTAACATTAAAATGCTTTATTTAGGATTTTTACTGGTTTAAGTCAGCTGGTCTGTTTATTGTGGAGAGGAAGAGACCTCTGCAGATAATTTGGCTCACAATTAAAACCTCCTAAATATCTGGATCTTAAGTTATGAGAGAAATAAGGAGAGCATACATCAGCAGGTGCTGGAAATAACACCACAACTGTCAGAGACGTAATAGGCTACTTGAACTATATTTGATTAATGGATTTTATTTTAACCTTAAACGTCAAGTTTATTTCTTCATATTTATTTATTATTAAAAACAAATGAATGAGATAAATAATTCCTCATCCATGATGTTGGCTGGGGGGTCAGAAAGGCAGGGTGCCCCCTGCTCCAAATATAATGGTAGGGGACAGTGAGATGCCTACAGACATGTTTTTTATCAGCCTTGTGAGCGCAGACATCACCCAGAGCCGATCATTTTTAAATGGCATTAATTGGCCTGATTAATGGGCAGAACAGCTAACTGTGCTATCGCTAATAATGTCACCTGATACAATGATGTAAACACAGGTCAATGAAAACAGCTGTGGTTAAATAAGTGATGACGTGGGCTAGAGGAAACAGAAAGTTGCCGTCTTTACTATTCTGCAACACAGCTGTCTAGCGTGTTTTCCAAAAGCCTTGTTTTCCTCGTAGATTTATTCACTCTGGGGACTCTTTTTTTTTTTAAATATAGTATCAAAAATACCAAAGCACCCATACTGAAATTTACAGTAGTCAGCTTAGTGTCTGAGAGGAGGTGAAGGAAACTTGGCTGCTGAAGTGGAATCTAAATTCTTGCTAAGTAAGGATGTTTTTTGATGTCTGGACATTTGAGTGTGTATGTGTACTCATGTCTACTCACTTTTGGACAGTGAGAAAATTTTTTGGACAGTGTTAGGGCATCTTTTCAAAAGTAAGGACACCTTTTGAAAATGAAGATATTATAACACAGTAAGGACATTTTGGGAAACAGTGGGAAAGATTTTTCTTTTTCAGACAGTGAGGGCATCTTTTCAAACTAAAGTCACTTTTCATTTTCTGTGAGGACATTTTTGAAAAGTGAAAGTGTTTGTTTTAATGTTGATCATGACTTGTTTCAACTTAAAATTCAAGTAAGGTTCAATATATACCTCTTTTTTTTTTTTTTTTTTTTTTTTACGTCCTTAGCAACAGTCCACTTTGACATGGCCTCTGCCTTTTTTTACTTACATGTGATTTCAGTGGACCTGTCTATAAGCACCCATAATGCAATACAAAGGGCTTGTTCCTCCTTTTATTTACAATCAAAGTCAAGACAAACATGTCAGTGTGACTTAGCCAGAGTCTGCTGTGTGTGACGTGAAGTGGGGCACTGTGGTTTATGTGGTTTATGTGGCCATCTAGTGGGCTGCTGAAACACTTCCCACATGGAAACTGAACATGGGATGAAAAATGTTTTTCTCTACCTGCTGATGACCGGCTGTGCACTACATATTTAGAGATCGATACATAAATACAGTTTCCCTAAACTATATACAGTAATTTGGTGTCTAACTAGCGCTGAAATAGATTTGAGTTAGAGTTACTGTGTTAACATGGACTGGAGGATGGTGTTATGAACGAGGCTTTGAGTTGAGCAGGGTGTGAGATCAAAGGTGCAGAGAGCAGAGCAGCAGAGGGAAACTTTCTTAATGACTGTCAGCATATTTAACTCCTACTTGACTCTGGTTTTGTTTTTGTAATTAATCTGTCGGAAATGAACCCCACAGCCCCTACGTTAATACAGTTCTAGTCGCTTTAAACTCTTTTCTTGTTCAGTGTGGTTGTGTTCATGCGCTGCAGCTGTGATGTGATCGTTTTCCCCTGAGGATAAATAAAGTATCTATCCATCTTACAATCACTGACCTCTGAGTGATGCCACTACTCTCTGTGAGATTTGCATAAATATAGTCAGTGAGAAATCGTTCTTTTCAGTTTGGTATGTGTTGCTGATGTCAGTATGCAAAGAAGAAGCCCTTCATTTTCACTTTCTCTGCCCTGATTTTTCAGCACCTCTCTGTAGTTCATGATTATAACTATCACCATCTCCCTTATCCAGCACTGTCAGACAGTGTTAGGGAGTAGTGAAGTACATGTCATTTAACTAGTAGTTTTACTACATTTGCAGTAGCTCGCTGGTAGTTCAACTACTTTCATATGTGTGTAGTGATTCAAGTAGTTAAATTACCATTTTTTTGTCATTAAAGGCCCAGTGTGTAGGATTAAGGGGGACTCAGTGGCATCTACTCATCCACTACATGATAATGTTTTACTCTGATCATTTAAGATCCAGACGTTCAGGAAGTTTTTACCCAGAGTCGAATTATCCACAGAGGTGTCTTCCTCTCCAAAACAAAAGGACCCAGGGATTTAAACTGGTAAAAACACTGATTAAAGCAGCTTAATGTTACAAATTAGTAGCTCTCTGACACTGCTTATTGCAGAAGGGCTTTTAACTACAGTGGCCAACATGAAACTGCCAACAGCATCATTTAGAGCGAGTGTTTGTTTAAGGTAAGAAAAAGATTCTTGTTTTCGGGTGGTTACACACTAAAGAAAACATACTTATCATATTATATTCCATTTCTGTCAATATATCTCCCAAAATCCTACACACTGGACCTTTAGCTACTGACACTACAAACAATTTTGAGCCATAAATAGAGAGAAACTAATTTTTAAATTTTAATTATCTCATTTTATTCATTGCTTCTCTTCTGTAACTGAACCACCTTTGACCACAGTTAGTAATAAGTATTTGATTATTATTTATTAACAAATGTCCAGAGAAGTTGTTGCATGCTATTTTAGAAGCTACCTGGCTGACTGAGTGATCCTGCTTGTTGCAATCCCCCCAGCCAGGATGTCATTTATGAACACTGCACAAAACGAGGCCTGAAAGAGGCGTATGCCACTTCCCATGCAAAAGCTGTGATCTATAAAAGCAGACATGACAGGAGGAACTTTGACCTTTGCTTACAAACATTTTGGAGAAGAGAAAATTGGCGTTACAAAAGGGGAGGTGGAAGCCTGATGGTAGAATATTTTTTGATGCATGCCATTTTTTGCTTTGGTCCGTAAATACATTTTTAGTATGGATCCTACGTCAACGACTCACGTGTGACCTCAATGACTCGGTAAGAGTTCACATTTACTCAGAGTATAGGGCCTGTGACTCTGCACCGGTCTGGTAGAACTGAAGAAGCCTTTGGATGAGAGGTAAAACACCTTCAAGCAAGCAAGTCCAGTTGCCTATGATATAACACATAAGATTACCATGACCTTGATGACTGAGAATCTTCACCAACATCCTACGCATTGTTTTATAAATGAGACCCTTGGACTTATGTTTTTTGAAGGCCGGTGTCTGAATGATGGACGTCGTATACAAAACCAAAGCTGACATTTCTTGCACTTTCCCATGAATAGTGGAGTATATTATTTTACTTTTTTTATGTAAGACCTGTGAACTTGTTGAACATGTGGGCAGTTTTGCTATTAACTCAACTAAGTGACATGTTTGCTGGCATGTGACTTTTATTTGATTATATTTGGTATAACCTTAGATCACATGTACATTGTCAATGTGAATTTTTTTTAACAAACAAGTTTGAACTACTTTCTTTAAAGTAGCTTTAGTTAACCAAAGTGAATCATTCCCTTGGGTTGCTTTTGCTGTAGTTCAGTTTCTTCCAGTGTGAAGTTATTGGTAGCTTGCATGGCTTTCAAAGTATCGTCCCCAGCACTGCTGTCACATCCAAAATGCCATCCATGTCCTAGCTGGAAAATTGCTGCTGCTCTGAGAGCAAAACTAGTTTGCAAAAAAGCTGTGCGACACATCACGGTTTAAAAGAAAAATAACAAAGTCAAGAGCCGTGTCAATAATCCTTCAGTAACCTTACTGTTAGTGTCAACAGTGTGTAAACACTGATGGACCGCAACACACAAAGAGATGTTAACCTCATGTGTGTTTTTGTCCCACGTACAAAAACAGTGTGACATTTTGAATCACAACCTGAGTCACTCCTGTAAACAAAACAAAAAAACAACAAAAGGCAGTTTATTAGAAAAACTGTTGAATGTGTTTAATACTGATAATTTTATGCTGACACTGGTTACTGCACATGAGGCAAACAATATGTTTAAACATCATTTGCACGGAAATTATGTTGATAACATTCACATATTTAGATGTGATCTTGAATATGCACATTTGACTTTACAAATATTCACAGTGTATTAGACAGTGATCTTATTGCCAAAGTGCAGCAGGAAACAAGTGATGTGGTGAAGATTATTGGAAACACAGAAATGACAAAAAAAATGGTGAGTTCTAAGAACTGTGTACCTGACTTCTGTGTGTGTGTGTGTGTGTGTGTGTGATGCATGCATGTTGGTGTATATTTACAGTATCTTAGCAGTGTGTGTGTGTGTGTGTGTGTGTCGGCACAGAGAAGTTGTTGTTTTTGATCAGCGCTGCTTATTGACTGAGTTCGTGTGGTTTTTCTCTGTTAGGTCTCGCTGCGTAGCTTCGGCTGCCTGCGTAGCTTCTCAGATGTTCTACCAGGGTTTGTGGTTTTGTGGGCCCGGATGGGTGGGTGCATTTTTCTTTTTCCTGATGTAGGCTATGCATTGAGGTTAGCGGCACACAGAGCTAAAGATGTAGGAAACTAAGTTGGCCGCTGAGCGAGGGAGGCCATGATTTGAGGTAAACAAAATGACCTTGACTTCACACAGAGTGGGTCGGGGGAGATTCTTGTTTGTTTGTTTGTTTGGTCTGCTCTTTGATTACTGTGTACGTGCACCAAATTCTTAAAAATGTTGATAACCTTCATATTTATGACAGGAGCACTTCTGACATGTGCAGATCAAACAAAAGAAAAACAAAACAGCGAGTCAGAAATGTGAGGTGTGAATAACCGTCAAAACACAAATTGATGACACATAAGTCATTACTGATTCCTTTTTTAATGGTCAGTAAATACTTACAGGTTTTACAGAGGTAATTTCATCTTGTTATAGACTGACAATTGTTTTTTAGATTTTATGCTCATTGAAACACATTTGAATCAAGGAGCGGACAAGGTTTGATTTATCAAATCCATCAAGTTTCAGTTATCATTTACAGGAAGCTGTGGGGCTGTTGATATAAATGTAGTGAGTCATTAAAGTGAAACAAGGTCAGGCAGGTCATGAGATGGTACCTTTCATTTTTAAAGCTGTAAACTGTCTATTTTATTTTAAATAAGTATATATGAAGATGTAAGGGAAATGGGAAAATAATATTTTATACAATAAATACACAACAACATCAAACATCTAAAGAAAATCAAACAATACAGAATCATTTGTGCCGTACTGTCATCTGGGTAATTAATGCATTAAATGAGGGAGCTACAAAGACAAACCAAAGTTTAAACATCAACCACATCACTTAACTTTTATGTGAGCTCAGAATCCGGCAAAGTGAAATGTACTTTATTGACGCAATAAGTTCTTTCAGATCTATGAGACATTAAAATTAAATGTAAACAAAAGTATTGATTTGTGAGTGGCACCTGAGCGGCATCGGCGGGTGTTGTTTTCACAGCGACCTCGGCTCTCTCAGCAGCAGCAGCAGCAGCAGCAGCAGCAGCAGCAACGTCGAGCTCTGCTGATGGAAACTAATAACATGAATACTGCTCCTCAGGACTCTGTAGCCACAACAGCGCACACACACACACACACACCCTCACACACCCACACCCACACACACACACACACACACACACACACACACACACGTGTCCATCACAGCCTCTGTATGTGTGAGTGAGTGGGGGTATGTGTGTGCCAAACCTAATTTAAATGCCTACATCTCTCTATCATCTGTCAAGTGGTGACTGATGTTTGTTAATAACATAATATCAACACGCCGTTCTGAAACTGACATGTGTGAATACATTTCAGGACTCAGTTTCACTTGAGGTGATTTTACATGCCAAAAACAAAAAAATCACTAAAAATAGAGCGAGCTTGCACCTTGGACTAATATGTAAGACCCTTAAGGCCTGATTTTATGGGGGTATTGGGTGACTCAATGGTTCCCAAAGCCTTTCCTAAATGGACTCCTTTTATATCACTGAATAAACTGAAAACCCCTGACCAAGTGAAATATTTTATGGATATTTTAGATTTTATTTAAGCGTAAGAATAACAGTACAATTAACCCAAAGAGTGAACACAAGACTTGCAGGAAATCAATGTTAAGAGCGATTTAGATTCATTTTAAGCAGATTATTTCCTGTGAATGCGACATCAGAGATGAGTTTTCTTCGTATTTTCAAGAGCTTTTCATATAGTTCTCTTTCTGTATTCTCCCTCTTTTCCTGACTCTCGGCGATTTTTCTATTATATATGTTTCTAATGCAGGATGGGGCTATTTAGGGACTGTTCTTTACTTATCAGAGGAAGAGGGATGGCTGGGGTGTGATGTTGGGGGTTTTATTTACCCTCCCTCGAGCTACAGATATTTTTCTTTGAGCCTCCCCTAGTGACTGGTGGAGAATGCATGACCTTCCCTCGACCATAAATCAAAAGTCAAACGTTAAAGACAAAATCCTGAAGTTGAAAAAAGCATTGGTTTATCACTTGTCGTGCATGCTGGGTAGTTTGTGTGAATGGTTTATTTTTGGCTAGATTTTAAATGACTCATGTAGGATAAACTGATCTTGATGAAATGTGACTATTGTAAGCTTAGATGTGGTTATTTTTTTCTGATGGAAGCATTTGTGCTGCATAATGTGTTGAAAGACTGTCAGAAATGTAAAAATCTGACATTTATTTCTGTTTATACAGTTTGTGGTAGTGATAAATGGGGTGATTTTGGTGATTTTTAAAGAAAACCCATGTTTAAAAAAAAAAAAAAAAAGTACAGCCATCTCAAGTTGTGTGTCCCTGCCAAAAGCCAAAATAAAAGACACAAGCCCCTCCCCAGTGCTTACAGATTCCCCCTTTTTGCACCACCCCCTTCCCCGTCATAAATAACAAACAGTCCCTTAGCACAGAGTGAAGGCTGTGAGAGTATATCTTGTCGTATGTCTTTTGTTTTTTTCAAAGTTTATATCTCAAATAATAATCCAAAGTCTAAAAACATTACTTTGACTCAGTTTTCTTCACAGAAAGGAATAAAAAGCTGAGATATAAGCCCTTCATATATGTTTTTGAAAAGTTTTCTTGCACCTCTTAAAATCTAGAAGGCCTCACGACCCTCTGTGAGGCTTTGGTGACCCCAGTAATGGTCAGGAGCCGCAGGTTGGTAACCAATTGGATAAATCACCCTATTATGTCGTTTTAGTCCAGCAAACCTCAATGACTGCTTTTCTATTTTCTTTCAAGTACCCCGACACTTTTCATTACACTTACGAACACATTTGATCTCCCCCAGAAGTTTTTGAAAATGTTGAGAAAATCTGAACAGCAGGCTGAAATAAACTGCGTCTGTCCTGATGTATGTTTAGTAATCTTAAATTTGGTTCAAATTTTTAAGAATTTCGAAACAATAGAGCAACTTCACTGCACTCTGAAGCTCATAATATTATTATTTTATTTTAAATAGTTGCCTTGCAATAGTTTTTAAAGTATGTTAAAATGTGCAATATTCACATAATACTGTGTAAACATATAAAGGACATTGTTAGGTAAAGTTGTGTAATAATCTCAGTTTAAAATGTCAGGTCTGAGCACCAACAACTGAACCAAATGTTCCTCTACCTTCCTCTGCAGCAACTCTGCAGAACACAGACTGAACATACTTTAATATTTAAGAATATACAGTACAGGCCAAAAGTTTGGACACACCTTCTCATTCAATGCGTTTTCTTTATTTACATGACTATTTACATTGTAGATTCTCACTGAAGGCATCAAAACTATGAATGAACACATGTGGAGTTATGTACTTAACAAAAAAAGGTGAAATAACTGAAAACATGTTTTATATTCTAGTTTCTTCAAAATAGCCACCCTTTGCTCTGATTACTGCTTTGCACACTCTTGGCATTCTCTCCATGAGCTTCAAGAGGTAGTCACCTGAAATGGTTTTCACTTCACAGGTGTGCCTTATCAGGGTTAATTAGTGGAATTTCTTGCTTTATCAATGGGGTTGGGACCATCAGTTGTGTTGTGCAGAAGTCAGGTTAATACACAGCCGACAGCCCTATTGGACAACTGTTAAAATTCATATTATGGCAAGAACCAATCAGCTAACTAAAGAAAAACCAGTGGCCATCATTACTTTAAGAAATGAAGGTCAGTCAGTCCGGAAAATTGCAAAAACTTTAAATGTGTCCCCAAGTGGAGTCGCACAAACCATCAAGCGCTACAACGAAACTGGCACACATGAGGACCGACCCAGGAAAGGAAGACCAAGAGTCACCTCTGCTTTGAGGATAAGTTCATCCGAGTCACCAGCCTCAGAAATCGCAAGTTAACAGCAGCTCAGATCAGAGACCAGATGAATGCCACACAGAGTTCTAGCAGCAGACCCATCTCTAGAACAACTGTTAAGAGGAGACTGCGTGAATCAGGCCTTCATGGTCAAATAGCTGCTAGGAAACCACTGCTAAGGAGAGGCAACAAGCAGAAGAGATTTGTTTGGGCCAAGAAACACAAGGACTGGACATTAGACCAGTGGAAATCTGTGCTTTGGTCTGATGAGTCCAAATTTGAGATCTTTGGTTCCAACCGCCGTGTCTTTGTGAGACGCAGAAAAGGTGAACGGATGGATTCCACATGCCTGGTTCCCACTGTGAAGCATGGAGGAGGAGGTGTGATGGTGTGGGGGTGTTTTGCTGGTGACACTGTTGGGGATTTATTCAAAATTGAAGGCACACTGAACCAGCATGGCTACCACAGCATCCTGCAGCGACATGCCATCCCATCCGGTTTGCGTTTAGTTGGACGATCATTTATTTTTCAACAGGACAATGACCCCAAACACACCTCCAGGCTGTGTAAGGGCTATTTGACCAAGAAGGAGAGTGATGGAGTGCTGCGGCAGATGACCTGGCCTCCACAGTCACCGGACCTGAACCCAATTGAGATGGTTTGGGGTGAGCTGGACCACAGAGTGAAGGCAAAGGGGCCAACAAGTGCTAAACACCTCTGGGAACTCCTTCAAGACTGTTGGAAAACCATAATATGAATTTTAACAGTTGTCCAATAGGGCTGTCGGCTGTGTATTAACCTGACTTCTGCACAACACAACTGATGGTCCCAACCCCATTGATAAAGCAAGAAATTCCACTAATTAACCCTGATAAGGCACACCTGTGAAGTGAAAACCATTTCAGGTGACTACCTCTTGAAGCTCATGGAGAGAATGCCAAGAGTGTGCAAAGCAGTAATCAGAGCAAAGGGTGGCTATTTTGAAGAAACTAGAATATAAAACATGTTTTCAGTTATTTCACCTTTTTTTGTTAAGTACATAACTCCACATGTGTTCATTCATAGTTTTGATGCCTTCAGTGAGAATCTACAATGTAAATAGTCATGAAAATAAAGAAAACGCATTGAATGAGAAGGTGTGTCCAAACTTTTGGCCTGTACTGTATATGTAAGTTATTTTTTGCAGTTTAGGGTAATTCAAAGCAATATTTACCGTGATCTGTGTTTTTTAAAGTCTCTCCACACAAACTGAAACTCCTGAAATAGTATCTAGCCTAATGCATGTGCATCACGAGCTCTTAACCGTAATACCAATAAAGAAAGAGGATGTGAAATGCAGCCGAGAGGAAGCCACATCATCATCATCACTTGAGCATTAAGAGGCCACTCGGCACATTACTTCAGTGCATGTTCCAGTTTATTTATTAGAATATTTACAGACAGAGAGAGAAAGAAAAAGTGACTCTTTATATACCTCTGTTTGCTGCTCTCTTCTTCTTTATCACACTCATAAAAGTCCTTGAATGCCAGCGGTGTTGTTCCACCACACAAAACGCCGTAGAGTCGACATAACTTCTCATTAGTGTTGTGGAGAGTTCATTAGTGCTGAGGTCTTCATGTGCGCTTAGTGTTACCCAGGAAAACAACCTGACTTACATAGGAGAAAGGAGCTATACAAGAATGAAGAGGTTTGTTTTTTTTAACTGTTACTCTTTGTTGGACCTAGCTGTTTTCCTCCTGAGTAAATCTGAGGAAAATTTGAGTGAAATTTCATGGTAAAGAAATTGTAATCTAACGCTGACAGATCTGGATTTGTCTCTCTGTTTATCTCCTGAGTTAACCGAGGAGACAGGTTGCTGTTCGGACACAACAATGAGGAAAAACAGATGAGAAAGAAAAGAACTAGTGATCTTAATCTTAATGTGACTGACCTCAGCACAGCGTCTGTACATGTGAATGTGTCGAGCATAAACATCAGTGCATGTCACATTTTGAGCTTGTACGGGACGTGAGCACTCTGCATCGCTGCTGCTGGTCAACAGGTTGTGGTTTGTGAACATCCAGGCACCACTGACCACAATGCATCACCTCCCCACATACTGACATGAACATGAAACACTAACTGTGTCCTCTGTTTTTCAAAATACAGGAAATCATTTGTTGTCTTTGGTTGTGAGTCAACGTAAGTCCTGTGTTTGGGGGATGGGGAGTACATGTTGTTTGTGAAATCTTTAACCGCTGCACTCAAACGTTTCCTCCATGGAAAAAAAAAAAGCCGCAGCCCAACTTCAAATTCAAATCAAATTACATTGTTAGAATTTCAGGTTTCCAAATATTCTCAAAGTGTTTGTGGTTTATGATGCAACATTACATCATTGTCGGTGAAGACACATTTGATCGTTGTGCTTCTTTCTTTCTTTGCTCCATGATAAGTCAGGACTAGAAAAATATGCGTCACAAACGTTCTCTATAATGACTGAAACCTTCAGAAAAACATTCATTTGTGATTTTTCTTCAAACCAAGTGTACCTCTAGTCCAGATCATTTAATGTCACACGTGACAAAGCCTGAAAGTGCACACACTGTTACACATCTCACAGCTTAAAATAAACCGATGTTTATCTGCAGGCTGCGACTGTAGTTGGATATTAGTTGACTAGAGGACATACCACTACGTAGTGAGTAAAGGAGTAAAGGTGTAGGGTAGTACTTGTATATAACTCGCATATAATTCATACGTAGTGTGGTGGTGGCTAGGATTATATATACTGATTTACAGACACTCCAATTTGAAGTTGTTGAATAATAGAGTACACGTTGCATTAGCCTTACACACTTGCAAAATAACCTGTCTGTACACAACTTTAAATATTTTTCTTTTTACATAGAGTGATATAGGAACATACATACAGTATAGAATAATTGGGAGTCATTAAAGCCCTCTTCGATTTAATGGTCAAGTATCTTCATACTGCCTTGAAGTTTTTATTGTACACCTCAGGATGAAGTTCTTTGAAGGATCATTCCACTTTATTTCAGCTTTGTTCTATCAGTTACAATAATCACCGAGTTAATTGCTCAAATCTCTGAGCTGAAAACAAGTCTGATGGGGCAAAAAGACAAGCAGCCAGATGATCAGACAGATTATAAATGTGCAAATTGTTTATCCAGATCGAGACCCCCATGAGGGGTCACGAAGACGATTAATGGGGCAGGAAATTAGAGAACTGTGCTTCATATAATTGCGTTTGTTTTTCAGACTACTCTGAACTTCACCTCTTTTCTTGTGAAATTCTGAGCTGTTGTCAGGGTTTCCCCCAGGACGTGGTTAGTGGAGGTGGTAGGTGCATTTCCCATTTGTAAAAACTCAAAGGTTTTTTTTCACCTCAACATTGCAACATGCTTTTCTTATAATTGCTGCAAGGTGAAAGTACGACGGGATCAATCGATGTCACCCGCTGAGCTGAATCAAACAAAACCTGATGCATCTCATCTTGTGATCAATTCATAATACTGGGCTCACTCCTTCAATACGCAGCCTCCACTTATTTTATGTTTCATATAAATGCAATAATTTCTTCTGATGTTAGTGGAGACGCACTTAATTTAGGCAAGGCACCTCTACTGTAAGGAAGCCCTGCTTTCCCTTTTTAGGTCCTCTAAAATGATTTAAACGTAGCTTTGATATTTTTTCAACCTGGACCCTATTTCCACATGTTTTTGTGTCTAAGTGACTGACTGGAGCACCAACTTTTGAAATTGGTCTAGTATGGAGTGAGACGCTTGCAAACAGCAGCAACAAAACAGCTGGCAACATAAACACTCGGGACATTTGGCACCGTGACTTTACGTGCTTGCGTTGCCACTGACATGTTCAGATTATTACTTTAAGTGGCTGATATTTGATTGTATTCCTAAAGAAATAGATCTCAAGATCATTTTTGTTTAATGAAAAATAGCCCTGAAATTACTAAAATAAACAGTAAAATAAATTAACAGTAATTTTGTCACCGCAAAACAGAAAAAAGTCAACAGAAAAAAAAATAAAACTCACAAAAACGTCTCAGTTCGTCTTTCCTTTGTTCCAACAATCACCATCTTTGGTTTGGCTGGAATAAAGTCTTATTTAAATTTACCAAGTTAGACATGAAAATATGCTGGCCCTATACTGTACACACTAAAATTACAGCTTAGCAATTTTGGAGCTGTTTTGGATTAAACAAAAAAGATATTGCTTTTTTTTTTAAAAGGTCTGTCTGTGTAGGCATCATTTTCATAAACTGTCAGACACTTAATATAAATATATTAATTTGAGCCCGTTTGTGACAAAAACATACACTTTTAGTGGAAGTAAATGGTGCATTGGTGGTTACTCTGCTTTGCTGCTACAGGCTGCTGTCTCAGTCAACACTGAACCAATTTCAAAAATTGCTGCTTCTTCTATATTTCAAATACAGTAAGTGCAATAATTACTTTCAGTATTAGTGGAGACGCTTTATTTCCAGTAAGGCAAGGCACCCTTACTGTAATACACACTTGTTTTTTTCATGAAAAATGCTAAAGGCCTCAACACCAGCATTTGAAATGGCAAAATTTTGAGGAGAATTCAATTCATACCAGCCGCTGTGATTGTTGGTTTGGCAAAAATAAATGTACCAATTTTTTTGCACCAACTTAACTGAACTTTGATCGGTGAATTTGCATCACTTATGAACAGCAAGTCATCTTGATAATGCTGAACTATTAGTGAACACAATGCTGGAGATTCCAAAATGGTAGAAGGTATTAGTCGTGTTGCACCATTCACTTTTATACAACTTTGTCTGTTGGAGGAAAAACTGCTCTAAGAGACATGGTTCACAGACTACCATGAGACGGGAGTTGACGGTACAAACAACTCTTTTAAATAAACTTAGTGAACTCATTGTCTTGTTAGCAACAAAGCTAAGCTAATGAGCTAACAAGCTTTTGCACACACCTTGGAGCCAACAACTGTCCATCTTCAGTAACGTTTCATTGGATAAATTGATGAACAATAAGCTGACTAGCTTCTCTGTAGTAAGTTAGCCATTAGCTTGCCAAGAAAAAGCACTTAGCAACTCACCTGACAGTTTTAGCAATGTTAGCACTTTTACAGATTCAGCAATCAACACGGTGAGTACAGTATTATTGTAACCAACAGAACCAGTGTCCAAACCCACTAAAATGAGGTTCAGGTGGTAATAAACCAGTTATTCCTAAATCTGATGTTCCTTGACCCCCATTTGAACTTTTTTTTCCTTTAAACCTTCATAGAAAAGTCGTCATCTGGAGTGAAGCCTCCAGAGCTTGTAGGGGTTCAGTGTGTTGCTAAACTTCAGTGGGGTAGGACTTAAAACCAACGTCCTACATCATCCTGCCGCCACAATCACTGCCCTATGTGCTCTAATCTACCGCATTTCACCTCTTCAGTAATTTTAAACCAATTTAAATGCATGGGTGGGTGAGTAGGGACATCCCCTACATTAGAAACTGCACATGGAACTGAAAGCCTCAGATAAGCTGACATCAGTGTAACTTTGTTGTTTTTTTTTTCTTTTTTTCAAAAAGAAGTTCAAGTCCCCACAAGCAGATCTTTAAGAGTTAAGATTCCACTCATGTTAAAAATTAAACCCATGTATCAAAAGAAGAGTATTGTCATTGCTGAAACCCTGCAGAGATAACTTTGCTGATTGGAGATGAAGTTTTCTGGTATCAGATCTCCGAGATAGAAATACAGTACACTGAAAAAGTCTGCCACTTTTTCCCCAGAGCAGGTCACAAGTCTTGATCTCATGCAGCCAGCTGTGTGTCTTCTTCTTTTTTTTGTTGGGTGGTCTGGGCAGTCGTGACATCAAACTGTTTTGAAGGTCAGATCTTTAGGAAGACCGAGGAGAATCCCAGTTGATAACTTCAAAGTCTTTTTACAGAAATGTATCCCATGCGGCGGGATGTTGACCTTCGACTCCTCTATGTACAACAGTGTGCAAGCACGTGGGAGAAACACCAACATGAGACATGTGGTGCGTTAACTTCTGCAAAAATATATCTTCATATTTTTTGCCTTACAATATAAATAGTAAATTATACATGGAAAATATATATGGGGACTGAAACTGGATACATTGTATAGGCTATGCCAACTTAAAGTGCTAAGATACTTAGATTTTTGAACAAGCTGCAAGCATAAAGGTAAATTCTGACTAAAACTTTCCACCACTAGTAGAGAAGAAGCATCAACAACAGTGCCCCGCCCTGCAGGGCATCATCATGACTCTGCTTGGGTTAAAACGGCCTTCAAATATACTTTCACATTCGTATTCTCCAGCTTGATTTGTTCGCAGATGAAATGAAAGACTGGAATGTTTTATACTTTCCTTACTGCCATGGAAACCTTGTTTCAGAGAAGTGAAAGTGAACTGGCGTCAAACCCTGATCGACAGACAGAATTCCTTCACAGTGTCGCCCTCGCCTCACTTCGTCAAAAACTTAAAGTCCTCACTCATCATCATATATCTGTCAGATCATTCCAATAAGCCCGCTTCTACCAGATCACCTGTCCTTGGCACTTACTGCACAGAAATCCTCTGCAAAATAAACTGTAGTGTTTGTGTGTGTGAGATAGAAAATTTCCAAGCAGGTGTACAGTATTTAAAGCTAAGTGGTGAAAATAGACTGTCAAAAAACAAGACGCCTTAGATCTCCCTGATCATTTACTGACGAACACTGAAACTAACTTTTCGACATGCAGAGCCCTCTGAACCTGCCAGCGTGCCTCTCGTACCTCGTCTTTGGCTTACTTTGCTAAATCAAAGTGTACTTACTGCACTGAAGCGAAAAACAAGACGATACCTGAAACTGTCTGAAACCGCACAACAAGACTCATAACAAAACAGCAGCGACCAGAGCCAGTAGTTATACAGGCAGCTGTCGTCAGGGCGATCAGTAAAGGACTCTGCATGTGGACCCAAGAAGTCCAACACAGACCCGTGTTTAAGTACCTCCCAAATATAACAGGCCCCTCTGCGCCCATTTTGCATCCCTACCTATAGATTATCGCACATAGCTAACTGCTGATCCCACATTCTGACTTTCCATCCTGGCCAGGTCTGCCGATCCTCTTGCATAATCTATAAGAGGAGAGCGCAGATGTGTGCGGGCTGGTTGCCATGGCGATCAGATCTTGCTGTTCTCCAGGTGGGAGTCAATGTGCTTGATGAGGGCATCGTCAGGGTAACCGACGGGGAATATCAGCTGGCAGAGGGGGCAGCTCCGCATGTCGCTCTCCTCGGTCTCCATCCAGAGCTGCAGGGCACCCCACACACACACACACACACACACACACACACACACACACACACACAGGTACACACACATATAATTAGACAACAGGATAAATCACAAGCGGTCTCCAACTTCACTGGATTGTATTAGTCATTCTGTGGGAGGCAGCAAAATTACATTACTACTCGGTGAGTGATCACTTCACAGGGTTCTGCTGTGAAATAGATGATTTGTAGTAAATCCAGGTGGAAACTCTCATCCAAGCTCTGATTCATCGGGTAATCCAGTTCAGTTCAGAGAGAAGGTGACTAATTAGAGGAAGATTTTAACAT
The DNA here is from genome assembly GCA_019142605.1 of Cephalopholis sonnerati. Taxonomy (NCBI): domain Eukaryota; kingdom Metazoa; phylum Chordata; class Actinopteri; order Perciformes; family Serranidae; genus Cephalopholis; species Cephalopholis sonnerati. The sequence goes on from JAGQAX010000020.1 coordinate 36,374,995, forward strand.
CTTGGGGAATCATTTGCTTTCTTTTGATTAATGAGAGGAGAAGATTGATGTGGAATTAGCCTCCAGAATGTCACATCCATGCATTTTCTGATCTATCAGCAGATCCCCCTCCAAAACTGTGCAAACCATCGATACAAAATTAGTGCTTCATTAAAGACACACTAGTGAACTTTTATTAAATTAACTTTTTGTCATATTTGCTGAAACTGTCATTACACCCACACAGTAGTGCATGAGACAGATCGTCTGTAAGAAAAAAAAAATAATTTCCACCTCCTCCTCATAGTGCTTCTCATAGCATGTGCCAGAATCTAACGCAGCTGAAGGAAAGCAACCAATCAGAGGGCCTTGTCACTTGAATATATACGTATGTCGTTATTGGCATTAGCTTAACAGAGCGATTTTCTCCCGAGGATTGTCTTGCTCATAACTTAAAGACTGAAAACAGTTGAGGCAACAAGCCAGGCCTACTAACACCGTTTAATTTACACGAATCTTCGTTGTTTAAAGAGATACTTTGCTGACTATCAACCAGCTTTGTATCATAACAGTGTGTGCGAATGAACTGTGGTAAATTGCCCTCCATCTTACCAGCACCCAGATCTCCCTGCTCATTTGCCAGCAAAAATCTCTCGCTCTCGAGCCGTTGCTTGACTTACAGATTGCACTTCCTCATTTTTGTATGCCCACTACCACAGACACAAAGAGTATTGAAGCCGATGGAGAGAAAGACCCAAAATTAGACAAAACTCGAAGTGTACCTGGGCTGATCAAATACAAACCAAGATTTTGTAAGTGTGCTGCCTATTTTTCGCCTACAACGTTTTTACAAAAAAAAAAGAAAAAAGTCTGCCTCTTTATTAAATTTTGCTTCTTTTGGATGCTTATTAATTATATTGCTTTGTGTTTTTATACTGTATGCTCATTAAACTGCTCTTTGTTTTTGTAAAGTTTATGAATTTTATGTACTTATGTATTGCTTTGTATTTTCTACTGATGCTTCCTGTTTGCACTGTCCCTCTGTAGCTGTAATGTAATGATGGATTTTCTTATCTTATAATGTAGATCCCTGTTTGGCTGTAATATGAGAGTTTGTGAAAAGGAAGTGGGCGCCATACTGTTTCCTGCACAGTGCACACAGAGTCTGAAAACACTGGGATCAAACGGTAAAATTCTGTTACTGATTCTGTTACTGCACTGTCTATATCTCAGCCTTAAATGTTTTCAGAAACATATTTTGGCTTACTGTTTAACTGTAATACAAGATTGTTTGCCACCAGCTGGCTGTTATTGTGTTTACGAACAGGCAACTCACATTGCGTCACCTACCAGCGGGAGCATTGAGTGGTCTGGTGGGGGCCTATGCATTGTGGTAGTTTTAAGTTTTCTACCTCTTGTGCAAAAGCTCATGCCAGAGCCCTTTCCCTCTGTTTTCCCAGATCATATATAGCACCGATTTCAAAAGTATTTGCATCTTTTTACTTCATTAACAGCCTCATTTTATGAAAAGACCATCTTTCCAGCAGTGAAATACTTCAGTTAGTGTTTATCTGTTGACGGACAGGTTATCTGGATATCCTGTAATTCTGTGTGTCACCTCTGGCTCTAGCGTGGGTTGTTAGATTCGGTTGGTAAGTACAGGTTTTGGTTTTGGTCTCTGCACAGGCACGATGTTACCAAACCTTACTTGGAAGAAGCTCTACACAATATTTTCACCCAACTGTTGTTTGCCAAGAAATCGTTCCAACACTCACCGACTCACTCTAAAACCACAATTGTTTTTCTGTTCATGTTCTGTACAGGTTAAACAAATGTGATAGCATATCTTACTCAGACAGCTTTAGAGATGTTCATCTTATATTTTCACTTTGGGCAGTTATTTCCCCTTTCTGCTAAGATAGGCTAAACTCATCATGACTCCAACTCTGCACTTGACTCACAGATATAAGACTGATACCAAGCTTCTCATCATGAAAGCAAACAACTGTATTTCTATTGCACAATTATTTTAAAGGAACTAGAAAGAGACGCAGCAAAGATAAAGACCTTTGGACGATTGTGACATTCTGTGTGAAAAAGATGATTTTCTGTGAACCAGCTCAGCACTCACCCACAGTTGTGACAGAGCGACACTTTTAAACACATTTCACAAACAACTTCATTATTTCAAAATCTCTCAAACGTGTATCTGAACTCTTAATATGTGAACTCACGTTGATTGAAGGCCAGGACTGAGCGTGCTCTGCTGACATGTACCCCGGCTGTGGGTGGCAGGTGAGAGTGTTTGACCTCTGAGGGATGGGGAAGACTGAACAGGATGCCGGACCTCTCATGACACCACTGGGCACCGCAGAGGACAGCACGCCGAGCGTCCGCGGTGGGCTGATGGGATGCGGGCAGGTCCACTCCTCCTCATCCTCAGAGGACTGTGGGGGCTGGGGGGCCGGTGTGGAAGGCGGAGGGGGCTCAAAATGCAGGTGTGCCACCTCAGACAGTGGGAATGGCATCTCTCTGGAGTGGCGCATGGAGCTCTCCCCGTGGCCCCCGTCTCCTGCACCACCTTGATGTGGAGACGGGGAGCTTCTGTGCTGCAGTCCACCGTGAGGAGAGCCCACATGTTGGGGTTGCTGTTTTGCGTAGCCCTCAATGTAGGGCCGGGGTTTAGGCAGGGTGGAGACAGGGTCCAGGGAGAAGCGGGGCGGGCACTGGTAAGCAGAGGGGTCGGCAACCTCTGAGTAACTGCGACGGCCCTGGAAGCTGGCCCTCAGGTGCTGGCTGGGTGGCCGGCAGGAGTAAGAGGCCGGTCCGTCGTTGACATCCAGCAGGGGTGAGCGGCGGTGCATGTCTGGGGAGAGGCGCTGCAGCACTGGTGAGCGTCTCTGTTGGATTGGAGAGTGGTGTGGCGGAGGCGGGACCGGAGAATGGCGTTGTGAGATGGGCGAGTGGCGCTGAGATACTGGAGAGTGGCGCTGGTGGTGGATTGGAGAGTGACGCTGGACTGAAAGAAGACAAAAAAAAAAACACATTTGAAAACCTATTACAATAGGCCAGGGGTTCTCAAACGTTTGTGACTTGGGGGCTGCTTTTGCTAGTTGAAAAAATTCTGAGGTGAAAAAGGTGAAAAAATAAACTGGTGTGTGATAAATTACGATTCCAAATTCATCATTCATTCATTTTCCATAACCGCCTATCCTGTTGGGGGTAGTGGAGGGGCTGGAGCCTATCCCAGCTGACACTGGGCAAGAGGCGGGGTTCACCCTGGACAGGTCACCAGACTATCACAGGGCTGACACATAGAGACAGACAACCATTCACACTCACATTCACACCTACGGACAATTTAGAGTCACCAATTAACCTGCATGTCTTTGGACTGTGGGAGGAAGCTGGAGCACCTGGAGGAAACCCACGCTGACATGCAAACATGCAAACTGCGCATAAAAGAGCTCCCTCAGCCTGGGTTTGAACCAGAAACCGTCTTGCTTTGAGGCAACAATGCTAACCACTGTACCACTGTGCCGCCAGATCCACATCTAATCTATTCAACGTCATATTCCCTGACCACTCATTTTGGAGCTTTCACTGGTTCAGGGTTGTCCCCCACGGTTTTGTTTTGTTTTTTGCGTCACTGCGGTCGAGAGAATTTTAGCTAGCTTACAGTGGAAAAACACATTTGATACACACACCCAATAATGTGTTGTGACTGATATGGTAACATGTTAACATAGGCGGTTATTGAAATTCTGAATTTTAATGAGATTTTTTTTTTTTTAATCCTGAGCACAGTCAGATACTTAAAAAAGGCTAACTTTGCAAAATTACCAAAAACAAAATCTACAAAAAAAGAAAATCTACACGCTACATACTACATTCTAATTCTACATGGCACTCTGAAGCCCAACAGTAGGCCACAGCCCATGGTTTGAGAACAGTTCTAACAGTTCTGGAAAACCTGGAAAAGTCATGGAATTTTGTTGTGTGTAATCTTTGGTGGTTAGCCTTCCAAATAATGTAACATGACGGCAAATTTATTATCTGCAACTGTTGACATAACCTAGCTCTAATATGCGTAATATGCATTTTTCTTAATTTTCTCCCTGCGCTCTGTCTCTACATTCATGTATGCCAGCTAACTGAGAGTATATTTGAACAGAGTTTGAAAATGCCGGGCACGTGGGCCTAGAAAATTTCATTTTTTAATCAAGGGTCCTTAAAAAGTCAGAGAAAATTTTTGAAAATTTGTCCATCAAGATGTGTGGGAAGCCTGTGAGAATCACTGCTTTACACTATATGTCCAGTTGTATCTGGACACCCTTGATATGACTGACTGATTGTGTATTTTTAGTGGGTTTGGGTGGGCTTGGGCTGTTCATCTTATTTAGGCTAAGGGAAATTTTAAAAGGCTTGTTCGAGACGAGCCATCCTGCACAGAAACGATTGTCAGGGATTGCAGCACAATGCATGCTGGGTCCAACTTGATCCTAACTTGCTTTGAGGTCATGTACACTTGGGCAAAGATAACCTCAGGAGATGTAGGTGGCTGCAGTTTTTAGACTCAGGCACTGCAGTTGCTCTCCACTGACTGCAGGACCCAGGGCATGATGGGAAACGCCTGGCTATTGCCTGATCAAGGAGCTGATTGGCTTTTAGTTTCAACCACAGACAGTACATTTAGTAGAAAAAAAAAAATCAAACTTCCTATGTAATTTCAATATTTAACTTTAACCTGTAGGCCATTATGCCAAAAACACCATGCAATGGCTACAGAAAGCCGTTCGACTGCTCTGCGCTACAGCGGTTTGATTTTGCGGCGAAGTGCAGCCAGACCTAAAGTTGATGATAGCTTAACTTCAAGTGATGCATTGCCACCAGTTATTACCCACAGCCAATCTGTAAACAGTTCTGCTAAGTGAAACACACAAAAAAATATCTCCCAGTTGCAGAAAAATGTCAGGTGTCCACATACTTTTGGCCATGTTGTGCAATAGAAGGGGAGACATCAGTTACATAAATCTATCGGTCGATATTTCCAGTACAAGCAGCAGAGAATGTTACCTCTACTCTGCTCAAATATGATATTCATTTTCACGTCCCCTTTTTTAATGACAAAAGAAAGCTTCTTGCAGATGCTTTATCATTTTGTCCAGTAAATAGAGATGCACATTATGTTCCGCTTTGCATTCATAAAAAGATTAAGATCTGTACAGTTGTACAGTTTTGTGTAATGACAAGACACGTTGATGAGTCAGTCACCCCTGCAGTCACTGCTTCAGCTTCACTTCCCATATCAAAGAGGAAACATCATTTATGGCCGGTTGATTGAGGTGTTAAGAGGGAGGCGGTGTTTGTGCTCCGAAGCACTCTGTGAGCCTCCGAATGAGGTGGAAACAGTCAAATGGGACTCTTCAGCTCACACTCACTCTTACAGTATAACACCCCGGAGAATTTTTTTTATGGCGCCACACAAATTCCCACCTCTGTGATTATTTCAATGTCTCATGAAAAATATTTGTTTTGTTGTTAAAGATAGCCAAGAGGCAATCACATCACTCGCACGACGCCGTAACTAATTAAACGGAAGTGCCATTCAAGTCACATTTTCTACATTAATGTGACAAAACACAGCGTTGGGGAAAAGTCAAATGCAGTTTGGGGTTTTCTGTGTTCTCCCCACTGTTAGCTGCATGAAAAACTACAGTTATTCACTGATTTACGCAACATAATTTTCCAGTTTGTACTACGTACAGCTCAGTAAAGGCATTGCATGTGGCGCCTTTTGGTTTGTGGTATGTAGGAGATGCATGGTTGTGAGACATTAGCTATGTGTGTGATTGTGTGTGCAGGAATGGAAAGGTGTTGCTGCTGTTTAACACTTGTAAGTTGTACTCCACAAAGTGCCTGTTAGTTTCTGTTTACTTTTAGGTGAGAAAACTTGAAGGAACAAATCACAACCAGGAGTTCTTTTTTGTGTCATGAGAAAAGCAAATTAAAAAAAAAAAAAAATCAAATCAAATTCTATTAATAAACTTACAAAATATTATGTATTGATTTGGTTGTCAGCTTAAGTCTATCTATCTATCTATCTATCTATCTATCTATCTATCTATCTATCTATCTATCTATCTATCTATCTATCTATCTATCTATCTATCTATCTATCTATCTATCTATCTATCTATCAGCAAGTATCTCAGTGGTGAGATAGGGACAAATACACTAGATTTTAGGTAGAAAAAAGTCATGTTTGGGCTGAAAATACCCTTCTCCACTATTTCAGCATGAAAAGCAGCTGCTTTTCATGCCTATTAGCTGCTGGAAACACAGCGATGACTCACTAAATCACAATCTAATTTGTTGTTTGTTGGTCTCAAACAGTGGTCTGCAGTATGGCAGGTATCTCACCTAGGTGTCACCATCCACCATTGATGTGATATGTAGGCAGCGAACAAATGTAACATGTTTGTGATTTGTAGAAATACCAACATTTTGTTCTGGTGACTGCACTGAGGACTTACTTGTAATTAAGCATTTTTACAGTGTGCCACGTACTTATACTCAAGTAAAGTAGCCATACTGAGGGACTGTTTGAATTGTGACCCTGGATTTCCACATTTTTTGATATCCAGTATTTTACATGTTTACCTGGACTAGCCTGCTCTTGTGACGCTTTCCTCAGGATCTCCGTCTGCTTGGCGCTCAGTGCTTGGAGGCGTCCCAGTTCCTCTGTTAACTCTGTGTAGGCCAGAGCCAAATTCACCCTGGAGGAAGGAAGGCAATTATGTCATTATCATAATCATTGTCATTACAGAATATTACAGTGTCAGTGGACTGTTAATGTATTACAACTGCAATCTCTGTTTAATCACCAAAAATGTATACCGTGGATGGAAGTTAATTAAAGTTTTAATATTGTTAAGATGTATGAAACTGCATCACAAATCCACGCTGATCTCCATCTCCTCTTTAAACTGAAGAAGCTCTTTGCAGCACTGACACAGCCTCACAAATCAGACCGGCTAATTGAGAGGCTTATAAGCTTGTATTTTTAGATTGCATGTCACAGCGCATAATTTGAAGTGCATAAAATCACACCATTTCATGCAGGATGTGTCATGGCTCTCTCTCTCTCTCTCTCTCAGGGGCCTCGCTGACAGAGCAACTCTATTTCAAGAATCGTAAACAAGCACGGGTGGCTTACATGCCTCTGTGTCTTTTAACCATGGCAACGAGCTGACTTTGAGTCAACTCATTAGCTCCAAACTGATCTGAGTCCCCACATTATGAATTACTGTCAAGCAAGCGTTATACAAGTAGATATAAGGAGTCATCACTGCACATCTTTAGGAATCTATCTGATGGCTCAGATGGGATGTAAAGTGATATTTACTGTGTGTGGTTAAAAGCACAGAGTCTTAGGTTTGTAGGCTGGCTGAGGATTTTGTTCAGACAGAGAAAAGCAACTATAGTAGTTAGTCACTGCCGTGCGAGCCACCCTCAAATCTGATAACACACGGCTTATCTCAAATGTCTAACCAAGTTTTTATAAACTCCCCAGTCTTGATCTGAAATTCACTCATTCCAGCACTGACAGCGGTGGATTAGCACCCTCATTGCAAGATTGGCGAAACGTGAAACCCTGAAATCTAACTTGAAATCTGTTAAGATAATCAGTTTATGATGCCAGGGTGAGTCATTTTCTTGTATCAAGACCAGCATCTGAAAGGTTTGATAAGTTTTATAAATGCAGTAACAAATGTGACGCTGTTAGAGAGCTGGGGAAAAACTTCAACAGGATATTAGATGTGCATCAACTATCACCCACAAATTTAAATCCAAGTTTAAAAAAAAATTATGTTTTGCACCAAATCTGAAACACTCATTATGAAACCATCTAGCCTTCCTGTCCTGTATTCATGTCTCTGTTTTTTTTTTGTTTTGTTTTTTGTTTCTGTAAAAGAGTTTTCTCTCTTTTTACATTTTGACATTTTTATGCAGTTGTTCTTTCTTAAAAAAGTCTTACAACTTAAGACCTACAGTAAGGGAGAATTTCCACAGGGGACGGGGACAACATGTTCCTCTTCAAAATCCTGTTTGTGCCACCCATTTTACAAACTTTTCTTTTTTTAACCTCAAAAATCTTGATTAGTCACCCACTGTTTGGCCAACTGTCGAATTGTGGCTGTATATGTGATGTCAGCTGAGGATTTTGCTCCGATATACCCCAAAAAAAGGCCACAGAGGAGAAGCATGTTGAGCATGTCCTTAACAACAACAGAGTAATGATATACTCAATTTTAAAAATCAGTCATGCTTTTAAAATGTGGACTTATTTGTTAAAACAAGTTTTTTTGGGTAGTTGTTGAGTCTCTATCTGTAATTTTGGACCTGCATGTTTTGCACACTGTAATTCATTATTTGTTGACCACCACGTAGTTTTTCTATGCTAACAAATGTGTCTTTGGTATCATTTTTTGGAACGGTAAAGTACTGTAACTTTGGTTCTTCACTGTTCTCTGCTGCAACTTGATTGGATGAATCTTGGGAATCAAGTGTCGTCTTTTTCGGGATGAATGATATTGATTCAGGAAATAAAGAGCAATTAATTGATTCGGAGCACCCTTTTTAAATAACATACTTTTAGTCTTTGGGTTTGGTGGAAAGTATCAAGTGGTGTCAAGTCAAAAGGCTCAAGTTCAAGTGAATTCAGGAGTCTTTGGTGTTAGAGTCCAAGTGAAGTTGCACGTCTTTTTTTATTTATTTTTTTTACTTAAGTCAAGTCTAATATCATCAGATTTGTGAGTCAAGTCTGTCTTGAGTCCAAGTCATGTGACTCAGGTCCACACCTCTGGTATGTGCTATGCAAATAAGCTTGCCTGACTATATTTAAAAGTGCAAATAAAAAATTAAACACCTTACAGAGTCAAATCTTCAGTGAATTGTAACACCTGTCACTCATGTTAAACTGAGACAGAGACAAACCACCTGAGTGGTCGTTGTCAGGGTAAGATCTGATAAAACATCTCTGAAAACCAATTTTAACCTCTCTGTTGATGAGAATTTGACTCATAGCTCATTTCTCCATAGTGATCGTGGCAGATAAACAATTACAAAAAAGCACTTCTGCATGTCCTGGGGTTTTCTGCTGCATAAATAGGAACAGATATGAACCTCCGCTGCAGCACCAGCACCGAAAAAAAGAAAATATGTATCCTGCCTACACAGCAAATAAAACACCCTGTCAAATTAAAAGTATGTTCCCCGGCACACCCGCGCACCAACGTAATTGAGTCTTCCCACTTATATGTGTGTAAGCCTGCTACTTGGGTATGTATTAGAGGAACAACACTTTTTTGTACTAATAACAGCAGGTTCTTTTTTTACCTCTGGGCTACAATCTTATTCTGCACCTCTTTACACGGAAAAAAATGTTCGCTGTGTTGTGTCTTCACACTCTTTTTTTAAACCCACGACTCATTGCTGCAAGTTCATCGCCCAAAAACCATTGAAGATAAAGTAAAGGGCTCCATTTCAAGGAAGCCCGCAATTTATTGAAAAACAAGCCGAGAGTAAGTCATAACTTCCACTAGTTACCTGGCTTTTGTTAGTGGCCCACCTAGTTTTCCACCAACTGTGCTATGACTCAGACAGAGTGGGGTATCGAACCCCCTCTCATCCCCCACCTCAGAACAAACAACATCCTCCTTTGTGGTAAAAGTCGCTAAACTGATTCAGGTGCATCTGAAATCTCCTGCAAACACAATACTTGTAGGAAAATAACAATCATTACGTTACTTACTGGCCTGGTGGGTGGAGCACGCAGGATAATGCTGATATCGCCAAAGTGCCCATAAAATGTAATTTATCCACTTCCTTTCCTAACTAGTCTCAGGCGACTCTGAGCTCCAGCTCTGCTTTGAGTGTACATGTATTCTGAATTTCAAAGCTCATACAGCTCTTCCTTTTCACACTTTGGGTTAGAGTAAGATACACAACTATCTCACTTTTCAATTTGTGTTTTGACAATCTGTGTCAAAGGCCGGGGTCGGGCTGCGACACCTCTCACTCATGGTCCCGTGCAGTAAAGTAGATGTGTGAACACCTGCACACGAGTGCACACTCTGAACAGGGTTTCCCATCATTTAAGAAAGTCTCTGAAATCAGGTCCCGTGTTTGTTTTTGTCTCTGTGTGTCTAAAAATACCTTTAGACGTGTGCCAGCATGCATCTGCTCTTTTGCATTTATTTCCTTTTCATACATGTGTGTAACTGCGCAAACATACTGTAAAATGTACAGTGTGTAGGAGGGGTGTGATAATGCCGATGCAGCATTGATGAGACTTGTACCTCTGAATCGATCAGATGTAAGAGTGTTTACTGTATGTGTGAGTGTACAGTATGTGTGAGTGTGTGTGTAGGGGGATGAAGTCAAGAGCCGAGAGTGTGGGCAGGAATATGACCTCTGATCTGATCAGACGGTTCAAAGAAGGAGTCGTCACTGCAGCTGCCTGCGAGATCTGAGCTCCTCTTTGTTGGCTAATACTCTGACTGATAATAAGTGTTCTCTTTCAAACCCACTGGAGCTCAGTCACTCTCATTAGAGACGCGGCCTCGGGGGAGGAACTAACACTTGAATACATTGCTGTCAGTGTGACGTGGCAATAACAAATATTCTTAAAACTTGTCACTGTGTGGTTGTGTTTTCACTGTGTGGTTGTGTTTTCACGAACTAGTAAGATATCCATGGCGCTTAAAAGAAATGAACAAACAGATTTTTGGTCTTCGCTGCGTGTCTCTGGCCTCATGAAGGGACAGGTGTAAAACTGAGGGGGCTTTTCACACTCAAACAGAGAGGTGTCAAACAGTCCTCACACCAAGTGCACCAATCATTCAGTGTGTTGAGCTACCTGGTAACTTCACAGGGGCCCGATTATACCTTTTTGTTTTTCCTGTCATATGTATATATAAAGTTACAGCGAAAGATGTTCATATCAAATGTGGCCAAAGTTCCAAATTATTAGGTAAATGTGTAAAAGCAGTCCCTGGGGTCCTGAATACTCTGTTTCCAACATTTTTTTTTTTACCTCCAAGACAAGCTGGCACCAGCTTGCGATGGATTTCTTTATATGGTCATCTGCTCCAGGCATTCTTCTACAAGTGTTCACATTATGTAGCCTACTTTGCTACATGAAGCTACACGCTAACATCAGGGAAACATGTAACCTGGGCTGCCAATGTTATTTATTTCTGGCAGATGCCATCATCACCCAGGTGACCGTAGCCAACAGGGTGTACACTCCAGGGCATCCAAAAATTGGAATATGACGTTAACATAATTGTTTATGTACACAGTGTGCATTCAGCAGCTTAAAAACTCAGTTAACTAAGTCAACTTAGTCAAAAAATAACCAACCAATGTTGACTTGCACATGACTCTCCAGTCTCTTGTGTGAAAGAGTCTTTTCTCATAAATTTACCACTTGAATATCAAAGTATATCCAGATAGATCTTTGCCCAAATTCTAACCACTTCTAACCTTATTGCATCAGTGCGACGAGAAGGCTACTAGTCAATCACAGCATGCAGCGGGATCCATAATAATGCATTGTAGGGATGGGTGTGACGGTGTGACTATTCTCACCCAGTACAAATGGATATTCTGTTAATTTCTCCCCAATTTCAGATCATATTCCTGTTGGACCATTTCCTGTCGTGTTGGGAAACTTTTATTGTTGATTTTTTAGTGGTAGAATTTGCAGCTATACTCCCTGACTACCAGTACACTGCTACATATAGCTACATGCTAACATTAGGGAGACAAGTAGTCTTAGTTGCTGATGTTAATGTCTCACTGATTTCAGATCATATTTCTGCTGGAACATGTCCAACTGTGGAGATGTACTGGTGATATTTAACAAGAGGGAGTACAGCTATACTTTACAGTCATGCCCCAGCTGCCAGTACAATGCTGCATGTAGCTATTTGCTAATGTCAGGGAAACATGTAATCTTGGTTGCCTATGTTGTAACTTTCTTGCCGATATCGGATCAGATTCCAGCTGGAACATGTCCAGTTGTATTTAGAAGCTTCTATTGTTTATTTTTAACATGAAAAAGTGCTGCTATACACAGCCATTCCCCAGCTACCACTGCTGATGTTATTCATGTCTCCCTGATTTCGGATCAGATTCCAACTGGAACATGTCTTGCTGTGTTTACAAGCTTTTGGTTGTGATTTTTCGTGGTAGAAAGTGCCGCTATCCTCTACACTTATTCTCTACTCGTTACAATCATTCCCCGGCTGCAGTGATGGTGCAGAGGACTCAGAGATGCTGACCAATCAGAGACGGGCGCTATAATGGAGTGTTTCAGACAGACGGTGACTCCAGGTGTTCTAGCACAGAAAGTATGAAGAAAATTGTGATTTTACCATTAAAGCATGTCAACATTTATTTTGGGTTTCCACTAGAACAAAAGAGTATTATAGGTCCCCTTTAAGACCACTACGGTGTTTAAAAATCAGGTTCAATTTCAAGCAGAATTGAATTTTCTAAATGTGTCATTGCTTTGCAAGTTGAACTCCCATATCTTGGTGGAAATTTTAAAAAACAACAACGCAATGACACATTTAGAAAATTCAATTCTGCTTGAAATTGAACCTGATTTTTAAACACCATAGTGGTCTTTTTTAAATTTCCACCAAGATATGGGAGTTCAACTTGAAATCTTCGTGTTGTGATTTATTGGAAACAGCTCTTATTTTCTGAAAGCTGAAGAGGGATTAGTCAGTCGCTTTGTGTACTGAAGTTAAGAGGGGGGGGGGTGTACTGCCAGGTGGTTGCCAGCGTCTCCAGCAGTGTGGGTTGTGGTCTATGAGGGCAGCTCATTCACGTATCACTAGTTATGAGTGAGGCACACGAAAATCCACAAATGTAGTCACGAAAACTGTGACTGGTTTTAGAATCAGCCACAAACAGAAGCGACTCTTACAAAACATTACAAAAACAAGATGTTTTATGACTCATGGAAGATTAAATTCAGCTTGTTGTGCTTGATAGGTGAAAGTGTCATGAAATCAATTAAATTGCTGTTATCAACTGCTTTACTACACTCAGGAAACTTTAAAAGTAGCACAGTGAAACTCTTACTGACAAAAGCCTCATTTTTGAATGACACAAATTTCCCCCGACACACTCTCCTCCACATTATAGGGTGCTAGTGAAGGTGGTGTGTAAATGCTCCACAAGATCTTCATATCAATCTGTGCAGTTTACACTAAATGAGCCCAATTACAAGAAAAAGCAGCAGGAAACAGAGTATAGGCACTGTAGGTTTTCAGTGGGAGTAAGTGATATTGTTGAGTAAAACCAAAAGGTGACCAAGGTCTGGAAAAAGCAGTAGGCTTCCACCACACACTCAGTACAGCCTCTCTTCACTGCCGCACCGTTTACTTTCAGTTTGCTCCCCATCGAAACACTTCTGGGGTTTCATTGCGTGGGAGTCATCTGCCCATACTGCTGTGGTTTTTACTTCTTTTTTTTTTTTTTTTTTAATTTTAACCTGTAACACCTTTACAAACAGCCATGCCATGCCTCGGGCAATTTGACGAGGGCATCAAGAAGAGCTACTTTTTTTCCTCTCTGCATAAGTTTTTCTTGTTGGCTGTAAGTGACAGAGGAATGAGTGGAAACAGCTTTAACACACACTGCTGCTCTTTTTGTGTGGTTTCATGTAAGAGTAAGGGAACAGATAGACGAGGCTGGACTCAATGCCTCATAGAGTTGAGGAAATGGACAGGAAGGTGTCCTACACTGTGCTTACACTGCCCCCTACTGATGCAGAAACAATGGTGTTGTAGTAGAATGCACATATGTTGGAGTATATGGTTAATGCAGGCTTTGTGCACAAGGAGTAATACTCCTTTATTAATGCTGTGTTTGAACCCAGTTAGCCAGCGATGGAGAGCTCATCTTGTTTCTAATGAGGCCCCTGGAGGTCGGCCTGAGCGCATCACAGCAGGAGAATAAAGATACAGATGAGCTGTGGCTTTTTGTGAAACATCTCTCCCTTTGCTGTTTCTCTCCTCTGTCGTTGCCCCAGATGATGCTCCTCAACCAATATCTCCCCTTACTACCTTCACTCCTGCTTTTCTTCTGTTGTTCCTTGCTTTATTTCTTCCCCTCCCTCCCTCCCTACCTCCCTTCTCCCTCCGCCCAGAGATCGGCTGTGGTCACTTACTGCTCATCTCCCACCTTCTTTATCCACTCCACATCACACTGCTTGCACGGGGAAGTCATTTCCTGCAGAAGTAGAGCGTGAAATTAGATTAGCATGCAGGTGCTGGTAGAATATTGGACAAAATCTGACAGCAAGAGCCCATCGAGGCAACATGTTTGACGGTAATGTTGTAAGAAAGAAAGTGGACGTGGCTGAAAAACAGGCCCAGCTCATTGATAATTGTTATTCAAGCACTGTATGTGTGCTCATGTGCAACTGTGGATCTTTTAAGCTTCATGTGTGTAAATGACATCATCCAGGAAGCACGCATTTTTTTAGCAGTACTGCAGTGATGTGGCATTAAAGGGCTGTAACAAGATCATGAGAAATAGTGTGACGTGTTGATTGTATCTGTTTTGCTGAGTGTGAGATTGCCACCACTCTCATGTCTGTACGGTGAACATATACCCACCCCTGAAGGTCGGTTACCTTAGCTTAGCATAAAAATTAGCCACAAAGGGAAACAGCTTACCAGGCTCTGTTCAAAGGTTAACCACTCCAAAACTCGTTATATCTTGCTTGTTTCATCTGCACAAAAGCCGAAGTGTAGAAATAATTAACCACTAATGAAGTACACTTTGCAGTTATTGGGTGGCGGTTTCCCTACCCTCAAACTTCAGCTTTTTCAGTAGTTAACTACTTTGTAATTAGCTCTATAAACTACATGAGCCAATCTACATATTCATAGTATGCTTACAAGATTTTTTGCCACACAATATAATATGCCAAAGCTCATTGGCGATTGAAATCAACTCTGGTTTGCAACCAGGATGTCTGTGATCAGGTATTATGAATTTACCAACCCACTCGGCAGAATAAATGTTGGCATTGTCCGTTTCTACAAACGACAGCAGAAATGTTAAAACTTAACGTGTGGTTAACATGTGATTAGGTTTAAGCTTAAAAACCATTTGGTCATGGTTCGGATAAGCTCTTTTTTTGCCTTAAATACCAGTTTTTTGTGGCACAAACCCAGCTGGAAATGCGGCGATGCTTCGGTAAAAAGCATCTGCTTTCTGCAGCACTGATCCCGCTGGCAACGCAGTGACATGTCAGCGACAAAACACCACATTTGGTGCCTAAAAGGCCGCTGAGAACACTGAGATGACTCATTAAAAAAAACTTTGGTGGTGTTGTTGCAGGTGTTTCACCTAGGTGTCATGCCATCCATCACACCCTGTGCTTCCTGATGACAAAGTCAGCTAATACACTACGTTGATGCTACGCTGATGTGATGCATATGAAATGTACAATTGTGACATTTTTGTTGTTTGCAGACACACAATGCCAACACTTTCTTCTGGCACGTGATTCCACCCCAACAGCTGCTCTCTATCCTCTCCCTAAAAGACATCCTCCAGCTGCCTCATAGAGGATTGGCCCGCCCTGGTCGCTAAATCACACACCTACACTTGCTCACTGCAGCTGAGTTGTGCCTACGTGTAACCGTATGAGGTTGCAGACTGAGATGTGATCATTTCCTGTGATGTAGTTTGGATGTAGTTGAACTACTATTTGAATCTTTGTTTTTGAGAGTGGTTAAGATGTAGTTTAACTTCTTTTCATGAACTACAGTTTTAATGTAGTTTCCACAACACTGCTTGTGTGCGGGCAGAGCCAGGTAAGCAGTTTCCCCCTGTTCGCAGTCTTCTAACTAAGCTTACCGGCTGCTGGCTGTAGCATATATCTAATGTACAGACACGAGCATGGTATTGATATGCCTATCTAACGCTAGGCAGAAAGTATTGAATATGAGTTCTTCCCAAAATCATGAACTGTTCCTTTAGGTAGAATATTGAATGCAGCACTAATGGAAAAAAACTGTAGATGCAGTCGTCTGTCATGTCGTGGTTGGAGCTGGACTCTGACATTGCTGTGTTGGGATCTTTAGTCCCCACACAGCTCAATGCCTACAGCCTGACACTAAACTGGCAAGGTCAGGGTTTTGTGTCCCACTGGAGCCAGAAATATATGTCCCCCCCTCGGGGGCTTTAAAGCTGTTTGAATAACACGAATATGTTTTGTTATAGGATGACTACCACTGTAGGTATGTGCAGCCCAGAATCCCTACAAATTATGTTCATATTGGATGATGCTGCAGCTTGCAATTTATGTCAAATTACAATGTTGAATGTCAATACAGATGGCTTTGAACATAATCTGGGGTTTTGCAGAATCAGTGTTCCGGAGATAGAGTTGACATTTATATTTCTTCTCATACAATTTATGGAATGCATCACAAGAACGTAGTGGGGTCATCTGCTTCTCTGACAGTGTCTTTGACATATTTAAAGGGATAGTTTGGATTTTTTTTAAATGGGGTTGGTTGTATGAGGTACTTTTTGATTGTCAGTGTATTACCTACAGTGGATGACAGTCAGCATACCCCCAGTTTGAAGAAGCAGGCTGGAGTCCGGCATGGAAGCTAAGCTATGTACTGCTGTTGCAAGTTCAGCCATATAACGTATTTTAGCCACCTAAAAAAAAAGTCCCACTGAAAATAATTAATATCAGTTGAAGTGTATGCCATGTTGAGAGTATTTCCGCTGCTTTACTTTTATGTTAGACAGCAATCTCTAATGGGGAACTGAAGCCATTTTATCTCTTTCTTCAAAGCCAGACTCCATTGAAAGAAACTGTGATTTAACTCTGCTGAACACAGCCACCGCTTCCGCAGTCAGTCATTTTGTTTGTGTTGTTGTGTGACTTTGGAGTTTCAAAGGACTAGTTCAGATTAACCAAAGACACGCAATAACACAAACTCACGAACCGATCGAGGCAATGGCAGACCAGCAGTTCATGTGTTCAGTCAGCCAAAATTACGGTCTTTCCAATGGAGTCTGGTGCCTTTGACGAGAGCATAGATGAAGAAATAGAGCTGTTAACGTCCTCCCTGTCTGATGGAAAGATAAAGTGAAGGAAATACTCTAAATGTAGTGTACAGTTAATCTATAATATTTTTTTCTTTTTATGTGGGACTTTTATTATATGGCCAAAATCCGTTATGTTGCTGACCGCCATCCACAGCAGTGCATTGCTTAGCTTCAGTGTCGGACTCCAGCCTGCTTCTAAACTAGGGGCATACCGACCACCATCTACTGCAGATAATACATCGACTACGCATAGGTACTTTATATAAAAAATAAAAAAATCTGAACTATCCTTTTAAAATGTCCAGACGCAGTAAACTCCCAAAGCAGACTAAAACAAACAAACAAACACTGACCCTGTCCCTCTGGCTGTTCTGCAGCATCCTCATCTCCTCCTTCAGTCTCTCACACTCCCCCTTCAGCTCCTCTTCCCGCTGACATGCCCCCTGGGCCTCGTGCCGCGCCCCCTCCAGCTCGGCCTCCAGTCGCTGCAGCTTTAGGTCGGACAGGGCGTCCAGGCTGCGGGAACTCTGGAGGGTCAATGCTGGACAGTCCAGCACTGGGAGGGAAGAGGGAGAAAATGAAAATACAAGAGTCAAAACACTTAATTTTCATCGCCCTCACGCTGACTAATGGAGCGTTCTTGTGTCCACGGTTGTTGTACAATAGCTGAGTGTGAAAGAGCAGAAGAGCTGACTTCTTCCAAGGGCAGCATCTTTCAGTTTGTACCTGATGTGATCTGCGTGGGCATGTTAGTGATTCAGCTCCGCTCACACAGACTCAGTCCTTGAGCCAGAAGACACTGTAACAGCGCATCATCTTTTATATCCCAGCTCCTCCTGCCTCCTCACCCGGGCACTCGTATGTGCAGGTGCACACATACTGTACACAGATATTTTCTCACATTGATCAACGATACTACATGCAGACTCTGACTCCTCACACACAAATAAATGACCAGAAAAATATTTTTCCATTAAATATGAGAGTTAAATGCCTGTGCAAAATTACACTTCCTGTTCATCAAGGTATACCATCAGTGGAGGCATCTGTTGAGGTGGCGGTGACAGATTCCAGGTTTACATCAGCCACCCACGCCATTAAAAAGGGCAGAGTTTAGCATCTACTGACTCTGCAACAGCTTAAGTTTAACACCATCTCCTCTACAGCAGTTTGGCTTCACAATCCAAAATCTTAAGTGCTTTTTCTTTCACAAATGCAGCGAAAGCTGTGTGAGTGACCTAACGCGTTTGAAGCATCTTTCAAACTTTTACACATTTCTGAATCAGGAATTAATTTGCATTGTAACAATTGTCAAATTATCTCACAGCTTCTCCAGCATTTGGTGATGCAGACTAATCACAACAGAGATTACGTGGTGGTACAGATGGAAGCAACAGGCTGAATAACATGGAGAAATCCTAAAATTTACAGCACCAGGCCCTTCGAATGGTTTGAGTTTAAATCAAAAGAACCGGCATCGATTTCGAGGTCTCTCTTTCTACAACTGTGACTGGGGATTTGGAACAAAATGTCCAATCTGTTTCTCTCCAACAGGCCGAGGATTAACCTGACCTCAGTTCCAATGCTTTTCGGCCAGATTGTTGGATTTGATTGAAGATGCAGGGTAAAGATCAGCAATGTTTAGCAGAGATAACTGGTGCCTAGGCTGATTTATACAGAAATTTATTTTCTTACTGTACAAAATGGGTATTGAAGTTGAAAATTACAGTTGAAATCTGTGTTTTACCTTTTATATTAATTCATAAATATATATAAATCCATCCATACTAGAATTATGTGAACTCTATACACTAAAAACACTAAAAACTAAAAATACACTAAAAACCACAGAACAAAAGCAGGTGTGGTGTTTCAAATTCAAGGCAATTGACTGGACATTACTTTTAATGCCCAGTTGCCAGGAGAAAATGTAGGCATTGTGCATATTTGCAGTATTTGAGTATGTTACATTTGTACTTTGCATATGTATCATAACGTTTCTAAAGATAAAAACCATATGAGCTGACTTTGTTTTCTGGAGTAGGAGGGAATGGTGGATGATGTGACATTTTGACGAGATGCTTGTCAAGCTGCAGACCGTCGTTCAAGACCAAAAAACAACAACAAAGCAAAGCCAGCTGTTTTTAGTGTCATCCTTGTGTTTCAAGAAGCTTTTCAGCCACCACATATGGGTGTGTTTTTTTAGTGATCCATGGCTGTTAATGTAAAGTTAATGCCACAAAAGTGTTTTTTTTTTTACCATGGTATTAAGGCTTCTTCAGGTGTGTTTTCAGCCCAAACATGGTCTTTATCTGATGTTTTTTCTCCCTAAACTTAACCATACGTTAATCACAATGCTGTTGAAATATAAAGTTTTATCATATCCGCTACACAATAATGTGCAAATATAACATGTCCGTGATTTGTAGAAATGTACAACACCAACATTTTTTCTGATGACTGGCCTGTGAAAGCATTAAATCTTTCTCTCAGATTTGGCTGTTTTCTGCTCAGTTTGAGTCTTTTATTAATTTAAGTGGTTGTAATTTTTTTGGGCAGGTTGTGATCATGTGGACAGTTGTTCCTCGTCTCCTCTGATTGAGAATGACTCCTCCCACTGAGATCGTGAGTCTTGGCTTAACCTTTTTTTTCCCAATTCAAAATATTATTTAGTCACAACTTTTTAATAAAATAATTTACATCTGTTCATATAAGTAAAGACAGAACAGTCATAAGTCGTCAAGATTTCATTGGTCATTTCATGGCAGAAAAAACAAACAAACAAACAAGTATGAAACTCTATTAGAATCTGGGCCTTGTCAGAATAAACTTAAAACCTATATGACTAGACCATGTGGGACTTAAATTTGAAAGGACAGACACAGGAAGTGTCCACGCTCAGCAGTCAGACAGGAGTCAGGTTAATCTCCAGGGCTGGTACCTGTGGTTATTCCACAGGCTAGTTAATAACATGTGGGGCAGGAAATCCAAAGTGTGGGATCATTTTGAGAAGGTGAAGGACCAACCCAAGGTGATATGTAAACTCATCTTCATTGGTCCACTACAAACATGACGTATCATGTGAAACATGGAAGTAGCTACATGCCCATTAGCCCACAGCGTCATTAACAGGCGGCTCGCTCAGTGTGTGACGTGCACTTGGAGATAAAATATAGGCCTATATTAATGAAGGTTCATTAGTACGGTTTGTATTTCTCTGTAATGTAGCACAGTGTTAACAATGTTACTGAGACTATTCTTTCTCACACCTTCAACTCAAACCACCAAAATATATCATTTAGTAATTCAAATAATATAGTAAACATGTGGGCAACTAGTTGACTAATGGCCCTAAACGACAACTGTTGGTCAACTAGGAAAATTCTTATTCGGGGGCAGCCCTAAAAACCAGTATACTGGCACAATAGATCTTCATCCTTACTGAAAGCTGAGAGTCACTTACTGTGCGCGTCTGGGCCGGCGTGCAGCTGCAGGTACTGCATGTCTTTGCTGTGCAGCTGCATGTTGAGTTTCTGCAGAGAGTTGTCCCTCTGCCTCAGGGCTGACTCCAGGCCCAGGATACGCTCCACATGCTTCTCCACCAGGCTTGTCTGAAATCACACATATTTATTTTATTGTAATTAATCAATTCAATTACAAGTATACAGGATTAAAATATTTACAGGGGTTATGTATTTGGTATATCTGACCAGGCATTGGAGTGGTTTGTAAATCATCTCTTAAAAAGATGTCAGTGTGTCCAATCAAATTTGAAAGGCTCACCTCTAACAGGCTAAACACTTGTAATGTTGTCCCCCAGGATTGTGTCTTAGGTCCACTGTTACTGTACTCCCTCTCTGTATTATTAGTTTAGGTCAAAATGTGGATGGTGCAAACCTTCATTATTATGCTGATGATACAGTGGTTTATTGTGCCCCTGTTATGGGGACTGTGGCCAAATTACTGGCTTAAATATTATCTAGATTAGGCTTTTACAACTAAAGCTGGTTTTAAATGCTGACAAAAACTAAGGTATTGCATTTCTCAAATGCAAGGAAGAAGCCTGCAAACACTTTGGATATTACCTGAAGGAGAGATGTTAGAAGTTGTCTCTTGTTATGAGTAACTTGGTTTTTGCTCTGATGGCTCAGTTTCTTTTAAACGTCAGGTTGATAATTTTTTATAAAGCTGACGATGAAGTCTGGGTTTATTTCAGAAACAAGTCCTGACTCTACTTTGGTCTCTGCTACATTTTACCAATTCTGGATTATGGTGATCTGTTGTGCATGAACATTGCTTTGCACATGTTAGATACTGCATATTATAGTGCCCTGAGATTTGTTACAGATTGTAAAGCACACTTATCACTGTGTGCTTTACTCCAGGGCTGCTTGGCCATCTGTGACCTTTCATAGGCTCATTAGTTTTGGTCATTTACAAAGCTATACTGGGTAAACTCCCATTATACATTTACACTTTTATTGAACAGAAATTTGACTGCCTGAGATCTCAAGGTTTAGTCTTTTTTTCTGTTTGTTAATGCATGGACCGAGCTGAGAAAGAAATCTTTTATGTGCCCTGCTCCCTTCGTTTGGAATAGCCTTCAAAAAGATAGAAAGAGAGAATTGGTCTCTGCCTCTCTGATTTGAAAGCTCTCATAAATAGAAGTGTGAATGAATCAGCTAGTACTTGTCATTGAGCAGAGGTATTTTATATTTAAACACGTTAATGTACATTTACCGCCATTTTATTAGGTACTCCTTTCTAGTACCTGGTTGGATCCTCTTTTTGCCTTCACAACTGCCTTAATTATTCGTGGCATAGATTCAACAAGGTGCTGGAAATATTCCTCAGAGATTTTGGTCCATATTGACATGATAGCATCACACAGTTGCTGCAGATTTGTCGGCTGCACATCCACAATATGAATCTCCCGTTCCACCACATCTTAAAGGTGCTCACTGTCATGTTCAAGAAAGCAGTTTGAGATAATTTGAGCTTTGTGACATGGTGCGTTATCCTGCAGGAAGTAGCCATCAGAAGATGGGTACACTGTGGTCATAAAGGGATGGACACGGTCAGCAACAATACTCAGGTAGGCTGTGGTGTTTAAACCATGCTCAGTTGGTACTAAGAAAATCTCCCCCACACCATGACACCAGCAGCAGCAGCCTGAAGCGTTGATACAAGGCAGGATGGATCCATGCTTCCAAATTCTGAGCCTACCATCTGAATGTCACAGCAGAAATCCAGACTCATCAGACCAGGCAACGTTTTTCTAATCTTCTATTGTCCGGTTTTGGTGAGTCTGTGTGAATCCTAGTAGTTTAGAAGTTTCTGAAATACTAACTGGCACCAACAACCATGCCATGTTCAAAGTCACTTAAATCACCTTTCTTCCCCATCCTGATGCTGTTTGAACTTCAGCAGGTTGTTTTGACCATGCCTAAATGTCTTGAGTTACTGCCACGCGATTGGCTGTTCAGCTATTTGCGTTAACGAGCTGTTAAACTGGTGTACCTAATAGAGTGGCTGGTAAGTGTATATATTTTCTGTTTTTATTGTGGTTGTTGTTTGTCTGAAGCTTTGCTGTGCTGCTGTCTTGGCCAGGTCGCCCTTGAAAAAGAGCTTGTTGATCTCAGCCGTTAAATATCTGCTAAATAAATATACAGAAATAAAAAGTATATACATGGCCTGCAACACACTGCTGGGCTACTGAGCTATTGTAACTGGCTAAAAGCCGGTTTGTGAACATGTCTGAGGCTCAAAATCAGTATCTCTGATCTACATTTATATCCTGGCACTGAAATTATGGTACTGATATTTGCAACTGGGGATTGGTGTTTAATTTCATCAGTGTGTCTGAATTAGTTTGATCTGTGTATAAAACAACACAGCTCACTGCTGCCTTCATCTACAAAAAGGACTTTAGAAATATTAAGCATGTTACAGAACAGATTGTCAGAGAGATATAAAATCATCCTGGTATCTCATGGGGATGTTTGTAATGTAACATTTGTACAAACACATCACACATACACACAAAATGGTTTACATGTTTTTAAACGTTCCTGAAAAAACAATTTTCATTTCACTTTAATATTTGAGTCTTTCCTTGTCATTGTGCAAAACACACACACACAAACACCACCATTTACACTGTATGTAGATTAGTGAGTGGGCGCACTGTTGGAAGGTTAAAGGTCAATGAAGCCCAGTAGGTAGTTGGAGCCATATTAACCGTCGCCGTCACAGATTTCAGGTGACATTGACACTGTGTCACTCCTCGGCAGGTGGCACATCCAACATCTTTGGCGCACCTCATCTCGTAATCGCTCTGCCCACATAAAACTGCTGAGGCTGCTCGGCATGAGCTGCTCAATGGACTTCACTCTCATATGAGAGGGTTTATTATCACAGAGGGGATCTGGGAAAGAACAGCCAGCCAATCTGTTCAGTTGGATGCGTCTACCTGGTCTGGATCGACTTTGATTTGTTACCAGTAACAGAAATGTGTTCCAAAAAAGAAAATTCTCACAGTTGCACATGTATTAACAAAAGGAAATAAGAGGATGAAGCTAAAAACTTAGTTTAGTATGTTTGAAATGATATAAAGTTGCAGTATCCTGGAAAAACAACAACAATCATTCGTTGGATTCAATGATATATGTAACCTTACAGTCAAAAAACTCAATCAGGAGGAGACATTTCAACAATTGACTCTAAAAGGACTCTTCTGTGAAGGACTGGTGACTCAGTATAGGTAGTAATGAAAAAAGTTTGCTCAGAGGGCAATTACTTTGAAATAAGCAATGTACTCTAAAGTGCTCAGTCACAGTGCTCCAATGAAGTGTCTGTTTTTCTTGGTCGTATACGATCAGAGTGACAAATGTAAAAGTAATGTTAGGAGAGAGGAAGAACAGTGCTTTACATTACCCCTTCCTTTAATTACCATTAACATTAGATAGTGACGCTCAGACTAATATAAAAATATTTAACTGTGAGGGCTGGTGTTTATATTGAGGTGTGCAACAGAAGTATAGACATATATACATAGTCCCATAGTCAGAGAAAGATTGTACTTTGTATGAAAAAAATTATGACTAGGTGGACTGGCCATCCTTTAAAGGCTTGGTCCAGCCATTTCCTAT
The DNA here is from genome assembly GCA_019142605.1 of Cephalopholis sonnerati. NCBI lineage: Eukaryota > Metazoa > Chordata > Actinopteri > Perciformes > Serranidae > Cephalopholis > Cephalopholis sonnerati. Next base: position 36,399,291 of record JAGQAX010000020.1, read on the forward strand.
TGCACTGCCATTTCCTCCTGAGACTCTGTGTCCTCATATGAGGACATCACAGTTTGGGTTTACTTCACCCAATTCTTTATGCTCTTTAACTGAGGCCAGTTGTCCTTTTTCGTTTACACTTTTTGTCCCATCTAGTGGCCCTGGCGCAGCGCTGAGAGGACAATCAAACTCGACTACCTAGAGGAAGTAAAAGTCGTAACAAGGTTTCCATCGGTGAACATGCAGAAGCATAATTTGCACAATGAACTAATGCATGTAAAAACAAGATGGCAGCCATCTCTGCCAAGTCAGTCTGCAGCCGATCCCGACACAAAAATTGATAACATCCAAAACCTGATCACATTTTATGGTTGAAACTTGTTAATTTATGATTCATCATGTTTGTAGTTTGATAATGACGACAAATTTGACCAATTTTAGCAACAGTAACAAACTAAGACGCTGTTAATTGGGAAGTACTCGTTTGAGGACATTGGGACTTTATAATTGTTGACAATGTTTAGTTTTTATACTTCTGGGCCCTACTGATCCCAAATAGCTAGGAGAAGATAAAAAACGCAAACCAAACAAAAGTTTGGGTTTCAGGAGGATAAAGATGACAGATATGCAACAGACAGATTTTTAAAAAAAAAAAAAAGGCCAAAATCGAAGCAGCTGCTGCAGAGACTATGGATCAAGCTTAGAAAACAATGGATACTGCATTTCCCATGGTGCAACTGGACTGCATCTTTAGGTATTGTCCACATGTATACAGTTATTTTTGAAAACAGATATATTCTCCTGTTTTGGCCTCGTCCACATGCATACAGAGTTTTAGGTCACTAAAACTGAGATTCTTTAAAATGCCTCATACGCCGCAGATTTTTCACAACTCTGCTCACTTTGTATCCACGTGGACATGTAAAATGGACCATTTTAAAAGCGATGATGTCATCTCCTTAATCTGCACAAGCCCGTTGTGTAATGACCATGAGCCAGAAACAACAATAATAACAACGCCAGATGACTGGTTTGTTTACGTTTTGTTAGCACTGCTTGGTCTAATGACTACTTTACACTTAACCTTAGTATTGATGCACTACTCTATGGATGGACAGAGGCATCTTCTCTGTGCAGTGGCAGTGTTATTTGGTACACCTCCTCAGTAGCAGTTAAAGTTCCCCTAGAAACGCCGCTCTTGGATCATCAGGCCCGTTCAAACCAGCAGATGGTGGCATATTTTCCAGAGTGGGGATGCTGTAGATGAGGAGTGGAATAAAAGCTATCGCATGTCCAGAGCATCACTCTTTTACTGAGCTCCTTCGTAGGGTTTGGAGTCGTTCTTGCATGAACGGAGATATTTTGTAAAGTGAAGGTTTGTGTAGACCAACTTTTTGTTTTTAATGGAGTGTGAAAATATTTGCTTTTAAAAAATACCTATATACATGTAGACGGGACCTTCATAAGACTATCCCTGCCTGCTTTTAGAAATGTCACATGTCCAGTTTGTAATGTAGGTTTTCTGTCATAAATCTGAATTCAGGTTGATCCCAGAGGTGTTGGATGGCGTTGAGGTCATGGTTTTGTGTACCTAACTGAGAAAAAAAAATACTTTTATGGACCTGACTTTATGCATAGTGTCACTGTCATGTTGAAAACACAAACCTTTGCTACAAACTTGTTCACAAACATATACTGTATGCACAGAGGTGTCCACATGGGCGAATTACGAGACAATGGGCACCTGAGCACAGATATGCAAAGGGCCTCACCACTTCTCCTACAGATGAGCAAGACACAAAGACTTTGTGGTGGTTTTGGGTCTGTTGTCATAACGCATCTTTTTCTGGTTTTGCATCTTTTTGAAGTTATTTTGTGTCTCCTTATGGTCGTTATTTGTAGTTTTTTATCTCTCTTAGAGGTAATTTTCTGTCGTTTTTGGTCATTTTGTGCTCTGTGTCTCTTTGTAGTCGTTTGGGTCCCTGTGAGGTGATTTTGTGTTTGTTTGAGGTAAATTTGTGTCGTTTTTGGTTGTTTAGTGTTGCTTTGTGGTCAATTTGTGTCGCTTTGTGGTTGTTGTGTTTTCATACTCGTTTGTGTCTCTGGGGTAATTTTTTTTTTTTTTTTATCATTTCTTGTTTTGTGTCACTTGGTTGGTTGTTTGGGTATCTGGGAAGTAATTTTGTGTCTTTTTAAGATACTTTTGTGTCATTTTGGTAGATTTATGTCACTCTATAGTCATTTTGTGTCACTTTGTAGTCATTTTGTGTGTCACTGTGGTTGTTTTGTGTCTCCGTGTTTTTGTTTTTTTCTATTGGAAGTCATTTTGGTCTCTTTGAGGTGTCTAATTGAGGTAATTTTCCGTAATTTTGTAGTCATATTTTGTCTCCTTGAGGTTGTTTTGTCTCTCTTTGTAGTTATTTTGTGTTTCCTTGTTGTAGTTTTTTGTGGTCGTTTAGGTCTCTTTGAGGTAAATTTGTGTCTAACTGAGGTAATTTTGTGTCTTTAAGGTAGTTTGTGTCTCTTTGTGATCATTTTGTAATTGTTGTGCCCATTTTAGCAGTTATTTCGAGTGTCTTTGCAATTCCTTTCTATCTCTTTGTGATTTGCGTTGTGTCTGTGGTCATTTTAAGTCTCTATCTGGTTGGTATTTGTTAATTTGAGGGGGGCCAGCTGACACTTTGAGCCCCTGGGCCTGTGCCCAGTAGGCCCTTTCGATAATCCAACCATAAGTGTCCACATACTTTTGGACTTATAGTGTATTTGGTGACTTAAATGTACTTATTTCTTCTGTTCATTGCCACTTCATGATGTCAGCCATGCCGAGTTTGACATTTATATTCAGCAGAATGTGAAACAGTAAGAATTTATTAATGAGCCATATGGCTTCTGCGTGAAGCTGCTGTAAAATAAGGAATGCACAGTGCAGTGAACTGAATAATGTCTCTGACCATCTTGTCGAGATCCCTCTGGAGGTTGTTCTTCTCCATGTGAATCTTCTCGTAGGCCTGGATCACATCCTCCAGCTGCTCCTCTCTCTCCTTCCTCTTCTGGAGCTGAAAGCGAGGTACAGAGAAAGAGAAGCTGAGACCGAAGAACAAAAAAAAGGGTTGACATACATTTGTTTTTCCCCCTTCTTTGTCAGTTTCCAACTTCCTCTCGCAGAGAGGGAGGGGGGGCACCAAAAACTTCAATTGTGAGAGTCGGCAAACATGTCTCTTAAGAAATTGTTGTGTAACCAAGCAAATTTAGGACACAGAACTCCTGACACATCAGCATGTACGCCCCCCCCCAATCCCAACAAACGGATACATCATGATTTCAACATCCATTTTCAACACTATTTAAAACGCTGGATTTTTTGATGTCTTGCTGATGTGTTCTCCGCACACTGTGGCATAATAAGAGCTGTAATCACACGCTTTGTGACAGATCTGCGGGCAGTGACATCCACCAAATTGAGTGAAATGGAGAGATTTTCAAAGCAGGCGAAGACGTGAGATTTTTTTTTTTTGCTAGAGAATGTGGTCACTTTAGATGCCACGGAGTAATGCGAGTGGGAGCAGCAGAAGCAAGGGAGTGAGATAAACAGAGAGCCAGCGAGGACAAAGAGGTGTATCACTGCTGTGTGCCGAGCGGTGACGCCTATTCAGTGTGTCTATGGTAACATATGCTTGGCGGTGAGGTGAGGACGGCTTGTCAACAGCATCGTGACTGAGGAGAGCTTCTGTGAGGAGATACACACAGACGAGATTTGAAAAAATACCTAAAGATGTTCTCATTATCACCTTCTTACATTTCCACTGCAGCCTGGAGGCTGTGTGCGGGATTGGTTTGTTGTTTTAAATGACTCCTTAGGTTCAAAGATGTCTGGTTTTGTGCTATTTTTTGGCGAGTATTTTTAGCTTAATTAGTTGGTATAAAACAGTTGATGTGATTGAAGTGTGGAACATGGGCTTTCCACATCCTCTGTGAGGCAATGAATTCAAGGTGCTGGTTTAAATATTACTTCTGTTGAAAAACATCAGAGGGGGAAGATGGGAAGGGTTGCTAAAACTGCACGATTTTAAGCATGAGAATTTTATTGATATTTTAGATGTTTATTTTTGCACTCATTTCTTCTTTGTATTGCATCTGCTGCACAGAGATTTCCCTCAGGTTAAAAGAATCCTAATTCTGTTTTTTTCCAACCGGGGTATTATTGTCATCATGTTATCACCACCATCTCTCTCAGTTATAATAACACTGTTTGTGCTCTTCAGAGTATTCAGAACACGTCGACCTTAGCCAGGTTTACATCCAAATATAGCACAAATTTTAACTGAATTTCCAGATAATCAGCAAAAGATCAGCAAATGAATGAATGAATCCACTGACACTGGATGTGTCCATACAGCACCTGTTAAAGGGAAGACTCTTTTATCATCACAGCCAGATTAATCTGCTATGGGGCCATTAAAGGCAGACTTCATCTGATTATTTGTATATCAATTACTCACCCGTGTTACATTAAATATGTAAAGAAAACTTTGACTCACATGCTTCTACGGTGACCGGAGAATCCAAAAAGGCAAACAATCTTCCTGAATTGAAGTAAACAGCATTGAACAACAGCAAAACTATATCAAAACATGTGTTTACAGACTCTCATATAACTTGTGCGGTGTAATCCAAGGACTTTCCACGTCGACAGAAGACATGCAAGGTACCCTGGGTGCGTTGGTTGTTGACTGGCGTTGGTTCTGGGATGGCAAGTTTGACCATTATATGTATTGTCTGTTTTCAAAATACACTTCCGTTTTCACAAGAAATGTACAGTTTGCAAACAGTCTAACTCATGTTTGGTGGACCCCTCGTTAAAGGACGGCTTTTCCATTGGCCTCTGATGTTGAAGTCACTGGCCAACACATGCACGTTGTTAGATTTAGGCAAAAAAAGCATGTGGTTGGGTTAAGAAAAAAAAGGAACAGGGTTTGGCTTTATATTCAAACACGCAAACATCGGTCTCCTGGGTGAAAGTTGGTGGTTGTTGGACCCATCCGCCACCACTCCCACCCACCCTACTCGGACTTCTCGCCCCCTTAACTTTCATTGTTGTTCTGCCCCGTTTCACCCTGACGCCGCCAGGCGTTGTTAAACAGTAACGGCAACCAGCTGCGTTTCATGCTGACATGAAAGAACAGCTTTATTTGTCTGTGTCTGACGCTGGAAGTCACTGAGCAAGTGCCAGTTTTCAACGACTTCAGAGTGAGACTGGGTTGTATGCTCAGCACTTCCTAAACGTATATTTTCACTAAAATTTTTGGATTAAAAACTGAACTGAAAGTGAAACTTATCTATGCTCCTTCAGTTCCATTCATTGCATTCCATTTTCTTCCACTGACAAAAACAGTAATTTTACTTTGCTGAACACAGGAGCTGCTGCTCCACCACTGTCTCCAGCACTTAGTTTAAAGTGTAATTGGTCATCACTTGCTGTTACTTCAGCAGATTGATTATTCACCTCATGAATCATAACTTACTGCTTTCCCCCACATAGAAAAGCACCACTTTTAATAATAGAAAGTATTATATCAATATCAATATCAATATTGGTGTTTCTGGCCCTGTATTAACCAAATTTTGTGGTATTGTCCGTCCATATTGGATGTGTGCAGCTACTGCTTATTATGAAGTCCTGACCTCGCCTTTGTGCTGTTATTGGCTGGAAGCTACACATCAACCGCCCAAAGGTTGCCACCCAGAAACGTCCCAACCAAAGCAATATAAGTAGAAAATACAGGCAGACGGCTGAGTCTCTGCAGATAAAAACTCTGCCACACACCTCTAGTTGGTCATAAGTGATGATTAAGAGGGATTACTTTTTTAATCTATACATTGTTTTTCAGGACAATCCTGCATAGTATGCTTCTAATTTAGAAATAATAAAGTTCTTACAAGTAGATTTTGAAACCGACACTTTGCAAAACAAGGCCTCGAGATGTAATGATAAAGCAGAACCCACTTTAAGGCCCTGATGTCAGTTGATATTGAATATGCAAATTGTAAGGAGAAGCTGTTCAGCTGCTACGCTGTCTGTGATTAATCATATAAACACTGACAACATTTTTCTGCTTTGTGATCTTTTAAATTCCTCTAATGCCTCCTGTGACAGGAAATATGTCACCTTTCTTTACTTCTCCTTGATAACTGCAAGTCACCACTTCACCGAAAGAAAGAGGATTTTGTGTGTGTGATGGTAGTGGTGGTGGTGGTGGGGTCTTGTCCCAACAGAGCATGCTCAGCGAGCCGTGGCACATTTCATCACTCTGAACACCCGGTGTCAGAGCCATGTGACCTTGTGTGTCCCGCACTAATCGCTTCTGCTGCTCCCATAAACCATTTCCTTCCTCTTTTCTTGCTCTCTAGCTCTTTTTTTTTTTTTTAACCGCTACCAGTTTTACCACTGCCTTCCTGTGTCAGTCGTTTCTCATTTCTATTTCCCCACGCTCTCGTTCACACAGTCATAGAAAATAGTAGAGTTGCAAGTAAGGGGAATGAGTAATCCAAGCACATTTTGGGTGCTGCCACTCTCCTCTCTCACTCCAGCCCATTTTTGGAAGGGAGTAGTAGAAAAGTAGTAAAACTGATTCTTAGTTCTTTTCAAATACTGTCTGTGTGTAGCGTGCACGCATTTCGTTTTATGTTTTGAATCACGCTGTGTATGTATTAAATAACACCAGTTATTTTCAAGATGTGTTATCAGCTTTTTTTTCTGTCTTTAAGGCGTACGCATTCAGCAAAAATCTTGGCCAGGTTTGTTCCCAATTATAGCGTGTCTCAAAAATAGAACACCAGCGTGAAAATCCCATGTCACAGTGCTCCTTGGACGGTTTCTTAAAAACACCCTGATCTCAGTCATTTTTTGCTTGGACAGCAGCTTTAGTGCTTAATTAGTTCTGGACATCTTTCAGCGTACGTCCACCAGGGTTGGCCTCGATTTTTCTTTTAATTCAATTAATTCACATGCAGGGAGGGATTTCTGCAGAATTCAAGTGCTGAGAAAAACCTTTGCTGTGATAAGGTTTATATTCTGTCCACTTAATTCAAATGAACACACAGTAAAACAGATTTTCCTCGTAGTTGGTACATATCCCATCGTGCCTCTGCCTTCTCTAATATCTCCTCTCTGACCTCCTGCCTCCCTCCCATGTCCCCCATCCTCCTTCTATCCCTCTGTCTGTCTGTCTGTCTGTCTGTCTCCCCTCTCTTGTCCTCATCTCTCCTCTTACCTCGTGGGTCAGGACGTTGACTCTCTGCTGCAGGTTGCCATTTTCTGATTGCAGCAGCGCCGTCTCCTTGCTCTCAAAGGAGCAGTAGGAGTTGGTGTCCTCCCCGAACTCGTTGATCATAGGGAACTGCAGAAAAAAAAAAAGTAAACAGCATTATAGAAACATAGAATCAGAGGTGTAATAATAAGACGGAGTGTACAGAACAAGATCAGTGAAAGAACCCTTTGCTTATTTATACTTTTCGTTTGTTTGTGTGCTTATACTTCTTTTTCCTGCTGCTTTCTGCAATTTTTGATGATTTCACACTGTGATCATTAAAGATTCATCTTGTATCAACTGCAACTTCTGTTTGGCCCAGATATCACTCAGGGGATCACGGTGCTTTAACTAATGTCATGTTTTTTTTCCTCCTCGTGAACTAGATTTTATTTTCCAGCTCTCCTAAACTACTCTGAATTTACATAGCAAGTTGATTTTAAATTCAGTCCCACACAATGAAATCTGGGGTGGGTGTGTGACTCAGCTGCTGTTTGTCCGTCCATCCGTCAGTTACTTTGTTTGTCCATCTGTTCATATTTTCTGACAAAACTCTGGAGAATAATACATTCTTTTTTTCGAAAATTACAACCATTGGCCCGAGAGTGGGTGCTGCAATGTTCATTTTGGTGCTTTTTAAGCCAATCACGATATCTCAGACACTGTGTGTCAGATTTTCTCACTTAGCAGGAGAGTGTCACATCTCATCGCTCCACTGTGGCATTTTCAGAATTACACTGATCAGGCAAAAGGCCACCGCTGGTGATATTTTCTATTTTGTTATTGACAACAACTTCCATGAAAAAAACAAAACTAACAATGTGGAAGTCTCTTGATTCATTCTGTCCCTGTTTACACCAGGGGCCAGATGCATAATGAATGTGTACGCACAAACAACATGCGTACGCCTTTTCACACACATTAACTGGTATTTATTAGGGAGGAATGGGCGGTAAGAATGTGCACAGCTCACGCATTCTTCAGACCAGGTGTACACATTGTTTTAGCTGAGATAGCTGCAGGTGTTATGATTTGGACGAGATTAAATATCAGTTAAGAGAACATTGTTTTAAGGTTATTAACCGATTTCACTGATTGTGTTATTATTTTTGCAGGTTGCATTTTGTAAATTCTCAATCAAAGATGCATTTATAAAGTTCATTATAAATTATTCATGACTGAGTGATTTCATCCTTTTTCTTTTTTTTTTTCTCCCTGGTTTGTGATTGTATCATGTAAAATCAGTTTCAACATGAGCGCTGTGGATGAATAATTGATCCTCCCTCTGATGTTTAATAATAATGATAATTCAGATCTTATCTCGATGATGGTTTGCGGAAACGTGATGAATTAGAGTTACTGATGCTACAGATATTCACATCTGTGAGTAATGGCAGCTGCTCTGGCACTGTTGGAGAACCTCGCCAATACGACATAATCGGTGACATTTAACTTCCTTCACTGTATTTCTCATCGATAGGACTGATGGGTGGTTGAGGGGCACGAGTATCGATATGCGAACGCATATTTAAGAGTGTTTTACATCCTTGTATGGCTCACTGTGAGAGTGGAAAGGAGGCTCGCGCCTGTGCGCCCAGTGATTTATAAAACAGAATCAGGCATATACGTGGCTTTATAAATCTGAGGAAAAGAATGTGTATGCATATTTCTGCCTTGATGTTTACACACTTAGATTTATGCCTCTGGCCCCTGGTATTAAAATGTATCCTGGGTGATTGGACCACAAGTGGACAGCTCTGAGTACAGGTGTGAATGCACTTAATGCATCCTCAGTGTGTTCTGAGATCTGATCATCCAGACCACATTCGGAGGTGGTCTGAGCCACATGAAGCCACATTCTTTCAGCAGTGTGCACGCTAACGTGTCCCAGGCCTCATTGAAAGACTGCTTACCATTACACAGGTTAGACACAGCACTGAAGGCGAGGGCGAAGGATTTGTTTCAACACTGGGGGGACACATATAGACGAGGGGCTGGGGGGTTGATCTGGTACAAATTTTGAGCATTGGACACTTTGTTTCTGCATCCAAGTTAATATTTCTGCACCAATTTGTGTCATTTTTGTGAAAATGTCTTTAATATTGTCAAAATATAAAAGTCTCCCTACTTTCATTTTTTTTTTTTATCGGGAGGGGGGGTGACAGATGCACATGTTCTAAGTATCAAAGGGGACGTGTCCCCTGTGTCTCCCCCACATGTATGACTGAAGGACCGTCTGTAGAGCTGCTCTCCTACCGCTGAACAGTCAGTTGAATGTTTGCGGGTTTGGCACAAGCTAGCACAGCAGCAGCTGTTAAATGGTCTCAACAAACAGTGAAACTGCTCGACTCCGTCACTGATAATCGTTCGGAACATTCACCCCGTGATGCTAACACTTAGCCCTCTCACTGTGTGTGTGCAGCTCGACCCTCACCAACTGTTTCGGGCATGGAGCTCACACCCCTGCAGCAGCAGTCTCCGAACCGTGGAGTGTGTTGGCTTGTTTCATGATAACCAAAAGACAGCAATGCATTTGGTCTTTGCTGATGGAAATAATGTACATGGTTATTATCTTACAGAGCGAGGAGGTGAGGTCCAATTACAAATTAAGATGCATTTGGAGATGCCCTCTAATGTGTGAGCAGACAGACCCAGGCCCCGCTCACACAGAAAGCGTTTTAGCAGCTGGACTCGGCTTTCTGTAAATAAAGAATGGAGCCTTGTTTGCGTTTTTTGCATTGTGACACACCTCATGTTTCTGCGCTCTAGGCGCCTGGCGTTTCTGCCGGAGCACTCTGAACTTGTTGAGTTGAAAAAAAGCACCCCATGTCATCTTCGCTTTTTTCCATTGTCCAATGGCATGATTGAGAGGCGGGCCCTCTGCAGTGGTCATGACAACAAGTTTACAGTTGGTAAACAATGGAGGAGAGACTGGTGGTACTACGGTTGATCCACCCTCTTCTTTAGGGTCTCTTACCCACACAGATCTCTGTTTCCCTGCGCCCAACACACTGATTTCCTCTCACCCTCAACCAAAGCTACAGCAGGTACCCTCTCCCTCAACATTTTAACAACTAGCTATTAACTACTGTGAAATAAAGTCAATAAATAAATGGTAGATTGATTATACGGGAAGGTTACGGTTAGTAGGTGATGGGATGGTTGCCTGGCAACAATAAAAAGGCGCAGCAAGCGTTTTTTTCAATAGTGGCATTAAGTGCGGTGAGCCTTAGTGTGTCCTCGGGGCCTTAGTGCTGTACACCTGTGATTGGATCACCCAAGACAGTGTAAACAGGCTCTCTGACTTCCCTGCCACTGTCTGTGGCTCTGAGCCCAGAAACCACTGGTTTCTGAGTAAGTCTTTAAAAGGACTCCACAAATACATTGTTACATTTCACAAAAGGGTTCAGAAATTCCATAAATCAGCTGGTCAGTGTAGTTTTTATCCAACAAACTGGAGGAAATAGAGCATTTATTTAGGACTATATATTTGATACAGCTTTGGTGCTCTGCTGAGTATTCGGAGCAGAAGGACGGTTTATGTTTTCGTCAAAATAAACTACAGTATGTGTGTTCATGCTGATGAAGAACGTGTCACCCAGCGAAACAGTGTATGGCAACATGGCAAGCCCTTTTAACATTTAACGGCTGACAAGTAGTGATTTAGTTTTCACTAGCGGATATTACATTTCGACATGTCAAAATGTCGTTTGTACTAGTTAAACGGTTCATTTAAGATATCTGTAAAATCATTTTTACATGTTAGAAATATATTCTCACATTACATTTTGACTGATCAAAACTGATTTACAGATATCTTTAATTGAATTACAAATAGCAGTAATTCCTTTTTCATGAGTAAGAATAACAACAACTAATATATCTACAACTGAATTTCAGCATGTTGAAAAAGGGTTGTGACTGGTGGAAATGTAATTTCTCATTTAGATATAAACAATTGCAAGTTTGATATGTCCGACAGCCAACTTTTAAATTACCATATTCATGCATGTACATCATTGAGGATATTTTTGACTAGTGAAATTTATTTTTTTCATATTTAAAATTAACTTCTCACAGTTCTAACAGAATTGTAGATATTTCAATTATACGTAATTGTAACTAGTACAAATGTGATTTTTACTTGTAACAATTTTTCAGATATCTAAAATGCAATCCTACGTATCTGAAATGACATTCTTACAAATTACAATTGCAAGACGACATATCAGTAATTTAATTTTGACTAGTCAGAATTGAATTTATGATATGTAGATTTCCATTTATAATATCTGCAGTGTAAGAATAATGATAGATGCCTGCAGTGAACATTTCCACTAATAAGAATTGAATTTTTGATATGAACAACAGACATTTCCACTAGATATATGATATATTATGATATAATGGAATTAACATGTCAAATTGAATTATAGATATCTGCAACTGAATTTGAATAATATCAACGATTATTGTTACCACTGCTGATTAAATGTTGAAAGGGATTGCCCAAAAACAGTGTGGCTCACTGATGTGTTTTTAATAGTTTTTGGACAACAAGGTAAGGTGCTTTATTTAGTCACACATACAGTACAGTACAGTGAAATTTGTTCTCTGCATTTAACCAATCCTAAGTATTAGGAGCAGTGGGCAGCCGCAGTGCAGCGCCCCGGGACCAACTCCAGTTGTTTTGCCAGTGGAGGTCATTGTCACTGACAGGAGAAAGCGCCTAACATACATGTCTTTTTTAATGGTGGGAGGAAACCAGAGCACCCGGAGGAAACCCATGCAAACACAGGGAGGACATGCAAACTCCACACAGAAAGGCCCCGGGTCGGCCGGGATTCGAACCCAGGGACCTACTTGCTGTGAGGCAACAGTGCTAGTGCCACCACTGCCCAATAATGAGCTCTATGGCTCAGAGGAAGAAGATTTATCAGGCTTTGATACACACACAATACTTGCTAGTAGATAATATACTGTTGCTGTTGTTTTTTTAATGTGATTTTACGATTTAAAAAATATAGAATATTTCCATTCTCATCTGCTAAGTAAAAAAAGAGGTATTATCATATTGCCTCACACATTAACAACTAATGATTCATGGGGGAAAACATATTTACTGTTGGACATTATATGAGGTGGAAGTATGATGCAACAGCATCACATATGAACATTTAAATTATGCAGAAATAATTGCATCATATGCAGCTGCGTTTATGCAGATATGACTGATTATGTAATGGTAACTCTGTAGAACATGCATTTATCACATTTACTGTTGCTTTATCTGTGAAGTAAGCAATTTGTCTAGTTATAGTGCTAAACTGTTGTTTGGTAGCTGACTCCTGTGCTAGAAACACACAAGAGAAGTTATATAACTGCATGTGGTTCAACCTAAATGAACACATTTACATTTAGAGTGCCTACCGTAAGCAGGGAGGGCTTTTCATTTTCTGTGTGAAGTCATTGCCGCTGATGCAATGTCTATTTGAGGAGCAAACAACCCTTTTCCATTTAGCAGGAACACCTCTCTCTGCTCAGTTTAACAGTAAATGTTTGCAACAAGGGCAGAACCCCCCAGGGGGCCCAAGAATCCTCATACCGCCGAGCATCGGGAGCTCTAAACCGGAGAACAACCTCGCTTCAACCCATGTTCAAAGAAGCAGGAAGCACTTCCATCTGCATCATTACAGCAGCTGTACTCAGGCATCTTGTGTTTAGAGAAAGCCTGCAGCAACACTACCTCTGCTGTGGAAAAAAAAGGCTTAAAATAATTATTTTTAAAATCCAGAATTTTGCAGATGGATTTTTGGATATTTCACCAGTCAGTATTGTGATTATTGTTTCGATTGATTATCCAAATCTGAAATAAAAGGCACTTGTTGTATTTACAAAGGCACAGGTGTGACAGCTCCTACTCCAAACAGCCAACATCTGCACCTGCACTCCCCAAAATCAACACCTGTCTCTCTGGGAATGGGCCCTGAACAAACTGCCGCTTGTGAGTAAGTCAACAGCGCTGTGGCAGCCTGCAGCCTTTGGTAACAGCTGCTCACTAAAAGCATGCAGGATTTCTGCACTGACACATATGTGGGGAGAGGGAAGACAAAGTCAAACTGCATTTCTGTCAACTTGAGAAAAAAAATCAATCACAAAATACCTTTTGTAAAGCCAACAAATGTATTAAACACCAGCGCTAATCATGTCCTTTTGATGCAAGCCTGGCAGGATCAAAGCTTTGTGGAGCTACAGATATTCAACTGGAGCATCACAGAAGATTCAACGTTTCATTTTCCCCTCCAACAGTATCCTTAGTAGGCCATAATGCAGCAACAGCTTGCATCTTCCCGGAATCGTCTTCCTCAGCATTTCAAGTACGGCAGCCTCTTTGATAACTTTTTGTCATTTGAAGCACTTGGTTCCCTCCACTGTCAGACATCCTGTCTGTCTCTCCCCAGCATTGTAAACAGCACAGCCTGCTGAGAGTCCTCGTGCACCTCAAGTAAAAAATGGAGGGGAAAGTGGGTACATTACACCATATAATTCCTAGAATAAGTAGAACACCACACGCTCATGATAATAATGAGAACATCCAGGATTTTTTTTCTTTAATCCTCCTTTGTTCTTAATTTCAGCAATTTATCTCTCCCTTGCTCTTTGCGTCATTATCTCCTTTGACTCCCTCATTTCTCGTCCCCTTTGTGTGTCTTACACTGCATCCTTCCGCCCATTTAACTCCCTCTTTCCACTTATTTTTTCCACTTTTCCTCACTTTCTGTCCTCCCACGCTTTTACCACAAGCTACCTTCCCCCTCTGAATATGTGGCCGTTGGCCCAGCTACTGCTAGGAGGTGGATTTCTGCTCCACCTGTTCTCTCATTCATCCGCAAAGTAGCGTGATTTCCGCCACCCAGCAAACAGGCCCAGCTATGCAGAAATGTTAACGGTGTCACTGACTTTAATTCGAGGAGCTCAGCTGATTCTGTTACATATTCAACAGTGGAAACGACTTGTGCAGCTCATTTTCTTTGTGTTAAGTGAAGACCTCCAATATGTGATCTCTGCAGACGCTCTGGAGGAGCCTCTCTGAACTCTGTGTGCAGCTCTCTGACACGATCATTCTTCATGTACAGTAGCTTTTTCCCTGCTGACTCCCGATCGATGTCACCAATAATCCTAATGTATATTGACGCAATTAATCAAAGCACAGTCAATGAAGAAGTATATTTACAGAGCGTATGGTCATGAAGGTTGGGACTTATCTTCACATCATCTAATTATGTCAAGATGATTTATCTCTTTCACTTCAGCTTCAACTGAATCTGTTAGATCAGTAACATTCGGACTATGTGACCCCATTTAAACAGTTTTTTTTTTCTCTGGATAAAGAAACACATGTAAATGTGGGTGTTATATGTTGCGATCAAATTGCAGCCCAGAGTGAATGCAGTCTGAACAGTTAACCCACATCTTATGAACAAATAAAATACTAAGCTCATTTCTGTCAGTGTAATGAAAAAGAGATCTTGTCGGTCATATAAGGAGAAACTCTCCTTATACATCACCTATGACTTAGCATTTCAAAATGATGTGAAAATGTCTCAAAATTATGACTGGTGTCTTAAAACAATGAGTTGGTATTTCAAAATAATAGCTTTCTCAATAAGGAATTAGCATTTAAAAAAATGACTTACTATATAAAAAAACAGTATCATAAAAAATCTGAATAAAATATTTGTGAGTATCTCAAGAAATTAGAAACTTTCTGAAAAAATTGAGTAAGTTTTTAAATGATGAAAAATTTTCTCAAAAATTCTGACCTCGCATCTCAAAATAATAAGACACTTTTATTAATGTGAAACACTACTAAGTCATCATTTTTGAGAGCTTTCATTATTTTGCAATGCTAAGTCTTTTTAAAAAAATTTTTATAAAGATATTTGGGTGGCCCAAATGCTTGGTCATTATTTTGAGAATATTTCTCATTAAAATGACCTACAGGTGCTTTTATTTAATCACACTGGTAAAAACAGGCTTCCATACAGGAGGGTTTGCTTGAGACAAACTAGTTTATATGACATGTGTGACATGTGTGACTTTGTGTGTCTCAGCCTCTTCCAATGTCATGAAGATATGTGTGTGTGTGGAGGTTTCAGACGCTGTTTGACGATCCAACAATCACTTTGTTTGAAGCACAATAACTGAAGCTACAACAGCTGGTTGATTCATTGTTTCATCCGCAACTATTTTGACAACCAATTAATCTTTTTAGTCATTTTTCAAGGAGAGAAGCCAAACGCTCTCTGGTTCCAACTTTCTCACATGACAGGATTTACTGCTTTTCTTTTTCCTTTAGAATTAGTCATTTCAATATCCTGGGGCTTTAGACCATCGGTCAAATACGATAAGTAAGTAAAGTAATAAGATTTCTATGGTCCAGTGTGAAGGATTTAGGGGGGCATATTGGCAGGAATTGAATATGAAATAATCAATATGTTTTCTTTAGTGTATAATTAACTGAAAATAAGAATCATTGTGTTTTTGTTACCTTAGAATGAGTTTATATCTACAAAGGGAGTGGGTCCTTATCTACGGAGATTGACATGTTGCACTGCCTGTTTCTACAGTAGCTCAGAGCGGACAAACCAAACAGTGGCTCTAGATCGGCCCACTCCCATTTTTGCATTGGCCACGTTAGTTAGCAGCAATGGAAAAATACTGATTTGTTAAAACTTCTTATGTTCTTTTTTTTAAACCAGTTTTAATCACCTGATGGGAGAAACTTTGACCCAGGCTTATGAACATTTTGGAGACGGGATACTGGCGATGCAGGTAGTGAGGTGGAAGCCTGATTGTAGGAATTGTCAATTATTTTTTGACGCACTCCATTTTTAACTGCACTTTTTTTTTGTATGGGCCCCTGGTCTGTTTGTGTTGTTGAGGGAGACCTCTGCGGATAATTTGGCTCCAGTTAAAAACCTCCTGAATGTCTCAATCAGAAATAAGGTGAGCTAGGGCTGGACGATATGGACAAAAATTAATATGTCAGTATTTACAGGCTGACTGGTGATACACGATATATATCTCAGTATTTTCTACAAGATGAACTACATGTTAAGTCGCAAGTCAAAACCACATTTGAGATGTTACAGGCACTTTTATAAAAACAGACTGTGATCAAAATAAAATGCAAAGACAAGATGTTTTTCCCTGTTTGAAAATAAACAGCTTCATTGCACGTAAAATAAGTAGCAAGGCTGTATGTTAATTTTATGCACGTAGCACTGGAGCTACAGAGGTTTAAAGGTTTGCAGCACAGGACACAAAACATCAGGTGAGCACACT
This sequence comes from Cephalopholis sonnerati, assembly GCA_019142605.1. NCBI lineage: Eukaryota > Metazoa > Chordata > Actinopteri > Perciformes > Serranidae > Cephalopholis > Cephalopholis sonnerati. The sequence continues at coordinate 36,415,925 of JAGQAX010000020.1, forward strand.
TTAGCGGGTGCTGAGCTAGCGGCCTGTCACCGACATGCCAAACAGTGTTGGAGAAACACTTATTCGTAATGTAAAACTATTTTTTACAGTTATTTTACTGGTTTAATCACCTGGTCAGTTTGTTTTGGAGAGGAAGAGACCTCTGCAGATGATTCAGCTCCAGTAAAAACCTCCTGAACAATGAGCAGTGACAGATTTTAACAGTGAGGTGTTTCCACTGGTTGCACTCTGCAATCCTCACTAAAGCTAGATGCCACTAAATCCCCCTAAATCTCATACACTCTTTCTTTAAATACATCACCATGGGCTGTGAAAAATGTAACAGCTACTTTTCTAATATAATGACATTTTGCAGATGGAATTGATTGATTGAGAAAATAATCAGTAGATTAGTCAATAATGAAAATAGTTACAGCCCTGATCTTGACCCTTTGATTCTGCCTCTTCCTGTTGTCCTAAACCAAGCAAACAGCCTCTTTTTTCAATGAAGCAAAGCATAAGTAGAGCCCATACAGCAGCATCACTTTGTGACCTGGGACACGCTGGATTTGTTGACAATAGATCCAATTACCCTGCAGGAAAAATCAAATTAACAGCTCTTATTGAGATATAAATCCAGAAGCCTGTGACCTTTCCTCATTATCCAGACACTGTTTCCATATACAGAGTGCATGTTAGATGTAAGGGGGGGGTCCATGGTTACTTTAAAGGAAATGTTTACTCAGCGACATTTGCTCCTGTGAGCTATTAATTCAGTTTCAACGAGGGGTTATGTGTGCTAAACCCCTTTTATCGCCCCTCAGTTTGCTCCGTCGCTCCCAGGGCTCCTTACGGTTGTTACTCAACATTATTTTTACTTAAACATGAGTTAAAACTTCAGTAGCCTTCCGCCTGGATACAGTAGAATGATTTCTGCTGTTTATTCCCCCACTGGTCCAGGATCAAAGCCCACCAAAGCATTCTCCCTTTTTATCTTTGAGTACAATCTCACTGGCTGAATAATACTAAGGGTGAGTGGACAGCTCACTCTGTCTTTGAAAGGCTACTAAATCAAACAACAAGCCGGCTTTATCCTTGTCAGTGCTGGAGACCTTCTGTCTGATACCAACAAGGACAATAACAATAATTAATTTTCATATTTGACTTTGTGCTTTGAAGTGAAAACTCTTCACCTTGATCTCATAGATCTTGAGCTTTCTCTTGATACTGGTGTTCTCACGCTCCAGGCAGGCCAGCCTCGTCTTGATGTCCTGATAGGCGGTGATAAGGGCAAAGTGGGAGGCCGAGTAGACGTCGTCGGGGGGCAGCTGTGAGGAGTGCCACGCCACGCTGCCGCAGCCATCCTCCTTCAGGCCCCCTGCGTCGCCGCCTCCTCCCAGCAGCCCCAGCTCCCCTCCTCCGAACAGAGACTGCATCACTCAGAGCCTCAACCTGAGGACAGACAGTTATTTGCCGATTAATTATTGAACCTCCAGATTGTTTCCATTCAATTAAATGTACCTAACCCAAAAAAGAAAACACTGTTTCATAATCCTGGCAGAGGGTCGACTATCAGTGCCACCGCAGCAGTGCTAAAAACATCAAGCAGGCAGCTACTCGCAACAAACAAAAAAAGAACAAAGCCGCATTCAACTGAGAGCGGTCGGATTTCTGGCACACACAATGTAAAATATTCAAAAGCAAAGCGGGTACAGAGAGAGACAGGAGGCAGGATGAGGGACATGTGAAATTTAAAGATGACTCGGTGGATACATACATCAGAGAAAGCACTGCGTCACATCATCACATTGAGTATGTTTATGTGCACACTACGTTTATCTTAAACAAAGACAAACCCACACATTAATATGCCTTTTTCTAGATGATAAAGTTTTGCTCAGACAGAAGGCGAGGTGAACTTTAGAGGCAGCATGACTGCACAGCAAAGATACAATGCAGTGGATGCCAATAGACGGAAGTTTGTTCAAAGTGTGAGTGAGGACACAATCTCTACTGGAGCAAAGAATGTGCCTTTAACCAAAGGCTTTATGACTCCACAAACATGTTGCCAGCTAATATATAGCTAATGTCTGCACAGTTATTACATTGTTGCCAATAAACACAGGCTGCACAATAATCTTAGCAGCGGTTTCCAAATATTTTTAAACCGCAGCAACCCTCAATACAGACTCTTTTTCATGGCACTTAGATTTCAGAGTACACTTTTGTGTCTCTTGAGAACTGAGATGCTTTTCTTTGAGTTTATTTACAGTGGCAGATCTTTCCATCACTTCCATCTGGTGATTGCTGTTTCTTGTTGTGTGTCGAGGAAAGTCGTGCTGCTGAGCAGAAAACGATGCTATGAGAGTGAACAAAAACGGTAAAGCTGCAGCTGGACAGACAAACAATTAGATGAAATCCAATAGGCCACCCTTTTTACATTGTCACATTGTCATTAATGCCTTTTACAGATATTAATTACAGCTGCTTTAAAGTAAATTTCATCTTGTTTTATTTTATTTTTGTGTCTTGTGAAGGGTTGGTTAAATGTGCAATGAAAGATTAAAATAAACAAATCTTGCAGCATCCTTGATCCGTCCCTCAGGCACCTCAGATTCTGCACCACCCACTTTGGGAACCACTAGTCGAGTTGTCACACTTGCACAAATGATGCAACTCTGAAGACATTTTAAGATTATCCAAGTTTCTGATCATCTGTGGCGGTGTGGGCCCGTCTTTGACTCCTCCACATCCAGCAAATCTGTCATTTCTGTAGCAACACGTTACCTTAACAGTTCAGTTTCTGGCTGCCTGGACACACTGCTGTCTTCAGTGTTAGGGAGGAGTGAACTACATGTAACTAAACTAGTAGTTTGATTAACTAAAACCCTGTGCAGACTCACGACTAAAACACATTCTTTTTGTTCACACTCATTTGCCTGATACTGTCTCATAAATCTCAAACACTGGGGCGCTGGGCGGACATGCACAAGCCTCAGTTCCACTCCCATAGTTTGCCTTAAAATGATGCAGAAATGCCCTGAAACATTCATTTCTTATCGACACTTAGACCTCATTGAGAAAGATGGTAAAAAAAAAAAAAAATTCACCAGCAGTGTCACATCAGTAATGTTCTCCAACGGTGCTAAAACAGCAGTCATTACACACGGCTGTGGATATTTGTAGCATCCTTATAAGTCATCACAAACCATCATAGCGGTAAAATCTCCATCATCATTATTATCAAATGTCAGAAGTGCTACCAATGATTCATTCGTAGCACTTCTGTTGAAACTGACTTTACAAAGTGTTTCACGGGATAAAATGAAACAATCACTACCAATGAGATGAATGTAAATAAAATAAAATAACTCATCAATGAACTTTATAAATGCAGCTTTGACTGATATGTTACAGAACGCCATGCACCCTGCAAAATGATAACACCATCTGTGAAACAGCAAACAACCTAAAAACAATGTAATCCATCTCTCAACTTAATAATTAATCTTGTCCTTATCATATCACTGATGACTGTCTCAGCTAAAATGTGTGCACACCTCATCTGAAGAATGCATGAGGTGTGCACAGTCCGCCTGTAGAGATACCAGTTTGTGTGAGAAAAGGCGTACACATGGTTTTTGTGCAAACACATAATCATGCATTTGGACTCCTGCGCTTTCCCATGAAGCGTGGGGATTTTTATTTTATTGGTTTATGACCTGTGAACAAGTGAGTACCTTTTGCAACAAATTATGTTAAGTGGCATTTTTTTACAGAGTTGTTTACACTTCTTTTTCTAAGTAGCTTTAGTTAACCAAACTTGATTTCTCCCTGGAGTAGTAGTTTTGTTGTCATTGAATTTCTTCCAGTGTGAAGTCCTTGGTAGCTTGCAAAGCTTTTAAAGTAGCTTCCCCAGCACTGGCTGTATTCACTACTTTGTTGGATTTAGCTTCTCCATCTAATTATCAGTAATGGAAGACGAGAGCTTTTCTGCACATAGATCGTATTTTTTTTGTGTTGCTGATTTTGATGCTTTAGATTTTAACATGACATAGACAGGGTTCTCGAGGAGCTTATCCAGGTTTCAGCTAATTTTTTGCATCAGATACTTTTGTGCTTGTAAACATTTTGTCTACCTCACATAGCCCTAAGAATTCCAGAGCCTTTTATGTCTTTTGCGTTAACTACTTCTAATTTTTGGTGAGAGCTGCCCTACAGGTGCGTGAGTAACCAGTTCATGTACGGTAGCTGATATGTTAATCAGACTCTGATTCACATGTGAGTCTGGTTCGTGCTCTTGTTCCATTTCACAGTACTTAAAAAAACATGAGCTGTGACAGCCTACGCTCCTTGAGTGGCATGATGAATGAGCTGGGTAGTTAGCTGACCATGCTACATCACAGCCAACCAGCTTTGCCCCCCCATCCCCACCCCCCCGGCCCGAAACACTCCGGGCAATGCTGTCAAAATGATAAATGGCACCTGTGATGTCACCGCCCTCTTTTTATGCAGCCACAGAGGGGACATGTGCACAAAAGTCATACTAGACGTAGCAAGGCACACCGATAACGGTTTGATTTACGGGTACTGAGGGAGTTACACAACAGCGAGTTGATTTGATGTATACTGGAATGGATGCCTTTCTGACTCCCAGCATTGCCTTGTGAGTCAGCGATTGCCTACTGAGCTATTTTCATCTGCTCCCTTCCTCCACGGTTGCTATTTTCCTTGTGTTTTAAGAGAGAGGGGGATAAAGCCTCAGCCAATCTACGGCTCTTTTCCTCGCTGGTCTAACAGGATGATCCAAAAGCACTCCCACATGCACACAAACGCACGTCTGTGCACATGCTGCCAAAAAAACAAAAAAAAAATACACAGAGGAAGAGTCGCACAAAAAGAAAATGCATGTGTGGACAAAAATGCCCGTTTGATCAAAGAGATGACACACACACACACACATACACACAGACGGACTGTGCCAGTCACCTGCCAGCTGCCTGCAGCCTGGTGTTTACACCAGGAAGATATTAAGGTCCTGTGATGTGCTCTGTGCTGACATCATGCTGTCGAGGCTGGTGCACTTTTCTCTGGCGAACACGCTGTCACTCTAATGGCCCGATCCCATTTCTTATTTTTACCCCTACCCCTGGTTTTTCAGTTCCCCTTTGTCTGTAACACAGTTACAAGTGGTAGTGGTTGAAATGTCAGACCTGTCACCAGAAGAAAATGTTGGCATTTTACGTCTCTGCAAACTACAAATACGTCACATTTGCACGTTTCTGCCTTTCCAAAGCGACGTAGTATATGAGCTGACTTGGACAGGTGGAGGGGACGATAGATGACATGTCACCTAGGCAAGATGGCTGTTAAGCTGCAGACTACTGTTCCATACCACAGATAACACTGGTTGTATTTTAGCGAGTCATTGCTCTGTTTCCATCCATTGCTATGTTTCCATCCGCACAACGACAGTTGTGGGTGTTTTGTTGCGACCTGTCGGTCAGACATTGCTGCTTTTCCTGCTAGTCTGCACTGATATTGGAGGAGCAGTCACAAATGCAGCAACTTCACTGCTGGACTTCAGTTAAATTTCAGGTGTTATATGCCATCTAATGGGAGAACATGACGTGAAAATATGTAACAATGTGGGACTGTTGTGTGCCTGATAGCTTGGTGGGTAGAGAGGGCATCTGATCAGGATGCCTCCTGGGCACGTCCTACTGGTAGGAGGCCCCGGGGCAGACCCAGAGCAGGCTGAAGGGATTACATATCTCATCTGGCCTGGGAACGCCTTGAGATCCTCCAGGAGGAGCTGAAAATTGTTGCTGGGGAGAGGGACGCTTTGCTCGGCCTGCTGCCCCTGCGACCTGGCCCCGGATAAGCAGGTGAAAATGGATGGCATAGCTACCTGGCTAGTTAGCAACCGAGACGTTAGAATAGGCTACCATTAGGTTTTCTTTTTGTTCCGTTGTTTTTTTGTTATGCTTGATCAGGTTGTTCTCATGCACTATGTAAAGTAAGGCCCGGAAATTCATAAATATCCATGTAATTATGAACTCGTACTCCTGTACAACCCACTTATTTGGGAAGGCTGTGATCATATGACCAATACGCTGACGGGACACAGGGTGGCGCACTAGAGCAGGAAAGTGCATAGGTAAGGTGCTGGTGATGAGCAGCAGGTGTGTGACGGGGTAAGCAAACAGTTTTTTGATCATAAAGCGTGGCAGCATGAAGAGTTTGTAGCGTGGAAACTAAAAGTGATGGATGGAACTTTGGACACTGAACTGCTGAATGGACACTAACCTGTGACTGACTCTGAAACTGAAGTGGAAACCTACCTGAGATTAATTATGGACAGACAATGTTTACCTGTGTGAAGGTGAGCACATGTGAAAATAAATGGGTGACTGCACTCAAAGAAGCCTGGTAAATTGGACATTGGTTTATTGTTGTTGCCAAGAACATGCGTCCGAAAAGTTCTCCCCCTTCGCCCCTCAGAGGCCGGAAATGTAGCGTGTTTTATTGATGCAATCTGTGTTGCATTTGAGCTAAATATATTTGAAACTGTTAGGAAAACAACAGAAAGAGGGAAATAAATCAAGGTATGGAAATATATGATGAGGTGAGGAAAACGGCAGAAATGGATCATGTATATAAGACGGCTAAGCTTTCACCTTGCTGTATGTAGTGACCGCATTTCCATAAAAATCCCACGGAAGCAGCACACACCATCCGCCTACGTTCAGGCTCGAGGACATAATTATCCATAGACCAAAAATCTGATAAAATTGCCAAGTGGATGTTATGATTCAATTGTGTATGGAGTACCTATTCACCGGCTGCATCCCTACACAGCTAATAAAAGACTAATCTCCATCTACAGCTCTACTACATCGACCAGCTCACATGCTCCAGTAAAGAGGGTGCAGTGGCCACTGATGGATGGCCTCAGAGTGGATAAAATAAAGGACAGGGACACAGGAACATCCATTTTGTCCGGGTTCCTCTCATTGGCAGCACAGAAATGAGGCATTTATCACACGCACTCGCAGAGCTCCGACTAAGCTCCCCTTCCCTGATCCCTCTCCTGCTCTCTGCTCCTCTACCCAAAATATCCCTCATCCGGCTTCATCCGACCCCTCCTCCCTCCCAATCACACACTATCCACTCTATCTCCTGGACCTCTGGGCTCATTTGCTGAGGCTCTCGGGGCCCCACCGGACTGGAGAAGTGAAAGCGTACGCTTCGCTCCCAACCAGCTTCCTGCTTCATTACAGCGATTACCACAAGAAGTCATACATTACCCGGGGCCCACATGGCATACATTGTCCCACTGAGACTCCCATCATGGTCCTCTGTCTCTGCTCCCTTGTCCCCCTTTCTCTTCCTTTTCTCTCTAGAGATTAAAGCACCACTCCCCTCCCTCTGTGTCACCGTATACTGAAAGGGCCAAGCGCCGCTGTCGTCATCAGTGGACCTGGAAAGGCTACAGCCATGAACTGAGTGGGTGACTGTGACAAGCATTGTTTTCATTACCTACATGTGGTGGTAATTTTACATGTAGGTCTGTTTGAATAAGCTATTTTTTCTTAAAAGCCATAACAACAATCTGACGGGGTCGAACCTGCTGACATTTTCTGCCGACACGTCACATTAACGTCAAGGCTGCAGCAACACAAGGTTAAATCAAGAGAGCAATTAAATGGGTTTATTTTTACACAACAGTATTAAGGCCAGGCATAAGGGGAAAATGAGAGGAGGCAGATTTTGTAAAAATCAAAATGTCGAATGAAGTCGAAAGGTTGAGACTTAAGTCAAAATGTTGAGAACAACATCAACTCCCTTGGTACATCAAATTGTATCTTGAGACACAACATATTCTCTCTGTAATGTAGGCAGGTGTAACCATAGATACCTCCACATCTGTCCTTTACCAAATATTCAGTTCGATTGCAGCCACCTCTTCCAAGTTTGTGTGGTTTCTCTCTCTGATAAGATGCAATTTTCAGCACTATCTCTTCAAAGTCCTAATGCCTATTAGCACACTGTGTTTATGTGCTAAAAGAGAAATCCTTTTCTTTACCTTAAACTGATTCTGATGTACAATTTCACCAATTGAGGTGTTTTTTAGAGGCAGCCATATGCACTAATGCTCATAATTTGATTTATTTTCAAAAGTTTGACTTAATCTTGAAATGTCAAGTTTATCCAACATTTCAACTTTATTCTTGATATTTTGACTTTTGATTGACATTTTGATTTTAACTCTTAAATTGGTATTTCAGCTTTATTCCAGACAATTTAAGATTATTCTCAAAATTTAGACTTTGTTTTACATATTTCAACTTCACTATTGGAAAAAAAGAAAAGGAAACAAAAAAACCCGTAATCCTCCTATGTGATATTTTTTCTTATCCTCGATGGAAACAATTAAAGTTTGACTTTATTCTTGACATTTTGATTTTATTCTTGAAATGGTATTTCAACTATTCTCAACATTTCAGCTTTTTTCTCAAAATTTCAACTTTATTCTACATATTTCAGCTTAATTTTTGCAAAGCAAAAAAAAAACCTTTCCCTGATATTTTTGTTTTTACTTTAGTCTTAACATTTTGGCTTAATTCTCAAAATGGTATTTCAGCTGTATTCTTGACATTTGACTTTACTCTGGACATTTATTAATGAATAAATTAAAAATAGTGTGTTTTTGGAAATGTTATGTTGCAGATGAGATTCTTCTCATGTCAGGTCAAACTGCTCAGCAGAACATCTCTTCTTGTGATCAGTACAGTAGATGATGGCTTTCACAGTAACCTCACTCATTAAATATACTGCCTTTGTTGTATGAGATAGTACCACAGCTCTTTCCCCCAGGGATCAATGTTTTACTTCAGAAAGGTTTATTATTTTTATGACGTTAGTGGAGACTGTTGCCCACCTCATCTATAGGTCTATTAAAATGTGTTTTCAGTGATTGTTTTTCCTCAGAAGAAGAAAAAAAACCATCATTCTCATTAGCCTCCCTAAACTTTCAGACTGCTTACAGTACAAATATGTAATAAAATAACTCTTTACATTCAGCTTTTCCACTATGTCTTGCCATTTTTTAGCCATGCTGGTGGAATGGCTACAAATGGCTGTATTGATGGTTAAGTTGGTCTGTCGATCTACCACCTGCAGACTGAAATATAACAAATATTTGAATGTAGATTTCTACAGACATTTACGGTCCCCGGATAATGAATCATAATGACTTCATGAGTTGTGTGACAGTTCGTAAACAGATGTTTGATATAGATTTGCTGTTGTTAAATGCAAAAAAGTTTTCTTCATAAATTCAGTGTATACACTAATGGTTATTTGGGGGCTTAAGTATTCCTAAAAGGGCTTTAATCTACTTGAGTATGCAGGATTTGATTCATTGCTGTCATTCTTTGAGTTTATTTGTTCATCTGAATCTCTTGTTTTCTTTTGCCCCACTTTCTAACAGAAAATAATCTTAAAAATGCACTGTGTTGGTGTCCCCTACTGTGGCTCTGTCTATAGCTTAAGTAGGTATTCTCACGAAATACCAACTGAAAAGATTCTCCTTCAAAATACAAAATGACACATTAAACAGGCAAAGCACCAAGCAAGGTCAAACATGGTGCGCTCTCCAGGTATCGTAGCTTCATCTATAATGACTACAAACAAATTAATTAATAACTTGGTCTATGTATTTACTAATTAGAAGAAGGAGCTGACTGAGGTTGCTATTGTTTTTTTTTATTAATTAGTATTTTACATTAAAATTAGACCTGCTTGTCTTCACTTAATTAAATAGCACAAATAATCAATTATTTACAAACACGTCTGTGTTGAATAAATGACTCTGACACTTTCACTAAACTGTCTACAGAATGTTAACTATCAGCAAACTTCATTTACAAAATGTCTTTTTTCTCCATCCTAACTTGTTTACCTTACAGCATGTTCAGGTCTTCAGTTATTTAGCACTACGACAGAACTGTGAGGTTTTGAAATATTATTATACTTTGACTTCAAAAGAGAAACTGTTATATTGCAAGTACTTGACGTATCCTCGATTTAACATGACGAACAGCAGCTCGAGCATTAAGCTGGAGTATTCCTCGATGAGTTGAAAAGAACAAGCCTCATCCATTTACAAACATGCATAACCCAATCAAATCCCAGAGCTGGAGCTCTCTGTAAATACTGCAAATCATATTTTTGGGATCCTTTGAGGATTGAAGCAACAGATGATTGTTCTCTCTGTGTCTGCCAGCTAATCGTGACTTGCTGTAGACTATAATGGTGCAAATCTTTTCTTACAGATGTTCATATTGATGCATTCTGTTCTTGTTCCTGCTTTGTGGCATGACCGTTTCTTTGGTAACAAGCTATATCATCATAAGCTATTTATTTCTCCTCCATAAGGCCTGTTTATATACAAGGCTCTGTCTGTGTGTTTCTGCGTCTCTTTTGTATCCCAGGGCGTAAATATATGAACGCAGTGGAAATCGTGCCAGCTGGGTCAGGGCTAGGTTTTCTGGTGATAACAGAACCAGGATCAAAGAGGAAACTGGGGGAGTGAGTCCCTGCAGTGTGCGATTTTAATGTTGGATCTTGTATGAGGGGGATGCAACCACTTTCCTCTCTATCTCCCTCTCATCCTTCCCTCAGCTGTTCATGTATTTTAAGCAAGCCGCAACCTGCAGGGCTGAGAAAATGAAGCCAAGGCGGAAGTGCCAAAAACTGCAGTTCCTCTAATGGCCACTTGAGGCTGGCTCTAAGAGCGACACCCATGTTAAAATTTTACAGCAGAAATAAACATGTTTACAGCCTGGTACAAAAACAGTTTGGTCTTTAGAGTTAATTTCAACATTCATGACAACTGAACAGGGGTGAATCTTTATATAACTCACCTGTTTAAATGTTGTTAAGGCTTAAATGTATGCATAATTAAGGGCATGGCTGCTTTGAGTGACAGGTGGGCGCTGTTGGTTAGGTAATGTAACCATGGTATAACCCCAGATTTACAGTGTGTTTTCAGTTTATGAAAGATGATTTTAATGTGTTGTTTGTCTCAGGGACTGTTCACTGTTCAAACAGTTCAAACATTTTGGCTTAGGGGAGGGGCATACAACTTTAAATGGCTGCATTTTGTATTTATTTTACTGCATATTTTTAAAGAAAACATGCCCTCCAAACCACCATCGCCAAAATGACCTCACTTATCATATCCAGAAATACTGTAAATCCACTGTAAAAACTAAAAACTAAAAACTTGTAACCTCTCATTTTAAAATTTGGCTAAAAATAAACTGTCTGCATTAACTAATCAGCATGCACGACAAGAGTGAAAAACCAAGGCGTTTTGCAACTCCAGGATTTCATCTTTAACTTTTACCTTTCAGACATCAAAGGGTAAGTTTTTAAAATCTAACAACTAGTTTATGGTGGAGGGAGGTTCATTCATTTCTGCCCGTCACTAAGAGAGGCTTAAGGAAAAATATTTGTATCTTTCTGAAGCTTCTGGGAGGGTAAAAAACAAAAAAACAATTAAAAAAAAAAAAAAAGCAAGTCAAATCCAGCCACCTGCTCCTCTTATAACAGTTCCTAAAAAAAGTCTTGTTCAGCATTTGGTTGTACTAAACAACCCTCTGAGGAGTCAGATGTTTTTTTTTTCCTGCTAAGTACATTTTGTTAAATGGTTTTGAGCCTGTTTTTCATTAGCGAAAATTAGCATTAGCATTATTACTGTTTCCCAAGCCTCCCAGGAGCTGCACTGGGCTTTGAAGCCAATTACACAGTGGCCAAAAGTGGAATTACACTATCCAGGGTCTGTCATGTATTACCATGGGGCCCAAGATGACTTTTTCCAATAGAGTTACATTGTGAAAGAGACATCTCTAAATCAGTGGATACATCTTTTTGAGACATCACAAACCCTGCAACGACTCGTTTTGACTATCAGGATTTGTTTCATTCAGTCTGATTACATTTTTAAGGTCAAGACGAGATGCGCGATTAGATCCTTTTTTTACCCATTCAAGTTAGCAGACGGCTAAAAAGGAAGTCAGCCATTAGGCTGGCAGGCACCCAGTCACTGTGAATCTCCAGTGCACTTTGCTCTATGGGTCTCTAAACGCTGAAGATTCTTGTGACATATCGTGGAAATCAAGCTTTTTGGCTTCCTGGCCACTGAGCAACTTTTATAGAAATGAACAGGGGCCATCCTCCAATGCTGTATTCAGTTCTCTGTATATATCCATGAAGTTAATGGACCATGCCAACCCAGCTAGCAGCTAGCGTGAGGGTTAGCTCTACCCTCTCATCCAAAAATGGTCACTTCTGACTCCAGAAATCCAAATGTTAATCTTAAGGCTTTAAAACAGGAGTCCACAAACCAATGAGTGTCGTCACGGTGGCTACATCCCTTATTTTATACAGTCTATGGTTTCAAAGCGGTCTTTCTCCCTCTCACCCACTCCCTCTGCACCTTTTCTCTCCTTTCTCTGCCCCGTCCTTTATTTTCTGTCTGGCACTGTAAAACAGTCCAGCTCTTCTCAATGCCACCCCGTGATCCCTGCAGGCTGGACGTTTGGCACCTCTGACTCAGACAGTATGTCTGCGAATGGAGAGTCCAGGGCAGAGAGGCGTGTGCCCCATGCTCATCCGCCAAATGCTCCCATAATGCCTAGCTTCGCTCTGCTGCGCCTGTTCCCTCTGCTAAAGTCTCCTTTTTTACAGAGCTGGACAGTAGAACAACACACACTGAGAACCTATTAACATGCCGGCAGGTAGCGTTTGATTGTGTGTGAATGAGTGTGTGTATCAATGCGGACACACTGAGCGCATGCACATCGATGCGTGTGGAATTGAGTCAGTGCAGAGAGTGTGTTTTATGTGTGTCAGTGCAAGGACATGGCAGCAGCAGTGCAAGCAGAAAAAGTGCTTTGTGTGTGTGTGTGTGTGTGTGTGTGTGTTTGTCAAAGAGAGACAGGTAGTAGGTATTGATGTGCTAATCCAATGTACTGGATCTGTATCGACCCTGTGCACTGACCTTATTAAATGGATCACTTACAAGCCAGACGTGTCTGATCCACATCAAATAGTGTTTGTTAGCCACAGTCTTTATAAAACTAACAACTGATACAGTAACAAATACTAAGTGTTTTAAACTTCAGGACAAATATCATGAAAGCTTTGCTGGTTATAGTTAATAAGGAGCATTGGTATCAACACAGTCCTATACTCAGGCAGCTATACCTTCCACAGGGTAAACATATACATACATGGATATATCACGAATATACTTAATATCTACATAAATTGATAGCTACATACAGCTCATATACAATATACGAGACTGGGAGCAGCTGTCGGGTATGAAAATAGATAAACAACAGCTGGTACAGTTTCTATTTACATATCAGACTGTTACTGTATACAGTATACACACAGTTGCAATCTGGTTGTGTGCAGTGCTGTATAATTAGTATGCTGCTTATAAAAGACTTTCCACAGTGGATAATAGCAGAGGTGGACCCCTTCGTTTAAAACAGAAACCAGCCTCCCCTAACATCCTAAAAACAAATTCACTTTCATGAAATAAAACATTAAAGCCCCCCTCCAGACACATTTATGTAAGTATGTAAAAATACTCTGCTATGATTAATATTTTGTTTGACATGGTGTTCCCACATAAAAAGTTAAAAACAAACAACAAAAAAAAAAACTCTGAAAAGTGGCTGGAAGCAGATCCACTCTTTCTCCATCCCTTTCTCGACAGATATTTTGCTTCCTCGCACCCCGACTGCTTCCGCTATCTGTTTTAGGTTTGGCTTCTCTCTCTCTCCAGCTCTGGCACAGCACTACTAGTGCCAGGCTGACCATTGAAAGAGCAGGATGCATCAAGATAGCTGCGTTAGCATTAAGGGACACCTCAGAGAGACTCAGCCTCACATGTTTGAGCCTCAGTCAGACCCAGACTCAGGTGAGAAGCTGATTGTGCACCAAAATGTGCAACGAGCAGACGCAACAGAATGTTAGTTTGCTTTTTTTAATTGTTATGTTTTTTGTTAGCTTGTAGGCTAACTGGCAGTGCTCTGCTGGCACTGAACATCAGAATGATGTCAGAAAGATGTTGGACTCTCACGTTGGACAGACGTTGGATTTTGGCACTGGGCTTTTGTATTAATGACTTACCTAAACTTCTTTGCATTCAGATTTTAGGGAAGTGTACAGACATTGCTCCCTTCAGTAGAGGAGTGTGAAAGCATCTCTCTAGTATCTGTTTAGTCAAGGTCAGACATTTTAGGGCACATAAACATAAGAAGTACACACTTTTGAGTGGAGGGGGTCTTTAGCCTTTATTTAAAAAGCCATGATGTTTAGGCTGTCATCTATTAAATAAACTGCTTATGAGACCAAAGTTCTTCAAGGTCTGAGTGGCTTACCACCTCAGATAAACAATTTCCTAGCAGAAACCTGCCATACAGGGTTATGCCAGACTGTCCATCCTTGGTGATGATGGGCAGTTGAGTGTCCTTTCGAGAGCATTGTGGGTAAACACCTCTCGATAGCTGTCAGACCTGGGTTAAATGGTGATAAAGGCATTTGTCTCAACCTGCTTGACGTACCAGAGGGGAGTTATAGATGCCTTAAAGGAAAATACAGTGGATGTATTACATCGTAATCTAATATTCAGACTCACAATTTTTTTTTAATCTTGTTGGAGCGTCCTCTTGTCTCTCACCTTAATGTATGAAAGTTTGCCAAAATCATTAAACAGATAAAAAAAATGTTTTTTGTTGTTGAAAGTGGGCGGTGTGAACCCAAAATAAAAACCACAATACAACAAAGTAAAAGTTTAGACAAAAGAAAGTGATTTGAGAGCACTCTCGTTGAGCTATATCCTTTTTGGTAAGTAGCCTAATAATTCTAAGTCCAACCTGATGTGATAAAAACCCGACCATCTGGTCCTCCAGACTGGTTCAAACAAATGCCAAGAGATATTATAAAATACTATTTGAGTCAGGTACCTTGAGAAATTGTCATTCTCACCTGCCTGCATGTGTCAAGTGTGCAGAGTAACCACCTACAGTGCTTGAATTAGTACAGAAGCACAGGCATATTTGCTTTGTCCAATTATTCAATACATTATATTCAATACAGCCACTTTCTAATGTAGGCATGGTGTATTTATTATAAGTGGTGCAGACAAAGGCCTCGTTCCTGCTCAAACAAGCTGCGAGAGAAGGCAAAGATGTGCAGCTGTGTAAAGAACAATATGTGCTCTCATTTAGTCAGAGGTAATATATTCTATGTTTTCCATATTGGATCCTTGCTAAGATTCAAAGGGTTGCTTATGTGTTGAGCATTTCCTGATTTAAACCAGGATAACTTCTTTTACCTCTCTGTACTAAAAGTTACAGGGAGAGCTTTTTCAGTTTTACGTAACGCTGGTACACAGTTTGATATATGTATTTAAAACAGGGTCAAAACATGTCTACATTCCCCAAAATAAAATATACTGGTTCTGATATCAATATCCATCCCTAGTCCTTTAATAATTTATTATGCTGGCCTTCTTCTTCTTTGCCTTTGCTGACACATTGCTGAATTTCTTGATGCATTACCGCCATATGTCAATCATTGGATTAATGTGAAACCTTTGGCAGAAATGTGCCATCATCACATTACGTGCTCAGCTTGCATGCGCATATACAGGACGAGCAAAATGGGGGTGAAAAATAGTGCTGTTAGGTCTAGATATATGTGCCTGCTACGTCCCTAAGATCCTCTGACTCAAACCTCTTGATTGTTCCAGAGGTCAGAACTAAAAGGGAGCCTTTGTTAATTACGCCCCTTAACTCTGGAACAGTCAGCCTGAAGGTCTTCAGGGCTCTAAATCTGTTGAAACTTTCAAATGAAATCTTAAGACACATCTTTTCGCCATTGCTTATGACACAGGAAACATTTTACAGGAATCAGCCTGTAAAATTATTTTAATTCTGGAATGTAAACTCGACTGATCGTCGAAAAATACAGAGGACATGACCTCAGTGTCCTCAGCTGGCAGTTAAACTCTTGATTTGTATCCTTAAATGACTCGTTCTTGCACACAAGACATGTGCACAGTTGGTTTACACCAAGCAGAAACCTACAGAGCTGAAAAATGAAGCCAATGCAGAGGTGCCAAAAACTGCAGTTCCTCTAATGGCTGCTTGAGGCTAGCTGCAAAAGCAAGTCCCCCTAGATCAAATATTAACCACATACATTTGTCTTGAATGTTGATATCAGCTGTAGAGACTAGGCTGTAAACATGTTTATCTCTGCTTTAGAATTGGGCCTTTTAATATGGGGACTCACTGGCTTTTGGAATCAGCCTCAAGTGGCCATTTGAGGAACTGCAGTTTTTGGCCCCAGAGGTTGCCTCTTACAGTAAATATACCATGCTAACCCAGTTAGCAGCTAGCATTAGGTTTATCTTAACACTCTCATCCAAATATAATCACTTCTGACCTCAAAAATCCAAGATACTAACGGTCGAAATGCCGATCCTGAGTCCACAAACCAATGGGTGACATCACAGAGGCTACATCTATTATTTTATACAGTCTACTGTACAGCAAAAATAAACACGTTAACAGCCTGGTAAAAAAAACTGTTTTGGTCTCTATAGCTTATTTCAATATTCCTGACAACTGTACAGGGAGTGAACTTTATATAACTCACCTGTTTAAATTCTATTAAGGTTTAAAGTTATGCATAATTAAAGGGTGGCATGGTCACTTTGAGTGACGGGCTGTCTGCCAGGTTTCACCCTCTTGCTCTCAGTCAGATTGACAGCTGAAATGCCAAACTTGAAGCTTTAAAATGAGACTCTCAGAGCAGTGGGTAATGTCACGGTGGCTACGTCCCTTATTTTATACAGTCTACTGTTCGACAACTGGCACCTCTTTAATTCCCATTCAAGTGCTGGCTCAGTTTCCTTTCACCATTTTACCAAATGAAGGTTTTTTATGGCACCAGTAGCAGGTGAAATGTAAATTGGAGCCCTGGCAAAATAAACTGAACTAATTAAATTAAAAGAAAAAGGAATAAATCATATTACATAATACGATTTATATTAATGTGATTATTGTTAGTAATGTTTAATTACAGAATACAGAACATCGAATCAATTCACAACACAATCCTGTTTGTTTGATGATGTAAAGGCTGAGTAACAGCTCTGTGTCTGTGCTGCTCAGCTGTTGTTGCTGCGAGGCGCTCATGGTTACCTAGAAGACACGATGTGCTCTTACAACACATGTATACCCTACTGTACTGTACTCACAGCTCAGCCCAGCACCCACGCCACGTGCCACTACTGTCCATATCCACAACACACACACCTGTGTGCACACACACACACACACACACACACACTATACAAAGCACTTATACAGAGCCTGTCAGTACAGGAGAAAAACACCACCTCTAACAAATGCCGTGCTGTGCCATGCCATACCGCGCCATGATTCATCACTCAGGGAATCAGCCGTGTAGGCAGACGGGCAGAATGTGTGTGTGTGTGTGTGTGTGTGTGTGTGTGTGTGTGTGTGTGTGTGTGTGTGTGTGTGTGTGTGTGTGTGTGCGTGTGTGTGTGTGTGAGTAAAGCAGGCAGTTGACGTTCAGGAGATTGATGGCAGGGGCAGGATGGAGACAATGAGCTGTGTTGCTGTATTTTTTTGTCTCAACTCTGTTTTCTGTCTGCTCCATCGCTCTTTTCTCTCGTCCTCCCTCATCTTTCTCTCCACCGGAGCTGTATCGAACCGTCAATCCCTTCACTGCCGTTTTTTTGCCCCCGCCACCCCCTCCTCCCCTCCTCCTCTTGCTCCCTCTCTCCGTCATTCATCCATCTTGGTATTCAGCAGTAAAGTTCATCACAGCCCCCCTGAGCGAAGAGGAAAAAAAAAACTCTATCTTGACTTTGAATGAGAACTTTCCCCACAAAAGACATTAATCTCCTCATTATTACTACGACCAATCCAATACTTGGATTCCCTCGCTCTGAAATCTGAGTCAAAGTCGAGCTAAGCTGCAGCCCAGAAGCAAAGAGCAGGGAGAAAAAGACAGAGAGGACAAGATAAGAAGCCCACCCTCCTTCTCCCAACTTGGCTTAGCCTTCCTAATTAACTACGGCCACAAGCAGTCAGGAACACATGTGATACATACAGTATATATATGCTGACAGGGTGAGCGAGTTGGACGACTCCCAGTGAAACAAAAGCCTGTCATTTGGCCTCAGCTGTTAAAAGGGGCATTAAGAGAAAGAGTGTGATGCTTTCTCACAGTGTGCTGTTGGAGCGGCAGCAGGATTGAGTGTAGGATGGCTGCTCGGGACAGATGAGATGCTCATTGTGGTGAGAAGAGAAAGTGGGAGAGCTGTGGATGCAGTTAGCTGTACAACTGTACACGGTCCAGTGCCAAACAGCAGACAGACACAGTTAGCTGGTGAACACAGTGGAGCATTTAACAGCTTAAGAGACAGATATTTCCCTCAGGAGTTGGTGGAGACCAAAAACAGAGCTAAAAGAGAGAGAATGCTGGACTTCAAACATGACTCCACATAAATTCTGCTGTTGCTCTGTAACTGCCACTCAATTATGGCCAAAATGATAATCGAGATTATTTTTATCAATACTGAAATCATGGTTATTTAATAAGATTGATTGAAGATTGCAAAAATTCTTGTTTTACACTTTCATATTTAAATAAACAGAGCTCTGCTGTTACTTCCATGTTCTGGTTCATTCCTGCTAATGCACAGATCTTTGCATTAATCAAGACTGGTCATTGTCAGCGTGATTTAAATTACCTAACATTATCTACCATGAGCTAACAGTCCAAGACCAAGTAAGGCTGCAGCAGCAAAACTGTCAGCCCACACATACATTTAATGTGAGGTGGCACCTGTAGTGGCTGTAGTAATTATGACAGGAGAAGAGGAGAAAGTGACGTGATGTAGGAGACTGATGTTCGTGTCCTGAAGTCAACATTGACTGGTTTTAATAACAGCATAGCGTAGGGATGCATGATAATATCAGCATGTCATCAGTATCGACCAACATGATTTTTCTAACTTGCACAATGAATGAATTTGACATACATTGGAAAGTATTGTATTTCATGTCTCCATCTGCTGGTGGGCCGTCATGATAAGAGTATGCATGTAAAATATGTTAATTCCACTACAGAAGAGTCTTGATGATCACTAAAATTAGGTGGATATATATTGATATCAGTATCAGCTATCGGCCAAATGAGTTGTTACATATTGGCATATCCAATATCAGCAAAAAATCCAATTCTGTGCATCCCTATGTAGCGTAGTACACTAGTATGTGTAGCATGCGAGGCTAGTGACGTATGTAATGTGTCGTTTATGACATATGTTATGTTATGTCACTAATGTCACTAAGGTTATGCGACCTACATCGTGACAAAAGCAGTTATTTAATAGAGTGGTGCAGGGATGATGGTTTTTTTTGTGGGCCATTGTGGAAGTTAGCGTCGCCCTGGTTCCCTTGTTAAACTGCCTGATTTTTCCATTGCATTTTGAAGTATTGCAGAAACTACGCTCTGTGACAAACAAACACTTATGATACTTACACGTTTTGTTCAACAAGGTAATCTTCACAAATGAACACCACTTTTATAACTTTTCAAGCGTAACTTGAAGTTGCCACAACGAGGCTGTAAAGCAGTGTTCGGTGTCAGGACGTTCTGTAGTCTCATTTGGCCTCTTGTAACCAACCGCCTTTTTTAAGACATCTGAAAGCTTCAAAATTCACAAGTGGGGTATTTACTGATGTAACTTATGTCATAGAACAAAACGTGAAAGTCTCTAAGGCTTGTGTTAACCACAGACCTCATTTATAACCAAAAACCCACTGACTTAAAGACGAGGGAACCGCGGGTGTTAAAATACTAACTCATTTCTGGGTTTTAGAACTCATTCTTGAAGCAGTCTGTGCCAATCCATTAAGTTTTCCTGAACCTAACCACATAGTTTGGTAACAGAACTGTGACTGTTTCACGGCTTTAAGGACGTGTGTAAAACAACATCTGTTAGAACAGTAATAAATGTCATTTTGGGGCCATTCATATGAGTCATTTTCGAGGTTAGTGGAAATCAACCTATTCTGTCATTTAGGCATGAGAGAGCTGAGGGTGTTGATTGGAGCAAGGGGGTGTTTTTGTTGCTTATGAATTCATTATTTGTTGAAGGACGAATGAGTTTTTTCCTTCTTTAAAAAGTTAGTCTTACTTTAAATAATTTATGAAGCAAAAATGCCAGACACTCTCTGGTCCCTGCTTCTTGAATGTGACGATTTTCTTGCTTTTATCAGATTTATATCTTTGAAAACTGAGTAACTTTGGGGTTTGGGAGTGTTGATCCAACAAAACAAGGGGTTAAACAATGTCCCCTTTGGCCTCTTGTCATTTTTTTGGCATTTCATTTATTACACAGTAAATTAATTATTGTCAAAAATAACCAAGAAATAAAGAAAATACTGAAACCCCAATTTAGAGCTGAAGCTTTCTGATATCATCTGTAGCCTCCTGAGCAATGTGCTTCATTGAGGTGAAGGGTCTGAGCCTCTGTGGGACGTGATGAGTCTTATGGTTTATTTATCAATGGTTTATATTCACGGCACAGTGTGGTTCTGGTTTTGTGGTTTCCGTTTAGTGACGCTGCAGCCGAGTCTCCACAACCTGCTGCGAGGGAGGATCAGGCGGCGTGGAAGACGTTGTAATGCAAAACGGTACAGCATGCTACGACTTCACAGCCTTAAAGTGGAAACGCAGTATCAGTCAGATCCCATCACACGCAAACACTCACACACCTCTGTGAGCCTCCGCCTCACGGTAAATTCATACATTAATGCCAGCCAGAGACCTTGACAGCTGGAGCAGCTCGAATCATTCCAGCGCCAGTGGCCCTGACTCGTACTTGGCTCTCACTCTTGTCTTGTTCCCCCGGCATCTAAAGGCTTGTGTGCTTCACAGAACATCACATCCTCCTCCAATGTGTCTGTTCTGCTGTCATGCACTGACTAAAAGACAGACTGATAGTGAGACACACAGAGTTTGGCACACACACACGCACACATACACATTGACATAGCTAAAATGACTCAAATTAAACATCAGTGTTAACCAAAGGTGCATTAGATAAAAAATAATGCACATGGAGGACATTGAAACACCTTTTGATCCATTAAACACAATTTAAAATATTAAAAAACACATTAATCGTGAATTTATTTTTAAATTCAACGTCATCCCTATTCAGCGCAAATTAATTGCTCTCGAGTGAATTTCCTAGGACACCAGATTTATGCAAAATGCATAAAAGAACAGCATACGTAACAGACATACCCACACAGATGCATCATAAAATGCAAAGCATAACATGGTTTTATCCAGACAAGAGCTCAGCCAAAGAAAGCTGGAGCCTGTAATTATATTTAAAACAAATCTAAATTACATAACAAATCCAAATCAAATCACATCCAATAAAAATAATCCAAACTACTGAAGACGGAGCTGCAAAAACTGAGGTTAATTCCAACTCTGGCCTCTATTATTGTAAGAAATAAAGATCTATGAGAACCTGCTTAAGACAGAAAATATAACTGAGTGTTTAATTGGCTCCCAGTGCTGATATGACAATCTGTGTCTGCTGATTAATTAATGCTGCATGCTGCTGCTGCTGCTGCTGCTTGTTGGATGAGTCCAGAGACAAGATGATGTGTGAGGGGAAAAGAGAGCACTGGCTTGGATCAGAAAGAATATATGATAAACATGAGCGGTGCATTGTGGGAGAAGAGCGTGTGTGTGTGTGTGCTCACCATGTTTGCACGTGTGTGACATCATCTATACACAATAGATATAACCTCTGCTCATTCAGGTGTCATTTAAAATAACAATACAGAGTGTGTGTGTGTGTGTGTCCTCTGAATGTGTGTGTGTGCTCCAGTCGCACGTGTCGAGCTTTGTCGAGCCGTTAGCACATTACTTTAATGAAAGTCAGTGTCCTTGGCAAAGGACGCAACCGCTCAGCCACTGAAGGCCGCTCTCCTTTCTCCCCAGTCCACACACACACATAGACACACACACATTAAACCCTCCCCCCTCTGCTGCCCTGTGTTGCTCATCTTCTCACAGAGACTTGAGTGTTAAAGAAGGGAGGAGCTTGTGGTGTGTATGTGGCTGTATGTGTAAGTGTGTGTGTGTTGAGGCAATCAAAACACAGAGAGGGTGTGGAGGATGGAGGATGGAGTAAGGGGCGTAGAAAATGTAGTCGAGTAACTCCACTGAAGTCTGGAGGGAAAAGGGAGGGTGTGGGGTCCTTGGAAAGAGAGAGACTGGAGTAAATCAGAATGTCACACACAGGCAGAAACACAAAAACACGCATAATAACTGAGAGAGAGTGTGTCAAAACAATGTGTAGACACAGACACACTGTAGACACATTCACATGCGCACACACACACGTACCATGGCCTAGTGCTGGTTATTGTTTCAAGTTAGTCATGAGTAAAATATGAAACCTTTTTATTTTTTTGCTACAGTTGTATGACAGGAGTAAAATGTCTGAGGGCACATCTGATCATTTCACTTTCAATTGGTATTGAGTTTATCTAAAAGTTAAACATTCCAATTTTGAATTCCTTTAATAAATTTCATATACCATAAAACTTTATGTTAAACTTTTGTCAATATGGAGATGCTGCACATTGTCAGCTGTAATTCATTCAGATTTACCAGCATGACAAATTAAAAAAAAGTGGTGACTCCCTTCCTCTGAAGCGGTCATTAAGTCAGAATATGTTTCCATTCCTCGATTACCCTGTAAGTTATTTATATTACTTTGGTCCCTTTATAGTGTTTACTTAAAGGTAAACTACAAAGGGTTATTTCTGGAGGGGATGGTGGATGGCATGTCACTGAGGCAAGACGCTGCCAAGCTACAGACCACTGTTTGAGACCAAGAAACAACAAAACCAGTTGTTTATAGCGAGTCATTGCCGTTGTCTGCGGCTTTTTAGGCACCAAACTTGGTTGTTTTGTAGCAACCCATCGCTGTGTTTCCTGCATTGTTTAGAAGGACTTGTCACTCTTTTTCCATCAGCTTCTTGGCAACAAATGTGAGTGTTTTGTAGTGACCCATCGCTGTGTTTTTAGCATTCTTTTAGCAACCTGTTGCTGTTTTTCCACCAGATTTTTAGGCATGAACAGCAGTTGTTTGTTTGTTTGTTTTTCCTGGCGACTTCCTTGTGACCATTATTTTGAAATGACACTGTAACATTTTACAAGCAGATACTGACACGCTGTCGTTGGGGAGGCCCAGAGGTAGAGTGGGTCGTCCTCTAATTGGAAGATTGGGGCTTGATCCCCAGCTCCTCCAGTCTGTATGTTGAAGTATCCTTGCTCAAGTATCACTGAGGAAGACACCAAACCTTAATTTGCTCCTGGTGGCTGTTTCATCGAAGTGTGAGTGTGTTAAAACTGAGTAGCACCTTGAATGGTAGCTTTGGCCACAAGTGTATGAAGGCGTGTGTGAATGGGTGAATGTGACTTGTAGTGTAATAAGCGCTTTGAGTGGTCGGAAGGCTTGAAAGGCGCGATACAAGTCCAGGTCCATTTGCTGTCCCTGATTGTCTATAACTGCTGCTAGAAGATCAAGAGCCACTGACCGAGAGAGTCATAGTTTGAAGCATAGGGGCACCGACCAAGCTGCCGTATTTGACGAGTTGGGGGTGAAAACGTGTTGACATATGATGATCTTATAGGACGTGATGCATTGCTGCAGATTAAACCACCCCACAGTATATAACGGAGTTAAAATGAGCACAACCTGAAACATCTACAGCAGTAAAATGCAACATACATATTAATGAAGCCGTAATATTCATCCAAAAAGATCAAATATAGTAGTTAAACACCGACAGGGAACATTTGACTGCAAAGTGAGTACTTTTACTTTTCATACTAACTTGCTTTACTGCTGTTGCTAACATAGTTTTACATAAGTTAAGGTTTTGAATGCAGGAGTGTTTAGCGTGGTGGTGTTTTTTCACAGCGTTGTATCTGATTATTTCCTCCACCAACAGTCACCACACACTTTCTGATTCCTAAGAACATTCATATGCAGCTGCCAGCAGAGTGAGAGAAAGAAACAGAAGAATGGCAGCAGAGTGAGAGGCACTCAACACTTGTGGAGAATAAAGCAAACAACTACAGTAGATTACAGCACAGCTGACAGGATGAACAAAGATAGAAGAGGGAGAGAAGGGAGGGATGAGGGGATGAAAGAGGAGGGAGGGGGATGAATGAGAGGTTTGCAGGCCGGGCTCTCTGTTTATAGGAACATGTAGAGGGGCTGCGTTCGACAGCCAATTATTACACACAGACACAGGAGCAACAACAGACTTGTTAGGGCATTGAACCCATATGTTCCAGTTCACATGTCTCTGCACACTTCACACGTATAGACCCTGCTCGCTCATCATTAACTGAAGAAACACCACTCGTGCACCACACAGAGAAAAGGCTCCCAGCTTGTTCTTTGTCTGTGCATAGTAAGCTCCTGCACACATGTAACACCTCTCTATCTTTCATCGTCTGGCGTGAAATAAAAGATGCACAGGGAGGTGTTGAAAAGAGGTCTTTGACTGTAACATCAACCACACAATAAAAGGAAGTGATACATGAGAGCAGGAGCAGTTTTTGAAATGGATTGTGAACTCTGGTGCTGTGTGTGCTACTATATTATTTGTCTTCCGCTCATAATTTGCTCATTTCTAACCTGCAGTGCTTCTGTGTCTCATAGTAGCAGCAATAATGATAGTCATCCAAGTCAGGGATGTGAGATCTGGAGAGGCAACATTGTTCTTGAGGAGTGTTACATAAGACGTTTTGTCCCAGTGTAGAAAGTGATGAGGAGAGTATGGAAATAGATCCCTCTGAATTATCGATATATATTGATTTGTGCTGGGAACGGTGAAGTCGTTGTCTCCGTCCTTTGTGTAAGGTTCATCTGGTTATTGGCTTTCAGTACCATGGACAGCAGCCCACGCAGGCAGCAACACTACCAAGGTTTTCCTGCAAGACACACAATGTGCTCGTACACATACTTGGACCTTGAATAGATGTGATGTTCTTTCAGTGAGACGGAAAATCTATTAGACCAAAGACTGAATAATAAAGATGGATGAAAGGACAGCTCTCCAAAAGTGAAGCCAAAAGATTTTAATCGATAAACCCCGCCCCCTCCATGTTAGCGGCTGGGACGTAGGCCAAAGTAAAAACCAAAATTTTTACATTTTTCCCAAAGATGGTTTCTGTCATTTCAAGCAGTTATTACCATGCTGATGTTTTTTTTCAAAGTGTTCCTTTGTTCAGTAAGTTTGGTTTCATTTCTTTATTTGATGCCTTTAAAGGGGGTTTAACATCATGATTGACAGCTGTGTGTGCCAACTAGTGTGCTCACAATCAATGGTGCTGCTTGTTTTTGGGGTTGACAGCTGGAATTTCATACTGTGGAGATCACTACGGTGGAGACTTGGCCTCCAAATGATGTCACCAGTACAAGATAAGCAGCCATATCCAGGATATTTTGGCTTCATTTTTGCACAGTAGTAAGTAGAGAGTGCATCTTTATATGCAGCCATCAGTCTGACCTCACTATGTTTTCTCAGGACAAAATCTGCCTTCATTTTGGGATGTTCAGATGGAGAGCCCCAAAATTGCTATCGCCAGTACCACCAGAGTCCATTTAAATAATCAGTAATTTTATCATTGTAAAACACACAAAATTCAGAGTCAGTGGAAACAAAATAAAACTCACAAAAAATGTCTTGGTTTGTCTTTCAACTGTTCCAGCAAAATCCAACTCTGGTTTGATTGAAATAAACACTTAATTCACCCAGTCAGATTTTAAAATATGTCAACTCTATACACTCTAAAATTACAGTTTATTTAAATGGAGTCTGGTGGGGTTGGCGATGGTTATTTCAGGGCTGTTTCAGGTTTAACAACAGGGATCTTACTCTTAAGCAAAGAGGTCCATATCTGTAGGGATCCTTTCCATTATGTTGTTAGACAGTTGGTAAAAGGATCTGAGCCTCTCAAAAATAGCAGCAAAAATAAACAGTTTTAGTGGACGCATATTGACAGACTGCACATGCCCCATGTGCTTACATTGCTGCCTGTTTAACTGCTGCCAGCTGTTGCTCAATATTGGACCAATATTAAAAACTGTTGTTTCTACCAGGCACTTGGACACAAAAAATGGGGAATTAGGGCCCAGGTTGAAAAATGCCAAATGTACCCTTTAAGAATGATTAAGTCCATAAGAACATTTCAGTACACCAGAAACACACAATTGTGACATTTTCTGTGATTTTTAAGGTTCAGACAGAGCAATGAACGTACAATATTACTATTCTGTTAACCGACAAACATTAGAGGCTTAAACAAAGCTATGCTCGTAACATTTCTCAGGCGTATACAGTGACAGAAAATAGCACTACATTATTGCCTACTGTGTAAACAAACAGGAGATGTAGAATGTTACTCAGAAGTTAATTAATCTTAGAAAGTGTTTGCTCTGGAGTCAAGTACACCTACCAACTGTACTTTAAATAGTCTCTCGTCTTTGTTTTCATGCAAAGTTTAACTCATTTACACCTCGTGTCTACACGCACCTTCACCTCAGTTTGTGACTCACATCTTTCCGCTGGCTTTATAAGCCCTGTGTAAAAAGCCTTTGCCTTTCAAGCTACCCATGCTGCTGCTTATGTTACAGGTGCCCTGTGGAGTTGTATTTATACTCAGTCTTTCTCACCAAAACACATCGTGTTAAATGTTTTTCCCTCCTTGTAACACTTGCAAAACCAATCATTGAAGATTTTGAGACCTGCAAAATTTACGTTCATGTTTGTTTACATCGGCAAGCACTCTTCTTCTTCTCTGCACTTTTGTTTGCACATTGGTACATTTCTTCATGTTGCTGCCACCAATTGTAGATCATGTGCTAATTCACCAGTGTCACAATAGTGTGACACTGGTGAATTAGCATAGCTTGCATGCAGTACACATTTGCGTTATTGCCCTCTGCAGTCAGCTGGAATGTCATTTCACCTGTGTGTTAAAGCACACATGTCCTCCTGTGCATGCATAGCATAAAGCCCCCTTTACACATGCACTGCAAACCTGAAATGATCTAGTTATAACGCGGAGGAGCTGTGTCTGAGATCGCAAATGTTTGAATCTGTTGGACTGTATGTTCAATGGACTTACATTCTGTGTATTGTCTGATAGAGTCCATGTGTAAATAGAGCAGGGAATCATGCTGAGAATTTAAAGCGAGCGTTGATAAAGTTTCTGTCATGTGGCTTGCGCGAAACTGGAAAAAAAAAAACCAACATCAGAGGTGAAGAAGAGAGGTTTTTTACATGAAGATGACAAGATTCTGGAACTTATGTCGGTAAGGGCTGAAGCTAAAATAGTCAGACAGATTAAGGGAATGACAAGAGACTCTGTTGTTGAAGAACAAATTATAAACTGGCTACGGGACGGAACCGAACCTCATTCTCTAAACATTGTCCTGAGTTTACGTGAGAAAATGGCTATTGATCCAAACTAAACAGGGGTCCACTCAGTAAAACATCGCTCCACAGCGCCACTAGTGGCCAAAACTTCCACAGGGCACCTTTAAAGATTGCTGCAGTTAAATATAAACCTCACATGCACGTCCTCCTGACCTGTACTGGCAAGCTAACAAGCACTGTTTGTCTGCTAACAACAAGCGAGTCCTCTGTGTTTGGCCTCCAAAAACACACCATCAAAGACGACGAGGTTGTAAATACAAAGCAGCTGGTCCTCTTTAGTCACTGAAGTAAAGACCTACATAAGTCCACCTCTCCTCTGCTGTGCAAAATAAAATGATGCAGCACAGATGATACAAACAGATCCTCAGTGCTTCCTCCCGCTGTTGCTCTGTAGCCTACTTGTCACTCTCTCTCTGATGCTCGCTGTATTTCAGCTACATATTTATTGGAAATCTATGTGCTGTGCCGGGGCGCTGCTGCAAACACAAACATTATCTCACACATGAAATTATTCTTTGTGTCCTCTGAGTCAATGTGATGGCTGTTTTGTTAGTTAGGTCTGAATCCAGACAGCAGAGATGTGACGGTGCCGTCAATATGCCTGACTCTGCTCAGTTTTTGTTTCTTTGTGTGTATATTTCCCTCAATAACAGCAGGAGAGGAAGAATGTCACAGAATTAAAATAGCAAACATTTTCTTATAAAACACGGTCAGGACATTCTCAGAGCGTGAGGAGATATTTTTAGGCGCAGTAGAGAGAGTTTAGGCCGTCCAGTAACGAGTGACAAGCAAGTGGGTAACCTGGTTTTTCTGAGACACAAAAAGAATCGTGTGAATCCCCAGTGAGCGCGAAGACTCCAGGCCCAAAACGGACTTTCTACTTCTTTCTGGAAGCAGGAGATCACACACACACACACACACACAAGGTCTTTTTGAGTGTCTATTTTTCTCTCTTTTTACTATAACTCTGCAGGTACCTAAGAGCCCCTCTGTCACACAGATAGTTTTACTGCTCTGGTCACACACACACACACACTCACACACACAGACACACTGTGCATATTACGCTACATTATGCCTCCACGGTCGGCACAGTGCCTTGCGTGGGCTGAGAGAGTGAGTGGTCACATTACACTGCAGTTACATCACATTCCTTCAGTCTCCTAAGCAACCAGGTGTCCTCTAACAACAAAAGCAACACAACTACAATCTGTTATGTCATCCTCCAGTTGTCACACAGTGTTCAAGGTTCCGTGTCAAATTTTAAAAAACACATCTCGCGTCATCGCGATCCTGTGCAGAAGACGTGGTGGTGTTTGGCGCAGTCAGTGGGGTTGCTCTGGAACAATGGAGACAGCCGGGACAGGGAGGAGGTGTGAGTTTGTTGCTTTCTGAGAGCAGCAAAGCAAAGTTTGGAGAGAGGTTAGGCTTTCTTCCCTGAAAGAATATGGCAAAGTGACTCATCTAAAGCCAAAAACTCTGATAGAGAGGAGAGCCTTGATGCAGGTGGGCCGCCCATGGCTTTTTCAGAAGCAAGAGAAAAAGAGAGAATCAGTGGTCACTGCCTTGGCCCACAGATATTACACCACAGTTATGTAAAACTATGGAGAGAAAAGAAGTTAGAGAGAGAAGACAAACTGAGTGAGGCCAGAGCGAGGTGATGGTTGTAAAGAGTGAGTGTTATAGAGAAGTTTAACTCCTCAACAGTGCATTTGTCCACATATTCTTTTACTGTGTGAAGGCAAAGCAACTTTTGGTATCGTACAAAGTCAAAGGAAAGATGGGAAATTCAAAACATAAAAACTGCACATAACCTTATCTCCATCAGGTGTAAGCCTGGAAGGGATCATGCGCTAGGTCATGTGTGAGAGTGTGTGATTTTGTTTGGCATACTACCAATTAGCCTAAACTTTTGTGTGCACATTTATGACTGTATGCTAAAGGATCTATTATGGTTGCAGTGATTCAGTTGTTGAAAAACCTGTTTTATTGACTGTTTCATACCGAACGCTGACTCTTCACTCCTGTTAACCTGCTGGTAGGGCCGCAAGTGCTCCAGAAATCAACTTGGCTAAAACACAACAAGCCTTACCATCTGTTGCAGGCCTTCGCCATGGCTCAAAAACTGAAAAGTTTGGTCTTATTTTGAACCGGAGCATCTGCACATTAATTTCATACCCAGTATGTTCTGATCCACTAAAGTCAGGCACAACACGAGCTAAATAAATCATCACTTTCATTATCTTTACTACCATATTGACTGTAAGGGAGCCGGAAGGGACAATTCCACCGGGTGCAGCTGCCTCACACACAAGGCTATTAAATGACGACTGAGACATGGCGTCATATCGTGTCACATTATTGGGGTACAACACATGCACAGTGAAATCTGGTCTGCACCTGCCAAAAGGCGGGTTACCAGCATGAGAGCATTACAATTCTGGCAGCATGGTGGTGCAGTGGTTAGCATTGTTGCATCACAGCAAGAGGGTTCCTGGTTAGAATGCAGGCTGGGACACTTTGAGCCCCTCTGGGGGGAGTTTGCATGTTCTCCCCGTGTCAGCGTGGGTTTCCTCCGGGTGCTCCAGCTTCCTCCCACAGTCCAAAGACATGCAGGTTAATTGGTGACTCTAAATTGTCCGTAGGTGTGAATGTGAGTGTGAATGGTTGTCTGTCTCTATGTGTCAGCCCTGTGATAGTCTGGTGACCTGTCCAGGGTGAACCCCACCTCCAGCCCCCCCGCGACCCCCAACTGAATGACCATAAACAAATGCTTTCTATTTAAAAATGTTCTCTTGTGTATCCACCGCCATCCATTCAAGTGTACCCAAAATGTTCTGTCAGCGCATGCACATCCAAGGAGGATAATAAGAGCGTCCCCAAAGACCTCCTTAGCGGACAGAATCCCTTTGTCTAGCACCATCTGCAGTAACCCCCCTAACATCGCAGCTCCAGTAACACCACGCATGTGTCATACCCCTTAGCTCCCATGGGATCAAGGACTGTGTCCCAGTCTTCACTCACAGTAACGGACATGGCCACGTACTGACTGTGATGCACTTTTGGTCTGTCATACCACAGCAGGAGCATCTCAGGTTTTGCTGATTGCAGGTTTTGTTGATTTGGTCTTTTTTCCCTAATATTTGTGCTTCTACCATAAGTAAATAAGTAGGCTATATGTAGTTAATTTTTTTCTGGTCTAATTGTGTTTGTCGTTATTTCCTACTATGTTGTGTTTTAGCCTACAGACAAAGCTTATATCATTAAAAGTCCATTTATGAATGAGTTGGATCAAAGCTTTCTGGCTGTTTTACTTATGAAAGATTCATCCTCATAATTATGTTGTATCTTCTGAAATGTGCTGCTGTGCGTCTGCTGGAATTACAAGCACTGCCTAGAGCTATCAGCCGGGGCAGCGGGAACGTGGCCGCCTGGCAGAGATCTGCACTTCACTCAGTATACTTTTCTAGTTTGTTATATTTTGTTTTACAAAGTTAGGGAAACAGTTTCCAAGTCAAGCCTCGTGTTGCTTTACACATAAAAGACTTCCACACAATGAGGCATACAGCTTAGTAACTAAACATTTGTATCGGATCAGTGCTCGGTATCAGCCGATACCTAAAGCCCAGGTATCCACATCAGGGCTGAAAAAGTCAGACTGGTGCATCCCTAATTAAAACTTTGTAAGCACTACAGTATGTTATTGCCTCCAGAAATGATGACCAAAACTACAAAAATAAGACCCCTTAAATTTTTTTTATAAAATCATGCAAACTCAAGCTGCAGATTCACACTGAATGGCAGCAACTTCAAAGACTTGCGGACATAATTAAAGCAAAAAATAGAGGGAACGAAAGGAGACGAGGGTGAATATAAGGTGTGTGGGTGTTTGTGTGTTTGTGTGTTTGTGTGTGTGCGTGAATGTGCTCCCGCCTCCAGGGTTTTCGACCTTGTTATCTCCTGGAGGTAATGGAGGAGGATCCCTCAGAGGCGTTGTTTCCTTGAATTATCAAAGCTTTGATTTGGCAATGAAATGTCCTTCAGGTGTCACCGGTCTGGCAGCATTTTACACTTTGCCATAAACCTGATTAGTGAAATCTGGCGGGTACTGGACGGACATTGTGTCTGTACTCCAGGGAGCTGCTTGTCTGTCACTGGCTACACTTTGGCTCCTGTTTGCTCCTTTTTTGTTGTTAGGATTAAAGATGAAAGGAGATTGACACTCTGTGCTCTGCAACACTTTTATCAACCATACTTCAAAAAGAGCTTCACATCTCTGTTTATATGCCGGCAAGCCTGAGGACATATTATGGTTAATTGGATTTCGGTACTTGCCGTATTGAAAATAATTAACACTTAGTCACCAGTCGTGACTTGTTAGCATCTTTTGGAAATGGTCATTATCTGCTGTTCTCGCCCAGGATGATGATTGTTTGCAAAATTCTAATTTGTCAAACATATAAAAGCTGCTGCATTAACTTATGAAACAAAGCATCTGACACATTGCAGTTTTTTGTGACTTATTCAAGAGCCAGGCCTAAAGTGAAACATCTGATATATAATACAGACGGGAGCACAGCGGTTCAACATCATTCCCTCTTTGTTCTGGCTGTCTCCCCCTTCCTTTACCCCTGCTGACCCTTGAAAGCCGTCTATGAATATTCCATCAGCCAGCAGGGCCTCTGCTCCCCCTCTTCATTTAGTCATTCAAGCTGTAAGTAGCTTACATAAAAGTCCGTATTTATGTATATGAACATAATCATAGCATAAGTGTGTGGATTCCTAGGCAGAGCAGGAAACATTGAAAATGAGTTTGAAAAAGGGGCAGAGACATTGCAGGAAATGGAATAGGTTTTGCATAAATTAGCACTCTGCGAATTATGTCAGCGCTGTTTCTAGGCAGGACATTTCCTCAGTGTGTGTGTGTGTGTGTGTGTGTGTGTGTGTGTGTGTGTGTGTGTGTGTGTGTGTGTGTGTGTGTGTGTGTGTGTGTGTGTGTGTATTGGGTCTAATATATGCTGCCCACCGGTGATGATACTGCAGAGTGAGATAAATGACCTCATATTCTCATGTCTGAGCCGGGCTCTCAGGTGCTGAAACTACAGTATCATCAAGCTGCAGAGTTATTAATGCAACTTCAGAGCACAATATTTACTGTTAAATGTGTCGTAAACTGTGTTAACTTTGTTGTGATGCCACAATCAAACATGGCAATTATTTCTAAAAGTTGTTGAGATATTTCACTCAAAATCACAAATGTCAACTTCATGTTGGCCAAAAGAAAAAGTCAGGGGATCGCCACAGTCAGTAGGGTTTTTTTCCCTGGGGATCATGATGTCTGTGCCAAATTTCATTGCAATATCTGCAAAAGTTATAACTATAACTATTGATTAACTAATCAGTTAATTTTTTCTGAAAATAACGCAAAAAGACATGAAATGAAAGAAGCTTTCCCTTTTGGTTCGGTGCTCCATTGAATGTGTTAGCTTAGCACTGTAGTTCAAAGTGCTTTTAGAGGTCATGAAATTTTAATGTTCTGTGTTGTTTTGTGTTACACAAACCAAGGTGAGTTGAGCAGCAAAACCCCTTTAGCATTGTTAATTAAGTTAGCACCACTAGCCGTACTAACACTGCTAACAATGCTTACAGAGCTAAAATAGTCAGATAAAGACTAAAAAAGAGAGGCCCAGATAAAATAAAGTTACTCTTCAAGTCTTTGGTTGTATTATAAACACTATTTCCGTCCTCTCACCAACAGGCCTCTACCACAATCCCCATTTCAATTTTTACCTAAATCAATACTGATTTAATAAAGGTTTATTCATTTATGCTAAACCTGCCCTGCTGCGACACAGGTGAGAGCAATCATTAACGCCATTGATGAAACTGCCAGAACATCTGATCTAGACTGAGCAACCATCCTGATCAAAGAAACAGACAAGCATTCGCTGTTTGTGCCTCCTGATGCAGCCCATGTGCAGCAAACTCTCAGCAGAGAGAGGAAGTAAAGTACACACTATCTGTGGCATTTTAAATCCCATCCTACTTTGAAGGCCAGTTTGAAAAACACAACCCTTAACTCAAGCAGCTCTTCACTCATGGAGCTAAAAACCAGAGGCAAAGGTTTCACAACATAACAAAAAATCCAGCATTTTTGGTTTTAGCTGATCCGGTGCCTAAAGCTGGAGTAGGTAGTTTTGGCATCTCTGGGCAAAAATCTCATGAAGTGGACGGACAGAACACTAGACTTCTGCACCTCCGCTTGGCTCTGTTTTCAGCATGTGACAAGAGATTTTGGCCAAAATATGGATGTATCACTTCCTGCCCTCCATCTGCATTTTGCACGTCATAATAGTAACGTGATTACAGACAACCTATTGGCTGTTCTACAAAAGCACATGTGTGTACACTTCCCTTCAGATGGTGAAAGTCTCATTCAATGACAGAGATTGCTACAAAAAAAAGAAGTTTTTCCAGCACTGGCAACATCTGTGTACACTGCAAAGCCTAAACCTAACCCATAAAAGGAAGACAGACTTATCAAAAAGAGAGCCTGAAAGAGAGTCTGACAATACATGAAATAAAACACGTGTTTATATCAGCGAAGATTTTCAGAAATGCAGCGGAAATGTGGCTATCACTTTAGCCTTCTGCTAACTGGAGCCAAAGGCTTCATGCAGCTTCATGTTCACATTGTATAGCTTATATTAGCTGGAGCCTCAAATCACACTGTGTCCCCCGCCTCACCCCGCACTAAAGACCACCTTCGCTAGGGGGACCAGACAGCTCTGACTCCCAAACTTTCTGTTGCTGCTGTTACACAAGTTAGTCCCAGTCTTGCCACTAGCCACCAGTGCACTGTGAAACCAGGCACTGTGAATTAGCACTGGCCAAATTTGAACTTCTACAGCCGCTGACCAAAGGTCCATCTCCTGAGCTGCTGCCAGCTCTCCTCCTGGTGAGGCAGTTCTTGTTTCATTGGTGGTCTGATAAACAGAGAGAGAGCTGAGTGAATGAGTTGTGTGCAGCTCTGCGATGACATAAGATTAAATAAATCAATGTATGAGAAACACTGGGTTACTGTATGAAGCACATGCATATGCCCGTGGTCGTCTGGTGGGAGGGGCTTAGGACACAGGGGAGAGCTGCAGGAGGAGGCTGTATTTATATATTCTGCCTGTTTTGTTTTGTTTTGTGTGGGTTTCTGCTTTTTCCGGATTTCTGCCTACCCCAGCTGTAACCAGGCCAGCATGATCCAAACCCCAAAATGGCAACCCAGACCCCTCAGTCATCATTCCAGCTGTTGCCATCTGGCAGGACATTCAAGGTCCCACTTGCCAGAAAAAATGGGTACAAAAAGTCATTTGTTCCCTCTGCTGAACAGGCACGTAATAAAATATCCCCCAAAAACATTTTAGTATTTTATATATTTAACTGCCCTTTAATGTCTTTGTGTTGCCAGAATGCCAGAAGCAAATTTCCATTTCCTGTAATTTAATGGACAGTAAAGTTTCCCAATCTTACCTTTTTGGAAAAAAGCGACAATCTGATAGATTGTTATTATGGTCTGTCCTTTGTTTGGTTGATTGGCTTCTGTCTTGCTGAGGATCTTGAATTGTTTCAGTGTGTTATTATGTCAGAGCTGCCTCCAAAAGGACCTTGTTAGCGAAAGAAGATGAATACAATTATGTTTTGTAAAAAGTGTTGTGTTCAGTGTTGTTCTCAACAAGTTGACAGCTCTGATTCTCAGTTTTTGTTTTGAGGACAGTCAGACTCAGGGAAGGAAACAACACAGAGTGAACGTCCAGATCATACAAAACATTAATCTGACTCACTGGACTGTTCTCACAACAGAGAAGACAGAATGATACTCTTTTACACCTAAATTAGTGCGTATATGTGAAAAGCATATAAATAAAATAGGAGGCACTACTGCGTGGACAGAGAAGGCCAGAAAACAGTTGCAGAAGTTACCAATGGAGGCGACAAGCCATCATAGCATTGTGTTGGAAAAAGGGGCAAAAATTATGGTGTCAACCCAAGAGTCATATTTTCATTGATCAGAGCTGTGGCAACAGTTTTCTTCCAGAAATGAATTCTGAACATAACCTTTCCCACTAAAGACAAAAGCCAGACCCACCCAGTGTGGTTTTTTTTTTATGTTCAGTGGGAAATGGGCTTTAGTTGCTTATTAAAATGCCCAAAATTTTGTATGTATACATTTAACATCAAGAGTCCCTCTTGGGCTCTTCGTCTCTGCTTGAGGCTCTCGACTCAAGGCTACATTAGCAGCTACTAGCTTAACAGAATTTGGAGTTGCATTGTGGTTAATGTAGGCACCAGGTTTGGACAGGTAGGAAACATAAGTGGAACACATGAGACAACATTTCTGTTTCTGATAAATTGATTTTGATGCTTCTTTTTTTTTTAAATTAAGTCTAACATCGTTATTGTCTTTCAACTAAGTAATTTTTCTGCCTAATCCTAACTAAACCATAAAAACAGCCATGTGAATCAGTTGTAATGTTTTTGTAAGGCAGAATACGTATCCTGTTGTTTTTGTTGGAGGACTTATTAAACTCACAGCTGCAGAAAGTCGATCTTATGGGCTCATCGGTCCAGAGGGGTGACAGGTTGGACACCTCTAATGAGCAGCTTTTATATAATACACATAAAAACATTAGATACTTTATTTATTTATTCATTATCTGAGATGGAGAGACAGAATGTAACAAAAAACTGGCACCAGATGCAAATTTAATGAATGTCACTGTCCATGTGTTTGAGAGAAGAATACTGCTTATCATAACAA
This sequence comes from Cephalopholis sonnerati, assembly GCA_019142605.1. Lineage (NCBI taxonomy): Eukaryota > Metazoa > Chordata > Actinopteri > Perciformes > Serranidae > Cephalopholis > Cephalopholis sonnerati. Next base: position 36,452,399 of record JAGQAX010000020.1, read on the forward strand.
CTGAAAAACAGATTCATATTTACATGCTTGTCAGAATTAAATGTGCAATTTGCAGAAAGACTGTTTTTCAGAGATCTGCAGGGTTCAGAATGTGCCACTAAAAAAAAATAAAATCGACTTCATCATCCACTGTTTTTCTTGACTTTGCAATGCTGAGGCAACACTTTGCAAATGCTTCTTTTTTGTATGAGAGTTAAAAAGTTTTTTAGGTAGATTATTTTGATTTGAATGAGGCCTTATAATGTGTTACTGTGAGCGACTACTGTGCAGTTTTGTTCTTTTAAAAAAAGATCTTGGTTAGGATATGATTTTCCAGATTGAGCAGCATTATCCAGAACATCGAACAAAGCGTGCTAAGGGCGACTGTTTCAGCTGTGATTCCCATTTGCTTCTGCGAGTTAATTCATTCAACAGAGAAAAACACTTCCTCTGTTCAATCGAAGGTGCCAATGTTCTCAGTCTGATTGCGTCAGCGCACAACCCCTCCCGCCCTAAACACAAGCATATACACAAACAAACGCACCCTCGTTCTACACATCTACCCCAGAATAACCCTTCTCAAGGTCAGCCGGAACAATGCAGCGTCGAAAAAGCCCTAATTAAATGAAACAAACACTTGACGGGTGTGTCTCTGATTATAAGTCATCCACAATGACAGAACCAAACCCAACCTGTTGTGACACATTCTCCTGTAAAGCGTCAGGATGCCATTTAAACAAAATAAACAAAAATATAAGGTATATTGTGCGGGACTTGGACAGTGTCCTTGGTAGTAATCAAATAATTTCTAAACAAAATCAGACTGGAAGGCCATTTCCTTGTGAAAATGAAATCACGGACGTACTCTCACCTCACTTCACAGCGCATCATGTTTCAGAAAAACAGCATCAACAGCACTCATCAGCACATAACAAAGTACATTATACAACAGCTTCAAGCATGGAGGAGCTCGCTGGGATCCAATTTAAAAGAGCGAGGGGGGAAAAAAAAAAACATGATTAATGAGGGCAAAAATGCAGAAAAACAAGCCCAGACCCGTGAGAGACTACACAGCAGTACAGTGGCTATGTGATTAGTGATTAGCAGGTAGGCTAAAGTCATGATTCACTTCCTTAAATTAGCTCATTTGGACATGACACCATGGGAACTGACAAGAAGGGAGGGCTGAATACTTCAAATGAAGTGCTGCTAATCAAGTGAAGAGTGAATACCAGTAGGATCAGGCTCTGCAGATGGATGGGAAGTGAAAAATAAGGAGTTGTTAATATAACCTACTGACCCCTCTCACAGGCCACTGCAGAGACACACACAGTGACTGACAGACTTTGACATGGAGCTAATTATCATCAGGCCTGTCGGAGCATGTGAAATAATGACTTGATCTGAATGCAAACACATGAGTAAGCAGAGGCACGCCTCTTTCATAGAAGTTATCAGCCTGTAATGTTTCTCTCAGCTGTGTGAGACCAGCGAGGATAAACCCGGCTGCATTTCAGCACCACGTCGCTGACCGCTCTTAATCCACTCCAGGCTTTCTTTGAGGACAATAACAGCCCCCTTAAAGCTTCACTCTATACAGAAAAACCCTTTTGTGTTTGTTTTAAAGGCAGAACTCACTACTGCAATATAATCAGAGACATTTATCATGATATCCAGTGCTGCATTCACGTGCAAACTCCTCCAATAAAAGGATCCTATATTCATCTGTCCTTATTTTAATGTACAGTGTTTGTAGCTCCAAGACAGGAATATTGCCTTCACCTTATATTATTATGGTCTGTAACCACGCTGTATGTGGAGGAGGAATGGCAGTGTTGTCTCTGGTCCACCACTGTGGGGCAGACTGATTGCCATTAAATTCTGCACAGAAATGCATGCTCCCCACAGGATGAATTGTAACAACTATGTTGATCTCTTAGCTTTTCCTGCAGTGCCACCAGGAGGTTAACATGTTTGATTTTGAGTTGCAATGTCTTGGAAACTTTTGGATAGACTGCCATGAAATTTAGTACTGATTCTCATGGTCCCCAGAGGATGAACCTGACTGACTTTATGATGCTACCAGCATATCAAAATGTTCACATCTTATTCTTATCTTACTCTAATATTTTAGCATCCTGTTGCTGCTTTACCATTGGCTTTTTTTCCCAAAATATCATGGCATTTCCATCTGGGATTGTATCACTAAAAGTGAACAAGACATCGCTGCATTTCTGTTGGTGAATATGCCACCAAAAGTAGTTTTTATGGAGACATTGCTGCATTTCTACCAGGGATTGTGCCCGCAAAAGGGGTTGTTTTCTACAGAGATGTCAATACATTTCTACCAGCACTGTGACATCAAAAGCAGTTGATATTTACTGAGACATTGGAGCGTTTCCGACGGGGATCATGCCGCCAAAAGTGATTGTTTTTACTGAGATAACGCTGCATTTCTAACGGGGATTGTGGCACCAAAAAAAAAATGTATTTACTGAGACGTGGCTGTGTTTCCCCTGGAAATGATAGCACCAAAAGCAGTTGTTTTTTTTACCAATACATGGAGGATTGTGCCACCAAAAGTGGTTGTTTTTTAGTAAAACATAACTGCATTTCTAACTAGGATTGTGGCACCAAAAAATATTATTTACTAAGACATGGCTGTGTTTCCGCTGGGGATGACTGCACCAAAAGCAGTTGTTTTTTACCAAGACGTCACAACATTTCTAGCAGGGATTGTGTCAGCAAAAAGTAGTTGTTTTCTGCCGAGACGTCACTGCATTTTTTGGGGATTGCATCAGTGGGGATTGTGCCTCTGAAACCAAGTATCTAAAGCCAAATATGATTTTTTCCCTAACCATAGCCTGGTGGTTTTTGTGCCTAAACCTAACCACATGTTAACCACCGTGTTGTTGAAACATATAGAAACATTTGAAAAGTTTCAAAATATGTGCTAAATGATCATGTTGAAGGGAAAACAAAGTTTTGATTTGTAGAAACGTACAAAGGCAACATTTCTTCTGGCGACTGGGCTGACATATCTCAACATCTGCTAGATAATCTGGCGATCCCTTTACCTTTCAAAAGACCATCAGCAGGTTGACATTTGACTTTGCAGCTTTTAATGTTAGTGAGCTTGCAGGTTTTATTTATCAGACTAATGCTGTTTTCTGGTACAGTTTAAATGATATTGGGGAGACAACATTCAGTTTAAGTTAAGCTGTGATGACTCTATAGAAAGCTGTTTTCTGGTACTTTTACCTTAAAGAAATATATAAAATCATCCAGATGTTCTGTACAGTTTCATCCACACGCAAGCTTTTCTATAAAGGGGGCTGCGAGAGGGGCTGTGTGGGCAGGTGGCCGACGTCTATCCCCTGGGGGATGCCCAGGGCTGGTTGGGCACTTACGGGCATCGGTAGAAGGTATGGGGGCTGTGGGTGCCTGGTGCCTGCAGCGTGATGGATTGGTCCAGTCCTAGTTATGTTAGAAAAGAGCAAGCATTGCCTTCTTTTTTTCTCCTCTTGCATTTATCTATACTTCGTCTGATGTGCAGTGTTTGTATTTCCAAGCCAAAAATACCCCACAGAGGGGTCCAACAGTCCACCAGCGCTTACTTTTTTGTATTTCAGAGGAAATATTGACACATTTTCAGATTAAAAATAACTGCTGGCTCGACGTTCCTAAATATTCTCACAGGGTTGTAAGTTTTTGCAGCACAGGAAACAGTGTTTATATTACTGAAGTGTCAGGCGTACTATTACTATTGTGATATTACTACAGCCTACCGTTCAACTGATAATCCGAGGGAGTGATACACACGGCAAGTTCAGCTGTGATGTCTTTATAAAAAGCTATCCTGAGAGCTGTTACCTCTTGCAATCATCTCAAACATCATCATTCACATGCAAGCTTTCTAATATAAGGAGAAGGGATGAGCAATGTAAGCACCTATATTTAGCCTGATGAGCAGTGTTTGTATTTCCAAGACAAAATGTTCCAACAGCCCCATGAGCAGCCTTTTTTCCTTCCACTATGAACCTATTGTTTTACAGGAGAGATTAGATAACACAGAGTCAGACCAAGTTTCACTGGAAATAAAAGGAGAATTATTCGAATGTTGACATAAAGTATTTTGGGGTGTTCAGTCCAGCTGTGATGCATTAGTGGAGGGCTATTCTGAGATTTTCATAAGTCTGTTTCTCACTTGGACATTAACATGCAGGGATGAAACGAGGCCAGAGAACAACTACCCGACAGATGTAGGCTACTTTTGCTGACCGCTCTCCATCAGCACTGAGCTGAAGTTGAAGGTTGCCTGCGGCCATGGCATCGCTGTGTGTGTGTGATGCTGATGTTGCCAAAGCGCCGAGCACCACGCGTCTCCTTTAAGGAGATGTATGCATCAGCTGTGGCCACTGCAAATAAATTGCGCGTACAATAAATAAACACAACAGCAGATGATGATGATGATTATTATTCTTATTTTAAATCTTATATCCCCGTGGCTCGTTTCAAAACGAGGCTGTTGGTGCGATGACCGAAACATGGCTGTTATTAGACATCCAGTTTGCTCCGTATCTCCAACACACATTGTATCCGTCACATGAAAGACATTGCACGGATTGTATAAGGAGGATAACTCACGCGCTCCCGTTGATCGATCCGTAAATGCCATCGCTGGGGGAGTGTGGGAGGCGGGGGATGAGCACCCCCCAAAAAAGCGCTCTGTTCCTCGGTGTGTCCAATGCCCGGTTAATAGCCTGCTGGCCGCTGCTCCGGTGCTGCTCCTGTGCTCCTGTGGCAGGGACAAGCACGCCTCCTGTAGCTGCTACTGTGCAGGACTGAGCATCACATCGCACACCGTGGAGCCCCACTAGTGTGGGATGATGATGTCGCGGGAATAGGAGCGTCAGTCTCTCCTTCTAACGAGAACATCTCCTGCTTGAGTCACCCTGCATGTTAGAGGGAAAGCCAAGGCAACCAATCTCTCAGCAACCTGCACTAAGGAAGCATCTATCTCATATTCTCATTTAGATATTTGTCTCAGAGGAATTCAAATTATAGCCAGCCTCAGACACTTCCTAAACAGGAGAGGGGATAAAACAAAAGCAGCACACTGGAGTCAGTGTATTCATAGCTCAGGGGAAATGCAAGCAGTTCAACAGCTTACATTTAAAGCCACATGGCTCCAGCAGTAGCCATATCCTCTATACATGTACGCTCTTCACACCTTCTGTTTTACAGACTGTGAAGAAAAAGTGTCTGTATGTGGACAGAGCTGGCAAAGTGTCAGGGTCTGGACACACAGTTTAACAGGGTCTGTATTTGTCCCCTCTGTCTTCTACAGCCTTGACCCTAATTTGGGTTAATGCCCCACTTTCCTGTTGCACATAATGTATGCCAAGGATGTGATATTGTCTTTGTTAAATATTTAATTGTCTCTTTAGTTAATTTAGTTTTGGTGTTCACAAATCATTGTCATGTTTACTTAGTCATGCAAGAAACACATTTTTCACTCTCAATCTTAAGGTAAGGGTGTCCCAGCCGGATGTTTCCCTATTGTGTCTTTTAAATAGTGTTTTGTATCATAGAGGCCTGGCTTGTTCTTAAGGACCACAAACACAAATGCGTTAAGATTTTGTTTCAATATTGGGGGAAAATATGAAACAGGGTCTGAGAGTCCTCGGCCAGAAAATTTTGTGCATCAAGCACTTCATTTCCTGCATTCTCTTGAATTTTTATGCACCAGTCTGTGCATTGTCTGCATCACTTCATGGTGGAAATGTCTTTAATTTTGTCATTATAAAAGTCCTCTGCTACCTCCTTGTCTCACTTCGAAGTTGTTGAAATCTGGCTCTTGGGCAGTGACTTAGGGTACCAGGTCGTATGTGGATATGGAAAGTCCACAACCAAGCATGTCGATATGTGACGAGGTCAGAGTAAGAATGTGTTGAGGGGATACAAATGCACATGTTATGAATATGTTGGGGAGCGTGTCCCGTGTGTCCCCTTTAAATGTACACAAAAACAACTGTTTTCACTTTTCTTTTCTTTATTTTTCTTCTCTTAAATATTTAAGTTTTCTTCCACTCCAAATGATCCATGTATTAAATATAGAATTTTCACTCCTGGGGCTTGACCTTTGACCCTGACAGCCACTCACAGTATCTACTCTTAACAACCTTTTTACGTTCAAATGAAAAATGTTATTACCAAATTAGGCCATAAGTATTAAAAGATACTGGGAGGAGACACACACATCGCAAAAATGAAATAAGCTCAAAAATATTGTCAGCAAATTTCATAATAATCAGAAATAAACTTGACTAATTGCTATTATTGTTACAGTTCTAATAATACAGTGCACTGAGGTGGTGTTGTCATGCAGAAGCCGCTGCTCACCTGCTGTGGGTAGATCAGTGACGGAGCCTCCTGTAGCTGACGTAGGCGGCTGCCTAGGGCGTCTTGTTTTTTTTTTTTCACATTAAAAAAACACAAGTGAAAACATAAAGGAAAAATGATCCAAAGATATAATGCTAACAGTTGGATTGTAGTAGGGACACCACGTCTTGTGTGTATTCACCAGTGAGTGATCATCACAGTTGGAACATACTGGAGCACTGATGGGTGGACTGGTGGAGTGAAGTGTATGTGGAGAGCATTAGAGAAAGAGCTATCAGGGCATATTACAAAAAGACAATTATTGTTTACTATTTATTATTATTCCTTCCTAGCTAATTTGTTGATTTCTCTTCAGTTATTGTTCTTGTTTGTAATAATTACAAATACAATACATTAATACAAATAAAATTAGCATTCAAGTCAAATGGGGCTCTTGTATAATCTGTTAAGCAGTAAAACATTCTTAAAACTTGTTGTTTGAGCATGATAGTTTTCATTGTCTTCATTCATCATTATTCTATAAAACCAGTTGAGGCATTCTGATTGACTTCTCATCACCAGTCCCTTTCATGAGGCTCTCTGTACGGTACGTCTAAAAGACTAAAGATATCTTTTTCTGTCTGCGTAGAGTGCTACCGTACACCTTCAAGTTACCTTGTTGCACCCCATCTTTGTTCAGCGAGTGCTCCGATAAGCTCATGTTTTTTATCTTTGCCAGGGCACGCGTTGAACAGTTGAAGTGTGCTGATCCGATTAAAATACATGACAACACAGCTGAACTCACTGTAGGGCACTACGATGATGTGCAGCCTCTGATGGCTGTGGCTGGGTTTTAAATATTATAATTTTATATTGATTGTATTAATATATTGTATTTGTATTTATGTGTCACAAATGTCATAATATAGTGTGTCATAGAAAAGTCATAGTGGCTGCACACTTCCTGTGCAGCTCTCAGTCACATGCTGGCTGCCTAAGCTGGCACTTGGTTACCAAAATTTTGAGATCCCCTGATCTGAGATTTTTGTCTCAAAAATGCTTCAGAATGATCCGTTAAGTGTCTAAATTATGTTCCCCCAGACCTGCCTGCAGGGTTAATAATAATAATAATACATTTTATTTATAGGCGCCTTCCTTGACACTCAAGGTCACCTTACACCATCAATCATAAAAACAGACACAATATTAAAAGAAACAATAAAGATAAAATGCAAAATACAATTTAAATTAGGCAATGCAGCTGTGATCAGAGGGAGTAAGCTAGTTTAAACAGATGAGTTTTGAGTTTAAAGGGTTAAAGGGTTCATAGTTGGTATACATTGAAAAGGTTTCATATCAGTGTTAGAGAAATCGGTGATGACGGCCCTGCTGCCAGCCCCTGCCCTAAATGTTTTCTCACAAGCCCGGAGTCTATGCTGTTCCCTAAAGAAATCTAATATAATTGAATGAATGTTCTTCTGTTGGCCCAGTATTCAGTTCAGAGAATTGAAGACAACATGTACTCTGCATTGTTGGTGAGCCTCATTTGCAATTAGAGCAGCCCAGATTATTATGGCATGGACTCAAATGTAGCTGATTTATCAGCTAAATATTCATTGTGTGAACTCTACTCCAGCATAGTAAAAAACAAAAATAGGATTCAAGATTAGTAATGCTGTTTACACCTAATTCCTACCCTACCTATGTTATGTAACTCTAAAATAGTATCATCAGACAATTTTCGCCTCCTCTGAGGTGGCAGGAGTGAAAATTAGTCATCCTCAACATTTGTTGTGTTTTCAGAATGATGAGGACAGTTGGTGGAGAACAATAAGATACAAAAGAGGATGTGGGCTCTGCAGGATGATTTTCCCCTGATGTGCAGATTTTTAGGCATTTTAGTCACTCAAATGGCTTTAAAAAAAAGTGTATATAGCTGCTGTAAACGGGGAAAAAATCTTCCCAGGAAAATCTCTCAGCGTCTGAATCTTCTTAGTCATTCAAAGTCCACACAGTTTAATACATTCTCTGTCATATTCTTACTTGGCCATGTTGTTGAGCTAGTTTGCTGTCTCTGTCAAGTAGTGTCCTTTAGTCACCCAATCTACAACAGGAAACAGCACTTCAAAATAAAAGTTCTGTGCCAGAAATTCACTGTACTTCAAAATAAAGTGTCACTTGCGGTCCATTCAGAATGGACTTGTGGCCCACTTTTGGACCACAGCCTACCAGTTGGGAACCACTGCTATAACCTATAGATACAGCACAAGGCCAAAAAATATGTGGACACCCACATGTAACTGTATAACATCTAGAATCTGCTGCTTGAACAGCCTCTTCTCTTTTGGTTTCAGACTTTTCATTATGTGTTGACCCTGTTTGCAGGGGTGCAGTTGTAATTCAGTTCAATTCAGTGTTATATTTTATTATAATTTTATTTTATATTTTATATAGCCCAATATCACAAATCACAATTTGCCATACTACATACGACACCTTCCATCCTCAAACTCTCACAGCAGATAAGGAAGAACTCTCCTAAAAAAATTTAATGGGCAAAAAATGGTAGGAACCATAGGAAGAGCAAGTGAGGAGGGATCCCTCTCCCAGGGCGGACAGACATGCACTACATGAAGATCAGGAAGGACCACAGCAGCAGGTGCAACAATGACCCACAATCCGTGATCCACATGCAACCCCGATCTGTGGTGACCTGTGAGACAAGAAAGCACAAAGGCCCCCAGGAAGAAGCCAAGTTAGAAATACATTAATGGGACCTGAGTGTGTACAAATGGAGAATGAGAGAGGAGTTTAATGAGTCATAGGAGGTCCAGACTAAGGGGCTGGTTTGAGGTGAGCCTAAGCCAGCCCCGACTATAAGTTTTATCAGAACGTAAGTCTTAAACTTGCTCTTAAATGACAACTTGAAAGACAGTGTCTGCCTCCTGGACTAGAACTGGAGGATGGTTCCACAGAGGAGGAGCCTGATAGCTGAAGGCTCTGGCTCCTCCTTCTACTTTTGGAGACACTTAAGGCCCAGACACACCAAAGCAACTTCAGAGGGCTAGTGGCGACGAAAACCCCCTGCTGCATTGTCCCGCGTCACCAGACCGTAGCTGAGTTGCACATGAGCACAGCACAAAGACTACAGCCAGCGGCCAACCAGCCTGCATGAGAGGAAACAACTCTCCATGCCAGCAGGTGGCAGTAGTCTGTATGCAGCATTCAGAAAGGGAAACCAGGAGACCATCTCGACGCTAGTTAGCCAGTTAGCACATTAACAACACAATCCAGTGCTGACAGCACAGAGCATGTTTACTGTGCTCCAGTGAACAGTAACACATACCATCACAAAATGTTTCTGCTAACCAGCTCCATGGCTAAAGGAAAATAATCTTACCTAATGTAACAAGTTTGTTTTGGTCTCACTCCTTCTTACTTCTCTTCCTGTGCGCTGAGCTGGACCGCCAATCAGAGTGATTTCACTCACCAACAGGTCGCGCTGTTGCTGATGTCGATTCAACATGCTGATTTGGCAAAAAATAAAAAAAGCCGATGAGGGTCAACTGAGCAGGACGCCATAGGGCAACACATGCTCACTATCAGCCTAACACTGACCAACGGTCGGCCTTGTGTGTCAATACCTTAAGACCTACAAGTAACCCTCCATTCCAATAGTGCAGTGATCAGGTGACATGATATGGCACTATGAGCATTTAAGGTTTTGTAAATGAGGAGCAGGATTCTAGATTTCACAAGGAGCCAGTGCAGAGAAGCTACAACAGCAGGAATATGGTCTCTTTTCCTAGTTCCTGTCTGTACACATGCAGCAGTCTTTCAGATCAACTGGAGAGTCTCTAGAGATTTATCGGAGCAACTTGAAAATAAGGAATTGCAATAATCCAGCCTGGAAGTAACAAATGTACGGACTCGTTTTTCTGCACCTTTTTGAGTCGGATTTTGTTCCCATGCAGACACAAGAACAACAGTGAGATCCAACACTGATCAGACCTGGCTCAAAGGTGATGTTCCACAGTTCATCTCAAAGGTGTTGGATGGGGTTGAGGTCAGGGCTCTGTGCAGAGCAGTAAAAGGTCTTCTGCACTGAAATAGGAAAACTGTTTCTTTACAGAGGAAGCTTTGTGCTGTCACATTGAAACACAAACACAAACTGTTGACACAAAGTTTGAGATTTCCTTCAGGGGCCCAAACATGACAAACAGTCTCACATTGTGACTGTGTCTACTAAGTGTGTCTACATAGGCCTACTTTTGACCATATACTGTAAATGATTTTTTTACCTACCTTACGTCCCCTCAGAGCATTTACACAAATATAAATACACACAACGTACGAGCAGATAGTTAACATACAGCACACTGCAGTTGGGACATATCATGTGTCATCATATTGCGCACTAAGGTTTGTGCTCCTCATATAGCACAGCTCATATGACTTTATTTTCACTGCTTACACCACCTGACTGATAGGCATGAGTCGTATATTAACCATCGAGGACTATAGCCTGATTGAAAAAGGTGATATTTTAAGTGGTCAGAGTCGTAAAACATCCTTCTCCTGCAAGGTGTTGCTCTGCTCCCATAATCTTCCAGACTGTCTGCTTAAAAAGTATTTAGGCTTGTAGCTGCACAGGGGGGTCACCAACCTGGGCTGAAACACTGAGTCTTATGAGGCTCAGCAGTTCCATAAACCCCACCTGTGTAAGAGAAGCAGTCTTCTCTGAAATCAGGAACAAAATCTCTTAATGTAAACTCCAAGTTTCCGTGCAGGAACAGATGTGAGTGATGGATACATGATGGATAACCGCAGGCTTTTACCTCTGGGAGATGGTTCTTATCACGCCATTTCACAACTCTCTCCTTATACTGATTTGGTGCTATTCTCGTGCATTAAGCCCAAGATAGCTGCGTCTTCTGAGAATTTGATGACACAATTATCAGGGTTCATGCTTCTGCAGTCGTGCATGTAACTCAAGCAGAACAGAAGAGAAAACACTGACTGAGCAGATGCCTCTACATCACATGCAGGATGTGAATTTGTTTGGAAGAGGGGAGAATCTTTGGAGATTCATTAATGCAGAGACTCAAATAAATGTAGCTTTTGACATGCGCAAGCATTCAGTTCAGTTATACATGCACAGTGTGAGCAGTAATGTAAGATACAGTAACATATCTATAACTCAGTTTTATTGCATGATATTACTTTTATCATTTATTATTATTGTGCTTTCATATTATTATATGCCATGTCATAGAATTTTCTTCTGTTTTTATTACATATGTTTTGTAGTGTTGTATCATTTCTGTATAATCCACATATAATGTATTTAAAATGATTTATCATATTACTGTACATGTCAGTCGTAGTTATACACTTCATGTGATGGCTGCTGGAGCTGCACTACTGAACTTAAAGGTCCAGTGTGTAGCATTTAGAGATTAGAAATTTAATATAATAAGTATATTTCCTTTAGTGTATACTCACCTGAAAATAAGAATCATGTTTTTGTTACCTTAGAATGAGCCGTTTATATCTACACAGGGAGCTGGTCTTTCTACAGTAGCCCAGAATGGACAAAACAAATATTGGCTCTAGACAGAGACATTCATGGTTTCACATCAGGAAACAGACAGTGTTGGAAAAACACAGATTTTAATGTGAAACTGCTTTATGCAGTGGTTTTATCTGTTTCACCAGGTCCATTTGTTTCAGAGAGGAGGAGACCTCTGCACATATTCGGCTCAGGATCTTAAGTCATCAGAGAAAAGATGTCAGCACACATTAGCCAACACATTCTCACTCTGACCTCGTCACATATTGACGTTTGGTCATGGACTTTCCACATCCACATACGACATCCAAGGTATCCTGGGTGTGTTGGTTGTTGACGTTCTGGGACACTGTGTTATCTTCTGTCTGTTACATGCATTGTCTTCTTTCAAGATACACCTCTGTTGTCACGGGAAATTTAATGTTTACATACAGTGTCTTTCAAAATAAAAGCACTACGTCAGTGCAACACCGCAAATTGGCGTTTTTTTCCTTCTACAACAAATACACGTGGTTGGGTTTAGGAAAAAAATGCACGTGGTCAGGTTTAGGAAAAAGAAACAGGGTTTGGCTTTAGAACCTTACGGGACACAAACACCACTCTCCCAGGTCAAAGTCGGTGTTTGTCGCACCCATAGTATGTATCTCTCATTTTAGTAGTCTTTTATGTGTTTTCTGACCGGCTGCCCGTCTGTGTGCTGCTGAATGCTCTGTGCTGTGAATTAACCCTCAGACATCCACTTTGTACTGACAATTACAGTTGACTGCTAAACATAAATGTACTCTTTACATCTTATGTATGTATGTTAATACTAACTGGGCTTAGGTTATATCAGCGTTTACACACAATGTGACCATGTAGATAAAGTGATTGTTGAAATGCCTCTTTGTGTTCAGTTGGGAGACTAAAGGGCAAAAACAGTTCAATCTTATTGATGCAGCAGAGCTGTTTGTGGATGTAAGTGTAACTGAATACCAATGCTTTCTTACGTAGTGAAGTTACACATACAGAATGTTAAATTAAGGACTTCTTTAATCAGTATTAAAATATGTTTTTCCTGGAAACTACTCCACAGTTTGTTCTGATAATTCTTGGATTGGATTGCACATTAATCTCAGACAGTTATTAGGTTTTCTAAAAGTATTTACTGTACGCTGTTGTGCAAAACTCCAGAAATTAATTTTTAGAAACAGACTTTTAGGAGATTGTTCCTGGCAGAGCATCAAGCTGTGGATATGCAGACAAAAAGGACAAAGATTCCAAATGAAACTTTGATTTAAAGAAGGTGACCTGATTAAATCAGAGTCCTGAACCTGGACCTTTCAGATTCTCAGTGCTCCACTGATCACCACCTTTATCCTGAGCGTACACTCCGTCAAATAAACAACATATTTGTGGGCGTTTCTTATGTAACATACCCTACATATAAACAGGCATTTTTTTGTAGTGATGAATTTACTGATTCATTCATTCTCTTCACTGCAGCTTATTCATTCTCTGTCATGGGGGACTGAAAGCGATCCAGCACACAGTGGGCAAAGGAAAGAGAAAACATTGCTGTTGAGCCTATGGGCAAAAGATTATGTCTGCTTTACAAGAACTTTAGCAAAGAACCAGAATTAATTATTATTATAAAAGCAAAATTTTAAGAAAATGGAAAAAGAAAATTCCATTAAAATCAAACATTTAATTTAAACACATCGCTGCAGTACGTATGTTGCCTGTGATCATGGGATGCTGGCTCTACCCAGTGAGCTACTGGGCACCCCTATACAATAATATTCTTCTCAGGTCCCCAGTGTGTGTTTTCATACTTTATCAAACACACATTTTGTTGCACAGAAAACTAAAGAAAAATTCAAAAGATAAGTAAAAATCAAAGCTGATACAAACTGTATGTTTCTGCACACCATGGATACTTTACATTTGTTCTTTTCAAATGCAGCTGTCGTGTCAATGTTTCTAAAGTGATGTAGTATGTGAGCTGACTTTCACATTGAGAGCAGTGAAGCGGCCAGTGCACATTTGGTGCCTTAGGCAATTATTAATTTTTACTGAATAGAGCTTGAACGCATCACAGTGTCAATCAATGCAGCCTCCATGAGGTGTTTGTTGTGGCTGCCGGTTGCTTAGCAGGAACGATAGCCAGCTCTCCTCCTGACGATTTCATGTTCTTTCTCTCCACATACACTCCTCTCAGTAGTCTAGTGTTAGTTGAGTGGGCACCAGAGAGCTTCTGTTGTTTTGACACGATAACAACACAGCATGTTTGGGGGTTCACGTGATGTCAGATAACTCCGCCCCTATCCCTCAGACAGCAGGTAAAGTGAAACAAGCTGTGGAGGGGGCCCCAGAAAAAAAGACCTCTCTATTATTCAGTAGGCTTTGCTATGTAGTTATATTGTTGTGGCTGTATGGAATATTTCAAAATAATAGTAGTGATAGTATTAGTAAAATATAGTAAAAGAATAACATTTTGATTTATTTTTCCTTCTCCCATTTGTGGCGCCCCCTATGGATGACTGCGTCCTAGCAGTCAGCACTGCAAGCATCACACCACTGTGCTGAGCCAACAAACAACAAAACTAGTTGGGTTTTTTTGGAGTTATTAAGGTTTCCAGTGGCTTTTTTAGCAACCAGTCACTATGTGTGCACCAGGGATAGTGCAGCAAAAAGTGATCGTTTTTTACCGACACATCACTGTGTTTCCTGCTGGGATGGCGCCACCAAAAGTAGTTGTTATTTAGTGATTTATCACAGCATGTCTAGCAGCTTTACCGCTGCTTTTCCAGCTTGAATTGTGCCACCAAAATAGAGTACATTAACCACAGTGTTATTGAAACGTAAAGAAAAATAAAAACGTTCCAATGGATCATAGCCGTGGTTTGCAGTAACCTACAATGCCAACATTTATTCTACGTTTGGGTTACTGTGACCTGACTAATTGGAGCTAAAAGGTTAATATTTCTGACAATAATTGAAGGAACTTGTTTACACTCCAGGACAGAGAGGAATTCACCTCGGTCAGTGTGACACAGAGACAGTCTGGTTAAACACTTACTGATCACAACACGATGCGACAAGTTTTTAGTACAGACATTTCAAACATTCAATTCATCAAGAACTTCATGAAAACTGTAATCAGCAGTTACTTTTGCTTCCTTATAGTACAGACTCACCTTATTTATCTTATTGTTTTAGATATTATTTTGTTAATTCACAATTCCATAACTACTTTACAGTAAAGGCGAGAATCTTCATCTTCCTTTTAATAAAACATCAAGTGGTCAGTTTGCTATTTAATTTCCTTGACTTATCTTGTGGAATAAAATCTCCATTTAAAGGATTCCTCTGTGTCTATGAAAAAAAAAACCATAGAAATGCCCTGCTGTCAAAAACATTTAGTAAAAATGATGATTCTCAGAAACTCTTGCTCACACTGAAAATCCAACTATTACTCCTGATTACTTTTAAAACTGATATTTAAAGTGTACTGGTGTTTTTGTATGTTTACATTTTATCTCTTGTGTGCATCCTACAGGTGTGTGTGTGTTGTTTTTAGACCACCACAGGTTTCTACCTCACCTTCACAGACTTCATATTTATTTCAGGTGATTTGTATCAAACAAAAAAAACTATATTAAATAATAACATAAGAATAATAATAGTAAATGAGCCCAGTCTTCTTTGAGATGCTCGTTCACCGTTTCATTAATCATTCATCCTGTTGTTAAATCCTTCACGTCATCATGACGTCCTAAACTACTCCTGTGTGATAATCTAATCTCTTTGTGCAACCCTGTCTACTAGAATATTTGTGTTAAGTAAATATACGGTAGTTACTGTCTGGATTATGTTTGGTGGGCACACAAGACTCAGGACTTTGACACCAGACAGCTGGATCTGCGTCATGAGTCCAGTGTGTTGTTGGGTTTTGGCAACAAAAGCACTTTAAGCTTAACGAGAGAAATGTAGTGATTTTGGTTAAATGTTAATAAGGTTGTGATGTCATTAGAGTCAGTTTTGACACAGGCCTCAGAATTGGAGAGATGTTACCAAAACAGGCTGTAAGAAGAAGTTTTGCAGTAATGAAATGGACGTACTGTTAAATAATCTTAAACAAAGTAAACGTGATTTTCCCGAGCATCAGTACTGACGTCACAGGAGAATCTAGACCCAGCAGCACCCAGTGAACGCAGTGTCAGCAGCAGTGATGAAGGAAGTGTTCAGATCCTTTACTTAGGTAAAAGTACTGTATCACACTCTCAAAGTACTCTGTTACCAGTTAAAGTTCTGTATTAATAATGCACTTGTATATTTGTGTTCTGTTTTCATATAGTTTGTGCACAAATAAATAAATAAAGTAAACTGAAGTAAAAGTTTTTCATTAAAGGTTAGGTTTGTAAGATTTGGGGTGATTTAGTGGCATCTGGTGGTGAGGATTGCAGATTGCAACCAGCTGAAACTTCTCCAGGTTAGAATTCTGTCAGTGTTCATTATTCAGGAGGTTTTGACTGAGAGCTGAAATATCCACAGAGATCTCTAATTCTCCTAAACAAATGGACCTGATGATTTAAACTGGCAAAAACACAAAATAAAACATAAACATAAACATAAAAATGTTCAGCATTGTTTGTAGAGAGGCTGCAAACTATGGCTGCCAATCTGAAAGCATGAATGGCTCTGTCTAGAGCCAGTGTTTGGTTTGTCTGTTCTGGGCCACTGTAGAAACATGGCAGTGTAACATGGCAATCTCAGTGGACAAGGATCTGCTCCTTATGTAGATATAAACGGCTCATTCTGAGGTAACGAGAACACAACGATTCTTAAATTCAGGTCATTATAAACTAAAGGAAACATACTTATTCTACTATATTCCATTTCTGACAATTTATCCACCTAAATCCTCCACACAGGACCTCGAAGTGTTGTGGAGTAGAAGAAGAATTGGCATGAGATTTAAGTATTCAAGTGAAGTTAAAAGTACCTCAAACTTGTACTTAAGTAGTTGAGTAAATGTATTTAGTTAGATTCCACCACTGATCAGCAGACGGATGCAGAGTTACTGAAATTACAATGATTGGGATTAATCGACCGAGTATAATAGTATTTCTTTGGCCTGAAATTTAATAATACTATTATTGTCATTACTCCAAAACATTATCTACATTTGATTATATGATATTTATGGGGGGGGTTCTTAAATTTGTGGACTGTGACTGTGAGATGTTTCTTCTTATCTTGGTTAGAGTGCTCTCGACCATTTGTGAAAATAAGAAAACACTGGTTTATCCTAGAGATCAATGAGTACTAAAAAATAAGAACAAATTGCAGAGAATGTTTTCATATGTTTCTTTCTGCATGAGGCATATTTCCTATTTATGCGTATGTGTGCATGGGTCACTCTGATGTCTCTGGATGTGAGACTGAACATATATACTCTGTCTACAGACAGTCTTTCTCTGCTGCTAACCAGATGTTGGCTGTGACTTTGTTGTCTGCTAACCAACAAAGAATAAAGAAGAAGAGATTTAGCCATTTTCCTGTTGGTTTAGCATTTCACTGTGGGGAGTTAGATGCTTTTATGAATAGCTGTGTGGCCTACAGAAGCTCCTGCTCCCAGTTGTTCAGAAGTAATTTGATCGGATTTCAGCTACTGCATTGGATCAAATGTTGAAAATGGGTTGTGAAATCAGAGAAAATCGTGGAATGCAGTTGGTTTTGATCTGGATCGAACCTGCAGTATGTGTTGTTCAAAACTTTTTAGGAGGATTAGGATACCTTTGATCCAGAAAACTGGGATAACCCTGATCACAGCAGAAGGCTGGATTCAGAGTAGATTGCAGGAACAAATGCAATGAAACTTTTAAATGTATTTACTTATTCATATGCTGCACTTGATTTGTTTAACTTTTATGGCGATAAGGTAGATAAAGTAGACATTAAGCTACCTATTAAGGCTGCTTTCACAGCTGTAGTTCAGTTCATGTGGTCGCACCAGAGGGAAAATACGATCCATTGTTGCATTTTAGTTTTGGTTCAGTTCCTGTTCACACTGACTGTACAAAGGAACCAAGAGAAGTAAACATGAGGATCTACCGACTGACTGGTAACTCGTTGATTGGACAGTTTTGGTGTTTGTCATCTTGCATCATCAGGAGCCATGTAAGGAAATCAAAATCCAGTGACTGACAGAAGTTTTTGCAGCAGCAGTTTAATGCTGCTTAACTGTTTATATTTCTGTTCTTTGGTTTCACAAAGAGCTCACAGAGAAAAAACTGACTGTAAGCATTATTAGGAGGCTGTTATTGGACTGCAGATCAATGGCATGTTATGAATAATGACCATCATAGAGACAGGATGAGAAAAAGGCGTCTTGTAATGCTGTGGGATTACTGTCACACTTTTTAATGAGCAGACAAAGTACACACGGTCGAATACAATGATGGCAGTTTTCACAACTTTTTAATCAGGGAAAATACCCTCACTGACATGCATATGTTTCCACGGTTACATGTATGCAGTAGAGGACATACCTGGCCTTTGTCAGGGTTAACTATGAGATCACAGACAGATTTCACGATCAGCAGATGGATTTATTATCGGTGTAGCTGTTGCCTAGTCACATATCTGCTCTCATAAAATCCTGTGGTTGATTTATTGTTTTTTTTCACAGCACAAAGGAACCGCATCAGAGTTTGTTTGAGAGCGGACCGAGACACACCTTTTTGAGCGGTCTCGGTTTGGTTGTTTGATCCGCACCAGAGTTTGATTGACAGCTTTCACACCAGCTCAAGTGAACCGTACTAGACCTGAGTTTGTTTTAACTGAACCAAACAGGTTAGGTGTGAAAGTATTTCAGTACGGTAAAGTAAAAAAATAAATAAAAAATGAAAAGACAGGATTTTGCCCCCATAAAACAATCCCCCAAGTAGCTGCTAATATTAAACAAGAATGACTTAGTTTTTACTTTTATTTATCACTTCATATTCATTACAAAGACACAGTCAAAAGTAGCAGTACGGTTCGTGCCACTATTATGTGAAAGTCAGTTTTGACACAGGCCTCAGAATTGGAGAGATGTTACCAAAACAGGCTGTAAGAAGTAGTTTTGCAGTAATGAAATGGACATACTGTTAAATAAACTTAAACAAAGTAAACATGATTTTCCCGAGCGTCAGTACTGACGTCACAGGAGAATCTAAACCCAGCAGCACCCAGTGAACGCAGTGTCAGCAGCAGTGATGAAGGAAGTATTCAGATCCTTTACTTGGGTTCAGTTCAGTTTGGTACGCATTTTTTCCGTTTCCACAGTGAAAAGTTGTGGATGGTACCAATGGAAGCGTTCCTTAGCGTCCCCATGTTTGGCCATGTTTGATGTGTAATCCCATTTAGAGCACTGATTATCCAGATATGATAGTCTTGAAAAGTGTGTATCTGGATCAGGGTGATCCAGTCAAATGTTGCCATGAAAAACAGGCCCAAAGGTAAGATGGATCAGCTGATCCTGGATAACAAACATGGGATTTCCAAAACTGGATCTTTCTGATTCAGATTAAATTCTTTGACCAGCTGGGCCCTGGAGCTCAACACGATCGGCCGTCTGATACAGAAGGCTCAGCAGTGAATAAATCATGAACAAATCTCCACTGAAACATTTGTTGAAGTTCTTTGGCTGCATAACCTTTGGGAGACTGTTCACTACAGGCTGAAGTTTTTTCTCTCTCTCAATTATACTTTTTTATTGTTCCCTGTCGGCAGTTCCTTTCAAAATGATTATAATGAGCGTCTAAAAGCTCAATTCATATGCTTGATTAGTGGAACGTCTTCTCTAATCTGCATTTATGTAGCTCTGCCATTATCAGTTGTTTCATGAATAGGAACTAAACACGCTGTGAATGTTGTAATGATTACACCGGCCAGACAAATTGTATAAACGCAAAGGGCTTGATGAATTATTAAATGTTTTGGCCTTTTCAAAGCAGCCTGTGAGCAGGAACGTGTAATAAGCAAGAATAGATTTAAACTTTAATCAGGGGGATTCTTTTGTCATGACAAAGTTGCATCCTGTGAAGGGAATCTCTGGTAAATAAATGAAGTGACCCCAGTTGTGCCTAATGGGCCATCGACAGCTCCCCCGTGGCCCGCAGCGGGAGGAAATTTCCACTGAGTTGTTGTTGTCCAGTTACACACACTTCAACCAATGACAGAATGCCCAAACATTTATGCCTGATATGCCCGGCTGTTTGTTGACAGTGGGGAATAGGAGCTGACTACTGGCAGGAATGTAGGCTGATGGAGAGCGGAAAAGTACTGGGGGCAGCCAACAGCCCCCACCCCCGACCAGTTAAGCACTCTCCACTAGATGTGTCTCCAGGGCCGGCTTTAAACAGCCTGCAGTTTCAGGCCATGACACAATAATATAAAACTTATAGAGTTCTAATCTGTCATGAATTCATAAAAAGAAGTATGTGCCCCTGCTCTGTACTGGCAACTGATACGCCTCAATTACAGAGATAATAACCAGACACAATCTATCCAGTGGTTTCAGCAAAATGTACTTAAAGTATCACAAGTATTCATTATGTAACCCTGAATCAGCCCATGAGACTGTTATGCAGGGAGGTATTAATCAGACTTGTTCTCTCCCAATACCATTCTGATACCTAAACTGATCCTGAGTATTAAGCTGATAAAACGTTCTTTTTCCCACAATAAAATCTGTGTATCTCACACCTGAAAGAAGTAGAATGAGGCTAGGGATTGCAGAATCAGTGAGCATCACTTCATGAGTATAACTGATAATGGAAACACTGACATTTATAAGGATGCTTGTTGGAGCCATAATGTAGTTTTGTTTCTTTATTCTATGCTCATCTAAACAAGGTAAATATAAATATAGACATGCAGATGTGAAACTGAAGACAGGGTGGAGCATTCACGTGTGAAGTGCATGTAGGTAAGCTCCAGGTGATGGGAACACTCTCAGAGAGCCTAAGCCTAAGCTCTCTGAGAGTGTTAGCCTAAAAACATTTAGTAAGGAGTCCTAGAGTAGGTGTGATTAAGGTAAAATGTTTTCAGAGTGACTCTGAGCAAGGAAGAGACAGAAACCTTTACCTCTGTGAGGAGGTGTGGTCGACCCTGTTGCTAGGTGTGATGCCTTCTTTGAACAGATGTGATTGGCTGTCACAGACACACCCTTTTGTAAGCCTGCAAGGTGTGGACACCCAGTGGAAATGAAATTAACTGCTGACTGTGAGAGTGGTGTCAGTGTTAGTGTGATCACTGCTGATGGAAGGTTGAGACAGACTCAAGTCAGCACTGCTGCACTGTTGCATTTTTCCAGTTGCTAAATGTCTTAGTGTTGTGATCATTTTATCTCTGGTGTTATAGCGTTAGGTGGGAGATGTGTGTGTTCCCCCAGTGAGACCAACCACACATATTATCCCTGCTCAATCTTATCTAGAGCATTTCATTTACTCACTGTCATCCAGTGTTTGAGAATATACTCCGACCTCTTTGTGTTTCCACAGTTTTCTCCTCTGATTAAGAAACTCTTAAGCCTGTTCAAAGTCCTCCTCCCTGCTCTTAACAGTTTTTCACCTCTTTTAAGGTCTGAGATGCTCTGTGAATAATTTTTATCTTTACCAGGACCTAGTCTTAACTTTGAGGAATTCTACGAATGAAGAATTTTTGTACTTAGAATTTTGTCAGTAGGAGCAACTCTGGCTCTAGGTGTGTGGACCCAGAAGCAAACAGTTTTTGATTGTGTTATGCAAGCATGTTGAAAAGCATCAAGTATCGCCATATAAAACTGAATTTGCTTAATGGACTAATGATGACATATGGACAATGCTGTTGCCCCTCTGTGATGAGCATGTGTATATTGTGTGGAGAATAAATGCATTGCCAAATCCAAAGAGATAACACGCACTGGACATTGGTTTATCATTATCCCAGAACACACATCTGGAACAAGTTCACCCGTTTGCCCCTCAGTGGCTTGTTAAGACATTTTGTTTTCTTAAAAGTCACTATGATGCTGATGAAGAAACTGTACTTATTGTGGATTACTTCTGTACAGTATCTGCCCCCGTATCAGCCTGACGGATTGTTACTTATTACAGAGGAATACTTTGCACATCTAATTCCAAGCCTGGTGCCAGATCATTGAGAGCCTTGTATGTAATTAAAAGAACTAAAAATGGATTCTAAAAGAGACTGGAAGTCAATGCAGGGAGGCCAAAATAGGATTGTTTTGTTTTGGTCTAGCCGCTGAATTTTGAACAATTTGGAGCTGATGCGTTGCTCGATTGCTTAGGCAGGTGGACGAGGCATAACAGTAATCAAGGCGGGAGAATTTAAGAGCATGTATGACTTTCTCTGTGTTATTAAAGGACAGAAGTGACCTACATTTGGAGAGATTCCTCAGCTAGTGAAAACAAGACTGGACTATGTTCACTGTGGGGACATGTGAGAAAAATGTTTGCTTCACAAATCCAACAAAGAATCAAAAAAATGGGAAATATTCTTAATAAGTCAAATGGAGTCTGTGTTTTACTTTCAGTGTTTAGGAGAACCTTGTGGAAGCTACTTTTCTGTCTTGTGGAAGCTGCTTTTCTGTCTGTGATTGACCACGGTGACATATTGTATATGCATGCAACCTCCTCCATTTTACGTCGCCTTGATTCAGTGTACCATGCATCTCTATGTTTTATAAAAAAAGGTACTGACTCATCACTGCATACTTCATGGTGGGTTGGACGTCACTGACCACTGGCAGACAACAACTCTGGTACATTTTTATCTATAAGGCAATATTGGGCAGCCGACCTCTGCACCCCTCTGTGTGTCAGCTCTGGTAGTTTCCAGCTACGCTCCTCCAGGTGGTTGCTTTTTAAAGTACCTGGATCTGGAGAAAGCTGCATTCTCCTACTCTGCACCTTGGACATGGAACAATCTTTAAAAAGATCTAAAACTAGAAACACTTATATCCACAGATTAATTCAAATAAATGTGTTTTGATCGGCTGTTACCTTGGCCAGGTATCTCTTATAACAGAGACTTTCAATCTCAATGAGACTTTCAGGTTAAATAAAGGTTGAATAAATAAATAAACAACAACAAAATTATTCTAAAAGATCCGTTCACATACTCACACACAAGTCATGCAGTATAATCCAAGTCTCATTTATGCAGTCGTTTGTCTAGCACCTCCCAAAAACATGCATTTTTACAAAAACCATAGTATTTTAAACATTCCTGCATTAACAGTCCAACCCTCTGAAGAGTACTGCACTTCGGCACGTGCGTGCGTTTGCTCGCGCATTCCACTGAGCAGAGCTCGGAGCTGAAATGCACACGCCTGCCCAAGCGTGCCACTGGTATGTGAAAGTGTTTTAAATAGTAAGGTTAGGGCCAAATTGCATGTGTTTGAGAAGTTCTGAGCATTCCACTGGAAAAATGAGACTTGGATTATATTGCGCATGTTGTGTGCGAGTTCGTAATCTGATCTTTTGGATATATCTTCGCTGTTGTTAAATGTGGCCCACTTTTACTTTGATTAAGAAGTTTTTGGGTTCTGGTTTCACGGTGGAGGCAAGAAAGAAGTTTTCCTCACAAATTCAACATGACACAGGGGCATCGTAGTTGGACATCCTTTTCACGAGTGTTGAGTAACCTGCAGTGGGAAAGAGGACCCGCTAAGCAAATATGAAATGAACTGGCCTAAATAAAAGGTATATTTTTACTAGTCTGCCCTCAATTTCCTGTGATCAAACACATCTCCACAGGTAATAAATCCACTGCTGACTCAGGCCTTTTCTTCCCCAGTAGGAGCTCCCTCAGTTGACTGACACATTTCGGCCTCCTGTGCTTTCTTTCAGAGGACACATCTGCCTGAAGGACGACATATTTCACCGTGACTGGCAGATTTCAATGTGTTGCGTGACAAGTGACACGTTCTGTTGCAGACTCTTTAAATCCAGACTATACTGCAGGCACAACATAATAACACCTGGATATAAAAGATGCTGATGTTTGTGTTCATCAGCTTATATCACAGGTGTCCTGCACAAAATACCTTGAGCTCAAATAAGATTAAATCCTGTAAGAGCTGGTTGCAGCAGATATAGATACACAGGCGCTAAAAACCTGAATAACTGACATTTGGAAACAATATGACTAATACTTGTTTTGATATTGTCTAGCAGGGATCAGCATATTATCTTCTGTGAGCCAGCAAAGCCGTGATATTTTGTTGTGCATATTTTTGACATCACTACAGAATTACTTTCAGGTTTATATTGCCTCCCACATGCAAGTACAAAAGGTGTAAACTAGTGTTTTGATGGAGAGGCAGGACAGACTGGCTTTATAAGGACAATCCCAACTGTACTGACACAGCCGCCGCTTATGTAATGGGAGATTTGACCAGGACACTGTGTTCCCTGACAAAGGCATTTCTATTCAAAACCATGGGTGGCAAGCTTCCAGCGAATCATTCACAGAGGGTGAACTTCTGCCCATCAGGAGGGCAGGAAGTAAACAAGGAGCAGAGGGCATCTGACTGTGTTATCATCCCGACGAGGATGGAGGTGGATGGAATTCCTCTGAGTTTTGAAGCAACTTCAAACTGCATCACCTCCTCGACTATAAATTTGTTGTTGAAAATTACTCCTGAATAAGTCCATCACCTCTTTATTGAATTAAACAGAAGTCCAGATCTACATGAGGCCTCTTAGTTCAGATACTTTCCCCGAGCAGCATCAGATTGGCCTAAATAATGTAACAGTGAAACTACTGTAAATGTGGAACAATTTATGTTCAGCCAAACCGAGCATCACAAGACTCAAGGGCTTAGGTTTTGTTTTAACATTGAAACAGGGTTTGGGGGTCCTCTGTCAGAAAATTAAGAGCACCAAACACAAGATTTCCTGCACTTTGGCAAATTTTTTATGCACTTATTTGTGCCTTTTCTGCATCAACTCATGGTGTGTCTTCAATTTTCTCAGCATAGTCCCCTGCTACATTTTACTGGTGGGAACAAATGCACATGTTCTTAATATTGAGGGGGGCGTGCCCTCTGTATCCTCCCTGAAATCTATGCCTATGACCAGATCCACATTTAACCCAGTTATTCACATGTCGGATACACTTTATGGTCAAAAGTATGTGGACACCCTGGTCACAGACTTTTAGTAAATGAAATAAATCTTAATGCTACAGAATACAATGATATTTAGACAATAAAGTGCTTTCAACTTTATGGCAGTAGTTTGAGGAAGGGTCTTTCCTGTTTGGACATGACAGTGCCCTCGTGCTCAAAGCCAGATCCATAAAGAAAACACAGACTGGGAGCCAGACCTGATCACCCAACCAACTCAGTCACCAGTGGAAAATGTTGGCATTGCACCTCTGTGCAAACCACAGATATGTAACATTAGTACATTTCCTAGGTGGCATATCAACATTTCTACAGTGGCACAGCTCTGATTTTATGTATACGAGCTGACTTTGTCATCTGAAGGTGTAGGGGATGATGGATGGTGTGAAACCTGGTTGAGACGGCTGCTAAACAGCAGACTGCTGTTCAAGACCAACAAACAACAAAACTGGATGATTTGTAGTGAGACATCAGGGCATTTCCAGCCCCGACTGTGGCATTTTGAGAGACATGGGGGTATTTCCAGCTGCAGTTATGGCACCAAACCCAGGTGTTTTTTAGTGACATGCTGCAGCTACAAAACTGGATGTTTTTTAGCAAGGCATCAGGATATTCCCAACCAAGGTTGCAGGATCAAAAACTGGGTGTTTTTTAGCAAAATGTCATGTCATATCCAGTTGCACTTATGGCTCCAAAATCCAATGTTTTTTAGCAAGACATTAGGGTATATCAGACCGCTATAGTTGCACCAAAATCAGGTTTTTTCAGTGAGACAATGTGGCACCAAAACAAGGTGTTTTTTAGCGAGACAGCAGGGCATATCAGCACGATAGTGGCATCGAATCCAGGTGGGTTTGTTTGTTTGTTTGTTTGTTTGTTTGTTTTTTAAGCGTGACTTTGCAGCATTTTCAGCTGTGATAATGGCACCTAAACTGGGTGATTTTAGTGAAACATAAGGACTTTTCCAGCAACAAATATGGCATCAGCACCATGTGTTTGTTGTAAGACTTTGCAGCATTTCCAGCTGAGATTGTTGCATCAAAACTGGGTGTTTTTTACCGAAGCCATTGGGGCATTTTCAGTGACACTGTAGCAACAAAATGAGTATTTTAAGCCAAAACACGATCTTTTCTTAACCCTAACCAAGTGGTTTTTGTGCGTAAACATAACCAAACATGGTTATGCATATGTGGATATGCAGCATATCCATGGTTTGCAGAATGGTACAGTGCCAACATATTTTCTGCCTATTAGCTTGACCCACCACCAGTGCTGGACCTCACTGATGCTCTTGTGTCTGAGTGGGAGCAAATCCCTGCAGCCATCCGGATCAATGCACATGGAACTTTGGCCATGTGGTGTTGTTGTCTCATTAGCAAACACAGGGTTTCAATCTAAACCTGCAAAAATAAAACGGTACTTTTCACTACATTTTTTGATAGCTTTAATTACTAGGCTTTATTGTGTTGTACATTTAATTGTGCAGATGTGTTAATGAAGCACTCTGGTGCAATTTGCTTGCTTTTTAAGTAATATATAAATAAAATAAACTTAAACTTGTATTTGCCTCCAGAATGTGGTGGAGTATGAATGGCATAAAAAAGAAATACTTAGGTAAAGTACCTCAAAATTGCTCTCAAGTAGAAGACTTGAGTAAATATTCTTAGTTTCATTTCGCCACTTTTATAATGTGTTATTTATGTGGTTGTTTGTTTGATAGCTGTTCGGTTAATCACTGATTTATATAATGAAATAAGAAGCAGCTTCTCCTCTGAAACACAGTCCAGACTGTGAGCACCCAAACCTCTCTAGCCCCGCCCCTCAGCTGCTCCCATTGGCCAGTGTGGAACGTAAATAAATAGATCCCGTCCTCCTATTGGCTGGAGCTCTCCCCTGTTCCGCGGTGTCCTCCCCTGTATATGATAGCAGGTCGGGGCAGGAGCAGACAGCTAGCTTAGCTTCAGACGCTGTGGACACTAACCCGCCGGGGCCAGGACCCGTCCACAGCCATCATGAAGTTCGTCAGGTTTATAATGAAAAACGCGGCTCTGGCCAGCGTCCCCAAACACATCGAACATTTCTCTAAATTCTCTCCTTCGCCGCTCTCCATGAAGCAATTCCTCGACTTCGGTGAGTATCGATCCGCCCTCAGATGGTCATTACTGATATATAACTAACAGCAGAGCTGTGAGGGGAGAGACAGGGAGGGACTGTTGGAGCTCTGTGAACCTGATCAGAAATAAACCGTGATTCAGGAACAGACTGTCCAGTGCATGATTGTAAAACGAGCCTCCATCTGCTGTGAGCAGGGTTTGCCTGTGGCTGCATAGTGCTCACAATGCAGAGTGTTGCATCAGATTTGAAGCAAGCTCAGGCTGCACTGTTTGGGCCCTGTGAGGGACACATGGCACTGCTGCTGCTGCTGCTGCTGCTTATCATTATCATTATGATTTATAAAATGAACTGTTCAGCATATTATGCAAAGGAATTAAGTGTAACATTCACAAACATAAAGGTTAAAAGAAACGGGACTATTTGCAGAGCAAAATGCTTATAATTAATGCAAATATCCAGTTATTATTATCACTGTTATTACTGTTACCAGCCCTGTATATGGGTGTGAATCACAAGAGGGCCCACAACACAACATTGTCACAATACAATGCATACGTTTTCCCATTTGCTGACTATGGAGACAACATATATTGTGATATATTGTGAATTAGTACCATTTATCAATCATAATTTATGTCCTCAAAGGAAAACTTTGTCACCATCTGTTTTATTAAGTTGTAAAGATTCTCTTGTCAATCACTTTTATAGCAGTAAATTTATATAGTAATAGGCTAGTAGGCTACTAAGTGTTTAATTTGTATCAGCAATAATAATACTTGACACATATTGAAATTTGCAATGATGATGATTTTATATCTAATATTCTAGTCATTTTATTAACCTTTATAGTACATTACGGGATTGTCTGTGGATACATTGCCTGCTTTAACTGTGTCTTGCAAAGTGTCCTTGAGTGCTTTGAGAGGTGCCTATGAATTAGCTGCATTAATATTAGTATTATTCATTTAAAGGGTTATATATTTAATTTAAAAATACTACCCAGCATCAATTGTATCCTCCACCCACAGTCCTGTAGTTAATGTTCGTATTCTATTATCTATTAATCTGATTCTTTTTAAATGATTCAATGAATCAAAGTTTTGAAATGTCAGTAAATATTACAGCACTCCAAGGGGACACCTTTAAATTGCTTATTTTGTCTAACTAAAACAAATGTTGCTCCAGTTTTATGTTATGGTCTAGCAGGCCTGTAGCTAATGATCAGTTTCAAGATTAATTTACTGTTTTCTCTCAAACAAGTGATAAGATTATTGTGACAAATGCCCACCAACAGTCCAAAACCAGAATATACTGAATCTGCTGTCACATAAATTACAAAAAAAGCAGCTGTTCTTCGACACTTGTGCTTGAAAATGATTAAAACAATTAATCATCACGTCTGCCCATCAGCTAATCAGTAAGTCGACTCATTGTTTTTTTATCTGTGTTTCTTCAGGTTCCATTAACGCCTGTGAGAAGACATCCTTTGTCTTCCTGAGACAGGAGCTCCCTGTACGACTTTCAAACATTATGAAAGAAATTAACCTGTTGCCTGACAAACTGCTCACAACCCCGTCTGTGCAGATTGTGCAGAGCTGGTAAGTCAAACTGGGGAAATGGATTAATGTTTTGTTGTGATCCAAGTTACATAACGTCTTAACTGTAGCTGTGACGTTATCCAGGAACAAAAGAAACAACGTTTATCAGCGTCTGTGGTCATTTATTAAACCAGATCTGGTCGCAGATTTTATCCCCTGACTAGTGAAACGTTTACAGTCACAGCTGTTGACTTGTTTATGTCCATGTAGTAGGACGGTCGGCCAAGTTGAACTCCTTCCAAAATAACTCTGTGCAGCGGGGGGAGGCTCTCAGCTCTGAACTTTCCCCTAGTTTCTCGTCACATGTCACGTGACCTTGTTTTCAGTCTGCTTTTCTTTCCTTTGTGAGGAGTGACCCACATCCAAATCATCCTTGCAGAGCTTGACCTTTCACCAATATAATTCCAGCAGCCTCACTCAGCTGTTTGCATTTCAAAACATTTGTTTCATGTGTGTGAACATCTGTATTTATGATTTTTGTCAGGTACATCCAGAGTTTAATGGAGATCCTTGAATTCCTTGATAAGAATCCTGATGACTACAAAGTCCTGGGAGAGTAAGTTCCTAATTTTCCTCAGCAATCACATAACAATCACATTTGTTTTTGAAGGACACACAGGGAGTTTGTTGCTCTACACTGCAGGCCAATGGTCAGTTTTCATGTTTAAAAAACACACAACATCCCACTGGCACAACACTCCCTCATTCTGATGTTTAAATGAAACCTGAAGTTGCTGTTTATTAGGCTGTTTATTTATGTCACATTTTAGGAAAAGGAAGGTGTAACAGATGATTATTTGATGCTCTTAAAGGGGCAGTTCACCGCAAAAATTGAAAAATACATATTTTTCCTTTTACCTGTAGGGCTTTTTATCAGTCTAAATCGTTTTGGTGTGAGCTGCAGAGTGTTGGAGATATCAGCCGTAGAGATGTCTGCCTTCCCTCCAGTATAAAGGAACTAGGTGTCACTCAGCTTGTGGTGCTCAAAGTGCCAAAAAAAACATTAAAAAAACTCAACAGCAATGTCTCTCTCCAGAAATCATGACCTGGTTACTCAAGATAATCTGCATACGTTGTTGTGAGCAGTTTCATAAAGGAACTATTTTCTTGTACTGAACTATGCCAAGTGAATCATTGCGCAGAAGGAAGCATGCATCCACTGCTAGTTCACCTAGCACTGCTGAGCTAACTAATGTTACAGCTCAGCTGAGGAGGACGCCTTTAATGTTTACATCTCACACTCTCGTCCATGAGTGGCTGCACGCTTCTTTCTGTGCAGTGATATGATTGGCAGGTGTTGTGCAGTAGAAAGAAAATGGTTCCTACATGAAACTGGCCACAACAAGGTAACAGGGTCGTGATTTCTGGAGAGAGACATTGCTATGGGAGCAAAGGCAGACACCTCTATGGCTGATATCCCCACCATTTGGCCACTCCCACCAAAATAATCTAGTCTGATAAATAGCGCTAAAGGAAAGAGGAAATATATGTGTTTTGGATTTTGGGGTGAACTGTCCCTTTAAGATGCTTTACCCCACACATATCCTTCTGAACTCCAGTTTCCAACCCCTCTATCCTCTGTGTGATATAACAGAACTGATGACAGTATGTTCTTTCTCTCCAGGTTTGTTGACGCGTTAGTTACCATCAGAAACAGGCACAACGATGTCGTGCCAACTATGGCCCAGGGTATCATAGAGTACAAAGAGGCCTTCCCCCAGGACCCAATGACCAACCAGAACATCCAGTACTTTCTGGACCGCTTCTACATGAGCCGCATCTCCATTCGTATGCTCATCAACCAGCACAGTGAGTAACATTCAACCCTTGGTTTTATTTCCCTGGATTGCCGGCATGCAATAAGCACATCTAATGATGTCAGGGTTAGTTGTTGAACCTTCACACGGTATGAAAAACATCTTCCACAGGCAAAGTTCTGTTTTTATTCTCCCTGCATTGTGTCTGAAATGAAGGTTTTCATAGCAGGCTGTGTGACATTAATATACTCACTCTGCTCACTGTCACTTGCCACCCAGAGGGAAAAATAAGTCTCAACCCTGAAATAATCTTTCAGAACATGTCGTCTTGCTAACTTTATTGTCACATCCATTATAGATTTTGATGTGGGATGTTTTTGTTTGCCTGGGGAGCAGTTAGATTCGAGTTAGGCTCCACATCATAAAATTTATACTTAAATATGCAACATACATTACAAAGTATAGACACAAGCAAATGGGATATAAACTACTGGGTTATTTTTACTCCTCCCTCCCTCAGTCAGCACTAATTTACTTTAGATCGTTGTATAAGAAACTAAAACCCAAATTTCTTCCAGTGTATTTGTTGAAGATCAATGTAAGTTGCTTTGGACAAATGAATCTACCAAATGAATGTATTTTTTAACTGTCTAATATCTGATTTGGCTTCAAACACATACTTTATTGTCCTTTTTCTGTGATTTTTTTTTGGGATTGATTCCAGTGTTTTTATTCATAGCATATTATCATAAAAGACTCACATACTTGAACAGCAGATTGCCTGCTCCAGGATGATGATACGCTAGGATTCATCATCGCTCATGTGGAACAAAGATTGTTGATTCATATCATGGTGTGATAGTGTAATCTCTCAAAACTACCGTTGCATGAAGGAAACGCCATTATGCTCATGCTCAGACTCTCATATCTGTCTTACGGCATGTTTCAGCTTCTGCATTTTCTTTTCTTGCACCTTTTATTTTACGATTTAACACATTTCTTGTGTTATTACCTGACCTGGTATCAAACTTAATACTCTCTGGGCAGCAGCTGAAATTTGCATCTAGCAAAGAGCATCAGAAAGTTCCATAGAGTGTATAAAAATAATGGACATAGTCATTGTGATGCCATCCATTCATTTGTGGACTCCAGTTTTGAAGCCTCAAGGTGTTTTGGTCACAGCCATTTTGGATTTTCTGGAGCCAGAAGTGACCATATTTGGACTTATGCAACCTTTTTACATTGAATTTTTTTCATGAATAGAGCTGCTATAAAGTCCCTTCATTACGCCGTCTTTGCTTTTTTTTACAGAGCCAAACAACAGCATAACACTGCCACAGTGTGTGATTTTAGACAGCATGCTGGTGTTCCAGTAGCAATAGAGGCGTGACGGGCATGACATGTGACACAAAACCGTCAGCCTCAAGTGTGACATACAATGTGCGCGTTGGATAGCTCTTTATAAACAGTAACAATGGCATAACATAGCAATAACAATTGTTTACTGTCTCTGTTATGTGGGAGCTGATCTGTTGTTGTTTTCCCAAGTTGTGTACACTTTCAGCCGTGGTTGTTCTTTGAGTTAGCTGCTAACTGCTGCCAGCCCCTTTTTAAATCTTTTTTTCGATGAGTAGCACGTGTTACACGTCGTCAAAACATTACACCTGTCCCGTACATGGTCCTGTCCTGCCAGCTGTCCCTTTGACACAGACATTGATTCGGCACTGTTACTACCTCCGCTGCTGGCTTAAAGGAAAAACACTTCTGTTCCCACACTCTGCGATTGTACCTTTTTATAAAGAATGTTCAGGCATAATAACGGCATGAAATTCCTACCTCGAATGGGCAGCGTAAAAGGGGCTATAGACTGTAGCGACGCCTTGCAGAAAGCCAGTCACTCAAAGTAGCCACATCCTTGATGATACATGACTTTAAACTTTGATAACATGTAAATGTGAGTTGTAAAACATTCAACCCCCATACAATTGTCATAAATAGGTATATCACTTATAAAGACCAAAACTGTTTTTTGTACCAAGCTGCAAACCTGTGTAATGCTGCCGTAAATTTAGGTATTTTAACATGGGGGGGTCTGTGGGGACTGACTGGCTTCTTAAGCCAGCCTCAAGAACCGCAGTTTCCTCATCGGCTTTTTTCTTCCAGCCCTGGAGGATGCTGCTTTGAAAGTACCAAAAGTTTGCTTTGCCTGATTTTCAGTCTTGTTTACTTACTTCAAATATTTGCTTAGTTAAATAAGGATTGTGCTAATTTTAGGCATCTCAAACAATTGCTTTTACATTTAGACAGAATAAACACAAGTTTGGTTTATTCTGTCATTGTTTTGTCTTAAAAAAAAATTATATTTTTCAATGTGAATTAAAAAAAAGTAAAATCTTGACATCAATACCAAAATTTCATTTCATTTATTTTTTATTTATTTATTTTATGTGACTGAAGACGATGATCACTTGGTACGGAGCACAAAAATAACATATAACGGTAACAAAATGATGGCATGCACCATGACTGGAGAACAACACATGATACTAAGAAAAATAAAGGATATTTCTTAAATGATATCAGCCCCAATTTTCATTTTACTTGATATATTGATGGTCCAATAACTACAGATAACAAACTTTATGCTTTCTCTAACATTGACGTTTTCTTTCCTTGCAGCTCTTATTTTTGACGGTACCCTCAACCCTGTCCACCCAAACACCATCGGCAGCATCGACCCTCACTGTGTAGTCGGAGATGTAGTCCAGGGTAAATATGAATTATGTATAAAGTTAAAGTTGTCAGATAGACTATGTAAAATCTTATCTATTTATTTCTACTTTAAACACTAATATTTTATATTTTATGTTGTATTGTAGTCATAATATCTGACACTATTGTCCTCGCTGTTTTTGGTCAGACGCCTTCCATAGTGCCAAAATGCTGTGTGACCAGTACTACCTCCGCTCCCCTGATATGGTCCTGCAGGAGATGCACGGTAAGCGTACATTGATTTAATCTGGCAGGTTAAGTTCAGACCCTAATTTTACCCTTAATGCCGACACCCTGGGGTCCAGAAGTCCTTGTTGTTTGTTCACGAGATTTAAATGAGGAGCAAATGGAGCCAAATCCTCCGTGTGTCCATACAGTACGAGTGTTTGTATACAGATTAACGTTCAGCCAGGTGGACCTGAGAGGCCTCTAATTATAGCACTGAAGCTCAAGTAAAGGCTAAATGAGCCCGGCTCACTGCATCTGACATTATTGACACACGGACCCTTTCCTCTCCGTCCTCTCAAACAGTCAGACCAGAGCTTTGCAGAATAATTTCCACTGGTGGAAAACACCCATGAGTGGTGAGGACAATGAATTTTAAATGAAGTGGAATCAGTTTAAAAACATGTTGGTTGTTTTTTTGTGCAGGCAAGATGAAGGCAAAACATCCAATGAGCATCGTTTACGTTCCCTCTCACCTTTATCACATGCTGTTTGAGCTCTTTAAGGTGGGACACATCAAATAGTTATTAATTATGGACTGATGAATGATATAAGAGTGAAAACCAATTTGACATAACCTTTATGATGTTATCTTTTTTTGTAGAATGCTATGAGGGCAACCATTGAGACCCACGACAACAGCAACTCCCTTCCACCCATTCAAGTTTTGGTGTCTCTTGGAGACGAGGACCTGTCAATCAAGGTGGGTTGCAAGCCCCCCACTAAAAATCTTACTAGTGGACCAACAGTCCTCATCAGGGTCCATCAGTGGACTAGTGTCCCTCATGTCTGTGATATGAATGTAATGATGAAATGATATATTTTGGTGGTTTGAGTTGAAGGTGTGAGAAAGAATAGTCTCAGTAACATTGTTAACACTGTGCTACATTACAGAGAAATACAAACCGTACTAATGAACCTTCATTAATATAGGCCTATATTTTATCTCCAAGTGCACGTCACACACTGAGCGAGCCGCCTGTTAATGACGCTGTGGGCTAATGGGCATGTAGCTACTTCCATGTTTCACATGATACGTCATGTTTGTAGTGGACCAATGAAGATGAGTTTACATATCACCTTGGGTTGGTCCTTCACCTTCTCAAAATGATTCCACACTTTGGATTTCCTGCCCCACATGTTATTAACTAGCCTGTGGAATAACCGCAGGTACCAGCCCTGGAGATTAGGGGCCGTACACATGCCGCAATTTAAATCACCTGGAAACGCATGGTCAGGCGCTGGGCCTTTTCTGTGCCAGCTTTCAAGAGTGTGACAGCAGGTTTCATCTGAGGTTGCTAAGCAACCTTAACAAGCTTTTTATCATAGCCTGTTTACCTGAGTACCTGAGTGCAGAGCTGATCTTCTTCCAGGAGCTGTTTATAAGTGTGTAGGCCTGTCGTCCATGGGACAAATGTAAAGCTCTGGGTAGCCCTGCACTAACATGATCAACTTTTCCCTGTTTATCAGACTGAATATTTACAGAAGAAGGGAACGATATCTGTCAGCTGTGATTGGTTCATAACCTGACTCCTGTCTGACTGCTGAGCGTGGACACTTCCTGTGTCTGTCCTTTTAAATTATATTCCCACATGGTCCAGTCATATGGGTTTTGAGCTACAAGAACAGCTGGATGAATAAAGGCAAATATAGGAAATGCACAGAGGGACTCCTTCCTGCCTTGATGTTCACATACTTACTAATAGCAGGTGGATTAGAGTAAACAGGAATGTGGGTGTGTTTTTGTATGTTTTTAAGCTCTGTGTGAACCAGCAAGTTTAGCAGGTTTAATGAAGCCTGTAAAGATGAAACATTTCCACTACGTTAATCTTTCACACTGTTGTCTTCGCTCAAGTTCATATCAGTTTAGTATTAAATAAATTATCATACAGCCTTGTTAAAGACAAAGTGTGGTATGCCTTTGCTCTCAGAGCCAAGTGTGCCACCTTATTTTGTCGTCGCCTCCCAAATCCTTCTCTGAACCTGTTAGGTAACGACTCCACCCTCAATTAATCGCAGTGCCAACTGAAAGCAAAGCTACTAAGCTCTGATAAGATTAGCTACACAGGCTGTGTGCTTTCATAAACAATGTCTTTGTGCCCTTGTTGTTACCAGGATGTGTAACTGCTTGTTGTGACTCACACATACTGTACACAGTCAGTGATGTCACACACACAAATAAAAAAAAAAAACAAAAAAAAAATCGAACTGCTTAAAGTGAAATTAAGGACTCAGCTGCATGGAATAATATTTTTATATCAACAATGGATGACATGTCTGTATATAACGTGAACGATGACACATCTACAGATAATTATCATCAGATTCTGCAGTTTCCATTTTAATTTCTTTCAGCTCATTGTTTTGGTTTTACCCCCCACAGTTGTTTTTCGTCACAGTTAGTGACTAACTGATGAACACAGTGGAGCTTTGAGCTGCGAAAGATCAAGAAATTTCCCTCAGGAATTAGCGGAGCCCGAAACAGAGCTAATAGGAAAGTGAATTTTGACTTGAACTCATCAGGGGCCCAGAAACATGACAATAAATGAGTGCTAATGTTGCTCCATGTCTGCTGGAGTTCTAGATTAAGGGATAGTTTAGCTTTTTATGAATTTGGTCATATAAGGAAATAACTTTGAGTCAGTGTGTTACCTGCAGTAGATGTCGGTCGGCACACCCTCGTTTGGAGAAGCAGCCAGGAGTACCAACATGAAAGCTTAGCCATGCACTGCAGTGGATGGGGTCAGCAGCAAAACGTATTTTAGCCACCTCAAAAAAGGCCCACCGAAAAAACAGTAAATATCAGTTCAAGTGTACGCTATATTTAGAATATTTTCACCACTTTTCCTTGCTGTCAGTCTGAGGTTTCTCCATTGAGTCTTTGACTCAATAAAGTCTCTTGAAAACCAGACTCAATGGAGGAAAAACAGTATTTTAACAATGCCAAACACGGGAGCTGCAGGTCTAGTCATGTCATTTTGTTTGTGTTATTGTGTGACCTTGGCATTTGGGTCAGTTTGGATTCACCAAAGTCTCACAATAACAAGAGCTAACTAGCTCATTGAGTCAACGGCAGACCAGCAGCTCCAGTGTTCAGCGAGCTAAAACTACTGTATTTGTCAGTGGAGTGTGGTGGCTTTGACAAGAGCATTGAGCCACCAATGGCTTCACGGGTGGGACCTTTTTTTAGGTGGCTAACGTACATTTTTGCTACTGCCCGGGTCCACAACAGTACATTGCTTAGCTTACGTGGCAACATGCCTGCTTCTCCAAACTGAGGGTGTGCCATGTGCTTTAGGTAATATGCAGACTAAGGATAAGTGCCTCATACAAGCTCACTTTAAAGGATCAAAACCATCCCTTTGAGATACTGTTTGCTCGCATATTCAACAGCCAACTTCAAAGGCAGTAATGTGTCAATGCTGTGTTTACAGCTTTTTGTGCTGCCCGAGGTGGCCAAAAAAAGTAAAACTCTTCTAAAGATTAAAAGCTATTGAACATATTTCTTTTGACTGAAACACACTTGGAAATGACCCATAAATGTATGAGGAGCCTTAGAGGAAAGAAGAAGCTGAAGTTGGAGTACTAGATGGGGATAAAGGAGAGCCGTCTCTTTTCAATGCATCTTTTTTTGCCTGCTCTTGATAATTTGGCACTAGATTCCCCTTCACTATATGTTTTCTCGGATCCTCCACTTGACCTCCTGCACATTTACCGTGAGGATATGTGGAGTGAACAAACAGAGAGCCACTTAGCTTCTACTGACAGTTGAGACCATGTGCTCACGACAGGCAGGCACTTGTCTGCTGGCATCATCTCCACCTTTTTATGGCTCAGCACTGTTCAAGGACCTCACGTCATTCTCTCTCCTTTCACTGTCTCACCACTCTCTGTCTGCCTCTGTCTGCAGGTGAGTGACAAGGGCGGCGGCGTCCCCTTTCGAAGAATTGAGAACCTTTTCAGCTACATGTACTCCACCGCTCCTGCTCCGCAGATAGGAGAGCACACACGGCCTCCGCTGGTGAGTAGAGATACAAGCGGTGGGATGCTTTAGTGTATCAACTCGATTTCACGCCTACATATATAGGCTATTGAAAAGCACAAATATATATATATTTTTGCAGAGTGTTAATTGCACCATATGTCATGTAGTTGCATTTCTGTGCAGCCTGCAAGCATTAAAATGCTCATTTAGACTCCTTCCTATTTAAAGATTGAAATCCTGGTATCATTTTCTCCCTCTAAAACGCAGTGACCTACAATACACAAAGCAAACTTGACAAAAGAGCAGTTTGTTCCATGGAAGAGCGCCGCTGCTTGCAGTGTGACAGAGAACAAAGCCTTCTTAAACCCTTGATCCCCTCTCTCTCTGTGCAGGCTGGCTTCGGCTACGGTCTGCCCATCTCACGTCTCTACGCCAAGTACTTCCAGGGGGACCTGCAGCTCTACTCCATGGAGGGCCACGGCACAGACGCTGTCATCTACTTGAAGGTGAGCCAGACGTGGTGATGGTGCATGAAACTGTGACAAGACGCCAGGAGTTTGAAATTCTGCAGCGCAGAGAAAGCTGTCTCGTGGCACACTTTTTGCTCAGCACACAGCAAACTCTGCAGACCTGTGGAGACAGTGCAGGTATGGCAGCATGTTTGTAATTACATCTTGTCTTCTTGACCCTCCAGGCGCTGTCAACAGACTCCATCGAGAGGCTGCCGGTGTACAACAAAACCGCTCTGAGGAACTACAAAGTGAGCCAAGAGGCCGACGACTGGTGTATACCCAGTAAAGAGCCTCTTGATCTGAGCATATATAAGGTTCCCAAGTGAAAATGTCCTTCATACCTGGTGCTTCAAGTCTACAAATTTTTGTCCTCATATTCCCATTTCATCATCTGTCAAGGCAGATGTGGGCACCAAACCTTTTCCACCGAGAGGGGTCATCTTCAGACTAAAGCCCTCTTATATTTCAGTCTGGTTTTAGCAGTAGCATATTCATGTTGCTTTCAGTCCCCGCTGTCCGTTTGGGTTCTTCATAGGAAAATAGAAAACTGCTACTAACAGAAAAGACTCCATCTCTTAGACTTTGGAGATGCAGCTCCAGTGTTGCATCATGTGCAGGTAGACAGAGGCAGCACTCAGCATGTTACAAGTGTGGTGTTAAAAAAAGTGGGAATATGGTTGGACTGACGTAAAGGAGGGGTTAAATACTCCAGTTTAAGACGCCACACATGCAGTTATGTAGTTACTGCAGATGTTTGAGGAGAGACAAGGAGGGATTGAGTTGATTGGAGGGGGACCCAAGAGATCCTGTAGGAGATGTCACCCAAGCCTTACAGTAGCAACTTCACCCAAAGGCTCATTTCATTGAAATACTTGAAGTATCTAAAGAAAAACAAAAGTAATGTTGCACCTTGTTAAATTTTAAAGTACTGTAATACTGTTGGATCTGTCGATTTGAACAAATGTATGACTTTTAAGTTGAGTGGTGTTGTGCTTTTTGCATGGATATTTGTTTTGATATTTCAGCCGTTAAGGTTTTAATCACAGTATTCACGTTGACTGATAAGATACAGTGTTATCTTAACATCAGTTTTCTGGACCAGGCTGAGTGTAATCCACTCTCTTCTGTGCATTAATTACAGAGACAAAGAGTATTACATGAAAGAAACTTACAGCACTATAGGGCCCAAGCTCTCTGTGATATACCAGGTTTTACAGCCAGACACCAGAGGATTTGTATCGCTTTTGATTGGAGGTTTAATGCTTTTAGCTGAGTTCAATAGAAGCTAGTGTTATTAAACCCCAGAAAGCCGTGCGTGTCATGTTCGAGTTTTCTACCAGTCTTTGATCCAATAAAGGAAGGCCAGTCTCAGATTGTACATTACACTGTGCCATATGAGGAAAAATGTCCCAGGTCCATATGTGTTAAACGTGCACAGTTTTTGTTTTGTATAAATTTATCTTAATCATACAGTAAGTTAGAGGTTATTTTTATAGCTGCATTTTTTGCGACTAAATTGATTGTACATAGTGTGAATACAATCTAAATAATAAAGAACAACCTAAGAACTGAATGCTTCTCTGTTTGATTTTACCCTGTGCTGTGTGTGTGTGTGTGTGTGTGTGTGTGTGTGTGTGTGTGTGTGTGTGTGTGTGTGTGTGTGTGTGTGTGAGAGCAGACTACAGTTGATTAGGTGAACAGAGGTGATTGATTATATCAATCAGTGGAGGATCCCTGTGGTGTAGTTTTTTCTTGCAGCTGTGTGGGAAGAAAGTGAAGAAACTAAGGCCTTAATTATAACACGCCCCCAACCCCATTATTCAAATATGCTCCCCAATATATTGATAAACATATAAATAAATAAAAAACTGCCTATGCTACAACCGGGAACCACACACTGCCGTGCAAAGTCATCATTAGCAGATGTAATCAGAGCCATAAATCAGACAAAATGCCATTTTCATTACTACTGGAACAAGTATGATGTACTGCAGTTCTGCGTGTGGTTTGTCCAAATGGTGTTGCCGTATCCTAGCAAAAGCCATCGTTCATTGTGAGTGCTGCATTTTTTTTTTAAGCAAACACAAAAGTGTAAATGCAACAGCTAGACGTAAAAACATTAGCATTTTAAATGAGCTACACTTTCGGTCACATGACTTCAACATCGCCACCACTGCTGATGCGGAAGTTAGCATTGCCCTTGTTCCCTTGCTAAAAGCCAGTGGGATGTTGCCATTGAATTTGGAATTGAATGAATGAATGAATGTATGAACTTTATCTATATAGCACAGTTCATGCACAAAGTGCTTTACAATTCAGCGGCAGAGACAAACAGCAAAGAAATAAAACCATTCAATTACACAACACTCACTGAAGGAGAAAAGAGAAGAATAAATATATTTATCAATCAATAATTAATCAAGTAATAAAAAATACATATACACAAACATATTAACAATATTAAAACAGATAGCTGCCAGTTATAGGCTATGCTATGAAGATATGTTTTGAGTCTTTTAAAACTGTCCATTAATGCAGAAACTAAGCTCTGTGACAAACACAAGTTTATGATACTTGCACGTTTTCTTCAACAAGACAGTCTTAACAAATTAGCTTTGTTTTTATGATATTTAAAGTATAAATGGAATTGCCAGAATTAAAAAGCTAACAACAGGCTACACAGAAACTACAGACACATGACTTTACAGCACTACCACAACGAGGCTGTTCAGCTGTGTTTGGTGTGATAACGTTCTGTCGTCTCACGTAGCCACTTGTTAGCAACCGTCTTTTTAAGACATGCAGAGTCTTCAAAATTTACAACTGAGGTTTTTACTGATGTATTTTATGTCATAGAAAAAAACTTGAAAGTCTCACAGACCTTATTTCAGGCATCTAACCAAAAAACTATTTAAATATGCTAAAATGCTAACTTAGTTCCGTGTTTTAGGACTCATTCCTGCACCCCTCTGCTGCTGTGGGTAAGTACAATCATCGTCCAACACTTTACTGTCTTTATTCACTTACTTTCAGTTCATTTAAAGTGGGAAGCTGCAATGTGTCGATAATTTATGTTGCGCTGCATGTATAATTTACGTATGTATTTCTGTAATAGCAGCTTTCATCAATTGCAAATTGATAGACTGTATAGCTGTACCTGCTTATCATTAATAATATAATATAACAGAGAATGAGTTCTTAATTCTTTAAATTTCTTTGCAGGTGAGGGGACGCCCAGACTCCCCAGCAGATTCAGTCCTCTCCAGTGTTGACTCCATGGCTACAGCCTTCGGAGAAACAAAGCGTGGAGAGTTTTTACCTCAGTGTCACTGGATCTATTCTGAAACCGGTGATGAGATCATGTTGAGCAACTGTACCCTGCAGCCATTCCAGCAGCAGACCCTCAGGCATTCATAGAAAAATCTGATTGCGTACATGGTCACAGACAGATTTATGTCTGTAGAAGTTTCCACCACGCTGGTGTTCCTCTGCCTCTGGGTACAAAGAGTGACAACGTGGATCACACTTCTACAACTTTCCTCTTCTGGCCCAGAGCCCACTGAGGCAGGGGTCTTGGGGAAACAGACTGGTCATGGTCTTGTGGTTTGACATCAGGGGCATGTGAGAGTCATGCAGCTAAAGGGAAGGAGCCGAAAGGGAGTCCTAATAATAGACAATGAGCCTGTGTTGGCTTTTTTTGTTTGTTTGTTTATTTGTTTTTTCGTGTTAGTAATGACTGTGGTGAAAAGTAACACAGCACATTAACTTAGTGCTGTACTTAATTTTTAGGTACTTGTACTAAATTTTCTACACTACCTACTCAGCAGCCCTTTGTGTGTGTGTGTGTGTGTGTGTGTGTGTGTGTGTGTGTGTGTGTGTGTGTGTGTGTGTGTGTGTGTGTTTGAGGGTCTGAAGGTTATGTTGTACAATTTATTATCTGCCTTGCTTTGATGTTTGTTAATTTAAAAGTTCCCAAATTAATTTTTAAAAACTACATCACAGTACACTAACTACTGCACTTGTAATGAGCTAAAACTAAACCAGCAACAGCATTAAAATGCTGCTCCTACTGTATAATCTGAAAACATATATTTCAGTATGGTAATACATGAAACTTTGAGTGCAGGACTTTTCTAATATTTTTCATTTTCATTGTGATAATTATTAACACGTAGTTTTGAGAAAGTATACAGGTGCTATATTTTATCTGGCTCATTTTCCTGGGGATGCCCCTCTGTTCTTATTGATGAATGAAAGACCCCGTGGGTGGCAGATGTCAAGCGAGGCTCACTTTACACTCAGTCTCATGTTTAAACGGGCCAGCAGGCCAACAGCAGCTGATCTAAATGTGGCCAGTGAACCAGGATGTTTACCTCGAGCCCACCACAGCTACATCGAGGAGTGGAAAGAATCCAACAGTGCCCTTCTCCTTATCTCATACAAACAAAAGGCTGATAAACTCTCCATAGCAACATCAAGAACAACTGCGACTACAGTACAGTACAGCAGTGACAGGAACATTGTGTACATGTACGTGTGTACTGCAGTTCTTAGGAACATCTTTTATGTAACATCCTTTTTACATAAGGTGGCCAATATGTACTGATCAAAAAAGAACAAATGGAACAAAGGTTCAAGTCAGATGATTCACATTTATTTAAAATAATAACATTAAATATCGTGGTGTTTCCCAGCCTGGGATACTGATCCCAGTAGAAACTTCTGCTGCTGGCAGATGGTATGTGGAGGATAGATGAGTAGGTTAACTAATAAAAATATTTATATTGTGATGCAAATAAAAAAGATATATGGACACAGTGAGTCAGTTGTAATGCCTAAAACACATTTTACAGTGTTTTGTTAGCATTTGTGCAGAAAAGGTGACACAGCTGGCTAAAAGTAATGGATACATGGTTAACATAGATTAAGTAATGGATAACAGATAACTAAAAGTAGGCTAATAAATATAATTTAATGGTTAAAAAGTTAGCTAAAGGTGATGGGAAAATTGTTCAAATTTAGTTAGAAGTCAAGGTGGTGAACTGACACCTCTCCAGCTACCAGTCCACGCTCCATATTTTGGTCCGGTTGGGGACTTGGACTGGCAACCCTCCGGTTCCCAAGCCAAGTCCCTATGGACTGAGCTACTGCCGCCCCCAGAAAAACTAGGGCCGCCCGAACAGGGACTTGAACCCTGGACCCTCAGATTAAAAGTCTGATGCTCTACCGACTGAGCTATCCAGGCTCTAATTTCCCATTCATTCTGGTTTCCCACGCCTCCCTGCCACTTCTACC
This sequence comes from Cephalopholis sonnerati, assembly GCA_019142605.1. Classification (NCBI taxonomy): domain Eukaryota; kingdom Metazoa; phylum Chordata; class Actinopteri; order Perciformes; family Serranidae; genus Cephalopholis; species Cephalopholis sonnerati. The sequence continues at coordinate 36,495,758 of JAGQAX010000020.1, forward strand.
TGCCAACCTATCACCTGTCGACACACTTCCCACTCCTGCCTGTCCACCACACCCACCTTATCAAGGCAACTCAGTTCACCTGTTCTGATCACACGGAGCAAGTAAGGTTATATATACCCCAGCCTCGCAGACACTCTGCCTCTGACCTGTCTGCTTTGTCTGATTCCTGGTAAATGCCTCAGCCTTCTGTCCCCGACCATGAGACCTGCCTCTGCATCCTTGGTTACTGTTTGGCTGTGGCTGCTTGGAGTTTTGATCCAATGACACCACAGTGTGAGTGTTTCAGTCAGCTTACCTGTTTTTTCTCTGGTCCAGAGATTTTCACCGTGTTGCCACACTCGCAACACATGTGTATGCATCCTGTAAGTACTCACCTGCTGGCTTCTCAACCTGCCTTGCTTAGTGCCTTCCGGTTCATCTGTTTGGACGGTGTACTTACCTGTTTTTAGATTTTCTGCCTCTTCGACTGCATCCCCTGCCTGCTCTTCCATGGTACTGTTACCTATCATTGAACAGAGCTGTGTTTGTTGTTGGCCTACTGCTTCTGCTCACTTGCCTGCCTCTTGGCCCAGTTTGGCCTGCCAAACCAGCTGGGCTGCCAAGGACTCAGTGGAGAGACTTTGCTGGAGTGTTTAACCGAACTGTGTGCTGTTTACTTGCCCTGCTAAATGTCATCACCAGCTGTTCCTGGTATCTGTTGTGCTGCTTTTGGGTCCGAATACTGCCCATTACAGCACAGTAGAGTAGTGCAGGAATGAGATCTAAAACCAAAGAAACTAAAAGGTTATTTTACAGGTTCCTTACCTAATTCAGAAATGAGTTAGCATTTTTCCAATCTCAGTTCCTTCGTCTCAAAATTCTTTTTGAATGGGTTTTTTGCTAGACACCTAAAATAAGTCTTTTGGTTAGCACAAGCTCTTAAGACTTTCATGTTCTTTTTTATGACATAAAATACATCAGTACCCCTCTCGTGAACCACCTTTAGGTGTCTAAAAAAAGGCGATTGCTAACAAGTGGCTAAAGAAGACCACAGTCAGAGAGTGAGGGTGTCATCACACCAAAGATGGCTTTACAGCTTTGTTGTGGTGGCAATGTAAAGTCATATGTCCTTAGTGTAGTTTCTTTGTAGCCTAACATTACTTCTGGCTATGCATTTATACTTCAAATATCCTAAAACAGTGCTAATTTGTTAATTTGTTTGCTGAACAAAATGTGTAAGTATCATAAACTTTTGTTTGCCACAATACTTATTTTCTGCAATAATTCAAAATAATGCAATGGGAAAATCTCATTGTTTTTTTTTTTTCAACAAGGGAACAAGGGCAACGTTGGCCTACGCACCAAAGAAAAGTCCCTGCAGCACTCTTTGGCTGACATAGATAAAGATAGCTAAAAGCAAGCTAATAAAGATAATTGCTAAATAGTTAGGAATTGAAATGGATACACTGTTGGTATAGTTAGCTAAAAGTAACTGTTGGTATAGTTAGCTTAAGGTAATGGATAATAGGTAGATAAAGTAGCTTATGTAATGGGTAATAAAAAGTGATAAATGGTTGAACTAGTTAGCTAAAGTAATAAATTTAAAAAGTACTTAATGAACAGGTGAAATAGCTAATAAATAAATAGCTTAAATGTTCAAACTGTTAGCTAAAACTAATGGAGTCCAGCATCTGCCACTCCGGGGCGGCTACATTAGGTAGTACAATGGAAACTTGACCAACTGACAGTTGAGTTGTATGAAATAACATCCAGTTTCAAATCAGTTTAAATGAACACATTCTGGTTGGGTGATGTCGATGACCATGTGCAAGGGTCTGTGGGGGATGTTGGACAAAAAAACTAATTGGAAACCCACCAAAACGAAACAGAGTACATGTAGTCTACACTGAGGACAAACAACCTGGCTCTGCATAGTAAAATCCCTCAGTGACCTGTGGCCTAGTGCCCTGCTACTGATACTAACCATCCACAACCTGCCAACACTGTGGCTGCCAACAGAGACCACGCTGCCATGCCAAGTATTTTCATGAAGAGTCGGTACGGAGAGGAAACTTAGAAACTCTGGTTGCTTTGACATTGGACTTTTTCATGATGTGCTGCAGGTGTCTGTAATGAAGCATGTGTTGTACCGTTGGAGTTTTCCTCTGCTCCAATTTCTGTCAGTCTTCCTGTCATGAAGCTCCGAAGAACCATCCTATTCTCTCTTCAACTAAAGAACAGTGCTGGGTCATTATAATGATGCGGTAATGGTGCTCAAGTTGGCTCTGCTGTTCCCTCCTAGTGGTCTATTTGGTAGAGACATCCGCTTCTTGGGCTGATTAATTTGCACACAAGCAGTGTAAGCAGTTATATAAAATTCCACATAAGCAGAATTTCCTGTATATGAGGTGTTTGGGCCGATGTGAGGGAAAGAAAGGTGGGAAAATAGTATTCAATAATACATCCTTGCTGGGATCTCAGAGTTCTGTCTTGTCTTGTCTCTTTTGCAAAATATTTTTGCCTCTAATTTTAAAGACATCATGCACATGTTTTAGCAACGGCTTTATTCTGCACTTGTTTGTTAAATATTAAATCATAATTTCGATAATAGATTCTGTTCAGCATGAGTTGCGTCTCTCTCATGAATGCTGGTTGGACCATTTTCCTACTTCATCCATCTGTGGACACTTTGTAGTAATTACTCTGACAAAAGAACAACTTTTACACTTAAACCGCTCCGTGCTGACCATACAGACTGAAAAGCTGCCAATGTCGCACTGATTTCATGTCTACATTTACAACAAGTTTGTGAAAAGTAGCACCCTAAACTGAGTGGGAAAGATGCTGTTAAACTGAAGTCTGTAAAATCCCCCTTTGTTTGTGCTTTTACTCCGTCGCCTACTGATGAGTAGGCTGTATAAGGGCATTTAAGGACAGTGGTTGAGTTTCTCATCATGCTGATATAACAGTAACTTTGGGCAGTTTGTTATGAGTGAAATACACACTTATATGATATCTTTGGAAGATCTCCAGTATTTAATAAAGCTTGTCAGACATAATGAATATGATTTGTCATCTCAATGATTTATTATTCTCTCAGCTCTGACATGGCCTCTCTCCTGTCATCTCCTGGCTGCATAGGTCAAGGTACATTTACGTTAATTATAATATCTTAGTATCACGGATACTACTGGTATTTTCTACCTCTTCTAATGAAAACCTTTTTTAGAGAATAATGCTAATCTAATGTTAATGTTTGTATGTGTTTAAGTGATTGATGAGCCTGAGTTTAACCTTTAAAAATGTTTCACAACTGTCAAATTATGGTGCAGATGATCCAGATTATAACTTTATTTCAATACAAACATAAGATCACAAGTCACAACTACATAAGATTACATCTTAACAAAGTAAGACAAAGTAAATATAAGCAGACACAATATATTGCTAAAAAAAAAGCAGTATTGTGGTGTATTTTTACACCTGCGTATGCTTCCAATAATTAAAGTGTGTAATATTCTTTTCAACTAATAGGGGAGGGTGGGGTTAGGTGGGACAGGGGGACAGTCAAGACACTGCCTTTTATCCAGTTAGAAAGCAAGTACGGCAAACCATTTATTATGCTTATACTAACCCCACCCTCTGGACTTTCAATTTCAAAGTGGAGACCATGTAACTGTTCCTTGAATTGTATTCAATTTTGAAATCTGAAGCTTGTAAGTACATTTTTGGCTTTTTGGTTACTTTCCTCCCATCATACTGTTTTTAGTTATGCGACATACTAAGAGCATATCGTTGGAAAGCTGATTTTCTGGTTCATGCTAGTAGTTATATTTTTGTTGGTAGCCAGCAAAGGACTCCAGAGCATGTCTGCTCTCCCTGTAATGGTTGGGACAGTATTGTTTATAGTTCCTGTCATGTTACAAATTAACAGAAAGAAGACAAAAACAAGACAAAAGCTTTTCGTAACTGAATAGGACACAGTGTGAATTTATTGCATGAATTCATAGAGGCCTACATTTCAACCCCTGAGCGTAAATTGAATATTCGGAGATCAACTATTTTGCTGTATTACTTTTTTTTTTTTTTTTAACTCTAAAGTTATTATTATTGACTTTTTTTCCCCAAATGCAATAAAGTCAAAAGGCTACATAAATCTTTAGGTCACATGTAGCCTATAGTATTCTAATTGAGCTGATAGGTGCCTCTGAAATGAAGACAGCCAAATTCTATATCAAATAATTTGTGAAAATACCGTAAAACTTCAATAACAGCCCGGGATATTATTTGCTCAAATCACTGAAATTAACCAGCCTATATTTGGGACAGGCCTTTAATTCCTCACACACAAAACTGTTGCTCAGCAAAGATCTGAAATCCAATCAAATTGTTTATTTAAAGCAGTATGAATATTACTTATTATACTTATATTACATGGCGCCTGTCCATGGGCAGCCCCCTCACTCTGAAATCTCTCCATTGATGCATGTATAGGTCCTGTTTGTGCATGTGTGTGGGTATGGTCAGGCCTGTGTGTATATGATTTCCCCTCACGGGATTAATAAGGGTATTTAAATTAAAATTAAATTAAAACTTATATATAAATTATCCTTCAGATTATACATCAGTTATGAATCAATAATTTGATCCAGCTCCGACAAACAGAGCATCAGAGAGAGTTATGGCACTTAAAGATCACGGCACCCAACATACCAACACAACACCACTTTATCATATTAAACAATACTCACAACTTGGATTAAGTTTTATGAAAAACCTCTTGAATCTTTTGTTCTGAGGACTTTTCATGGGCTAATGGAATATGAATAACTTACAGTGTAATCGAGGAATGGACACATAATTTGAGTTAGCCAACAACCCGCAACTTCTATTAAAAAAATTGTTTGACTTTTAATTGAAATTTTACTATAAAATAGTTTCACAAAGTTTTCTTTTTCTCAACAAAATGTGTGAACAAGTGACACTGTTTTTAACAAAATTTTTAAGCCCAGAGGTGTCCCAGCCACTCTGGGGGGGGCAGGGTTTTTAAGAAAATGCACTCCTTATCATTTTACCACAGTTGGGTAAGTCGGGCTCTAAAATCTTGATAAACTGTGAGCAGACACTCGTGTCTGTGTAGGGATCAGTTCTTTTCCATTATTGTTTAAGTAGTCTGTGAGAAATGAAAATTTATTTCACGTCAACACAAAAATGTCCCAAGTGACCCCGCTCTCCCCTATTATTATTCAGTTGTTACCATTCTTGCATTTATATTGAACACAGATGCACATATTTGTACTTATTTTGTATAGCTATAGTTTGTTTTTTTTATTTTGCAGCATAATGCATTTACTTTTTTAAATACTTATATTTTTGTTTTCTTTTAATTTCTCTACGTTAAACATGATTGAAACTGTGTTTTTCTGATTATAAAATTCAGCAGTATTGCAACTAATTAGTCCAAATATACCAAGTATTGGGCCTATATTTGATCCAAAACAGTAGCAAGCATAATCGTGATAACTACTTGGATTAATTAAATAAAATGTGTTGCCTTCATAAATAGCACTTATTTATTTCATAAGTTGTTTTTAATTCTGATTTTTCTTTCTTCTTTTTAGTTGCACTAATGTGATTTTGTTTAAATAAATAAATCTAACTAGAATCTATATTTTTTCTCATTGCAGTAAAAGTATGTACTTCTCTGCTGAGATGATTCAGACTTCATGCCCAGTGATTATGATCTGTTTGCATCTGTACATAAACTGCATGTTCCTCCAAACAATGCAGACATTAAAACAGTGATTCCATGTGATTATACAATGAGTAAGCGAGAAACCATTTTTACATAACTATTGTGCAACTGTTGTTGTCCCCAGATGGTTGTCTTAGCCGTGGCTGTGTTTGTAGCATTGTCATCATGTGCAGTTGGCTGCACGGGGAGCACAAATTCTGTGAGTACGAGCTTTGTTCACGGATGTTGCGAGCCTAGAAGGCAGATGGAACTTAAAATTCATACATTATGCAACAAAAGTTTTTCCCTTTTCCCAGATGTTGTTTGGCACAGACAGAACTGCGCTGTGCTTTTGTCACACTGAACTTATAAAGAGAATAGAACATTACATTACATTAAAGGCAATTACTTACAAAGTTGTGTGACAGACTCAAGTTTTGTTTGACATGTAGTTTCATTTTCTTTTTTTTTCTTTTTTTTTTTTTTTACAGACAGCTGAAGCTTTGGAGCGTGGAAGATCAATCCATGGCTGTGCAACTACTGTAGCTGCTGTGTTCAAGGTGATATGACGTACTGTACCTGTTATCTCATCCATTTAGTTATTCAGTAGAAAAATAATCAGCTATTTTGATCTCGGTTAACTGTTTCAAGGTCCTTTTCAAGGAATTATATCTAACATTCTTTGGCTCCAGCTCTAATAGATTTACTGCTTTCTTTGTCTCATGTGTCCAGATAGTTCATATTTTTGGGTTTGGGTCTGTTCCTGGTTTATAGACCAAAGAATTATTTGATCCATAGAGAGAATAATCATCAGATTAATTAATGGTTTTAAAAGTTGTTATTTGCAGCCAAATCTGTGATGAATGCTTTGCAAATTGTCATTTCTCATGAAGCACATCAGGCCTTTACCCTCATCACACCTGTCCATGGCTGTAGCCAAAATTTTAGAAGTCAAGGAGACCAAAAGAGTCCAAAATCCCCCCAGTACAATCCCGCCAACTGGAGAAATGTTTTCACCTTTAAATTACATTTTGTTAAGTTCACCTATAGTATGATCTTAAAGGTATAGTTCAGATTTTTTGAAGTGGGGTTGTATGAGGTCCATAGTCATTGTATTATATACAGTAGATGTCAGTCAGCACGGCCAGAGTTTGGAGAGGCTGTCTAGAGTCCAACACAGAAGCTCAACAACGTACATCTGTGGAAGTATCAGTAACAAAACGTATTTCAGCCACCAAAAAACATCAGTATCATTTTGAATGTACACTATATTTAGAATGTTTTCACTACTTTGCCTTACCGTCACACAGCAATTTCTGAGGAGGAACTGAAGCTGTTATATCGCTCTCCTCAAAGCCAGACTCATTGAGAAAAACAGTGATTTAACATAACTGAACACAGGAGCTGCTGGTGTACAGCTGCCTCTGTCGGTTATTTTGTTTATGTTATTGTGTGACTTTGGCAATTAAAAGGGTTGTTTTGGATTCACCAAAATCACACAATAGCACAAACCAATCAGCTGATTGAGGCAGCGGTAGATCAGCAGCCCCTGTGTTCAGCAAACCAAAATTGTTGTTTTTGTCAGTGGAGTCTGGTGGCTTTGACAAGAGCATAGATGTGGAAGTAAACCCATAAATAGCTCCCCCGTCAGAACAGGCTGTCTGATGGAAGGGTAAAGTGGTGAACTCTCAATACTGTGTACCCTTAAACTGATTAGATTTTTTTAAGTGGTTAAAATATGTTTTGCTGCTGTCCCCGTCCACAGCGCTACACTGCTTTGCTTCCATGTCGCCACTCCTGATGCTTCTCCAAACTGGGGGCTTGAAACTAATGACTAAGGAGAAATCTGGACGCTGCGGCTGGACCATTTGGGAAGCACTGATCTACTGTATATAACGCTGACTGTGGATAAGTACCCCATACAACCCCCTTCAAAAACTCCAAATAATCTCTTCAATATTATTTTAAAGTTGTTCTCACTCTGCTTGGTAAATTAAATCCTTTATTTTGATTAAATATCTTCAGCTTTTTGCCCCAAAATCATATCCAATAGTAAGATATGTTAGCCTCCTCCTGTTGCCACTAACCACCTTAATTTTCAAGAAAAAAAAAGCTCAACTCTGTCTGCTCTAGACTTGACAAAAGCTGCAACATCTGACAGTATTATTCTGTTAATCCTTAAGTTTTATGAATCTCCAATAGTTTGATGGCTTTTTAATTGAGGTTGCAACATTTCAATCTTTACTAAAAAACTGCTCACTCTGCTGTTTTGCAGGAGATGGAGAGTGTAAGGTGTGAACAAGCAACACTTCAGCAGCAGCAGCAGCAGAACGCTCTGACTCAGGTAGCCTCTATATAAACTTCTTGCAGTCCGTCTCCGTGCTGCACATCAGCTACTGGATGTGTAATTTTCCTCATTCACAGATTCACATCAGAAAAGAGCTCAGAAGAAGGTCAGTCAGTCAGAAAAATAACTTTATTTTTACATAAAATAGAATGATTTACAGCATTCACTCTCAGTTCTTTCTGTGCTGCGACCCACTGTACTCTGTAGACCAAACTCTGGCCGAGTTACAGTCAATAAAATATAAACTGGTGGAAAATCTCTGCTGCCAAGCTGGAACAAACATATTTATGGTTAAAATGATGACGAGGAAGACAAGCTGCATTTCTCGGAGGAAGAGTCAAGTAGACAGTGGTGACCCCCCTCCCACAAGCTAAATTTTCTCTATATATTTTTGGTTCCAAAGGATGGCATCACCTCTTCTACAATGGAAAAAGTCTCATGACACAATACAGTACGATATGATACGATATACATCATTGTTCCCATGGGGAAATTTGTCTTGGACTTGGAGCACCATAAGCAAAGCAAAAGCAAAAATGCCTCAGAGATGCACTCCTGTGAGCAAATGTAGCACCCACTCCCCACTGTGGCTGGCAGGAGAGGAGCATCGTCACCTGCAGAGTGTGTTCTCAGCAGAAGAAGAACTGGCCAGGCCTCGATGTCTACGAGTCCACTGAGCTGTCATCTGGCTTACTGTGTAGGTATTAACTGAACATTGTTTCATTCCCAAGCTGTACATTTTCTCTGCATCGCTCCTCTTTCTGCAGCTTCAGTGTGAGGTGAAGGGCCATGATGATGCTGTGTGTCTATTCTCAGACATCAACACACTTGTATGTGGGCGGTGCAGAAGAAACAAGTCCTGTGTGAGCCCCATGAGGATAACTGGAGGTGTGAAAGAATGAAAAGAAGTAAGTTCTTCTCATTATTATAAGTTCATGACTCATGTCCCTTTTGTCAGAAGATCTACACAAACATGCTAAACAAACATAATATAACTGGAGGCGAGCTTGTTTTTTAAAAGTCAAATCACAAGCCCTCCCAACCCAAATCATTTTTATATAATCTCTAATGTGCCATGCACCTGACAAACATCCAAACACAAAAGAGCTTCATCTCATCTCACCATTGAACATTTTTGGTTACTTTAAAGAAGAAATGTGTTCATTTATATTTAGCAATATATGTTTTAATTTGTCTTGAAGCATCTGGAACAGCTGCAAAAACTGTAGGTCTGATGATTAAAGGCATATTCCAACCATTAAATACTGCACTTCCATAAAGTTTGAGGACTTGATCATTCGTAAGATTTATCCATCAGCTGTGTTTCTTAAGAAAAGGTTTAAGTTCAAGGTCGGCCCCTGTATCCTCTGTCGTGTCAATGAAGAAACTTTAGAGCTCATGTTTTTCTCTCCTAAAGATTTTGGTCTGACAAAAAAACGGTTATCCCTGAAAATTGGATCTCAATGTTGTTTGCTCCATTTTGCCCTTTTTTTCAATAAACAAGTTTACCCTTTCTTTTTCCACCTTTTTTAACAGATATATTTTTCTAGTTTTACTGATTATCTGAATTCAACCATTGTGACTGTAAACCACTCTGAAGTGTCAGCTAAATGCCTGAAATAATGCCTTAACATCTGATTCAGTGTTTACACGATTGTTGATTAGCTGTAGCTCAGTCCGTAGGGACCTGGCTTGGGAACTAGAGGGTCGCTGTTTCAAGTCCCCAAAGGACCAAGTATGGAGTGTGGACTGGTAGCTGCAGAGGAGCCAGTTTGTATCCTGGGCACCACAGAGGTGCCCTTGTGCAAGGCACTAAGCCCCCAACTATTCAGGGAACCTGTCCAAGGCAGCCTGGCTCTGACATCTCTTTATTTAATGCATGTACAGGTCCCGTTTGCACATGTGTGTGTATTGCAGGCCTGTGTGTGTGACAACAGAGTGGGGAAAAAATTAAATTTCCCCTCAAGGATAAATAAAGTATACTTTCTTCTTTTTGTTCTTAATTCCGTTATTAAATGTACCTTCTCTCCACCATAATTATGATCTAACATGTTTCTCTACCAATACCAAAAATGATTTATATGGAGCCTAAAGTCTTGAAGGGTGATTTTTTTATTTATTTATTTTTTTTATTTTGTGCGTTCAAGTTAGTTGTCTTGTGGGAACTCAATTTTATTTTAAAATAACACACTTTCAGGACTTCTGTGGTTCTGTAGATTTGATTCATGAACTTAAATCAATGAAATATATGTTTTTATTAAGTGTAGAAAAATGCTGGTTATCTAAATATATTTCCTCAGGTCAGTCAAAATATCAAATGTTGATATTTAACTCTTTTCCCAGAATAATCTGAAACACCAAAAAAAAAAAAAAAACCTCCAAGGAATGTGATGCTAAATTGGATATTCCTCCAAGAATGGAATTATGAATACTGTAGTTTCATGAGATTATGGCAGAATACAGTGGAATGTGGCCCCATCTCAGTCTCTTTTAATTTAATTTAATCTAATTTTATTTTATTTTATATAATTTTATTTTAGTTAGACTGAAACAATTTATAAATGAATTAATTCTTTGATTCAGAGAAAATCAGTCGCCAACAACCTCAGTCTGTAACATCTAGAAAAGGCACTTGCCTGTGTTGTACACACGGTGGCGCACTAACATCAGTGTGAGCCTGTGTAACCAGTGGCAGTGTGTTCTTGTGCTCAGCTCCTTGTTCAGGGGCTTGTAAACAGGAGGCCTCACCCAGAGTGAACACACACAGGCAGATGAGAGGAGCTGACACACAGATGATAGTTGACTTTATTCCAGGTCACAGTCAGTGGGTCGTTCAGAGCCTCTCACTGATGTGCTGTGTGCAGCCATAACCTTCATTCATATCCCACTGAGGAAATGATGATGAGCTCTAATGTTTCCTTTTATGGTAACAGAGGGCATCATAAAGTCAGGCCAAAACATGAAGCTTTTCTCTGCGAGTGTTTTACAACTTAGAGGTGGCCCCGTCATCGTGGAAATATGTATCAGAAGCAGTGGAGCTGTGGTCTTCACAAATATTTGACCAGTCTGACCAACACCTCTCCACAGGGCGGGGGGCGGGGCCAGGGAGAGGCGGCTTCACTCTGATTGGTGGATGGTCGGTCGGGACGACAGGGGAGAAACTCCAGGAAAACTGACGGAGCTCGCGCACGATGTAACGGGAAGGTTACATTTTTGCGTAAAGGGGAAACTCTGTATGGACATGAGGATATCTGAGGATAACTTGTTGTTTTTGACAGAAAAGCTGGACTTATAAGGAAAAACGTCATCATTGACATCACTACATAAACCCACAGGGTGTTTTTAAACCGTTTTTCGCTCCTAATTAAACATGAAATGAGAGTTTGACGGATGGAAACGCGCATCGAGCACACAGCTGTGCACTGAGGAGAGGAGGCGCGCGCACGAGCCCGCCAATGGTCACCTTTTGTCGGCACTTCAAAGCAAGTTGTTAAAACATTTATCCGCGAGCGTCAGTGAGAGAAAGGAAGCAGCATGGCCGAGCACGAGAGCCTGGAGTATGGCAAAGCTGATTTTGTGCTCCTGGACAATGTGTCTATGGAGGAGTTCATGGCGAACCTCAAGCTCAGGTAAGCGGTCATTCACCTTGTGTAATTCATGTCTTAAGAAGAAGACACAGGTGTCTCAGCAGGTCTGGGGACGAACTCTGTGTCTTTTTTGCATCATTTTAGCCGGAAATGTGTCCACAGTGTCACTGTGAGTCCCTCAACAGGTGCTACCAGCATCAGCCAGTGTGTAGTTTGCTCTTGTGTTGTTCGGCGTTGGTCCCCCACCTGAAATACATGAATGAACAAAAGTTGCCAAACTACCCAGCATGCCATTTCTGCCAACTGACACTGCACCTGCAACAGTTGTATCAAAGTTGTTGGGGTGGCACTGCATTCATTTGATGCCTTCTTTCGATCAAACCGGTAAGTCCCATTGAAAAAATGCTGTGTGAGACTCCACCCAAGCCACATACACACACACACACACACACACACACACACACACACACACACACACACACTCTCTGTGCCTACTCCACTGACTCCCGTGCAGACCGGTTTCTATCAGCTGTGTTGTCAGTGGCTCGGTGTCAAGCATGATGTCAAACATGCTTTGTGAATGAAGAGAGAGCAGTTGTGGGTTAACATCACGTTTCAGACGGGCTGTGGCTTGGAGTCAGTTTCACCATCTCCTCTCTTCACCTCTGCCATCTGTAATGAAAGTGCAAACTGATCCCTGACTCCCAGAGCTGGAGCTTTCAGTGCTCTGCAGGACAGGGTGGTTGTGGACAGTCATGGTACAGGAGAGGGGAAAGGGTCATCGTCAGTGGAGCTTTCTACAGAAGGAAACTCCTTGGCCATGAGAGAGAGTTTCAGCTGTGACAGCCTAGTTGTAGGTGACAGAGCTGTAGTGTAGTGTCTGATAACACAAGAATAAGTTATGGTGTGATATTAACACTGTTAAAAGTGTTGTCAAAGTCTGAAGGACAACAGTCTTTAAATAACCTGCCCAAACCAAATTTAAGGGGATTTATGAACATAAAGCAAAAATATGTCCCTAAATAGTATGTTGAGTCTTTCTTATTTGGAAGATCTTTTAGGAACTGAGCTAATTCAATTTGTGGAAATGAAATACCATTTTTTCTCTGTGGTATCAGATGGCTTAATGGCGAAGTGGCCTGACCCCAAAACTCTGAAATATTCTGGTCAACCGATGATCACAAATCAGAATGGTTGTTTAATTTTGATATGTTCAAGTTTGATAACTATGTCTCAAAAGTGTGGGGAAAAAAGGCACAGTGAACTATTGTATTGTCGTTTCTTTGATGTATCTAGGTTACACTTACTTCTTACCGGTAATCTATAAGATAAGATGAGACTTTATTGATAAGATCAGACTTTATTGATGCTGTCACAACTGTAGAAGAACCAGTCTGAAGAGACAAATTACATTCAAATTACACCGATCAGCCAAAACATAAAAACTACTGACAGGTGAAGTAAATAATATTGATCATCATGTTACAGTGTTGTGCTGGGAAACTTTGGTTCCTGGCATTTAGACCAAGTAGCCCTCCCTCCCTGAGAGCAGTGGCAATGCACCACTACTGGCCCAAGAAAGGTGACAAAGAGCTCAAGGCGTCGTCCTTGCCCCCAGATTCCCCAGATCCCAATCCGATTGAGCATCCATTTGACATGCTGGTACCCCACCTTGCATCCCACAGGACCCAAACAATCTGCCCTCAACGCCTTGGTGTCAGGCACCACAGGACACCCCCTAGAGCAGTGGCTCCCAACTGGTGGGTCACAGTCCAGAAGTGGGTTGCAGCTTCATTCTGAATGGACCACAAGTGACTTGCAACAATGTCGAGTTTGTGAACAACACTTTATTTTGAAGTACAGTAAATTTCAGGCACAGAGCTTTTATTTCAAAGTGCCGTTTCCTGCTGTAGAGTGAGTGACTAACAGACAGCTGCTTGACAGAGACAGCAAACTAGCTCGACAACATCGGCCAATAGCAAGTATGACAATGACTTTGAACTAATGACTGATGAGAAATCTGGACCCTGTGGCTGGATCAGTTGGGAACCACTGCCCTCGAGGTCCTGTGTCCGTGCCTCAACACTCAACAAGCCAAAGGCCCTACCATGGATCAGACTTGGTTTTGACCTGTTGAGGCACGGACACAGGATGTCCAGCTCTTCGCCTTTTTCTCAGGCCATTCCTGAGTAGTTTTTGCGGTGTTGCGTGGTGCATTGTCCTGCTGGCGGGGCCACTGCCATCGTTGCCGTGAGGATGGGGCGAGGGGGGCTGCTTGGTCTGTAATGGTGTTTTGCTGGGTGGAGCACGTCAAGTTGCTTCCACATGAATTTTCCAAGGTTCCCCAGCAGAACATTGCAACGAGATGATCAATGTCATTCACTTGTTGCTGTTGCTGATCAGTGTTTACATCACAGTACCAAGGCAGTATCCATAGTTACTTGAGCATTATGTAGAAAGCTGTGCAAATATTGTGTGTACGTGCAAAAGTAAATAGTCTAGTAAAGATATGAATTCTGTTGTAGACATGAAGGTCTAAGACTCTTTCTATGCAGGTCTTTCTTTCTGTTTTATTTTGCTGTGTGTTGTCAGCCCATGCAGGCTGTTGTGCGTTGTATGCAGACACCTCTTCATCATCAGCTCACTTGTTATATTTCTCAGTGCTGCTGCCTACACTTGTGGTTGATAAAGTACATTTTCAAGCCAGTCCCAGTACAGTATTTAGACACACTTCCAGCAGTGACTTGCAGAGTAAATATTTAGAGAGTTTTATGGATGCAGCTTTCGCTTGTTGGCGAGTAGACTGCATGGTTTCCCTTCTATGGCCAAGCGAGCTACAGTTAGTTACTTACAGTATATTCACAAGAAGGACTATCCTCCTCTGCTACACACCAAACTGTTTTTGATTCCCTGTGTGCCATCAGTGTGATAAATGATATCAAAATGCATCTGCTTGTTATGAGCAAGTTTCATGCACCCTGGTAATGTCAAGTTATTTCTTTGCCCTGTGTGCATCTGCTGATACCTAAAAGTCTAATCCAGTGTGTTTCTCCAGCCGTCAGATAGTTTGTGTAAGCATTTTAAAACTTAATTCTGCTTCAAGCATGTTTGTTAGAGTCTGTTTGCTAATGCTTGAGGTAGAATTCATGCATGGTAATGTAGAGTCTGGCTCACATAATGTAGGGTGCAGGCATAAGCCTGTCATTGGCTGCCAGTTTCAGAAGATATTTACCTCCACATCTGCTCTGTGTGTGTTACCGTTATCAAAATTCCTTTGCTATGTGAATCTAGTCTTGCATAGCCAGTCTTATCTGCACATTTTGTTTTACCTCTGTGTGTAAAACAACAACAGCAACCCCTGAGCAAGCAGCCTACTCACTTACAAAGTTCTGTAATGTTTTATGAGGCATTTTCTTTGCATACATTTAGACATTTTATTGCCAGAACTCGCCTCCCCACAATGCAACATTCCACCAAAACAAGTTCCCACTATTTTGCAGGCTCTGCATCCCGGGCTCAGCACCACCAAAGACAGTTGTGACTGGTTTAAAGAAATACAAACAACCCAGAGCATATTTTCCCCCTTAGTGTGGAATTATGACGGGTTCAGCCAGACCTTCCTCCAGTGCTGGCACAGTACGAGATAGGTGTGGCTGTGTGCACTGGGTGATGCAGAACATTTAGGCATGGCCTGCCTGTGTGGACATTTTGAAGAGATTAATAATACATCGTCCTATGTCACAGCAGAAAAAAACAGTCGTGCATGAGAAGTTCTTGTCCTTGTCAGAGCAGATATTACTTTGTTGACAGATTCTAAATTACAGGAAACAGTATTATCCTGTGAAAAAACTGTTTGAATTCCAAGTGATTCTAACTATTAGTTCTATATTCGTGGTATTTTTCATGATTTATATAAGACCAAAAATGCCAGACTTTTGATGTTTCCATCCTTCCAAATGGGAGAATTTGCTGCTCTTCATTGTCTCACAGTACAGGCTATGGAATATCTTCTTGTTTTGGCTGTTTGGTTGGACAAAAGAAGAAATTTTATGATATCACCTTGGAAATTCTGGCCACTTTTCAGTTTTCCGATGTTTTTTAGACCAAACAGTAATCAATAAATTGAGAAAATAATCAGCAGATGAAGTGATAATGCAGATGATAATTAGTTGCAGCTCTAAGCGTCAATACATACATTTAACTGTAAAAATACGAAGCTGAAAATGCCTAAAGAAGAGAGCTCTAGGTGTACAATGTTTCACAGAGAACATGGCAGCTCTGGTCACAGTGTTTTTATAGCCATACCTCTTAAATTAGATAAGTTGTGGCGGTGCGTACAGAAGCGCTGGCAAGAAGTCCTGAGAGCAACCAGACAGTACCGGGCCTCATTTTCCCAACTCTCCCCCATTTTCTGCCCGTTTGTTTTCCCTCCAACGAGACAGCTCGGTCCGGGGATGGCGTGTGCAGATTGTTATTTGTAGAGGGTGTGACCAGCCAGGAGGGCTTCCTTTTTGCTCTTTTTCCTGTAGTCTGAGAGTGTGCGCGTGCACGCATGTGTGAGTGTGTTAGCCGCGGTGGGAGTGGACCACTTGAGGGAGGGATCCAGAGGGCATGGGCCATCTAATGGTCTCCATTTGTCCTGGTACAGTTATCCAAAACATTTGGGCTGGAGCACGTCTCCACATCTCTCCTGGGTGTATTTTACGCTACAGTACATGTGGGAACTGAGCCTCACAGTTAAATGCTTGGCCTTACTGCACACTTAAGCTCAGCTCTAGATCTGCTTAACAAAGTGAATGTATCTGAATTTTTATTTCAAGTGCTGGAGTGGCAAATAAACCATTCTGTGTGTGCTTCATCAGCCTCATTTACTGAAAAGCAGAACATGTAAAATGTTTTTTTTGAAGTGGGTCAAAAGCCGAGCTTTGGTGTTGCAGCCAGCTGTCATTTAGGGACTCTGCCTGAGTTTGACTAGCAACCAACTGAATTACACTGCGGTGCAGGGGATTTCTACTTGTGCCATTAAGCACTCGCCACGCTGAGTAGGTAATCAAGTCCCCGAGTGCCTGCATGTGAGGCACGATTTGGAAAAGATTGCTTGTTTCCCCCTCAGCGTGGCCAGACATGGTTGTTCTAGTTGACATTTACTTTGTTTGACTTGAGGTTGAACTGTGTGGCCTGTTCCAGAGAGCCTCCCAGCCTCTAAATAGAGCCCAGCAGATGCCCAGTCTCTTTATAGAGATGTCTGGCAGGATAAAAGTTCAAGCCAAATTCCTGTAGGGTCTTGGGAATTTGCCTGAATCGACCAGTCAGCAGATAGAATTTCTTGGGCTGAAACTGTGCAGCACAGCCCATGATTGTACCAACGTGTGTTTATGTAGGAGAGTCAACTGATTAAACATGAGTCATGGCAGGAAAATACAGCAGGTTACAGACTGAGGGGAATTATAGTATCAGTTCCCTAAATTGATTTGAAATTGATGCCCACAGGGACGCTACAGAGCTGCAGAGGAGTTTTCCTACAAATAACAGGGATTCAGTGTTTTTCTCAGGAGCATTCAGCAGGATGGAGGCCATGACGGCTTCAGCCTAGATGTCCTAATGCTGTCTTACCTGATACCTCCCTGACCTTTGGTAGGCAGTTTGATTTTGGCATCAGTGGCCAAACTTTATGAACTCTGAGCATATTGTAATTCAAGTGGTCTGAGAGAACACTAGACCTCTGCACCTCCGCGTGGCTCTGTTTTTCAGTTGTCATGTGCGGGTCGACCCACAACCTGCGAGTTGGGCATTTCGGGTAAGCTTGTTAGAAAATATCACAAGTTTCACCTCTGTGTTGGTTAATAATAACTTGCAGAAACACTAGGGCTGGGCAATATGAAGATTTTATATTGTTCTTGAGAAATCAGACTATACAGTATATTGTCTTAAATTTTGGACATCGTTGTATCATGATTTGGCATAAATTGCTTTAATCGTTTTAAAGGCTGCATTACAGCTAAGTGATGTAAATGTATCAACTTACCAGACTTTTCTATTTGTTTTAACTCATTTATGAACCCACTTGGTTGTTATATCCACATTATTGATGATTATTGATCAAAAATCGCATTGTGTTCATGATCATTAGCTGCTGTGCTAAGGGTTTCCGTTAGGGGTGTAGATCACCAGTTTCATCACGATACGATATCATATCGATACTATGAACAATGACACGATATTTTCTGATATAACAAAGTGTGCCACGATACGATTTCGATTTGATACGATTCAGGGGTCTGCGATCGATATTAGGCGATGTTAAATGCTCATTTAATACAGTCTGTTACAGAAGAAGCTGACACCCCTTTCTTTTTTACTTGTGGCCATAAAACACACAAACACATGAATAATAAGTTCAGTAAAGTGCACTTTAAACTAACTCCACTGACACAAAGGGCTTTCTGACAGAGAAACCTTTCTGGAAGAAAAAAAACATCATCTTTTTCATCAAACTTCAGGAATATCTGGCTTAAAGCCCTGAAGGAAAACTTCTCCCAACAGCCATAAAACAGATTAACAACAGGACCATTCAACATTCAGCTCAGTAATAACTGTCAAGGGTCAGAGACCTGTCAGTTGTTCTTTGCTAATCACCCATTATTAGCTTTGGCATGTTTCCGTTGCATTAATTAGCCTAGCGGCTAGCGGACATTTTTCCTCTTCTCATAGCTTAACAAATGACACGCAGCAGTAATATTTATCTTACTCACCGCTGGTTTAAGTCACTGTATCTCCCGACAGAACAGCTTGGTTGAATTTCAGCCTGCATGCACGTTTTTTCAGACGAACATTGTTAAAACAGAGCAGCTAATGTTGCTAAAGCCAGAAGCTAGCGGAGTGAGACACTCGTCCAGGCAGGTAACGTCACGTTGTGTTTTATCTCGTAACGTCATTGTTTACATGCGCCATGTGGTGTCTGTTGATCCTTCTTTTCTCCGAAATCCATAATATTTCCACTATGCTGATTTATTCCCGAGTAAATAACGTTATCCTCATCGTCTTTCTCTTGGCTGCTAACCATCTGCCTGCCGCTGTTTGACAGTGACACAAACCTTCAAGATAAAAGCCTGTGCTAAAGATGACGATATGATCGATGTTTCCACTTTGCATCGATGTGATTGGATTGTTGATCATTAAATCGATGTATCGATCCAGATCGATGGATCGTTACACCCCTAGTTTCCGTTATCCGATATTTGACCAGGGAAATCTGTTGGAATCCGACATATCAAAATCTCTGGTTATAAAATGTTGTTCTGAGAATACGTAGGCCTAAGACTGTCCTATCAGCAAGTGTTACTCTGTCTACACTGAGTCCTTCTGTCATGTCATGTAAACAAACTACTGTACCTATCAGCTGTGCGCTCATTTAAACAAACCACATAAGATACCAGATGTGTCCTCAAGATCGGTTTGCAGTTTGGGGGTCAGGTTCAGGTCATTGATTAAAGCATATGTTTGCAGGTTGGGCGGAGCAGATTGGCTCTCATAACAGGCTGGGTTGGTGCAGGTTTTAAAAAACACTGACCCCCGCATCACTGGTTTTCAGACTGTAGCCCATGACAGGAGACTTTGGCCAATCACAGGTCATTTTCAAAGAGGAGATGTCGATCATGTCAATCACTGCTCATAAACTGCAGTCAAACTGTCAAACCAGGCAGCACTGATCAAAACTGAATCCAGATACTGTTACTGCATTGCCTATTTCCTACCTAATATTTGTCTGAGGTGAGAAATATTTGCAATGTTGAAAATAGTTGAGCTGAAACCAAGCACTGAACACTGGATAGGGCAAACTTTCTATTTTTACAGCTAAACAGTTCACTAAAAATGTGTCTGAAAACATATGAGGCCAGAAACAGGCAATGCAGGTACAGAATCTTTATTCATATGTGATTAGCGCTGCTTAGTTTGACAGACTGATTGCAGGTCAGTGATTGACGTGACTGACAGCAGCAGTAGAGACTCCCTATTTCTGATAGGTTGTTTTCATAATTCTTGCAAGCAGTATGAGCATGATTTTATCTTTGTTTTGTACTACTCTCAGATCAGAATGACAGTTATGAAATAAAAAAACATTTTGTCATATTTGCTAAAACAAAAGTTACCCACTGTAGCTTTAACCTGTCTTAGATAAATAAAGACACAATAAATATGACAGGAAACTATTTCACACTTAAAGCAATGATGGAGGCTCTCTGCACGCTGCAGGTCTGGTGGTCCTGTAAGCTTACAGTGTGTGTGCCAGGCAGTTTTACTGCAGGGAAATGTCTTTATAAGGCAGCGCTGTTTTGTCTGTCCCTTGGAATCCAGGAAAAAAACATTCCTGCCAAACTGCCATGTGTTTCCCAAATAATTACACAAGGATTTTTTCAATTCCTCTTCTAAGTGAGTGTCTGATATTCCAGATCAAAAGACTGATGAGCACTTCACAACCTCTGGATCTGCTTTTGTGCAGATGAATGAGAATTGGTGAAGAAGAAGTTGACAGGGTCTGAGTTCACAGGACTGGATGTTTGTTTTAATCTTGTTAGAGTACATGACGGGTGGGGCTTATACATCCCATAGCAAAACACTATGAGAGCCCAGATATGTGCACTATTTGAGAGCCAGCTTCTGCACAGTCTGAATTTGCCCAGATGTGGTATGTACCACTATCTGGTGCAAATATGTTCAACAGAGGCTACAAATTCCTAACTTTGGACTGCACCTTGTGTGTTTTAATAATTATCAAGATATATATCGATAGAGTGTCACAGCTGAATCAGTGGCAATAAATCCTGAAAGCTCCTTTTTGTTTGACTGTATGAACTGCTCCGAGTGATTTGACCTTTGAACCCATCTATGCGGAGTTAAAGAGGACTTTGAACAGGAAGTCTCCAATAATATGGAGCAGGCCAGCAAAGCAGGAAAGCTGGCATTTCCCCTCGCCTTTGCTCTCACATTTCATTATTTCCTGCAGCTCCTCTTCACAGCTTAGTTGGGAACCGTATGTGCAGACAGACAGACAGGCACATGTATTTGAGATTCAAAACTGTAGGGATTTAATTCTTAGGTAGCAGTGACACATACTCTTCAGAGTTACATAACTCACAAAGTTAAAGTTACCAATCTATTTCTGGTGTTTCCTGGATTTCACCATGAAATTACAGGCAAATCACTCTCATCTGCTGTTTTCAGGAACAATGGCTCCCCTGTTTTAAACTGGTCAGTAGAGTAGAAGAGGTGTGGTGCAGAAAGAGACAACCCGACTCGTTCTCTCTTCCTCCTGCAGAATAATCAGAGGGATCAAAGTACCCATGTGGCTCAGGTAGAGTGAGGATTGCCAGGTGGAGAAATCTGAGGTCAAAGGTCACAGTTTGTACTTCTCCTGTGAGATACGGTTCAGTAAATAAGTCTTTCATTTCAGTGAAAGACCAGGTGATACTGAAAGTCTTTTTATGTCAGGTTTGGGGATGTCAGTTTCGGTTACTTTAGCCTTTGATTGGCTAACACCACTTAACCGGTAACTAAACAATAATTCACATTAACAATAATGTGAATACGAGAAGCCTTTCCTTTTAGTCTGGCAGTCTTTTGACTCGGTGAGTTTCAGCGCCACGTTTCAAAGTGCTGTTCATTTAGAGGTGGTGAAATTTTAATGTTTTGTGATGTAAATGTCTTGAGGAAAAACGTAACACCTGCACACTTACTCCATGCCACACCACTTCAATGAAGACAACCTTTCGATCCTACTTCGATCTTCATCATGTCAAAAAGGTCAGGTCATTTTTCACCTCATGAATTTCCCAATAGGATCAAAACATTGTCTTCATCAAACTTGTGTTGCATGGAGTAAGTGTGCAGGCATTACTTTTTCCTCATGTACACTTTTTTTTGATAGCCTTGCACTTATGTGACGTGTATAATTATTCCCTCTCAACTCAGTGTCAGTGTATTGCCCTTTATTTTATTTTCTGTTGGCTTTGCTGACAGACAGCTGGATGGCTACATTAACTTGTGGAAACATAGTAGCCACTGCCCACCCTCTGGTCACCACTGGTTAGCTTGCGCTAGCCTCGGTCGCACCATGCACCACCTGGGTTGGATGGGAGCTACCTAGGGGTGCCACTCATTTGCAGTTACTGCTGGTAACATCTTCTCAGTGGAAGGACAGTATTGCTGTGGTGTCATAGTTGCCACTCTGAGGTCACCCCCCAGGTCGCCTCGGTTTGCAAGCACCTTCATTTTGAGCTGAAAAACCCCTTTAGCATGGTTAACTATATTAGCACCACTAGCCGTGCTGACACTGCTAACGATGCTAACAGAGCTAAAAGTGATTACATTGTTAACATTACTAAAGCAGGTCAAAACTTGGCTAATTACTCACCAGGGCAAGACTGGAGAATGGGTGTAACAGGCTCATTCAAAAACAATGCATACGTATGAATCTGTGCTTCAACCGTGTGTACAAATGTTTTAGTAGAAATGCAGGATTTTCTCACCTGAGAAAGTGTTAACACACACCTTTCAACTAAATGCATAGCATAATAAAACCATCAAAAAAGGCTTCAATAGACAACAATATTTCAAACCACTAATTCACTAATGCAGGCACTTATTTCATCCTCAGCCTTTTATCCTCATCAATTATTGTCATAATTAAAATATTGCACTATAATAATTAGCATCCCTGACCTAGCTAACAGTGGAGTATTGAGAATGTCTATATTGAAATTTTATTGTTTTTTTTTTCCATTGTTTTAAATAAATTTGCCTGTCAGCTAATTTGAAGATACTGCACACAACAGTGTGTCAGGGCCTTAATATGTTCATAGAAACAGTTTCACTGACTTCCTCACCATGCACCTCTGGGCAAACGTATTTCCTTATGTAGAGAAAGAGGGTGTGGCAGTAGCTGATTGCAGATAGCGGGCGCACACCTGTCAATTTACAGTGATTCTGATTCACCAACATTGGCATTGTGGTAAGAACAAAATCATCTGGTGCACAGGTATCATGGATCTGATGGATCTGAATATGCACTTATTTTATGAGCAGAGTAAGAACATTTCTACATATTAGTAAATGAGGCCCAGTGTTTCTACAGCAATGCTTTTGGGTCAGGATGGAGTTACCAGTAAGTATTGGCATTTGGCGTTGAAGTGTTTTTTTGTTCAGAGTCTGTTCCTTAGCTCACATATTTGCTGTTTTCGTGCCTTTGTTCATTCCTCAGCAATAAAACCAAAGTCCATGTGCAGAACACACAGTTCTGGCTGACATATTCTTACCCTGCAGCAAAGATGAAAATGGGTGATACTGTGCAGCAAATGCCTCTAAGAATATTTAATCCCAACCCGCTTATTAAAGTTTTTTCCTCTTAGCGGTGGCCAGTGACTGGAAGAGAAATATTTATAGATGAACGCTAAGATAGATGGTGTCCTCCTGTTAGCTTCCTGCTCATTTGCCCAGTAGCTCTTTCTCTTGGCGAGACCAGCAGCAAGGGAGTGCAACGGGCAAGTTTCAATCATAGGCTTAAAGGGACAGGATCCAGCCAATTACATAAGTAAAATATTCTTCTTTTATGTTTTAGTTGTCAAACTTCATGAAAACTCCACATGCAAGTGCTGCCTCAGTGCCTCAGACCAACCCTCCCTGGAGATGTCTCGCTAATCATGAAGAAAAAAGAGTCTCCCCTGAACTGACGGGTTCATAGAAAGCTTTTTGAGAAATGCCTCGTAGGCCTGCTCCCCTGAAAAGTCCAGTCTCGCCACAAGAATTTCCATACAACCGTCTGTAATCTGAAACACATTACCATCCTTACATAAACAGGGGCTGTGCTTGTGTAGCTTTATTCCCCCCTAAAATAAGTTCACCAGCTCAACAGAGACGTCTCATTTGTGGACTGCCTGAGTTGGCAGGCGGGGTCGGGAGCAGGCCATTTAGCACAGGCTCACGTTTTTGTTCTTTTCTTGGTGCCTTTGTGTCATAGTTTCATTTGGGCCTTGCCTTTCACCATTTTCTCTAATAACTTTATTCCTCTTTTACATTGTAATATGTGTGTGATACGTAGAGACATAGTATGTTTCATCCAAGATATTTTAAGTTTCAAATATGTCTGTAGCATCAAGTATTGGCATTGACTGCTTGGTCAGATGTTTACTTATCCTTTGACAAGATATTTTCTGATCTAATACGTCACTTTGCTAGCTGAGGGTGAAAGTCTATCCCCGACTTTGGAAACAACTATTAAGGACACAATCTTCTCTCAAGGTTCATTCAGTTTATGCTCTGGGGCTTTTGATCATTTCATGTGGTTGTAGTTGGTGGATAGAGATGTCATGGATTTGTAGATGTTCCTCCGTGTCATCTGAAACACTGAGGAACAGCCTCTAGATGGACTTTGTGGTTGATACGAATGGCTTTGTGGTTGATATATGGACTTGGGAGTTTGTAACTTTGCTTAAATGAAATAGTCTAAAGTTAGTTCTTGAACAGTTGAGTTTGTTAAAACAGCATTATGCAATGTTGTACAACCAGCGTATTTTGTTAAAGGGGAGTTGAGCTGATTTGGGCTGCACTTGGCTGAAATTTCTGTCCTTTGAATACGATTTGACTTTTCAATACAAATATTAACTAACACCTTTTTTGTTTTTTTGTTTTTTTTTTTTTACCCCATATAGAGTTTTAAGTTTGAACTGAATGCTCAGTGTGACAGGGACATATAATATCCCATAATAATGACAAATCAGAAATGTGCAACATTTTTACTGACACCAGATATCAAAGAAAAGCTAGAGACTGTCGTATTAAGTTGCTGTGAGCTGTTACGTACTGTCATCTCGAAGTTACGCCTTTATTTTGAGATTTCCACGACAGCTCTGTGTCACCATCTCCATCCAAGCTCACCTCCATCCTAAACATTCAAACAGTGCTAGCAGCCTAGCACCAGGCAGATAATGGTGAGCAGCCAAGAAAAAGCCAATAAAGATATTTACTGATATTGTTTCATATCGATCACAGGTCCCTGAATTAAAGTGAATTAAAACTGCATCGTGGCAGACTTTGTGATGTCAGCAAATATTTCATTGTCCAAAGAATCAGTGAAACTTGTGTTTTACACCCCTACTTGCAAGTCTTTGCTGGAAAATACCACTGCATATGTCTGTATAAAGCCTTGAGTGTCTCCAGAGGGAGCTGTGTGAAGATTATTTGTGTCAGTTGGATCTAAAGGAAGTAAAAAAAAAAAAAAATCTCTTGGTATGGAGTTAGAAAGAAGTGAGCTTAACAGACCTCTTTATCCCTCTGCTCATCTCTGCTTGAGGCTAATAGCCCGAGGTTACATTAGCTGCTACAAGCAAAACACACTCAAGGCTATTAAATGAAGGCTGGGACAGGCTCTCTGGGGTATGACACATGCACAAAGTAACTGGAGCTGCGATGTTGGAGGGTTACGGCAGACAGAGCTAGAATTAAGGATATGGTATCCATTCAGGTGCTCTTTGGGTGTGCTGTTTTCAGCCTCCTTGGGTGGGCTCAGCCTGACAGAACTTTTTGGGTGCAATCAAATGGATGGTGGTGGATATGAAATAAAACCTTTTCATATTTTCAGTTTTCAGCTAAAGTGTCGATAGTCCTGTTGCATTGTGGATAATGCCTGTGCCAGTTTTTGGAAAAGTAGAAAAATGTGAAAGTGGAATGAAAAGGAAAAGGACTCTGGATCTGCTGCATTGATTTTCATTTTTTTTTTTTATATATTTTTTAACTGTCCATTTTGAGTTCAACAGTATTGTAGAAGTGCAATAAACCTTTATATGGTAATAAACGGGTTTAGTAAAAAAAGGTTGTGTGGTATCACTCCCAAAACATAGGTTTTGTCTTGATGACCCTGTTCATCACTGAGGAAATGTAAGGTTTCAGTCTCTGTTGGGAGTAAATATATTATCTTGTGCACTGTTTTAGTATCCTGGAATTGAAAACGATCACCCTGAAAGAAGAGTCTTCACTCCTGCCATTGTTACTGTCTCACTTAAGGATTTAATGTTGTTGGGCGTCACATTAAAGCTGTCTGGCTCATGATTTAACAAGCAACCGCATCCTCTGTCTGCAACATTACCCCCAGACACAACTTCCCAAAAGCCTTGTTCTCTGACCCACACGCACACACATAACACAGGAGACATGATGCATTCAAACAGCGCTCTTATCTCCTCTTTGACCCTCATTCACTGAGGCACTGAGCGTTACGTTTTTCAGGAATCGGCTTGCATGGTGTCCTGTTTGGGAATCCCTAATGATGCATGTGACTCAGATGGCTGATGTTGCTCATGTGTGTGAGCGTGGGGGTGTTTTCTTTGTGTGTGTTTGTGTGTCCTGGGTGGCTGTGATGTCATCCTCTGCTTCCTTCAGCGATGCATTGTTCTCTGTTCACCTGTTGGAGCTGAGCCCTGAGCCGCAGTGGGGGTGGAACAGCTTACTCACTTTCACAGCCAGTGCCTCACATCACTTAACAGTCACACACACACAGACACACACATATATTGGGCAGGATTACTTACTGACACTATTCAATGCAGATTTTTTCCCCAACAACCTTTAGACAGAGGTGGAAACTAACTATGTGCATTTAGTTGAGTACTGTGCCTTAGAGTACAAATTTGAGTTATTCGTACTTTACTTGAGTATTTCCATTTAATGCTACTTAATACTTCTACTTCAGTTTAGAGGGAAACATTATACTTTTTACCACACTCCCTTCATCTGAAAGAATAATGCATTCCCTCGAGAAAAAAGATTTGACCAGTCTTTCTGAATGGAAGATTATTATCTCAAAATCCTGGGAAACGTTTTTTGAGGGAACAATTCTGTTCTGTTTTTCTGGATTAATGAGATTATTATCTTGAAATTCTGAGAAATATTTTTATGCAAAAAAAAGCTCTTTTTCTGAATTAACAAGACTATTATTAAAAGTTTTCATGAAAAAATTCTGCCATGTTTCCTGAATTAAGGTGATTATTATCTCAAGATTCTGAAACAATTTTCATGAAAAAAAATCCACTCCTGTATGGCCGAATTAACAAAATAATAATCTCCTAAATTCTTGTTTTTCTGAATTGTCCTGTGAAATCAGGAAAATGAGAGCAGATCTTTTGCCCTATGTAAACTTTTTCAGAATTCAGAGACAATCCTGTTAATTCTATAGACTGTAAAAATAACAGAAATAGCTACGGTGATGTCACCCATTGGTTTGTGGACTCCTGTTTTGAAGCCTCAAGTTTGGCATTCTGGCTGTCACCATCTTGGTTTTTTTGGAGCCAGAGGTGACCATATTTTGGCGAGAGGCTGAAGCTGTGGAGGAGCGAGGGGTGGATCTGACTGAGAATCTGAGGACACTATCGGCAGACAGCCTGTCATTCATAGTGGCCTGCTCTTATTTATGCGTAACTTTAAGCCTTAATAAAATGTCAGCAGGTGAGTTATATCAAAATTCACCCCCAGCTTTCAGCTGTAATCAGTTCTACCAAAGTGTAATTTTCCTTCTACGAGTTTCCCAGACATGAATGCAGGTATATTCCTCATTCAACATTCAGGTTTATTAAATTGCCATTTTGTCCATACTTATATAAAAGTACACATGAATGGGATGTGTAATGTTTCCGCTAATCATCACACAGCTTCTTAGATTTCTCTCAGGTTGAGAACAAATGGATTTAACAACTAAACTAACTCATAACAGTGAAATGCAACTTATGTCAAGTACTTTTCCTTTTGATATTTTAGGTGCATTTAGATGATAATACCTACATACCTCTACCTAAGTAGACTTTTGAATGCAGGACCTGTACTTGTAATGGATATTTCCATTCCACCTCTGTCTTTATAGGAACAACACTTTGCTCTGTATAGTTAATAATGTCATTGTCCATTTCCCTCCCCTCTGTCTATCCTCACGCTATTATTCTTTATCCATCTGTCTGTTTTGGTGCTCTTCTTTTAACCCTGCTAGAAATCGTTAGTCCTTCCTGAAATAGCAGGTTGAGTAATGTCTGGTTCTTTTGGATAGATTCATTTCTCTATTTTCTCTCACTCTCTTTTTCTCCAAATCCATCCAGTCATCCCTTTTCCAAGCCGAGGCCGCTGTGATTTTTACATCAGCCGCTGCTGGCCAGTGTGTCGAAGCGTAAACAGGTTCTGCTCCAGGCCAGCAGCCAGGTCCAAACCACCCCCTGCCCCCACCACCACCACCAGCAGCAGCTCCCTTCATTTCACCAGAAAGCTCCTTTTTATTGAATTTTGGAAATGTAATCAGATTCAAATCATCTCTGGAAATACATGTTACAGTAACAGCTTGGTGGCGATATATATATATGTGTGTGTGTGTGTGTGTGTGTGTGTGTGTGTGTGTGTGTGTGTGTGTGTGTGTGTGTGTGTAAAGGGGTGTGGTGGATGGCTGTGATCCCAGTCAGCAAAGAAAGGAGGGTCAGCCACCTGATCTGCAGCCAGGCTGTTTACACATGGCTCCCATTTCCCATAAGTATCCAGAGCTGCCAGACTCCTGAGAACATCCTGTAGTGTGAATGGGAGGAACACATGCTGCTAAGGACTATTCAAGTGTGGCCCCATGGCTTTGTCTCTCAGGACTGTTTTTATAGTCCTGCAGAGTGCATGCAGGGTAGATGAAACTATGAAAATGTAAACTAATGTAAACTGCTCTGAACACTCTCAGTAAGGTCTCTGTGTGCTGGATGCAGAGGTGAAGTTGATATCAAACTCCTCTCAGGTCAGATTCCACAGTAACAGTGTTTGAGTGTTCTGTGAGAGACTTCTGTAAAAAGACATAAAGCAGGGAAAGAAAAGGTTCATCTTCATAAAGTCATGTGGAAATGCTGCTGTAACCTCGTCTGTCAAATGGGTTTATGAAGTTGGGTTATCAAAAGGAAAGTTCGACAGTCATACTACTTCTGGGTGATACAGTTTGCATCAATATCACAATCTTAATATCAATTTCAATTTCAATTATTTCAATTTTGATGTCACAAATTTGTGCCAGTCGAAATAATACAAGCCTGTACTGATTGTCTAATGCAGTTGTTGTTCTCCATTCACTTCTTTGACCAACTTAAGAGCTACACAGAAATTAAAGGAATAGAAGGGAAAAAATATACAGTGACCTCTACTCTAAAAGCAACAGAAAGTTAGTAAATACGCAAAATAAAATCAAAATTATTACACAATGAGACACAAATAAATGCCGTTAATACCTTGCTCCCCTCTCGACTGGAGCTTAACTCCAGTTGATCTTTCCCCGTTCGTCCTTATCACATATTTATCTCCTGCACTCTTGTGTTCATGGGAAATAAATTAAAGCAACATAAATACATTAGAAATGCATATTTAATGTGACCTACTGTACACTGAGGTCATTTACACATCACATATAAAATAGCCGTATTGATTCTCAGCGTCTATTCTGCACTGAGGGCTGCATGTTTGCATTTTTTTTTCTGGTCGCTGAGAGCTGAAAGTGTCCATCTTTGGGTAAAACACTGAGCTCATCACTGTCACTTTTTACCCAGCTGTCCAATCACAGAGGAGGAGGGCAGCACAAATAACACAAAGACTAACCGCCACATTTTAACATTCCATGTACATGTACGTAGCATTGTCACCTTACAGCAGGAGGGTTCTTAGGTCGAACCCAGGTACTCCCCAGGTACGCCACCTTTTCTCCCACAATCCATCCAAACAATTGTCCGTAGGTGTGAATGTGAGCCAACCATGTGAATGGCTGTCTGTCTCCATGTGTCAGCCCTGCGATGGTCTGGTGACCTGTCCAGGGTGTACCCCGCCTCTCGCCCGATGTCAGCTGGGATAAGCTCCAGCCCCCCATGAACCCCAACAGGATAAGTGGTTACGGAAAATAAATAAATGAATGAATGAATGAATGAATGAATGTGCTAAACAACAACCTTGGAGGCAAAATTAACAATGCTGGTCACATACACTGTTATGTCTGTCCTCTCTTCCATGCCTCAGCCCAGAGCAAGTTCTCTACCTTGTGCTGACATTTTTATTTTGGGGGATATTCCATATCATAGCAACCGAAATAATGCTGCATCTCTGAGGCGCTCTCAATCGCCCCCTGTTGGGCTTTTTAAAAGCGCAGCTGGGGAAGAACGAGCTTTGGGTGGACACTAGGGCTGCAACGATTAGTCGACTAATCGATGACTAATCGACTATTAAAATAATCGATGACTATTTTAGTAGTCAACTAATCGGTTTGAGTCATTTTTCATAGAAAAGTACTATAAAAGTACCCCAAAATACTCTTATTGCAGCTTCTTACGTTCAAATATTGGCAGCTTTACACACTCTCCCATGACGGTGAACTAAAACCCTTTGGCGTGAGTACGAAACAAGACATTAGATGACATAATTTTGGGGTTTGGGAGAGACAGACCGACATATTTCACCATTTTAACACATTTTTCGATAAAATGACTAGTTGACTAATCGAAGAAATAATCAACAGATTAGTCGACAATGAAAATAATCGTTAGTTGCAGCACTAGTGGACACGA
The DNA here is from genome assembly GCA_019142605.1 of Cephalopholis sonnerati. Lineage (NCBI taxonomy): Eukaryota > Metazoa > Chordata > Actinopteri > Perciformes > Serranidae > Cephalopholis > Cephalopholis sonnerati. The sequence continues at coordinate 36,526,007 of JAGQAX010000020.1, forward strand.
AACAATACTAATGTTACACTAGCGATCGTTCAACTAATGAGAATTTAGTTGGATAAGAGCATAATGACCAACTAGTCGACCAACAAACCAAAGGGTGTTAGCACCACTCTGTATAGTAGTTTGTATGAGGTGCGTTCAGATTATGTGTACTTGCAGAAGGATCCAAGGGAAAGAAGTGTACACACACCAGCTGAAATTCAGAATACAAGAGCAGGCACAATGCACATAATTTGTGCATACATGGAATAACCAATTCGAAACAACAGAATTAAAAAAAATATATATATCTTTTAATCAACCATATGGCACAATCTTCACATGATTTCACACAGTCATCTACAAGATTAATGAAGTTTGCCACTGTATGACAGACAGTAGTACCAGTAGAGCCACCTACCACAATATAAAGACGACCATATTGGTTAAGATATCAAAAATATCAGTGTGTTTGGGACTTAATGTGAATATTTCTATTGGTGCTGTTGTCTCCTGCAAGGTAAAGAAGTGTAAAATTGCTCTGAAATAGTTTTGCTTGTCTGACTTGTTGTAGTGATGGAGGGAGGCAAGAACAGCATCGTCCATGTCTGAGTGTGTTTGTCACATTGTCATGTTTTAGCTTTTTGTTGTGTTGACAGATGGGATGTGTGCCTCTCTGTCTCTCTCATAATTTGATAACATTATTCTCACATAGATGTGGCATCATTCGAGGGCAGGAAAGTTGGACTCAGTTTTGTCTTCAAAGCAGAGCCTTTTTGTTAGATAATAGAAGATTTAGTCCAGCCTGTGTCGTCAGGATGTTAAAAAGATGATGTAATCGTCATAAGATACTCTATCACACAGTTTTGTCTGTGTTACCTCATGTTTATATTTTTAGACTAGGAAGCATCTTTGTTGTGAAATGCTTGAAATGCACAATTTAGGATTTTTAAAACCTCACTGTGAGCACAGCAAGACGCCTTGTGTGAAAGTCTTACGTAATCTGTCTCCCCGCTCCAGCCTCAGCGCAGGCCAGCTGTGTCGGTAGCAGGGAAACTACCTCCTCTGATTTGGGAGGAGATTGATGTGGGCCTGAGGGAGGGTGGATGTGTTATGTGTTGATGGGCTGCGTCTCCTACAGACAGTCTGGGAGCTGCTGTTTAGCACTAAGCAGGCTTTACAAAGCAGCGGAAAATCCCCTAATGCAGAGCCCAGATGTCTGATGGCTGCAGACCGTGAAGGAGGCCTCTGTCACACTGTACATAAAAGAGTGGGGTAGGGGAGTGAAAGGTGGAGCAGAGCAGCGGTTTGACTCATTCTGGTGGGTCCAAGAAATGAAAACTACACTGATATGTCTGAGACAAAAGCCCAGTGTCACATTAAACCTCAACTTTGTTCCTGCTGCAGGGTAGGTCTTTATTAGCCACCAAGGAGCAATAGCTGTCAGAGAGCTGATAAATGGACGTCACATAATATGTAATGACAAGCAAAGTTTATCCATTAATCAACAAGACCTCATTTTAATTGCCTCTGTGTGTGTCACAGCTGCTTCTGCTGGTCGTCTTGGGCAAGTCAGCAAGCTAAACAATAAAGAACTTCTCGTTTTTTTAAAACATAACTCCAGTATTTTTCAATCTGGACTCTATTTTCCCATGTTGTTGTGTCTAAGTGACTGATGGGAACAACACTTTGTAGAATTGGTCCAGTTTTGACAAGAAAGTTTCAGCAGGAAGCTGCAAAACAGGCTGCAACATAGCCAGTCGGAGCATGTTTGCATTATCAATTTACGTCTATTGGAAGTGTTTGTTTTTGCCACTGACAGGCTCAGATTGTTATTGCAAGTGTCTGAAGATATTATGGAAAGAACCCTACAGAAGTAGACAGAAGTAGTAAGATCCTTTTTGTTTTACCAGAATCAGTCTTAGAATCGCTGTTGCCAAACCCACCAGACTCCATTGAAATAAACAGCCATTTTAAAATGGTAGAAGACAGCACGCTGGTACAGTGGTAAGCACTGTTGCTTCACAGCAAGAGGGTTCCTGATTCGAACCTGGGATAGAGGGCTCAAACCCTGGGCTGGGGGAGCCCTTCTGTGCAGAGTTTGCATGTTCTCCCCGTGTCACCTCGTGTCAGCGTGGGTTTTCTCCCGGTGCTCCAGCTTCCTCCCACAGTCCAAAGACATGCAGGTTAATTGGTGACTCTAAATTGTCCTTAGGTGTGAATGTGAGTGTGAATGGTTGTCTGTCTCTATGTGCCAGTCCTGTGATAGTCTGGTGACCTGTCCAGGGTGTACCCTGCCTCTCGCCCAATGGCAGCTGGGATAGGCTCCAGCTTCCCCGCGACCCCCAGCAGGGTAAACAGTTACAGAAAATGAATGAACGACTGCATTCCAAGTCGACAGAAACAAAATGAAAATCACAAAGGCCATCACAGTTTGTCTTTCCACTGTTCCAACAATCACTAACTCTGGTTCGGTTGAAATTAACCATTAATTCAAACAGGTGTGAAAATGTTCTGGCTCTAACCATGCTAAAATTCCTGTTTATTTAAATGGAGACTGGTGGGTTTGGCGATCGTGATTTTGGGGCTGTTTGTGTCTGACTGTTCACCACGAATACTCAATGATTTGTTTTTTTCCATATAGAGTTTTTAAGTCTGAACTGGCTCAGCAGGACAGTGACCTACAGGAAGTATAGTAAACAACAACGGACTGGAAACGTGCAACAAATTTCTTTGCCGACACAACATATCAAACAAAAGTTAGAGACTGTGTCATATTAAGTGTCTGTGAGCTATAAATTGACCACTTCTAAACAGAAGACAGAACATTATGTTATCTCGTCATCTGGCAATGCAGAGTCTCTCCTCCTCTGAGCCGCTGCATTGTGTCTGCAGCTAACAACTATGCTATTATTAAGGGCAAAAAAGCCCCCAAAATATCTTATAAAGATAAAAAACAAGCGACTGCTCAACTTAAACCAGTCTCAATCAACTGGGGAGTCTTCAGTTGATGATTTGAATCTGCGAGTTTCAAGGGGCAGCCCTAGATCTTACTCTTAAACAAAGAACGTCCATCTCTGTAGGGATCCTTTCATTATTGTTGTCAGACACTAAGAATACCAATCTGAGCCTGTCAGTGGCAAAAACAAACACTTTGGCGCTGCGTGTAGTTGTGTAAGTGGCTGCAGCCAACAGGCTTGATGCAGGCTGCAGCCCTCTCACTCAGTACTGGACAAATATAAAAAACTTGTTGCTCCCTTTTGGTACAGACACTAGAACATAGGGTCCAAGTTAAAAAATTACAACACTTGCCTTTTATGCACCGGCATGCACCTACCTGTCCCATTAACCTCACGTCTCTCGCTCTGTGCCCCTTCACAGTTTGAAAACCTCTGATTTACAGGCTAGGAGAGCAGATTGTTTCTTCTCATTGTCATTTACAAGATGTCCCTCAGCCTGCAGCGGTGGGGATAATCCTTGAAGCATACTGCTGTTGGTCTAAACAAGAGCAGTGATGGTAATGAACTCAGAGATAAAACTGGAACAGACACAGATTATCTCCCTACCTCTCATAATTCCTACACTGACCCTGAAGATCAAACACATCATGACGTGTGCTGACTCAATATGGGCCACAGATTGCACACATACAAAACCCATACAGGACACAAATAAATCAGGTTCCTTCGTTACGACCACTTTTATGGATTAGGACACACAGAAAGTATTTAAGTCTGGATAAACTTTCTCTGCCGCCTTTAAACTCTGCTTTGAATTTAGTTTTACCAGCAGAGGCTAACAGGCTGATAAAGTTTTAACGATGTGTCGTCGATGCACTACTTTTTATTTTGGAATTGCTCAGCAAATGTGCCTTTTGTAACTTGGATTTTTGCTGTCTTGCTGAAAGATTGTGATTGTGAGTTCGTGACAAATTTGAGTGTTAATTAGAGGCTGACAATTATACAAAATGTCATAATTACCCCAGTGTGTCCAGCCTCGGGGAAGAGAGGTTGAGGGTGGCATTCTCACATCATTATGTTAGTCACATTTACCTCTTAATTCCTTTTTTGTGAGGGGAGGGGGGAGGGGGGAGGGATTGTTGGTGAGAAAATGTCATAAATCGTTTGCGCTCCTCCCAAAGTTAACCATAAAAAAGACCCACCCAAACAAGATTGGAGACAGTGGTTGTGCTCGGCTTTGCTCTGTAATTCACATCTGAAGGGAGAGTGTGTGTGTGTATACATGCTGTAGGTTTGTGTACCAGTGTGTGTGTGTGTGTGTGTGTGGCATTAGTGTTCCTCTGGTATTTTTGGTGCAGACAAAGTTCTTTGGTAAAGTGAAAAACACTGGTCACATTTCCCCTCTGTTTTTGTGTGAGACAAATATCTGACGTTTTTAACCTCTTTGCACAGATGTGAGTATCTGTGAGGGTCTGACTGAGCGAGTGAAGGTGGAAGGAGTAGAGATCTTGGTAGAGATGTAACAATACTGCCAGCAATTTCTGTTTCTGTCAATACCGTGATTGTCTTTGTTTTCAGAGGGCACTGTGAGCACAGCACAGCTCCCCTGTCTCTATTAGCAGGTTTAGTTTTATTAGCTGCTGCTAGTCAAACAGCGTTACATCAGGACCAACGAACCAGGCTCCTCATCTGTTGAGCTCCAGCTTCCAATGGCTATCACTGTAAAAAAATAACTAAATAAATGAATAAAAAACACTTGAACATAGGGCTGCATGATTATGGCCAAAATGTTAATCACGATTATTTTGATCAATATTGAAATCACGATTATTCATTATGTTAGGGAAAACATATTTTTATTACACTTTGTATTTCAAATAAACAATATGTGAACAATTCTTTCAGTTCAAAATTAAACTTAAAATAAAAATAAATCATAAATAATCAAATAAAATTTACCCAAGACTAAGGGCTGACGAAAAATAAATATGCCTTTGCAGAGTGCAATCGTAAAGTGCAAACAAATGAAAAAAAAATGAAGCCTATGCAGAAAAGGCACATACTACAAGGAACAGGAACACACTGCAGATTTTTGGCAAGAAACACAAGCCTGTCAACTTTTTCTGGCTTCAGAGACGACCTAAGGCAGGTCACTAAATTCCCCCCAGTGCAGAAGACCCTCTCTGAGGGGGAACTTGTTGCAGGAATGCACAGATATTTTTTGCCAGCTTTGATAGTCGCGGGTAGTAGTGTTCAAGTTGAACACTAAAAAGTAGGAAAAAAAACTGGCAGCAGTGGTTGCCAGAATTTCCCCTAAATAAATAGGGCAGAACTTTTTCTATTATTACAGTGCAAGGATATCATTACTGCTGATTTTATGATTGAGGTCAGAGTTTGATTCAATTTTTTACTGAATGAATTCAAAAGTTTTTACGTAAACAGTTTTATTGTTGTTTTTTTTCTTTTAGACATAACACACAGGGGAAAATCAGAAAAGAAAGACACCACAGGAAGACAGAAAAGAAAAAGCAAAACAAGACAAGACTAGACAAAACAAAAAACAAAACAAAACAAACAGTAACCGGAGGAGGGAAAGAAGATATGGGGGTAAAGGGGTGGATGCAAGGGTGACATTAAGAATGTTATGTAACATACATTGGATCTCATACATCCATTGTACGCAAGCCATAGGCAGTTATTAAAGCCTTTTAACAGGCAGGCTTCCAGTTTCATGTTTAGTAAGTTCAGGTGTTCCTTCAGCCCAGAGTCTCTAGTGAAGCAGGCTGTTTTACGCTCCCTCCAGTTTCAAATATTTAGTCTTCCAGTAGATCCAGTAGAAAAACTCTGACATAAGAGATATCGCTTCTAATCAGAGTATTTGAACTGCTGGACAGTCCCAGAACAAGTGAAATAAAGATCCAGTAAATACAACCTTTTACCAGTGTTGTCAAAAATATCGATTTATCAGTGTAAATTGAATCTACATATTTGAATTGCTTTCAGTTCACAGTATTAATTAATCATTACCTGCAGCACTTTTCCGCTGTCTCTTATTGTTAATGTTTTCTGTAGTCATTCTGCTGTTCTCTGCTGCTAACAAATAAAGAAAAGAAAGTTGTCATCGTAATGTTATAAAGTCTTGTTATATAGTCTTGTTGTATTTATCTTTAAAAAAAACATGGAATTCTATGCCCACAGTGTCAGTTTTCCCATGTAGTATTGAAAAGGTTTGACTGTGTCCAACATGGCGGCCAGGTCACACACTATCATTTTACAGCTGAACACTACACTAAAAGATGTTTTTGGAAACACTTGAGGCCAGAAATAGTTGATGTACTTGATTCATATGAGATCAGAGCTGCCTAGTGTGACAGTTTGACCGCAGTTCACGAGCAGTGATTGACATGATTGACAGCTGCTCTCACTGAACAAGGCCTGTGTTGGCCAAACTCTCCTGTCACAGGCTAGATTTTTAAAACCTGAAAACAGAGCCACAAGGATGTGCAGAATGTAGTGTTCTCTCAGACCACTTGAATTACAATGTGCTCAAAGTTTATTGTGGGATTTTTGCCCCATGACACCCAAATTAAACTGGCTAACTGAGGCTTAAACTCACGTCTATCACGTCTTTATAAACTTTTGTTTGTAGTGTTTTGTAGTGTATTTGATGTTCGTTCTTTTTCAGAATCCAACAGAGCTGCACAGTAACAGCAGCATTAACGTGATACTGGCACATCCCTCAATGGGAGTCAGTGTTTACATGAATCTTTAGAAATCTCACAATTTCTGATTGCTGCTTTTACATATGATCATTCTTCCTCTCTTTTCTCTTCATGCCTGCTTTAGCCCCTCTTTCTGTCTCTGTCTGTCTGCCTCTCATTTCCTGGCAGCTCTTGGGAGGGGTCCTTTTGGAAATAGATCACACGACTGCGGGTCAGACCGGTTCAGACACACTTCCCCTCACAGCTGGACAGGCAGAAAGATGAAGGGGGAGATGGAGGATGATATGGAGAGAGTTGTGCTGTTACACCTGCAGATTTATGGACCCTCTTTTTTAGTTTTATGTACTTTCGAAGTTTAACTCATATCTCAATCTTTTATCTAACCCTTTGCTTCAGATGGCCCAGTTCAGTCTGAAAAAACACACAGTAAGATGACTGTGTTACCAAATTTAAATCTGATTCAGCTTCCATGCAACTATAAAAAGCATTTCTAGGCATTTCTATCACGGCCCATAAGGTTCTCTAATCTCTGTCCTGTGTGTCCATTTAAATCCTCCTAAATGAGAGTGGAACAGATGGATCAGCTAACCCTGTGTCTCCGCTGACACGCTCCAACTGATTGATTCTTCGCTTCTCTTTGCAAACATGACTCATAGATGCTATTTATAAAGGGAGAGGTGGGGGAAAACCACCAGGGCACCTCTGGGCCTTTCACTGATTTGAACTCTGTCTGTGTTGTTCTGAAGCTTCACAAAGAATCGACGTGATTGTTGGTCGGATGGTTTGATTTGTGGTTTGTTTGTCCAGTGTGTAATGTTTTGTTATTGGGTGGAAACATGAAAACCACAACACCAGACTGACGCTCCCCATGATAATACTTGTACAAATATCCCCCTGACTCATGCTTGAATGAGGTCATTATTTTTCTTGAACTCCATGTCATTTTTGAGTCTGGAAATTTTGTAAATATTCGATTTAGTGATTTATCTCTATTGTAGAGTCAAAGTCACTCCTATGGTAGACAAAAGCCTCTCTAATGGGATCAACCTGGTGTAACAGCTGTATTTATTTGTGTGACTGCACAAATGATCAGGGCTGCTTAACCCTTTGAAACATGAGCAAATTGGCTTTACCTCTTTTAAAAAATGGGGAGAAGGCAGTGAGAAATGAAAGAAGAAATGACGCCAAAACATTTGAAAGAAATCAGGGAAGAGAGAAAATTAAAAACAAGATAATTAGTCAAAAAATAAAGTTAAAAACAAACAGACAAGGTAATTACTTGGAAAAGTGCTTAAAAATTAAAATAATTCTTTACAATAATTTAAAAATGTAATTATGATTATTATAAATATATTTTTCCTTAGCTTTTTTCTATTTCCCTATTTTTTTTTTTAAAGATAATTTCTAAAATCCATTATTTTTTTTTGCAGTTTGTGGGAAATTTCTTACCAAGTTTTTCCCCATGTTTCTGAGAGAAATTGTTCAAAGGTTGACAAAGGCGTCTGAGAGCAGCACAAGCAAAGTGATTTTGCTCCATGTTTCAATGTGTCTATCAGTTAGAGTTGGACATAAATTGAGTTGGATATTTATGAAGGCATTTTAGTTGAGTTAATTTTGATTGTCATCACAGCAGAAGTACAAACTTGTCTTTATGCACATTTGTTGGAAATACGTTTATGAAATCATTTAGATTTAGTATCTGATGGTTAAATATTTAATTTTGATATCAAGAATTACGGTATTTAATTTTAGCCTGTTGTTAAAAAAACTTCAGACCTTTTCCTGGAAACAGAGTTTGTAACTTTTGTGGACACTACCCAACTACTCAGTCAGTTATTCAACTTTGCCAGTGGTAAGCTATTTGACTCAGAAAGTGGTGATGTCACCACCACGCTACTCAGAAATGTAATTAAGTTAGTGATCACTACGTAAAGTGACGCTATCCCTAAACATTGAATTTGTCCTTGATCTCAAGGAAGGCTAAAATATTGTCCAGATTTTCAGGAAAAGAATCTCAGATTGACTCAACTGTTGGCCATCGTGTGCAGAAATAGACACTGATTGATTAATTCACTGATTAATTTGGTGCATTGTAGCACACAGTGTTTATGAGCCATCTTTTCTTCAGGTTAGTGCACACATCAGTTTCCCTACATTCCCTTTTTTGGAACCAGCTCAGCTTCCAGTATGGGAAACACCTGTACAGACAGCAGACCCTGTCACCTTCTTTCTATACATACCCAGCTGGGACTTGAGGAACACCCCTCCCATCATGTAAACCATTGTTGACCAGAAGCTATTGTACATGTGGGTAAAGTGGGCAGCTCGCTGTGTTGGCCCATGTAGGGGCAGAGGTCTCAGACAAAGACCTCCGATTGACATCTGAACAATGGAGCGGGCACACAGCAGCCTCCTGACTGAGGGAGGGGGGGGCACAATGGGCCTTTTTCTGTAGCTCCAGCATGTTAGCTGCTCAGGGAAATGATGGTAGACCTGCTTATTCTCTGCAGTTTGAAGTGTGCACATGAGACACTGAGAGATGGTTGTGTTAAGTCTTTGCTGTGCTTTATGCTGGGATTACTTTTATATATTTAACCTGATTTAAAATGTAGTTCAAACACATTTTAAAGTAAGTTTTTGACCATATTTGGACTTGCAAGTTTCAGCTCTTAATATACAAGTTATGTATGCTGTGCAGTTTTTCTCTCTACTTTTGAATGCATGCTACAAAGATGAGATTTTTGCTTTTATTAGCAACTTTTCCAGACAGGTGTGGTTTCAGTGTAATTCTTGTGCAATCCATCACAGTGAGCATCACATGTCTATCTCTCTGTCTGTCTTAATACAATAGTCAGGTGTCCATATGAACCTTGAAACAAGTTTCGGGTGCTGTAATCGTTTCTTCTGTTCAACAGTCCCTTTCTGATGTCCCTCTAATTTAACTAAGAAAGGACAAAATCCACAGTCCTCAATCTGTGGAGAAATGGATTTGAAAATGTATATACAGGTAACATGAGGCCTCAGCAGTCTGAGTCAGTCAAATCAAGTAGAGATCTGAACCTGTCCTTTAGGTGGACTGATTAGAAAATATCTTACTTAATTCCTCACAATTTAGCATTGACAATAGCTAATGCAGACTTTAAAACCGAAGCCTGCTTCCCGACTTTAGAAAATCATGGAAACCAAAGTCTGCCTAAAAAAAAAAAAGTTCAAATATCTGACATAGCTGCATAATTTGTCAGATGATTATCTGTGATCTGTAGTGTGAAAAATCTTCCAATCTTGGCTGATTATTCTTTAGTTAGAAACCAGCATTATTTTACACTGAGGTGTTTCATTCTGCATATTTATCCCACCATGCTCTGGCCGTGTCTCCCTGTCGAGGACACATGAGCATCCCATGTCATTGTCAGCCAGTCGTGCCAGTCTGTACGTGGCCTGACATACAGTATGAATACTCACATACAAATCGAAACACACACAGATGAGCTAATCTGAGCACATTCAGTGATGTACAGTGTTGAGGACATACAGCTGTGGTAAAGCATTGTTGTTTTTAGTTACCGCATGAATACACTGCAACCCTGCATTTAAATGGTAAATCTGCTCTGTTGCAAAAAAAAACATTCTCATTTTATGATTGTATGAAAGCTGGCCTTAGCCTAACGTTGCTTCATCTATATTTTTACAATTTCAAGTACTTGTAAAAAAAATTCTGTGCTGACATTTTGTTTAATATGATGTTAAATGTTTTGACATGATGCATTCTAAGGTTTAGAGAAGATGAGATTAAAACAGCAAACGGCAAACAAAGTTAAAAAGTCAAGGTTTAGCAAACACTGATAAACAACATCAGTGTCATGGACGCCTGTCAGCAGCCTCACCCCAAATGTTTTGTTTGATGCTGAAGGCCCTTTAGGTTGACAAATACTGCGCTCATTGCACAACACTCTTGATTTATCATCCTACCAACAACTCAGCATTTTAATTTAAAGAAATTATATCTCAGTATTTGGCACGTCTTTAAGCAAATATGAGTGTTTGATTGATTTCATCTGGCAGCTGCTTTAAAGCCACAGTCACAAATGCTTATTGATCCACGGGGCTATTAGGATCGTTTTGGAATAATATGGTCTTGGCCTTGTTTGCGAGCCAGCGGCAGAGGTTTGGCAGCTGTGAAGAAAGAGGCCATTCTTCTGTGGAGAGAAACTGGGATCCTCGTCCTCTTTGGAGAGGAAGGAAGTCAGGCAGGCGGCCTGGGGCAGAGAGAAAGAGATTGTGTGACTGAGTGAGATAGATCTACAGTATATCTCTAAAAGTATGTGGACACCAGGATATTACACCAATGACATGATGATAATAGTAGGGCTGTCAAGGGGTTAAAAACATTAATCTAATTAATTACATGCTCTGTGGCAAACATCATCTTTTAAATTTAAATGAATTTTGGCAGATTTGTTGTAAAGCTGCTGGATTTTGGACACAGTTGTCTCCCTGTCCTCTACCACCCAAAGTGTCTGCAGTCCATTGTACTCCATTTTGTTGGTCACAGATAGACTAAGTTTGCATCTGAACACCTGAACAAGTGTGGCTTGACAAGGCTGACTGCTAGTGCCAGCATCAGAGGCTGTGCTAGCTCCGACCTCTGGGTTTGCTGTTAAATGTTTGGTGTTGAGGTGGTTCTCTGATGGTACGAAAATTCCCTACTGCAGAACCTCAACATTTCCACCTGGGTGTTTTTTAGATGTAAATGTTCCATTCAAGGGACCAAGCAGCGTCGTCTCGTCTACCTCCATCATGTGACAAAGCCACTGTGGCCTTCAGTGATGCACCGGGTCAAAGGGCACCATGGAACATGATTTTTTTTTTAACTTATTTTTTCTGTGATTACTTAAGTGAAATTAACATGTTATTTTGACAGCCCTAAATAATAGTGATAAAAATGAAGTTCACACTCATCAGAACAGAGATTATGAATGCTTTCAATAGAAACTGAAAAGAAAAATATATGTTTCGTTTGAATTTCTCACATAAACCAACCTGCATACTGCACACATGCATACAGGTGTGATTGTTGATCTCATTCTGCGGCTAAAACAGCCTTCAACTCTTCTGTCTTCAGTCTGTCTACCAGATTTTGGAACCTGGCTTTAGGAATTTATCCTATTTAGACACAAGAGCATCAGTGAGGTCAAGCTGAAGTTGAGGCACTCTGCAGACCTGTCGAGTTCTTTCACACCAAACAGGGAAAATCATTTCTTTATGGAGCTGGCTCTGCGGGCGGGGGCATTGTTGTATTGAAACAGGAAGTGAACAAACATAAACTGTTGTCACAAAGCTGGAAGAACACTATTGTCTAAAATGTCCTTGTGTGCTGTGACATGAACAGAAGAGCATGTGGACAGTGAAGGAGTGGGAGAGAAACATTACTGGTGTCCATTATATTGACTTCCTTATTGACAGGGACAGAAGGTGTGAAAACAAACATTGTAACATGCAAACTTGTTCGCCTGGTCAGATGGGAAACAGATTCAGTGCTACACTATTTATGATTTATTTCAGCAGTATCAACACATGATAAACATATTTACAGTGGCTTATGTTTGTCTTGTGATAAAGTAAAAGTCAAAAGTCACAGATTAACATTTTCTACCAGTAATAAGGGTAATTATTTACTTTTATCCTCACTGAGTTTCCTGCCTGATGGATGTCCCTGGATGACCTTTAGTAAGATCAGGTGTTCAGCTCCACTTCAGTTTTGTCTCTAAGATGAGTTTGATGCTGTTGTGATTGTAGAAGTTTCACTGGCAGGGGCCTCTGAATATGAAGTCGTATTGATTTGTATGGGGACATTTTTTATGTGTAATGCAGTTTTTTCATTATTGAGATGCTAAAAATTATGTAACAAAGATCAGGGTTTGCCACACCTTCATTTATTTGTTGAAGCCCACCATAATATTAGCATTTGCCGCCACATATGGATTTTCTGTTTTCTGGAGCTGGACCGTTCATTAGGAGCACTGTTTGAATATACTGTATATATATATACCATTCGATTATTCAGAACATCGCCCTCTTGGGGTACAGAGTGTACTCAAGGCACAGAAGAAGCAGCGGAGTGTCAGGCGTGGTGAAAGTGAAGCTTACCATTGCCAGATGCACTCTGCAGTCCAGTGCTGGGTCTAACCCCCTGTGGCAGGGACAGAAAGTTTGCTTTCACTTGTCTCTGCAGCAGCTGCTCCTCAAAGCAGTCAGTCTGATCAGCTGCGATTGATCTGACCACAGACTGACTGATCAATTATCCACCCCACAACTCAAGCTCAACAAACTGCTGCTGAGGAGGAAAAAAAGAAATCTCCTGCATGGACCCGCAAATACCTCTCAGAATGATCACATAGGGACACACACATGAAAAAGAAACCTCGTTATTTGAAACCTTGGCCTCGTTTAATATGAACATTGACAGTGTAACATCATATATCTGACAGAAAATAAGGAAAAGGAGTATTTCAGCATTTTTGGAAATGCACTTTTTTGCTCGTGGGTGTAGACTTTGATGCGGAAATTGGAACCACTCTCATATTTCACTGTACAGACACCAGGATGGTTTTAATTAAAAGGGAAGAAGCATGTTTTCCAAATGTTAGACTGTACCTTTGATGACAAAGGCACTGTATTTTTAGTTTTTAGGCACCTAATAAAAAAAAGCCTTTGGTCAATTGTTCAAACTGAACCTGGGCGGAGTTGTTTGTTTTCATTCCATGTATGAATGCCTATAAACAAAAGAAGTGAACGTGTTGTTGCAGAGCTTCAGTGTTGTGATAACTGATCAAAGACAAATCAAAGGATATCTGATATTTGATTATATTTGTAAAAAGCCCATTTTGTGTGTCCTCAGGTTTGAGAAGGGGAGGATCTACACCTACATCGGAGAGGTGGTAGTGTCCGTCAATCCTTACCGTGCCATGAACATCTACGGCCGCGACACCATCGAGCAGTACAAGGGCCGCGAGCTGTACGAGAGGCCGCCCCACCTCTTTGCCATCGCAGACGCTGCTTACAAAGCCATGAAGAGGAGGAACAAAGACACTTGTATTGTCATCTCAGGTAACATGGGAAGCCCCCCCACATGGGCCACACAAAGAAACAGCACCACAGCATGTTTTATCCTCTTCTTGTACACTGTGCGACTCACATTTAACTACAAGTTTGGGTTCATATCTTTTCTGTGCATTTTTTGTCCTGTCTCCTTATAATAGAAATATCAAGTCCAGCTGTAACATTCATTTGTTTCCTGTGATACTCGGACATCTTGTTTCCTGAGAGATGTTCTGGAGGAGAAAGACAAATATTGATGCAATCGCTGTTAAGTTAATAAAAGTAATTCACCTCATGTTTTCTAAAACAAATATTTCATGTGGTCACAAGCTGTGTGGCAGCATGGAGGAACCATGCTGAGGATGAAGCACCACTCAGTGGTCAGAGGAGGAACTGAGCCTCTCAAAACCCTCAGATCATCATCATGAATCCAAACAGAGACAGAAATAACGTCACTTAAATTTTTTTTTTTTTTTCAAATGCTGTGAAATGAGTGAAATGTATTTGTGCCACACAGTATAAATTTTAAAATGAAAATGAGATACCCAAGGCTTTGTTTACGGGTCTTAGCCCACAGTCAACCAACTGTTAATATATTAATAATAATAATAATGATAATCTTTATTTTTAAAGTGCCATTTAAAACAGTTTTTAAGTGCTTTTTATGACTGTAATTAAAACAGACAAAACATGAAAATGACAACTTTTAATAAAACTGATAAAAACACTTTGGTAGATAAAAACTGAGGAAATTAAAGACAGTTTAAATGAACTTAAAACTCAAGTAAAATCAGGAAAGACTCTCCCAAAAAACTTTTTTAAAACAGATCTTATTGTTTAAATAATCTGAGGCTTGTGGTTTAACTGCCTCAAGATTATAGAAACCAAAATATGGAGTGTTATTTTTAAGGACTCTTTGCACTGTGTTTTTTCTTGCAGGGGAAAGTGGAGCAGGAAAGACAGAAGCCAGCAAGTATATAATGCAATACATCGCTGCTATCACCAATCCCAATCAGAGGGCTGAAGTGGAAAGGTGAGCTGCTTTTATTTACACTGTTACTAAATCTGAATACACACACGTAGTGCACATGTTTGGTTTGGTGACTAACCTGCACATATTATCAGATCAGGAGGGAGGTGTTTTTCTGTGGGTTCTTAGTGTGCAGTTGTTTTGCATCGTCACTCCTGCTGCACAAACAACAAATGCTCTGGAAACTTTTTCACAAAAACCCATTCATACCTCACACAGAGATGTGTTTTGTTTATCCAAATGAGACGCCCAGATGAACAGAATATTTTAATGTAAGGTGAAAACTGTTCCAAAATAGTTTCTACCCACAGGAAAATGTCTGTTTTTTAGTTGCTGACACAGCTACAAGAGCTGCATGGCTCATTATTAATTTTTATTTTCTAGGTCACCTTTAGCCTATTATCTTATCACAGCTATTGTAGTTAAAGGTAAGTCATTGTCATATTCCAGGAATTAATACTGCTGGTAGTCAAAGTGTCCTAGATCACAGTGAGATATTTACAGCTCAATGAGGCTTGAGATCATAGCATGATATGATAACAGAGTCAACAGCCCACACCCACCAGAGCAGAGGAGAAGTTGAACCACTTCACAGAATGGTTACATTTAAGTATGTTAAAATTGATCAGATAGATTTTAATTAAAAAAGAAAACGAGAAATAAACTTTGATTTATAGTTAGCAAAATGTAGGTGAGAGATAAAGATAAGATTTGGTTTTAAGATCAACTTTCAACACAAAGTGCTTGCCAAACATTTGAACATAATCTACTGAGTGCAAATGTACACACATTAAATAAACATTAAACACCAGGGAAGACAAAGTAGTGTAAAATATAATTTTATAAAGAACATATCAATTGCAGGAATTTGCAATTGAAAAATGCTTCTATCCTTACTCTTTGTTAGTGAACAATATTCCAGCCTACTGGCAAGCTTACTTGTTAGCATAGCACACCTATTTAGCAAGCTAGCTCGCTAATATTTTCATCCATTGGCAAGTTGACTCATTAGCATAGCATACCTAGTTAGCAGGCTAACTCGCTAACCCTGCAGTAGCTTACAGGGCTTATGTTCAACGTTACTGAGGATTTTGTTCAGCTGTACTAACTTCAATTTGGAAAACTAGCACAAAGGAATTTTTAATGAAGCATAGGAGCAGCACACTGATGATGTCACAGGGCTGTGATTGGTTGTTTGCAAAACCACGTTGTGCCTACTGTTGCTGGCTGGCTGTTTACAGTCCTGTAAAGTTATCCCTACCAGTGGCATTCTCTGTGTCTGTCAGCTCAGCAGCATGTTCCACCAGTAGAGACTGACCCCTGGTGATGCCTGCTGTGCACTACATCACCTCAATGCAGCATCTTCATATCAGTTTCATAGTGAGAGGAGCATCTGTATTTTAGACAGTGCTGAAAATCATAACGTCTGGATTTCTACATACAGCGGTAAACCGTTCTTCTGTGATACTGCCAAAGCCAAATACAGAATATTATTGCATTGTATATTTTTATATTTCAGCCACGGCAGTGTCAGATTTCAATCTAATACCTCTTTGAAAAAAAATCACTTTTGATTGTACTTTTCTATCTCACACAGGTGGATTTTGGGACCACAGTATTATAACTTTACACTTTACACAAAGAAACGCTGAAAAATTTAAGATTTTTGAGAGATTAGATAGTAGTGTTTGAATTGTATCATTAGTCATTGAGTTACAAAACTTGGTGTTTTAAAGGTCATATTTTCAAGCAAAACAACACCTTGTTTCACAGTTATACACACAACAATAGATTATAGATCTTAGTTTTAAATGATGGATTGACGCTACAGTGAGAATGTAGCAAGAGACACACTGTGTAAGAACAGCAGTGAAGTCCCATACAGACATGGTTTGCAATGAGGCAGACCACAATCAGTTCTTCCAGCTCAGTAATATCCCGTCCTGACTGCTCCCTGCAGATTACTGTCTGTTATCTGTGTGAGGTCTGTATCAGCTGTGATTTCCCCTCTTCCTGTTGTGTTGTTAGTGAGTGTCAGGGGAAACTTTTGGCAACGCTTGTTAATGGAAACACATATTGATGAACTCCGACTGTGTCTGGTCAAATCCTGACCTGGAAGGAAGACCAGTCTGGCTGAATATCACTCATACAAACACTGAGAAGACATGTCTGTGTCTGGTCTGGTCAGGATTTGTACATGTGGTTCTGTTTCCATAATGCTGTACATGTTTATTTGTATTTAACCCTGCATTATTTTTATTTTGGCCTTTCTGGGGCAGCACCAGAGGCTACAAACACAACATAGGGACTGGGGCTACAGACGGAGTAACGCTTCACAGTTTGAGCCTCTCTTTTAACCTGATTGCACTTGGTCGACCTGTTTACCTGTAATTTCGTCCTGCCTTCCCTCAGGGTGAAAAACATGCTGCTTAAATCCAACTGTGTCTTGGAGGCCTTCGGGAACGCCAAGACAAACCGCAACGACAACTCCAGCCGCTTTGGCAAGTACATGGACATCAACTTTGACTTCAAGGGAGATCCCATCGGAGGCCACATCAACAACTACCTGCTGGAAAAGGTAAAGGAGCGTCAGCTAATGAAGAGTAGTCATACCTATTACATGGTAATAGTGAAGTCAGTTATATGTTTCAATGACTCAAACGCTGTATTGTAGGTGCAGATACTGTTAATATTTTGTTCAAATTCTACATTAGTACATTTTATGCCATTTTCACTATTCAAATAAAGCAATTTGAGAAAAGAACGTCCCTCTTTGTTTGAGCTGCACACAGCTTAACCTGTGACAGGGAGTTTTAAGTACACATAGCTTCATTTAAAAGGTCAAAAGCCAAAAACATTGGCAATCACTGGCTTAAGTAGTAATCAAGCTTTTGCATTCAGACGGCAGAATGCTGACTTTTTTGTTGCCCAGATAAGTGACTTTAACTCTGTTGTTACACTTTCTTTGTCCACAGTCCAGGGTGATTTTCCAACAGGAAGGAGAGAGGAGCTTTCATTCATTCTACCAGGTAAATATGTGTGTGTGCACCTATGTGTTTGCATGTGAAGAGAGAGTATGTACTGCACAGTACGGTGTGTGCATGCAGTCATTTCATTGTGTTGTGACTGACCTCACTGGCAGGAATATGAATTCATGCAGCATCAAAAGGCCTTTTGTTCCTACCTGTAGGAGTTTAGGGAGTTGAAAACGAGGCCACAGTTTGTATTGGACGTGCAGATGCATTAAATTCAAACACGAGGAGCACGCTAATAACTCCAGCTGCAGTGTGTACATTATGTATGAGTAAAGATGTTAGAAATAACACTTGGTGGTAGTTTGACCTCTATAATGTCTATCTAATGATGCAAAAACACAACAATGGTACTGTGTGATGTGTTGTAAGTAAAGTGTGTATATTTATGTTCTTCCACTAGCTGCTTAGAGGAGGTCCAGATTCCCTCTTGCGCTCTCTTCACATCCAGAAGGATCCGACGGCCTACAACTACATCAAAGTTGGAGGCCAAATTAAGGTGGTTCTTACAGTTCAACTCACATGCAAACAGTTTGTTGCAGAAACACAAATACAACCAAACACAGGACTTACAGATGTGTGTTTCCTCACCACAGTTTACATGCTTTTGAAGCAAACCACACAGATCACATATTCAGGGTACGAGTGTGAGGTATTGCCTGTGGAGAAGGTATTTCTGTAATCATCATCTCTGTGTTATTGACCAGAGGAGTGTTTTGTGTGCGGACCTCTGCTGTGGGCCGTCGTCTTTGCACAAGCTTAATGAGTAGGAACAAAACCACTTGACAGCAGCAAACAGCCTGATGTCATGGAACACAGCACGACCAAACAGCTGAGGCGGCGGTTTGTACACTGTGTGCCTCAGCAGCGGCTCCTATTTTTATAGCAAGACATCACAGTTCAGCACCAGTTTGTAATTTAATTAACTGTGGGAATTTGATATCCCGGCTGGTCTAATTGGAAGAGAAAGAGAAAGGCTGTGACTGCGGGACAAAACACACACGAAAACTGCGGTTTATCCACTTTTATATTTGCCTCAGCAGGAAAAAATCAACCAATGGTCCAATTTTAGAGATAAATCTTGGAAAAAAAACCTTACATAACAATCAACTTCAGCATTGTTTACTTTCAGTAATTGTTGTCATCCTTCTCCAACATCTCTCCTTTCTTTCCCTCTAGTCTTCCATCAATGATGGAGCTGATTTCAAAGCCGTAGCCGATGCCATGAAAGTGATCGGTTTCACAGGGGATGAGATTCAGACTGTTTACAAGATCGTGGCCACCATCCTACATCTGGTAATACCCGATAATATCAAAATCCCTGCTTATTTCCTTGCGCCAGCTGTGTCCCAGTGCGGGAGATACTGTGTATAGACTTTAGGCAATGAGCACCATATTGGCGAAGTGGACCAGTGTCCATGCCAAGATAGAGAGTGTAAGGATTAGAAAATGCACCTGTTTGTTTACTTGTGTGTCTCTTTTTACCACTGGGTACTGAGTCCAACGTAAAAGCAGCAGCAGGATGTTGGTAACTGTTTATTCTGACAGGTCTGTGATTTCCTGAGAATTTCCAGGGAAGCTTCATGTGAAGAATTATGTAGATTGGTACTCATTATAGAGAGAACAGAGAGTTGTAACACAGTGGTATCTCTGCCAGGTGAAAGCCTGGAGGGGGTCATGTGTTTGATTGTGTGTGTGCATGTGTGAGTGTTTGCATCTGTCTGTCTTCAGCTAAACTTGCAAACTACTGGACCAATCAGCCTGATATTTTATGTGTACATTTATAACAGTATACTCAAGCACCTCTCGTGGTTACGAAGATTCACAATTCCTGTTTTATTGACAGTTTTATACCGTCATTGGCTGTTGACTACTCACCTCCCTTGTCAAGAAAGCGACCACGCCCATTTCCCACAATGTTGAACTGTTCCATTAACCAAACTGTTATGCGCTGAAGAATATTCTGTCCTCTCTGACTCCTCTTTCAGGGCAATATGACATTCGGGGTGGATGGTGACGTGACCTTGATAGAGAACACAAAGCTGGTGTCTGTGATCAGGGAGCTGCTGTCCACCAAAGAAGAAAACGTGGAGAAGGCGCTGCTCTACCGCACGGTGGCCACGGGTCGAGACGTCATCGAGAAGCAGCACACGGCACAAGAGGCCAGCTACGGACGGGACGCTCTAGCCAAGGTTATTGTTGGGAGGGTAGAAAATTACAAGGTGTTGTTCATCTGTCAGGCAGAGCACTTTCACAAAAAAAAAAGAAAAAGAAACAAAACAACATTGGCCAGATGAAGCCCAGAGGGTTGTGACATTGCACTTTGTACTTGGTGATATTTTTACCACAATTCACACTGATTCACACAAGCATGAGTCACAATGTTATGACACCAGACAGAGGCTGGAGACTGTGGAGGAAGCAATGTATGTAGGCAGTTTCTAAACCAGCACTGTGGGCTGTGAACAAAAGTCTGACTCACTTACACTGTGACATTTCACTTTCAGCGGCCCATCTGTGTTAGACTGCCCTGTGCCCTTGAGCAACACACTTGCTCACCAGCTAGCAGCCAATTATTCTACTACTCACTGTTAATGCATTGTTGTCCTCAGGCCATGTACGAGCGCCTGTTCTGCTGGATTGTGGGACGAATCAATGACATCATTGAGGTGAAAAACTACGATGCCAGAGTCCACGGGAAGAACACCGTCATCGGGGTGCTGGACATCTATGGTTTTGAGATTTTCCAGAACAACAGGTTCGAATGAGACAGAATATTCCAACAATACAAAATGCATCAACACATCTGCGTGTTTATTTAAAATATTTGAATATTCATATTTAATATATTAATATCTTATTTGTGTCCATCTTTGACATTTGATTTTCCTGCTTGTAACAAGGCCAGGGCGGAACCTTTATTTATTTATTTATTTATTTATTTATTTTTATCCCTTCCTGGCATTTCACTGAGGTATACAGTATATGACGGTGTATGTATGGAAAAAACAAACAAACAAATGTAAAAGCTGAGCTACTGGAGACAGAACTAATTGAAACACGTACGTCATTGTTTAGCCTACAATGCTGTGTTTCTGATATGCAGCTGGCCTTCTTGGACTTGCTGGATTTAGATACTTCCGGCCCAGAGAATAATAAATAGATAGGCAATAATCGCTCCTCTTGCTGGAGGACTAATGACACTTGTTGCCAAGGCAGATACCTACACGTCAGTGGGCTGAACGGGGATGATGTGTCAGTTAATAGTGAGTATCTGCTGATACCAAGTCCCAATCTAATACTTCTGTTTTCTTGGATAATACAGCTGCACAGTGCACCCTCCATGTGCAGTAAAGGTGTTCAAATCAAATGTATTTGCTTGACAATTGAAAAGCTCTGCAATGCATTTATTTAAAAAATCTCTGCGTCCAAGTTGTACCTTAATATTTAATTACTTAATTACTTTTTACAAAATAAGTGAATAGGTAAAAGAAAATAAACAAGTGCTCATAATTTTGGTAAAAAACATGAAGTCTCATATTGCATTTTGGCTGTTGATATGGTGTGTTGTGTTCCGCTGTGGGAGGGCTCAGCTTCTGCTCTTACACAGACACAGGAGCTCAGCTCAATATTGCTCAATATACCCAATCCCGATCATTTAAAAAATGCCTTGATCGGCACTGATCCCAATCTTTGAGATGGGATCGAGACATCCCTAGTAACAGTACTCCCACACAAGAGCAGAGGCATTTTTTTATTTTTATTAGTCCTGTAACATTCCCCCCACCACTTGCAGTCACCATCTTT
The DNA here is from genome assembly GCA_019142605.1 of Cephalopholis sonnerati. Classification (NCBI taxonomy): domain Eukaryota; kingdom Metazoa; phylum Chordata; class Actinopteri; order Perciformes; family Serranidae; genus Cephalopholis; species Cephalopholis sonnerati. The sequence continues at coordinate 36,547,632 of JAGQAX010000020.1, forward strand.
CTTAGCTCAGCCACCTGCTCCACCAGTAGGGACTGACCTCTGGTGGGGTGTGCTGTGCACTGCATCACCTCAATACAGCGTCTCTGTATCAGGTTAATAGAAGAGGAGAGCATCTGTATTTCTGACAGTATTCAGCATCATAACTTCGGGAGCCTACCCTGGTATACTGGAATACCTTGATTCCGCCCAGGCCTAGCTGTTACACACAGCAACCATTTCATTTCACTGTATAGACTTAGTAATATATGTGGTTGCATTTCTAACATAAAGTTAACATAACATTGAATCACCTCTGTCTCTGAAGCTTTGAACAGTTCTGCATCAACTACTGTAATGAAAAGCTTCAGCAGCTTTTCATCCAACTGGTGCTGAAGCAGGAACAGGAAGAGTATCAACGAGAAGGCATCCCCTGGAAACATGTAAGGAGGACATCTTTGTTGTTTGATTTCTTTTTATGAATGGGAGTATTTGTGATTGCAGCGTCAAGGCTACAGTGTCTCCTCCTGGATTAGATTGAGTTTGTTTGCTGGGAGGAGGAGGGGAATTTTGATGTGATACAAAGACTTTATCTTTAAGTCCAATGTTACTGTGTAAATCTCTGGTCTGTCAGTGAAATGTTTGAACTACACTGCACACTGAAGGCTCTACTAACAGTGACAAACAGAGTGATGGGACAGCTGACTCATAGGAACAGTCTAGCTTGAGTTGAACGCACATCGGCAGGTGTATATATACGTCTGGTGCTGGTGAACTATGATGAATCCCTCACATCTTTTGCCACTCCCAGACACAGTCTCAATCCCTCTTCCTGTCCTTGCAGTTGCCATACTCATACAACTGAAATGACATTCAGTAAGCACTATTACCATCGGCAGAGCATTACCAGGTGTAAGACTGGTCTCTTTTTGCAGCTTCATGGTATTAAATTGTGGTGTCTAACCACTTCAGTATAGTCTGCTGTTTTTGATAAGACACACAGCTTCGCTCTGTCACTGGAGCAGCTCCAGCCTGTGTTTCTTTTTGCCCCTGTCTGTGGCACACTCTCTGTGTGTAGGCTATTACTCGTGACGTCTAATCAATCAGGTAGTGCTGTGGGCGGGACATTGAGCAAGGCAACAGAGTGATGACTGCAGACAGAGAGGCGGCTACATCAGAGCCAGAGTAGCACATTTTTCAATTAATTTATTTCATCTGCTATTGGATTTTAAATAGAAAAAATAAAACAATATTTGGCAGTCAGTGTTGATATTGTGGCAGGACGTTGCAAATTCACTCACCCACTTTAGTAGGCCAGTGTTCTTTGTGGCATAGATTCAACAAGGTGCTGGAAACATTCCTCAGAGATTTTGGTCCATATTGACATGATGACATCACACAGTTGATCCACGATGAGAATCTCCCGTTCCACCACATCCCAAAGGTGCTCTATTGGACTGAGATCTGGTGACTGTGGAGGCCATTGGAGTACAGTGAACTCATCGTCATGTTTGAGATGATCTGAGCTTTGTGACATGGTGCGTTATCCTGCAGGAAGTAGCCATCAGAAGATGGGTACACTGTGGTCATAAAGGGATGGACACGGTCAGCAACAATACTCAGTACCAGTTGAGCATTGTTTAAATGCCACAGCCTAACTGAGGGGCCCAAAGTGTGCAAATGCATTGAGTTGCTGCCACGTGATTGACTGATCAGCTACCCTCTATTTGTGTTAACAAGCAGTTGAAGAGGTGTACCTAATTAAGTGGATGTTGAGTGTATACTGATGTATAGAAAACACTGAGCTAATTATTCAGCAGATGTTGGTTGTCTCTCAATTCTTCCAAAAAGTACAAGATTAAATAGCTTTTAGATTCACAAAGATTTCAGGAAAATACATTTCTCTTTTTCTCCTGTATAAACACACAGTATAGCCTGCTGTGTAGTTCTGTCATCTTAACACTGTTTTTTCTCCTCTGTTCTTAGATCGATTACTTCAACAACCAGATCATTGTGGATTTGGTGGAGCAGCAGCATAAGGGCATCTTCTCTGTGCTGGACGAAGCCTGTATGAACGTGGGCAAAGTCACAGATGAGGTTTTCCTCCAAGGACTCAACGGCAAGCTGGCCAAACACGCCCACTACACCAGCCGCAAGGTAGGAGACACTAAACATAGATCTGACCTGTTTTTTAATTGACATCAACTAATTCACTAACAGAGAGTTCATGACTTCAGTTTAACAGTTTCTGCCTCTTTAGCTGAAGTTCAAGATTCAAATGTTGCCTAACGTTCTTGCCATATTTAATGGTTTTACAGTCTGGTCTGTGATCAGTATCACATCATGCTCCCCTTCATGTTTTCTTTCACGTTCATGGTTGTACTCTTCAGTTAATCATGTTAAACGTATTTTGTATTACTGAAGACCAGTGTTACAAAGTAACCATCAGCCGATGGTACTTTAGGTTTTAAGGTTATCCCACTACTTTTGGCAGTAACTAGACCTATAACTTGTTACTTTTACAAATAAATAGCACACTTACAACTACTAAAATTTAAATGGTTTGTTGCTCGTTACTTTTGTCTTGATCATAGCCGACAACTGCAGTCTATTTCTCTGAGTTTTTCCCAGTTATGATCTAACGTCACCTGTAGTGATGTGCTTTTTTAGGTGAGCTGCGCCAACTCTCTGTCTTGTGTGTGTGTTTGAGAGAGACAAGGGGTGCACGATAATACATCATCAATATCAGCCAGTATTGGCAACATGCGGATTTCTGCAAATATGACAAACCGAGAAAAAAAAAAAAGGACTGATTGCTCTGTACAATCAAACGCAGATCAAAACCTTGTGTTGGGAGCTCATGCAGAGCGGGAAACAACCGGAGACACAGAAAGGCAACACAGGCACTCCAGAAATATAGAAAATGAGGAAGGAAGTGTTAAAAAGCCTTTATTGTCGTGGCTAAATCATTGAAAGAGCCAACATGCTTCAACAGCTGCAGGTCTTCGTCAGGGCTTTAAAACTGAGTTTTTACATCTGCTTTTTTTTTTTCCTAAACCACCCCAAAGTAAAACAACACCCTTAGAAAACAAAAGGCTGTGAATTATTACTTCCCTTAGGAAAACATTCTTTATAAATGCATATAAATCAGACAGTTACATAACAGTGCCACACAATGCAAACACAAATACATGGTGTTACACCAGGGCATTACATAAGTAGGTCTACATAAATAAAATACATATAAAAATAGAGATAAACCAGGGAACAAGCATGCAAAAAAACAAGGAATATTTTGTCAGAGGATTTGGGGAATAATGTTTTGCATAATGTATGAATATATAGATAGATATCTGTATCAGTTATCGGCCAAATGAGTTGATATATATCAGCATTGAATATCAGCAAAAAATCCGATGTGATGTATCCCTAAGAGAGACAAAGAAGGAGACAGAGAGAGGGGAAGAGAAGGTGTTAGGTGGACTTTGGCAAAGAATGTTTCTGTAAAATACAATTTACACAACTTAACTCTGAACACCAGAGGACCTCCCAGTCGAGCGGTCTTACGGCGGTGCCAGTCATTCAGCATTAGACTATCACTGCACACAGCAGCCAATAATAGTAAATATGGACATTATTTTTCCTTCCTTGAGATCAAGGACAAATTATGCCTATCGTTGTGAGCTGCAGTCCATGTGCAGGATTTGAATTACTGTTAAGGTCAAAGGATAAACCTTAGTTTGTCACCTAACCCTCTGATATCTGGAGCGACATCGAAAGGCTAGGCTACATTGAAAAGGGCAATCAAAATTCATTGTGTTTTATTGTTCCATTATTTTCTTTTTGTCATAGCGACAAAGGGTAGAGTCATAGATAAGAGTTGACAGTTGCCTTGTCCCACACAGCAACACTGAAAGAACATACTGTGCAGTACAAGAGAAATGAAGCAGATATTTAAAGTGACACAAACATTACTTTCCCTAGTAACTGATTACTTTTATATGCAGTAACTGGTAAAGTTATTAAGTTTCTCTGTGATATGAGTAACTGTACTTATTAGTGCTTTTCAGTAATGTACAAACCACTGCTGAAGACAGATAAATTCACTCAACATCAATGTCTAAATTAGAGCTGCAACAATTTGTCTATTAGTCCACCAACAGATTTGATATTCATTTAAGCCATTTATCAAACAAAAATGCCAATTATTTATGGCCCTTAAATCATAAATGTGCAAATTTACGCTCTAACATCATAAATGTGCACATTTACTGCCTTTCCTTGTCTTAACAATATAGTCGGCTCAATATTTTTTGGTTTTGGACTGTTGGTTGGACATAACAGAACATTATGATTAGCATTTCACAATTTTAGACCATTTAATTAATCAATCTAAAACTAAACAGCTTGTTTATCTATAAAAACAAACAAACAAACAAAAACAAACATTTGTTGCAGTCCAGGTCTCAATTCTGAACATTTCAAAATTAAATTAATCGTGAATTTACAGTTGATTTTATCTCACACTTCTGGCCATAATTTGCAAATATAATCAAAAAATCAAAACAATAAAAGCAACAGTAACCCTTGATGTAAACATGAGGCAGCATATCAGATTGTGGTGGTGCAGCATGTAGCTGTAGTAACTTGAGAACAGCAGAGGGCAGATTACTCCATGCAGTAAGTAACCATTAGCGCCTGAACATGATCCTGTTAGTTTTAATAATCAGGAAGGCTTCCAGTCTAATTCACTCTAATGGTGCAGACGCTCAGGTAAAACATCAGCCAATTTACTCTGCTAACATCCACGGGTCTTGTTTGGGATCAGATGACTTAGAGAAGGTGAAAGTCATTTGTTATTGCTGATCTGGGGTCAGTATATCTCAGTCCCTCTGCAGATGTTGAACATGGGGACAGCTGATAAACAGACTCCAAACCACAGCAGTGTTTATTTTAAAGGACTGCAGTTTTCTGTGTGGACACAAGGGGGCATTAGCTGTCAGGGAGAACGAGCGGTCTGAGTCTGACTCGACACTTTGCACAAGTGATGTCACTGCCAGCCAATGGGAGTGTGTGGAGCTGGTGCTCTGCCGTGTTTGTAATGGGTGTTGGAGGGAGAAGGGGGCAGGGAGGGAGGAAGGTGAAAGGGAACATAATTACAAATTTATGAGGAGAGCGGAGCAGAGAACTGGGAGGAAGAGAGGGAGTGAGACGGTGATGCAGTGGAAATGAATGATGACGAGTAGCAGGAAAACATCTGTATACTGTACATCTGTGGCCAGGTAACTGTAGATCAACAGGCTACAGAGTGAAGCTCAGAAAGCCTGTTCAGAGGCCTCCTGGAAACTGCATGTTCCTGTGGGATGTAAAGAAAGAATATTGAGCCAACATGTTGAAGGTCAAGGTGAAAAAAAATCACAATGACAAGGAAACTGTGAATAAAGCATGGTTGAGTCAAGATGAGGTAAAGATTGTACTGTGCTGCAGGGAGTATTGATCCATGACGCATCCTTTCGCTCCTATCATCTTGGAGTCGATGTGTTCCCTGCTGTCGTCCCTCTGCTGCTCTCTGACCTCCTCCTCCAGAGTTTCAAAGACTTATGAGACACAGGGTTACAGTTATCCAGCTGTTACCTCCTGGAACCAATATTGGTATAAATCAATATTAACCAGAGATCCTTTTTTTCCTGCACCGTCTGGAGTCCTGTTGCCAGGCAACATTAGCATAATGGACTTTTTGTCAGGAAGTAGTGTGAACCGTTGGGGGGGCTTTAGTGGATCTCCAGGGTGTTTTTGGGAGGAACAGACAGTGTGTTTTACCATTTAAATTAACAGTCATGAAAGTTAATTTGGCTTTAGAGACGAGGCTTCAATGTAACTGTTAATGCTGTCTCTGCATCATGAAATGAATCTCTGTTGGAGAAACGCAAAGCTGATGTATCAGAGGACCAATTATCATTTATAAGCATCAAATAAACATTGGATGAGTGGTTTATAGCACACTAAACTGTGGTTGTAGGCAGATATAAGGACACCTTAAGTGTTTATTAATGCACAGTATTTGTCAACAATTCTTACTCTTCCTGTGAAAATAAATTATTACAACTGTGGGTGCCCTCAGAGGGAGTTATTGTTGTTGTAAACATTTTATTCATATGCTTAATAAGGCAAGGCAGGCTAGATGTACTTAAACCAGGTAGACAAGTACAACACCTAAAATACATATAAAAAGTTATAAATAAATATTAAATAAATAAGCAAATAAGTAATTCTTTAAATAAATAAATAAGCAATTAAATGAATACAATAAAGCCCTGAAAACAAAGGGGGAATTGTGTAAATATATGTATTGATTGTAACAGCAAGACAAAAACTCTATTAGGGCAACGCTCCCATTAATATTTTAAGTTTCGGTCAAATAACTTAATAAATATCTGCTTGAAGCTACATTGTAGTCTGTTATAAAGCATTTATAATATGTATACGTACTGCTCATAAATGCAAAATGGAGTGAGTTAAATTATAGTACATATAATCATTATTTACTTGTTCTTATTAAATACAGACAGTGAAAGATATAAGGCAACAAAGCATAAAGTTAGAGTGCTCTTTACAAATAAGTAAAAAAGAATCAGGATATTCTCTCCACTATTCCTCTCCAAAGTGTTGAAGCTTCTGCGTGAAGTGCGATTGTTGTAGTCCTCTTCTGTAAACGACACCTGTGTTTAAAGGAGTGTCAATGTTTGAAAAATAGAAAGCACAAAGTATGTTATCTTATCTGTAATTATTCAACCATCAACATAACAACTTAAGTGGAAATTTGTACTAGTCTATTTTTAGGAATGTCTTACTTTGTGTAAAGGTCCACTGTTGAAGATTTTGGGGGATTTAGTGGCACCTAGCAGTGAAGATGACACTCCTCCTGGTTAGGAGTCCTTCAGTGTTCATTGTTCAGGAGGTTTTTACCAGGAGTTGAATTATCCGCGGAGATTCCTAGCTCTACAGAACAAAAGACCAGGTGATTTAAAGTGGTTAAAACACTGAATAAAAAATAGATTCATGTTACAAATCAGTGTTTTTCCAATGTTGTTTGGTGTGTCAGAGACAGGCAGCTAGTCCAGCACCTGCTAATGCATCACCTATTTTCTCTGACAACATCTTCCAGATGTTCAGGAGGTTCTTATCAGGGAACCTAACTATCTGCAGAGGTCTCCTCCTCCCCAAAACAAACAGACCTTGTGATTTAAACAGGTAAAAACATTGAATAAAGCAGATCCCTGTTATAAAAAACAATGCTTTTGCAATGCTGCACATTGCAGAGGGGCTGTTTACTATGGTGGCCAACGCAAAACAGCGAATGACCTTATCTAGAGCCAGTATTTGGTTTGTCCATTGTGGGCTACTGTAGAAACATAGCAGTGCAACAAAAGACAACATACTTATTATGTTATATTCCATTTTTGCAAATAGATCCCCCTAAATCCTACACACTGGACCTACAGGTCCCATGGCAGTTTTTTTATCACTTACTGTCCCTAGATATTTAGATTTTTTTTTTTACAGCTTCAAAACAGTTAATTTAATTGCGTTTCAATAGGGCGTAAGGCAATTAATTTTAGGAGAGTAAATGTCCCATATGGACATTAACTGAAAAGGTGTAGTAGGAGATCTGTCACATCTTATTACTCATTTTGTTATTAGCACCACTCAGTGGTCGTACTGTCATCTGCAGTCTTTTTCACTCAGCACCCTTTGATATTCTGATAGTAGACATGCCCATAATTGATTGAAATGAGGTGAGGTCAATAAAGACTATTTAGTGTGTGGACAAACAAAGTTAGATGTAGAGAATCTAATTTCAAGCGTGTGCAAAGATTTACCTTTGTTTTAAATCATATATATGACTTGTGCTGGTACACCATTATTGCTCATCTCAGGTGTAGATTCTTATTTTTATAACCTGCCATTGCATTCTGACACGGTATAGTGGAGTGCAGCCTTGAGGTCTCTGAATTACATTCAGCCACAGAAAAAGGAGAAAGAAATACTCCCTCTGTATATCATTGTGACCCAAAATAGACATCCTAACCCACACTCATGATGCAAATTAGCTCTTGGGAAAGTTCTGAAAATTTCAAGGCAGCGAGGGTACAAAGTGTACGCGAGCTCTGTAGACTTTAAACACCCACCGTGGCTCTCCAGCCTCAGTAGCTCACATCTCGTCGAGTCTGTCTGCCAGGATAAAAGTGTGAAGGCTGGAAAAAAAGATGAAGTGAGAGGGAGTGAGGAAGAGAGGTGCACAGGGAGAGACTGGGAATTAAATGTGAACGGAAGTGAGATATGCACATCAAGGGAGAGAAAAGGACTGACGCATGTAGAGAGAGTTTGAAAACGAGGGCTAGACATCAAGTAAATGATGACTGATGTAGCACCTGTATTAGCGATATATCGAAGGCTCTAATAATCTCTTTTGTAAATACGCAGTGGTTCAAATGGCTGTGTATGATGTGAAAAGGCTTGCTTGTAGTGACAGAACCACAGCTCCTTTCATTCCATCGTTTTCAACTTTTGTAGCTCATTGTTTTGGTTTTCTGGTCCACAGACTTCGCTCTCATCAGCCTCATTTCCAGCAGCAGCAGCAGGCAGCTGTTTGCAGTGAAAATGCTCCAATAAACCCACTGTGAACTTTCTGCCGAGCACCAAATGGCAGACAGACAGAGATTGAAACTAGCTGGTGAACACGGAGGAGCCTTTTGCAGATAGAAAGGCAGATAATTTTTTCAGGAGTTGGTGAAGACAAAAACAGTGAAAAGGAAAAAGAATGTAATATTGCATTCATCTGTTTGCCAGTCACACGACTCCAACTAAAAGCCAATGTAGCTCCGTGTTTACTGGATGTGTGAAATAAGCAAATCTGCTAACACATTCGGCATAACAACTTTAAAGTGATAATATGTCAGATATTTACAGCTTGTCCTTCTGCACCCTCGTGGCCAAGAACCCCAAGTAATGCAGCTTTATTAAAGAGACCTTGCTTTTTAGGACACTATTTTTCAGTTCTTCAGCCACAAATATTCAGCTGATACAACAGCATCGACTGCTACATGTTGAAGTCATAGATTTACTAATTCTCACATTTTGTGAAGATGAAGATTATTACCACTGCAAATTGATCCTAATAAGACATAATCAGTCGGATTACACTTAAAGGTCTAGCATGTAGGATTTAGTGGCATCTAGTGGTGAGGTTGCAGATTGCAACCAACTGAAACTGAAATGTGCAAAAGGGCCAAAACACAAATGGCCCTATCAAGAGCCAGAGTTTGGTTTGTGCATTCTGGGCTACTGTAGAACAACGTGGCGGACACTGTGGATGAGGACCTTCCAAGCCTTCCAGACTGTTCAGGCAGTGCTGTTGCACTGGGGCCCGTGAGATGGGCGGCCCGTAGAGAGAGTGGGCCCTCTAACAATATGTTGGGTGGAGAATGGGCCCTTATGAGTGATTGCCAGCTTGGAAATATGCCTGTGTTTAAAGAATTCTCATTAAATAAAGACAGTGCTATTTGCTGTATAGGCCCTTGAAAAGGCAAAGCCGTCTTTGTCGTGTTTTTTTTCCTTTTTTGTAAAACAATCCATCAGTAGCATCGACAACAAAATTATTTGCTTGTTCCAAGTTAATTTTAATTAATTGTTCAAATTGTTAAATTGATATTTTCTCTTTTTCTTTGGTATTTTTGTAATAAACATATAGGCAGTGATGATCACTTGGTAATATGTATGTTAATATTTTCCAATGTCAAGTCTGATCATGTGACGAGACGATATGTGCACGGTAGCTTATACTGTCAGGCCCAGCATAATAGCATGCACTGGGGCCCGTCATAACTACCTTACACCACTGGGACCTGCATATGTATATATAAATTGTTCATTCTAAGGTAACCAAAGCACAGCACTCTATAGTTTCAGGTGATTATGAACTAATGAAAATGTAGCTATAAATATTATATTCCATGTCTGCTAGTATATACCCTTAAATCCTGCCCACTGGACCTTTGAAGACATCTTACTATGTGTAGAATTTGAAACCCCTCTTTAGTAGTATCTCAAACAACACTGTGGAAGACAGCATTTCAACACCTACACTTATAATTTGTATGAATTTCTTCTTCTTTTTAAGGCAAATACTACTTTTTTTAAGTAAACCAAGCAGCAGCTTCCTGGGCTTGAAATGAAATGAAATGAAGCCAATGCTGAAGTGCAAAGAATCTGCAGTTCCTCTAATGTCCACTTGAGGCTGGCTCCAGAAGCCAGTCAATCCCCATAGTTAAAATGCCCAACTTTACAGCAGAAATAAACATGTTTACAGCCTGAAGTTAAGCATTATTAACCACTTTGAGAGAAAAGATGGTGTCAGTCGTTGACAAGTCACTGCTATGGCGACAGTGTTTGTTAGGTAATGTAACCATTGTGTAACCAGACCCAGAGGAATAGGCTTTGAAGCCAATTTTTATAGTGGACTAACAAAGGAAACTTCTGGGTCCATCATGTGATGCCATGTGGCCCAAAAGGACTTTTTCTCATAGACTTGCACTGCGAAAGAGACGTCTGTAAATCTGTGGATACACTCTTAAGAGCGTCACAACCCTTGTGAAAAGACTGTTCACCATTGGAATTTGATCCAGTCGGTGTGATAACATTTGAAAAGTTGTGAAGAGCCCCCGATTAAGTCATCATGTCCCCATTCAAGTTAGCGGAGCGGTGAAAGTGGCCGGCTTGGCCAGCGGAAGTTAGTTGCTTGGCTGGCGAAGTCTTTAGCATGCTCGTTCTGTGGACCCCAATGATGTGGAAGATCAGGGTGATTTTACACCCGAGAAGTCAAATTGTTTTTGCTTCATGTGCCACTGAGCAACTTTCATAGGCAGTTTCAGAGCCTCGTCTCCAACGCTGTATCCAGTTCTCTTTATACATCCATGGGCATAACCCCAGATTCACAGAGTATAGGCGTAGCCATAGCTGTCGCTATTTCAATATGTTTTCAGTTAATTGTTCAAGTTAATTGTAACGTTTTGCTTGCCTAACAAAAAAGTCTTGTTTAGCTTGCCTAATAAAAAGTCTCGTTTAGCATTTAGTTGCACTGAAAGACCCTCTAAGGAGTCGGATGTTCACTTTATCCAGTAAGTACATTTATTTTAAGGCTGTTTTTCACTATCAGAAATAAGCATTAGCATTATCATAGTTAAGCATAGCCGTAAATGCACCATGCTAACCAAGCTAGCAGCTAGTATTAGGGTAAGCTCCATCCTCTCGTCCAAATGTAGTCCCTTCTGACTCCAAAAAAGCAAGATGGTGACAGGCCAAAGTACCAAACTGGAGGCTTCAGAACTTGAATCCATAAACCAATGGGTGACGTCACGGTGGCTGCATCCTTCATTTTCATGCAGTCTGTTTTCTCCACACATTAAGATTCTTCACACCATGACTTTGATGAAAAAGAAAACTCCGTATACACCTCATTCATGTTGAAGTGGTGATTTCTGGGAGGAAATGTGAAATATCTTTCTAGTTTTAAGAAAAAGCTGCATTCCACAGTGAAAAATTTCTAAGAAAACATCTCATAAAACTGATTTAGCAAAGACTTGTGTTACTTTAGGACGTAATGTAACTTGACAAAAAGATCTCAACACAGGGTCCAACTCTGTTGCCGAGCAACTCCAGCCGCTTTCATCTTGCTTCGGAAGCAAGTACCATCAGTCAGACCTTGAGTTGAGACGTTTTTTGTCAAGCTGCTACTTCCAAAGTCAAGAATGAATCTTGAGTCCTGCCAACATCCGTCTCTCGCTGCCACCGCCACCGCCACAAACAAAACATATATATTGAATATCTACACTGCGAAACAGAAATTGATGAGAGCGTCACTGCCGAGAATTGAGGAGAGCAGCATAAGAAGGGACTGAGTCAGAGATCTATTCTAGGAGATGTTCCTGTAACACAATCTGTGTGTCTGCAGTTATGTTCTCACCTTCCTTCCTGCACTGAGTGATGCTAGACTCTGTCCTTACTCTGTACGCCCTGGCCATTCAGTCATCCACCAGATACTGCATGTGCACAGTAAATCACACACCCACAGTTAATGACACGTGGCTGTCACAGTGCGTGCACACACACACACACACACACACACACACACACACACACACACACACACACACACACACACACACACACAGAGACACATGTTGCAAATAAAGACCTAATAGATCAAAAGCAGAGGAGGAAAGGAAGTAAGTGTAGATCACTACCAGCTGCACTCTGTTGTGGCTTCTAATCTGAGCTTCCATATCTCAGTGTGTCATGTTGCTTTGCAGTCTGCTGATGGAAAGTCTTTTTTTCTGGCTTGCAGGCTTCTCAGCCTTGTTATGAATTAATCAGACGCGTTTGATGCACGGGAGCCACAGGCTTGTTTACAGAGATGTCTTACCTACAGGGAAAATCTGATGTGCTGCGGATGATGCTTCAGTGTGATTTTTTTTTTTTTTGGCTTGAGCGTTGGTGCAGTAAAATCCGGCTGTCTCCAGTTGTTTTCCATCAGATTGTGTTTGTTAGCCTCTTCACTTTAATCACACTGAAATTTAACTGGTTTCATAAATGTTTTACTCTTTTTGACCGACTGCCAGTAAACTGCAAAGTTGTTTATGTGAGTCATACAGTGTTTTTTTTCTGTTTTTAGGTCATTGCACCACGACGTCCAAAGTTGCTGGTGATGCCTTTCATTTTTCTTATTATCTTGTTGCCTTATTATAGATTTTTTCTTTGTGCAGCAAAGTAAACACACAAGGTTGAAGGTCAGCAGTTGTCTCTTGAGTCAGTATTGAATAAAACACAACATATTCAGTGGTATTGATTATAAATCAGAAAAAAATACAGCAACAACAAAGCTGGTCCCTCTAAAATATTGATTAACTGTCACCTTAGTTACATTGTCCCTCATGCAGGCAATAAACAAAGTATCACCACTGAAAGATAAACATTAAGTTCCCGAAGAAGTCCAGTGCAGTTTTTAATCTAGATTTATACAGTGGTGGAAAAAGTACAAAACGTTTTTACATAGGTAAGAGCAGCAATTCTACATCCTGAATTAGCCATTTGCATTCAGTTAGGACACAGTGTTAGAGCTACAAAACAAAACAAATGAAGTAATCCTTTCAAGTAATCGAATTTTAAATGCAGTAACTGTGGTCAGAATACCACCAATTTAAACTGTAAGGGAGCACAGTTATTTTGTATTTTAAATGCGTAACTTAGTTACTTTTTTAAGATTAAAATGAACATTTTTTTACCCATTTTTAAAGCAGGTGTATTCAACATTATTATATTAGCAGTAGAAGAAATAATTGTATGTAAAGGGGTCACAAGTTGTGATTTAATCAGAACTAATTATTACCTGTTCAGTTCCCCTCAGCTCCACAGAGCTTTAAAGGGACTGTTATCTCATTGTTTTGGTTTCATGGCTAAAAAGTTAAAGTGAACACCAGCTCTGTGTCATCACAGTGTGTGCAGATGAACAGTGTGCTGCGAGTACCTGGAACTCCCCGCTCATTTTTCTGCCTCCCAGCGGACTTCGATGACATGTTTTGCATCACCCAGCAGACTTTTGATAACAGATGGGCTAATGCTCCAGGCACTTACAGCACGGGGGGAAGCCAAACACTGGTCGTCTACACTGCAGTAGACGCCTGCACTGCAGTGACCCAGAGCTGGTTGAAAATGGGCGGAGTTTCCCTGTAACTGATTTGGTTTAGTGTAACTGCTCTGCTCAGCATTGCTTTCAGACACTAAAGGCAGCTGTTTTCACAGGAAAAAACCTACTTTATGTCAGTCTTGTGTTAAGAGCTTATTTCTGCTGCCCTCAAGTGGTAAAATAAAATCTGTTCTTGCAGTTTTAAATATTTAGGTGGTGTCTTCAGTAGGAGCCAGTGGGTTTGGGGCTGAGTGCCAGAGACAGACAAGGGTAGTCAAAGTTTTGAGAGATGGAATAACTCAGTTTTGGTTTTGGTCTTTTTATGGGAATTGTTTATTATATAGTCTAACGTCAGCCTCATCCTTTAATCAAAACTTTATTAAAGCATAAACATGAATCCTCGCTGTAAAATCTTTCATTTCGTTTCCTGAGTGAATGGTTACAATCCTTTCCTGGCCCATGTGTTTTTGTACTGTGCCCTCTTGGCCTCCTTGCCTCCCTCATCCCAACACTCCTCATCTCACTGTATGTTGCTTTGATCCTCCCAGATGTGCCTTTTTTTACTTTTAATCATTTGCTGACACAGTTGTTCTTTTGGAGCAGCCATCCTGGCAGCTTTATTTCCTGCCTCTCCCAACTCCTCTTTTTTTTTTCTCTCTCACAATCCCTCCTTCAGTAGCTCTCTGTTGTCTTCACTTCCTTTAACACTTTTTTTTTTTTTTTTTCAATTTTCTCAACTGCCTCAAAATATACTTTTCACAAGCGTCTCAGCACGTGGCGTGTACAGGTGCAGCATACTAATAGGATGTGATGTTAGTGTGGCGCGTGCATGTGTGCTCTCCGCCTGCTGCCACATGTATTTAACGTGTGTAAGGGGTCTGCGCTAAGTGGTAAAGCTTTCAAGGGCCATGTGTTGGTGATGCTAATCGCTGAGATACTCTGTTCATTAGCTTCAGGGAGGCACAAGGTCAGCAGTAGCAGCAAGGACACACACAGAAGTCTAATTGATGTCTATGAGAGCATGAAGCAGAGGATACTGTAGCCAGTGCCGGGACAGTTTGATGTATACGTGTGTTAGAGTGAGGAAGGAGCTCGATACGCAGTGTTTTAATACCCTGACAGCTGCCACTCAGTGCACTGGGCATGAAATGCAAAATCCATCTCCTCATCTGCCGCTTGGATTTGCTCCCATGGTACCCACTGTGAGCTCCTGACAGGTTTGGAGACAGTCAGACGCTGCTCATCGGGAGGTCTGGCTTGTGCCTTCGTACTGTAGATGGCTGATGGTCTAGGGACAGGAGAGCAGGAGGAGGAGGTGGCAAACAGGACTGTTGGAAAAGTGCAGGAGAGAAGTGGAGTTAGGGAGAGTCAGATTGAGGTGGGAGTGCTCTTTTATTGGGAGAGTTGAAAAAATATATCAATAAAACAATTTGATCCACCACAAAGAACAGATGAGTGTGTTTGGTTTTGTCTGCACAGAGGGACGGCTGAACTGTCAGAAGCTGTTTGGGGTGTGTTGAAAAGTGTCCTTTCACATTTTAGATTACAGCAGTTGAGTTTGCCTTGTTCAAGGACGAATGATGCAGACTTGAGCATTTAATACCAGAATATCATTTTGTACTGTAAGGGAAAATTACTTTCACTTGTCACGTTGTTGAAAAGATTTAGTTCAGCGTCCCGTGCTACCAAACTACAATAACATAATTTCTTACCTACTTTGCATTAGCAAAGCCGCAGCCATTACCAGTGGGCAATATGAAGAATATCTTCTATAACAGTATGTGTGTAATTTTATATCATAATATTGACATTTATAAAGAGTCAGTAAATTTTCTGAGAACAGCCCTGCTTACTGACTGGCCTAATAAACAAACAGCTCTATTTTTTAGAACAGCAGCACTCTCAGATTCATGTTGTCTGTCATTTCTCAAACCTACTTTAGATCCGTGGTTCCCAAATGATCCAGCCACGGGGGCCAGACTTCTCCTTAGTCATTAGTTCAAGGTCCACAGTTTAATCTCTTCAGCGTCATGTTTGCATTTGGCCATGTCGTTAAGTTAGTTTGCTGTCTCTGTTAAGTAGCTATCTGTTATTCACTCACTCTACAGCAGGAAACAGCACTAAAGTGTGTCTTTTAAAAACTTAACATGTTTTTGAGTCACTTGTGGTCCATTCAGAATGGACCAGCAACCCCCCATTTGGGAACTACTGGTTTAGATGAAACTGGCTGCGTTCCCATGAAAAATGTGCACCCTGCTGTCCAACGCTGCAAAGTTTGCCTTCACTCACCTGTGGGCAGCTGTGGCTCAGGAGGCAAAGCAAGTCGTCCCTTAATCAGAAAATCAGATGGTCGATCTCTGGCTCCTCTGTCTGCATGTTGAAGTATCAACGGACTACATACTGAACCCTAAATTGCTCCCGATGGCTGTTGCGTCGGTGTATGAGTGCCTTTGGATGGTTACTGAGTAGCAGGTGGCATCATGTGTGGTAGCATCAGCCACCAGTGCGTTAATGTGTGAATGTGAATGTGACATGTAGTGCAAAAAGCAACTGAGTGGTCGGAAGACTAGAAAAGCGCTTTACAAGTACAGTTCATTTATCATTTACTGCTGCAGCAGCTGCTCATCTCATCCATTGATATGATCTGATCTGATCAGCTTGGATTGATCCAACAACAAACTGATCAGCTGATCAATTCTCAACCCTGCGACTCAAACCCAACAAACAGCAGTAGTACAGAAAATTCAATATTGCCCCAAGGTATACGTTTCCCTCCAGATGTTTGACACAGATCGTTTTGGTTCGATTTGGCCAGGTTTTGTAATACCTGTCTAATTTTTGGAAATACAGTTTTATGGGTGCTGTGAGCACCACAAACAAACTGTTTCATAACAGCTGAAATGAAAATGTTGGCTGTTCTCTGGTTAATGCGCTACTTTAGTTCAGCAGGGACCAACAGCAGAGAAATAATCAGCTGATCGCCTTCCATCAATTTAAAAATCTAAGTTAAATTTAGATTCAGGACTTTAAGTATTGGCAGTCAGTAACTCCTGAGGTACAGCAGGCTACAGCTGTTAATTGAATTTATCAGATGCATTTAATTAAAGCAGGTTGTAAACATTAATCAGGCTGCCACTGAACAATCGTGTTTCTACTTCTCAGCCAACAAAAGGTGATCAGACATCTTTGAGTTGTGGTCATTTCAGACTTAAGTTACTTACAAATGTTGAAAAGGTAAATTCTGGTCTGTTAAGTAGATTCATACTTGGACACTGCAGACTGAGAGCCTTTGTTAAAGCTCATGGCCACATGTGGCCTGGAAACACTGTTACATATTTTCCACAGAAGAACGTATAAGACGCAGGAAGACACTCAGCAACACTGTGTCCTGTTCTTCAGTGTCCATACTTAGAGTGAACAGTAGATGTGGTGATGTGTCTCTTTCCTCTCATACAAAACCTTAAGACACACATCACAATAATCAGCGCTCAAGGTGAAAGTGTTTGTGTGGAAGCATCCTGTCAGCACTTCCTGTCACTTAAACACTGAGCACTGCTGCTCCAGTGTGTACCTGAAACAGTCAGTCCTCCATGTTCTTGTTATTTCTTTTCTTTCTCTGTCTCTCGCCTTCTCACCTCACCTCTCCTCTGTTCGCAGTTTTCCGCCCGACAGCTGTAATTTATATGCTCCTCTCTGCATCCTACCTGCTCTGCTCTGCTCTGCCTTTGTCTTTACTGAAACTAACATCCCTGCAACTTTGCTGCATGTGTCCCAAAATTTTAATAATAACTATCCAACCACCCAAAGCTGTGCAATATCAGGATGGAGCCAAAATACATGAGTATGATTCACATCTATTGCCCCACACCCAACAGTGCTCTCTCCACATACGAGAGGATGTTGTAGACTGTTGTGTTCTCCAAATATGCAACCATTCATCCTCTGCAATATTCACATCTAGTTCTTTTTCTGTTTCAGCTTTACATTTAGTGTTGTTTCCTCTTCTCGTTAATAAACACTGATATAGTGTAGATATTATTTTGTATTTCTTTGATTTGTAAACTCTAATTATGGTTCTAATTACTTCATTTTCATCCAAATTTACAGTATGCTTTTTTCCCTGTCATAAAAGTCCTGTAGTTGCAAGTATCTTAAGTGGTCCTGGTTGTTTGAAAACTGATTTTATATCTCCATGATTTATCTATCAGTGATTTCTACAGTCCATTTTCACACAAAAGAAGAAGGTGTTATTAAGGTTAAGATGGCTGCAGATGACTGAAATATTATTTTTGCTTTTGCAACTTCACAGCTTTTGAGGCAAAAAAAAAACCAAGTTGAAAACATGCACTGGTCAGTTTTGAGATTTTGGGCAGGTTTCCTGGTGATATCTGTTAGTCATAATTTTTACCCTAGTGTCTTAGCTTTTTTCTAAAATTGCGTGGAATTTAAAGATACATATCTTTGAAGGCCATTTTCTCAGAATTAGTGTTTTTCTCAAATCTGAACTTCAGTAGCACTTAATAAGGGGTGTAAATCACTGGTTTTATCATGATACAATATCATAATGATTCTTTGGACAACAACACGATATTTGCCAATCTGACAAAGTCTGCCATGAGTTAATTTTGACACAATTAATTGTGATACAGTTAGATTCAGGGGCCTTTGATCAATATGAGAAGATACCATATGATCATTTAACACAATCAATTAGAAAAGAAGCAGCCACCTCTTTCTTTTTTGCTTTTTGCCATAAAAGATAAAAACAACACACAAAGGATCATGTAAACAACCGTAACTGCTCAAGTGCAGTAAAGTTGACTTTATACTGACTCTACTAACACACCTAAAACAGCACAAGGAATAAGTTAGCCATCAGGGCTTTCTGAGAGAAAGTCATTTCTGGAAGAAATCTCTTTATTTTCATGCAAACCACAATCTTTTTTATAAAACCTAAGGTTGATAACAACAAGATCATTTATCAGATATACTTATTTAGCTCAGTAATAACTATCAAGGTTCATAGACTCGTCAGTTGTTTTTCGCTAGTCACCATTATTAGCTTAAGCATGTTTCCACTGCATAAATTAGCCTAGCGGCTAGCGGACTTTCCTCCATTCATAACTTAACAAATTACATGTATTGTTTATACTTTAAATCACTACATCTCCTGACAGAACAGCTTGGTTTTATTTTTTATTCAATATATACATAGCTCAGCGCATATTTGATTAGATAATGCATCATTTTCATATTTAAACAAAATTATTTTAGAGGACTTGTAACATAAAAAAATAATTGTCTTGCACTAAGTAATAAACTGGAAAAGTTTCATGGTGATATATGTTAGTTAAAATTTTACCCTATTCACCTGGGCTGTCTCCTCTTATAAAGGTTGCGTCATTGACGTGTAGTAGAGCTGAACACATTATTTGATTAAGGGATTAAACATTCAACAGATGTTAATCAGCAACTGTTTTGATAACTGATTAAAATTCCAAGTATTATGAAAGAAAGTCTTCGTTCCAGCTTCTCAGACGTGAGGATTTTCTGCTCTTCTTATGCTATATGTTTGTAAACTGAACATCTCTGTCACCTGATGATCATGATCACCTTTAAGCTTTAGGAGATTGTGAAACGCAGCGTTTTTCGCTGTGCTCTGACATTTAAAGAGGCCAAACTGTTTATCTGAAAAATAATCATGCTGCTGGTATTTGTTGTGTAAGTTTTTGTTGGTCCTGGGAAAGCTTGCTGAATTAGCTCTTTTTCTGCTTTACATTCATGAAGTGGTTCGCCTGAAGCTGCTCAGCATAATCACTGTGTTTTACTGCCTGATTTAGCATCACTAGCATTTCCACAACAACTGGGGGTCAAGTGTGTTGCTCTACACTTATTTTTAAAGGGGGAGCTATTTAAATGTTTTCTCTATGCACAGATTTCAGCTGCTGGTGTCAGAGTATGGCCACCATAAAGAGACACTTCACCCCCAAATTAAAAATACAAATTTTTCCTCTTACCTGTAGAGCTGTTTATTGATCTAGATAGTTTGGGTGTGAGTCACAGAGTGTTGGAGAGATCAGCTGTAGAGATGTCTGCCTTCTCTCCAATATGATGGGACTAGATGGCACTCAACAAAACTCAACAGCAATGTCTCTTTACAGAAATCATGACCTGGTTACTCAAGATAATCCACAGACCTCATTTTCTTTCTATTGAACAGCACCTGCCAACTGTATCACTATGCAGGAGAAAGCTTGCATCTACTGCTAGCTCACGTAGCACCACTGAGCTGGCTAACGTTACAGCTCAGCCAAGGAGGAGGCAGTTAATGTTTACACCTCGAGCTATCACCTCTCTGTAGTTAAGGCAAGAACAGATTTCTGGTAATAATACCAATACTAAACATTTGTTGAAACTGCGCTATACCAATATATTTGCTATTTTATATGTTTCGTTTTCAATTTCTTTACGATTTTTTTTTTTTGTAAATGAAGAGGGCAATACACAGTTATGAAAATAAGGACAAACTTACTTTTTTTTTAAACTGTGTTTGCTGTAACAAAACAAAAACTCACATAAACATCAACGCAAATGTAAAAACAATCAGGATTAAAACTAATAATTATTTTCAATATCAGTTTCATTGATTATTTTTTCTATAAAATGTCAAAGAAATATGAAAAATATCCAAAATGATGTTTTAATATTTTGTTTAGTCCATCCAAATGTCCAATTTCAAGAGATAATTAATTAACAGTCATTAAAAACAAAGTGTCAGATTAGAGGAGCTGTGACCTGCAAAGTTTTGGCATTTTTATTTAAAGGTGTACCATACATGTGGATGTGCTCGCCAGTGAAAGTGAAAGTAAAATTCAACCCCAGAGTCACTCTTGTTTGGTGTTTAGCCTCCATGTATTTGTTTTTTTTCTACACTGTGTGTCTTGGATACCTGCTGCTTATGGTCTGGCACCTGGTCGCTGCCTTTTTATGAAGCCCTGACCTCACCTGAGAGCTGTGAGGGTACACGCCCATAAACATCCCAAACAAAGAAAATACGAAAATACAGGCAGAGGGCGGAGTCTCTGCAGAAAAATACACTGAGTCTGTATAGTCTTCAATAAATTATTTTAAAAAATACTAATAAAATACATTTTTGTCTATTAGATTTTAGAGATGAGTCATCGAATTATTTCAAGACTAAAAACAACATCTGCCAGTGTGTCCTGGAATAACTGCGCCCATGTTTTATGTTACAGTAGCTCTGAGAAATCAGTGCTGTCGTATCATAGTCTTGATAAACGATCTGTTGGTGATGGTTGTGATTATTTCTGTCTGATTTTAAAGTCTCTGTGGCCTGTTGGCTCGTCCTCATACTCCTCCCCTCCTCATCCATTCTGACCTTGTTCTGTTTCCATTTGTTTCCCTCCCCAAACATACACACACACACACACACACACACACACACACACACACACACACACACACACACACACACACACACACACTCTCACACACACACACACACACACACACACACACTCACACACACGACCATCACACCCTCGGTCTTAACACCAGGCTGAATCCCAAACACAGAGGAGGTGCTAATAATAAAGCTGCCAAGATTTGTGTCTGGTTAAGTGTGTGTATCGTGTGTGTGTGTGTGTGTGTGTGTGTGTGTGTGTTGGAGTGTAACTGATTGTGATGGATGAGGGGCAGTGCGGCTTCCAGCAGATGCAGGCTGTCTGTCTGATAGTGCATCTGTTTGTCTCTCTGCTTCATGTGTGTTGATTTGTGTGCTTTCATGTATTTGTTTCCTGCAAGTGTTGTTTGTATTTATCCCCTGAAAGTGTGTGTGTATGTGTGTGTGTGTTCTTATTGTCCAAATAGATTATCTCCTAATCTTGAGACAGTCCAATCTCCATACAGGCTTGAAATTAAGACGTTATTGGAATAGTGTTGGAGCTTTAAAGCTCTAAATTATAGAAAGTGTTGCTAAGTGTCCACATTAAATAATCATTTTTAATAACCTGTTCTTTTCTTTGTTTGTTGAGCTCATTACTATTGGCGATAAAACATCAGAGAATATTACTGGATGCACTTCAATGCTTCAGTGGATTTCTGAAGTGCCAGGGAGGTAAATAGTTTTGTGATTTCACTGAGGAGTTTCTCTTGGATCTGTCACAGATTTACGGTGCAGCCCTGTGTGGTTTTGATTCGGGCTTTGGATCTGAATCAAGGCTGACTGATTCATTCAGCTCTCTGATGGAAATCTTTCTGTTTCTGGGAGGCTTTTATTGTGTTTGCAATATTTCCTCTCATCCGGGATTGTTCCTTCTTTCATTGTCTGTCCGTCTGATTGTCTGAGAGTGTGTGTGTGTGTGTCTGAGAGCCTGTGTGTGTGTGTGTGTGTGTGTGTGTGTGTGTGTGTGTGTGTGTGTGTGTGTGTGTGTGAGAGCCCACCGATGAGTCATTCAACAGTTTCACAAAGACCCAAAGTAATGGAACATTCTGTGTTGGCTCTGCTGACGGGAATAGCATCGAGGTAGACGGCTGTGTGGCTGTAAAAGTTTTATTTGATGGCTGTGTTTTTCTTTATTACCTCCCTTCTGTTCCTTTACCCCACTGTCCACTTTTGCTGCAACTCTGGGTACACTGCCTGGCCAAAACTGCAGACAACCACACATTACACACATACACTCCCCCAGCCACTTTATTAGGTACACCTGTTCAACTGCTTGTTAACACAAATAGCTAATCGGCCAATCACGTGGCACTGTGTCTTTAAATGGAGCAAAGGGGTCAGTTTAATGGGCCGGACCAGTGGTGCAGAGAGGGATACCCACGTGCTGTTAGCTTTTGTTAATGTTCCTGTACTTTTTTAATGCATCTGTATATCCATTTAGACATCAGTCTTTTTTTGTCCTTGTCATCTTTAACTTTGATCTCACTGCTTCTTGTACTCATGCGGCCCTCTGCTCTTATATGCTAATCACTTCTCTCTTTGGGATAGTTATAAGAGTGCAGGATTCTTCTCTCCACTCCTGTCTTCCTCTAATCTCTGATGTCAGCATAATACTTTCAGCGAATTCCCCTCTTACACAACTTTACTCTTCACAGCATGTCACGTCAAACTTCCTTGTCACTGGCAGCCTTGCAGATGAAACAGGAAGCCTAATCATGCTCATCAGAAGCTGTGACAGACCCCTCTGCATTTCCATTCATGTTTCTCTCCCTGCTCTCCTGCTAGTTGGCCTACATACAGGCATCGCTATCACACACACACTTTCACACTCTTTTTTGCTTGCACCGTCTCTTCCCATCACGCTACATTCATCTCCTTTCCTCTTCCTCAGTTCTTGTCTCACCGTCTCTGTTGCCCCCATTCTTGAATTTTATTCATCACGTTGTGCACGTTCCTTCCTGTCTTACTCTCTCTGGCTCTCCCTCTTCCCCTCCTCTTTCCTGTAAGACTTTATCCACCCTGACACTGGTGGTGTTTTCCGCATCACTGCATCTGCTGTTGCAGTAGCTTTTGTAGTTTAAGCAAATCATTCTGAGCGTTTTGCTTTGACCTGTATAGAGAAATAACAAAAGGGCTGCATAAACAGGGAGACAATTTGTATGACATTCAATTTTTAGGATAAATTCCCAACATGGATGCTTTACCCAAACTGTCCCGATGTGGGGAAGCTGCACATTTCCAACATCAGGGATGTTAAAACAAATAGTTACCTGCATATAATATTGAATTATTTTAGCCACCCTTTATTAAAAGAGGCTTCTCTTCCCTACTTCATGGTAGCTGGTAGCCTATTTATCTCAATAGATTAGAATCTGCTACCTACTGTTTACTTTGTCCTCTAAAATATGTTTAATGTAGAGCTGCAGACTTGAGGCTGGGTCGAGTCAGACTATTTACACAAGTTAGAACTTGAGACTTAATCTAGGTTCTAATTCCCAAAAGCATCCTGTGGCTAAGATGAACATAAAAAGCTTGCTGAAGCTGAACAGGTGTTTCCCAAAAGCACTACATTATTTTATCATTAGTACCAATGCTCTCTGTAAGTAACCGTTAAATGAGTGATAATACTTTAGATGAAAAGTAAAAGAAAAGATACGGAAAAATACAAACAAACACACGCACTCGAAAGAAACTGATTGCACAATGGAATTGCTCAGTTTGTTTTTCACCATCCTCACCTCACCCCTTACCAGGGTCTCAGACCATGATTAGCTTGTTCGGGCTCTGGCTTGTTCACAGTCATCGTTAGGAAAGGCCAGGTGATGCAAATTTCAAAGCTTTATAAATACTCTGACTCCTGAAACCTTGTCCCAACAACCAGCAGCCATGGGCTCCTCTAAACAGCTGCCTAGCACTCTGAAAACTATCCACAACTCTCAAGAGGTGCAAGCTGAAGGCTTTGTCGAGGCCCTCAGAGTTCTGCGACCTAAAAATCATTAAAGTCTGTGGATAGAGCTCAAAGAGCAGAGCATGAAGACAGCTCAAGCATCTTACAGAGCTAGAAGCCTTTTGCAGGAAGAATGGGTGAAAATCCTCCACACAAGAATTCAATGACTCTGAGCTGGATACAAAAAGTGTTTAGAAGCTGTGACACTAGAGGGGGCGCTACTAAGCACTGACCATACAGGGTGCCCAAACTTTTGCTTCAGGCCCTTTTCATTTTTTGTGATTTTAAAACTGTAAAAGATTGAAATTAAAAAAGAAATCTTGCTTAAAATATTGAAGTTTATAGTTTCATATGTAACTTTTTGTCTTATTGAAATCACGTTATCTTTTACTTGCTTACCTATTCACAGGCAACAAATCTTTGACCAATGTTGCCCAAACTTTTGCTGCAACTGTAGTTATCTTTAAGGTCTCTGCATTGAAAGTTCTTGGCTTCATCTATATAAACAACACTAATAACACAACTCAAATGGTCAACATCCAGAGACTAGATGATGATTCTCTGCATTATTTATCATGTGTAGAACAAAGAGAGAATCTCACAGGTCTGACAGCAGCAAAACAACTGCTGCTGTTTGCTGGGAGAATCTTTATGTTATCAGAAAGACGTTGATTACTTTCATGGTCGGACATTGTTGATTCAGAACAAAGAGTAGCCAGACAACATGTAGTGAAGGCAGAAAGTTTTTTAATTTGGTCTGAAGAGGCCAAAAAAGTGAGTGTTCTGTTTTATTAAGTATACAGTAAATGCTCCTTTGCTCTTTAAAGACTGTGTTCTGAGATGCCCTTTAGTATAGCTCACTCTGTGTTTTTTTCTGTCTCTGCAGCTCTCACCAACCGACAAGAGTTTGGAGTTTGACAGAGACTTTCGCATCAGGCACTACGCAGGAGATGTGGTGTAAGTGTCTTAAAGTTTTATTTATTCAGGAAAAGCTTTTACCAGTGATTCATGCTCCTTTTCCCACATTTGTACATTTTTACATATTCATGCCTCAGAGCTGCCTACTGAAACCACAGGCTTGTACTTTTGGCCGTTGCAGGAGCAGATGGGAGTTTGGGTTCCTGAATGAAACTTGACGGTTGTTTGGAGATGTGGGAGCACCACTCATTCACACTTTATGACTACATTTTGATCAAATATTCTTTTCATATCCCAGGTCTATTCAACCCACTGTATATGAATATTTGCCACCACGCAGTTACTCTCTGAGTAGAGATACATCAGTCCTTCAACCCTTTATATTAGGTTAATGCTGTAGATCAATTAATATGAAATATAAAAAACACTTTTGGGTAACTTCCTGTCTGTGCACAAATAAAACTGTAATCTGTTCAGACTCCAGGTTTAAAGAATGGGTTGATTTTGGTGTTTTTTATCCACATGCAAAGTTATTAAACCACAGAGCGAGAACACAGCACAGTATTTACTTTACTGTATATAGCTGTTGAACTGAGACAAAAAGGCATCATGATTCTCTTGGCTTTATCTTAAAGTGATAGTTCAGATTTTTTAAAGTGGGGTTGTGTGGGGTATCCATAGAGAATAAATTACGTAGTAGATTTTAGTCAGCACACCTACAGTTTGGAGAAGAAGGCTTGAGTCCGACATGGAAACTAAGATATGCACTTCTGTGGAGGGATAAGCAACAAAAGGTATTTTAGCCTCCGAAAAAAGTCCCACTTAAAAGAATCTATAACGAATTAAGTGACAGCTATATTCAGAAAACTTTCACTGCTTTATCTTAATGTCAAACAGTGATTTTCAACAGGAAAATCAAGCCGTTATTATCGCTCTCTTTAAAGCCAGACTCCATCGAGGAAAAACAGAGATTTAACTTTGTTAAACACAAATAATAATTTTTTTGTATGTATATTGCTATTGTATGACTCTTAAAAGGGTTAGTTCAGATTCACCAAAGTCGTACAATTTTACAAACTAATCAACTAATTTGAAATTTTCTGCAAAAAGCATGCACAGCATTTAATAACTCATGTAGACACATCTTAATTATTGTGATCGAGGAATAATTGAAAGATTATTTCATGCACATTAATTTTTTTAGCAATTCCCCACATGAGAAGAGTTTTACTCACCCTGGGTGCTAATTTAAAACACATACACAGGCGTGATGAATCATTGAACTAAAACAGTGTCTGTTGTAATCTCCAGTTGTGTCATAAAACAGAACTGATGCATCAAAAATAACCCTCTTTTTAGAGCAGCCAACAATTTGCCCCTACTTCACATTCAAAACATAAGGACGCAGAAACACACACACACACACACACACACACACACACACACACACAGACTGGTGTGCACACTCAAACATTTAAATGGCATCTTCATTGCATGATGTCCCCCAAAATGACAGCACCACTTTCCAATCCCCAAAGTGTGTGGACACCATTCAAATGAATAAATCACACACGCTAAGCCCCCAAAAAGTGCTCTCAGTGAAACGTGTTGAGCCCATTTGTGAGGGCTAAGTGTCTGCCACCCAGGGGAGGGCTCAGGCAGAGGAGCCTGACTGGCAGGCTTGATTGATCCCTGAGCCACTTAGACCAGGCAGGAGGCAGAGTGCCGCACACATCTCCCAGCATGCCACATAACAGTCACGCTATTTATAGCAGGTTCATCACTTAACAGCTCACATTAACTTCAAGTGTACATTGACACTGGGCTGTAAGGATCGGCTTATATTTGGATCAAACCACAATTTATACAGCCAGTGGCCACTTCATTAGGTACACTTGTACACCTGCTCATTATTGCTTGCTTGACTAAACTTAATGCATAGAAGTGTGCAGACCTGGTCAGGAGATTTGATTGTTGTTCAAAACAAAGATCGGCATGGGGAATAAGTGATATCTACATGACTTTGATGAGGAGGTGGTTAAAGTATTTTGGAAACTGTTGATGTACTCAAACTACACTGCTTGAGTAGATCACTAGGCTCCATCCTGCTGTGATTCAGGTGCATTTTAGTATTCCAGTGGTGTGGGCACACCTTTAAAGGATAACTAATATTTTTCAGCCTGGGCCCTATTTTCTCATGTTTCTGTGTCCAGGTGACTGCTCAGAATGTTCACTATCACCAAACCTAAGAGACTTCATTTAAATTAACAATAACTTTATAATCATAAAGCACACTTCTTTTAGAGGCAACAGAAATAAAATTAAAGTCACAAAAACCGTCTCAGTCTGTCTCTCCATTGTTTCAACAATCGTCAACAGTGGTTGGGTCAAAAATAAACCCTTAATTCACACAACTAGATGTGAAAATATGCTGGCACTATACATGCTAAAATTCCTATTAATTTGAATGGAGACTGGTGAGTTTGGCATTGGTGATCTCCAAGCTGTTTCTGGAAAATCAAACAGGATCTTACTCTTTAACAAAAAGGTCTATCTCTGTAGGGATCCTTTCCATAATGTTGTCACACACTTAGAACAATAACAACAACCTGTCAGGTTGTCAGGTTGTCAGTGGCAAAAACAAGCACTTTTATGGGATGTACGTTGACGCTGTATGTGCCCATGTGGTTACATGTTAGTCTGTGTCGCAGCTGCTATCTGCAGCCCTCTCACTCACCACTGGACCACTTTCAAAAATTGTTGTTCCCATTAGTTACAAAAAACCCCCCCCACACAAAACAGGGTCCAGATTGGAAAATACCAAAGTACTGATATTGAGCATAGTTTGAATGCCACAGCCTACCTGAGTATTGTTGGTTGCCATGTGCATCATTCATGGTCACAGTCTGTCCATCTTCTAATGGCCTCTTCCAGCAGGCACACACAAAGCGCACTCATCTCAGTCTACGTCTACCAACATGACAATAAGTTCAGGTACTTAAATGGCCTCCACAGATGTGAGATCTCAATCTAATAAAGCAGCACTTTTAGGATTGGTTGAGCGGGAGAGCATCCACAGCATCTAATCTACATTAACTGCTTGATACCATCATGTCACCACGGAGCAGAATCTCTGAGGAGTTTCCAGCACCTTGTTATGTCCATGACACAAAGAATTCAGGCTGTTCTGAGGCCAGTATTGGGACAGTGTGTGTCTAATAAAGTGGCCACTGAGCGTAAATTGCTGGTTTCAGGATGATTCAGAGTTATATGTTGGTGAAGGTTAAAGTAATCATGTGGTTATGATGTTGCTGGTTAAGGAGAGAGAACAGTGCAGTATGCAGTGCATTTACCTGCCTCCTTCTCTTCTCAGGTACTCAGTGGTGGGTTTTATTGATAAGAACAAAGACACTCTGTTCCAGGATTTCAAGAGACTGCTATACAACAGGTAATACACACAAACACACACACAGAGTAATACACACCTCTACAATCACCTCCACACACTGTATTCACTGTACTCCTTGCAGCACTTTGATTACATGACACCCCTCCAGAAAGAACAGCACAGGACTAGTACAGCTAATCTCCTCTCAGCTGGCTCTCATCCTCCTCCTCCTCCTCTCCTCCAACCCTCTGGCGTTTTTCCTCTGCTGAATATAAATGTGAGGTCTAGTAATTCCCGACCTGTCTAATGTGCATTTTATGATACTCCTCAGTCAGGTCAAAAGCAGCACATTTGGACAGCATCCAAAAACCTTTTAACGTGGGTCCTAATGACCTAATGGAAACACCTTTTTCTGGTTTAGTGTTGTATCCACAGTCTAAAGTAAAATATAAACTGTGTTACAACAAAACAAATCATCTGAACTCTTGTGCATTAAAACCTCATACAATCCTGCAACCTCATATGAGGACGTTAAATTTCAGGATTGCTGCACCTAAACTTCTTTCTGCTTAACTTAAACCTGTTGGTGGACACTTTTTGTGCCAACTAGGTGTAGCTAAAGCACAAAACACTAATCAATATAAAAACAAGATCTTCATCACGTCTCATCTCATCAATGAAAATTAAACATAGATTTAGTTTTAGTTTTATATTATTAAGATATATTTTTAGCGCATCATCATCTTGTTTTTGTCATGGAACAAAGGTTGTCGATGAAAAATTTTTGTCGTAGTTTTTGTCAACATCAACACTGCTTACACACTTGTGACTATTCAAAATAAACCCATTGTCCCCATATGATGACATAATTTTCTTCAAAAGCCTCTCACTGGTCGAAGACAATGCTTTGTTTTTATACTCACCAGGTCCTTCTCATCCCAAATAGCCACGACAAATGAAAATGTATACCAAACAAAAGCTGGGGTCTCAGGAGGTTAAAATGTTACAGAATACTTGAAGACTTATAACAAACCTCTTTCATGATGCCTGATAGCTGTTGGATGGTCAAAAACACAGAATTGTGCTGCGATTGTTTCCTGTTTTTACTCAGTAGCCATTTAAGTGTTGTTGTCTGGTAGCACACCTCTATCTTTCATGTTTCCAGTTCTAACCCAGTACTGAAGGGGATGTGGCCTGAGGGCAAACTGAGCATCACTGAGGTCACCAAACGACCACTAACAGCTGCAACACTCTTCAAAAACTCCATGATCTCGTTGGTGGAGAACCTGGCCTGCAAGGTGAGGAATCAAGCCGGATAAACTGTTCAAAAAACATGATATTCAGGGCTGTAGTTTAGGCTAAAGGTACACAAACATGTGATTACCCACCTCTTAAATTCTGAAAATGTTTGTGCATCCTCCTCTTAGAGTTTCTTCACACAGTCCTGTATATAAAATTCAGATTGAATAAATGTTCAGTTGTTAATAACACACTGTCCCCACTCTGTAGGAACCCTACTACGTTCGCTGCATCAAGCCCAACGATGTCAAGTCCCCTCTACTGTTCGAGCAGGAGCGCTGCCGCCACCAGGTGGAGTACCTCGGGCTGCTGGAGAACGTCAGAGTGCGGCGTGCTGGCTTCGCCTACAGACAGACGTACCCTCGCTTTCTACAGAGGTACCCACAACATAATAATAATCACTCCAAGCCAGATGATAAAGCTAGTTTCAGTGAGTTATATCTTGCTCCCCCTAAATCTTTTCAATTTAAATGGGTGGTTGCAATAACGTGTTTATCTACTCAAGAATGAGAGGCCCATGACAGCAAGAGATGTAGCAATAATGGTGTCCTCCTCGGCTGAGCTGTAACGTTAGCTCACTCTGTGGTGCTAGATGAGCTAGCAGTAGCATGTTTCCTTCTGCGTGTTGATAACAGTTGGCGGATGTAGTACAGTAGAAAGAAAATAGTTCCAACATGACACTGTTTACAACAAAGTCTGTGGATTATCTTATTGAACCAGGCCATGATTTCTTTAAAGAGATATTGCTGTTGAGTTCTTTAAATGTATTTTTGGTGCTTTGAGGATCTAGTTCCATTATATTGGAGAGAAGGCAGACTTCTCTACAGCCGACATCTCCAACACTCAGCAACTCACACCATAATGATTTAGATTGTTTAATATCATGACAGGTAAGAGGAAAACTGTGTATTTTTAATTTTGGGGTGAAGTGTCTCTTTTATGAGGGCCTTTGAATAAATATTACCTAAATTCTGGGCATATTTCTTAACATCAGGTTTGTGATTTGAAGGTTAAATGTTTGCTCAGGGCACTATCTTTAAAATCTGGCGAGCAGAAGTGATTGAGTAACACTCCTTCCTCACCTCACACGCTCTGGACAAACATGCTGCATCCCTGAAGCTGTACAGTGGGCAGCCATGAGGGATATTACATGACATTTCCAAACTGTGGGGTGTAAATATGTGTTGTGTAACCCCAATCAGCTCACATCTAATCTAATCTTGCAGCTCATCAGTTACATCTCCAGCAGCCATTCAAAAGAAAAATCCTTTAATTAATATTATCGTCCTTTTTTTTTTTTTTTTTTTTTTTTTTGCAGTCGCTTTTGTCAGCTTCCTACGAGCATAATATTATCGTCCTCTGACCTTGATTAGAGGCGGGCTGGGTTATAATTACTAGAGAGAGTTATTGTTGTTAAACATTTAATGTGCTGCAGACATTACCCTGTTTCTAATGTGGTAAAGTAGCAAACAGCTACTAGTCAATGACCTGCATTAATAACTCATGTTTTATTCATATAGAAGCATAAACACTTGACATAACAAGCCTGTTTACATCCCAATTAGCTCTCATTTGCTTGCAAACAGAGTACTGATTATGGACCTCTGAGGCTGATACCAATACTGATATGAAAGAGTCTCGAAATCTGATATTTTAGGCCAGTGACATAAACATGTAATATAAATTAAGTATTGCATAAATTTGACCAATGTATGTACAGTATTGGACATGACATTTTGCATTGAAAAAACAGCAAACATAACAGTAAACTTTAAACAAAATGATATGTACATAAATAGATTGAGAATAAAAGATTCAACTCTGAAAAAGGCAAGTTCATAAATAAAAGGCAATTCAAGGTGTTTTACACACATTCAGACATACAGGAAACACAGCAAAAAAACAATAAGAGGACAGTCAGCATGTGAAAGAAACTAATAAGATAAAAAAAACACAATATAGATCAAGACGTAAGGGCCAGGTGGATACAGGGTTTCCAAGGGCCAGTTCGTAGTTTCTGCATCTGTGTGTCTGCGAGGTTCCACTTTGGTCCTCGTGATGTAAATGTCATCATCTACCCATGTCTGTGAGGGTCTTCATGAACCCCTATGCATGCAGCCCATTTTTGTGTAACCATGCAGACTGTACACATAGCAAGCCCGCAGAATGTGCATGCTCAACAACATGGCCAAATGCAAGTATGAAGCCAAAATATATTAAACTGTGTGGACCTTTAACTAATGACTAATGACTTGCTCTTATACTGTACTCAAGTACAGCTTTGAGGTACTTTTGAAGTATTAGAAGATGCTAGTTGCCCAACCATATTTAAAACAGTTCACATTAGCTCCACCTCAACCAGTTTCCTCATACTGTAAAAAGGTGGTTTAAGGCCTTTACACACCTGGACTGTCTTTTTCGTCCAATTTATCCGCATCCCATTATACATCTTTGAATAACTGTTTTTGTCATAACTAAAATTGACCAAAATTTTCTTTTTTTAAGAATGAGGTACATTTTTCTAACCCCTCTGCACTATAAAAGCATCAACCAATCATGTTGCACCTACAGAACATTTCAAACTTGACGACATAAACATTGTAAATGGGTCATTGTATTTCCTGTAGTACTTTTTTTTTGCATTGTATGTGAATGACATCAGCTGACAGGAAATAAACATGTACCCAAGCCGTTTACTAGCAACACAGTTCCAGTAAAATGACTTTTATTTATGCAGATCATAAAACAATTTTTTTTTTACTTTTTCACTTACAAAAGCAATGCAAACCAGATCTACTCCTTCCATTCTTACCTTTCACAATAAAAGCCCTACACATGTACACTGCATAGCTGTTTACCAGAGGGAATTCAAATTCATGCAGAGTTATTGTTAAAGGCAAACTTAATACAATAGTTTACAACTACAACACGCAGCTAGCTAGATATTGAATACAGGTTACAGCTTATCATGTGTTTTAAATTTATTTTTTTAATATCTCTGGATTTTTGACTGTTGGCTGGACAAAATAGGACATATGAAGACATCTGCTGGTGCTCTTAGAACTTGTGATGGGCATATGTCAAGATGTAAGACCAAACAATTAATGAATAACAGTAATCCTCAATTGCAGCCCTAAATATTTGTTGTCCTGGCAACGTAAAGTCTTACACAGGATATTTCTCAGGAATGCTCTGTCTTGTCTGAAGCTTTATAACAAAGAGAGACAGAGGACAGAGAGTCAAGGCCAATGTCTGTCAGGTCAGGGTGAGACTTTAGGGACCAGCAAAGGACAGATACGGCTCCTTAGAGAGTCTCAAACGTCACCTCATGTTTCTCTTCAGAGGACAAGTGTGGGTGATGCAACAACACTGGTGTCATCACATCAGATAAGACCCAGAAAGCTTCACTTACTAACACGCTATGTCATTGTGTAACAGATGAGATCTTAAGCCTGACAGCCTGCTTTTAAATGTGTTTTTTTTATCATACTTTTGGTCACAAGCCCCTAAATCACCACATATCTCTCCAGAATTTAATCCAGATAGCATAATAATAATCTTAAGATTGTTCTTTGGTAATGGTTTATAACACACACTCATGTATTAGTAACACTTTCTAATGCTACACACACGCACACTTGTTGAAGCCTTATTCTCCAGCTGTCACATTTGCCCACTGCCCTCGTAGAAACCATTACAGTGGACGGAGGATTAGGTAATGAGTCTTTTGCATAACATGCTAACAAGTCATCCAACTCTGTCACTCCAACCCCCCCTCTGATATATTTGGAGTTGGCATTACATCACCGCCTCGTCACTGGGTCGGCTGTGAAGTGACAGGGGAAGCAGTCTGTTAAACACGCACTGGGATCTTGGAAGACAGAGAGTATCAGCGATGTCCCGACATCACCTCGTAGTCTACATTATTTCAAGTTTTCACACAAACTTTAAATTTTCTGTGGTCTGCAGTTTTCAGTGTGTAAATTTACAGTAGTTAGTAATTTTTTAATCAGGTAGCAGTGATGGCCTGTCGCTGTTTTTTTTAAAGCCGTCCTTCCTCCTGAGAAGTTATTTTTCATGTCAAAAACAACCACCTCACATCACAAGAGCCTTGATTTAAAAAAAAAAAAAAAATATACAAACTATTACAGGAAAAAATTTTATTCCATGTCAGCAGCACAAGCTGTATCAGAACCAACTCAGCTCCGTCAAGCTGTACATGAAGTTTAACAATACATAATCGTTATTAAATCTATTAGTTAATGACTGAATGTAGTGTCAGTGCCTCCACAGGTCTTTAAGACCATAAGGTTGATGGTTGAAAAAAGAATATTAGGCCTTAAAAGCACTCATATTTCAATCTAATTATAGCACTGAAAAGACTCTTAAGAGCGTAATTTGACCCCTTACCCCCTGCGCTGGCCTGCAGGTGCACTGTACAATAATTAATCCCCTCTTTCATGTACTAAATGAGTGATTTCCACGGCAACATGCCAGGAGCAAAGACTCAAGCTTTCTTTGTAATTAAGAGGATCTATAGAACACTATACATTATACCAAGGCCCACTTTTTTCCCTCCTTCAGATATAATATGGTCTGAGGACAGAAAAGCATTTTTTCTCCTGAACAAAGGAAGAAAACATTTTAAAGGAAAACACAGGACACACATAAATTATTACATTATAGAGAATCTAAGAAATAAGAGTCTGAATTTTAGGTTGTGCTGTAACAATGTGATTTCTTCCTCGCTGACAGTGTTTGTGTTGTTTATTTTGTATTTACCTAATAAAAAGCAGTAAATATTAAGTAATAACACTGAGAGTCTGCAGCCATGCTGGTAGCTCTGTGAGCTGTAAATGGCAAACACACTTGTGTCCATGGGTGTGTAGGTCTCGAACTGAGACGTAGTCAGGTGAATTGTCAGCATGTTGCTATTTTAAGGCAGCAGTCATTGCAAACAGCCACACACACAAGAGTCAACAACATCATTAAGGACAAAACACATCCCGGCCACCACCTGTTCGACCTGTTACCCTCTGGTAGGCGTTATAGGTCCATCAAATCCAGAACCACCAGATTCACAAATCGCTTCTTACCCAATGCAATAATTTCACTACACAAACACTGTTAAATAAATCCAGTCTACTCACTGCCACCTCCTGCACCTCAGCACCTGTGCTTAATTTCATTATTGCTCTTTTATTGTTATTGTTTTATTTATGAGTATTTTTTTTTACGTTGTATTTATTGTATATATTGTATGCACCATGGTGGAGTAGAGCTCCTAATTTTGTTACAGTGACAATAAAGGAATTCAAAGTGATGTGCTATTGACCATCCAAAGACTGGACTAAAGTCAGAATGGTTCAGTATTTTCCTTTTGTTTAAAAAGCTGACTCTGTTTGTTCTGTGAGAGAAATACACACTGATTGCATTTGCCTTTTGTTTCTGTGAATTAAAGTTCTGCTGTTCTGAAATCTCAGTAGGCGTATACAAAATTTAGCTTCAATTTTCATCAGGCGAGTGCGTCCACGTTAAGAGAGACGTTTTGTGCGCTTATGCACAAGGAGCAGCATAATTTCACTGATTATTTCAAAAGCTTAAAGTTTAGTTCTGTTTCTTCAGTGAAGTTCATAACTATGGTTTTAGTTTTGATATTTCGTGCAGTGACATTACGGCTCTTACTGCATTACTCTCAGCACAAAACTGCTCACTTCTCCAATTTGCCGATCCACCATGTAAATATCAGTGCAGCAGGTTTAGGCACATCTGGCTTTTAACGGGAATGGGAATTCATGTGATGCTCAAAACACACCTATGATTAAAGAAGGGAGTAAATACGAGCCCTTTGCCCCTTGCACCTTCCTTTGCACCCAGATTATGTGCCATTCAACATGCCCTTAATGCACTGGCGCCATGCGCTGAGACAGTGTGCCATAGATTATTTGAATAGAACCCTTAATGTTTACCATATTTTCCATCTTAGCTCTGTGTATTAGCATGCTAACATTAGGTAATTAGCAGTAAACGCAAAGTACAGCTGAAGCTGATGGGAATGTCATTTTGCAGGTATTTGGTCATAAACCAAAGTACTGGATGGAGTACATTTTTGATCCGATGATAGTGCTAGATAAAAAAGTTAAAGATTCACAAATGTCATCCTGAAGGAACATGACTGTGTTTACCAAATTTCATGCTAATCCATTTCACAGTTACTGACAAATTTCACAAAAAAATCAAAAACATTGCTCTCATTGTGGCGTTAAGGAAAATCAAAGGATCACCAAAGTCAAGAGGACACATCATTTGGGAAACGGGACTATTTATACCAGATTTCGCAGTGATTCATGATTTGGGGTGGCTGTGGTTTAGAGACTGTGTGGTCATCCACTAATCAGAGATTTGCGGTTCGATCCCCGGCTCCTCCAGTCCGCATGTCGAAGGATCCCTGAGCAAAATACTAACCCCAAATTGCTCCCGGAGGCTGGTCCATCGGTGTGTGAGTGAACAGTTACTGAACAGCAGGTGGTATCTTGTACAGTAGCCTCGGCCACCAGCGTGCAAATGTGACATGAAGTGTTAAAGCGCTTTGAGTGGTCTGAATACTAGACAAGCGCTACACAAGTGCAGTCTGTTTACCATTCCTCCGATAACACTGCCAGCATGGCTAAAAACACTTAGTTCTTGGTGCTTCTTCCTGCAGAAATCTATGTTTTTTTAATAACCATTTATTTTGTCTTTTGTTTGTTTGGCTGTACACTGCTGTGACTCTTCATATGATCCCTTTGTCCCTCCTCCAGGTACAAGATGATCTCAGAGTTTACGTGGCCAAACCATGACTTGCCATCAGATAGAGATGCAGTGAAGAGGCTCATGCAGGGGTGTGGATTTGACCACGACGTGGCCTACGGCAAAACTAAAGTCTTCATCCGCACACCACGTACACTCTTCAGCCTGGAGGAGCAGCGAGCGGAGATGGTCCAGAGAATTGTCCTCTTCCTCCAGAAGGTGAGTCTGATGAGCACCTCATGGTAGCTTCTGAGCTCAGATACTCACATGGCAGCATTCTCACTCTGACGCCATGGGAAATGTGCACTGCCAAATGTAAAAGGTAAAGGTATCAAGAAGCCAGTGATTGGTTATATTTCTCTCTTTCTTTAATCTTTGTTTTCCTCTCTCTGATTTTGCCTTAAATTTAAATCAGTGAATCAAATTAACAACATCCTATTTCAGTGTTCTCATTGAAATTCACCAGCCCCCGTTCTGCATATGAATAACCTTGGAGACCAGAAAAGCTCTACTCAAAATTTTATACAAGTTATACAAGCACTGAGGTATTTTTGGAGCTGATATAATCTTGTATTATTAGCGTTGGAATCTTATATCTCTCAGGATCAATGTCTCTGCCTCTTTCTCCTTCTCTCTCTCTGTCGGAGTTTTCACCCACACAGTTCTCGTAAAGTTGTGAGTGGAATCAGATTTATAATTCAGGATGTTTCAGACTTTAGGGCAGTAACAGAAATGCTCCTTGAATCTGATTAAAAGACACAAGTGCAATACAGATTTATCCTACATGATTATTAAGACAAATCTCATTGTTTGTGGTTGGCTGGTCATGAAGTTAATCACTTGGAGTGAACTGTGTGTGAGCGGTCTGTAAATATGACGGGAATAAATGGTGTTTTTATTCATCACAGATATCTGGCAGCCTGATCAGAGAGCTAGCTTAGATTATTCATGTATTTATGTAAACTAAATCAGTTTAGTTTTTAAAAGTGATTTACACTTAAATTTTGCAGGAACAAAACATAAATGTATCAAAAAAGTTTGCTAGTGGAAGTGGGCTATGATAGGGGCCGATGGCTGCGTAGCTTCCACCAGTCACAGAGTCATACATCACCAACCAGAGCTGAGGAGAGGAGGGTTGTGTTAAAAGGAGCAAAAAGGAGCTGATCAGTGGGTGCAGCTCTGGACAAAGCAGCTCCCCTCTGCTATGTGAGTGTGTATTAATGTATTGTTGGTTATTTAAAGGTCTATGTTTTTGGCTTTTGCCTTTATTTGACAGGATGGATGTAGTGTGAAAGAGGGAAAGAGAGGGAATGACATGCAGCAAAGGGCCACAGGCTGGAATCAAATGTGCAGCCGCTGCAGCATGTTATTATTATTATTATTATTATTAACATGTATTTAGATGAAGTTTTTGGCTGGGCTGCAACAATGGGTCCAGCTGGTCCAGCTCTGTAGAGCTTTAGCACTGTGGCAAGGCCGTGAGTCGGTGACTGAGTGAATGCAGCCACTTGTTTCAAATGTTTAGCTCTTTAGTTTTACAAGCTAGACTTGTTTTGATGTGTATTGTCACTGAGAAAGTACTTTGAGTATTTTGAAAACATAAAATTACTCCACTCTCAAGTATCTTAAGTTTCAAACATGCATATTTCAAATACATTGACAGAAATACTGCCCATCTCTGATCATTCTCTTGCGTTCAAACATGAAGTCAAGATAATATTATTGTGATCTTAACAATCTCAGATTGACTTTAGGGAGAATTAATAGAGTGTATCAGCCAGCTAATCAGCTCACAGCTTTTCCCTGTTCCAAATGATTGTTATTACATCAGCCTTTAAAAATCCACTATCAGTCAACCTTTGATTTATTCACCATGTTCTGTAGCTCCTCTCAGGCTCTGGCCTGAATTGATGATTGAAATACTGGAATTATATTTGTCATTCAGACGTCTGTACATTCTCTTTGCTTTGGTTGCACAAATCTTTGTAAAAGTAGGTGTTTTTGATGCATTCAGGGCTCTAAATGGACAATGCAGATCTTACATGACCATGATATTGGCCTTGATTAGCAATATCTTCTTTCAACATTATATGAATATCATATTAAAGTGAAAATCAGGACGTCTAAGGGAATAGTGATTAATACGCCTCCTGTATAACCACAGTGTCTTTGAAAAAGTTAAATCAACAAAAAGTGTGTTCCCAGAGGAAAGGAAAATTCAAAATAAGATCTCCCAGCCTGTTTCTGCGAGACATAACTGAGCTTAATATCACATCCGTATGAGAGTTTGACCATTTTCTTTTACTTCTTGAATTCAACTCCTGAGAAACAGCCCTCCTCTTGTCTTAGCCCAGACCTGAATTAGGATTAAAATTAAAATACATCCTTTCCCCCCTCATTGCAGTCATCTTTATCTCTTCTTCAATCTCTTGAGATAACAGTAAAATCCAAAAAAAAACTTTATTGGCTTGTTAATGAGCCTGCGAACTTTCAGAAAGTTGTCTCAGTGATCAAATTCAGGTCTTAACTGTGTGTATTTTATCTGTTCTCAGAGTTGAGAAATGTCTGAGAAGCCTCAGAGCGCAGCAAAAGAACTCCTGCTGGTGTATTCTTCTGCACCTTATTGTCAGAATTTAGTAATCTCAAAATAAGAAGCTGACTTATGTCTAATAAGACAAAGAAGAAAAGATTGTGAGTAGCGAATTTTTCCTTTGGGATTAGGAAATCCCGGTATATACTGTGCGATTTTGGGCAGTCCGGGACGAAAGATGACCATCATGAAAGAAATGTGGCGATATCTTTGGTCTTGGCTGTAAAACAGAAGTCCTACATCGCGCAGAGAGAGAGGTTCAAGGATGGCCAGGATAAAATTCTGACAGCTTCAGAAATTGTGGATGACCTGGAAGGTGTTGGTCATCACAAGCCTCCTGAACAGCTTCAGTGCTTCTTGTCATAGATTCTCAAAATCTAGTGGAGGGATGAACACCATTCTTTCAAAAGATTTTTCCTCATTTGGACGTTTATTATGATGATGTTGGTGAGCGATTTACATCCTTCGTATCTGACCCCGCTGCCTTGTATGGAAGTATCTGCATTTATCATGCTCCTCCAATCCTATTCAGGTATTTACTTTACTTTGTCACTTGTCTATAGATAATGAAAAATATATAAATGTCCACAGTTACTACAAAGAGTAATTTATTTTAAATGTATTTAATCATTTTTGCTTCCTTGACTTTTTCTCCTGAGTAAATCTTGGGTGTGGCCACATACTGGGCCTCTTTGTGTGTATGACTCATTCTGTCATATTGGCAGTTTTCTTCGATACTGATATTGTTTCTCCTTCAGCCGGACATGTTTTGAATGATCTGCTGTGAGCACGGATCCCTGTTTGTGTCTTTGTATTCAGCAGTTGGTGCCTCAGTGGTGCGACGACACCTTCAGGCGAGAGCGCCAGTATCTCGCTGTGATTATGGTGCATGCTCTGACATGTGTCAGATCGGCGCGCGGAGCAGAGCTTTGTTACTTTGATAGATGGAGAGAGATCAGTTTGTAAACGTAGTGTGTTGCTCTGCCTGGCTGTCAAATTTAAGATGCACCGTGCAAAATGTGATCTGTGACTGACAAGCAGGATGATGCTCGCTCTGCATACATCATCGGGGCTCTTGAAGCACTACATCCCGCACCTGGGAGCCGTGTGATTGACACTTAACCTGTCATTAAATTAGAATCATGTTTGCAGATTCCTCCACATGGTGTTGCTTTCATGTCTACCTTTCTCAGGGAGTATCTCAAATATCTCAGACATGAAAGGGTTCTCCAGCCAAATTAACTCCTGTAGCTGATTGATTGGTTGACCTGTGTATCGATCTGCGTGACCCTTTGCGGACTCTTCCCACGGACACACCAGACGAGTGTTTCTTCTACCTCTCCCTCAGGATACCCCTATCTTGTATCTTCCAGGATAAGCGAGCTTGGATAACGAAGGGAAAGCCCAGAGGAATCACCACCAAAACAAACATTGCAGAGGAGTGCAGGCCTATTTAATCTTGCCCTCTGTCAGTGTTGAGGCCAGACCAGCTGTATGTGCTTCACACACAGACGCATGCTCACTCATGCTATATGCACTCACTGACACACAAAATCAAATAGTGGTGTGACAGCAGCATTGACTCCTGTGTCTATCGTGCTGTTTCTCAAACAAACATCCCAGCTCCGAGTCTGATCTGCTGTGCCAAGCAATCCCCTTATCAGCACCTGGCACACCACACAGCCTTATGCCAGTCGGGACCGCAGTGCCAGGACTGTCAGCCTATGACTGAGGCTCAGACACACTTCTTGTCCCTCATGGATTTATAATAATACCACTTAGTTTGCCCCATCAAACAACTAAAAAACACAATTTGTGAAGCTGCACACTTCCTGAAGACAGGTTGAGTGGCCCCTTGTAGTGCCACTGCCTGGCCAAATTGGGAGAACATTGTGTTTTTCTGACTCATTTTACCCCTTTTAAATTACCATAACCTCCCCTCCTTTTGAGGAGGAGGGGGGAGTAGCTGGAGGAAGGGATTGTGGCAGGAGGAGGGGAGGAGGCTCCTTCACAGCTCCATTTTAATCCTGCTGCTCTCTCCATCCTTCAATCCTTTCTTCATGTGCTCTAACTCACTTCATCTCTCTGCTCTTGTTGTGCTCCAGCCACTCGTACGCCCCACGTGAAATTTATTACAATCAGGCCCGGATGCATTACCAGTGATAGCTCTACATCCACAACACTGAAATCTCCACCACGTACGGAACAATTTAAATCATTGCCACTTTAAGAAAACGCAGAAGAAAAAAAGCCACACAATCCAACATAAATACAGATGTTATAAATTATACATGGGCCACCCCCACCTTGCCTCTGTGTTAAAATGAATATTTCATAAATTCAAGCTCAGCCATCCACATCACAATAACTGTCGGCGCTTGTCAGAGCAGCGGCGATGACGAGGAGAGACCCCCCACCCCCCGTGTATTCTGAGCTGCCACCTTAATTGCTTTCCAAAGCTTTACATACTCTCCATGTAGCAGTGGGTTTATCAGACGTAGCGAGCGTTATGTCTCGGGTAGTCAGCTTTAACGGCGTGGCCACGGGGGGCTTGTCTGAGCAGGAGCTAAATGAAAATGTCTTAAAAGGATAAAGAGCCCTTTTTTCAAATTTTGTATTGTTTCCCGGCGGATAACTCATGTCGTGAGGCGATGAATTGTGCAGTAATAAATACATTTTTTGGAGGATATGAGTGACGTGCAGAGGGAGTTATCTGTGGACAGCACTGTGCAGCCCTCTGGTGAATAACAGGCTGCTTAGTGCAGAGCTAGCACTGCCTCCTCTCTGCTTAACTGTCCAGAACTGATCTGTCTCCTGCTAGACCTCAGCAGAAACATGATCCCTAATCCTCTGATCCCCCCTCTGAACCTGCAAAGTGTTTAAGTTATCATCCAAAGCTATCACTGCCACAAAAACTTCACCGGGTGAGAACACTGCAGCAGATCAAAGCAGGATGGTTTTACTCTTTTTGTAACAATCACTGCTGGATTATAAGGAGTGGAGATGTGCTTCCTCTGTGCTCAGAGAAATCTGAGATATAAAAACTGATTTTCCTTTGCCGTATTCTCTTAGCCTTGATTCTGTTCTCTGACACTTTAATGACAATTTCAAAGAAAAGCCACATTTCAGAATAATTGCATGAAGGCTACAGAATCAAACTGAATCTGTGTTTTTTTTTCAGGGCTGTAGCCTAAAAATATCCCATAGTACACAACACCTTGGGCAAGTATAAAAACTGTGAAAGACTGTAACCATGGGTCTTTCTCCATGGCAACTGACGTGTGGCTCACAGCCAAACTTTACTAAGCTTTTACTCAGCCTTTGCTTCCACTTGTCTGTCTCCACATCCTCACAGAAATATTTTATTTTAATGATATTACTTTTTTTTTCCCAAATAACAGTAACAACAGAAAGGGAGGCCTGGTTTTAAGCCAGCAGGACTGTTCAGGTTGCTGGACATCCCTCATCAAAATATATATCTTAAAAAAATAACTTTCAAAATAAATGACAAACCTCATATAAATATGTATCTATTCACCAAAAGTGACTGGATGACAAAAGAAAGGCACACAGTTACATGAATACATGGAAGAAATTTTGAAAACATATTGTCAATTCGAGGGCTGCAGCTAACAAATTTCATCATGATCAATTAATCTGCTCCTTATTTTCTAAATTAATGGATTCTTTTTTAAAATGCTGACTATTGCACTCTCCCAATCCTTATAATTGTCCAGCCAACAGCCCATTATCCAAATAATCATTTATTATTCCTTTAGTGACTCAGTTTACTGTCATAGATGATGAAGAAATAAAATTACATCCTAAAGACTCCTTTTTTGGCAGTTGGTGGTGATGGGGATAACGTTACAGGACTGTAAACCCCCGGCCAGCAACGTTTAAGACAAACCGTGGGGAAACCGTAGATTTTAACATCGTACTTGGTAAATAACATTTTGTAACTATTTTATTTTGTTCCTGACAAGTTTGAATGAAGTGTGTTTTACGATGAGTTAACAAGGCAAGAGAGAAACTTGAACTCAGAAGGTGTTTGGTTGAGGTTTAGGTGTGATCCTTCGATGCCGGCTCTTCCTGTCATTGTGAAGCAGAATTCACCAAGCGTTGGATTGTTCACCCAGTAATAGGGAACGTGAGCTGGGTTTAGACCGTCGTGAGCCAAGTTAGTTTTACCCTACTGATGATGTGTTGTTGCAATAGTAATCCTGCTCAGTACGTGAAGAACCGCAGGTTCAGACATTTGGTGTATGTGCTTGGCTGAGGAGCCAATGGTGCGAAGCTACCATCTGTGGGATTATGACTGAACGCCTCTAAGTCAGAATCCCGCCTAGACATAATGATACCATAGCGCCGCGGATCTTCGGTTGGCCCCAGATAACCGGCCTCGGTCAGTTAGCAGAGCCGTTCGTGACAGGGCTGGGGTGCGGCCGGACGATGGTCGCCCCTCTAGTATCTCGTAGCGCATGTTTGTGGAGAACCTGGTGCTAAATCACTTGCAGACGACCTGTTCTCTGTTTAATAAGTAAAACAGGTGTAAAAATATAACCTATCTTGATATTTTGTGAGATTATCAACTGTATTATAGACTGGAGAAACTGAGAGAACTTGCGGAGTGGTGTGAACTTGCCGGTGTGTGTGAGGAGGAGGGATTAGGTAGCGCTGCACAAATACTGTCATATACCATACTGTATGCTGCGGTGAAATTTCAAGACGGTATGAAAAATTGCTGATGACAGATGCTGTCATTTTTTTAATTTTAATGGATGGGTATATACTGCATTCATGCATTACTTCCTCAGTAAGTTGATTTTGTTGTGTGTCCTTCAAACCTGTTTGAACAGTGTGTTACTTTGAGCTTATACTGCAGACCATCGGCAATATTCTTCCAATCTATTTTGTCCAGTCCGTCTAATTGATGGATGGGCCGTTCAGGGCGGTTCAATTTAATCTTCAATACTGTCCCTTCTAATTAGACTTTCTTTTTCTAGATCACTTTGAACACATTTGTTTCACCTCGTTAGAGTATTAGCCCAGAGCTTCAACCTGACATGATGCTGAGAGTTATGATGGAAGGAATGAGACTCGGTGTGTGGAGGTGTCAGTGTTAGTGGAGGGTGTGTGCTGCTCTAGCCGAGCACTTTATTGATTTATGATAATGACTGCTGGCCTGTGCCTTGGCCCAGTGTCCCCCTATGACAGGCTGTGGTCAGAGCACGTTGCAGCCTCGCTAAATTGTGTCGCACGCTCTCAATTCCGCCTCCCTCCGCCCACCGTGTGCATCGAGCATGTCACTGGAAAACCAGCTCAATATCCCCAGAGGATGTGGAAACTCAGGCGTTCAGCAGCGGATTGCAGTCAAGTGTGACAATGGTGCACGTCGGC
This sequence comes from Cephalopholis sonnerati, assembly GCA_019142605.1. Classification (NCBI taxonomy): domain Eukaryota; kingdom Metazoa; phylum Chordata; class Actinopteri; order Perciformes; family Serranidae; genus Cephalopholis; species Cephalopholis sonnerati. The sequence goes on from JAGQAX010000020.1 coordinate 36,592,145, forward strand.
CTATCTGTCTCTCCATGTCGGAATTTGCTCATGGTTTTTTTCCCCCCTCGAGGTGACAACAAGGTGAAGCGTTGTTTTGGTATTGGACCTTTTAGATTGCCAACACTGCAGTTCAGTTAATGGCGTTTTATTCGAGCTGCAGTTCCAATACTTTTAGATTAAAGACATTCAGTATCCAGTAATGGTTCCTGTCTGTGATCTGCTCTGCTCAACATCACATCCGAAACCTTCCAGCTCTCACCAGTTGTCCTGGCTCGGGTGTTATGTGAATGCTTTTACTCAGTGAGCATTTCAAACCAGCGGGCCCCCCAAGTAAAACCCCAGCAATCTGTCCCGCTTTGTTGCAACGAAAGATCCCCAATCTGGCTTTGATGAGCTCGTAAATCCAGGGCCCCGGAGCGTGGTGAGGGCAGGCTCCATGATGGCAGAGTCTCTAAAAGGATGATCAGATGGCTTTATTGGCCAGCAGAGGAAGGGGGCAGACCGTCAGGGGCCTTGTTATTGGCTTGATTTATCCGCAATCCCCCGAGTGTCATCTTCATCAACTCACCAGCGTCATCACAGTCTGCTTCACTGGTTGAGAAGCAGAAAATGTGTTTACAGTGTGTGTGTGTGTGTGTGTGTGTGTTTGTGTCTGTGTGGGCGCCTGGATGGCCCCATCATAATTCTAACCTCTCGCCACTATCCACCTGTCACACACCTTAATGAGGCTCCGAAGACGGTGGAGACACTTTATGTCTGCTGTTATCTGATTCATTGTTGCTTTATTGTCTTTTTATTCCTCGTGCTTTGCTTCTCACCTCCAGCCCCGGTCGTTTACAATGTAATTAGTGATTTGTTGCTTAGATAAACACAGTTGTTGATCTGGCATAGGCTCGTGCACCATGTGGATATTATCCCAGCAACATCTCAGCTGAGCTCTCACTGAAAATCTAATTTGGCCACTTTTTGCTTTGTGTATCATATGAGCACATATGGGCTGGGACAGTGTGTCTGTGTGTGGGGGGGAGATAGAGGAGTGTTTTATATGCTGAGAGGCTATAGTAGAATGAAGAAAAGAAAATTATAGAGGTGTTTATTGGTTTAGACATAATTAGATGAATGTTTAATGCTGCATTTATGACATGTTGTGAGATTTTTATGGATCCTGTGCGAAACAGAAGGTTTAATTCCTGCACCGTCAGCACTGAGTTTATTAGAGCGGGTGTCTTTTGGCTCAAAATAAGGCGGAGGTGATACCATCCTGATTATGTGCACAAATGTGCACGTGTACCGTGCTTACGACTTGCTCTAGGAAAAACTCTTTACAAACAGCATATTTTAGGAGTTCTGATACTTACATGACTGAAACAAACATACAGTCCCTAATTGTGGCCAAATTATTAAATGGAGAGTCAGTTGTGTCTATAACGTGAATTCCTGGATATTAAATGTTGATCTGCAATTTTCTGTGATCCCAATAATATTTGTTTGTTTATTGAAGTGGCAGATCACATGACCTGGTTACGCTTTGAGGCTAAGGACATGACTAAATACTAATATACTGAATATTGTTTAAAAAAAGATTTATCCTGCTGGCAAAATATTGTTTTCACAAATGTCCTACAGGTGTTTAATAGACTGAACTTTTGTATTGATAAAGTGGGGTAAAGTTGATTTTAAAATTGATTGATTTCCTTACATTTAAACTTTCATGGAACGGCAGGGAAAAGGAGCTTTGTTTTCTGTAGTGATTTATTTTTTGTTGTGGTGACAAAGACGTTACCAGCATAAACACTGTGGCGCACCGGGCTGACCCCCAAGAAGTGTGCTGGGCTTTGAAGCCAATATTTGTGGTAGCCAAACAGTGTAACTTCCGAGTCTATCAAGTGATGCCATTAGGCCCAAAAAGATCTTTTCCCATAGACTTACATTGGTAAAGAGACATCTGTCAAACATAATAACCCCTGTGAATTGTCTAGCTTCACTTTTTGGATTTGATCCATTCAGTCCAATAACATTTGGAAAGTCTAGAAGAGCCACAAGATAAAATCATTTCATCCCCATTCAAGTTAACGGAGCACTAAACCAGAAGTAGCCTGCTCAGCCAGCAGAATTAGTGCACCTGCTTTATGGGCCCAGTGATGCAGAAGCAGTGCTGATCATCTGAGTAATTTTACACACAGCAGTTAAACTTTTTTGGCTTCACTTTTGGCACCACTGAGCAGCTTTCACAGCAATGAACAGGGCCCCGCCTCCAATGCTGCGTCCAGGTTTCTTTGTACATCCATGGCTGACCCATGCTGAGTGCCTGAAGTTCATTTTTCCCCCATATTTTACTCTGTGTTTTGGCCTCTTGTTTACATACAAACAAAGTTTTAGGTCCCTAAAACAGAGGTATTTTTTAAAACATCTTCTAAGGTGCAGATTTTCAAAACTCTGGTTATTGTTTGTCTGTGTGGACATTTAAAACCAAGCGTTAGGGAAAGAATGACATCATCTCCCCAATTTGCACATGCCCATTGTTGCTTTGTGTCATTAGCATACACTTGAAACAACAACAACAACAACAACAACAACAACAACAGTGTACTTCCAGTATGCTAACGTTTTGTTAGTACTGCTTGGTCTAATGAATACTTTAAACTCAAACTTAGTATTGCTGCACCTCTTCACAGAAGAACAGAGACATCTGCTGCCACCAATGTTTTTGCTCCACCTGAGCATTCAGGGTTCAAAGTCTGCCAGAAATGTCAGTTTTGGATTATCAGGCCTGGTCAAATGGCAGATGGTGAGACATTAGCAGAGTGGGATTGTTGTTGATAAGGAATGGAAGGAAAATTTGAGCATGACCAGAGCATCACTGGTATGTTGAGTGAGCTCCTAAATCCTTACATGTAACAGGAACAACAGTGATGAGATCTCCAGTAGGTGCTTTGAAAAAGGTAGCCTGTACACATTACAGGGTTTGTATTAAGGGGAGACTGTTGAGACATTTAATGCTTGCAAGAGTTTGAGCAGTTTTTGCATTCTAGTGTGGACTGAGATGTTCTGTAAAACAAAGGTAGTGTGGACAGAATTGTCTTTAAAAACTGAGGGGAAGAATATCTGTTTTAAAAATAACTGTATACATGTAGACAGGGCCTAAGCCCACTTTAATTGTCCATTCACCCCTCTCTCAGCTTTTTGTTGTGTCACTATTTGTTGGCTAAAATGGCAAGAAACTTCAGTTGTGTTTAGGAGGTTCAACTTTTATTTTGTTATTGTCTCGTGTTCATTAAAAAGTCATTTCTAGGGGCCCTCCAGAGACCAGCAAACAACTGCTTATATCACCTAAAGTGAGGGGGCTGGCTCTGACTTCAGGTATTGATTGCATTGCAATGGTCTCATATTCAGTGGCGAGACAAGGCAGACGTTCACATCATCATTGTGCTGTATATCACAGAGTGAATGACAAAATGTAAACCCACATACTGTGGAGTATACTGTGTAATTATAGCATGGTACAGCCAGATAATATGACAGTATGACACATCTCTCTATCACCCTCAATGTTCTAAATCGATTTCTGCTGCTGTAATGCCATAATTCCACCTTAAGTCACATCGCCCTGTAACAGCTACAAGAATCCTGTTCGTCCTCATCAACTTAAATCCACGGTCCATAATTTGAAATGTCTGCTCAGCAAAGTGAAAATTAGATTTCATTCTGCTGTAACTGGCTTTCCCACATGAATAACTTTTTAATAAATAATAAAATTAAACTGTGTAGGTTATAGGCTAGACACCTCTTTCTGAGTCAGGACAGGAAATGTTTTTACAATTATGTGAATAAAATCCTGGCAGAAATGATGATATAAAAAAACTGCACATAGAAGAAAATCTAAGAATGACATAAAACTTTATTTCCTTTCCATAAGCGCTTATTTTGCTGAGGGTTGCGCAGGGGGGCTGGAGCCTATCCCAGCTGACACTGGGTGAGAGGCGGGGTTCACCCTGGACAGGTCACCAGACTATCACAGGACTGACACATAGAGACAGACAACCATTCACACTCACATTCACACCTACGGACAATTTAGAGTCACCAATTAACCTGCATGTCTTTGGACTGTGGGAGGAAGCTGGAGCACCCGGAGGAAACCCACGCTGACATGGGGGAACATTTAAACTCTGCACAGAAGGGCTCCCCCAGCCTGGGTTCAGACTAGGGACCCTCTTGCTGTGAGGCGACAGTGCTAACTACTGCACCACCGTGCTGCATAAAACTTTAAATGTAAAATGGAGCTCAAACATGAAAAATAATGCTAGAAAGAGTATTTATACCTGTGTATAAAACAAGATGATTGGATATTCCCAAATAATTTCTATTTACTCTCGTTAACAGGTTTAAACACACTCAGAGTCTAGTGTTTTCACCAGGTTCCAGTTGACAGTTATGTTTGACCCCACGCCTGCTCTCAAAGCTCTGCCTAATTCACCGTAACACTGAATACAGTCTGGATTTAAACAAAAGTAACTTTTAACCTTGCTCACAGAGACAACTAAGTCAGCAGCAGTCGAAGCCGGCAGTAAGAACACATTCATTCCTCCCACCGCTGTCACCCTGAGCATGTGGGAGAGTCATCTCAGGGGTCGATTAGTGATGAATATGTAGTTGCTTCTTTTCTCACTCTCATCCATTATGTATTAGAGACAGTGCAGCGTGGAGGAAACGGAGGATAAGGTCGTCAACTGCCATTTTGCCAGAGAAGCACCATTTGAGACTTAAAATAACAGGGGATTAGAGGAGCTATTTTTATACCTGAATAGAATCATTTGGTTTGCATGAACATGAATAAAAGAATATACAGTGTTCAGATATAAATACAGCCTGTTCTTTCTGGCTTTATAAATGACGGACAGCAAAACAAAGAGGGCGATTTTAACATAGCATGAGTTAATAAAAGCAGTCCTGTTTTAAGATGTAAAACAGTGACTGTATCAGGTTATCAAATAAGTTTTAAATAGTCATTAAGCTTTGAAGTGTGTGAATTTCTTTTCCACAAAGAAACGGTTCCTTCATCGACAGCAGATGTAGGAGAAGATGAGCACTGGCACCTCATCACAAATAGGTCTCAACATCCATTAAGCCAAAACTGAAGTCCTCAAGGTCAACACAGCCCACAAAGATCCACTAACCCTGGAGGAAATAGCACTTGCAGAAGCCATCACTTACCTTGGCAGTGTCACTTTTGCAGACGTCAGAGCCAGAATCAGCACGGTAAAGGTCTCATTCATTCAACTGAAGAACATTTGATGCTCCAAAGAAATCAGCCAGTGGACGAAGTTTAGACTCCTCATCTCCAACATTAAGACTTTACTACTTTACGGATCAGAGACGTGGAGGACAACCAAGACCACAGTGATGAAATATTCATCAACAGCTACCTGAGGCAGCTCTTGAGTCTTTACTGGCCAGATACCATCGGCAACAGTGATCTCTGGCAACAGGCCAACAACCTGTGGCAGAGGAGATCAGGAAAAGATGATGGGGATGGATCGGCTTCACACTTCAAAAACACAATGCCAGCATCACCAGGCAGGCCTGTAAGGCTGATTTAAAGGTGGTGGTGTGTTTGTGTCGCTCTACAGTTAAAGTTAAGTTTAAGTTAAAGTTAAGTTTCCCCGCATATACAACATGCTAATGTTGTTAGCATAAGCCTATGACATTTTACATTGCATGAATTAGCCTAGTGGCTAGAGGACATTCCTCTACTCACATGAAGACAGGATAAATACCACAGAAGATTTAAAATAATGGGGGCTTCACAATTTATTGTTTCTTATCTTTGTAATAAAAGTAAATAGGATAGGGTAAGGCGTAGGGTACAGCATGGGTACGGCGTATGGCACTCTATCAAGTATGGTGTAGGGTACAGTGTAAGATGTGCGCCTACATAGAGCCTATGCTGTTGGAAACATGGTGAACTGTAGTCTATAGTCTATGCTTCATGAAAAAAGAGTGATAGGAGTGATAAGAAAAAGAATATGAAAGAACAATAATGCATCATTTTTTTGACAAATTGCAGATTTACCACATGTGGAGACTCGTGGTTTTATTTGCACAGCGAACAACAGGTAGTTATGACAGAGCACACACACAACAAGACCAGCTTTACTTTACAAAGACTTGCATGACGGACAGGGGGCAACAGTACAAATGATGGGGAGGAAAGTTCCACTTGTAATAATCAACAGAAAACCTTTGAATGAAAAGAGATTGAGTGCACAGAAACCAGGCCAGTAGGCTTTAGATGGTATCACTCGACATCCTGGGGACAGATTTCTCAACTTTTGAGCCTGATAGGGCTGATCTCAGATTACTGGACACAACACGCGATTACATAAACTTTTAGGACTTAACAGGTCCAAATTAAACCCTCTTTTTCTGAGGAGGACAGTATGAGGCTGGTTGGCTTGGTGATGAGATGGCTGACTGACCTTCTTTCTCTGATCTTAGTGTGATTGAGCTTCTTTAGGAGGCCAGCCCTCTTTACAGATAAGAATTAGGCCAAGCCTGTGGACCATGTGTCTTCAACAGGGGACCTGTGACCCAGGGTTACTGCAGGGGGGCTGCCAAATTTATTGTCTGACAATTTTTTTAAAGGGTTTGTTTCCCCAAAATTAAAATATGTCTGAAAAAAACACATCAGCATGAGTCCAAATTATCATTAGAAAAGATAACTTGGCCTATTCATAGAAAAACAACCCAATTATTTTACAGTACACAACACTGATGACAGGCTGTTACCTATGAATCCTCCTGTAATCATGTGAACTAGCTGATCACCATGCCCTCCAAATGGCTTAGTGTTTTATGCACCATAAAATGGTATGTTTATAAATTGCACTTTATTGTAGGCCCAGCTAAAGGGTCCTTGGCCTGAACATGCTGCGGACACCTCAGTACTCTGAGGTAGACCCTGTCTCTCCAGTGGAGGTGGCTCCATGTTGTGTTCCTCCAGTTAAAATGTGTCATTTCACCGTGCAAATCATGTCAAAGAACTTAAACACACATTTGCAGCCGATATGATGAAAAGCTATCATCATGAAATCACATGAATTAATTTGCCGCTTCCATACTCCACTGGTGCGTAACTGTAGACTGTATGACAGATGTGGACGTAGCCTCCGGGTCTGAAAAGTGAAGTCAATGTAAAGTGCTGTACAACTGCATTCTTCCTTATGGCCAGCAGGGGGCGAGGCCAACGGCTAGAAAAAGAAGTCTGATGGTGATTTATAACCTCATGAACATTTTCCTAATTAGTTTATGATCTCAAAACTTGTTTCAAGTCTCTTCAATACAGCATGATGTTCACTTTGTAAATTATGGTCCCATTCAGACTAAAATAGACAATAAACCAGGGTATGCTTTAGGGCTAGAGTCTGCGACCTGTACCATCATGAGATATTTTTGACCAAAAATGATTTTAAAAAATTGGCGCCGCAAACCACATTTGAGTCCTGTGATAACGGTAACGGCCTGTTGGATCTAAATTAGCCTATCAACATCACTAATGGGTCTATATGAGAATTCATTCATGTGTTTCAACAAAAGGTAGCAGTCTGCAGTGGATTATTTTATGACTATTTGGTACTTTATATTGGAGCGTTCACAACAAACACAAACCATTCTGTCCATGCACCATTAAATTGTCAATTTTTCTCCAAGACTTTTCCTCCTTCCATAGTTTGTCAAGCAGGAGAGACTCAAGACTAGCCAGCCCGATTGAGGTTTGGCAAAGTATAGAGGAAAAGGTGCACATTGTAGTCAGCGCGTTGTTAAAACATTATTTTTATTTGGTGTATAGGCCTCACATTTTTACAACTGGAGAATGTAAGAATTTAGTTAGGTCTACAGCAATGATAAATGAAAAATAAAATGTTTAAAAATTGATCGTTATCCATCGTTATAGCTGTTGTTTTTTGTCAAAGCCACAGGGAGTCACTGGAGAAAGGCTAAAGAATGGCATGCGGCTCTAGAGCCTACTTTAGGGCTGGTTTAAGCCGCAGCTTCTTTGTGATTGACATGTCGCTACCACAGAGACCTGACCAGGTTCTCAGTCAGATCCACCCCTTGCTCCTCCACAGCTCCACCATCTTCTACGAATATGGTCAAACTCGCCTCAGATCAGTAGTCTACAAACCAATGGGTGATGTCACAGAGGCTGCATCCACTTCTTATATACAGTCTGTGTGCATGACTTATCTTCTCCCCTGCGAATTATTACACCGCCAGACTCATCAGGTGAAAACTGCCTCCTCCACATTTTTAATATGCAAATGCAAGAAATCCTTTTCTGTGCCTTCCCCCACACTTTGAAAGATTAAATATTCATGATCTCCATCATTACTCTGCATTGCTCTTCAGTGATATTCAGGAGTGAGGCTTTGTGTAGTACAGCCTTTAAACTGTGACACTAAATGCACTCTATCGCTGATTATTTAGGCTCAATGTGGACATATAAATGTATAAAATATTGAGTAGTTGTGTGTGTGAGAGAGAGAGGGAGAGTATACAGTAAAAGGGGAGCATATGGTGGTGATTTTAGTGAGGGCGGATCAGGAGTTATGGCTCCCCAGGGTCCCACTTACATCTATTATTCATGCTATAGAGGGTCTGATAGCCACTCGACCTATGTTTGGTTACAGGCAGACTTGGGGGTCCTTATTTTAGTCTGAATCCATGTTACTCAAATATTACTAATAAACTTAATGTAAATAAACATGTAACAGTGCATAATGAATTCTAATGATGAGTAATGAAAAAACACTTTATTTGTGTAATTGTAAATTAAGAAAATGGCAGATTGAAATACATGTTTGTATATTAGCTTTTACAAGAACATGCAGGTTTGTTTATAGCTACATTCCTTTCAGTCCTTATGTACCGTACTTCTGTTTTTACCACTGGTGCATAGAAGCTTAAAATAGCCCAGTAGCCACATAAATAAATAAAATCTAGATACTGCAGGCCTTAATGTCCACTCATCCCTCCCTCCAGTGCTAAAAGTGGAACTTGGTCCAACTGTCTACCATTAGGGTCTCTTTGTGTTGTAGTGCATCACAGGTTATTGTGTCAGTGCGTCTAACACCTGGACTTCTTGTAATCACACTTTGCTTTATCATCATCAGCATAAGATTAAAATGTGTTTTTCATGGCAAGAAACACGACGTGTGCTTTGAATATGATGTGTTGCTGCTCTGCACTGCTGCTTACCATGCTGCTGCCAGTGTTTGTGTTGTGGCACTTCAACTGAGGACCCAAATGCAAACACAGCCAGGGAAGAGGGAATGGTTAAAGGCAGTTTATTGTAGTTTGAAGAAGTGGAGCTGAAGGCTTGAATGAAACGATGGCTGAGGTGGGCAGGGAATGGCGAAGCAGAGCAGGCAGATTAGCTGAAGGCAGAACAGTCCAAATCTGGAGGCAGAAGACGAGAGCAAGGCTGGACGTGTTATGGTTGAGGGAGGCGTGGTGAACCTGAGTGTGAATTCCAAAAGTACAAAAGACAGAGTGTCAAAAAACTAGAAGTTGGCCTTGATGTCTGTACTGCAGAGGAGACTGAACAATCTGGCACAGTCTGGATGGACTGTTTCATGTTCTTTTCTTTCTTGCTAAGAAACTGTCTTTGAGTATCCTGAAGAGCGCTATATAAATCCAATTTATTATTATTATGTCTGAGCCAGGGTTTTACACTGCAGTGGCTTGAATGTAGGTGTGATTCAGGTGTGCAGGTTCAGCAGCTGCTGGCACTCAGGAGAATCAGACCCAGAAAGCCACGCCCAGCAAACACACAGAGACAGACTGAAAACAAACAGGAGACACTAGGAAGGGAAAACAGGAAACAAAGCTGGAGAGGCAAAGCTGAAACCCTCACAGTTTGTGCTCTTCTTTTTGGGTCTATTTGGGTTTACAGCATTTTGGATCTGTTGTAATGTGGACCGCTTCTGAGTGTCCCTGGGTGGACCAGCTGTGGCCCAGCAGGTAGAGCAGGCCGTCCACTAATCACAGGGTTTGCAGTCCACCTGTGCACACGTGTCAAATTGTCCTTGGTCCTTGAAAGACGTGGGTGTTTACTAGGCAGGGAGGGTCTAATGAATGTATGCTCTCAGTCGCATGCATGGGTGAACTATTTTGGTATTGGAAGCATTCTGGTTTCCATTGTAGTCTTGGCCAATCACATTTGAGTGAGCTTTGGTTATGTAGGTGTGGAGAGCCAAAGAGATAGAATGTATTGGCAGAAATGTAATTTTGGCACCCATAGGTTATCGTCTGAGGATGATGTAGCTTTTTGTTAGCTTATTTTTGTTCATCATCCTTCATGCGCAGGTATCTGTTGATAGAGATTAGCCGACATGTCGTCCAGGCCTAAAGCACCCACACCTGTATTGTCCGTGTATTGTGTTGTGTATTTGTTTTGTATTTCTTTGTGTTTTGTGTGTAATGTGTATTGTATCATATGTGACGCAAATTGCATTGATACATTGTAAAGATGTTGTATGGACCCCAGGAAGAATAGCTTTGGCATTGCCATAGCTAATGGGGATCCAAGTAAATCAAATAAAATCAAACCTCCTGCACAGGTCTGATTTTAAGACCTGCTCCCGAACCACAACTGTGACATGCAATACCGCACCCACCCTGCCACCCACACATATGACATAACAGCATATCCTATAATACACATGCACTGTTCAAATAATTCGGATAGGCAGCGGGTTTACAATGATCATTTTGGGATTCATACATATGACACTAAGAAATAATAATTTTTAAATGAAGGTAATGTAGGCAATTCAATTTAAATAAATAATTTTTTTGCTTATTATCATAATATTGAGCAGCACATCTCCACAGTTAATGTGTGTGTTAGTAACGCTCCTGACTGGAGCCGCTTTCATAATCCAGCAGGTGCAGAAGACAGAGCCGACATACAAAGTCAGCATTCAGAGGATTAAACCTTAAATCATTTAATCATTATATTATCATTCATTTTAATATATTTATCATCCAACACCTGCAATCTGAACCACATGTTCTTTTTTCACTCAGAACCAAACCCAGAAACAAAAATAAGACCCGCAAATCATTTTATTTGAGGGTTATCTGCAGGTACATGCAGACCTGTGCTAAGAGTTGCTAATCTGACTGAAAACAATGACCAGAGCAAGGCAGAGGAAGTCTTATTATTTGCAGTACACTGGTGATAATGGAACCCCCAAAATATTGGCCGCTAACCCCAGAGGCTAAATCATCTTCACTCTCTTCACACTCATCTTCCACAGCCTGTGGAATCTGAGATTGCATCATGGGAAATGTAGGATCCAGTGTTTCTGAAGTTTGATTGCTAAAAGGGATTAAATGTCAGGATTTCTCAGCCTCTGCTGCTTCAATTTTCAGTTCTTAATTTTTTGTAATTTGTCTCTTGTGAGTCCCTCAACGTTATTGTTCAGTACAGAACTTTTTGCGGAGCCGTGCAGAAGTTGTGTGTAAACAGTTATCTACATACATTGTCTTTGTGTTGCCCCGTGTCTCCAGGTGTGGAGGGGCACCATTGCCAGAATGCGATACCGGCGGATGAGAGCGGCCCTTGTCATCCTGCGCGCCTACCGACGCTACAAGGTGAAATCTTACATCCGAGAGGTCAACCGGCGCTTCAAAAATGTCCAATCCATGAAGGATTACGGCCGCCATGTGAAGTGGCCCACGCCTCCCAAAGTTCTGCGCAAGTTTGAGGAGGCACTGAGGAACATCTATAACAGGTACTCAGACAAAATCACATTTTCTAAATAACAATACTTTATCTTTAAATGTGACTGCTGCGTATCTGCTGCCAGATTCACATACACGTTCCTGCTTTCCAAACACAAACAAAACACTGCTGTGTTTGTGCTGAGTGGGTCCTTGCACACAATAGGTTCAGGGTCAATTGTCTTTTATTTGGAACTGCTCAAAAATGAAGTGGAACTGCGTTTAAATGTTTAAAAATGTACCATCTATTCTCATCACGTCGTAACAAAGGCAGAGGATGAAGCCTTTTTAAGATTAAATGTTTTTAAATTGCTTTCTTTTGAAGAAAATCACTTTCCTGAATTGGCTGAACTGAAAGTGAATCCGACCCCGACAGTCAGCAGAGAACACATGGCCTCGAGTGTTATTTTACATCCAGATGAGTCCGTTTGAAGCAACTTACACATGTTTCCTTCTGCCTTGGGCTCACACTGGGCATTGATTTTTCTCCCTCCATCAAAGACTCATCACTGCCTTTCATCCCAATGTCTGTTTGTTTGCTTTTTGCTATTTGAAGCTGGGCACAGTAAGAAAATAGCCTTCCTGGAGAATGATGTTGGCTGTCTGGATGTGTGAGTGAAAGGCCAATAAGTACAGTACAGCTGGGGTCCGCCGCTGACCCAGCTCTCAAGGCTTTGAGCTGTAATCTCGATGGAGAAATTTTCCTTTGCTCTTAGTTCTCTCTTTGTGTGTGTGTGTGTGTGTGTGTTTGGATGTGTTTACGTCCAGGTGGTGGGCATGGACACTGATCAAAGGCCTCTCTCCAGAGGAGGCCCTGCAGGTGAGGGCCAAGGTAGCCAGCCTGGAGGCCCTGAAGGGCCATAGGGCCGACCTGGGGCTACAGAGGGCCTGGGAAGGAAACTACCTGGTGAGTAGGTGGGATGGCGGTGTGGGTGGGGTTGGAGTAGTAATAAGTGTGTCTCTGTATGTTTGAATGAGGAAACTAAAGACAAAAAGAGAGATTTGTTCATGCATATTTCTCTTTCAGGGCGTTTTCATATTAGATACGAATGATTCGTACTCTGCTTGAGTATGATTGCCCCCCCCTCTCTCAGCTAACTATTAAGAAAGCAAAAAATCACATTTCCCACAACATTGACTTTGTCTTTTGAATTCTGTGTGAATCAGTTATTAATTAAATTCTGTAATGAGAGTAAATTTTAGTTTAGTACAACATTCATAAGTAGATTTAGTTTTTCTCTGCCTAATGAGAGTGTGTATAAGATGAGAGCTCACTTGATGAATGCCAGCACAGTCTCTGAATTCCTGTAAATAAAGCTGGAGTGTTTTAACAGGTTTCTGTGGGGTGTTTTTTTTGTGTGTGTGTGTCCAACAGAAGCGCGACAGTCCTGATACAGCTTCATCGTTCACACTGGTTTCCAGCGAGCTGCAGCGAAAAGACAAATTCATGAGAGTTTTGTTCTCCTGCAACGTCCGCAAGGTAGGAGGGAGGCTTTTAGAGTATTTATCCTCTCCTGGCCACATGCACGCACAGTCACAACATGCAACTGTCTGTACAAACAAATACACCCAACTGCTCGTGGACTGTGCCATCACCCTGCAGGGTATTTGGATGTGTGTACGTGTGTGCTCTCTTATCCTGTGGGGTGACTAATGAGGAGCTTTGTGTTTCCCAGATCAACCGTTTCCACAAGGCAGAGGACCGGGCTGTGCTCATCACTGACCGCCACCTGTACAAGATGGACCCCCTGAAGCAGTACAAACCCATGAAGAGCATCCCCCTCTATAACGTATGGCACACTCCATTCCTTTAACAGCCTCCTTTATTACGAACACAGGGTGGCAAACAGAGGGCGGCTCATTAGACACAGGTGTAATAGCATTTTAGTGCAGATTTCGAAAGAGGTTTCATATATTGGTCTAATGGAAGGAGAGACGCAAATCCATAAAACACTGTTTCATGTGCAGCAGATCAGGATGAGAATGGTTTCTGCAGAATTGCTTTTGATTTGAAGTGAATTACATGTTACACACTTAAAATGACACACAATGAATCATATTACCTCAAGGTAATGCTGCCAAAAGCACAAGAGTCTTGTTCTGAATCATCTAAAGTGGAGCCTGTCATGAATTTTCAATTCAGTCATATACGAATAAGCAGAACAAATGTGTTATGTTTCTTTGCATCTGTTGAACTGTTATAAACAGAGATACAACTGTCCCATCAAACTGATACTTTAACATTTTACCATTTTTTTACCGAAGTTTTTCATTCACATTCTTTGCATAAGTGGTGCCCAGCCTTGGGGTCAGAGCCCCCCAATAGTTGTCACATGAAAAATCTAAGGGGTTAGGAGTTGATTTAATGGTAGGGAACGAGAAAAAGCTAAATTTAGGTACACAGAATTAGGTTTAAATTTATTTTAGCCCCATTTCTGCCACAACACTATCAGTATAGTACCTTTGGAACCACAAAAAAAACTTCAGACATGGTACCGAGACCCTTGGTCAGTTTAGTGTTTCCACCACAGACAGTCCTCTTAAATGTGGGCGGGGTTGTTGTCACTCACTGCTCCGTCCAGCACTCGCTGTATTTCTCATCAGCGGTGACACAGATGGAAGTCTGCACCTGGTTTATCGGTCCACAGAACGAGGCTGCACGCCCACATTTTCAGAACAAAATACAACAGGCTGCAGTGAGAGTCTCTCTCCATGGGATATTTCAAAATAGCAGCTTTGTGCATTTAGTCCTTCTCAGGCAAGCTCAGGGGTTTAGTGTTGCTGTAGCCCACAGGAAGTGAGGATTAGAATATATGACCTTCACATAATCCGCTCCAAATCAATCTATATTTTTAAAGTCAGCACTAAAAGTGTCTGTCATATAAAAACTAAAGTGATGCTCAAAGTTGTCACAGTGAAATTTAAGGTGTGCTGATGGATTCACGTCATCAACTCATGCATTGAGTAACATTACAAGTTAACGTTCCACCTTAAAAGTTGCCGGCAGTCGGCCCAGTGAATGAAGTGATTTTTTCTCTGACTCCAGCTGCTGTGAGAGGCAGCAAAACATCCTTTACAAATAAAACTCTCCACAGTATGAACAGTGGTCACATGAGCCTCAAAACCAGACACAACTCAGCCCTGAGCAGAGCTTCACCGTCCTCTACTGACCAATCAGACTGCAGTGTTCACAGCTCCACCTTTTAGTACCAGATCTGTGTGCTAGGTACCCCAACAGAGGGGGGACCAAACATGGGGACGCTAAGGAACGCTTCTGTTGGTACCATCCACAGCGGTGCTGCTTGGTGGAAACGGTGCTTTTGATCTAATTATTACTTATCATTTGTGAAATACCTCCTCAGGCCTCTAAAAAATATTCAGATGAAGCTGTCACTCTGTAAGTGAACTGCTCACCACTCATAGACCGTGTGCACCATGTGATGATGAGTTACAAGAGAAATTGCTTTGTAGCCAGAGGTCAAAAATAAAAAGATTCATAATGCATTAAATGTCCAGTGTGTGGGATTTAAGGGGATGCATTGGCAGAAATGGAAAATTATATTCACAACAATGTTTACATTTTTGTATAATCACCTGAAAATGAGACGTGTTGTGTTTTCCTTACATTAGAATGAGCTATATCTGCATACAGAGAGGATCGTCTACCACAGAGATCACCGTGTTGTTTCTACAGTAGCCCAGAATGGACAAATCAAATACTTGCTTCAGATAGCACCCTTTGCATTTGCACATTGGCCACCATAGTTCTCCTACACGCTGAAGAGGTTACAGTTGGTTGCAACCTCACAGCTAGATGCCACTAAATCCAACACACTAGTCCTTGAACACTTCACAGCAGAGATTCAGTGTAAAACATTAAACCACCACAAACAAAACAGAAACCATTTTAAATTCAATTAAAAGACAAAATAGGATAAATCCACACACAGCAAGCAACAGTAATTTAAACTTTATTCCAGTTAACTATTTGATATGAGTATTCCACTTCTGGTCAAGTTTAATTACAATGGCTACCTCATTATACGGAGACCGTACTGTAGATCAGAGAGCTCTCTGTGCCTGCCTCATTAAAATAAATTGTATGAATTGCCTGGTTTAATTATAAAAGACCCAGTGCAGTAAAGGGATTACTGTATGCTTAACATGCTTCTTATGTTCTGCATTAGTTTAAATTTCTATACATTTCCACATGTTGTAGAGCATTACATGTTGCTTTTATTAAACCCCTCTGAATGTACAGTACAGTACTACATGCTGCTGTGAAAACAGACAGACTCTGGCTCATAAAAAATGTAAATATACATTTTAGATGTGAGGTTTCAGGAAAGCCGATTCGACCGTGGTTGAACAAATCATTCAAGTTTAAATATGGAGATCAGTTGACTATCATGGTAATTAAACAAGCATAAGTAGTTCATATTTGGTGGTGCCAGCATCCCAAATGTGAGGATTTGCTTATTTTTCTTTCATTTTATCTTTAATTGGACATCTTTAGATTTTGGACTGTATTCAGACATAACAACTTGACATTTTGCGACATTTATAGACCAAACAATTATTTGATACGTCATTAATGAAAAGAATTGTAGTCCTACGTGAGGTTTTCTCATTAGAAATGTTCATTCTACAGTAAGAAGTAAGCTAAATGATATTCTTGCACTCCTAGTTGAGGTTTACGTTGGTGCTGTATGTGACAGCAGCTGTGACAGAGGTGACAGTATTATCTCTGGTCTCCACGTCTCACCAGCCCAATATTCTGTGGCAGCATGTCAATATGCAAAAATCTCATTCAGCTCTACAATTGGCTGCTTTTGATTCATATTCACACTGTGATAGGCCCATTAAGGCTGCTACATGCACACAGCACATGAGGCTGTTTCCATGGCAAATGTGTCCTGCATGTGTTTGTGTGTGTGTGTTGACTTCATGCGACTTGTTTTTTTTTTTTTTTTTTTGTCACAAGCAGTGACAAAATAATTTGCATATAAGGTGGAATTTCTTTTTTTTTTTTATCCTTTTTTCTTTTCTCTTGTTTTCTGTAGTCAGATCAATTTCTAATAGGATTAAGAGATTTTAACCTTTTTTGAGATCTGGTCAGAAACAGACAGTTTGGCAAAATATGCCTCGTCTCTTTCTGGCTGACGGTTAGATGAGGAGATCAATGAAATTCTTAGAAAGGTGTGTTCAGACCAAACACAAGGTGAATTTGTTTCAGTGTTTAAGGCGGCGGCGGTCTCTGAGGCCATTAAGTACATCCCAACACAGGAAGAGAGAATTCTTTTCACTATATTTTAGATTTGTTCTGTCCTGCCATTATTTACTTTTCTTTGTCCTCTCCTACGGTTGTATCTCACTGTAACTACACTACACTGCCCCCACGATCTCCAGTGACACTGCTCTGTTTCATCCGTATCCGTAAGCTTTAAGAAAACATGCACAAATACAGATGAAATGAGTGTGGGCAGAGGGCTCAGTCCGTCTCTGTCTCCATATCTAACATTGAGCATAAATGAGCCCGCAACTGGCCCGCCAAAGGGTCCAATCCAGCCTATTAGATGACTAGACTAAGAGGTGCCAATTTTCAGGAGCAAGTTAGACAATGCGTTGCCTACTTCATGCAAAATTCTGCTTCAGAGGCTTCCACCCTGACCAGAAAAACAGTTCACAGATACTTATACTGTCAATCAGCAGCTTCAGTTCACAAGAGTCTGTTTCAGGAAGTGTATGGATAAATGAACATGGAATGACAAGGGAGAAGTAGATGGACTGAATGTGGAAAAACTGAGACATAATGTTTAATTTGCACTTATTTTTCTGAAGACATCTCAGGCTGTTCATCTGTTTTGTAAAAGGATAAACGTCTTCAGAATGTTACTTGTAATTCGTTACATAAAAAAGGGAAAATGTTGGAGCTGATGGTACTCAGAGGTTATTGTGCGATGGTTTCATTGCTCCGGCCCATCTGAAATCAAATTGGGCTGTATGTGGTCCATGATCTAAAATGACTTTGATACCCCTGCCTTAGAGTAAAACTAGTTTCAAAAAGTAGTTCAGCTACATTCAGACTACATCACAGGAAATGATCACAGTCTGAGTCTGGGATCTCGTACAAAAGTACAACCAAATTGACAGTGAGTAAAGTGTAAATGTATTCTATTAGGGACTAGGGCAGGCTAAGCCTCCTTAGGCAGCCCGAGGATGTGTTTTAAGGAGAGAACAGGGAGCGGTTTTTGGGGTAGAATCAGAAAAAGGTTGATGGCAGACATCTTGGTTTCAAACTAGATGTGACTTTAGTCAAATAGTAGGTGATTATCATTAAAAGACAGTGGTGGCCAATGAGCTGTTGTTCCATATTAAAACATCATGAGAATATGTAGTTTGTAATTAACAACATAAACTATATCAGGGGTTCTAAACTGGTGGGTTGCAGTCCAAAAGTGGATCAGGGGCCCATTTTAAATGGACCGCAAGTGACTCACAGACTCACAGTGTCAAGGTTGTAAAAAAAACACTTGTTTTATGTACAGTAAATTTTCAGCAAAGAGCTTTTATGTTGAAGTGCTGTTTTTTATTGTAGAGGGAGTGACTAGCGGAGAGTTATTTGACAGACACAGCAAACTAGCTCAATGAAAAGGCCAAATGCAAGTATGACGTTGGCTATATTAAAATGTGGGACCTCATCTAATGACTCAGGAGAAATCTGGACTCTGTGGTTGGACCAGTTGGGAATCACTGAACTACATGACCCAAACTAGGAAACTACTGAAAAAGCTGCTGACGTGTGTTCTTTGTCATAAGGTGTACAAATAAAATGCATCCCTCTAAAGCGCAAACACAGATATGTACTGAACTGAAATGTACTGCCATATCTCCATCTCAATAAAACAGATTGAGAGGAGGAAGCAGCAGCGTAATGCATACGTAAAACAAACTAGTGGTGATATTGTACAACCAGTTCCTCTGTTATGCTTTGCTATGACACATTTATTGCTCACGCAGTTTATTTGCACCACTGACCTTGGAGGTGAGGCAGAAATGAGACAGGAAGTGAAGGTGTAATACATTAATCTGCAAGGCGGATACGCCCCCGTCGTCTGGTGTTGAAATGAGTGAGAGATGAGGCTGGCGTGGGGTGACAAACTGTGACGAGACACCCCGGTGTTCAATCTGACAAAGTGACAGGAGGGAATTAGAAGAGAGCCCGGAGATGGACACCCGAAGCCTTTATCGTTGCATCTGGAAGTGAAATGTGGAGATGGAGTTGAGACAGATGGTGGCAGAGAGAGAGAGCAGCATGAGTTAAGGAGATTTTTACTTATTGTTCATTCAGAGAGAGTGACTCACACTCACACACACTGAGCTGATAGATAAGGCTCAGTCTCATACACAGGGCATATGGGGAGCCGTCGGTGTTGTAGAAGGACATGAGGGTCACATGATAGGGTTTGCAGCTTTCACACACTGGGAGTGACACAAGAATCATGCAGCACACACATTAACCAAAGATAGACTTGAGGGTATAGACGCTTACAGCCATTTTTAAACCCCTTTGAAACCATCAAACAAAACTTTTCAGGTCTGTTTTTATCTAAATAATTAAGACTTTATTCCATTCATATTTGACATATTTTTATGATCTCTTTTAAAGGGCTAATTAGGAAAAGGCTTTGATTTTTACACTTGCTGCAAAGCTGATTATCAGTATAATGGGAAAGTAATGTTTGCTGATTGGGTTTGCACACCAAAAACAAAATCCAAATCTGTTCATATCCCATAAAAAGACCCAAACAAACAAGGCATTGATCCTAATAACGAGTCTGTCTATCCAAAGCCTGATAAATCTTCCTCTGTGCCAAACTATCAAAAACTCATCAGTGAGCCACAGTGTTGTGCTGGGTGACAAGTTCCTTCATTACCATGAGCACACACATTTGATTTTGAATCAATCGCTCAATTGTAATCCTGCTGACACAAATACTCACTAAAGCACTGAATGTTGATTCATCCGCAGCTGAAAATAGTTCCCAACAACTGCGCTTTTGCTTCCTGCTTGAGTAACGTTTGCAAAAAACTACAGTTCCCAGCTGTTTCCATAAGTTACTTCTTTATATATTTGTGAGTGTGAACCCCACTCTCTCCCCACTAAAGCTGTAAATCTTTTAAAACACAAAAATATATTGTTTCATTTTCTGTATACTAAAAAATGTTTTTAATTTTGGTCTGTTTATGAGATTTGTTGACAATGAGAAATACAGGAAATGGCCAGCCTCTTCATTTAAAGCAGCTTTATCATAAAGCTCCATGAGCAGCTCCTCAAGGATTTTGCAGTGTTGCAATGACATCACTTACCGCTAATTAGCCAAACCCTGTGCAATTGTTTTTCCAATAACTGCAACTTTACTGCAAATTTGACCATTTGAAATAGGTAAAATGTCATTTCTTTGTACAGCCTTGTGCAGTGTATTGATTCTCTAAGCCCCTATCTCTCTCCCTGTTTATCATGAGACTGCTGCTGCAGGACCGGAGCTCTGTGCCTTGAATTACAGATACACAGTAGCAGAGATAACTGTTAGCATCACATGGCTAATGTTACCCAACATTTTGTCACAGGTTTAATGACAGGACGTTTGCTGTCGGTGTGAGATTAACAGCAGGTTAGCTCGTGCTACCCACGCAGAGAGCAGGAGGAGAGGAGCTCACATGGACAGTCCTTCAGCACTACATCAAAAGACATTAACAGTTGATTGGCGGTAATCAGCTGTTGCTGCCTCCAACCTGTCACCAACTGATTCTAATTCTGTGGGAAATACTGAATGCTCGTAATAATAAGCTCTGAATCTGTGACAGCATCACAGCAATGTTTGTAATTTTCAATTGCCCCTGCAATTTCATTGCAGACAAATGCCTATAAACATCACAACATGCATAGCGATTCTTTAGAAACGCTGCCATGTTGGGCCACAACAATCAAAAAAACACGAAATCCTGGAGGGGCCAATTATTCAATTGTATAGAATAAAATAATAATAGATGGTGTTTTAGCACTTTCCACAATGTAGACTGATTAGTAAAACCTCTGTTTTGTTTTTGTTAAGCTGCAGGTAGTTTTGGTGCATTCACTCTCAGTGCAGTGATGGAGGGGAGTCAGGCTGTTGCAGTCATTAGGAATGATGGGTATGTACAGCTGGGTGTCATCAGCATAACAGTGAGAGGACACGTTACGTTTTTGCAGTATGTGACCCAATGGAAGCATGTAGAGTGAAAAGAGAAGTGGACCCAAAATAAAACTTTGTGGCACTCCACAAGTAATGTGAGCCAAGGAGGAGGAGCTGCCACGTGTTACAGAGGAAGTTCTGTTAGACAAATAGGATTTCAGCCAGTTAAAAGTAGGACATGATGTACCGACCCAATCTCTCAGGCGATTTAAAAGTATTTCATGATGTAGTGTATTGAAGGCTGCACTGATACTGAGAAGAACTTCAATAGAACAGAGCCCTGCATCTGTTTTTAAAAGAAGGTCATTAGTCACTTGAACATCATTACGACTGTACACTGACTTGTAAAAAGAAAAATGATGACACTGTTATTCCTATTCCAAGTTCGCTATCGTTGGAAAGTGTCAGGCTTTGAAAAAGTGACCTGCCCATCAAAGTTACATAGAGCGTATACAGTAGAGTATACATCCCTGTCAATGGTGTGTATGAAAGATTGCGATGTAGGCCACAACCTTAAAGGTGTCATCCCTGTTTCATGGAGTTGTGTAGTTTTTCCAGATGCCAAAAGTCAGATTCAAAAACAATAACGGTATTTCAGCAAAACTAAAACTTCTTGTCATTCTTTGTTATTCCATTTCTTATGTTAGTGTTTATCTCCAATGTCACAATAAATAAAACTGTGCAGAGTCATTTTTAGTGTAAAATCCTGTAATATTACTTTACCTGTCAGTCGACATGGTGCTTTGACATCGTACTTGCTGGCTCCAAATCTTTTGGTGTGTCAACAAATGCACATATACAGCCGTTCGTGAGACTCCGTGAGACAAGGATGACACCGATAAGGCTACAGCCTGTCACAATCTTTTATAAACAACATCAGCAGAGATGTACACTCGCTGTCGGATTGTCTTTGTTTATCTGTGAGACAGATTACCACAGCTTACGTCAGGACAGTGCAAACAGTTTGCAGTCCTGCAGGCGTATGTAGTTACGACAGTGTGATGTACCACTCGCGCCAACTCGCAAAAATATTAATTCTTGCATAATGTTGCTTCAACAGCATTTGGTTGCCAGAGTCATTCACCCTATTAGTCACCATGACATCACCGCTTATAACCACTGCCCTGCTACATCCATAACACCAGGCCTTTAAAAATGTCAAGCCGAGAGGGTGAGTGAAATGGTCAAGGTGAAAAAAGGCGGGTGAGAAGAAATGTAGAAAGAAAAGAGGGGTGAGGGGGAGGAGATAGAGATGTACTGTAGGCTGAGAGGCACAGCAGCGTGACGAGGAGCTATCGATCGGAGAAGGTCAAACAGAGGGGAAAGCAGTTAGCTCGTTGTTGATTAGCACTGATAGGCTAACACTACAACATACCCTCTGGCTGCCCTATGCTGTGTATTTACTGCTGCTACTGCAGGGCAGCATGAGGGCTGATAGATGGCTCGTACTACAGCGAGGAGCCGACTACTGTCTGCCCGAGGATGTATATGCCAATTAATGCCTGCGCAGCAGAAGTGACATCATCACACTGAATTTCATCTGAAATAAAACAAACACTGATGAAGAAATGTTGAAATATACATTCTGCATCAGTGACTCATCTCGCTGCTCTTCACCATCTTTCCTTTTCATTTTCTATTCCTGCCTCCTCCTCCACCTCTTCCTCCTCCTCCTCCTCCTCCTCCTCCTCCTCCTCCTCCTCCACCCACCCCCACCTCACCCCGCTCCCTATCCAGTGCTGTCTTTCCCCTCTCTCTCCTCTCCTCTCCCTCTCTCTCCGCTGCTGCCGCTTCTCTCTTCCCGTTGTTGTCATGCCAACTTCCCAGGAGACAGCGTTGTCATGGATACCGAGCGGCAGGGCAGATCAGCTGATGTCTGGTGTCGTTCAGGCATGTGCACAAATCGCTCTCCTGTATGTGCGCTTCTTTCCTTCCTTTTTCCCAGCGAGGCTTATCTGTGATCCCTGCGGCTCTTATTCTCCTCGCACTCTTCCTTGCCTTGTGTTTTTTTTTTTTTTTTTTTTCACTCACCCATTGATCCCTTCACTTCTCTTAACCTACCACCACCCACGGTTGCATAGTGACCATATTGACTTTGTTTACAAAGATGATTGTTGAACATGTGCAGTTGTGTCCTGTTCTTCTTAACCAAAGAACACAGTGAACAAAAGAGACGTCTGCTGTCTGCAAGAAGCTCTTAAATTATGCACAACACTGAGATCAGGATGAGAAGGTGATGAAGCATCATCGTGTTAATAAATTCATTCATCTCAGAGGCAACGTGCAGGGGGATGACTAGTCTTTGCCCTGTAAACATCACTGGCTGCCTCACTGGATCTCTAGCCTCCCAACATGAATGGCTGCTCAGCTTTGCTCATTATATCATATTCATTTAATCGCACCCTTTGCTCCTGCTGCTATTTTCCCCCTCCATCTCTCCGGGACTGTTTGGAGGTGTTATATAACCAATAGGTTGTTCCCATAAGAATACACCGGGAGAACCTGCTGTTCAAATTATGTCCTCATGACAACCACAGAGCAGAGTTGATCACACCAGAGAGCACCTGACAAAAACCACCGTGGTCCTGCCTGCACATGGACAACAACATATTGTAAAGGAGTTCACTCACTGGTCACCAAAATACACCCGCTGGTGTCACTGTTTGGGAACACGGCATTTATAAATGCAAATGAGACATTAGCCAACAATTTGGTGCGGTCCTCCTGGGTCAAACTGTAACAAATATGTCTATGTGTAATGTTCTACTTGAGCCAATCAGTGTGATTTGAAAAAGACCCAGCAGAGCTGTGAGATGCATTATAGTGAGGGCTGGCTCTTGAAAGTAGGAGATTGGAATCATCAGTCAGAGACCCCTTAGTCAACTGAGATTGTCAGTGTGCTGTGCGATGTCACTCTGGGGGCAATGTGGTCTCCAGATTTTGCTGCAGAGTGAGCGCTCCTCAACTTTCACACAGCTCTTGGTTACAGAGACAGCTGCAGACACGATGCAGCAGGCAGAGGAAGAGAGGCTTTGCGAGATAACATTATCTTCTCTCTTCTGCTGAGAAGTGGTAAATTTACAGCTCACAGCAACTTAATACGATACAGTCTCTGGCTTTTGTTTGATATCTGTTGTCGGTAAAAAAGAGCTGTTGCACATTTCTGATCTGTTGTTAGCGCTGTTAGCTTGTTTAGCTGAACATCCCGCTGAATATCCTGCTTAGCCTGTTCAGCTTTTAAACTTAATATGGAAAGACAACACATCAACGAACAGCCGAATCTGATTCAACTGGCAGCATTCTGAGTTGGGGACAGTCCTCATAATATTCCCACATTTTTTCAAACATATTTAGTAGTGTGAAAGAAAAAAGAGAGAAAAAGTGACAGCTTTAGTTCTATCACAAATTTGTTAAAGGGTGTTTACAATCTGTACACATCCAAGTAAAATGTGACAATATCTGTACTTGTGATGAAGGAAAATCTTAATTTGAGTAGTCTCTTATTCCTGTCATTAAAAAAATGACCTGAGGCTCGTTCTGAGGCTGTTCTGTAAATAGTTTTCATAAATAATAAATACAGCAACTTCTAATGAACCCAGATCAATTTCACGCTTAAAGTAGCAACTTCCTGATAGGTTCCATCTACACCTAGTTCAAGCCCCACCCACTTTAATTTAAACTCTGCCTATTCTGAGAACAGATACTGATAATGGTGTACTTCCTCATCTGTGTAACCAACATAGTTGAATTACAGCATAGATCATCAGGGTGACGAAATAATTGATAGATTGTACACATGTTAAGAAACTGGATCCAGGGAGGATGTCAAGCACTTTCAGGTGCTGCTACACAGTCAGGACCTGAGCCACATAACGACCTGTCCACCATGCAGACCTGTAAAAAAGGACCGACAGACACACAAGAGGCAAAGCTTACATACACACCATCCATACAGACATGAAGAAGTAAACAACCGAGACAGAGAGAGACAAGAGCAGAGGCTGAATCTTCTTGAGGATGAAGATCCAGATGTAACCAGAAATGTTTATGGTCGAGGTCACACATTCATCTCATAAATATGTCAACATGGATCTTTTTCTTAACACTAACAAGAGCAGCTCACTCAGCACTTCAGAGGTTCTTTTTTCTTTCATTTATTAGTGTCCAGCTCTGGAAATATTTTTTTGCTGTTGCATGTAACTTAAAATTACATGCACCAATTTTTTTATACTGCACCATTGGTCCTTTTTTCTTGGCGCTTCTGCCTCAGTCAGGTCCAACCAGAAGAAATCAAACATCAGCTGATGTGAGATTTTCTTTTTTATGATGGTTGAAATATGAGGAAATCATAAGTGTGTTATAATGTTATTTGAGCCAACTTTCCCTTTATTTATTTATTTTTTTAAAGCTGTACTGTGAAATAAGTTCAAATTTGGCATGATCACAGGTCACAGACTTTTGAAGGAAAACATTTTTTCATTCATTATTTTTGCTTCATTTATGAGGGTTAAAAAACAAGGACATTTTCATTCCAAAACACAAGCTGCAGCTGACTCAACAGGGTCACATGTGGTGTTGCTGTTGTCACTGTGCTGCTTCTTGTCTGACGTGCCCGACGTTATCTGTTAAATTAGTTTTTCATTGTGTGAGAAAATGGACGTGTGGCATAAGAGGAAAGAAAAGTTAAGAAGTTGAAAGAAAAAAGAAAAGTCGACTTTGAAAAGTGACTCTCACGTTCAGCGTGTGATACTGATCAGCCATGCACCAGATATTTTCCTACTAAGTTTTACGCACCAGTACATGTAGAGCTGAGAATTGCTTGGACGTCGACAAATTGATGTTTGGCAGTCCAAAACTTTGATCCTAAAACAATCTGAGAGAAGCACTGCTGGTCAGTTTAAAGCCCCAGGGATCAAAATTCTGGCAGTGCCAAAGATTTATGACTACATTCTCCCAATGTGACTGCTGCTGTGACCCGTATCTCAGCCACCTAGATGAGTCATAAAATGATCCAGCATTCACTGATGCAACATTTTAAGCAACATTTTTAGTTTTTATTTTCAAAACATGAGCTGTGCAGATGAAAGACATAAGCTGATGACATGTTGTATTTTCTTTTTTTTTATTTGCACCATAACTAAGGCTGCGACTAACATTGTGATTATTTTCTCTTGAGTAATTGATTAATCATCTGGTCCATAAAATGTCAGAAAAGTCAGAAAATGCTCATCACAGTTTCCTAAAGTCCAAGTTGAAAGGTCTTTCAAGTGCATATTTTGTTCAGCCAACAGTTTGGAACCCAAAGATATTCTTTACTGTCACATTAGACAAAGGAAAACATACCATCTCCACAATTTAGAATCTGGAACAAGGTCATTGTTTGTTTGTTTTTTTGGCCTGAAAAATAAATGTTACCATTAGAATAGTGTCGATTCATCAGGCATTCAATGCACATCTACAGTAATATGCCTCAAAGATGATATCTTATGGTCTGACATAGATCGGAACCAAGATTTTATTAGACATATCTCGCTCAGTACATGCAGGATGACTGTTATCTCAGTGTGTAGGAGCATTTTAGTTATCAACACAAATTAACACAAAAACTTGGCCTGCTTTGATGAAACATCTGATCATCCTCGAGTTTTGTCTGATTGGTGTGGGTCGGGACGAGACGAGCACTCGAACAGATGGCTGGGCAGATAAATGCCTCCAACACACTTCATACTCGGGGTAAAACTAATTTGGTGAATCAAGACAAAAAATTAGACAAGGAAACGAATCAGAATGTATCATTACCCAACTCATTAGAACACTGACTGTCGTTCCAATCAATTAAGCCTTTAATATAAATGTAAATGTAATCGGCTCCATGTAATTAACTGCGGGTGGATTGCTCGACAGAGAGGCATGGCTTTAGGCTTTAATTCATGGTGATTACGTGAAGTGTTTGTTTCTGAAGTCACAGGCGTCATTTCGGAGCTAAATAAGCTAGCTGGTTGTTTAGCCGCCGGAAGCAACCTGTCTCAGCCTGTCCGCCCCTGATGGGGAATTTGTCTCAGCGTTGCAGTCTGGTGAGTGGATATTAATGTACCTGACTGGCTCCCCTCTGGCTGTTTCCTCAACATGTGGCGCCTCGGTTCAGCTCAGAAAGACAAATTATGAGAGAAATAAATGGTTAGAAACCTTCGGGTGGGAATGACAAAGGAGAACGCTAGGCAAAAAGGAGGAGAGATAATACTATAAAAGGAAAACGGGGATAAAAGAGAAAGGAACAGGAAGCTAATGAGCTCCTCATCCTCCTGAGATATGTTTGCCTGTGAGGATATTGGTTTCTTCCTGTTGTGCCTACTTTGAAGACCTGTAAAGCTAAACAAGCCAACCGCAAAAACTGGGATTCCCCTTTTAGCCTCTCTGCTCTCCGCTGTTATGTCGTTTGGGGGCTCTGAGTGGAAAAATTCGATTGGACCTTTGGGATGCTGATCAATAAATCTTTATTGCAAGTGCTGAGTTAAGCCTTGAGTGGGAGAAGTCCCGTGAATGCACCACCAGACACCAATGTTTGCTTGGTTCTGTTTTTACAAGAGTTTCACTGTAAAAAGCTCTTAACAGAAAATGGCACACTAAAACTTAACGTATCATGCAAAATAAAAACAACTTAAGTAGGTAATTTATGGTTTATCAGGTTAATCACAACAGAGCACGCCTTTATCTGTAGATTTTAGAGTTGTGGGGTTTTTTGTTTTGTTTTATTTTGTTTTTTGATGAGGATATTATACTTGAATTATTACACGACTTTGCTGAATGTTCGATTCTGATTGGTCAATTATGGCAATCTACAGTCTTCTGAATGGCAGACTGTTACTTCGGACACAGTTCTGCTCAGAAAGGGAGCAGTAAAATCCCTTTTTACATCAATACTCTGTGATTTCTAGTAGCCATGTTGGCGGAATAATGTACAGGGTAATTTGTGTCTGGGTTTATTTCACAGTAATGACCTGCACGCTGTACATTATCCCTTACTCATACCATTAGTTTTGTCCATTTACAGTTCCAATAAAATTTATTCAAACAAGACGACCATGTCTTTTACAACGTGATAAAAACGGAGACAAGCAGCATCGTTTTGTGCAGTAAGAAAGCAAGAAAAAAGAAAGATGTGGAGTTGCAGACAGTGTGATGTTTGCTCTGCAGGGAGGGTCAGTTTTATGTGACAGCAGTCTTACAGCCTCACAGCAGACTACAGTTTACAGAGTGCTGAATATCTATACTCGAGTAAAACTACAATTATTCCATTGAAATATTACCCAAGTAAAAGTGAAAATTATAATTTCAGAAACAAGGGCGGTACCAGACAAATCGGATTTGCCTGTTTAATACAAATATTGTGCAAAAAAAGAGAAAAAAACAGCACTTGTTGACAAAAGTTTGAAAAAGATTAAAACTGTAAAAAAAACAAAAACAAAAAGCATGTTAGCAAATTTAAGATTTTGTAAATGACAAACCCTTGAATCACGCAGTTGATGACTGCGTGGCTGCAGCATGACTACCAACACTTTATCCATCGCGCTACACAATAATAGTATGAGCAGTACCTTTTATCTATCAAGGTTTTTCTCCTGCTAACACAGGAGATCTGGTGAATACTCCACATTCCTCAGGTCTCCTCTCTTTACTTTCAGCGGAAGTTAAACAGGATGGATTGTAGCCTGGTGCTGTAACCCCAGTGAATTCACGTCCTGTGGGGTGTGCCATCTCAAATTCCCTGATATGAATGTTCATCTGTGTCTGTATATGTGATGTATTTGTGTTTATCTTCAGTACAGATGGTTATGTGTCGCGTCTCTCAACACACATTTGTGCCTTTTCACATGTTTGTGTTTCTCTGTAGGCTCTATGTACATGTTTATCTGTGTTTAATTGTGTGTCCGCTCTGTCTCTCTCTCGCACTGTCCCAGGTGACGGGAGTGAGCGTGTCTCCTGGGAAGGACCAGCTGGTTGTGTTCCACACCAAGGACAGCAGGGATCTCGTGGTGTGCCTGCAGGGCATGGTGCCTGCCAATGAGAGCCGCATCGGGGAGCTGGTTGGCACCCTGCTTAGCCACTTCAAGAGGTAAGTGATGGGGAAACAAGTGGTTGTAGAAGCTGAATTACTCATTTATCTACAGGTGTGTTAACGTTTTCAACTGTCGAAAAATGTTCAGTGTCCTAGCGTTATGAGAGCCCTGAGTGGCACGGTGAAGAAATTTTTTATTTTTTTACACACAACGTTGGCCAAAACCAAAGTTTATCTCAAAGGAGATTATCTTTTGTACACACTAACAAAAGTTGGTTCCCGTTGGTTTCAATAGCTTACTATGGACAGCGGCACCATCCATGGTGCTGAAACAACATTTATCTATAGATACATAATTGTAGGTAGCCATTTGTCAAAGTATGAATGTTACCTTGCCACAGTAGGCAGAACAATGGCAGAGAGCATAATGAAAGGTACAGGTCGTGAACGACAAGGTGCAGAGTCATTCCTCAAAACTTCAGAAAGGAATATAAATGTGTAAGAATGACTCAATATCCCAGTCTGTCAGTGCTGTTGCTATTTTCAGTTGCACACCTTTGTGCTTAAATGCGCTTAACGTCTCTGTTAATGGGACACTTTAAACTAGCTTAGTATCAAAACAGTGTGGGTAGTGTGTAAAGATTAACTGTAGTAAACTTCCCTCCATCTAATCAGTGCCTAGATATCCCTCCTCCCCCCATGGTGAAACTCCACCGGATGACGTATTTTACACCATTTGGTGGAGCTTTGCTGGCTTTTGGGGCTGTACTTTAGCTGCCCGCCACCCATGGTGCCGCCACAGTGGACACAAATAGTAAAGAAGCAGATCAAGAGACTTGGCCCCCTCCAAACTCGGACCAAAATTTGATGAACATGAATCAAGATATTGTTCCTGCACTGGCTACTTCTCTCTAAAATGTCCTCAGACACACATTTTAGTGCTGTATTTAGCACTAATGAGAGATTGTGAACAGGAAGTGGGCGCCATTATGTTTCCTGCACAGTAAAACTAAGCAGCGCTGGTCAAATATAAACCAAGATTCTGTTACTGCTTTGCATATTTCTCACATGTTTTATCTTACCATTTCACTGTAATCCGAGATCGTTTGTTTACCCGCCAGCTGCCATTGTTTCATACAGGCCAGTCCACATTACGTTATGTCACCCACCAGCGGGAGTGTGGTGCATTCTGGTAGTTGCTGGTTTTATACCTAATGAACAAAAGTGAATGCCACAGTGCTTTTTCTTTCTTTAGTCATGTAGCACCAATTTCAAAAGTATCAGTAGCCTTTTAACTGTACATGTGGCCTGGTTTTATGAGAGGACCCTCTTTGTATTGATGAAAAAACTTCTTCAGTGAGAGCAGCACTGAACAGCAGCTCTGCAGCTCTTCTCTGCTCTCTGCTATGTTCACATTTCAGAGAATGTAATTAATATTTTCCGCAGTAATGATGCATTATTTCAGCCACCGCAACCCACCCTCTATTAATCAGAATGTTGTTGCTACTGTGTGACAGCTGCAGTGATGATCATGTAAACTCAGCCTGTTGGCTATGAAAAATGCATACATGGGGCTAATCAGAGATTTATGATGGTGTTGTGTTTGTAACAGTGGTGCAAAAAACATAATTCCACCTCTCCTGCTCCTGCTTGCTCTCCTCACTGTGTATGTGCACGTGTAGGAACCTAGACATTGTGAGTGGGCGGTTCTTGTGCGTATGAAATAGAATCCTGCCGGTGCTACTGCACAGTTTGGTTTGTTTTGCAGTGGACATTTGGAGTTAGTTAAACAAAGAGGTAAAGACTTTGTTTATGATGCATTTGGCTGAACTTTTAGTGCCCTTCGTATCGTGCTTGATGCACTGTATTCTGCACGGCTTCTACCTGTTACCTCATAGGTATGAGATAATATCTTTTATTTGATATGCTTTCAGTCACCTATACACTCATACAAACATGATACTGATGGAAATACATTCCGGCTCATCTTGAATTCACAAACACATTCCATGTTTGCCAGCACTGCGGGAATTTATGAGCCTGTAAATTTAGCGAATAAGTCATCTTCTTTTTCCTCTTCTTTTTGTTTTGCAACTTTCGTGCAGGCTGCAAAAAAATTTTAATAGATATTTTATCTTGTACCAATAATTTTGCTGCAGTTATTTCCCACACAAATTGTGGCACAATGGTGCAGTGGTTAGCATTGTCGCCTTACAGCAAGAGGGTTTGTGGGTTTGAACTCAGGGTGGGGGGAGCTCTTCAGTGTGGAGTTTGCATGTTCTCCTCGTGTCAGTGTGGGTTTTCTCCAGGTGCTCCAGCTTCCTCCCACAGTCCAAAGACATGCAGGTTAATTGGTGACTCTAAATTGTCCATAGGTGTGAATGTGAGTGTGAATGGTTGTCTGTCTCTATGTGTCAGCCCTGTGATAGTCTGGTGACCTGTCCAGGGTGAACCCTGCCTCTCACCCACCATCATTTTTAATAGATTTTTTATCTTGCACCAATAATTTAGCTGCAACATTTCCTACATAAATCGATAGTAGATAGCAGAGATAATATCTTGCACATATGACATTATATTTCCTATGTAGGAGATATTATCTTCCACATATGAGATAAGCTTTTGACATTTTAACATTGTCCACAAAAAAAAAACCCACTTTGCCTTCTGTATAAAATGCTTTAAAAATGTGGACGGCAGTTTGCTGATGGAAATGACCCGTGTGTGACACCGAGATGAAGGTAAAGGTCGCCGCATTTCTTCTATTTACTGCACAGAGAAAATCACTTTGAGTTGATAATCGGCATATTGTCCCCACGTAAACCCAGTGCACTTCATTTAGTTTGACCCCCAGCAGTATTAAAGACAAAGACATAGCCTAAAATAACAATCACATTTTTGTAAAGCTGAAATAACCTTCTCAACTGAAATCCTATGTCAGATCCAATAGTATTGGCCCAGATGTGTGGCCGACGTGACCTGTGGCAGGAGGATTATGGGGCAGATAGAGTGCACAGCCACAGCTGCCCTCACTTGAACCCTAATATTCATTTAATCTGAGCTCAGAGCGCTCCCCGGGATAGGATCCTGTGAAGGCCAACATTCATTTTGTTTCCAACCAGAGAAAAACATACATACTGATAAAACCCTTGAATATAATCCCTGAATCCTGCAGTCACTCTCTCCTACCTTTCGATTCACTGAGGTTCACTTCAGGACTGTCTTTTTTCATACAGCCCTCCATAACTGCAAACTACATATTTAGCGCAGAAAAACCACTTGAAATACACCTTCATCACTGTAAGACCTTGAAGAACAGCACAGATAGCGCCCTATTGAATATGTCCACATGCACATTCATACAGATACTTAAGCATTTTGTTAACCAGAATAGTCCTGTTGATCAGTACAAGGTAAAACTCATGAATAGGGTATTGACATGAGGATTTGAAGTTGTATCTCAGTATCTCTTCCCTGAGCTGAATTTATTTCATTTTAGTTAAGTTCACATGAGGTTAGTCGACTGCAGAAAATCAGCTCCTCTTTCCCACTGAGCATCAGGAGAATCATACACCCACCCACTTTCATCAACACCAGACTTGTTGTCCTCACTTCACTCTTTTTTGTAAATTTTATGAGGTTTAAATGATGCTCTAGTTCAAGGAAAAGGTTATTATGCCTTCATACTGCCAATAGCTGTGGCTGGAGGTATTATGTTCTCAGGTTTGTTTTCAGTACATACATATGTACATCCATCCCTGCATTCGCCCCTCCCATTCTGAATGCAATATCTCATGAACGCCTTGAGGGAATTTCTTCAAATTTGGCACAAACGTCCACTTGGACTCAACAATGAACTGATTTGATATTGGTAGTCAAAGGTCAAGGTCACTGTGACCTTGCATCTATCTCATTCTTGTCCACGTGATATCTCAGGCACACCTTGAGGGAATTTCTTCAAATCTGACACAAACATCTACTTGGACTCAACGATGAATTGATAGTATTTGGTGGTCAAAGGTCAAGATCACTGTGACCTTGCATCTGTCTTAATCCCATTAACCCAATATCTGAAGAAGGCCTTGAGAAATTTTCTTCAATTTCAACACAAACATCCACTTGGATTCAAGAATTAACTGATCAGAAGTTGATGGTCTAAGGTCAAAGGTCACTGTGACCTCACAAAATGTTTTTGGCCATAACTCAAGAATTTGTATGCTGATAATGACAAAATTTCACACAAATGTCTAATAGGGTATAATGATGAAATTATGTTGATCTACTCTGTGCACACAACATCTATTGGACGTCTGTCCATCCTAGAAGAGGGATCCGTCCTCAGTTGTTCTTCCTGAGGTTTCTACCATTTTTTTGTCCTTATCCTTATCTGCTGTTAGGGTCCAGACAGAGCAACGTTGTATGCTGTAAAGCCCTCTGAGGCAAATTCTGTTTGTGATGTGGGGCTTTATAAGTAATTTGAATTGAAATTGAATGACAGTTTATATCCAAAAAGTCAAAGGTCAACTTTACTGTGACATCATAATGTTTTGCAAAAACTCTATTCTGGCTGTTACTCAACGTCAACCTCAAGAACAGAAGGGACGTTTGGTCAGATATTGAATTGGTGACACTAATCTGGGGTGACCACCTTGAAACTGTGCTGATTTTATACATCTTCTGTGTATGAAGCATCCATGTTTTCACAGACATGGACGTAAACTGTAAGAGAAACTTGACTGGTTCGTGGAGGCATACAAACATTTTAGTCCTGTCATGTAATAAAATAAGATGCTGTTGCATGCTATGAAATGTGTTGCATCAGAGCACTTTACCAGCGTTAACAAGTGCTCTTTCCTTATGAGTACAAGCCGCATACACACGGTTTAAATGCACATCAGCAGGAAACTCTCAACTCACAAATTTCTCCTCGAACAACCCTCCAAAAATGATCTAAAATAGTAGTTCCAGCAAAAAGTGTGTGAATAAAGTGATTTCATTCACTCCACTTTCATCCTGTGTTTTAATCCCAGGAGAGGATGGCTGAGCTAACAGTGGCATACACACACACACACACACACACACTCGCACACACATAAACACACGCACACACAGAAACTGGGGAAGAAGAAAACAAAATGCTGTTGAAATGTCAGAAAATCGCCACAATATGAAACATCAGGAGACATGTAAAAGCTCTGTGCCTATCTGATGTATGGTACAGAACTATAAGTCCCACATTAGTCCCTCATGGTCATGTTTGTGGACTGAAACGGCCTGTGGATATCAGACAGATTCTTCCTTCTATTGACTGCATCGAGGAAAAAGTTCTTGTCCTTGTAAAACCTTTTGTTCCTACTTAAGCCCAGTGCACTTTATTTGAATAATTAATATCGATTTGTCATTAAGTCCGGCTGTAATGTTAAAAACAATTAGATGTACCTGTTGTTGGGATTTCCTCGTTCCTGTTCCATTTACCGGTTTGTTCTTTAGGCCGTGCAAGGTTTCATTTAGACTTTATGACTGGGTGATTCTGTCTCGTCCATAGTGAGTGGGAAATGTGTTTGTACCAAGCAGAAAGCACCACAGCTGAATACTAAAGCCAGCAAGTGTCTGAGGCTGCAGTTTCTCTGTAATGGCTCTAGATGCTCTGAGTACAGTGTGTGGATGTGGCTGAGAAAGTGTCAGAAATTCTTAAAATATAAATTGAATGGGGTTTTTTCCACAATATTGTTTTCACTACTAATGTAGACTGGTGTCCTTTAAAAATACAGTTTTATTAACAAGACCTTTATGGAGTGGTAAATGACATGAAAATGCAAAATATGAATTTATATGATATATATTTATATCAAAACTGTTCATACCGGCAGTGATGTGAATTTGCTACAGCTTTTACACTCCTTTAAAAGAAGAAGCATCGTGAATTTGCAACAACTATCAGGATCCTACTGACCCAGAGCAGCATATGGCACTCTCTCTGAGGTTAGTTGTTATATAGCCTCAGCTATTGTAAGGTATTTTATTGGATTTTCTTTAAACAAACTGCTGTGAACTTGAGTTCCCTCTGGTAAACAGTTACACAGTGCACATGTCCAAGACATTTATTATGAAATGTAAGAATCAAAGGAGTGGATCTGGTATGTCCTTGTAAAGGTGGAAAGGAGTAGGAAAGTCTGCCATCGTGGTTCAGACTTCAGCCTCTGTGTTGTTGTTTTATAAGTCTCAGAAGTATAGGTGCAACATGATTGTTTTATGAAGCGTGTAAGCTAGAAAAAATTAAAAATATTTTGCATTTGAACCACTTAATATTTGTGTTCTGTGTGAAGGAAAATAAATTGGCATGCAACTTAATTGCAAGAAAAAACGCCCCCAACATATAAAGGCCTTGAGAGTCTCCAGTCATGCTAATATTTCAGTCTCGACATATCTTTGCCAAACTATCAATTTCTTTGCTCCAGGCACTACAAACCCAAATCCACACAAAACATCCCTTCGAAAAAAAAAATCAACGCCTCAACTCTGTAAATACAAATTTAAACGAGAAAACTCCCAGGTTGAGCTGAGGAATATTTTTGCCAAAACATGCTGGAAAATCCGATCAAGTAGTAAAAAAACAAGAATTCCTTTGTTTTCAAATATTTTGATGTCTCTATGCTTCTGCTGCTGTGATTGCTGTTTTGATGAAGCACGCTTTCAGATCGCTGACATCTCTCATTTCACTGATTATTGAATTGACTCCTCCACAATAGTCTGGCACATGTATTGATTCGTGCGTTCATGCTCGTCTCGCTTTGTGTTTACAGTTGTGTGTGTGTGAGGGAGGGAGAGAGACAGACAGGGTTTGTGCATGCAGACAGATGTGCCTGAATCTGCTTATCTTGGTGTGTGTGTGCCTGTGTGTGTGTGTGTGTGTGTGTGTGTGTGTGTGTGTGTGTGTGTGTGTGTGTGTGTGTGTGTGTGTGTGTGTGTGTGTGTGTGTGTGCAGCATTGCCTGGAGTGCATTTGCTCCATCCTTGCCGCTCTGTGATGGTATCTTATTCTATTGTGGAGCCCATTTCTCCGTAGGTGTCGGGCTGAGAAAGGCCTCCGCTGCGCCTCCTGTAATGACCCTCCATGTGCTTCGCATACCGACTCATCCATCACTGTACAGCGCTGACAGAACAAAGGGCACACCGGCAAATGTGTATGCATGTGTGTGTGTCTCTGACTGCAGTAACGTGCATGTGTGTGTCTGCATGGGGAGGAATTCCTGAGAGGCAGCCTACATGCGACTGCGCTTGCGTTTGTGTATCCGCACCCGTATGATCTTTTGCATGCAGTGTCCCAGCGCTGCGGCTCCCTGTAGATGTGGCTTTAACCTTTATCTCTCCTTCAACATGCTGCACAGTGCACAATATGCACAATAGCGAGCAGGGAGAGGGGCAGCTTACAGCAGCAACAAAGCAACACTTTATCCTCCTCAAAGTGACAGCGAGGCCAAAGCAGAATGACACCACCGCTGGGAATAAACCCTCGTCTTGTCACGGCTGTGTCAGGGATACTTGAGTTTCAGTGAGGCACGATTTGTTTTTGACAGTTTCCAAATCTGTTTGGCATTAATCTGTTTTTTCATGTTATTATGAGTTCTGATTTGTGCTGAAGACTGGAGTGGTTTTAGTTTGGAGATAGTGTCAGAGCTGGCATATTTCAGTTTTTTTAAGCAGAAAGTTATCAATATCACACCAAGTTGCCTCAAAGTACAGTGATTCAGAGATTTCGGCAAAGCATACATAAGAAGATAACCCTCTTATCGGCCATGACGCACCAGTTGTCTTGAGAAATTCAGAAATACTTCATTCTTATTTTGCATAAAAGGGAGGGGAGGGGATTAGATTCCCATGCCTTCAGCCTCCATCCTCCCTCCATCCTTCCTTTTCCCCCTCTCCCTCTTTCATGCCTTTTTTCTGCTTCCTATTTTTGACTATATCCCCTTTGTACTGATCTCAGTCTCATGAACCCCTTGCGGCCCCCCTCCACTTCCTCATCTCTCTGTGCTTCTCTCTCAGTCTCTCCTTCCTCCTCCCCTGGCTCCCCCCTCCTTCATTTCTGGAGAGGAGGCAATGAAATATTTAAGGCTGTGCTGCTGTTGAGGCCTATATTTAGATGAGACAGAGCCACCCCCCTTTCTCTCTGTCTCTCTGTCTCCTGTGCGTGTGTGTGTGTGTGTGTGTGTGTGTGTGTTGACGTGCACCCCACACAGCAGTGACTGCAGCACTCCCACCGTCCGCTGCCAGGATAGCAGAGCAGACACTCTGCATCTGTCACACACACAACTGCAAAATCAATGAGACATTCGGGCGATCCAAAAGACCTAACTATATGTTCCACCCTCTATTGATTACCATAGATTCTTAAGCCTGTTTGAAAAAGGTTTATATTAGAGACAAGAATTTATTTCCAAAGTATCCGGGTGTTATATCAGTTTTAATAATCCCTGGTTCTTGATCTGTTTTTGTTTTAATTTGCCGTTGATGCTTTTTGCTGTCAGTCGAGATTGACTCTTCCAGCTTGATAGCATGTTGTCTTTATAGATGTAGAATAACTGACATTTCCTCAGCTCTAATTCCATTATCACAACAACACAGTCATGACATACCCACCACTTTTTTGCACTGAATTCCACTCATTATTTATTATAGTCGCTCCAACTTAGTCGCTCTTTCCATAGCTGTTAAGTTCGTGTCAGTAGGGCTGGGTATCAGTACTTGATTTATTTATTTTTTATTTGATAGGGACAATGCAATTTAACATAGTTCTAATATAAAATATGGGACTGATTGTTGGGCTTTTACATGTAGACCTAAAATATTATTAAAAATGTATGAAGTTTAAAACATCATAAAATCACAATACGCTATAAACATGGAGGTACAATAAAGTACCTAAACCACAACCCACATACCAAGACATACATACCACAATACACAAACCACAATATAAACATCACAACATATCCAATACATCTGCTACAATAGACACACCACTATACACATACTAAAGTACACATAACACAATACACCAAAACACAGTCTGTACTGCTCTGGTTTGCTCTGGGGAAACCAACAAACCTTAAAGACTGATACCTTTAACTTTAAAGATTGGTACCTTTAAGGTATCAACCAAAATAACACAGCACCAGGTAGTATCAAAACATCTCCAGTCAAATGATACTGCATTCTTTTTGCACCAGAGGACTGATCCTGGACCGTCCCGACTCCCTGCTGGATCAGCAAACTTTCTGTCATCGCCATCTCTGGAGCCACTTCCCTTCCAATCAGTTTAATGTCTGCCCAGTTAGCACAAGCTAACACAGTAACAGCAGCTAAAATCCAAGCCCAAGCAGGTGCTGTAATCAGGGGCTGTCCACACATGATTTTAAGCTAATGCACAAGTGGAGGAAGTACAGATCTTTTAGTAAAAGTAGTGACACCTTTGCGTTGTCGAGCTGCGCTGTGGTGGCGCCGGTGTGTTTTCAACTTAAGGCATCAGTAACACCAAATATAAGTTCTGGAGTCTTAGACAGTGATTACAGAATGTACAGTGTGGGATGAATTTACAAAAATTTGAGGAATGTTTACTGAACTAATCGGAAATGTCTGTTATTGTGACGTTGCTTGACCGTCTCCTCTGTTTCTCTGTCATCACTTTTGAGTAAATTATTTGAACTGGTGAAGCTGTAGTGCAGCATGTATTTAAGATACCATCATCTCCATTTCAATGTTAAAGAATGCAGTGTTTATACTCACTGCCCTGATTGGTTTCACCTGTCTCTCACTCTTCCTGCAGTCAGCTCACCTGTTCTGTCAGTATTTCCCTACTTTTACCTTTTTTTTAAATTCTTTCTTTAATTCAGTTTATCTTCATTTTTTGTTTGGCTTATTAATTTTAAATCCTGAGCTACAATAAGTAACAAGTTACTTTCAAACCAATGTTATAATCACAATAAAAGAACTTGGAGGAAGTATGCTACCGTCCACTGGCAGATAAGCTTCACACAGTCACATCTCTTCCTCTATAATATATAGTGTGTGTTCGATTATAGACACTGTGAGGTGTAGCTGTTGTTTTGGCTGCTCCAAAAAGACAAGCAGACCTGGGGTCAAGTCCTCAAAAAGTTTATGCCAAGTCAAAGAACAGCCTTCTGTGAGAGAGCGCAAACATTTGCCGTTTAATTCAGAGGACAAACAGGAAAAATGCATTTCTCTACTTCACCTGCTGAGCCTTTGGGAAAAAGGTTTAACCCCCCCACTGCTGTTGTGGACTTATTCAGTGACTCTCAGAAAACAACCAGATCTGAAAAGTGTCATACGGAGGTGTAATACACAATATCTTCAAAAGGCTTGGATTTTGCATTTTGAATCTATGAATACATTTTACTTTTGTATTGCTTCATATTGTTTGCCAACACTTGTAGCAGTTCATTTCTCCATCACACACTTCACTGTGCCTCACACCTTTCCTACTGAGATCTGAATGTAAAAATAGCTTAGTGTTGAATAATTCATCCACATCCTCAATTCTCACAGGTAGTACGCCACAGTTTAAAGATTCCGCTCCATCAAATGCAACAAAGCATCATGCTAATGCAGAAAAATTCTTGTCACATATAAGACAGAGGGGTGGGATGTTGTGACAGGTCAAAGTGACGATAGATGTGTTAAGATCATGTTAACGTTGTGTAAAGTGTGTTGTTTACAGCACACTGTCCCTCTCCTCCTCTCTGTGTATGTGTCACTCTCGACCTCATGACAAAGTTGCCCCGTGACCGACACTTGTAAATCCCTGGATCACATAATCTCCTCTGTCTTACCGTCTTTGTAGTTTCTGTGTTGTGTAAGCAGTAGGCAGAAATTGGTTTCTTAGAAAAGCTCGGTGGATTGTTTCTGTAGCAACAGCTTGGTTCAGGCTCCACCGACTACTACCACCGCTGTCAGGGTCCACAGTGACTAATGAAAAACCAGTGCAGTCCATTGATTGTGTGTGTGTGTGTGTGTGTGTGTGTGTGTGTGTGTGTGTGTGTGTGTGTGTGTGTGTGTGTGTGTGTGTGTGTGTGTGTGTGAGAGAGAGATGGGAGTCATTGACAGGATTTATTAAGCGTTCAGTCCTCTGTGTGCATTTTGCTGCATCGAGCTGATTGAT
This sequence comes from Cephalopholis sonnerati, assembly GCA_019142605.1. Taxonomy (NCBI): domain Eukaryota; kingdom Metazoa; phylum Chordata; class Actinopteri; order Perciformes; family Serranidae; genus Cephalopholis; species Cephalopholis sonnerati. Next base: position 36,632,387 of record JAGQAX010000020.1, read on the forward strand.
GTTTTTAGTGCTGAAATGGTTAATTGATTAATCAGTGGCCAGAAAATTTATCGACAACCATTTTAATAAGAGTTAGAAATCAATTAATATTTTTTTGTCATTATTAGTGGCAATACAAAACCTGACCTCTAATGCATATACTAAAAATATACTTGTATGTATGATATTTAGCTTTTATTTTTCAGTGCTCACAGTCATCTCTCAGGTGCAATATCAACACTACCCCATCTGTCAATGTGAAATCAGCCTTTCAGATTGTCTCTTTATTAGATTTTGCTTTTTTTATATTGCCTTGTGTTTAATGCAGTTTACTTATTACACCGATCTGTGTTTCTTTTTACCGATACATACTTATATATTGCTTTGTGTGATGCTTCCAGTTTTTCCAGTCATTTTAGCTTTTTTCCCCCCAACATCTTACTTTTAGAAATATAAACAATATTTTCTGTAAACCTTTAATTTAAAACAAAAAATTCTAAAGTGTGAAATTTTCTTTTATCGCAAGCAGTTGTACTAAAACTGCCCAAATAAAACATTATAACAGCAGCACTGTTTTGACTCTAGTGAGTGAATCCTATTGTGTACGTAAACAACATGAACAAGCTGAGCAGACATGACAGCCTTTAGCACTTAACTGACCGGCAGTGATACAGATAAATAATTAATCACTTAAGTCCTTCACTCAGCAAAAAATACAAAATGGTTTGACTCTGTCCTTAAACCCACTAATAACTGTTGGATAATGTTAGCCATGTGATGCTAACAGCTAGCCCTGTCACTGTGTGTGTGTGTGTGAGAGCGGACCCTCACAACTGTGCCCATCACAGAGATCACACTCCTGCAGCAGCAGCTAAATCAAACTTTACTCAGGTTTTCCAGCTTTTCAGGTGTAAACATTTGCTGCTTTTGTATAATTTTAAATGAACTATCTTAGTGTTTTTGTTAGTTGAACAGGGCAAGCAAATTGAAAATGTCACCCTAGACCCAAGGAAATTGTGATGGCACTTTTTCTCTGTTTTCCTACATTTTATAGACGACATATAAGAAAAATAACAAGATCAGCCAGAGTTTTTTTGTCTTGTTTGACACCTTACAGGAATATTTTACCCCCCAAATGATCATGTGTTTGTTGTGGCTCACACCATGTTCAGTTGAATTTGTGAAGAAAGCTTTGCTTTTCTCCCATCCCTACACAGTGCATGAAGAATCCAAAAATAGAGATTTTTTTGTTGAATTGAAGTGATATATCAAAACATCTGTTTACAAACAGTAAAATCTCATTTTACCTGTCAAATGCTGAGTGTTTCCCAAACAGACAGCCCTTTCTGAGGGGGACCGAACTAAAAGTAATACTTATCAATACTCTCTTTAAGCCAGACACCACTGACAACAGGAGCAGCTGGTCTGCAGCTGCCATGACCAGTTAGTTTGTCTGTGTTTTTGTGTGACTTTTGTCAATCCAAACTAACCCTTTAAAGTTTTTTTCACGATTTCAATACAACATGGATTGAGTAACTGACATACAAGTGGTCATTTGGAGGGTGAAGTGTTCCTTTAATACAAAGCCAACTATTTGTCACAGGTTGTTTGACAGAGCTGTGAGCAGAAAACATCATTTGTTTACCTCTTTTCTTTGTGCAATGAAGTGACTACAAAACAAAGACAAGACAAGACAGGTACAGGGACACACAGACAGCCAAAAGCCAAGAGATTATATAAAAGACAAACGAGAAAAACAAAGGAGATAAAAACTAATTACAAGAAACAACAAGGAATACAGCACAAGTTGAACTATTTGGTATGCAGCTGATTAGAGGAAATAAATAAAGAAACGGAAAAAAAAAGAGGTCCAGGGATGACTGTAGTGGTAATATTAGATGTATACATATCTACACAGCATATACAACATACATTGATTCTGTATATTTCCATACATACATTTTTACTCCTGTCTTTTACAACAGAGAGTCAGCAGCTACGTCAGCAGCTCTGTGAGGCTCTGAGCTAAATGCTAACGTCAGCATGCTAACATGTTTTGTACTGTTGTACTTTAGTTTTTATATGACATACTTAGTAATGAGTGGATCCTCAAGTGTTTATATATATTAATTTCGACCGTGTTATGTGAACTGTGTATATTCCAATAAAGCTTTGCGGAGCGTCATTCCTGTGGGCTACAGCAACACTAAACCCCTGAGCTTGCCTGAGAAGGACTAAATGCACAAAGCTGCTATTTTTTTGCTGCTTTTATTTCTTAAAAAACACTAATACCGATTGAGTCAGTGATTAATTCTTTAGTTAGCTCTAACTGCCATTTTTAAAGACAAAAAGAGTCTAAAAAATAAACAAAATAATTTTATATTCACGTTTTTGTTGTGCCAGTAATAATTTCATGACTCCTTACTTTTATCCTGTGACCATGTGAGCAACAGCTATATGAAGCAATAATTAAATCAATGGATAATTAATCGTTGCAGCCCTTGATGATTTATTTTGGTCATTAGGGCCCACAGTGGGGATGAGGTCATCCTCCTCAATCTTCCTCCCCCACTGTAAACTGTCCACATCTGTCTCTGTGACAGATGTTTATAGATTCACCTCCCTCATATCTGTCTTCAAGCATGGCCACATCCATTCATACTTTTTCTGTCCTACTCTCCTCTAACCTCCTCCACCGCCCTTTGTCCTTCTCTGTCTTCCTCCCACTCGCTCTCATACTTCCTCTCCTTCTCCTTCACACCCCCCACTGTATGAGTCAGCAGTAGTGTGCGGTACACAGCCCTTCATTGATCTGTCAGAGTGATGTGGTCATATTCTGTTTCTGCCCTTGCCTCCTGCCCCCCCTCTCCCTGAAGACCTGAACGTTTAGCCTCCCCCTGTCTGCTCCTGACACTGCAGAAGGGATTTGGGGGAGTGCTAAGCCGGTCTGCTGCGAGGGGGAAAAAAGTGGATTTTAACTGAGGAAGAAACACAGAGAGTGTTAGTGAGAGTGTGTCAGGAATGGTGAGCTAAGAACGAGGGAGGTGAGATCGAGGCGGAAGGAAGACACTGCAGATCATTTAAAAATGAACCGGAGAAGAGATGTAGAAGGTGTTAATATTAAAAAAGAGGTACACTTGATATGCTGAAGTAAAATCTGATGTAGATGTGGTTCATGTAACCTATCAGGAGTCAGTAACAGTAAGATTTAGTGCAGACATGGTGGCGTCAGTGTGCTTTGTTCATTAGTCTCCTCTCGGTTTGACAAAGATAAATGTTTTAGTCACATAATCTGTGTTACGCTTCATCATCTCCCTCCAAAGATTTATAAAGGACCTTACAGTCTCTGTGCACATTTCAGCTCCCTAACTGATGACTACATGAACTGAATGACCATTTTTAAATGTGTCTTGTATAATCATAGATTGAATGCCATTTCAAATTGACCCTCAGCGAAGTCCTGCCCCTTTTGGTTACTGTTGCCAGGCCTGTCATGCTTTGCACCTGGCATCTTCAGTTACATCAGTGAGAGATATTCCACAGGAAACAATCGCAAACATCATCAGAGAGAAGTAGACAGAAATGACAACAAAATGCATTTGAGAGCTACATTCACAATGTTATTTGTCGTTGAAGAGGACATTAAAATCAAGGGAAAAGCTCAGTTACAGCTCCCTATAGCTTTTACCAATACGTGTTGTAGCCCATTGCTAGCAAAACTAAATGATCCTGCTTTTCCATTTGTTTAAAACACAAACAATCTTAAATATTAAAGAACTACTTTATGTGAAAACATAAGAAACTTATAATAAACATTCAACCCTCTTTGTTTGCTAATGTAATAAGCTAGCTAAGGTTAGTTAGCGCCTTACCTCAGAGCAAACGAATGACTTCACAAAAGCGAAAATTTGACAGCCTCTTCTAAATTTTGAGGGTATCTGCTGTCGGACTTGAAGGTTCCTCATGCACAGCATTTTGGGTTTTTTCCCCCTTGGTCCATAAGCTTGACAGGCCTCCTGTGGCTAGTTACAGTTGCTAACATAGGATTGGACAGAAATTAATGGAAACTAATGGCTGCTTTAAATTAGGGATGCACCAATCTGACATTTTCTCCTCAAATATCAATTCAGATACCTCAAGTTTTACTGAGCACTAATCCCATACCTGTGATCTCTTCATCCCAAATTTAAAATCTGTCTACCTAACTGCAAGGAACTAATTAGTATAATTTTGATAAAAGATAACATTAGGCCAGGGAATCACTGTGACACGAGGGTAACATTCAGACTGTAGGCAATCCAGATTTGTTTTTCAGATCAGATCTATATGACAGACTGTCCACAGTTATTTGCAAGTGATCAGATCAGATTTGTGTGTCCAGACATTACCAACCTATCTGCATGGATTGTTGTGGTGATGGCGTAGGCGTCAGTAACTACGTACCTATGCTGGTGACAGACTGCCCTTTCTTTCATGGCGTGAGCTATGTTTTGATAAATTGTCTTGTTTGGGTAGGTTCTTTCCAGCTTGGGCCTGTATAGAAGCTTCCCTGAAAGTACCAGCAGACATTTTCTTTGGTGTCAGTGTTGTCCTCCATAGTGCTCTGCAAGTAGCAGCAGGTGATGCAAAAGACATCTGAGATCAGATTTGAGCAGCCAGAGCATCTGGACTGAAATGCATCCATGGAAATCTGTATGGCATTGCATTTCAATCCACCTCCAAATGGTGTTTGATCAGATTTCATTTAATTCGCATTTCATGTGATTTTATTTTATTTTTTCCCTGCTGGCCAGACTTTATGAAATCCCTCTAGACACAATTTGGACATGCCAAAAACCAGATTTGGGCTGGCAGTGTGGCAGAACAGAAAATGTATCTAATGTGGATCCAGTCACATGGCCGATACCTGGGCTGTGATGAAAAGTCAACCAGGTCTCACTCCCAGCTTGTCAAATAGCAACGTTTGGTCCGTGGCCCTCAGCGTCAGACACCGATGCAAAGAGGCATCCTTAGCAGCAGTATGAAACGTTTCAGGCAGCAGCATTTGTTGACACTCTGGGCAATTACCACAGCATAAAGAGCGAGACAGTCTGCTGAAAGGGAGGTGGATGGGATCAAACAAACTTCAGACTTTCACTTTGGAGTTTGCTGTTCATGTCCCATGTGAAACCAAAAGTCAGTTGAGTTATTTGTGAGTGTGCTACTATTTGCAGCACACTTTTTTTCTACTATCTTTGCTCCCTAAACTTCAGGAGGTGAACCTAAAATCAAAGCTTTTTGACCATGTCTTATTTTTATTTTGAAAAGACACTGCTGAATGTAGAAACTGTACATTTCCTGTGGAAACTGAAGATTATTTTGAAAGGACACAATGCATGTAATAAGCATAGACTGACACGTCATCCCTGGGCATCCAAAACTGAAGCAGTAGGGGTACTTAGTGTGTCATATTTTGGCATGATGAGCCACTGACCAAGCATTTGTGTTTGAAGAGCTGGGAGTGAGAATGTGTACATGAGATGAAAAGAAATCACTGGTCTGGTCCTTTAATGAGAATAAGGCCATCCATTTATGACATTTTTCTTTTATTGGAAGAGTTACATCTGTTGCTGAGTATTTTAGCTGAAGAGTAATGAATATTTGATAACAAAAAACTGTTTAATAAATGTGTCAGAGTGTATTTTCTGTCGTAGTTAAAGACGGCACTAACATCATTTATAACTGTGCGATAAAATGAGGATAAGAGAAAGAGGGTGGCAGAGAGAAGCGATAAAAACAGAGAGAAAGCCATGCTGCCTTTGTCTTCCCCACCAAGGTCACCCTTTCTGCTGAATCAAATATTTCCGACTGATAGAAGTGGGCTTCTCTCTTCTCCTCTTTCCCTCCATCCCTCCTTCTCTATTTCCTCTTTCTCCATTAATCACCCTCCCCACTGCTGCTCCCTCCCCCCTCTTGTTTTTCACTTCACATTCTCTTCATCCTCCTCTCTCCCTCTTCCTCTCCCTCTCCCTCTCCCTCTCTCTCCCTTCCTCCTTTCTGGGGCGCTGCGGATGCAGTTCCCATGGCAACCATTGGATCCATGTTTGTCTGATACGTATGCGATCCATTAATAACCCTGCTGGCTGGAGATAATAACGGCACATCTCGTCCCAGACCACAGACAGAGGAGCAGAGACACATGCTAACAGAACATAATGGTGTAGAAGAAGAAGAATGTGAGAGGAATATGAAGATTAGAGAAAGATGCAGAACAAAAGAGGACGAAATGTGTGTCAGAGGGCACACGCTTCTATTTTAGCTCTCCGCTGCAGACAATTAGGGCAGGATGTCTGTCATTTAAATTTTTGTTACTGACTGAAATGTGTCTGTAACATTGAATAATGAAAACTGTTCTCAGATTTTTCCCAATTTCAATCAAAATTCTGCCTTTTTTCAAGCATAACTTCACATTTAAGAACTTGGCTTCTTCTTGTAAATGAAAAAAGGCTTTTGCAGAAAAATATGATTCATATTTCTCAAAATAAGGTAATAAAAACTGTTGTTTGGTGTCACAAACAGGTATTGTATTTGCTCAAGTACAGACAAAACCATTTTCTTTGTGCAGCCGTCTGTTTAGTCACCCAACGGTCTTCAAGGATAATCTATCCGCAAAGTCATTATATAACTTCTAATTTGCAAAGTCAAATTGCAATGCGAGTTCATAAATTCTCTCACACACATAAAAGAGACTTGTACACACACACTCAAGAGTCGTTGTTATGTGGGCCAGCGGGGAGTCCTGCTCGTCTCATTGGCACTGTGCTGCAGCCTGGGGGAGGAGGCTGGCTGGGTGGAGTGATGGATGGCGAGTGGCCAGGACAGAGCGTGTGTGTGTGTGTGTATGTGTGTTTGTGACTGCAGGGATGTGTTTATGCGTGCTGACTTTGTAAATACACATTAGAGATATTATCTAAAGGTGTGAAAATGTGCAGCATGTGTCAGAGGTTGTGTATGAATGAAAGAGTGTAAATGCGCGGCAGGGTCTGACCTACTTTTTCCGCTGCAGTCAGCCCCCCGAATTGCTGCCAAACAACCTTTCTCTCACCATTTCTTTCTCTCACACACAGGGACAAACACACTCACTAAAGTCTGTTAACCCTGCTAATAGTGCCATGTTGTGTTTTTATCATGTAGCATAAGCAGAGACACTGGCACAAGCTTAAGTAACAGATAACTGGGTCATATTTAAAGCTTCACAGTGAACAAATGCTGAGACAATTACTTCATTAGTCGATATGTCGACTGACACTAACTGTTAAGATTGAGTCATCTTTTAAAGGTAATATTTGTAACTTTATACACGTATTAATCATTTTTATTGCCAGTTGATGAACAGGTTGTAATGTAACTATCTAACTCGACTTTCTCGGTTGACTGTAACAGCCTGTGGACTGACTTCTATGTAAAACCCCCGAACTTCCTGGGAAAATCCAAAGGATGTGGCGCTATGTGTGTTCCCGTGCCTTGCCCCTCTTCAGCTGAATGGTAAATTGTAAATGTACTGCACTTGTATAGAGCCTTTCTTGTTTTCTTACCACTCAAAGTTCTTTCACTGAGGCTACCATGCATGGTGCCACCTGCTGCTCAGTAACCATTCACAGGCTCTCAGGACCAGTCCTAATTTGGGGTTCAGTATCTTGCCCAAGTATACTTCAACATGTGGACAGGAGGAGCCGGGGATCAAACCCCCGATCCTCTGATTAGTGGACAACTACCTGGGTATCACAGCCACTGGCTCATATTAGACTGAGAAATCAGTCCTGAGGAAAGCCACTCAGTCTTGCAGCAAATTAAAGGAAAGTACGACTTTTTGCTATGGAAACGGGTTTTGTGGATAAACGATGACTGACCGGATATCACGTCACACGTCTGGACTGGATACCACGTCACACGTATACGTTGGTGGTACGCGGTGGTCTCCTTCCAGCTATTTCCGACAGTACTCTTAACATTAAAATTCTTCCTTGTCGTCTCTTCTTCAGGATGGCTTGGTACGCGGTGAATGCTGACAAAATGGTGATCAGAGTTCTTCCAAACGCCGACAGGTCGATCAGGAATCTGTCCATGATCAGTTGTTGACTGTCAGCCAAGTGTGTTGTTTGTTTTGTGGCAGAGAGACGCTCTCTGATGACGTCATCTCATGGCGCACTCTCCTCTCAATAATCGCAAAATAATAACAAATGGAAACGGGCATAAAGTCGCATTTTCTTTTTGCGCATTTTCACTAAATTTGCTTAAAAATTTTGAGACATTTGGATGGAAACCTGACTAATGTAAAAGACACGTCTGTAAAAGTGTTGATAGGACACCTTGAACTGCAAACAAGGTCAAATATGAATCTTACTACTCTGAATTTTTGAGCCATGAAGGTTTTATATTTGTAAAACTTTCCTCAAGCTCAGAAAAGCGATTAAAAACTCTGTGACATCACAACGTGAGGTCTATGAGCAGAGCTGGAACTCAGCAGAAACACTACTGTACATATTCATTGGGCGGCATACCACAGAAGTAAACCTGGAAGCTAGCAACATTTTCCATTGAAATGGATAGGCGCCATCTTGGCACCTGATATCTAGTTATCATTCAAATCTGTAGTTATCGCCAGCAAATTATTATCTGAGTGGATATGTCAGATGGCTAGCTCGCCAAATTACTTCCCCAGCTAACGTGATCAATGATACCAATATATGTTAATGACAAACAATACTGATTCAGCCAAATGAAGATGATGAGATGATTAAATTAAATGATGTAATGGCACACTGTGATGCCACACAGCTGGTTTAATATCAGCAAAGTTTCCCTTTCTATTCATTGTGTTCTGTGTGGATCAGCAGTGATGTGGTGGTTCACTTTGACACTGTGATCTGTAGCCTATAGTTGGGCTTTAGCTTCTAACTATCTTTGTCTTTTGAACCTGTTGTTGCTGCTGAGTCAGTTTGACATCCTGGATATATCCTTCAAACACAGACTGTAGACCCCTCTGTCTGCTTCTCTCTGGAATCACTCTTTCATTTCTCCATAAATATGATCATATTTCTTCAGGGAGTGCAGTTAGTTACAGTGTGGGCTCCATGCTTACTGCGACAGCTTGTCTGGACCAACACAAAGGGGCGGGGCTTAGCACATGGTCAATCGTTACAGTTTTCTGACGGCACGACAGTGTGAGTGTTACCAGAAAGCTGCTGATACTTCTGCTCAATGTTATTTCATAGCAGTCATCTGTGCCGACCGATGTCTAAAGATCATTACATCCTCCAGTATTGCAGTAATGCATGAAACCTCATGATACATGTGAACAAAATTGCTCTCTTGTAATTAGCTGTGACCCTGTGACAGATTCTGCACTGGGGGAGAGATTTATTAAGCCTCATTTCAAACGCATTCTAATGGGAGGAGATAAAAGTGGCTCTGGATTTACTAAAGTTCACACTCTTTACGAGGATCAGTTTTGCATGGAAAATTCTCATCCTCTGAAGTTTAATTGCAGCCTTGGTTATCATTATCAATATGTGGAATGCTGTTACTTCATTCATGAGCGTTTCTATTCCCGGATCATTATGATTTTATTTCTGAGCTTGTTGATCTCAGACAAATCCCAACTGCGAACTTTGCCTTTTAGCCTCCTACTCAAATGCTAAATGCAATCAACAACAGTCCCATTCGCTGATTGCATAATTAGTTTCCGTCTTCGTAAATCAGATGCTAATTACAAACAGATTGCGAGTGCAAATTGAATGAAAGGCTCAGCGCAAATTTGGCCCGTGCTTTCATGTCATAGATTAGGCCCTTGTTTGTTTTTGTATCAATTACTTGTATTGTTTTGTTTTTGGGGGAAGAATTGTGTTTAATTTCAACTTTATTTTGCATAACAAATAATAAATGACATGTGCGGGGTGCCCCAGTGTAGCTCACCGTGTAGAGGGCATACCATTAAAGGAATACTCCACCCACAAACTGACCATTTGTATGCCAGTTATTCAGCCTAGTTATGGAGCCTATCCCAGCTGACACTGGGCGAGGGGCGGGGTTCACCCTGGACAGGTCACCAGACTATCACAGGACTGACACATAGAGACAGACAACCATTCACACTCACATCCACCACAGCGCAGGGCGGCATGACATGCAGGTTGATTGGTGACTCTAAAATGTCCGTAGGAGTGAATGTGAGTTTGAATGGTGTGTATATTACAACAGATATTAGCACAAGTAATTTTTTTGTTTGTTTGTTTTTAGATTTCAAGATTAAAATCATAATCATAATCAGATGAATGTCATATTATTTTTATAATTATCATTATTATTATTATTATTTTAGAGTCATAACATTACAATAACAAAGTTCTTATATTACGTTATGGAAAACGTAAATTAACGGGAAAAATTGTCAGCAATTAAGGCCAGAAAGTCATGTTACATCATATACATAGTGACCAAACCCCTGATGAATCCAGATGCAATAGATGAATCGTTAGCGTGTGGGACTTTCGCACCAGAGGCCGGGTGCTAGTCCCATTAAAGCCCATGTTTTTTCATTATTTTTATACATAGCGTGGTGTTTTAGTGGCCAGACACATGCCGTGTCTGTTACCGCATGGAAAACACAAACTTTCAAAGGTGCGGAGGCAAGTTGCGTCCGTGGTTGCTCAGCGACCACAACCAGCATCTTATCATAGCCTACTTAGCGTGCAGAGCTGGTGTTCTTCCAGACGCTGTTATTAAGTGTGTAGGCCTGTCGTCCGTGGGACAGATGTAAAGCTCTGGAAGCCCTGTATGAAATTGGTTAGCTTCTCCATATTTACTGTGATTGGTTGTTCCTCATCACATGACATACGGTGCGTGCTGGGGGCACATACAATGTGGCATGTGTACGACCCCTGAACCTGCTGAATGCACACTGTGTGCATAAACTTTTGTGGGATTAGTTTGTCTGGTCATACATGTGAAAAAGAAAAGAACCACAAACAAACTAAAATCAAAGCTATAACATTATCCCAGATGAACCGCCGTGACACAAGGAACTACCAGATATTTACAGATTATCTAGATAAAAGCGTTTTTCTCTTCTGTCAGGCTTTCTCCAGATAACTGGCTAATTTGTTTGATTCATGTGTAAATAGTCCTCCGTCTTTGTGAGTCTTCTTTATTTTTACAAAATCCATATCTAATTTTATCCCCTACTAAACAAAGCATCGCACAGTCACAACCAAAGTGGCAGCAGAAAACAAGATGTGACTCATTTTCTGTTGTTTAGACGACACACACTGTCCAGTTTGAGTCAAACAGTCAAAGATAAAACAGAGATCTTTGCTTTTTAGACACGTTATATACAACATAATTTTCTCTTACTGTATTCAGTTTTTATCATCGTAAAAATACAGTTTTGGTGTAGGCCGTATATTGTCAGCCTGCTGCTCTTTGTCTTTGGCAAACACAGATTCTCTAAACAAGCCGATATTGAGCTTTTCATTTTTGAGGAAAGCTTCACTAAGCCAAGCTGCGGAACAATGCTCATACATCTTCAGACCAAGGACCGAACTTTTTTTTATCACAGACAAATATTTGACTACTTTGATACATATCTAGTAACTGATTTCCATAAGCGAGCTATAGATATCCCATGTGCCCCACTATATCTCACTTTGGTGCATATATATCAATATACATGTGCATCTGTTGATGTGAGCTAAATTTAATCTGCTCACTCTCAGAGTATCTGCCTCTGCCCTCCCATAGGAGCTCTCCTCATACTGAGTGTATGTATATAATGTATGCACTTACTGTCGTCTACCATCTTACTGTCACTTTGGATAAAAGCTTCAGTTAAGTGCCGTACAGTTGAGATGATACAGTAGGAGCCTTGATATTTTATAGACTGCATCTCTTCAGTGACCTCTACCATCCTCCCCCACCCACCCAAACACACATGTTCCACCCAGCAACAGCACCATGCCATCTCCCACTGTCAGGCCAATTATGATTAGCCTCAGCACACTCCCTCCTCCCTTCCTCAGCCTCCTTCACCTCCTCTCTTCCTTTATTCTCCCTCCCGTGATCCCCTGTCCCTTACCTCCTTTCTTCATTTCCCACCTGCCATTAATCTCCCCACCTAACGTCTTTTCATCATGCCTCTTTATTCTGCTTCCCACCCTCCCCATCCCTTCATCTCGTCCTCCCTCTACTCCCATACTTTAATCTCCGTCACATCACTCATTCATCACACCTCCATCCCTCCTTTGCCCATATCCTTCCATTTCATCTATTAATTTCTGCTTTTTATCCCACCTTATGTAACGTCCAGCCCCGAGCAAACCGACTCCACTGACCGGGGGCTGCTTGCACAAAGAGACACTTTGACTATGACTTTGATCCAAGAAGTAGTAAAACGTCTTCGTCAGACGAAGCACAAAGGAGCTCAGAAACCATCACAAATTGACTTCAATGGGACAGTTTAGGTTTTTAAACCCTCAAGAACTTCAGATACATCCAGTCATAACAGAAGTCACTAAATGCTTTATTAAGGTCTTTAGGGACACTTTAAAATATAATGCTACGCTGACCTGGACCGATATATCGATTTAATGATCAAGGATCCAATATCATTGATGCAGAGTGAAAACACTGATACATACTGTTATCTTTCAGATATTCCTTTATTTGTCACCATTTCAATACGAGTGCACCTCCTTCCGAAACAGTGCTAGCTGCAGAGCGCCAGGCAGATAACGGTAAATCATCCCATGTTGATGACAGGCCCCTGAATTGAATCGACTTACAATCATATCCTGGCAGACTTTATGATGTTAGTGAATATCAATCGTTGTCCAAAGAATTGATAGAATATCATACAACATGACCTTGATATTGCCTGTTGTGTTTACATGCATTTTTGTTTGCATATGAATGTCACCATCATTTTGCCGTAATAAAGGGCAGGTTTTTTTCCGACCACTTAAAGACGTGGGCGGCATGGTGATGCAGTGGTTAGCACTGTCACCTCACAGCAAGAAGGTTCCTGGTTGGAACCTGGGGAGGGGGACCCGAACCCCGGGGTGGGGTTTTCTCTAAGCACTCCGGTTTCCTCCCACAGTCCAAAGACATGCAGGTTAATTGGTGACCCTAAATTGTCCATAGGTGTGAATGTGAGTGTGAATGGTTGTCTGTCTCTATGTGTCAGCCCTGTGATAGTCTGGTGACCTGTCCAGGGTGAACCCCGCCTCTCGCCCAATGTCAGCTGGGATAGGCTCCACCCCCCTGTGACCACCAACAGGATAAGCAGTTACCAAAAAAATGACTGAATGAATGAATGCAAGACAACACCGCATAGGTTACCAGTAGACTGCAGCTGCACTTTTGGCATAGAGGAGATACAGTCCTGATAGTCATTAGCTTGACAACCCCTGAAAATGAGCTTTAGCTTTATTTGCAGTTTTACGCTTCAACAACTTCACCCTCTACTCAGCAAAACTACTCCGCAGGAGCCAACTGCAGCACACCAGCCGGATCACGGAGGTAGCTGCAGTGTCCCGGAGCTTCACCAAGCTTCTCTATTACTAAGAGGCTTGGTTTCATTTTTGTTTGCCAAATTTTGTATTTCGTCACAAACTAAGTAATGTTGGGCTTCTCCTAGTAAGGTACTGTTATTTTATATAAACTTATCTGTATATATATATATACACATATACATATTAACAGGTGTTAATTACTTTTTTTTAATATGTTAAAAAAGATTACATTCCACCTCATATATTCTGAAGAATTAAAAGTTCATAGGTGTTTGAAAAGCTGTACTTTTATCATTATGCCCTTGTATTATTATTTCAGTGGCATAAAATAGTCTCAAAATGACATTATTATTTATTGCAACTATTTCAGTGACAGTGTATCGTCCAACAAAAGTAGTCACTGTTTCAGGCCTATTTAAACCCCTAATATGTAATTCTAGAGTAAAATAGACCTAACTTACTGTGTGTTCTTGGGAATATAATATGCTTTTTAAACATGGCCAAACAGAGCTTCTAGCTCAAGGTAAAAAAAAAAAAAAACACTCTCTTTACTCCAGCTGAACTTGTTGAGATAATAACATATACAAGGACAGTTCATTCAGTGATGAGTGTGTGAATAATTGAAGCTGAAAATAACATTTACAAGAGGTGGCATTGAGACTAAAAAACTCTTGGCACATGATGTTTTTGTCATGTTTGTCAATGATTATTAGTTTTGAGGTAGTTTGAGGATAGTATCAGGAGCAGTGTTAGGCTCACCACTCTAAAAATGTAATTTATTACTCATTACTGGTTACTCCTTTCAAAAGTAATATTATTGCTTTACTTATTACTCCCTGCCAACAGTCATTTGTTACACTACTTATCATATTTCTTTTCTGTTACACCCTAAAAAAAATTGGTAATTGCATTTTCTCTCCTTAATATCTATCTATAATAACTATCAGGGTAATCACCAGTAAGCGCAGCCAAGGCTTGATAGTTTGCAAAAGATTTTATACCTGGGGTTTTCCTGTGTTTCCTCTGTCCACTATTTTCCCAAGAATCTGTCTGAAAGATGGAGAGTCAATCATAGAGGCAGGCAACATTTCATCCAACACATATCCAGCCACAAGCTTCATTTGTTCTTTGTCACTTGTAGCCTGCAGCTGTCCACGATTGTTTTTGGGCACAGCCATCCTCTGTGTCTGCAGATGGCTCATCTATGGCTGGGTGTATTTCCACGAGCTTTACGTTGTTGTGCTGTTAGTTGTAGTAGGTGTTTTAGGAGGTTTGAAATCATGTTTAGCACACAAATCTGCACACAATTTATATTTGACAACAATCTTCTTGTCATCTTTCCTTCCCACAAAATCAAAGTGCTGCCACTGAATCTAAGTGTTTCCATCTTGCAAGCTAGTCTGCCTAGTCTGCACACGTGCATGTGCCACGATTACAAACATGAATCTGGTTGACTGATGTGTTTCAGATCAGTAGGGGGGTGACAACAAAAGTAAAGGCCAAGTGTGTGCATAGTCTCCACGTCTACGCATTCGCAAGCGTCCTCTTTGATTTGTGTAACGTAAATGTCATTATCCGCCCATGTCTGTGAGAGTCTGCACGTACCCCTGTGTGATTGAATTATTTTATCCCCAGTCAAGTTAACGGAGTGCTAAACCGGAAGTAGAAGGCTCGGCTGGAGAAAGTCTTCAGTGCACATGCTCTATGGGCCGCACGGTGCGGATGCTTCATGCGTCACTGAGCAACTCTCATAGGAATAAACAGGGCCCCTCCTATCCAGGACTCTGTATATGACCATGGTGCGGACGTCTGCGTGCAGCCCATTCTTTGTGCCATGCAGACTGTACGCATCACAGGTGCTCCAACTGCACATGCTCCAATTTCTGGTTTGACACTCAGGTCACACTCACTGTTGTCAAGCCAGCTGCAGCTGCCCCACCACGGTGAAGTTAGTTTTAAGTTGGATATTTGAAAGACATTCACTGCAGACCCACCAGCATCTTCTTAGTTTCACTTTCACCTGATGTTGGCAGAAGGGGGACTGTAAGCTCACCTCCCAGCCCCCCTGTTTACTGCCATGGGCTGACGCAGATCATCAAATGTGCCGGGAATGTAACAGCATGTGCAGCTGTCTGCTGGCGTTAAATGCAGAAAGTACGTCCAAGCCTTAAGGTTGTAATTTGTTCGTTTTGGGTGTTAATGATAATATTATTACAGAAACTTTATTAGAAATTTGTTACACTACTTTTTACTGGGGAAATAAATTTTACTAGTGACATGTTACTGCCCAGTGCTGATCAGGAGAAACCATATTTAAATTTTTTCCACTGTAAACGGATTATTTTGAGGACAGAATGTTATTTTTAAAGATGATGGAAAAGATAAGAACGTTAATGCAACATTTCTTAGTGCTAGTAAAAGCTCTACGTAGTGTCAGTGTCCTGCAGGTGAAACTGTTTAACACACTTTAAACACCACCCAGAAGATTCATGTCTCTGATGGTGACTCATTCTGGACATTCAAACATTCCTCCTACTGAACAGAAAGAAGCAGAAAGAAGAAGATGAACCTTTGATTGATGTATTGATTGCCTTTAATAAACAGAATTGGAAGCGTAGCCTCTTGAGAAGTGAGCGGTCTCCCGTCAGTAATGAGAAACTAATTGAGGCAGCCTGTCCTTCTTCTCTGTTTTGACGCAGCATGCTGCAGCTTATTGATTTACCTAATGAGTTTCTAACGCCAGTCAGCCTTGAGATGGTGGAAAGTCCTTGTGAAAGGCCAAACACACAGCTGATCAGTGGGTAAAATTTACCTCACTGGTTTCAAAGACTGCAACAATGACAGGGCCCAGCCCAGAGTTGACCTCTCCTGCTGTGATGCTATTATGCCTCTGCAGTGTGAGGTAGCCTCCGCCATCTGTGGAGCCACTACAGTATCCCCCTGAGACGCAGGCCTTTGCTTTGTACATTTCCGGTTGTGTTTCATCTCCCACTGATCTCTTAAACAGGGAGGCGTAGAGGTGAGAAGTGTGTCCTTTTGTTTAACCAGAGCATCTGTGAACACTGAACTCCTCAGAACAGCTTGCAGGAGTAGCTCTTATTGATGGTCATCATTCACCCGCTGTCCTGCGGGAGGAGGGAGAGTGTACGTCCAGATGCCATGTGGACAGCCTACCAGTGATCAGCGCACATGTTGCCATCTACTCTGCTGCTCTCCTCAGGGGTGTTACAAGGAATTATGGGCTCTGGCCACAGGAGGTTAGTCTTGGCTGAGACAAAGCTGAGCTGGGAGGAGATTTTGGTGTAGTGGCCACAAATAAAACCAGAACCATAAACTCTGGGACAATACTGGAGAGAGACCGGCACGGGTACTCAATTTGGACGTCACTATTTATTCAACTTATAATGTTATTGCTGCCCATACTCCCACATGTGAGCATGACCTTTCTTTTCTATCTTTTTCCAAAACAATTACGATTTGTAAAATCTTCATGGAGCTGTACGCAGCGTATTGCTTCACTCAGTGCCTCCCTGCCCCGCTGTAGCTCTCTGTCTGTTTATTATGAGACATAAGTCGGCCCTAGTGCTGCGTCTAACCTAAATAACGGCAGGGACAGAAGCCACACATTGGTACAGAACAGGGTTTTTCAACTAACCAGTCAATAAGTTACATCCCTTTTTGTATACGGTCCATTTTTTTTACATGCTTTTGTGTATTGATCAAGTAGCATTCTCAAAGAAAAAGTGATTTTTCACCATCCAGTGAACTGCGTTAATAATTGCAATCCAGTCGTCCTTTACAGGAGGAATCACCTGTAGCCATCTGCGTGTGATGGCTTTCTTGCTTGCAGCCAGAAGTATTATGTAAAGATATTTGTCCTGGGTCATGAGATTGTCCGGGGTTTGGCTCAAGTACAATATGACAAAAGAACAATCAAATCCTACTCCAAAGATGTTCCTTATTTATTAAGCAATCTCTTGCTAATATGGAGAAATTAGTGGGCATCCCCAAAAAATATGAAAATGGTCCGCCATTGATTTACCCTGCCCCTGGGAGCCCAGTTGTAAAAATTTCAGTTTCAGAGTCACAATATATCGTACACTGTATTTCCGGCAGAGCTCCCACCAGGACCGTGAATTGGTGGTCCTAGCTTGACCCTTCCAAATATCATTCCAATCACCCTCAGATATCTCCAGGCCTGATTCCCGCTCCCATTTCTGTTTGAATTGGGCAGTGGAATAATTTTTGGAATTTTGTAATCTATTACATACTGATGATACAAGATGTTTGTTGTATGTATTCATCAAATTTGGTTCACTGTCCTGATGAATATGATGATATATATTTTAAGTGTAGTAGTTTCACGGTATAGTCTATTTCCTGAATGTCTGGAGTAGATCTAATTTACTGTTTTGTTAGCGAAACAAGATTCTTTTCAAACTGCAAAACAGTAAAAATGCTGATAAGCTTTATTATTATAGGAGGTGATTCAGTGTTTTGTAGCTCCACCCACACTAGAGATGGAAAGTTGAAACATCTGGATGTAGGGCCTCTGCTGCATCTTTTTTTTTTTTACGTATTACAATGCTCTAAACTGTATAGATATGCAGTGTGAAATCACTTGAATGCCTCTTTTAATCTTGCAGATGAATCCTTCTCTTGTCTTACACAGCTCTGACAGACTTTCACACATCCATTTATGGGATAATAACTCCTGATTTAAATCATAGTTTTGCCTGATAAAACTATTTAGCTGCCATGGCCCATTTTTCACATCAGTAATCCTCTGTTAAGAATCAGTGTAACTTCTTTGTATGTTGGGCGGAGCGCAGATGAAACACTGAGACAAACTGAGCTTCTGCTTGTTACACTTTTCATCAGATAGCACAGCAGCTGCTACATCTTTTTTTAAAAGCTACAGTATGTTTGTTTTCCGTTCGACAGATTTCAACCAGAACCAGAGCTGGGAAATAAATGTGTAAAATATTTATACTTTCACACTTGAGGATCACAAAAGACATTTTATTTCAGACACCTCGGGGGCCCTTGGAGGCCCTTGATAGTCAGCCGCTGCAGCACCCCCGATCTCGCTTACTGTGCATAAAGAAGCAGAAACAGCAGCTTAGCATATTAACAAGACGACAAGGTTCTTTTGGCTTGTGTTTACTGTTCATGTGTGATCCAGCTTCAAATGGAGCCTCATGGGAGTTTTGGAGACTCATAATATTGTGAAGATGAATGTGTCTTATGGGATGCCATCTCACATGTTTGAGAGTGTGATGAACGAGTCGGTCTACAGTGCTCGCATGTCCATAGCTCCTGACCTTTCTCTTCTTTGTCTCGTGCAGAGGCCGGGAGCAGCGCTGATGCTCGGCCGCTTATAGCTGTCTTTGATGTGAGCCTCGCTTTGGCAGCTCCACCTCTGAACGCAACTTCTTCATGTACACTAAACACTGACCTCTCTGTTCTTTCCCTCCTTTCTTTCTTCTCCCTTCTACACACATTTTAATCAATACCATTTTTGCTGTCAGTGCATTTTCACCCCGTTTTTTAAATGACCTACTTAGTAATCTCTCCCGCTGTGAGTACAGCTCTTTTTTTCCACTGTAGCAAGAAGAAAAGATAACAAGTGAGAAAGGGAACGGACAATTAGAGGGAGGCAAAAGAGATATCCGTGCCCGGATTTGCTGCACTTTCACAGTTTAGTAAATACTGCGAGCCAAAGGCTGCGTTATGGTTTAATTTGATGCACTAAACCTGCTGAAATAACCCAAGACAGTTGCTGCAGATGGTTTTCAGCGCTGCGTTTGATCTGGTCTTTGGGGTTTTTCCTCGCCTCTAAACATTTTATTCTCTGCAGTTTGCACCCGTCTTGTGAGGCTCTACAACACTGAACAAGATGCCTTTGTCAACTTTGAAATATGAGGACAGTAAGTTATTAGTAAAGTGGGAAACACTTTATATTAATGAACACATATTCACCATAAAAAGGTGTTTGTTTGAATGCATATTAGTGGCAAACTGGCTCTTTATTGTTCATTAAAAAGCACTTATTAATGCCTCATTCGGTGCGACCATATTCCACAACTACTAGACCATTAAGTAAAAGTTTTCCCTCAATAACCTTCTAATTACTGCTTATTGATGGTAAGAAAGGAAGTTGTTCTTCATTCTTATGAAACAAAATACAAAACTACAAGTGTCAATAGTCTCCAGTTAACTCTAATGAAAAGAACAGTGTGTAACAGTTAGGGGAATTTAGTGGCATGTAGTGGTGAGGATTGCAGATTGCAACCAGCTGAAACTTCTCCCAGTTAGAATTCCTTCAGTGTTAATTTTTCAGGAAGTATTCACCAGAGGTTCACCACAAAGGTCTCTTCCTCCAAAACCAGGAAGCTTTCACGTTCTAAAGCCCAGCTCCTGTTAATGTGTGCTCACCTTTCTTCTCTGATAACTTACAATCCAGATGTTCAGGAGGTTTTTATTGGGAGCCGAATTATCCACAGTGGTCTCTTTCTGTCCAAACAGACCTGGTGATTAAAACTGCTAAAAACACTGAATAAAGCAGTTTCACGTTACAAATTAGTGTTTCTCCTATGCTGTTTGGTTCGTTGGAGACAGGCTGCTGGCTCAATGCCTGCTATGTGTGCTCACCTTTTTTCCGATCCAAACGTTCAGGAGATTTTTACTGGGAGCCAAATTATCCGCAGAGGTCTCCTCCTCTCTAAAACAAACGGACAGAATAAAGCAGTTTTACATTTAATATATGGGTTTCTCCGATGCTGTTTGGCACGTCCCAGACTGAATAAAGCAGTTTCACCTGTTAAAAAATAAATAAATAAATAAATCCGTTTTTCAGATGCTCCGTCAAAGAATGGCTACTAACGTCGGTAGCTGATGCAAAAACGCCATTGGACCTATGTAGAGCTAGTGTTTGGTTTGTCCATTCCAGACTTCTGTAGAAACATGACGGTGCAACATTGTGATATCAATAAATAAGGACCTGCTCCATATGTATATATAAATGGCTCAGTCTAAGATAACTAAATCACAATGGTCCTTTTTTTCAGGTGATTATACACCATTATATTATATCATATATTATAATATATTCCACTTCTCCCAGTATATCCCCTTCATCCTACACACTGGACCTTTAAGTTTTTATAATTGAGAATATGTTCCCGTTCTAAAGTGAGTTCTTGTTCATAACTAATTCACCTTTGGTTTGAAACATATGAACCCACACAGGTTCCCTACTCTAAAGTGTTTCCGTAAAGTATTTATAAGCAAAGTAAAAGAGAGTGAGTTGACCTTCAGAGGAGAAGAGGGTAACATCACCTAATGCAGAAATGATCTACAGTCAAAGACGTGTTAACCCTGACTTTTCGCTGATATAATGTCTGCACAGTTGAGATATCCCTCCAGCTGTCTTTTAATAGCGAGCTAAAGCAGATGTATCATACCGCAGTAACTGTATCTCAAATCAACACACCCACCATGCCATCAGAACTGCCTGAGCTCTGCCTCTCCTGCATTTTCTCTATTATTCATACACCACATCTGCAGTTGCAGTACTAGCAAAACTGTATAACTCTGGAACGGTGATGCTAATTAAAGAACTGCACTCAGAAAGCCTCTCAGGCAGTTTTCACACTTTAAACTGGGGCAGATGAGGCCATTACGGTTTCATCCATCCAGACCGGTGAAGCTGCTTCATATCACATTCTGATCGTCTATTGTAATAAGTTTCCCTCCCATCAGAAGCCTGCTCAGGTTTAGTTTCAGTCTGATGAAGGTTTGTGCTCTCCGTGCTCTATATGTGCATCTTTTCCTCTCCAGTGTGAATGTAGGACACGTGAGACGTGTGATTCAGCCATGTGAGACACAGAAAGGGTGTGACAGTGAGAGGGAGAGAGATGCTGTGTCAGGTCTGGTGTTAAATGCAAATCATCGACACAAGTGGGTGGCTGTGAGGGAAGAGAGAAAGAAAGAAGAAGTGCGAAGAGATACAGAAACGTAGACTTAAAACAATTGCATCTTGTACAGTGTTAAGTTTTTTCTTTTTGTCTAAAACTAAGGCACAGATACAGACTGCAGTATCTGGACAAATATAATTAATTTACAGTTTCAACAAAGGCAGCCAAAACCTTGTCCTCTAACCTGAACCACACCACACACATACATACAAAACCAGTCATAACCTCATATCTGAACTAAACCATCTCTACCCAAATATCTAAGCATACCTTCGTCTTTTTTTGCCTTGATATCAGCATCAACTGGATTTATTAGCTTTTTGTATGAGTACCCAAGAATGATTCATTCACATTTACCTGCCTGATAAACAGGAGAGATGAAAAAAAAAAAGTGGTGACTCACTACCTCAGAATACCAGCATATGTGTCCATTCCATAACCTGGTAACTTATTCATATTCTTTTAGTCCCTACGGATCCACTGATGAGAAGAAAAAATCCAAGTTGTGAATATTGTTTTAACAGGAAAAGGGGTGTTGAGTCAGTGTGCTGGGTGCTATAATCCTTGGGTACCGTTAAATAAGTGTCGTCACTCTCTAAGTCCTGTCTCTCAGGGATAGATCAATTAAATGATTCATAATATATATATTTTTTGAATTTTTATACAAGTAAAATTCATACTGGTTTCAATAAATATTTGATTGTATTTACCATCTTTGCTGAGCAACAGTTTTATGTGAAAGGAAATAAAGGCCTGTCCCATATAGACACCTGTCCCAAGTATAGAGCTGTTGAGTTCAGTGATTCAAGCAAATAATAGCCTGGGCTATTAATTGAAGTTTTACAGTATATGTAACACGTGTTCCATATCCTCCTGCAATGGTCATCAAACTTTCTTTAATAATAACCCGTCTTTAAAATATGTTTTTAGCAAAGTAGCCCCTGATCAGCGCAAACATTTTTGGTGAAGAAAAGATAAAGGCACAAAACAGAGCTGCACCATCAGAGTGTGATTTACTAAACAACCTTGTAACTGTAAAACACTTGAATGCTACTTTTCAAATGTTTAGAATCAGTCACTGATTTCATGGCGAACCCATTTTATTTTTTTCACGAAGTAACACTAAGACAACATTGTAGTTGCATTTGATTGCAACTTATTTAAAGGGTGCACTTACAATTTAGTGATATAATTATTTTAGGAGTTATGCATAATATTTTTTAAGTAACTTCTCTCTCTTTTTTTTTTTTTTTTAAATCTCAGATACCTCCTGCAGTACCCCAAATTACCCCTGTGGTACGCATTTGAGAAACACTGTTGTGGTGGTTTATAAGATGTAACTGCAACACCTCCAGTTTGATTTAGGCTTTGTTGCACATCATCCACCTTGCTCTCATCTGTTTGTCGGTCACCACTGTCCACTGTGGACTAAAGGCAAGAATGTAATTTGTGGTTAAAGACGTTGTGTTTACAAAGGTAATTTTCTAACCATTGAATAGCTGTGTGGTATTATATGGTTGTCATCTGATCTTGTCCAGAGTAGATGCTTCTGAACGAAAATTAAAAGCAATTTTCTGAAACTCTCTGCTCTCTGGTTTGCAACACACCCATCTGATAAACCGTCTCTATCCTGTTAATGATCCACGTGTTTTAAAAGATTGTGTCCGATCCTGCTGTGGCTGTAGAAATGTTGCTGTAAAGTGCACAAGGAGTCTGGTCATCCATCAATCATAAAGGCAGCATGGTTCTGTCTGCAGTGAGTGCTCCCACAGTCCTGCCCCATGGTGCCTGACCTTCACACACATACACACACACACTGTCAGGAGAACACCAACCGTATACAGTACACGTGTGCACGCTTTCTCCTCACTCCTTGCACTTTCTGTCTTGATCTCAATGTGGTCCCACCAGCTGAAATATTAATGCAAGGAGACTGTAGGGGTTTTTTATTTATTTTTTAGAAAGTGGCATCATTCGGTCCGGGCAGTGTGTGTGTGGAGGCACTTACTCTCTGACAGATCAACAGCACGGGTTCATCTCCTGCAGGAGTACAGGTGTCTGTTTCGTGTGCAACTGCATTTGTTGATGTCTTTTGTGTATTCACAGTCCACTCCTTCAGATTGGACGCTATATTTGTTGTTTCCCTGTGTACTCTTGGCACAGGATCTTCTCTATTTGTAATCACTGGTCTCATATTATCAGCCTCGCTCCATCTCTGTCGTTGTCCATGCAAAGTAGCTTCCGGATGCAAATATTTGCCTCCTACATTAGTCTCCTTGATAATCGATTAAACAGGATTATGCCAAGGATAGAAATTACATCTCTGTGGTTATTTGACTTCCTGTTGCCTTTCTATCATCTTGAACCAGTCTGGCCATTCTCCTCTGACCTCTGACCTCTGGCATCAACACTGGATATTTCCTCTTTTTGGGACCATCCTCTGTAAACCCTAGAGATGGTTGTGGTGAAAATCCCAGTAAATACTCAGACCAGCCCGTCTGGCACCAACAACCATGCTGCGTTCAAAGTCACTTAAATCACCTTTCTTCATCATTCTGATGCTCTGTTTGAACTTCAGCACTTCGTCTTCACCATGTCTACATGACTAAATGCATTGAGTTGCTGCCACGTGATTGGCTGATTAGCTATTTACGTTAACAAGCAGTAGAACAGGTGTACCTAATAAAGTGGCCGATGAGTCAGATTATAGCCTACTTAAGGTTTTGTATTGGAAGTTTTCAAACTTTAGTAACAGCTCAGTGATTTTTGTTAGTGCAAGAAGTAAGTTTGAAATTTGGAAACAAGACTCTTCACTCAGTGTTTTAGCTCCGTCATCATAGTTAGAAGTGCGGAAAGATCCAACTTTGATCACCTCCTCAAAGTCCTCAGTCTTTATGGCACATCAGCTTTGCAGAGTGTGTCCCCCCCCTCCTCCCCCCACCTGCAGCGCTCATATATTTTTCAGCAGCAGAGAGCTTGGGGGAGAGCCAGGTACACTATTAGAGGGATGACTCAGAAGTGGGACTGGATGGCTTCACAGACTGGAGGTAATCCTGGCTCCTCGACCTGAAAATAGCCCGGCTCGTCCTCTACCGCTTCTCCACCGCTTCTCATTTCACAGCACTTTTCTACAGTCTGATACCTCTCAGCACTCATACTTGTCCCTGAATATTCTGTCCTATAATTCTTTTTCTACAGACCCTCATTTTTTCCTTTTTTTGCCACTCTTAAAGGGACCTATCATGTTCATCCTTTTTCTGTCATATAGATAACGTTACATTGTCTGATGTTGTAATGAATATGGCCAAAGATTCAAATAATGAGGTAAACGTATGTAGAATTAATCTCTGTGAGCAAAACCTCAGGCTTCAAATCATCCTGAATTCTCTGTTTCCAACTTTTAATCTACATTGGCTACACGCTGAAGTCAGCTTGTGATGGATTTCTTTATATGGTCATCTGCTGTGTTTACATTACGTACAGTGCTACATGTAGCCACATGCTAACATCAGGGAAACATGTAATCTTGGTAGCCCATGTTAATTTCTCACCAATTTTGGATCATATTCCTGCCGAAAAGTGCAGTTGGGATGCTTTGGCTTTAGAAGCTTTTGGTGATTTTTCACAGAAGAAAGTGTCACTGTACTCCGTCTCAGTCATTCTCTGGCTGCAGTGATGGTGCAGAGATCATGGATGTATAAGAGAACTGGATACAGCTTTGGAGGCGCATTATTGGGCTCAAAGAGCAAGCACAGACCTCTGCCGGCCAACTTAAATGGGGATAAAATAATTTATTTGTGCAGCTCTTCTAGAATTTTGGAATGTCACTGGACCGAATTGGTCAAATTCTGATTCCTTTCATTGGGGGGTTTGACCCTCAGAAAAGCTTTCGATTTACTGGGACATCTACGTCCCAACCCTCACCTATGGTCATGAGCTCTAGGTAGTGACTGAAAGAATGAGATCGCAGATACAAGCGGCCGAAATGAGTTTCCTCCGATGGGTGGCTGGGCTCAGCCTTAGAGATAGGGTAGGGAGCTCGGACATCTGGAGAGAGCTCGGAGTAGAGCAGCTGCTCCTTCACGTCAAAAAGGGTCATTTGAGGTTGTTAGGACGTCTGATCAGAATGCTACAGGTTTGACTTGTTTGGGCACATCCCACTGGTAGGAGGCCATGGGGTAGACCCAGAACTTGCTGGAGGGATTACATATCTTATCTGGCCTGGGAACACCTTGGGATCCCTCTGGGGGAGCTGGAAAGCATTGCTAGGGACGGACAATCTAGGTTATCTTATACCTGCGAAGTCGAACTTTGCTGCCACTCCATGTGTCTCTGAACAACTTTCATAGGAATGAATGGGGCCCCGCCTCCAATGCTGTTTCCAGTTCTTTCTTTATACATCCACGTCTCAGACAAAGGAATAGTCCCGGTGCTCCAGCACAGACAGTGTGATGAATATTGTGTCTACATGTTCTGGTAGAAACCCAAAATACAAAAGTATGAACCTAAATATGAGCAGAAGAGGTCCCCTGTAACCTCTTCCTGCAGCCTACAAAATTTTGCCCTCAACTTTTATTTTTACTTCTGTTTCACTCCCATGTCTCTTCCCCCTCGTTCCCTTCTCTGTCTACCCTCCATCCTTCCAAGTAAAGAGGAGGTACTTTTGGGAGCAAGTGAGCCCAGACTCACATGGCATGAAGGGCAAAGACACACAAAGGGAACTGGGGGTAGGGAGAAGGAAAGAATTGATTTTCCAGTCGGAGAGGCCATCCAGTGAAGGACTAAGTCGGCCCTCGGGGCTCTGACTGGCTCGGGCCAGCTCCTGATGGGAAAGGCCAGCCAGTGACCTTAAGACTCAACTGATCATGTTTTTCTATTCGGAGATGAAGTGTCATGTCGGTTTTTATTGGAATGCCAGAGTGTTTATTCAGAGGCAAGCTTTGGCACTGACGGATCAGAAAGGTGTCAAAGACCTGTTTGGTGTACCCAGTAGATGCTTTGTGAGGGTGTGTTGTATTTTGTGTGTGTGTGTGTGTGTGTCTACACGTGTGGGTATATTTCTGTGAATGTGAGCCTAACCCTGTTTGCCCTTCACGAGGAGCACAGCGCAGCATCCCCTCTGGCATTTCACTGAGATGGAGAAGTAACGGGATGAGAGACGCTCAGAGAAAGAGACGTATCACAACACACACACACACACACACACACACACACACACACACACACACACACACAGTACCATTGGCTGGCTGGCAGCCATGACAGATGGGGGAGTTCAGTTCACGGGGGTTTCCATGGAAACCAGCATCAGTGCTACCCTGAGCTTCTCCACTCTGCATAAGCCGAGCTACAGAGAGGCACACGCTCTGCAGAGGAGTGCAGCGTGGGCAGCAGGAGCCTTTCTGCTCGTTGTTTATGACTTATTGTCGTTGCGCAACAAGTCGTCAGGTTCACGACTCATTTCCTAATTTTAGATTTGAGGGACAGAGATTGGCGGCTTTGTGCTAACCCAGCAGGGATGGCAATTAATGGATTTGTTTACAAATGACAAAGGCAGCCAGCATCAGAAACTGTGTCAGTGAGAAAGTGTGTCACGACGAGCACTTGACTGAACAGATAGAGATGCATGTGCGTTCACACCTCTCCTCTCTGAGCCCAGCTCCTTTACATTTACATTACATCTTCCTCTCACTCGCTCTCAGCCAGAGAGCAATTATCACACTCATCTTCTCATTCTCCTTCACATTTACATCACATTATACTTCCCCCTCTCTCTTCCTGAACAGCAGCTTCACAATTTATGCCTTTTTCTCCTCACTCTTTGATTTCAGTCATCGATCCTGTTTAAGAGCAAACGAGGCAAAGCACCCGTCCACCCAGTAAGGGTCTAACAAGATGTGACAGGCACTAAGAGCCAATCCAGCCCGGCAACGCCAAATGGATCATTACTTCAACACCAGTCCTGCCTGATTTCTTTTCTGTTATTCATCTTCATTTTCTTAGTGAGTGTGCTGAAACATGCAGGCAGAGAGGTTTTTAGGACATACAGCAGCATAATCCTGCACATACACTAATATTCTCTCCCACACACACTCCTGTATCCTCACAGCGTCACACTCTCCTACATACCTGCTCAGAAAACATAAAACTAAACTCTTGATAGTATATGTAAAACAAGAGGTGTCCACAAACTCATCATGGCTCATTAAAGGGGCGGCAGTAGCTCAGTACATAGGGACCTGGGGTTGGGAGCTGGAGGGTCGCCATCTCAAGTCCCCGTCCAGACCAAACATGGAGCATGGACTGGTAGCTGGAGAGGTGCCAGTTCACCTCATGTGCACTGCTAAGGTGCCCTTGAGCAAGGCACCGAACCCCTAACTACCCGGGATGCCCGCCCATTAGTGGCCCCCTGACCCTGTCATTCTCCATTCAATGCATGTAATGGTCCTGTTTGTGCGTGTGTTTGTCTTCTTATTATTATTATTCAAATGCTCCTGGTAGCTCAAATGTAGCTTTTAAAGAAAGTTTTCCATTTTGGGAAATATGCTAAGTTTGATGCCACTCTAAAGGTCTATGAAGTAAATACATAAAAACATAATGTTGGCTCCAAAATTCCACTGACATCGTGTCAGTTTTATAGACTTCATAAAATAATGGACTTATCCACGGTGATGTCAACCACTGGTTTGTGGACTTCCCTTTTGAAGCCTTGAGTTTGGCATTTTGGTCATTGCCATCTTGGATTTTGGAGCCAGGAGTGACCACATTATGGCAGGAGATTAAACAAACTCTGGAGAATATATTTGGCATACAGTTACACTTTATTCTAGGTTTACATCCTGACAAACATCTTGTATCCAAGAAAGATATTGCTGTCTTAAATCTTTGTCCGAGGCTTACAAAAAGAGTTATCTCACTCTCTTGGAAAAGTTCATTTGTTGGAATAAAGAGTTATTCATAACTCTACCTCTGGAAAAGATGACATACATCATTAAAGGGGCACAATCAATTTTTGAAATTATTCTTGGTCCTTTTCTACAATATGGAGAATGTTGATTTAAGTATTGTGATGAATGTGGTGGGAGAGTTGTAAATGTAGTGGTCCTTTGCAGTTGCTTCAACTATTTGAACTCATTTTAACACTTGATTGCACTGCTATGTTCCATGTGAACTATGAGTTTGATACAAGGTACAAACAGTGAAAGCATCACATGAATATAACAACATGGAAACCCTCTTTGGAAAACAGAGCAACTTTTCTATGTTTAATTTATTTTATTACATATAATATTATTTTTATTATTGTTGTTTAAATTTAGTCATCTTTAAAATGGCTGACATGTGAGGGAAGACTCCATTTTGTTGTTGGATAATAATCTGTGTGCTTTCGATATTCTTATGGGTGAGAACACAGTTGTTTCCCAGTTCTTATAAGGTATTTGAAAATTAATAAAGATATTGCTGGGAAAAAAAGAAGCGACCATATTTGGATGAGAGCGTAGAGCTGTGGAGGAGCAAGGGTGGTTGAGGGACACTTCTCAGACAGTCTGCCAATCAAAGTGTCCACTCCCTTAATTATGCATGCATTTAAGCCTTATTAAAATTTAAACAAATGAGTAATAAGAAAATTCACCTCCTGAACAGTTGTCATGAATGGGATGGGGAAATTGTCTCTCTCAGTCTGCCCATACTGTTCTCATGAATGTGATATCTTTTCTCAAATTTTGCACAAATGTTCACTTTGACTCGACAGAGTTTATTGGGGACAGGTCAAAGGTCCATGTGACCCTGCATCAGTCTCTCTCTGGTGAACACAATAGCTCAAGCGCACCTCCAGAGAATTTCTTCAGATTTGGCACAAACGTTCTCTCAGACTGAAGAATAGACTGATCATTATGTAGTGGCCGAAGGTCAAAGGTCAGTGAGACCTCACAAACCATGTTTTTCAGCATTTTCACTCAGGAATTAATACACTAATTATGACAAAACTTCACACAAATGTCTAAGAGGATATGGTAATGAAGTAGTGACATTTTATATCCAAAAGGTCAAAGGTCAACTTCACTGTGACAGTGTAATATTCTGCATTAAACACTTCTGTGGCCATCACTCAATGTCATATCTCCGGAACAAAAGGGGAGACATTTGGATAGATACTGCTACTGGTTACCCTAATCTTTTGTGTCCATCCCCTAACTGTGCTGATTGTATAGATCCTCTGTGCTGCAGGGAGGAAGATGCATGTGAAGCATCCATGTTTTCACAGACGTGGATTTAAACTGTAAGAGAAACTTGACCGGTGCACGGTGGCACACAGCCGCAGGGCAGGCTGTGAACATGTTTATTTCTGCTGTCAAGTTGGGCATTATAACATGGCGGCCTATGGGAACTGGCATTTGAAGCCAGCCTCGAGTGGTCATTTAAGGAACTGCAGTTTTTAGCACTTTTGCGTTGGCTTCATTTTCAAGCCTCAGAGGTTGCTGGTCAGTCTGTGTGGTTTCAACTGCATTTCATATCTGCGCACGAAACGCCACATACAGCTTCTAATGATGGCTCTGCAGCAGATGAACAAAATACCACATGGACCAACAGCATCATGAACAATACAGACTAATATTTCACACAGTCTGTTCAGGTTGAATTCAAATGAAAAAGGTGATGTCGCTGTTGACACTTAAATTTAGATAAAATGTGAGTTTTCTGCAGCGTCTCATCCACATGCTGCTGTCTGATTAACAGCTTACTGAGGTTTAATGTCATACCTGTCGCCACGTGACATGTGGCGCACAGCTCCACCCAGCCTCAGCCTGACTGGCTCTAATCAGCCTGAGTAATTAAACACCTGTGTGGATGTGCAGGGACTTAAAACGTGCTGCTCATCTCATTTTCAGGTGTCAGCTAAAGGTTTTAAACATTAATTATGCTGCTGCTTTACACAGTAATGTTTGTACCTTCTGAGCCAACAAAGAATCATCGCAGATCTCATTTTAATCTTTGAAAATCTTCCTTCAAACACACCGTCACTTCTCTCGCAGACATATTGTCAGTCTCATTTACAAACAAAATCGTTCTCTCTGGTGTAC
Source organism: Cephalopholis sonnerati (assembly GCA_019142605.1). Taxonomy (NCBI): domain Eukaryota; kingdom Metazoa; phylum Chordata; class Actinopteri; order Perciformes; family Serranidae; genus Cephalopholis; species Cephalopholis sonnerati. The sequence continues at coordinate 36,662,975 of JAGQAX010000020.1, forward strand.
AGTATCACTCTGAGTCTGACAGCTCTACTGTAACGGCTGTAATAGTATGTGTGTGAAAGAGTGTGATAGTATGCATGAGTGAGGATGATTGAGCTTATATGCAAGTACAGTTGTGTGTGTTTGTGTGTGAGCGAACGTGATTTATGGCCCCAAACAGCAGAGTGTGTGTGTGTGTGTGTGTGTGTGTGTGTGTGTGTGTGTGTGTGTGTGTGTGTGTGTGTGTGTGTGTGTGTGTGTGTGTGTCAGGGAGAAAGAGAGTATGACTCTGCATATAAAAGTGTATACAGTAGTAGTAGTGTGTGTGTGTGTGTGTGTGTGTGTGTGTGTGTTTGTGTGTATGAATGTGGTGTATTTGTAAGATTATGATGCCGTGTGTGAGAGCAAGAAAGATTTATGGCCTAAATAGCCTCTCGTACATTTGCTCTCTCACTCACACACACACACACACACACAGGTCACTAATGGATCTGCATATTTTATTCCTGTGCATTAAACTATGACTGAATGTAATGTGAAGCCACTGAGGCAAGCTGCAGATATATCAGAGCAGCAGTAAACAGAGTTTGTGAATGAATCTGGATTTTATGGGTAAATGTTCATTTCCTGATGTTTACCTTACAAAATGTGCAACTTAAAACCTGCCAGTACCCCATCACTTATCAACAGGGGTGGAGGAAGTGTTCAGATCCTTTACTTCAGTAAACGTACCCTAACCACACCATGAAAATACAAGGGCTGCCCCCCCCCCACTAAAAATGATCCTAGTGGACCAGCAGTCCTCATCAGGGTCCATCAGTGGACTAGTGTCCCTCATGTCTGTGATATTAATGTAATGATGAAATGATATATTTTGGTGGTTTGAGTTGAAGGTGTGAGAAAGAATAGTCTCAGTAACATTGTTAACACTGTGCTACATTACAGAGAAATACAAACCGTACTAATGAACCTTCATTAATATAGGCCTATATTTTATCTCCAAGTGCACGTCACACACTGAGCGAGCCGCCTGTTAATGACGCTGTGGGCTAATGGGCATGTAGCTACTTCCATGTTTCACATGATACGTCATGTTTGTAGTGGACCAATGAAGATGAGTTTACATATCACCTTGGGTTGGTCCTTCACCTTCTCAAAATGATCCCACACTTTGGATTTCCTGCCCCACATGTTATTAACTAGCCTGTGGAATAACCTCAGGTACCAGCCCTGGAGATTAACCTGACTCCACTTCCTGTGTCTGTCCTTTCAAATTAAAGTCCTACATGGTCCAGTCATATAGGTTTTGATTAATTTTGACAAGGTGCAGCTCCTAATAAAGTTTCATGTTTGTCTGTTTGTTTGTTTTTGGTTTTTTTCTGGAACAAAGCGACCAATGAAATCTTGCCAGCTAATGACCTTTCTGGTCGACTAACGTTCGGTCAACTATTAGAGGGCAGATCACATCTGCAGATATTTGGTGGACAGGGAGAGGATAAGTAACTGTAATTAAAAAGTAACCAAAGCTGTCAGACAAATGTAGTGGAGTAAAATGTACAATACTGACCTCTGAGATGTGTCAGAAGTGCATAAAATACAGTAAAACGCAGGTGCCTTGAGTTTGCACTTAAATACAGTACTTGAGTAAATGTACTTAGTTACATTCCACCACTGCTCATCTCCCTCTCCATCTTTTATTTTCTCTCTGCAGTGAGAAGAGGAAGCTGCAGGTGAACATCGCAAGTCCCATCCAGTGCAGCATGAGCGGGAGAAAGTGCACCATCATCGTCGAGCCCAAGATCAACCAGTCGCAGCCAGACTTTACCAAGAGCAGATCTGGTTACATCCTGGCTGTTCCTGGCAACTAAAAATGGCTGAACAGGGTGAAAAAAAGAGCGACAGCTGATTTCAAAACCAGGCCATGATTATGATGATGATGATGATGTTGATGATGATTCACTTCTTTGTTGCAGAGCTGCTGATAATGTGATGATACAGATAGCCGCTCTGTAGGAGGATTGTGGTAATTGTGTCCTCAATATGCAAAGCCATGCCAAATTAGACCTGTTTTTTAGATTTCTATGCAACGTTACCGTAAACAGGGAGTGTACACTACGCCTACATGCACAATGTCACGAGCTAAACAGGTTTTTATAAAATGCACTACAGGATAATCCACCAAAGTGGTGTTTTTTTTTTTCTATTTTAAGATCCAAATTTAAACTGATTTGCTTTGTGCAATATTTACTCTATCGTAGATGGAATATTATGGCAGACGAGGTGAGAGGAGATTATGCTGCAACTGTTCTCTGAAAAACTGATGTTGCATAATAGGAAAAAAATCCAAAGGCTTTGCAGGAATTTATAATCCGTGCAGCTCCCTGTGTAGGAGCTAGAAAAGTAGAACCCTAAAAAAAAAAAGAGATAAGATGATATTTATGTTTGACTCTAAAATAGAAGAGAACACTTTTTGTAATGTATATTCTAAGGAATAATAACGTCAGTGACCTTGAGTGAAGTCTGACCTGCCGACATGGTAAATGAAAGGAAATGCAGCGTCCACTTTGAGTTCATTTAATGTTTACAATCACACGTGAGAACAGCGAGATGTGATTCAGTGGTTCAGTCAGTGTCTGAGGCACAAGCTCCAAATTCAATGTTAGTGTGTTAGTCACAGGATGTGTTGAGCATATCCTGAACATCGCAGCCTGCTACATGCAAAGTGTTAAAGATCCATTAATTTAAATCCTGCTTCTTATACTCTCTACTGCAATGTGTGTACTTTATAATACTCTCATACTGCTTATATATCAGAGGTTAGAGTCAGCACAGTCGCCACAAGAAAATGTTTGCATTCATGTTTCTGTAAACCACAAATATGTAACTTACCACTTACAATGTTTTTAAATTGGGATAGTGTATGGCGTGTCACCTATAGACGAGACACCTGCTAAGCTGCAGTCCACTGTTAAAGACTGACAAACAACACTGGTTGTTTTTTGGCTTTCGATGGCAGCATGTCCACCAGTGTTTGTGGCCTTGTTTTATACCAGTAAAAAGCACCATTATCCAGAGGCGTTTTAGCCACAGGACCTGAGTGTTTTCACCAGCACATCATGTCATTTCCCTCATGGTTTGTGGCACCAAACTTTGCACCGCTTCCCATTGCTGTATGTGGCACCGAACCAGGGTGTTTTTCACTGACACATTGCAGCGTTTTCCAGTGGTGTATGACACCAAACCTGGGTGTTGCACCGTTGCAGACCAATGTTTTAAACTGACAAACGCCAGTTGTTTTTGCGACCCTTCAGGGCATTTCCACCTGTGCTTGTGGCCCTGAACCTGGGTGCTTTTCATCTACACATTGTGGCATTTCCTAGCGGCATTTGAGCCACATAACCAACACATCACTGTGTTTCCCATCAGTGTTTGTGGCTCCTAACCCGTGTGTTTTTAGCAACCCATCACAACATTTCCCCCAGTGTTTGAGCCACTGAACCTGTGTGTTTTTCATCAACCTATTGCTGTGTTTTCAAGTGGCATTTTAGCCATGCAGCAATGGGTGTTTTTCACCAACACTGCAGCATTCCCCAGCAACATATCATCTTCAGATCCTGGTAGATTTTCACCGACCCATTCTTGCTTTTCCAGCAGCTTTTGTGCCACCCTGCGTGGGTGTTTTAAGCCAAAACCATGTGGATTATTTGGCCTACCTTCACCACAGCGTTCCTGAGAAATGTAAAGTTTCAAGTTTGTATGCGTTACAAAATTATGTACAAATGTATGTGTGGTTTGCATAAACATACAATATGAACATTTTCCCCGGCGATTGGGTTGTTAGAATATACTTTATGTGGCAGCACTTAAACTGTATTTAGTATACAGAGATGCTTATACTGAGTAACAGTAAGCAAATACAAGGACGATAACCAAAGCATTACTTTTTTGTTTGTTTGTATGTTTTTAAGAGGTATTTTGAGTTTGTATTCTCCTAAAATGTAAGACTCTAGTTTAGAGTGTTGCTGGCCAGTACTGTATAATCCCACGTGAAGTCCAGCCCCTGAACATAGTCTCATTTTCTGTCTTTGTGTTGAGTGAATAGCCTAATGACTTGTAGTGGTCCTTAGTCCTGTGGAATAGACTTCCATTTGACAAATATCCCCTTCATCAGAGAGAAAGAGAGTGTGTGAGTCGGGCTGTGGGAGTGTGTGTGTGTTGATTAGCTCTTTTTAGCTCTCCTCATCTTGGCTCTGAGGCTGAGAGCCTGGCGAGTGGCCACAGTGACTGAGTGAAGACAGAGGGGTGTGAAGTCTGGAATCAGACTGCTGTCCTAGTTTACCTCCCCGTCTAATGATGGGAATGACTTTTTCGTGGACTATTTCGGAGACTCGATTTTCATCTGCTCTCGCTAAAACTCCCTTCGCTGGTCCCGAGGCCAAATCACACCTATCAAATCATCAGCACTTCAGAGATTGCTTTGTACTGTTTTCACAAGCTGTCGGCTGTGCTGAAAGTTTCCTCTCTGTTTTCCTCCTTGGGTAAGTGTTAGCACATTGCAATATGTTCTTTTTCCAGACATTGCAAGAAATGTGTTGCAACACAGAAGCTCATGAGATGGAGATGTCTGGCTTTACAGTGTGTGTTTGGTGTTAATATCCACCCACAGATTGAATACATAAGGCACAAATATCTGTTGTTTTGTGGCATAAAGAAGTGTTTGCTGCTCTATAACCAACCTGAGCTTACAAATTAATTTGTGACCTTGGAAACAGCAGCTGAGAAAACAAACTCTCCACAGTGTCGTCCCTAATGTTCCCAAGGGCCTGGGCTAGCCAGGTTTTGAGTTTTGAGCATTTGTCTTTTGATATAAACCACCATCTTTGCTGTTATAGCAGCAAAAAAACGAAGAGATAGGCATTTCAAATGCTGTTTAAATGGTAAAAATGTACTTTGGCATTCTGGACATATCAGTGTGTAAAGTCGAAAACTGTTTCGCTGCAAATGTGAGAGAGTACATTTAAAGTCAGTAGACTATAAGCTGTAGGTGGGCGATTTCAACATATTGACCTCAGGAAACACATTGAACATTTGACCTAGCTGAAAAAAGCCACTCCTGAGAACATAAAACCCTTCGAAAGGTCTCCTCATTGAGAGACCTACGTTTACATGTACATCCGGTTTTTCCCTTATTCTGAAAAAGATACTATTCCTACTCAGCACTCTACATGGCAGATGAAAATGAATATTCCACTAATCTTCCTGTTCACATGCAGCTGTATGCACTCAGAATAACACGCCCCAACGTGTCATTTATTTTGTCAAAATACGGAAAAGTAGAAAAGCTGGAGCCGCTTGTCATTTTGCGGGCATTTCTATACCAGCCTTGAAAACCGTCAGCAGGTTGGTTTGTGTACAACACATCCATGACAACGCACAGAGGCGCCCACAAACAGTCAAGAGGGCGTGTGTCGCAAACTGCAGTGAAAACCCCAACTGAGATGCACATACTGAAGGGACTGTATACATGTCCTAATAATGCTATGAAAACCTGAATAATACCGGCATATCCCACTTACAAATTAGAATATTGTCATATTCAAGAATAATAGAGGAATATTAGTGTTCATGTACAGCCACTGAGTCATATTAAGAGGATGTTGAGCTAGGTAACTAAGGACCTTGGAAACAGAGATACACTCCCCTCACCACAAGGTAGCACGTTACAGCCATAGATTTATAATGATACTGAGATACTGGATCCCAAGATGGTGCCTATTCATACCCTGGCGTATACGCCAAAAAAGGCCTTAAGGCTGAGCAGTGTTCCTGTGGGCCTGGTTAGAGCTAACCTCTAACATGCTAGCCAGCCACGGACAAGCTAACGCTAGTCTGTCAGCTCCAGAGCTGCTCCTAAACTGACTTTTTGGTGAGATTGTTTCCTCAGCTGCTGTTTCCCAGGTCAAGGATTAACTTTCAGCTTTAAAGCCAACTAGAACAACTCAGACTTGATAAATTTTACCGTCTACTGCTGTGCAAACTAAAGAAGATCATGTGATATGGTCGAAAGCTCCTGAACGGCAAATTAACTACAGTTTGCATTGAGCATCGTCATTGTTGAATTTAGACGGGTTACTCACCGCATGTTTTATTGAATTTATGAAGAAAACTTTGTTTTTCCTCGCATGCCTCTGTGGCGAACGAGAAAAGAAATTTCTTGATGACTTGAAGTAAAAGGAGTCCATGTTTAACAGCAAGACTATATCAAAACTTCTGTTTACAAACTTTCACACAATTCTGGCCGTATAATCCAAGTCTTATATATCCAGTCGTATTCTCAGTCCCAAACACGTGCATTTTCACTAAAACGTTATGATTTAAAACACCTGGGCTGTTCATGCATAAGTGCTGTTCAATGTGTTTTAGCCAAAATACATGTTTGGGAAGTACTGAGCATTGACTGGATATATAGTTGTTTGTAAACAGATTTTGTAAACAGATTTTTTTATACATTTTTGGATTCATCGTTCATGGGGGCATGCAGGAAAAATGTTTTTTCTTCACAAATTCAAGGGAGACTGAGGTTAGTAATTGATACACAGATCATCATTGTGGGGATGAAGTATTCCTTTGAGCTTGCCGTGATGATGTGCCAGTAAATGTGACAAATTCCAAGGATGAGGAAACCAGAACTGTATCATCTCTGGACCCACAGAGACTTGGCTGTGTTGTCTCAGAGTAAAGCCTAAGTAAAGAACACTGACTGTGGGCTGAGGAACGACAGCTCAGGGTTATGAGTCGGAGCTCCCTCGGTGTCTGGCCTAGTTGAAGAGGCAGAGCCACTCTCGCCAGCTTCAACAGGAAGGAAAAACTTGTTAGCAATCACTTCAGCCACAGCAGCACGGCGCTCTAATTGTGCCCGAGTGTTGACTCAACGAGTCGTTTATCTTAATTAGTTTGCAAGCACCCCCGTCTTTTGAAGGAGCAAATCTCCATTCTACCTCGCAGCTCTGTGGCGCCTGACCTTGTCCCGTCACCTGATAAGACACTTTGATGCAGGAAAGAGTTGTTTGGGGAAACTGGTGCATTCAAAGTGTGGATTAAGGAAGTGACATTGGTTGCATTAATAGATGGTTTTCTAAGGAGCTCAGGAGCAGGGGCAGCCTGCGATGAGTGTGTGTGTGTGTGTGTGTGTGTGTGTGTGTGTGTGTGTGTGTGTGTGTGTGTGTGTGTGTGTGTGTGTGTGTGTGTACTCTAACACTGCAGCTCTCCATATCCTTCAGCATGGTAATCTCCCACAGGGCTTCTCCTCTCCTCTCCTCCTCTCTGCTCTGCTATTCACCGCTCATCATTAGGATGGACTCTGTGTCACTTCTCACTTCAGCGCTTCTCTCTCTGCTTTCTTAAGGCAAAAGGGGGGGTTGGTGAACAAAGCCTCGCTTGGCCTCTTCTTCTCTACTCCCTCTGCTTTCTTTTCCTCTCCCCACTCCTCCCTCCCTCTCTCCTTTTTCTACTTTCCTTCCTCTGTCAGATCACTTCGCTCCTCGCCCAGTCGGGCTGACTGTACCGTCCTGCAGGGCAGTGAAGGTTTTCCTATTTTTTTCTTTTCCCAGCTTTCCGTCCTGTGCCCAGGAGGCGTGGAAATAAAAAGAGAAACTACACCAGCAACAATACAGTACATGTGGAACAATAGGAGTATCATGCAGCAAGGAAAACAAAAGAGATGAGACAAAGCTGAGTATATTAACCTCAAATGTAAATACTGTGGATCCTGCACCTGTTGAAGGATAGAAATAATCATTCAGTGTCTTTATTATCGTCAACAAGTCCCACGAAAAGCAACAGTTCGGGCTGGGTATCGTTACTAAATACCTTTTTAGGAAACTGACCAAAGTAATCTTTTCCAGTCAGATGTTAGCTGCACTTGATCTTCTTTGAGCCAGGTTTCTGATATTGGACCGTCCCGACTCCCTGCTGGATCAGCAGACTTTTTGTTGCTGCCGTCTCAGGAGCCGCTCTCCGCCCAGCAGAGGTCAGTTCAACGTCTTCCCAGTTAGCACGAGCTAACACAGCATAGACTAACCTCCAACAATGAGCCTATAAATGATCCCAACAAACTGACAGCGGCACCGACACGGCTTGATTCTGTCATTGAAAATGTTCAACGCTCGCAACGCTACCTAAACAGAACAGGTCCGTTTCAGCTGGTTATATGACAAAAGGGCCTACACTCTCATTCTGACAGTCGCAGTCTTAAATTTCGTTGTTAATGTCAAGAAACGGTAGTAGGTCCACTCGAAAACTACTTGGTTAGGTTTAGGAGAAACCTCAAGGTCTGACATTAAATAAGTACTTCTGACACTAACACATTGTGTCATATGTCATGTGACAGATGTCACATATGACGTGTCACAGACGTCACTCGTGTAGCATTCTATACTTACTAGCATATTACACTATGTTTTTATAAAAAGAAGTCAATGTTGGCTTCGGGACACAAACATTGGTTTCCTGCGTGTGAGTCCTGTGTTTGTTTAACCCTGCCATCAGCCCTCCTGCCTGACCTACAGGGACCTCTTTGATATTTGTACAACATTACGCAGACTTTGTGACTTTCTATCACACTTTCTCTGCTACATCACGTCACCGTCTCCTTCCTGAAATAATTACCACATCCACTACAGTAAATATAAATATAGGTCGTAAAGAGCTGCTTGCACAGTCAACCTATTTGGTCATTTTTTATAAAGAGAGCGAGCGTCAGGCAACATTAGCTATGTGATGCTAACACTTAGCCCTGTCACTGTGTGTGTGCAGCTGGGTGGACACTCACAATTGTCCACAGCGCAGAGCTCACACTCCTGCAGCAGCAGCTACAACCCATACACACTGTGGTGTGGTGAAGTCGAGCGCAGCGTATTTAACGGAGGCAGCAGTTCAGCGTGCTGAGATGCTACAGGCTACAGGCTACAACACTTCACTCTTTTTATATCATCTGGTATCAAAATTACTTCAACAATACCCAGCCCTAACAACAATGCAGTAATCTAGCTCCCATTACTTTCTGACACCAAGCCCATTTTCTCCTACTGAATACAGTATTTACTTTAATTTTTTTTTTAATGTCAGAGTAGTTTCCTAAATCAGCTGGGTGCTGTCGTTTTACAAACATTACTCAAACAGGAGAAAACTGTATCTGTCAGGGACTATTTTTAGAATAATTCACATGTGGTGGTCTAGTGAGTATTTTAATATTGAGTGTGTGTTCATGATAATGAAGGAACGTTTCACACAGCGTGGCTCACTGTGTGTTTTTATAGTTTTTGGACACACGTGGAGCTCTGTGGCAGAGGAGGAAGATACATCAGGCTTTGATACATAAAAAATATGACTGTTTGAATATAGAATACCGTCTGATTTATTCTTGAATGACTTGTTTTTGGTGTGCAGACCCAATCAGCAAAGATTACTTTTCCATTTTATTGATTATCAGCTTTAGAATTTTCCTAATTACTGTTTTATAAAAGGATGTTCAATATGAATGTTAACACTAGGAGACTTGTGCCATTGTGTTCTTCCCTTACTGTTCTCTAAAGTGGGATTTTTTTCTGTCTAGTTTTCAGTGTTTTTGTTCCTGACACATTTGACACGTTAGCCAAAGGGTAACAAATTCCATTTTCTTTTCCATAATTTATTCCCTACTCTGTGGCTTTGAGCAAAATCTGTACCATCCATTCAGTATGTGCCTAATTTTATATATTAAGTTTATATTTTGCATATTTGTGATTACGCACCATAAATATTCTGTAATATCCAGACCGAGTCTAAAGGGAACAGTTGTAATGCTATTTTTGTGCAAATGTATTCTGTATCAGTACAGACAGTGCATTCCATGATGAAAAATATTTCATTAATCATTTTATTAATAAATTTATTTGCATCAGTAGCCGTTGCTTTTAGTCCTTTCCTGAGCTTGTTTACTGGCGTGGGGATGATCAGATAAACTGTTGCAAGTCATTAGCCTGGATATCGTGCCAAGACTGATGTTATGTTGACTCAAATGTTTCCGCAGGCTGGCCGTACTCTGTAATGTGTGACGTGGTGATGTCAGGGCAGAGCTCAACGTTAATCCACCCACTAACAGCTGTTTCAGCGGCTGACGTCGAAACGGCTAAAAACCTCTGCCGTCGGCATGACAACGCTGCTTCCTACTGCCACTGTGTCAGCCATCGCCAGCTTCCTCAGCAGGGGTTATAATCCATGAGTTGACGGATGATGACTGTCTGCTGCAAAGAGGGGGATGACTCTGTTTTTCTTTGCCCCAAAGGGCAGTGACTCAGACAGACAACACTGACTGACCTGGTGGGTAAATAAATGGAAGTTAATGGACGGGGAGTGATATGCAAAGAGTGAACTGACCCAAACTAACATGTCTGTGTGGGGGGCTTTCAGTGCATTTGGAGACACAGCACTGATTCCCAACCAGGTGCATGTAGCTAAGAAGATACTGCTGCAGTTTGCCTCATGGAAAGACTGCGGAGTAGCTGAGGAAAAAATATACATTGATTTAAAAAGATTATCCACATATTTGTGTTTAGGAGGAACATAAAGATTTAATTTGGAGGAAGAGCTTGAAAGATACACAGCATTAAAATTCCTCCAACAGAAGCTACTTGGTGTGCAGATCTGTTTGTTTTAACTCAAGGAGGAACTTCAACACATATTTATTGTCACAGTTAACAGTAAGCTACCAACAGCAAAAAGGCTGACTGCAAAGGGCCAGCCTCCCACCAACATGAGTCACTTGTAACTGAGCAGAGAAGTTGAAATAGATTTTTTTTTTAATTGCAGGAAATAAAGATCACTAACAGTGATGGAAAATAGTTGCCACCTTCAGTTGCTATCACTCCAGCTGTTAGTAATACAAATACAAACCATATCTGTGTTGAAATTAGTATATTGAAATTGTATACTGTAAAGGGATTTGTATTTTCTAGTCTCTACACTTAAAACTGAACATTATTTGACCACTCTTAACACAGTGTCATTGAAAACAGAGGGTATGAGATCCATCAAACGCCCAACTCAGGAGTTATCAGTCCATTAAATGGCCATTATCAGTGGTTTTTGACCTCATACCGCTTTGCACCAGAACATAAGTGTCTATAAAAGTTTGTTAAATGCATGAAAACCTAAACCTAAAAGTAGCCAATAGCCTTTTTTCCATTGCCAATAGACAAGTAAGCCTTTCTGTTTTTTGTTGTTTTTCTTTGTTTTTTGTTGTTTCACATTTGACATCACAGACAGGACCAAAAACAGGTTATTAAACAGTAGAAAGCAGCACAGAGGCCCGCAAAAATGTTAGTGCTGTTACTTCTTTGTTATATTTCTTACTTATTCACTACATTTTCAATCACGTTTAAGCGCTGCTTGTATACAGACACACAGTATTTTTTTGGCGGCCCATCATTGTATCACACTGGCAAAGAGGCTACAATTAGTGCATCCACCTTGGTGTGTATTTCCATCACTGATGATTAAAGCCGATCAGAACTGGAGCTGATATGTTAGATATTGGTTGGAGGCAGCCTGCCACACCTGTAAATCTGAATGGCTGTTACCACTTTTTTAGTTTTTACTTTCCTTAGGTTTAGAAGGGTTAGGTTACGTTAAGAAAAAAATTCATGGTTGAGGACATTCTTGCTCTTTATACTAAGTCACCAGACGTCCTCCTTTGCTCCCATCAAAGGCTGATGATGGCTTTCTGAACGTAATAGTAGGTGTGGCAGGTTCCCTCTAATCCATATTCTGATGCTTATCACCACTGATAATGGGCGTGTAATGGCCTGATCACAATAAAACCAGCAAAAATCGAATTAGCTACATGGCAGTTTTATTGTATGTGTCTTAACCTCTCGGCCACACAGCAAATACTTTTGTCAAATGCAACTTTATATTTATTCCCATGCAGGCAAACATGGTGGGAGCAATCTGGGGTTCAGTGTCATTGCTCAAGGAAACTTTGACATGGGGAAGTTGGGATTAAACCACCAACCCTACAAGTAATTACTAGCATTTAAAATTACAGCTGCTCCAGATGTGATTGCTGCTCAAAATGCTTACAGTAAAATTTATTGCAAAATAAGCTTGTGACTAGAAATTGGAGAGAGTAACACTTGCCTCCTTCCTCATTACCACCGCTGAGGTGCCCTTGAGCAAGGCCCCAAAACTCCAAGTTAACCATCAAGCTCGCGTGGCCAACAGATCAGACTGTGGATGCTTTTTATTATTCTAACTTTTGCTTCCTAGCCCCAGAAATCATTTCCTCTCCGCCATGATGGAGGATCCTCCAATCCCTTAAATACACAACAAGGAGACGAGGAAACAAGGAGCCAGGAGGCTTATGGAGGAGCTTAGAGCGAGAAAACTGATGTGACCTTTGCAGAAGTCTTTTATCAAGTGGCGTGACGTATGAATGCCACACTTGCACATGTGGCACAGTAACTGACGTGGCTTAAGACTGACGTGATGGAGCCAAAGATTTCTCATTGGGCAGCTTCGGCTCCTCCATTGTCACGTCTCTTCCTGACTGGGAGGAGCTAAGTAAGTGAGGGGAGCGAGGAGACACGTTAGGATTATGAAAAGCATCCTGTGTGTTACTGTAAATGTTAAATGTCACATCTTTGCAAAGCTCAGAGTGAGACTAAACCAGTGCTCATCACAAAAAGACAAGTGGCCACCTTGAACGATCAGTGCATTTTATTTTTCCATCACAGTACAAAAATAAATTAAAATAAGCAGAAACTAACTGAAAAAAAGTTTCAATTACAGTAACAGCTTTTTTGTCTTTTTCAAAACAAAAAGAACATTTTTATTGAACAGCATCGACACCCCTCCCTCACCCCACCGAGGGAAAACCAAGTCCTGGTACCAGTGTGGTTGGTGTATGCTCCATGTCTATAAGAAAACATGTCACACATTCTTCTGTACAAAGAAAACGCTGGTCATTCACACGCACACACTCACACACACACATTCGCGCACACATGCAGCCATCGAATGTCTCCCTTTTTGAAGTTCTTAACCACTGTTTCGTTTTTTTTTTTTATCTACAAAGTACGCAACAAGATACAGAAAAGAATTTGACAGAAATCTTTAACTATCACTTGAGTCTTTTTTCATATTGTATAAGCTTTTGAAAGTATTTTCTCAAACAACTACTCAATGATGCAAAGTGGAGAAAAAAATGGCACATTTCAAGTGAGTCGGGGGGAAAGTGGACAGAGAGAAAAAGATTCGGGGTCTCTTCTTGAGGCCCTTTAACCTCAGTGCCCTGCTTTATTTCCTGCCAGAGCAGAAACCCATTCAAAGTGCGTGTCCCCCTATTGTGCCAGTACAAACACTCCAAATGAACTTTCTCAGCTCCACATGGCGGCCACAATCCCACAGCGGAGGAGGCCGCAGGTTGTGAGCTCCTCATTTTCTCAGATTCACACTAACACAGCAGCGGAGAGGTTTTCTATTCTCCGGGAACAGCTTTGACAGAAGCCTCTTGTTGGCACTACCAGCCCGTTTGACAGATTTTCAGAACACTGCTAAAGAAAGAGAGTGTCAGGTATTTTCTACGTTGAGATGAGATGTTAAAACCAGTGAAATTCTCATACATTGCTGGATGGAAATACTGAATCTTCTCCAGTGATTGCACTCATTACGGAGACAGAAATGATTCCTCTGTAACAAAAAAACACACAACTGCTCTGCATGCTTTCTGTTTTGGTTGTGGTGTCGTCGCACACTGCAGCACGTCGTTTTAGTCTATGATTGAAAATGTGATTATTCCTGTGGAGGTCGCCTCGTCTCCTGCAGCCCCGCGATGAATGTGATGTCACCTCACATTTGATTTACACAGAGGTGATGCTGATGGATTATCCTGAAGGTAAAGCTGTGCTTTTCTGCAGCGATGCTGAACCAGTGTCATTGAAATAATCTATTACCCTGGAAAAGTGTGTGTGTGCTTTCTCTGTCTGATATGTGGGGCAGCAGGTTGGGTTCGTGCAGGCCGGCGTTTCGGAACAAAAAGATGTTTTATAAGGGCATTTTTTAAAGGTCCAGTGTGTAGGATTTAGAGGCATCCATTAGCAGATGTGGTATATAATATTCATGATGTTTGGGTTAGTTTAAAGTCACCTGAAAATAAGAATTGTTGTGATTTTGTTACACAATGAGCCTTTTATATCTGCAAAAGGAGCAGGTCCCATAGATGTATAATAATACCTAGATAGTGGATGCCAAGATGGCGCCTATTCAGTGTTATGGAACTGCTTACCAGACGCATACGCCTAAAAGTTTCAAGCTTCCAGGTTAACTACCACGATATGCGTTCCACTGAATATGCACAGTACTGTTTTTCCTGCTGACTCCGCCCGTGAGTTCCTGCTCGGCTCATAGACTTCACCTTGTGATGACGTGACAGATTTTCTATTATTTTTCTCGACTCAAGGAAAGTTTTGCAAATACAAAACCTCCATGAATTGAAAAATGATAATAGAAAGAGTTATAATTGACCTTGTTTGCAGTCGGAGGTGTCTCGTCGACAGTCTTACAGACGTGTCTTTTACAGTGGTGGTCTACAGAGAGAATACTTTTTGAGCCGCAGGGAATATTTTCACTGCAACACCGCAAGTGGCCACTGGGAAAAACAAGAAGCAAAGCTGAGCAGGTGAGTCCTCTTCCAAGGAGTCCGCCATGTTGTTCTACAGTAGCCCAAAATGGACAAACCAAGCACTGGCTCTAGTTAAGGCCATTTGCGTTTCCACTTTTTGCATCAGTCACTATCGTTCACCATTAGATGCCACTAAATCCTACACACTGGCCCTTTGAGTAAAAGGTCAGGGATGTGTTGTTCTGTCAAGGTGTCCTTGATGATGTCACTTTGGTGATGGTCAGATTTAACATTGGCTTTTTAATTAGGTACTCGTCGATAAATTCCTGCAACATTCATTTGCATAAACCAGATCAATCTTCATTCCCACCAAAGATAAGCACACCTGCTACACCAGCGAAGCCCCTCCTCGTGTCCTTCCCTTCTCAACGTCTCTCATCACCATCTCTCATTTACATTAAATGTGCCTAAATAAATACGTAAATGGCAATAAATTAGGTGTCAGTAAGTAGTTAGTAGTAAATGAAAATCCATCCCACCGCTCACCAAACAGCTGGACAAACAGTATTTCAGAGTGTTCTCAGACCTGTGGGATTTTCATCGAAGATATGGCACTGTTTTTTTTTTTTTTTAACATTTTCTACGCTGAATCATAAGCACGAAATCAAACATCATTCCAAAAATCGACAAAAAGTACAAAAAGAATTTTCCCTGGTAAACAAATAGCCTATTTTAGCAAGCATAGCTAAATAAACTAGTGTCACTTTGTTCACAGCATTCTCTAATGCAGATGCAGTTGGTTTACAAATCAAGTAAAAAGAAGTAAAGTAATAGTTGTTCCTTCCCTCCCGGAAAAAAATTGCATGGCACACGTGCAAAACATTACATTTCTAAGTAAAAAAAGAAAGAAATCAAAGAAAACTTGTTCCAGAAAAGCAATAAATAAGCCTCCATAGGTGTAAGCCTCTGGGGAGTAAAACATCCATTAACTTGTTTTATTTTTTTGTCTAGATGAAAATAAAGTAGGTCTTTCTGAACACACAGTCTGACCACTCAGCGTCAGCCACACGTCCTCTGGCTGTTGTCCTCCCGATCAAAAGTCCCACAATGCAGTGTTTGCTTATTGTCCATCCTCTCTTCCCGTAAGTCCTGCTGTAGAGCCACAAACAGAAACCCACAAAAATATGGATCCAGCATTGATGGCCCCTGCTGTTCTTTCAGATATGCATCGCAGCAAAAAAATGTCCAGTGGTATCCGTATTAATGGAGGGGACGTGGTGATGGCATCCCAAAGAGCCAGGGTTTGCAGCTGGAGGTGCCTGTTCATCTGTGATGCGTGAAGACAGCCAGTCAGGCGATGGCCCTCACCCTCCTGCAGTAGGCAGTGCACATCACATCGTCAAACAGTCAGAAGGTCACTGGTTAGGCTGCCGCAGCCTCAGTCCTCTCCACATTCATTGCTGTAGATGTACGCTTCCTTTTCTAATGTGTCTGAATTTTTTTTTTTTTTTTTTAAGATTTTCAGTATTTCATATAGATATATATCTGTACGTTAGCAAAGGATTTACCCAAGTCTGGCATTTTTTCTTTTCCAAAAAAAGCTTTCATTCTCAGGTTTACAGAAAATCCATCCTTTGCTTGTTTGAAAATAGAATTTGGGCGTGATCATCACATCAAGAGGCAAAAAGAGTGCTCTTGCTTTTTAAATCCCACTTTTAGGTGACCATAGCAACTGCTATCCCTCAAACACAATGCAAACATTTGAAATCTGTGAAACCCACCCCCAGAGTTGAAAATTCAGTCTTGCAAAGTGTAAACAAATGTCAAATACTTCCTAACTGCCCTAGCTCCACTTCAGTTTGGACAATAATAAATAAATAGCATCACAAATAATATTTCAAACTCGTCAAAATGCCAGACTGGAGTATGCCCCACCTCCCCTGACCCCTCTGCTCCCCCCCCCAGCATCCCCTCACCGGTCCAGGCCAATGAGCAGGCGGCTCCTCTCCTCCTCCTTCTGGCTCTCGTTCTTCAGGTCTGCGAACACCTGAGTGAAGTAGTGCGGGTCAGAGTTGATCTGGAGCATCTTGGCGCTCATCAGGTTGATGATGGACAGGCAGCGGTCCCAGAAGGTCTCCTTGGAGCTCTCCACTAAGAAGGGCTTGAGAGGGTAGGAGATCTCATTGCCCATGTAGGAGTAAGACAGGTAGAGGCAGGTGAGCAGCACCGCCTGCAGCTCGTGCTCCGTGGCCACCTCGGAGGAGACCACGTCGCGGCACAGCATGTAGACAAAGACCACGTTTGCAGGGGTGATGAAGCCCTGGTCCTGCCAGCCCTGCAGCAACAGGGAGCGGTCCACGCTGCGCAGCCACAGCACTGGGTCAGTGGGTGACAGGTGTTTCAGCCGGTAACAACGCCGGCACAGAAACTCCCCGAGGCAGCGCAGCAGCTCACTGGTAGAGGCCTGGACGATCACTCTCTTAGGGGTCCCTGGGGCCACATTGGAGTTGGTCAGAGGGGCCTTCTTGACAGATGATGCTGTGTTGTTGGAGCTCTTGGTGAGAGCCGGGGTGCTCTGATCCTGGGTGAAGGTGGACAGGTTGGCGCATGACTGCGACTTCTTCAGGTTCTCATTGTTCAGGTGGGTGACATTGTTCTGGTAGGTGCCGTTGGGCTGCACCTTCTTGGAGCCTTTCTTCTTCGCTGACACCGCTACAATCCGCTTCCACGGGAGCACGTTGATGAGCGAGTGGCGCTTCAGGTTCTTGTCTTTGGCGTTCTTGCTGTTCTGGACAGCTGTGTAGTGGCCCACGGTGGCCGGCCCGTCCTCAAAGAGGGCCGCCTTTCGGTAGCTAGGTGACAAAGACAGCACGGTTCCCATGGTGACTGGGGGTGGGCGTCCAGGGGCTTTAGCCGCACTGGGTCAGAAGAGGGTCTGCCAGGGGAGATCCTGAGGGGCTCAAAGCCTCTGTGTGTCTGGGAGCTGGGAGTCCCTGGCTACAGGCTGCCGCTGGGCATCTAAAGCCTGGGAGAGAATTGTCCTGTGGGCAGCTCTCAGACGGGATAACGATCACCTCGACTAGATCTCAGCTCTGTGTCTCCTGACGGCCACTGCTGCAAGCAGAAGAGATCAATAATCAGAGACATAATTGGTGAAGCATTAATTACCTTCAGATTATCCATAACATTAACAAACAGCAGAGCAAATGTGTTTAATCTCACATTAGATCTGCAGGTTTCATCTGTCATCAGATAACATCACAGTACTCATGAATGTGTGTGTGCACGCTTCATGTGACTGCACCTCAGGCTTATCAGCAGTATTGA
This sequence comes from Cephalopholis sonnerati, assembly GCA_019142605.1. Classification (NCBI taxonomy): domain Eukaryota; kingdom Metazoa; phylum Chordata; class Actinopteri; order Perciformes; family Serranidae; genus Cephalopholis; species Cephalopholis sonnerati. Next base: position 36,680,937 of record JAGQAX010000020.1, read on the forward strand.
TCTGACTCAGTAAGTAGTGGAAAGGATCAGCCTATAGCTAATGAATTCAAACAGTACAGATCTCTCCTCTGTGCATCAAACATTATAAACATGTCAGTGTGAGGCTAATAATCCTCTGCAGCACAGCACAGAGCAGAAACATGATAACACGAGTGATGCGCGTGAATTCTTCTCCACATTTGATTAGAATGGATCAGAAATGGTGAATTCACAAGCATTTTATACTGAGAGGTCCATGTTTCATTGGCAATGGCCGACGAGTCGGAGTGAGCCACGCGCCACCCCTCTCACTAAAATGGAAGACAGAAACGTAAACACCTTAATAACAGGTGAAGGTCGCGCTGATGCATCATTCACCACATTAAAGCACATACTCAAGCTTTTACCTTCATTTGCCTCCATTAAAACTACACAAACAAAGAGATGAGTGATTCTTTCTTTCTTTGCACGACATATTTTCCTCCTCGCTGCAGTGCCTACAGTGCACACACACACACACACACACACACACACACTCCAAACACTGTCGATGGATCGACTTTGCTCTCTTGCGCAGCATCCAGAGCTGCTTCATTCCATCACCCTGTTCTCAATCTGATCAAGTGTGGAGAAATTCCTAAACATGATCTTTTAATGTGGCCTCGCTGTGGCGTCATGTCGGCGCGTGTCGGGGCTCGATGCTGTGTGATGAGGAGTTGTGTACATCGGGTGCTCTCCGTGGTGCTGAAGCTGAGCGTCTGCGTCGAAATGAAAATGCTGGCCATGATAGGCGGTGGCTTAGAAATGAAGAAAATACTCATCTTATCCTCCTCTTTGTTAATATCTCTCAATATGTCGGTGCATTCAGCTGCCTATGACTTCACATCCCTGTTTATTTGAATGTATGCTCATATTGTTTAATGAAATAAAGCTGCGCATCATCTGTTTGTCTTGTACGCACAGATCTGTACAGTCTGATCTGCTGTGTTTTTAGCACCAATATGGTTTCAAATGAAAGAGACTCACCAGATGAGGCTATAATAGCGCTGTAAAGATGCTGCTCCGCGTCTTCAGCCTGTTTTTTCCTCACAAGACGCGATAAAAACATAAAACCATCTCCGAGAATATAAATGCGACAAAGAAAAATAATCCGATCCGAGGCGGAGAGGCGAGCCGTGGATGAACACGCCTGGTGTCGGCGGTGCGCAGACGATGGTAGGCAGTTGTGGAATGGATGCTTGGATGAAGATGTGCTCGTGGTCCTCCTGGCCGTGAGATGCGGATGCTGCGAGGGCTGATGTTGTGTTGTGTCAGTTGACTGTGTGAGGATGGTTGACGCAAAGGCGGTGGTGGGGCGCCGCTCTGCGCTCTGTGCGCGCTGCTGTCTCTGCTGGGAAACAACTCCGCCTATAGCCACACACAGCAGGCGCTCGCGCAAACTGAACCCGGTGAACCCCGAAGATGTTTGTCTTCATAACAGCCATATAACCCAATCAACACCATTCATACAGAGGCACTTACGTATGAAGTGAGCTGATTGGTAAGTTTTAGTTCTGCAAGTTCACACTGAATATTAGATCTTTGTGTCACATTGTCCTACTTTAATCTCCGTGTGGGCTTTTACAGTCATCTCATGTACTCTATATGTTCCTATACAGTCCTCTAGTGGGGGCTTGTCTGTATCTGTGCTCCATTATGAGATATGGTCAGACCAATGCATCATTTTGCCATTTGAGCAGATATTGCTACTTTATTCCGTGTTGGATGTCAGCCAGACATCCATTAATATGATGGAGATTGTCTACAAGACCACTGACATTTAGCTATAAATGCATGGAAATATATAAATTACATTTTCCATTTATTGTTCAGGTGTTATTTTCTTTGTGTTTATCTTTTAATTCAAAGAACTGAACAGATTTTGACCATGAGGCACGCTCTTAGGATAGATGCTACAGTTTAACTCAACTTAATTTTATTTATATAACACTTTTCATCCAAACATGCAGCCTTAAGTGCTCCACACTCAAAGAATAAAGAATAAAATAAACAATAATAGCATTTTCCAAGACTAGAAAATTACAACAACAAAATTATAAAAAGAAAAAAAAGTCTATGAAATAAAATAAAATAAAATTAAATGAAATTAAACTAAAAGCAAGATTAAAAAGATAGGTCTGTATTTTGTTTTTATTAAAAATACCAAAAGAGCTTGTCTAATATTTATTTGATTTGTTTTTATTAACCTGAGGTTTCTTAGGAGAATTATTGTGTTTTGAACTGCTGCTTTAGATACTTAAGTTCTAAATTAACACATAATAAATAGAATATTTTCCCTATTTTCATGAAAACTATTGAATATTCGGAAAAAAAATATTGGTTTTGGCCTGGCTTTTGCTGATCTTATAAAATGAGGAGCTTGATTTTTAACCTGCTTTGAAACAGAAGACCAAATGATTCATATGATCCCAGAAAAATTGTGTTTTGGCCACACTTATTTTATTTTATCAATTTTATTTTGAGAGTTGAGAAAGACAATCAGGTCTGCAGTATATACCAAGTACTGATTTGTATTTTTAGGCAAATTTCTTAGTGTATTACCTATATTTGGTTGGTCAAAATTATGTTTACATACATTCTCTGCTATGAGTAAAATTGCATTGAATATCTCCAACCAGGATAAGCCTGTATTCTCCTACATCCCATAAAGACAGAAGCCTAATTGCAACAGAATTGTATAAGTTACATGGTAAATACACCTGCAAATCAAATGCGTAGAGACGAGGCCCTCTGATACTTGTTTACGACCCATTTTTCCATCTGACTACATTTCCCACACACGCCTCTAAATCCCGACATGCAAGTCACGCCCTGACGTCACCTACGCAAAGTAACGTAGTCCGCGCACGTAATTTTCATTCAAGCAGCATTTGAATAAGGAAGATGGCGGCTGCAGCAGTGGTTGAATTTCAGAGAGCCCAGTCTCTCATTAGCACGGACCGCAACGCCTCTATCGACATCCTCCATTCAATAGGTAGGTGTTGGGCAGAGGTTTGGAGACGGACACTTCTCCTCTAGCCACCTTTATTTGCCATTTCTCGGTCAGTGTTAGCCGGTGAGGCTAACGTGCTAGCTAGCGGCGTTCAATAGCAGGAGCCGGTGGTGTGCCGTGCTGACTCACTGCTGAACGGTGTGTAACGGCAACTGCTAGTGGATGTTAGCGAGCTAGCAGCTATGCTAACTTTAGGCCTGGGCGTGAAATATGTCAGTAGTTATCAGTAATGTTATGTTTTTGGCTGTGTAGTTATGTCATGTGTTGCTGGGTCATTGTCCACAGTTTCTAAGCTAGCTACCGTTAGCTCTACTAAGACTGTCATGTTAGCATGATTGATGTTGGGGCTAACGTCTTTAGCTTGTTGTCAAAAGCCTTTAACCAATATCATGAACACAGTGAAAGGCATCTCTCTGCCAGAGGGAAAGGAACTACTATATATTTTGTAATTAATGAGATATATATTACTAATTGGCTAAGGTTTGCTCGTGTGTTCATGGTTACGGAAACTAGAGCGTATTTAAATAGCATTACGATGTACTGTAAACAGGTCTTACATTTCCTATTGGCATCACTGTCCTTAAATTGCCTTGTCACTACAGCCCACTAGCTGTCAAGCTCTCCGGCTTCAAATAGAAATGTCGTGACAAAACATTGATTGTGTTCTAACTAGTGAGGTTAACTGATTTATTAGCAATTTAACAGTTAAGTAGTTGAATTTTGACAGTCATTTATCAAGCGAAAAGGCAAACTTTTGTTGACTCCACCTTAAATGTAAGGAGTTTCCTGCCTCTCTCTGCTTCGATATAATTAGAAGTACAGTGTTTTGGAGTTTGGGATTGTTACTCAGACATAGAACTCTATTTTAAGAAAAAACAATAGGCCCAGGAGCATTGTCATCTCACCCCTATTACTACTAATAAAAAGTGTGTAGATAAAACTCATCTTTTGTTGAATAAACAGTTGTAAGATTTGTGTCTGGACCAAATATTGAGTAATACTGAGAGGATGTAAATAAAACAGATCATGTGACATCAAACACTATAAAACTTGATAAAGTCAGGCACTGGTTTCCAAAGCGTACAAAGTCCAGGACTCATACTAATAAGATGAGTGTCTCACTTTGGCACAAAGACTGTTTTAAAATTTACAACTTGCATCAAGTGAATATTAAAACAAGTACATTGGTTTACAATGTCAACTTGCTGCTGTTCTTTAACAGTGAGGAGAGATGTCCAAGAGAACGATGAGGAAGCTGTCAGGGTTAAAGAACAGAGCATCCTGGAGCTGGGGACACTCCTGGCCAAGACAGGACAGGCTGCTGGTAATGGTCAAACTTTAATTCTGTGCTTGTTTTTTACTGTCAAGCTAAGCCTACAAAAAAAACTAATAAAACTTGTGTTTCTAATTTCTATAACATTGGTCTTTTCTTTTTGTGGCTGTGTCCAGAACTAGGGGGTCTGCTGAAATTTGTGAGGCCTTTTCTGATTTCCATCAGCAAGGCCAAGGCGGCCCGGCTGGTCCGCTCTCTGCTGGACCTCTTTCTTGACATGGAGGCTGCAACAGGGCAGGAGGTTGAGCTGTGTCTTGAATGCATTGAGTGGGCCAAGGCCGAGAAGAGAACCTTCCTACGACAAGCTCTGGAGGTAAGAACGGTCTAAAGGAGGAGTAAAGTTGTGGGTGCTATCAAACGGCAGACATGTAACTTAATCCATTTAGGAGTTTTCTGAAAAAACACTGCAATATCAGTATTCCTGGCTGCTAGAATGTGACAAAAGGGCAAACTTTTCCTTCAGGCCACCGTCACCCCTCCAGCCCAAAATGGCTCATGTATAACTTGAAGAAGGAAAACTGCAATATACAAATGAATATCACTGAAATATAACACTTCAAATGGAACACAAACCCTTCTGATATCTGTTTGAGAACCTCACTTGAGAGCTGCAAATAAGGAGTTTGATGCCGAGTTTATTGGCGATGTGTAAGCAAACGTTATCAAGCTATCAGAGGTTTTTGTATCAGCCTATGACACACCAGTTATGCTGTTTGAGGTTTATTGTTTGCATTATGTTTGACACCTTGATTGCTGATGAGATAAAAGTATAGGATAAAACCAGTCAGCCAGCAGCTAATGTATTCGTCATCCCACCCAACTCTAGTTAGCACAGATATACAACACTTTGGTTAATAATAGTGAAAACAAAAGAGATGTCCTGAACATAAATAGCAGCTGTGGGAGGATCAAATTTATCTTGTCCTGACTCATGGAGTGGGAGACGCTGCGATTTCAAACAGAGTATGGTGAAGCGTTTGGTTGTTTTTAGGTATGCAACACAATCACTGTGGCATTACCTTGAGTTGAAACCAAATGAAGACAGGAAACTTGATATATGTGGTGAAGCAAAGTTTTAAACTTTGCCAAAACAAAGTGACAACGAGAGACGCCAATACAGCTACTATACACACTGCCATCTATAATGACATCATCCTTCTGTAGCAGCCAAAGTGGGCTTTCTGGACAAACGACTGCCAGCAGGTTCACACTCACAGCCAGGGATATCTAGAGCTTTTTGGCTGAGTTACAAAATACAGGATCAACAAGATTTTGTATTAGTACTGTGGAGAAGAAGCCTATGTAATGAAACTGTGGCATGTACGAATGAGTGAAAGCTGAGAAGAGGGACGCTCTTCAGACAGGCAGCGAATTGCCCTTAGGACACACATTATGGGTAATGTGATAGGAGTAAAAAAATGAACCTTTGTTAATAGCACTGTGTGTGCACCATGAGCTCAGGCTGAGAGACAGAAGTCCTCATGTTATGATAAACGGCTATGACGAATGTAATTGTATCAGCACCTATGTGTAGACACCATAACATCATGCCGAGATATAAAAGGAAGTTTTTAATCAGTCCAAAGCACTCGTGGTGAACATCAGGTCTCTAGAAACACAAACCAAATGTTAATGTTTGCACCATTTAACAAACATGTTTGTCTTCCAGTAGTAGCCTCAACAGTCGATATGTAATGTGGCTTCAGAGAGCTGCATTTGGAGTAAAATAATTATCACTTAATTGCGTTGGTGTGAAGTTCCACCTTCTAGAACAGCTGGTTTACCTCCTCTTTCTGTAAGAAGTAATTCTTAGAAATGTAGGAACTGTCTGCAAGTTAGCATGTTCTTCAAGGAAGGGTGTGAGTGGCATTTCAACATCTTGCTGTTAGTGTTTGTCATGAATTGCTTCATAGTGATTGACTTTTTGAAGGGCTATGAGACTAGCTAAAACATGTCTATCCCTTCGTGTGGGCCAAAATGTCAGTAAAATCTTTTTTCGGTGTGTAGAGCATGATTAAAACAAAGCAGCAGGCCCAAACAGCAGGTTTTTTGTTTGTTTCTACCTGCCCAGGGACCTGAGGGAAATTAGCTAGTAGCTAAATCTGGGACAATACATCTCTTCTCTTGAAAGTAATTTAAATTAAATCTCTGCTCTCTATGAAATTAATGTTTTTAGTACATTGTGCCTAACAATTACATACAGGAAACCAAACTTTGTGTAAAGATTTCAGTCTTTATTTCTTTCACATTTTTAGGAGGTAAAGGTTATGAAAAAGATAAATTGGAAAATAAGGCTGGAAATATTCTGCCAAGTTTGATTAATATGTTTGTTACAGTAATTGAAATGTTAAGTAATTAGCAAATATCCTAAAACCCCGAGACAGAAACCCGTGCTGGGGCTTCCTCATGCTGAGCTTCCTTTCTTTTGATTTTTGTCTTTATAACTGATATCCTGGTAGTTTTTCTGTCTTTCAGGTCTATCATACATGTTGCAGCTTTTGTACAAGGCATCAGATTGGCACAGCTGCTCTCTGCTTGTCTAACAGCACTCTTTCTTCTTTCAGGCAAGGCTGATCTCGCTCTATTTTGACACCAAAAGATACCAGGAGGCCTTGGCGCTTGGTGAGTGTTTGGAGACAAAACATTTTTATCTTGTGCTAAACGGCAGCATCTGTCCTTAGAGACTTTACCGAAAGGCAGTCATTGCTATGTGGCATACCACGCAGATGGTTTCCAGTCCACCAAGAGACATAAAACTAAATAGAATTAGCATTTTGTTTTATTTTTATTCCACCTAAGTGTAACAAGTTAAAAAGTTGCCTTTTATACAAATTAGATGTCCTTGTCAGAACATTCAGTATGTGCTGAATTGACTAAGGTAGCTTATAAACAAAGGGTTTTCAAAGCAGACCAGCAGCACATATCAGGACTATAATGGTACACTTACCCTGTAGCTGTTTACTGAGTGTTGTACAAAGTTATTGCAACAGCTAATGTGCATGACATTAACTCCTGTTCATTCTCTTCCCCTCAGGCTCCCAGTTGCTCCAGGAGCTAAAAAAGATGGATGACAAAGCTCTTCTGGTAGAGGTGCAGCTGCTTGAAAGTAAGACGTACCACGCTCTCAGTAACCTGCCCAAGGCCCGCGCAGCCCTCACCTCAGCCAGGACCACCGCCAACGCCATTTACTGTCCTCCAAAGCTCCAGGCAGCTCTGGACATGCAGTCAGGTCAGTTTGTGTTCTGTATCTTCACTTCCAAAGACTACCTGGATTAAAGTGGTTCTGTTTCTGTGTGTGGGGTGACAGATTGGTAGCATTTATCATCTCAGGGAAACTGAGAATTTAACAGTCAAAGTATGATTTGTATTGTTATAATCATAATAAAAATTGGATTGAATTCAGTGCTGTTTGGCAGCTTTATCATCTGATATATTGGTAGGGTAAAACAACAAATACCATACGTTTGGTAATTATACATTTTTTGCTGGTAACATTTTAGTTTTATCAGTTTAATTTTGACTTGTCATGGCAGGAAAGCACAGGTTTAACATATGATATTGACACAGTCCAGTTGCGATCTTGCGATCGCAATAATTAATGCAAATTCAACGAAAGTCCGCAATATTTGCGGGGGCTTGCAATTTTTCAAAAGTCCTGTGATTTTTCCGCATTTCCAGCTGACCGGAAGTCATTGTGCATGCGACGTCATCAGACACATCATCAAATGGCGCTAATGTCATTGCAGTATGGAGAAAGGCTCTGTATTGACATAAGAATTGTCCCTTTGTTTAAATGCATACAATATGTGTTAAATGGATTCAGATATTATGTTTACAGCAGATGTAGCTTACATGTTGTTTTACAGTCACAGGATTTTTTGAAAACATTATTGGAGTCCATGTTTTGAAACTAATTCAATAAAACCAAAGAAGAGAACTGAAACATTTGCAGCTGTTTTTGGAATATTCACTGTGATTATTATAGCAAGTCATTACATCACTTATTTTTTGGAGACATTAGTTTAAAAAAAATCTTTTTTTTTTCCCTCCTGTCTTGCAATTTTTTGTCATTTGCCGCAATTTCCTGCAAAAAAATCACATAAAAATGCTGCAGTTTTTAATTGACAAAAGTGGTTGCAAGGTTTTTTTGCCCTCCTGGAGGGACTGATTAAGTGTCCTGGAGAACTGTGTATCTATTGTGACACCTGCTTGAAATTACAGTATATCTACCTTAGGATGATTCGTAGATTGCTTTGCTGGACTATAATGAGTAAAGCCAACAAGGTGGGATGTTGGAGCGCCCAGAGGCTCACCTGGTGGAGCAGGTGCTCGCCCTTGAATTTGGCCCAGTGCGTGTTGTCCCCTGTCTTCCCCTATCACGCTGCAGCTACTTTGTCAAATAAAGGCATTAAAAGCCAAAAAAAAGTGGAATGTTGAAGTGTAGGGTTTTTAAGTCGAATACAGCATCTTTCAGATTCCTCTGATAGAAAAGACTAGACTGTCCTTGTTGTCTGCCTCTGTCCCTTTTTGATAGTACCACTGGGGGGCGCCAGACAAGTCTGAAATAAATGTGCAGCATTCAAAATTTGATTTTGAAGATATTACACACCAGTTAAAGCTTTTCAAACTACCTTGTTTTGTATTTAAAAAAAGTGTGATGTTGTTTTAAAGTGGTGTGTTTTTTATTTTATTAACCTGATCATAGTAATGATCAGTTGTTTTTAAGTCTCTTTTTATTGAGGTATACCAGGGTCCAAGCAGACAACTTAATCATCCTCACAGGCCTTACTAGCCTTATCTTTTTGAGCCTTCTGTAAAACACAGGTATAACAGAAGGTAGCATGAAAGTGAGTGAAAGTAGATATTACAGAGGCTAAAAAGGAGCAGTAAAGTAATATAGATTCAGGTATGAACATAGAAAAACAAATACATAGAATAAGACTGACCTTAATGAACAAAACCAGAATGTTGGGTTGTGTCTTCATGATGTTTTAATTACTTTACAAAAAAGAGAAGAAAACCATAGAAATTTAAAGTCTAATATTTACCCAAAACAAATGCAGCACATACAGGTGTAACATACACCATCCAAGTTTCCCATCTTTTTAAAATCTTGCCCTATTGCAGTCTAACAAAGTAATCCTTTCCCTCCTAAAGTTGTCATATATAATATCACTGCAATCATTGACTGTAGGTATTGCTGGGTTTAGCCACTTTCCAGCTATGACTTTCCTGCCGGTTGCACTTAAGATCCAAAAAAGAGATCCCTTATGAGAGGTGACATTGTCCAAAGGCAGGGTGTGCAAGTATAGGGTCCCTAGTTTATATATAATGTCCACCTGGAATAAGCGAAACCGTGTGAACCTCCTGCCGTAGATGGAAATTATCACGCTGTGTCATCTCTGTTACAGGGATCATCCACGCAGCAGAGGAGAAGGACTGGAAGACGGCCTACTCCTACTTCTTTGAGGCCTTCGAGGGCTACGACTCCATCGACAGCCCCAGAGCCATCACAGCACTCAAATACATGCTCCTGTGCAAAATTGTCCTCAACCTGTGAGTCGTGCTCAAAACTCAATGTAGAGTGCTTAAAGGGAAACTTCACCGATTTTCAACCAGCTCTGTGTCATTGCAGTGTGTGCAGATGAACAGTGTTTGGCCTCCCTAAAGTCAAACGCATCACCTGGCAGAGCTAAATGTGCTCGCTGCAAGGCGGGAGTCAAACACCATTCATCTGCTAACACTGAATGACACTGAGCTGGTGGAAAGTTTCATTATATCACATCCACATGGTACATTTGAATCATTACAATTATGAGATGTCTTATTAATTCTTCTGTTACTTGAATCTTTCAGACCAGAGGAGGTTCAAGCCCTGATCAGTGGCAAACTGGGCCTGCGATATGCCGGCAGACAGGCAAGTACACATCATTTTCTGCTCACAGCAGGTTTCACCAAGCAGTGATGTTTTCAGTTTTAACTGTTAGCAACAGTTGTTTTAACTGAAAATTGCCACTGTTACAAAAAGAAGGATTAAAGATATATCCTAGAATATGATAAAATACAAGCTGCTGTATTTGTCTGAAACTCCTCATTAAAGAAACAACTTTCTGCCTCTAGTCAACATTAAAAATATTCTGTTTTTGTTGGATTTTGCAAAGTAGCCCTCAGTTTCTGTTTTTGTCTTGATATTTCTAAAGAAATTGAACCACGCTGTACTTACTACATACATTTTGTTAATGCATGTAAACAATTTAATGTAAATGGTTTCTGGTGAGTGACACTGATGTTTTTTGGGTTTTTTTTTCACCATGCAGACAGACGCACTGAAATGTGTAGCCCAGGCCTGCAAGAACAGATCATTAGCAGACTTTGAAAAGGTAAGAATCCTTTCAGATCTATGTTTTTATGCAGATAAGCCTCTGTTTAGCCTTTTGGGTCTTGTTTTTTCTTCACCTACTGCTTCTGTTGCCCACTGGGAGATGTGTGCAGCACACAGAATGAATTTAAGCTCCTTTACTTTTAGTATGAATGGTTATACCTGCTGATACTGTGATGGCACAAACCTTGTTCAATATGTGTAATGCATTTTAATGCAGATATGAAGTGCGCTTCGACTCATATTGCCTCCCTGTCGGAGTACTTTAAGTTTTTAAAGTCAAGCTTGTGCATCTCTCAGGCCCTAACAGAGTACAGAGCAGAACTGAGGGACGATCCCATCATCAACACTCACCTGGCCAAGCTGTACGACAACCTGCTGGAACAAAACCTCATCCGAGTCATTGAACCTTTTTCCAGAGTACAGGTAAGGATGTACTTGGCTTAGCTTCACAAAGGGAACTTATTACTGTAGAGTTACACATTAAGCCCTCTGCATTTATTATTGGGTTTTTACATTTCTTTGTATCTCACCATTGACTTTCTTTTCTTATAACCTTGTACAAAGACTTTTGTGAGCCGGAGTTTAAGTTCAAGTTTGTTTATGACCATTGCCACATGCAGAGTATACAGAAACAAAGTAATTCCCCATGGCCCAAGGTGTTAACACAGATGATAGAAAATACAGCACATAGTACGAACATACACACGGGAAAAAAGTACCGTTACAAGGAGCAGAATAAAACGGTAGATAATCTCGGGATCCTACTTTCCTCACAGTTTTTACCTGCTGTTTAATGCCCAGTGATAATCTTGCTGTAGTCATGTGCTCTGTCCTGTAGTGTATTTTTGCACCAAGGGTATATTTTTATCAGACACTGGGCCATTCTTTCCATACTCTAGGCTGGCACCTGTATCTACCTCTGTACTTGTTCCTCATCTGTTTAAAAAAGAAATTAATCACTCTTTAATTTGCCTCTCCTTCTGTTTTCAGATAGCACACATATCAGGTCTAATCAAACTGTCAAAGGTATGTATGTTTCCATACATATGTTTTTCTGAGTGTTAAATCATCATTTATATCTCTTAAAATGTTGCTTTTTTTCCTAATAAATTTCTTTTTTTTTTTGTTCTTTATAGGGGGATGTTGAGAGGAAATTATCACAGATGATTCTGGACAAAAAGTTTCACGGTAATTGAAATTGTCTTTTCCTAAAAATCAAATGACAAATTCACTTCACAGGCAGAGCTACGACAGCATATTAGCTCAGAAAATACAGTCAGACAGACACATTGACCCAGTGGAGAGGGCGTTAATATTAGGAAGAAAGACACAGAATTGCCTCATAAAAGATATCCTCTGAGATTAAAATGGTAAATTTACTGACAGAAAAACTCACAAATTTCAAAGAAAAAACTTGTATAGACTCTTTGATTATGAAGTCATAAATTTGCGAGGTGAAAAAAGCTTAAATTATCTTAGATTACCTGCTACAAAGTCAGAAGATGTCAGATAAAGAGCCACTTAATCAACATCAGTACTAAGTCATGATGGATAAATGGGTCACAGGCTTTTCACCCAGGATTTTATGTCCTGTGTGAGTTAACATTGGCTTTTTATTTTCAGTTTTGGGGATGTGCACATGAACTTTAGCCAAATAGCTGAATAGGCCCACTCGTGTCAGTGAAGATTCTCAGTCATCCAGGTCATGGTAATCATACGTGCTGTATTGTAGGCAACTGGACTTACTTGCGTTTCCTCTCATCCAAGAAGCCTCTTATTCTCTAAATGACTGGTGCAGAGTAGCAGGCTTTAAACTCATGTGAGTCGTTGATGGCCAGGTGGGTCATTGACTCACATGTGACCTAAACCAGTGGTTCCCAACCTTTTTCTTGAGGGACCCATATTTTTACCATTGTACACTTTGGTGCCCCCCCACACACAAACACATGTTACACACACCCTTATCCTCGCAATGCATGTTTTCAACATTTTCTATACTACTTTATTTTTTTATTTTTAATAAATGAATACATTTTTAGCATAACCTTAAATTTATTTGTTTTTGACACATAAATGAATTAAATTTTGACACACAACATTAAAATCAAGAGGGCTTTGTGACCCCCCCCTTGGCTCTTTGGTCCCCAACTAAGGGGGTCCCACCCCACTGACCTAAACGACTCTGTAAGTGTTCACACCCACACAGTTTAAAGCCTGCGACTCTTCACCAGTCAGTTAGAACAGAAGAAGCTTCTTGGATGACAGACGAAGCGTCTTCAAGAAGCGCAAGCAAGTCTGGTCGCCTTCTACACAGCACTTATGAGGCCCATTCATGTTAACGTAATATTTTGATGTTGCCAAAACACCCAGAAAGGACGCCTAGCTGATGGCCAGGTAACGACCCTGACATCGGCACAACTTTCATCTTCACTTTCTAATATACTTTTGTGACTTGTTTTTGTGCAGGAATCCTTGACCAAGGTGAAGGTGTCTTGATCATATTCGAAGAGCCCCCAGTGGACAAAACATACGAAGCAGCCTTGGAAACAATTCAGAACATGAGCAAAGTCGTGGATTCACTTTACAACAAAGCCAAGAAGCTGACATAGGTAAAAATGATAATAATAATATTTGAGTTAGAGGAGGAGCATGGCTCTCCTGCTCTTTCTTTAGTCTCAACTGAATGTTGTTTCTTTGTTTCCCCCTCAGAGCAGATCGCCACGGCAGTGCGATGGAGGAACTGTGTGTGTTTGACCAGCGTGTATAACATTTTAAGAAGGGGACAAGGGAGAGCGACAAACAGTCCCACAAACTGCAACAAACAGGATTCCCCCATCAAACTCCCCCTCGTTTCCCTCAATGGACAATTTCATCACTTCTCTCGTTTGTTTGTTTTTTTTTTCCTCTTTAATTTTGATATCTCTTCAGGATTCTGTATAACACTCAGCGGCCAAATCAGGCCATCAGGGAATATTGTACAACCACAATAAAAGATTAAAAAGGTTTAAGAATACATATATGTTTATATCTGCTATAAGGTCGGGCTTACCCAGCTGACTCCACTGCAACCTCAAAGGTGCAACATTGACCTCTGTGGCCTCGGACTCTGCTGCTAACCGTGTACGCAGACACGAGGCTCTCTCCTCCTTCTTGTCCATATCTTTCAGAAGCACACTGTTCAGTTTTTGGAAGGTTGGGATACTCCTTGGGAAACTGAATTTTGGTCGAAGAGCTCCCCCTAACTCTGATTCTTTTGTTCCTCACCATATCGATGCCAACATTTAAGTCCCCACTGTATTTCAGATATGTATTAAACTCACTTTATTTGTTTTTGGTTTTGTGTTCTTGTTTTTAAAAAAAGAAAGAAAATCAGATGGTTGCCACATGTCTGCCCACCCTGGTTATGGAAGCTTATCGAACAGACAGGATGCCATTTCACCACTAGTGCCACTTTTTCGGCGCTTCTGTTTGCCTCAGTGTTTGGGTGCAATATGAAATCGGAGGGCAGAGGTGGAGATGTATTCATCGCCTCTGAGCGTCTGTGAGTTACCCCTGAGTGAGCAAATCTCCATTGTTAGTTCCTAGCACTAGTGTGGTATGCTAGTAACCAAACAATTTGTATGGTTTTGATTTGGTTTTGATTTTTTTTGTTTTTGTTTTACTCTTATAAAGACATTTTCAAAATAAATATTTTGTATTTTAAGGATTTTGTCTTGTCTCTTGCAAAAAAAAATGCTGATGGTAACTGGACGTGGTAACTTTACATTTGAGCACTCAGCTGTGATGTTTGTTTTACAGTACGAGGGTGAGGAGATGGGATTTACATGTTGCTAAGTGTCTTTGAAGTGCACTCCAGAATGGGAGTGTGACCCAGAAAATGTAACCAGACAAGTCAAAGCAAAGGTGAAGGTATCCAAGCAGGCAGAAGCCAATCTTAAAATTACCTCCACAAAAATACAAATGTTGATGCTATGAAATTCAGAATTCACCCAAGAGTCTCTTCCTTCTGCTGCTATATTTGTCACTATTTGGAAAAAAAAAGTCACTTCACGACAAAGGGCATTAAATCAATTTAATGGACAGTTTGGGATTGTCTTTTATTTTGATTTTTACACAAACAGCATGATGAGTACTCAATCCACTTGGCTTTGGACATTCTTTACAGTGTAAATGGCTGGGTTTATCACATGGGCATCTTTGACCAGCACCAGTAGATTTAATTCTACAACCCTTTTCCCATTTATCATAATACACTTTTCTTCACACCAGTGTTCAGAGAAGTGTCACAATCCTCTTTCTTCTTTTCCTTTCACACATAGAAGCACAAACGTCATGAAAAATGTAGCTGTCACGCCCATGTCCAACAAGACTTTCAAAACGTAAATATTCCATCATAAAGAGAAGTTTTTATGTCCTTTAATATTTCTCAAGCCTTTTACTGTGACCCCTTAGCATCCAACATAAAGATTTTACTTTGCCCTTTCATTTATTTTTATTTTATTTTACTGGCATGTTACATTTTAGAAATGTTAATGTTAATGTAGGTCTCAGTCATCCACAGGCTTCGTTTTTTAAAAATCAACAAAGTGCTGCTTGGTTTTGATGCGGATTAATTCTTCAAATATATTTCTAATTTTAATATTTAAAGTAATTCTAGCATAATTTAGTATTATTAATTTGTAAATTGGCTTCAGCTCAGTTTCTTTCCCTCTCTTTTTTTATGTCTCCATTTACTCATTTTTTACCTCACTAAAAAATTTACAAAGTGTGAAACATGGGTGATGAAACCAAGACTATTATTGCAACATTATTACATTTACCTAAATAAAGTACTTATTTATTAAATTTAGACAAAACATACCTTTTTTTTTAAAAGAAAAATGGGGAAAAAAAGATGTAAATGTAAATAGCATTTTACTTAAATCACAGACAGGGTTATCATATGTGCACTTATAGTATTATAAGTACAGGTTAAGAGATGTAATGTTAAGTCCAAATTTAATAATGACTTATTCAAAAGATGGGAGAAATTTGGAATTCTCTGTCCAATGAATGTGACATTTACCAAACCAGTCAGTTGGTGTATGAGCTGTATTTTCTGGTCATTTACAACAAAAATAAAAACTAGACTAATGAAAAAATAAAAATAAAACTAACTGAAATGATAGTGTACTCACAAAACTAAAATAAAAATACAGGAAATGTGTTAAGTTTTAGTCTGTCAGTTTGGACAATTTGTCAACACACCAAGCATTAGGAGACACTGAGAGGTCGGCAGCTGCTCCAATAAATGGGAGATTAAGTTTATGAACCCACTGAATGTTTGCTTTAAATTTTATACCCAAATGAGTTTTATCCTTTTTTTTCAACAATCTGACTATTAGGTTTTCAACATTATACAAAAAGAAAAGAACATATAGAATAAAATATGTATGAATGTCTACAAAACTCCTGCAATTTCTTAAAATAAATACATACATGGTGACAAGCTGTATTAAAACAACTGAAAAATTCTAACACACACATATACATAAAAAAAAATAGGAACACAAACAGCAACAATAAATAATATTAATAATAATAGTAATCATATTAAATGAAAAGGAAGAAGACAAAGAAAAATAATAATGATAATTTACATTGGGGGGCTCTATGTGACAGACACCTTTACAAGTCCTGCATTGCATACTGTGTATTACACTTACTGTGTATACAACGTTTTGTCACTTTACAAAGTTTTAGTAAGTTTTATTGCAGAGTTTGTATTTATGCTTCCTCCGTTATGTCCAAGCTTTATTCTATTGTAGTTTTCTCAGTTCTGAAACAAAAAGAAAAAAAAAATCCCATATACTCAGAAAAATCCCTGTGGTGCTCTCAGTGTGAAGCAGCTCTGGACTTTACACCCTGTGACATCACAAATTTGAGGTTTAGCACTATGGCTTTAGGATCTGGGAGACAATTATTCATGTTTACTACTATTTTCGGACTGTCTTAGACCAGGAGAATAACGTATGAATTTTAATAAATTGGCATAGTTCCCCTTCAAATCATGTCCCTGACAAATATCCTCCAAATTATAATAGTCAACTCAACTCATTTAAACTTTATTTGTATTGCACCTTTCATACAAACATGCAGCCCAAAGTGCTTCACATGGCAAAGTTGGAATGACACAGACACAAAACAATAAAATATTAAACCAACCAAATCAGAACAAACTTAAAAACAAGATAACTGAAATTCCATAGAAGTAAAAGAGAGTAAATAAATAAATAAATAAAATACAATAAAAATGAACAGGAGAATTAAAAGTAGGTGAAAATTAATGGTTAAAATTAAAAAATCAAGACTGTAATGTTAATCCACATTAAATAGAAAAAACTAAAAGCAAACAAAAAAGAAACATTTTAAACAATTAAAACAAAACAGAAAGCAGCTAACTCACTCTGGAAACTAACTGAATTGGAAACAGAAATTAAAAACGAAATGAAAACCGACATGTTGTCATCGGAAAAGTTCCCACACTCCCTGAACATTCCCCTGCACTTCCTGCTACGCGTCATGTGCGCGGTGACGTCACTTCGCGACGGCGGCAGATCCCGCCTCTGCACACGTCACTTTCTCATTTGTGCAGTTTTTCTGTCAGCGGAGCGTTTCTGCTGAATTGCACTTGAAGAAGGGTCAGAAAACACACCGAGATGAGCGGCCGGGTGAGTTTGTTTCAACTATATATTGTGATTTTAATACAGCACGAACAGACAACACTGAATATTAAAGCTAACGCGCACTTAAAGGCCTGGAAGCTTTTTTTAAACACGTAAAGTGAGCCAACACAGCACGAGCCTGTTTGGCAGAATCAGGTGTCATTCAAAACTTCGTAGGCAGCCCGGAAGAGGAATGGAGTATCTTATGACCACTGCTAGCATACAGTGTTGTCACTGCTCTGGCTGTAAATTAGTTATAATGTGTGTTTGAGCTTCCTGAAGTGTATTTCCAATTGTTTTGTTGACTTCAATATAAAACTGCTGCTCATGGCTGTAAATGTAGCTCCTGCTGTGACAGGCTGAATCAGTGATGGCTCATAAGTGTGAGGAAGGAAGTGCAGCTGCAGTGAATGTGTAAGAAGGAACAAGATGAACTGTCAGATAAACTGGACTGATGTTGAATGCTCTGTTAGATCCTTACATCAGTCGCCATTTTAAAGTAGCTGCAATGTAAACAAAGTGACAGTTCATCATAATGACACTTTGCAGCAGCTGTTTACAAAGACACACACCTCTCAGTTTATTGGATACACCTAATTTAAGGTTAACTATTGCAGTCTGACACAAAGTCCTGCCTTCATAGAGGTTATTATGGCTGAAAATAGTGAAAAATGTCCATCATAGTTTTCCAGAGCTTATTGTTGCTCCTCTAGATAACTTGGTTTGTAGGAACAATAGTCTAAAATCCAAAAATAGTCAGTTTATTATCACAGAAGGCTAATAAAAACAGTAAATATTCATGTATAAGAAGCTAGAGCCAGTATTTTATCTGTTTCCTATCTGTTGTGTTGAAGGTCTAGAGAAGTTTTTATCAGTGTAAAGAGATCACCATAGCAACATGCATGTCACAGTGGTTTTGTGAGAGTGTTCTCATGGTGAAGGAGAGTCTGGGAGCAAAGCTACAAGAATGCTGATCTACACAATCAGTCATGTACTGTGCATGAACATTTTCTGTATACCTAATATTTGCGCTCCTTTTTAGTATAAATGCAGCTGTTTACAAAGACACATAGTTGTCAGTTTTTTGGATACACCCAGTTAAAAGTAAACTATTGCAGTCTAGGCAAGGCAGCTTTATTTGTATAGCACATTTCATACACAAGGGCAATTCAAAGTGCTTTACAGAGCAATAAAATATGAAACATAATAAAGGATACAGGGAAGAATAAAGAGAAAAAGGGTGTAAAAGTAAACAATATTGATTTACAATTTTAAAAAATCACCGTTTAAAATAAGGTCGCAGTCATTACACAGTGAAATAGGCAGTATAAAAAAGGATTGTCTGGGAGGCTATAATATAGTTAACATCACCACAGGCCACAGTCTCCAAAATGACTGTGAAGTTGATTTAACACCTCTCTAAAAACAGTTGAAGCATTAACTGAACATTGTAACCTTGATGAAAGGCTGTTGTATTAGACTGTAAGTATAAGTTAGGTGTACCTAATAAACTGGTAACTTAGTACAGTTATGCACATTAGGTTCAATCTTTCTTACCGTTTAATGTGTATGTCAGAACAACAGTTTTCCTTTTAGGATACTATAATAAGAGAGTTGACCCTGATCATATGATCTCACAGATCCTGGGACTTTTCAGTGCCTTCTTTACCTTTTTACATTTGAGCTGATTAGATGGAAACAATGCAAGGAATGTCCTTTACACAATCTCTGGTGTGTAGGAAATACTTTAGATATTCTGTGTTGTTAGCATGAGTGATAGGCGATGGAGCGATTCATAAACAAGATTGTCTGTAGAGTCTATTTTCTTGTTCAAATAATTAGAGCTGCAAAATGAATATAGTTTGTCTCAAGATCAGGGTATAACATCAAAAACCATCAGCCAAAACATAAATAATACGTTTCAATTTTAATGTTTAATTTTTCCATTTCATTTTCACCTAAAAAAATGTTTTAAATAGTAATAATGTGATTTTTTAGGATGTTGCCCTACATGTGGAAAATCATTTGTCGGTCAGGGCATCTTTGTAGCACCACAATGTTTCATATATAATGATATAAATATTATAAAGTTGTGACACATTTTAGTTTTATTAAAAAATTACAGCTCCTGCAATTTGGATGTTGCACTTGTCCACTTTGCGATTTCTATGATATTTGTCTTTATTGTGCAGCCTTGATAAGAACCTTGGACAGCAACTTGACTGTGGTTTCTTTTCCACTTGCTGCCATCTAGATTTCTGTATTTTGCTTTTAAGTTTTTTTGTCAGCCCACATCCTGCAACAGGCAATATTATCTGTATCAACTGGCCCAAAAATCATCTCTGGAGCTCTGGTTAGTCTGAAATACTTTAAATAGGTAAAGTTGAATGTTTTTGAAATGTAGGTCAGAAAGTGATTCTCTGTTGGTTTCCTGCGACTCAATGAGAGCAGGTCTTTTTCTTAGAAAGGCTTAATTAGACTGGGCTTTTCTTATAACTTTGTATGACTGGATTGACAGTATCCCAGCAGATACTCATACTGAATTATTGTCTTTGGTATTATGTCTGTATTTGTTGATTTTAAACTTGATCCTCTGAGTATGAGGAGTTTTTTGACATGTGACACGGCTATTTACACAGCTTACATTTACACAGCTCATTAGGCCTGGCGTGTAATAGCCTATATACTAGGGGTGGGGATCACCAGAGGAACCACGATACGATATTATCATGATTCTTAAGTCACGTTTCAGTAATATTGTGATTTTAAATATGTGGGATATGCTGAGTATTGCAATAAAATAAATTGCAATTTATTACCTTTTATCAACTTTAAATTATGTCCTCAAAGGAAAACTTTGTCAGCACCTGTTTTATCTAATAACATCACGTTTTCAGTCTGTTTATCTCACTTCAGCCGTTTTTTTGCAGCAAAATGTATCTTATGACTGAAAAAGCAACTGATTCTATCAGTCTAGTAGGCTACCAAAGGTTTAATTTGTATTTGTAATATAATCTATATAACAAAAACATGAATACTTGGCACTGTGTGATGATATGATATATATATATATGCTGTTGATCCCCCCCCCCCCATACTGTATACTAATTACTGCCCTGCGTCACAGCCTTCTGTTATTGTCACCACTGAATTCCAGATTTATCTGTGAAGCGTACTCGATTTCTGTCAGCCTTACAACGACACTGAACAGTTACAGCTTGATTTCATCCTTATTTATTTTAACTGGTTCAGTCCAAACTTACATACTGGGAAGTTTTCTTTATTAATAGTCTTCTAGTCTCGTCAGTCTTGCCTGATCTGAGGCTCTTTGTGATCGACCACAAATACTGTATCTACTGACAGTTAGTGCTTTAATTTTTCTCCCATTTAAGTTGTTTAATGATGTTTTTTTTTTTTATTTAAAGAACATCAACACAAAAGACGAATACATAAACACAAACAAGTGTTCATTGTGTAACCGTTGAGGCCCAATAGAGGCTAAGCTTAACTGAACCTTTAGTTGATATTTCACCACAGTGGATGATGAACTTGCTTGCTTCACCATAGCTGTGGGGTGCTGTTTCACCCCTGCCAGCAGCTTATACTGCAGGTCAGATTGTAATCAAAGAGTTTTGCAACAGTCCCATGATGATTAGCTGCTGTCTGTCGGGTAGCTCAGTGTGAGGCAGTGGAAGCACATCTCTAATGCAGTGAGCAGATGTAGATGATCTGCCGCTGCTCTCTAATGATGTTTAAGCCCTTAACATCCAGTAAACCACTCCCATTTCATCTGAAGTAGCTTTGAGGTTGTTAAAACCACCTTCTTGTACACTGCGTGACAGTAGGGCTGTCCTGGAAATCAGTTTATGGGCATCGAAGCTTTACTGAGAAATATCACGATTATTTGAAGCTTTGAATGGGAGTTGGGGGTCATGAGAGGAGGACAGAAGTCTGGCATTTGGAAACATCAGTTTTCAGTTGATGCACCTAAAATAACCAGACAGTTACCCTCGTGTTAGCATGTGTTAGCATGTGTTAGCATGCAGGTTGCAGTAACATTAGCCATAAATAACAACTAGAAAGAATAATAGTTTGCTGGTCAGCTAAGCTGTTACTGACAGTAATCAGGTGATTTGCCAAGCTTGTTGTAGATTAATTGACCTTTTGGGTTTCACTTTTGCAAATTTTGAAACTATGCCAGATGCTTCAACATCTTGCTAGCATATCTGTAAACCTGTCACATGTGGTCAAGCTGTTCCAGTTTCAGAAGTGCTGAGCTGCTGGTGAGAAACGTTAGATCAGAGCGAGTCGGAGTCACAAAACTATCAATAAGTTTAAATGTCTTTGTCTGATAATAACTAAGAATAATTAATGTTTTTATTTTCATTTTAGTCACGTGACCATGTATATTTAGCACACCTAAAGGAGCGAGGGGTGAAACACGTTGTTCGCTGTCAATGAAATCTCAGTAATTCAGTTCAGTGTACGGTGGTTTATGTTTATGATTTTAACAAGTATTTTAATTGTGAAGCATGGCAAAGTAGTCACACAGACTTCTATAGAGAAGGTACCACGGCCCCTTTAAGGTACTAAACAAACCATACAAGGAAGAAAAAGCACTTCCGTATACAGTCTCATGGTTATTGTAGTGCTTGCACAGTGCACCTTAGCTAATCACCCCTTCTGTAGATGACATCTTTGGTTTCCAAATCCTTTCAAATTCCTCCAGTCTGTCATTAAGGGTATATCGGATCCTCTCCAGGTGGAGGGTATTAGTCAGTGTTGCTTTCCAAGCTGTACATCACTTTCCTTGCAAAACAGGACGGAAAGTTTCTTGGCACAAATGAGACCATAGGACAGGAAATGTTGTTTTTTAGTTTCCTGATACACCCAGTGTAACCAGCAGCACTGGGTCTGGACTTATTTGTAATTTAAAAATCATTGAAAAGAATGAAAATATTGTAACTCAAAATTCTTGTAACTTGGGGAAGAATATTTAACGTTGATGCATAATGACTTATGTTGGATTACTGTTTCATAATTTACGGGCATTTGGGGTTGGCAAATGCGTATAGGCTATATATATTTTAAAACTGTGGTTCCCAATTGGTGCGTCCCAGTCAAAAGCGGGTCACAGGTCAATTCTGAATGGACCACAAGTGACTCATGAATTTGTCACGTTTGTAAAAAAAAACATGATTTATTTATATTTATTTGTATAGTGAATTTCTGGCACAGAAGTTTTATTTTGAAGTGCTGTTTTTTGCTGTAGAGTGAGTGACTAATGGACAGCTACTTTACAGAGACAGCAAACCAGCTCGATGGCATGGCCAAACGCAAATATGACACTGAATATTTTAACTTTGTGGACCTTGAACTGATGACTGAGGAGAAATTTGGACCCTGTGGCTGGACCAGCTGGGAACCTCAGTTTTAAAACATTCAGCATTCAAATACTAATGAGGATGCCAAATCAAAACTTAAAAAGCACCAAAGGATTGCGGTCAGCCCTACTTGACTGTATCTGATATATTCTGGGATGAGCTCATCATTGAAGTCAGACAATATGAGAAATACTATAGAAATATTTTCGTGTCTTGTGCATATTTTATACCCACTGCCCCAAAAATCAGCCTGATATACTTGGTATCTTTGGAAACTGTAGGAGCTGCACAAGGATTTAAAATGTGGGTTTGTTTGAGCAATGTCTAGCTGCATAGCATGATTTTGTAAAGACTGTCTGACTGACATAAAGAGGCCATGAAATAGGATCTTGCCAAACTTTATCCATGAGCTTTAAAACCTGAGACGTGACTGGCTGTAAACATGAAGGAATAATTTTCATAAATTAGGAAGGCTAAGCAGACCTAACTTCTAAAAAAAATCAATGAGAATTCAATAGGTCGACTGTGTGCAGCACATAATGATGTCTCTACCCGAGCAGTGTTGAATGTCTCAGATCCAATTGTTCCACAGTATGGACGATCACTGCAGTCCATTATATTGTATAGTAGACACAAGAGGAGCCTCTGCAGCACCGCTCTGTCTGCTCCTTTTGTGTGTTTGACTGTACTTTATTCACATTTACTCACCCTCTACTGAAACAAACGACAGTGGACGTGAGCAGTGCTAATGAAAGCTGTTACATGACCTCAGTGGTTGTTATAGACAGAGGAAGCTGAGTTTACGCTTGACATTTAAACATAGAATAGAGTCAGAATTTAAGGAGCATCAGCAGCAGTTTCCTGTGTGCTGAGGGTCTACAGAGTTTTTATCAGTGTAAAGAGATCACCATGGCAACATGCATGTAATGGTGGTTATGTGAGAGTGTTCTCATGGTAAAGGAGAGTGGGAGCAAAGCTGCAAGAGAGAGCTGACCCACACAATCTTCCTTTCTCTGTAGATGTACAACTGTGTTGAGATCACACTGCATACGCACTGTAAACACTGTGAATTATTATCCTTAACTGTCACAGTATGTCAGCTGTGACACGAGCAGGTCATGTGCTGGATGTGAGCATTTTCTGTATACCTAATATTTTTGCTCCTTTTTACTATGAACTGTGAATCATATCATTGTCTAAAAGTTGAAAGAAAATAGCTATTAGATGACTAAAAAGGGACCTTGCAAGCAACCTTGGAGTAGCAGCTTTCAAAAACCCACATCAATTCAAATACTGTCATAGATATTACCTCCTGGATAGAGTCACGAGCTGTTTCCATGAATGTATTTTTATGATTATTATGAAATATTGCATTAGAAAATTGAAGCAAACTGAGCGAGTTCAAGTATCTCAAGGTCTTGTTTATGAGTGAGGGTAGAATGGAGCCCAAGATGGCTCTCACGGCTTCTGCAGTGATGCGGGTGCTGCGCCGGGCCGTCGTGGTGAAGAGGGAGCTGAGCCTGAAGACAAAGCTTTCAATTTACTGGTCCACCTCAGTCCCAACCCTCAGCTATGGTCATGAGCTCTGGGTAGTGACTGAAAGAATGAGATCGCGGATAGGGGGAGGAGTCAGACACCTGGAGGGAGCTCGGAGTAGAGCTGTTGAGGTGGTTCAACATCTGATCAGGATCCTCCTGGGCGCCTCCTATTAGAGGTGTTTTGGGCACATCCCACTGGTAGGAGGCCCCGGGGTAGACCCAGAACATGCTGGAGGGATTACACATCTGGTCTGGGCCTGGGAACGCCTTGGGGTTCTCCAGGAGGAGCTGGAAAGGCATAGCTAGGGAGAGGGACGTCTGGGGTGCTTTGCTCGGCCTGCTGCCCCCGCGACCCGGCCCCGGATAAGGTGATGAAAATGGATGGATGGATGGATTAGAAAATCTGTATGAAAACAACAACATTCAATTAAACAAAAAAAAGTTTCTACACTCACTTGAGGTGTTTTTGTTTTTGTTGTTGTTGAAGAGGTGATACAATAAATGGGAGATATAAACGGCTTCGCTGAAAAAGTTTTGATCTAGGAAACATTCGACTCATGACTGATCAGCTGTTACCGCTATCGATGTCTTCCTGGAAGCTCCCATAATGACACAAGAGGTCTTCGTTTCCAGACAGCGTGAAAAATGGCCAGTATCAGCTGATATGAAAGAATAATGAAAACTTGCAAAATTGAAACAAGTTTTTGGAGACCTCTCTCCATTTTTCTCCTGAGTTAGATGGTTAAGGCAACTTGTTTTATTCCTGGTTCACAACCTCTTCCTACATATTGTTAACCCAGGGTTAACCGGTGATTCACACCACACCTTTACTAGCCCTGGGTTTAATGTCAGCTGAAACACCTAACTTATGTTAACACTAAAATTCTGTTGTTTACTTAGCTTTGTTATACACTGGCAACTTTTAGTCCTGGATTAAGACCATTTTCAGAGGATAACTCCTTCAGCATGGCCAACAAGCCTGAGGCGAAAGTCAGGTTTAGCCCAGTTGGAGTGTGTCTGGATTGTGCCAGTGTAAACACTTTCAAACACAGCTTCCTTAGCTTGGGCCTAAGAGCAGTGTAAAAAGCCTCTTTTGTTTCCTGGAAGAGTACGGCCACACATAAAGCGCAGCCTACACCGCCAACTGCTGACAAAACCAAGCTTTGCAGAGCTTCTTTTTTTTTTTTTTAATTCAAAAGTTGGATCACAATTCACGTCAGCATTTGAATGAAAACACGCCTGGTGTTTATATTTTTCTCTGTTTTTTTTTTCAGATTATGCAAGCGGCTCGTTGCCCGACAGACGAACTGTCGTTGACCAACTGTGCCGTCATCAATGAGAAGGAGCAACAGTTTGAACAGTGAGTGGGATCCCCTCTGGAAGAACAGTAACATCTGGGTCGACTCTTTCTGTATCTTTCTTAATCCTTTTCCTCTGTCTCCTGATCGTTCATCTCCATGCAGACATGTGACTGTGCGCAACTTAGCCCACAAGTATGTGTTCACCTTGAAGACACATCCCAGTGTTAACGCCGGGACCATCGCCTTCAGCCTGCCACAGGTAGGTTTCACTGTTTAAGGGCTGAATGTTGCCCACCACCTGTTCTTAGTGATTACTGTGTGGCCTGATGGTGGCTGTGCATTGCTGCTAAACTGTTTTCTGCAGATGTCATCCAGAGTGATTGGTGCTGTGAGACAAAATAAATAAAAATGTTTCTTTTGGGATGTATAGCTTAACAGTATTCTTCAATGCTTGATGTTCTTAAAAACATGAGATACCTCTGTATCTATTTTTCTTGTCTAATTCTTTAATTTAAAGGTGATTTTCCTTTCCAAGTGATCTCCACTATGTTAAGACTTTCTCTAAGAAATGTGATGGCGTCTTGTGTGTCTGTGGGCTCTTTGCATGGACCTCTTCGTTTGTCTCAATCTGTCTGTTACTGCTTTTTCCTTTTTTGCTTGCCTGTCTCTGCCTGCTCCTCCTCCGTCTTTATGGCAGCCACAGCGGCACACAGGTACTACTGTAACCTCCTCAAGATGGTCTTATTTTACCACAAAAATTCAACAAGTGCTATCCATTGGTTGTTCCACTCTTGTTTGGTATGGCAGCCATCTTTGGTCGCCATCTCAAGAATACAGGTCGTGCATAAAAGTTGTGAACTGACCCTGAAATATGTTTTGAATGTAGATTTTGCATTTTAGTATAAAGAAGTGTTGTGAAATAAGACCACGTTGCAGAGGAACGTTGCACTGATGTCTCTGAGACTCGTAGTGTTGTTAATTTGAAGTCTATGATAACTTTGTTCTTCTGGAAACTGTAGTTGTGTTAATGAGGGTTAAATGGTAACCAGTTTGCCTTTTCCATTGCCGTCATGTGTCCTAATACAGAATAAAATGATGACACATAAAACTAAATCAATCACTTGCTTTTGCTTCTTTACAGAGAAAATGGGCCTGGCCTGTCGATTGGACAAGAGGTTGAAGGTAAACTTTACGTTTGTAACATAAGACTGGTAATTTTTTATTTGTTACACCCACTACAGGTCTGTAGCATATTAAATGACAGGAAATGAGGTAAGGGAGAAACAGGATTGACCCCCCCAACTGTCACTTACAAGGCAGAGTTTAAGTTCCAACGTCACACCGGCGCACACTGAAATCAATACATCTTGCACTCTTAAATGCTAACACCGTTCCAAAGTTTCCACACATGATTATCTTCACTGCAAACAGTTCAACCTCGGCACAGCTGAAGCCTGCCCTGACTGTCTGACTGGGTGTAACCTAAACGAATTGTAATTAATTGGGGAAGCAGGCAGGTTAAACAAACAAACAAACAAAAATTAAAGAAAGAAAAGTAGTCCGTCTCAAGGGAAACACCCATATCTCTTTGCCTGTCACCAGCTCACGTGCCAGGGCGAATTAGACAAAGGGTACAATCAAACCAGTGGTTCCCAACTGGTGGGTCGTGGGTCCACTCTGAATGGACTGCAAGTACAGTACATTTTTGGCACAGAGCTTTTATTTTGAAGTGCTGTTTCCTTTTGAAGAGTGAGTGACAAACGGACAAATACTTGACACCGCAAACTTACTTGACAACAAGGCCAAACGCAAGTGTGACGCTGAATGTATTAAACGTGTGGACCTTAAACTAATGACTAAGACGAAATCTGGACCCTGTGGCTGGACCAGCTGGGAACCACTATTTTAAAAAAAACGAGCTTAGTTTCAGTGATTATACACCAATAAAAACATTAATCCCACACACTGGTACTTTAAAGCAATTAAAGCAACCTGTCTGTTTTTTTCTGTGGCAAAATTAAGCAATTATTTAAGTAAACATCAGTAATAATTTTGACTTGCCCAGCTGTTTGCAGGTAAAGTTAATTCATGTTACTGGTTGCTATTGGTAACAGGTTGTCCGTCTCTCACATGTAACTACAGGCTGCACATGCTTCTTATTGTTCCACGACGTCCTTTCAGCCTTTTGTGATGGCTGCTATTAATTTGTCATCCATTGATTAGCAGTTCTTGACAGTCTTTCTCTTTTATCACTGAATGCCTTTTGAGTCACAGACACCTCGCCGCTGTAGAAACGCAAGATCATCATCATCAAACCCACCGCTCAGACTTTGAAGGATTCATGCAACTTACATGTGACTGACTTTAAAGGCTGCGGCCTTTCTCTCTGCCAGAGAAACATCTCCCTGTGCTGACTTCTGATGGTCATATCCTACACTGTTACTAATTATATGTGGGGTTAAGGGGTTTAGCTATTATTTAGGTGTCATGGTGGGTGGAGGGAGGGAGACAGTATAACAATATGGGTGGGTGGCGTCACTGCACATCTGTCTCAGAGGCTGGCCAGCATCCAGAGAAAATGAAGACCTGTTCTTTGATAAAAGTATTTTTTCTTAGCTCCCTGAGGCCAAGTAGTGCCCAAAATGATGGGCGCTATTATGATAATGTCTGCATATCAGGAGTAAAAAGGGAGGAATGAAAATATAATCCACTGAGTAAAAAAAGCCTCATGATATCTTAATCTTTCTTGACATGGTCTTGAAAAAAAAACAGCAAAGCCATGGTTCTGTAGGAATAAAAACTGTGTTAAAACTAGGTTTGAAACCGCAGTCAAATTTAGGATTAAAGGGCATAAAACAAAGTCTTTAGAGAGATCAAGACCAAGGTTAAAACAATGGATGATAGCAGTCTTAAAACCAGTGATAGAGCTGTAACAGCCAGTGTTAAAACAAAGGATAAACCAGGTGCCGAACCATGCTTATACAAACTAGGAATGACTATATTTATACCCAAAATAAACTATGGTTAGACTAGGAAAAAATGTGTTAAAACCAAACTTAAAACCAGATATAAACTAAGGTTATAATCAGTGAAAAAGCTGTGTTAAAACCTGCGTTAAACTCTTCCACTCCACAGGGATGCCGGCTGTCCTCGGCTGACATTACTGTTGTTCAGAGGCTGTAGTGGGCTGAGTTAGTAAGCTAGAGTGGCATCATATGAAACTAGAAGGACCTAAGGAATCCATCGGTTCCATGTCAGCTGTTTCCAGAACAGAAGTGCTCACATCTCTAAATATCAAACATGTTTGACATATGGAGATGTCTTGGAGGTCATGTTTGAAGGTTTTAGTGCCTTAATGTGGCCTTTGGTGGAATTTTTAAACATTTTTATTAATTCTGTTAAAAATCATTACATTTAGCACCAAATCTTAATACATAACTGAGATATGTAATACATAATACTTCCTCATAATGTTCTCAAACCTTAAAAGTTTGAATAGGCGCCTGAATAAAACACAATGTTTATTACAGATTTTTTACTAGAAAACCTTCCCAGCTTTCAGATAATTTATACCACTGCTATATGGCAAACACTGTTGCCTTGCTGTCTCCCCCTTAAGAATCCCTCTCACCCTTAAAACAGACAAAAATGGGTCTATGGTAGTGAAGGTTGGAGTAGAAGAGGATAAAACCAGATATTACCCATACCAGTTATACCCAGGAAAAAAACAGTGGTAAAAGCAGAGATATACTATTTTTATTATTTGGTCAAAGAAATACTCTGTGTCCTTTATTTTGACCAACCATATTAGAATATCTGAACATTTAAATTCTGTAATGGATCGAATGTTTTCAGCAGTGTCTCCTGGTAACTGTGATATGAATAATGTAACAGGACTGTGGATGTAATTTTGGTAATTACCTGACAGCAGTGGAATTATCATGCCAATCTGGAGGAGAGCCATTTACAGTAAATCTCATTTTCATAATGAGACATCAGCAGCAATTTGAAGACATTCAGACAATTTAGAAAGGGCACCACAAATCATGTCAGATTCAGGAACTGCCTGTTGTGTTGCTGATTTTGTTTTTCACATTAAAGCATTGGAGGAATCAATGTTTGATTACAACAGCCTGCTAACAAGGCGTTAATTGATCTGTTAACCACTCTGAATGAACTAATGAGCTCAGACCCTGCTGTTTTGTTGGTGTCTAATTGAACATAACGAGACCATAAATGTCAGAGATAGTGGAGATGACAGAGCTGTGTGTGATAGTCAATGGTAATGGGGGAAACAGAGCTTTCTGAAGCACTCAGTCACTGTGGAGTGTTGAAAATGGTTCAATGTGTCAGTGTTTGATACTGTCAGAGATGGCGACATCTGCTGCCCAAACCCTGGGTACTGCATTTGTGCAGATGCTAAATGTTGTAAGTAGGGCTGCAACGATTAGTCGACTAATCGATGACTAATCGACTATTAAAATAATCGGTGACTATTTTAGTAGTCGACTAATCGGTTTGAGTCATTTTTCATAGAAAAGTACTATAAAAGTACCCCAAAATACTCTTATTGCAGCTTCTTATGTTCAAATATTGGCAGCTTTACACACTCTCCCATGACAGTGAACTAAAACCCTTTGGCGTGAGTACGAAACAAGACATTAGATGACATAATTTTTGGGTTTGGGAGAGACAGACTGACATTTTTCACCATTTTAACACATTTTTCGATAAAATGACTAGTTGACTAATGAAAGAAATAATCGACAGATTAGTCGACAATGAAAATAATCGTTAGTTGCAGCCCTAGTTGTAAGCGGTGTTACTGCTCTCATTATTGTTACGTTATTCAGTAAAGCTTGTATCATAAAAACTGTAAACAGAGTCTATAGCTTTGTTTTTAAAGGTCCAGAGTTTAGGATTTAGGGCCATCTATTGGGAGAAAGGAAATATACTATTCATAACTATGTCTTCATTTGTGTATAATCAACGTCACCATCAGCCTCCGAGGCTGGAAGGTTTAACACCACCCCAGAGGAGGACAGAATTTGTTTGTTGTGTAATTTAGGTGAAGTTGAGAATTAGGTTTTACTGTCATGTGTATGAAGACATAAGGGATGTACTTATGAGTGAGATGACCTCTATTCATGTTGATTTCTTTTGGCTGGATAATCATTAGAAATGTGAGTTTTGTTTCAGAAAGGTAACCTCGTTTGTGCCTGAATTTCTTTGCCAGGCCTGAGATAGTTGGCAGAGTATTCTGTTTCTGGACTGAGCAGATAAAGCACATGTAGTTTTGATTGTTACTGCAACATTATTGTATTTCCAGCCCTTAAACTCTGCTCTAATCTGCAGTTTTAAACTAACACGCTCTGAGAAACTCCCTGTACACTACCTGCCCAGCACCAAAGAGCAGAAAAACAACATTAGCATCTAGCTTGTAAAGAACTCCACTTCATGGTCTGACTCGGCTCAACTTAACTCACTCTTGATATCAGGTCCTTTTCTCTATTCCATTTCCAAGTCTTTAAAAACAAACAGTACGACCTTAAACTCAGACCTAGCACCTAGATGTCGCACTAGTTGTGATCTCTTTGACCAATCAGTGGTCTCCAGTGTTTCAACTCCACCTTCTAGTATCACTTCAGCTCCCTTTGAGCTTGATCGATGAGGTACCAAAAAACTCTGTCCACAACTTTTGCTAATGGAAAACAAAAAATGAGTCGAGAGATTAATAGAGCCGTGCTGTGCCACGCATTGAGAATGCGGCATAACAGCCAAAGAGCCAAATACTTTCTCAGGAGTTGGTGCAGAGCTAACTCCAACTGAATCTTAATCTGCTGCGTGTGTACAAAGGCAACTGTTTGCCAAAACAACTTTAAAAGCTGATAATATGTCAGATGTGCTTTCAGCTCGATCCTCCTCCTCCGAGTGGCCACAAAGATCAATTAATGCAGCTCTTATTTTAATCAGACAGCGGTACAAAGGGAGAAAGAGGACGTATTCTCATGAGGATGTGCAGGAGGAACAGGGCGACTGGCCAACTGTTTGAGTTACTTGACTTTGAGGAGAACTTTTAGTCCTCTCAGAAATAATCCAGATGTTGTTGTGTGAACTACAACCCTCACCACCTGTTGTTTTTTCTCCCCCATAGTAACAAACTACAAGTTCGACAAGTCCAAGCAGTGTATAAGCACCATGACAGTGGAAATTGACTTCCTGCAGAAGAAGAGTGTGGACAGCAACCCGTACGACTCAGACAACATGGCCAGCGAATTCATCCAGCACTTCAACAACCAGGCCTTCAGCGTTGGCCAGCAGGTGCTTTTAGGGGTCATTAATGTGCCAGTCTGAACGCTCACTAGAACATAACAAACTGAGTTAAATGTAGAATTTAGAGGAATTACTGACATTACTATTTAAATTTTAAGTTCATGAAAGAATGAACAAAATAATGCGACTGTCCTTCACAGTAAAACCACAAACATGCTTTTAAATTCCAGCAAAATGGAGTGTTTCAGTTGTTTTGGTTTTGTTTAAGTTAGTAATTTTAGCTCGTCCTGTCGTAGTCCACCCATGTTCTGTTTGTTTGGTGTGATTAAAAGTTTTTTTTGTCCTTATTTCATGAACCTCACCTTGCTCTCTGCGTGTGTTTTGTTTTCTAGCTGGTGTTTAGTTTCTGTGATAAGCTGTTCGGCCTGCTGATAAAGGACATGGAGGCCATGGACCCCAGTATCCTCAGGGGAGAACGTGGCTCTAACAAGAAACCAAAGGTATCTGGAGAACCATCTGTCACTATCCCATGATGTTCATGATGTTCTGTATCATTAAAAGCTTTCAAACATAGCATGGAAATAAATTATTTAAATGATCACAATTAATTTACACATCATGTAGCTGATGTGTTGCAGCTGAAGTTAACCTGAGCGTACTGTGTCCTGAATGATTTACATCTTCATTGTTTCTCTCCTCAGATTGAGATCGGTTTGTTGCTGGGAAACAGTCAGGTGATTTTTGAGAAGTCAGAGACCTCATCCATGACCCTGGTCGGTGAGTGACAACAATACACAAGAGCACTTCATCTCAAGTAACGACAGTATGGCTAGTTAGATAGTTCAGAATCTTTTGTGGTCTAATCTCAATTTAACAGCCAGTACGAATGTCGAATACAGTCACTAAAGCTGACATGATGATGACAGGTAGTGAGCTCCTAAAATCACTGTAAACCTCACATCTGTTTATGAAGAAAGAAGTGTTTTTATATTCAGTTTTTATAGCAATTCTTTATAAAACCACAAGGGGGCACCCTTCACACACTTTGCTCAGCTTGTGTTTCCTCTCATTCCCAAGCCCAGCTCTGCCAATAGTCACTTTATGGTCAGTTCACCTTCATAATGAGGTGTAAATGTAAAATATTCTGGTTATATGCAGTCAGAAACAAAGCTGAAATGTGTCTGTTTCTGTGCATCACACTGACATACACCATTTTGACTACTATCTCTGTTGACTGTATTACACATGTTCTTTTTACACTTAATACTGAGAAGTTTTGCACATTTTCTGGTCAGTATTTTGCACATTCCTGCACAAAATGACAATGTCTAAAACTGTGCAGCTCTGTCATTTTAAAACATATATTGTACTTATTTTTCATAGTATTCTTTTTACACTTTGATGGATTTTTTTAATCCTTTATTAATGTTCCTTGAATTTTTGCAGTACTTGCTTTTATTTGTATTTTTTCTGTGCTCATTGTTATCAAAACACCAAGGCTAATTCCGTGCAACTTACTTTGCAATAGAGTTGGGAATCGTTCACATTTTAACTGATATTAGTACTTGGAATTTGGTACAGATACCCAACAATACATTTTTTCAGTACTTTACTCTCCTTGTAATAACAAAAGGGTAATTTCAGTTAAAAAATACGTTTCCAAATTTCAGCAGCTGGGCAAAATAAAGGGAGAGTCTGTGGGGTTACAGGTCAGAGCAGAGTGTGCTGCTCTGTGGCTCTGTCCAGATTCAGCACACTCTGCTTCACCTAGGATGCAAAATGTAGATAACTATATTTACTCGTGCCTTTTGTTGGGCATAGACTTTGCGTTTAAGTATGTATTGTTGAAACAAATAGACTTGAGGCCCTAACCCTAACCTGTCCTAAATCTGTTCTCTCTGTGTCCAACCCTGCTTGGCCATAAACATGTTTCTGATTCTGATTCTTATTGTGAAAATCTTAAAACATACCTCATCTAAAAGACAAAGCTACTGCACCATATTTATTTCACTGCAAACAATCATTTTGGGACTCAAAATAAGTCTTGTAACATTCTCTTATAATTTTCAATTAAAAAAACCCTGCTGTATACAAACTGTAAGAGTAGATGGAAGTGTGTATCCAGTAAATAATTATAAAATATGATTGAATTCATGTTTGTTTTTGTGTCACCCCTCCAGGGAAAGCCAAGACCCGAGAGTCTCGCCAGTCCATCATCAGCCCAGACTGGAACTTTGAGAAGATGGGTATTGGCGGCCTTGACAAGGAGTTTTCTGACATCTTCCGTCGAGCCTTCGCCTCCCGAGTCTTCCCTCCAGACATAGTAGAACAGATGGGTGAGTTTCCCTCCTTGTCTTTATCCTGCCATCTCTTATTTATTTGTTTGTGCCTGTTCTTACATGTTTTTTAGTCTCGCTGAGAGTCAGATGATGATGTCATAAGACTGTCTTTGTGGTGAAAAGAGATGCACTTCCAGATTTTTTCAGTTATGATCTGATTCTGATCTGTGAATTTGGATATCTGCTAATACTGATACTAGAGCTCTCTTTGCATAAAACTTTCAGTGCATTGCAATTCTGCATAACATTGAAATTTATTCCAAAGCAATTGATTAGAACTGTAGGTAAAGTAGCTTCACACGCAAACAGGTGTAGGAGCACAAATTGCTATGGACGCCTCTTTAATGTTTTGAAAAAACTTCAAAACATGAAGTGGAAACCAATGCATTATTAACTACTAGTAAGTAGATTTCTGTACATGACATCGGAAATAATAAGAGAATTTCAAAAAGTGCAGTGACAGATTGAAAACTCCTTCGTAAAGTTTTTCAAATTTTCAAGTTTTCAAAGAAATAAAAGTGTAGGTACTGTGAAGAGAAATGAATATCTACACCATCAAAAACCCTATCAATAAGTTAAAAACAACCAGGGTTGATCATTTGCTGTCATTACCATGCAGATTGACCCAATCTTGAGTGGTCAGAACATTTTCATTTTCACATTTTTATCTGTGATTTTTCTGACAGTCTTGCTGCTTAAGTGTGTTTCAGAAGTCTTTTGCTCAAGCACAAATCTCATTTAAGTGGATGTGAGGGCATTTTCTCAATGAGCTCGATGTTAAAAGAATACTACACCTGCAGAATGACCATTTGTGTATCAGTTACTCACTGCATGTCACTTTGAATTTGTGAGGGAAATGTTTTCTTGCATGCCTCCACAGTAAACAGAAAATTGGAAAAAAAAGATGGACATTGTTCATGAATTAAGGCCATTAAGGACTGTGTTTAACAAAAGCAAAACTATATCAAAACATTCAATGTTGAAGCCTATCCCAGCTGACATTGGGTGAGAGGCAGGGTTCACCCTGGACAGGTCACCAGACTATCACAGGGTTAACACATAGAGACAGACAACCATTCACACTCACATTCACACCTACGGACAATTTAGAGTCACCAGTTAACCTGCATGTTAGCACTGCTCCACCTTGCCGCCTGTGTCAAAACATCCGTTTACAAACTCTCACACAACTCATGTAGTACAATCCAAGCCTCATTTTCCCAGTCGTATGCTCAGTACTTTACAAACTCATGCAGTGTCACTAAAAACGATGAAACATGTCAGTAAAATCAGTCTCATGCACGGCCGAGTGGTGTGGGACTTGCACGTGTGTGAACTCTGCTCATGCTGAGTTCATATGCACATGCTTGGTTAGGCACACTCTGGGCGCGCTACTCATAAAAGTAGTGTTAAATTATGAGGTTTTAATGAAAGTGCATGTGTTTGGGAGGTACTGAACACACAACTGGGCAAAATGACTCTGTTTTGATATAGTTTTGCTGTTGTTACCCCAGCGACTTCAACTCATAAAGAATATTCACCTTTTTTGGATTCTCCGTTCACAGTGGAGAAATGCAAGAAAAATAAACTCTTCTTCACAAATTCAAAGTAGCATGCATTGACTAATCGATATGCAAATGGTCATTTTTTGGTGAAGTATTGTTTTAACAGTTGTAAAGAGCAGAAAAAAGGAGGTGAAAGCACTGTTGTCTCTATCTGAACTGGTGAACCCATCAGATCTTTAATACCTGCCAAATGTATAGTCTTTGTTTTCTGTTACAACATTCAGCTCGTATTTAATCCTTAAATTAATGTTATGGCCAGCAGAACTTTGAATAATTCCTCTGAAGAATGTATCGTTGCCTGAAACGGTAAAACTCAACAAGCAACAATTAGCAGACAAGGTCCTCCTGTGCTTCCTCGACCATGACTAAAGACCCTGGCATCCTCCGACAGTGATCCCTGCGCACACTCATTAATAGATCTTTGACAGCTGTCAGATCACTACGATGATTCACTCTGCAAAGGCCATCAGGTAGTCTCCTTTGTGACTCACACAGAAACCCTCCTTTCCCACACACAGTCACTCACATCAGTCCTAATCTTTGCTCCCAGACCCAGAAGTCTTGTGAAAACCTGTTGTAAAGACCTCTGAGCTTGGCAAACACACATTACTAAGATCTGGTACACATACCCACAGCACTGAGGGCCTGTGGCAGCGTCCAGCAATGTGTGAGCTGACCTTTAGCCGGGTGTTTGTGTGCAGGAGTCGGCCTTTGGCTGTGGCCAGCTGGCTGCTGTAATGAGATGGCATGCCCTGATAGAGCATCCAGCTAAAGGTAAAGCTGTAATTGGCAGGCACGGGGAGCAGGTGCTGACAGAGAGGTGGTGTGTGCTCCGTGTGTACGTTGCACATTTTGTGTGTGCGGTGGAGCAAAAGTTAGAAAGTTTCACCTTGTCTCCCCTTTGCTCCCGGAGAGGTGATGCAGACAGACAGAAGCTTCAGCGCTTTCTCTCCCAAACACAACACAACCACATAACTTTCCCCCCCGCCTCGCTGGAGAGGCCTTCCCTTCTTCCCTCCACCCCCACCTGTCATCCCGGCTGCTTTTCCTTCAGCAGGCCCAAATGGCAGCTCAGATGGTTATCTTGGGCCTCTCAATTAGTCTGGGCTAAATGTCATTAAGCAGGTGCAAAAGGCCACTAAAGGAGCTACACTGTAAACTTGGTTGAGTGGAGAACTCGCAGACTCCACACTTGGTCTTTATAGAGAAGAAATAAAACAAAAGAAATCAGTGGAGCTGCGATGAGAGAGGCTGGAATAACTGTACTGATTATTCTGCCTTCATCTCCTACTGCCACATTTGGAATAAACTCATGGCTGAACAAATCTGAGGCACTTGTACTTTTCTTGAGGATTTCCATTTTATGCAACTTAATACATCTATTCCACTACAATTAGTTTTCAGATTACAGTTTTTCATCCCCTTTCTGTCCAGTGAAGACCATCTGTGTGCTCCAATACCTGTACTACCATACTGTATAACAGGCTAGGAAAAGATTTAGTATGTCCCAAACCAGTATGCCAAAAATACCAGGATGTTCTACTACAACCAGTCCAATTTTGTAGTTTGCAGGCCAGCAAGCTTTTCTGGCTATTCTGACCCACAATCCTCTGTGCAGACAATACATCACATCCACTGCACAAAATTAAGTAACTGATGACCAGGTCGAATAGTAATAATAGGAATACTAATCATTTTGATAAACAAAATAATCATAAATATCACAAACAAGAGGACAAAACTCTAAACATCTCTCTCTAAAAAGAAGGTCAAAGTTTAGGGTGTGATGTTCTGAGAAAGTATGTCCTGATCGTGTTCATACTGCATGCAACAGTACACACTTTTTAAAGGCAGCTGCAGCACCTACTAAATGTAGAAGGAAAAAGTATGCGATTAGGAACGCACCCCATGTGTCTCCAGATGTGTTGATGTTGAATGTTTGTGATAAACTGAAGGATAAAGTGTTCCTTTATGTGCTGAGAAAATTATTCTTAAGTTCAATAAACTCTTTAAAACCGTCTCAGATCAGCTGGAGAATGCATCGTCACAAAGCTGAAAACAGGGCTTTTTTGACACCGTGAAGAGCTGACTTTTTAGAGTTATGATGATGGTAGAATATGACTCATTGCTGTAGATTAAACTCTTCAACAGTACATAAAGGAGTTAAAATGAGCAAAGCTTAAAACATCTACAGCAGTAAAACACAACATAGACATTAATGCAACAGTAATATTCATCCAAAATCAGATAGAGAACACTGACAGGTAGCATTTTACTGCACTATGAGAACTTTAACTTTTCATATGTTGAGCTCATTCTGCTGCTAATACATACTCGTACTTCAATAAAGTTTGAAAATGCAGGACTTTTACTTGTAGTGGAGTATTTCACAGTGTGGTCTGAGTACTTCTTCCACCCCTGATTGTTTGTGAGAGTTAAGTCTGGACACTGAAATCTCCCGATACAAAAACTGTTAATTATCACAAACACTGTGAGACAATAGATTCATGGTTCATGTGTACAAGGAAACATTTTATAATGAGCACACACTTTATCAAAGCAACATAACATTGACTCAGAGCCAGTTAATGATTACACAGAACAAACCTTTAAAGAACTGCATTCACTGGAGGAATAATTTATCCAAGAAGTCACTGAACCATCTTTTAATGAAGTAAATAACCCTGCGTGATATTGATTTTCTTTATATTTCAGAAATATAGCATCTCACTTTGCTTCATGGGTCACCATTGCATCTTCTCATGCTCATTATTTCATATCCACTGCCAATAATAAACCAGTGGGCTGAGGAAAAGGGACCAGAGCCTATAGTTGTAAGAAATGAATACTGCTGCTTGATTATTATATCTGAAACATTGGATTAAAAGTCATCTCACAAAGTTATGCGGCCATATTTAAATAATCTATAGCGCATGGTCTGAAGTTCATGGCGCAAGTGTATTTAGGGCATGTCTGACTTTACTTTAGTGAGTGAAACGGTGCATAATCTAGGTGTTAGATAAGGTGCAGGGGGTAAAGGAGTTGTATTTAGTCCCTTAATTAATCACTGGGTGTTTCGGCGTAATATGAATTCAACCAATCAGAGTGTCATCTCCCATTCCCTTTAAAAGTCAGGTATGCCTGCAGCTGCCGCACCGCTATTTACGTGGTGGATTCAGCAAATTGCAGTGGCACGTTGGTGCAGAGGTTAGCATTGTCACCTCACAGCAATAGGGTTCCTGGTTCAAACCCCCCACCCTAGGTTATGAACCAGGAATCCTATTGCTGGTTGGAACCCAGGGAGAGGGAGCCCTTCTGCACAAAGAAGGCCTCCCCACTCTGGGCTTGAATCCTCCACCCTGGGTTTGAACCAGGAACCCTCTTGCTGTGAGGCGACAGTGCTAACCACTGCACCACTGTGTCCGCCTGAAAAGATGCGTCTTTCAATCTGAACAACGCGCCCTCTAAAAAGCAGAAAAATACTGCACCATTCTGACACCAACAACGTGCCCGACCACACCTGATTTTAAGACCTAACATGCCCACTGGCCACAAGTACATTTGCTGCCTACACAACATGGGCACTGGCCATGAAAATGACAACAGCATCAGTCTAAAACTAGTAATAGCAGTTGCGCTGCATTGTGCTCCACTTTGGCGGGTGTAAGATGGAGCCCATGAGCTTTATAACCAGTAGAAACATTTGCTGTGTATGAGTTCCTGTGCTCACTTTAACTTCCTCTCCCTCCCTGGTTGTGCGTCTGTCCCCAGGCTGTAAGCATGTGAAGGGCATCCTGCTGTTTGGACCCCCAGGCTGCGGTAAAACCCTGATGGCACGACAGATTGGCAAGATGCTCAAGGCCCGCGAGCCAAAGATCGTCAACGGCCCCGAGATTCTCAACAAGTACGTGGGAGAGTCTGAGGCCAACATCAGGAAGCTGTTTGCAGACGCAGAGGACGAACAGAAGAGGGTGAGGGGAGGACACGTTACAATATGTATGCTCACGTGCACAAGAGGGTTTCTCATACACTCCCAGTTTTATTATAGCACATTAAAAACTGCATTACTAAGCTTACAGGAGGTAGAGTTGAGAGAGATGGGAATTTAAAAAGTTATATTGCTTTCATGAAAGCCACCTGACTCCTTTGACAAAAACAGTAATGTTAGCTGGCTTAACACAGAACCTGCTGGTCTACAGCTGCCTTCACCTCTTAGTTCCTTCGTGTTATTGTATGACTTTGGTGAATCCAAACTAACCTTTTAAAGCAAGGCAAGGCAGCCTTATTTGTATTGCACGTTTCATACACCAGAGCAATTAATTGTGCTT
Organism: Cephalopholis sonnerati; assembly: GCA_019142605.1. NCBI lineage: Eukaryota > Metazoa > Chordata > Actinopteri > Perciformes > Serranidae > Cephalopholis > Cephalopholis sonnerati. The sequence continues at coordinate 36,721,115 of JAGQAX010000020.1, forward strand.
TACAGGGTAAGAAAAATACAGCAAAGATTTGCAATTTGAAAAATACACCAAGTGATACAAGAGATACAAAACTTAAAAAAATAAACTTGTGTCGTGAAGAAAAAGTGAAGAAAAAAACTGCATAAAAGTCCAGGGTGAACCCCACCTCTCACCCAGTGTCAGCTGGGATAGGCTCCAGCCTCCATGCGACCCAACAGGATAAGCCGTTATGGAAATGAAAGTAATGGGTCAAAAACATAGTGTGAAATAGGAACGTTTTTAGCTTTGTCTCAAAAGTAATAAGAGTTGAGGCTTGTCTAAGAGTTTCTAAGAGGTTCGTATGGCACAAGCATATCAGAGGCATGTTTGGGCCCAGAGCTGCAACGTGATTTGTAGATTTTAAAACGTCAAAGTCACACAATAACGCAAACTAACTGATGGAGGCAGCAGCAGACCAGCAGCTCCTCTGTTTTCAATGAAGTCTGGCTCTGAAGAGGGTGAAATAATTTTCAGTTTCCTGTCAGAAAACGCTGTCTGACAGCAAGGTAAAGTGGTGCCAGTATTCTAAATATGGCCTACTCCTAAACCTTGTTTTAGGCAGCTAAACTGTAGGTGTACTGACCACCATCTACTGTAGGAAACACACAGACTGAGGATAAGTGCCTCATACACTTCCCATCCTTCAAAAAATGTAACTGTTCCTTTATAGCACAGCTAACCCACATAAAAAAATAAAAACACCATATCTTGGTATTGATAAATGAGTTTCTTTTATTCCAACTTCCAGATACATTACCTGTATTGCGCATTGCTGAACTTATTATCTACACATCAGATAAAAAGGCTCCTCTTGTGGATCAGTACTCTCCCATTATCCCCAGCAAACACAGATAAGCACCTCATCTATCTAAACAGAAAAAAAACTAATTTCTCCAGGAGTGGAGAGATCTGCCCTTTAGCTAGACATGGCTGTAATAACTTTGGTAAAGTTCTGGTGTGTTTCTGTGTGTGTGTGTGTGTGTGTGTGTGTGTGTGTGTGTGTGTGTTTGTAGAGGGGGTGCGGGGGTAGTTATGTATTGAAACCCAGCAGTGATGGTTGGTTTGGATGGTGAGACAGTGGGCTGCGTCGAGCCTCACTCTTCACCACCTAATGAGGGGCTGGGCTGTCTTTGACCTCCAAATAGACCTCCCTACAAACACACGCGCACACACTCACACACACCATCCAGTGTGTAATAAGGACAGCTCCACACCTGTTTTAAATGCTACGGCCGAGACTGACAGGTCTGTAGATGGAGGGATAACCCCCCACCCTGCTGCTCCTTCACTTCTTCCATCTGTCTCTCTGCCGAGGGTCAGAGCTGATTTCAGGTCAGGATGAAAGTACAATGTTCGCTGTGTGTTTGTCGTCTTTATATCACTAAAAGAATGCAATACAGGAAAATACAACATGATTTTATGTATTGGAATTACTCTGCGCCTGGGCAAGTGCAGTAAAATCTAATTAAACTAAATTATTTTTAAGTAGTCATAGTAGTGGTGGTGGTGTCCTTTATCCCTTACTAAGTGCTAACTGACTATTAAAGGAAAAAAAAGGAGTTCTTGCTTCTAATTTGTAAAATATTTGACATAATTTTTTGTGCAGAAAGGAATTATATGTTTAAAAATACATAATCAATCTCTGTATGGAGAGTCATTACATGGTTTCAGTGAGTCTTGTATGTGTATGACTAACTAACTAAACTAAATCTGTGAAATACTGTTATTTTATTTTTTATTCAGCACCTTAAAAATGTTTAAAATTCAGTGAATTCTTTGATTATACATTAGTAATATTCACATAACTCAAAATTACTTTATTTATCGCAATTTAATAACTTTACAAAGTTAAAGGTAAAGACTCAGCCTCTAATAATTTTAGTTTTAGCTATCAAATTGTCTCAATTTATACATTTATTGGCATACAACAGGTCAGGATGCAACCACAGGGAGTAGACTGTACGACACTCAGATCTTCTGAAATTGTCCTTTAAGGATGCAAATGTAAAATATTTTTTTTAGAGAATAATTTATCAGAATTTCAGGCAAAACAGGGCAGTCATACACAGCTCCCGTCTCTTATTATTTTATTTTTCTCTTTCTTTTTATTTATTTATTTTGACAAATTATATTTAACCCATAGAGAAAGAAATAGGAATAATTACAAATGTATTTTTCTCTTATTCTTTTTTTTTTTTTTTTTTACAAATTATATGTAAACCATATCAACACAGCTAATAAAAAAGAAATAGAAATATCTGTATTTTTATATTTTTCGCCACCTTTTTATCTATTTATTTATTTAATTTGACAAATCATATATAACCCATATAGACACAGCTAATAAAAAAGAAATAGAAATATCTTTATCTTAAATTTTCTCCTCCTTTTTATTTTTTTGTTAGTTCAATTTTTCTTCTTTTTATTTATTTTAGAAAAATTACACACACACACACACACACACACACACACACACACATATATATATATATATATACATACAGCTAACAAAAAAGAAGAAGAAATATTGTTTTTATTTTTTCCTCCTCTTTATTTATTTATTTTGACAATTCATATAAAAACCATATAGATACGGCTAATAAAGTAAAAAAGTGGGCAAAATTGTAAATATGATTCTATAAGATGCTGAAACTGAAATAAGAATAAAAAAAAAAGAAAAAAACAGGATGAATATGATGCGTTAATACTATAACACATGAACTGGTTGTTTAAGCAAAGACTTTAAATGGATTTAGGTGTTGTGTTTTTAAGTAATAAGTTGTGCACTACCCTCACCTACAAAATCACCTTGAAAGGCGAACACTTGACTGTGATTGGTGTCGTGTAAGACAAGAGCACCTCATTACTGGTGTCAGCAGGTGATATAAGACCAGACAGATCTTACAGTTCACACATTATTATTTCGCTCCGTCATTATGTTTCCTCCTCATCTCTCTGCTGCACAGCTCGGAGCGAACAGCGGCCTTCACATCATCATATTTGATGAGATTGATGCAATCTGTAAACAGCGTGGGAGCATGGCGGGCAGCACAGGAGTCCACGACACCGTTGTCAACCAGCTGCTGTCCAAGATAGACGGCGTGGAGCAGCTCAACAACATCCTGGTCATAGGTGCTCACACACAAATAACACACACTTTTCCCCTTCTCTGTCACAAAGTAACACAGAGGCTACATCCATACTGGTTTGGTGTTCTTTACAAATCACATAACTTTTGGTGCGTTTACACCCACGAGCCACACTCCAGTGTTTCTGAACCCGGAAAATTGTGACGTTTAAATATGCTGCTGTTTTAATTTGAAAACTCTGCATTTTAGGGCTGCATTTTAGTGTGGACGGATGGAAGCGGACACTAGGGTCTTATCAGCTGTGACATGTCCAGCCAGAATGAAGACTTAGCCATTATGGCTATGTACTCTTTGTGATTTTGTCCTTCTTGTATGGGTACTCCTTTCTCATTGCTGTGGCTTCGCCGGGGATCGATAATGCTCCTGTTACTGCTCTAATATGTCGCCATATTTGCTTTGCAACAACTGCCAATCTGTTTTCCTCCACCATGACCTCCTTATACTCATGTTTTACTCTCAGTAGCAGTTCCATCTCGTCATCGCTCCAAGAAATCTCTGGTCTAACTTTTTTCCACCTCTGTAGTATTTTCTTGTAACTAAGCAACCAACCGCAGAGTAGACAGTCTGCTTCCTGTTCACACCAGCATGCCCAGTGTACGTTTCAGGCATGTTGGTATGAACAGAGATATTTCTGAAATAATGTGGACAGAGATCATTTTCGTTTTAAAATGAAAGCGTGTTAGTGTGGATGTGGCCAGTCTCACACACTCTCAGGTGTCATCCCTGAACATCTGCACTCCACCTTATCTCCCTCATCAATCCTCTCCTCTATCTGTCCATCTGTCCCTCCCTCAGGTATGACCAACAGGCCTGACCTGATAGATGAGGCCTTGTTGAGGCCGGGAAGACTGGAGGTGAAGATGGAGATCGGTAAGAAGTGAAGAACTCTCTGATAAGGTTTCACACTAGTGTCAGTTTATCTCAGTAGGCTGGAAAGGAATTAGAACTGTTTGAATGACAAAATAGAATCAATGAACATATGAAATAATACTCTAAATGATCTGGAAAAGAGACCCTGATTGACCTTTTTTCAGTTTTTATAACTATATTTAAATCATAGAGAGTATAAGTAAATCTCAAAGCTGTGATCCTTTGATTGTTTCAAACACATAAAATGTTTAGCTACAGAGATTTTGCTGGTCCTTGCTGTGACTGTAGGACTTGAGCTCAGCTCTTTTTTCTGAAGCTTAAAGTCCTCCTCTCTCCTTCCAGGGTTACCTGATGAAAAGGGCCGCATTCAGATCCTCAACATCCACACAGCAAAGATGCGTCAGCACAACCTGCTGTCCACTGACGTAGACATTAAGGAGCTGGCGGTGGAGACTAAGAACTACAGCGGTGCTGAGCTGGAGGGCCTGGTCAGGGCTGCACAGTCCACCGCCATGAACAGACATATCAAGGTCAGAGTCCTCCAGGGACAGTTTACTGTATACAGATATACGGTGTATTTATTTATGTGTCCATGTAGTCTTTCTGATGGGAGAAGTTCTGTGAGTAAGGGATAAGGGTATTAGTCATTTAGTCATAAGATATTAGAAAAGAGAAAAACAATACGCGATCCTGGTTCATGGCTTTCTTCAGTTGGTAAGAGCTGGCTAGTCTGTCTTTTCAGTGCGCAGTAAGTTTGACTACTAAGATGGTTTTTGTGCTCCTGGAAAGTAGAACCATGTCTGGCCGGAGGGAGGTGAGTGCCACTTCTTGCAGGAAGACGAGTTGCCTCTTTAGGTCCACTTGCATCTCCCAGTCGGAAGTAGCTGCAACATGGAGGGCAGGGTCTTGGCCATTGCTCTTGCTCCAGGAGCTTTATCACCGTCAGGGAACTGATAGCTTCAGGTGGTGATGCCTGATGCTTGTTGGCGTTGACCCTCTGCTGATTCGCCCATTTGGAGATTTATATAAGGACCTTATTGTGCCTCCACCTGTATCAGCTTCTGTCAGTGCTGTTCAGTGATATCCAGTCAACATGTGATTCAGTGTGCATAGGGTCGCTCCACACTGCCTGCATGATGGGTGTTCCTCGTTGCCCCAGATCTTTGTAATGGAAAACTGAAGAATCTATTTTAACATAATTTGTTATTTACACCATTGACTCGGATGTTTTGTTTCTTTTTGGTGTTGTTTTCTTACTTCATTGTGTTCACTCCACTTCTGAAACCAAACCTACGCCTTTACGGGGCGGCTGTGGCTCAAGTAGAGCAGGTCGTCCACCAATCGCAAGATCAGCAGGTCGATCTGCGGTTCCTCCAGTCTGCATGTCAAAGCATCCTTGAGCAAGATACTGAACCCCAGATTGCTCCTGATGGCTGTTCCATTGGTGTGTGAGCGTGTTAAAAGCGAGTAGCAGGTGTCACCTTGTATGGTAGCCTCGACCATCAGTGTGTGAATGTGTGTGTGAATGGGTGAGTGTGACTCGTAGTGTAAAAAGCGCTTTGAGTGGTAGGATGAGTAGAAAGGTGCGCTACAAGTGCAGGTCCATTTACCATTTACTTCACTTCCAGCACTGCTGTGAGAATTGTAGAAATTCTCACCAAATGAAACTCAAATCTTTCTTTTTGTATGAATATTTAATACTGTCTCGTAACATGTTAAGGTGCTGGCCACACACCTGGCAGGCATGATACACTCTTATATATATATTGCCAGTTTAAGTAGCCACCCAGGTGAGACAGGACGGGGCAGTGTGTGCCCTCACTTAAGTGTTTTATCAGGTGCGTAGGCTCAAATCTACACAGCTCAGTGGGACACACTGATAAGGTGAAGTTCTCATCTGTTAAGTGTTCTGCCCCCAGACGCACACACACACACACACACACACACACACACACACACACACACGGAGTAGCAGATATTAGAGGGTGATGATAAATGACAGACAAGGGCCTTACACATGTCTGATGGCTGTGACGTTTCTCTTCACTCCTCTGAACACTTACTCTTCCCTCCTCCTCCTCTCGCTCTGACCTTTCTGCTCTGAGGGAGTTTATTGTCTCTGACAAATCGCACAGTCTGACTGTGTAATACTTCATGTAATGCGTTTCATTAGTGGGGGGGGGCATTGAGTTCATCCAGGTATGAACGGAGCTCATTATCTGCTGTCACTCAGCTTGTGTGATGTTTGTGTTTGTTGCAGGCCAGTAACACAGTGGAGGTAAACACTGAGACGGCAGAGAAGCTGCAGGTCTGCAGACTGGACTTCATGGCTTCACTGAACAACGACATCAAACCTGTAAGTTACATCACTCTCTCTGTGTCAGATGCATTTCAATAAAAAATAAAGTAGAATACATGAAATTAATTTGACATTCACAGCCTCTATAGAGCAAATACAAAGAAGTTCAAAATGAACAATCCACTGTCCCCGCCTGCTCCCTCCCTTCCACCATTTTAAGACAAGTCAGCAAACATTAAAGAAACAAAGACAACCGTGAATGAATACTGAGTTTATTTAGCTAATGACAGCGGAGCAGCACGAAAATTAGCCAGTCCCGTCTTCATCGAGGGCAACTGCTTGGTCACACTTTGGATGCTACAGTCACATTTACAGTTTACATTTTCTTTCTTACACACTCAAACAAACACACAAAACACAACTTAAATGTGGTTTCTCTCTCTCTTCCTGTCCAGGCATTTGGCACCAATCAGGAGGACTACGCCAGCTACATCATGAACGGGATCATCCGATGGGGTGACCCGGTGTCAGCGGTCCTGGAGGACGGGGAGCTGCTGGTGCAGCAGACGAAGAACAGCGACCGCACGCCACTGGTGTCTGTGCTACTGGAGGGTAAGGCTCACACACAATATTTGAACACACATCAAACCCTGTAAAAGGCCCTGAAATAAAAACCACCTGTGTGAAGGACTTCTGTTTGATTGACAACAAATGGGCAAATTATTTGTGTCACCACAAACAGCTGATGTATGATCGTTCCCTTCTCTCAGGCCCGCCTAACAGTGGGAAAACAGCGCTGGCTGCTAAGATCTCTGAAGACTCCCAGTTCCCCTTTATCAAGATCTGCTCCCCCGACAAGATGATTGGACACTCTGAGATCGCCAAATGCCAAGCCATCAAAAAGGTAACACTCATTTTGTTTGACAATTTTATAAATCTTGTCAAGCTGAGTAGAAAGTCTTGAATAAAGAGAACATATTTGAGTCATCTCTAGGTCTATAAATGTTTGGGATTCAAACAGAGAATACATGAAGGTGTGAGAAATGTGTCTCCAGCACTGATGCATGTGAGATGACAAATTTAACTCTAATTGTCAAGAAAAATCTCCAGTTAACTGCATCAATATGAGACGTGTGAATGAAACTGAACTTACAGCCAGTCCTCACTGAAAGCGTCTTAACAACCATTTTCCCCTTTTATTAAATGTTTAAATCCACACTGAAACACAGGGGGTCTCTGTGAGATGCACGACTCACAGAGACCCCTGTGTTTTTTTATGATTGAAGTCTATTTTTGTCATGTTTAGTGGAGCAATATCTGCACAGACAGCTGCTTAGATCACACAAATATCCTGCTGTTTATGTGTTTTGAGGCTATTAACCAAATATAGATTGAATGATCAAGGCTCCCAGTCCGCTTGTGAGCTACTACAGGCAGATTCCCTTTACTCGCTACGGTGGGGGGTGAGATAAAATCAATATATAAAAACACTGTTGATTTCTTCCTGTGGAGCTGACATGAAAACTGTTTTGGTTCAGTACATTTCTGCAGTCAGCCTGGTGAAGGCAGGTTAGTCAGCCGCAGTCCGCTCACCTCCTGCTGACAGACGGCTGAGCTGAAACTGACTCAGGCATTATAAAATTGAAAGCATTTACAGACACCATTTTTAAATCCAAGCTGACAGGCATTTACTGATACTGTAACACACAAATCATTTTATTTTTGATGCTTTCAGGTCATGTATTGAGCTGCGAGGCTATTTTTTGCTTTGATCTGAGCCTGTTTGCTGTTTTATTCCCTGATAGATATTTGAAGATGCCTACAAGTCCCAGCTGAGCTGTGTGGTTGTGGATGACATTGAACGTTTACTAGGTAAGACTCCATTTGTTCCTCTGAGAGGCACTACACTTTAAGGCAGCTAAAATGCATTTTGTGCTGATGTATTGAATTAAATTTCTGTCTGAAGTTATCTTTTATTTGAATGGACATTACGTTGTGAGTGTGGAATGAGAAAATTCCTGATAGAAAACGATCTGTCTCATCAGACTACGTCCCGATTGGCCCGCGTTTCTCCAACCTGGTGTTACAAGCTCTGCTGGTGCTGCTGAAGAAACCTCCTCCAAAGGTACCAAACACTTTGTTGTGGTGTTTATTTGCAGCGTGCTCTCTGTGCGGCTGCTAGTCCTCAGGTGGCAGAGAGAGGGCAGCAGATCTTATGGATGCCAGCACAAAGTCTTGTGAGGAATTGTTGGAGGTCTCTGGCTGCGACTGGCATGTGTGAGCGACTGTGTGTGAGTGTATGGTTATTAGCGAGTGTTTTGGTCCAGGCCCGTTGTGCTCGCAGTGAATGGTGGTGGTAGAGACCCATTTCTCATAGTTTCTTTGGTTGTAGTTTGTGTGTGTGTGTCTGTTGTTGATGGGTTTGTGAATGAGAGCATAGCCCACTATATGGCTGCATGTGCATGAGAAGTGGCGCGGGGCCTGGTGTTGAATGCCTGGCTGCAGTGCTCCTCTGGGGTTGTAAAGCGCTGGGCCCAGCGGGGTGCCTGGGGCCGGGGGAGGCCAGGGGGACAGGGAGGAGAATGGGCTCTGTGAGAGAGCCAGGACCTGGCAGCACCGCCGCCTGTGTGGCACCTCATCTGCATGCAGCATCACAACCCCCCACGCCATGGGGGGGCAGCCGGCAGCCATAATCCCCCTGTCTACTCGCCACTCCTCTGCCTCTCCTCCTTCGTCTTCTTCTCCTGGTCCTTCTCCAACTTGTCGGCTTAGTGGAGCTACATTTCTTTTGCTTCTCTTCTTTCTTCGCTGCTCATGTTTGTCTTCTCTACTGTTGTCTTCTGTTGTGTGATGCTCTGTGCGGTTGTCCTGCCTTCTCCTGTCTCCTGTTATTTTCTATTCTCTGTGCTCTTGTTGTGACTTAAGGCCCCTGTATGCGGTCAACCTACATCCGGGACTGCTCGAAATCCCATAATCATAAGAGAAATGTAGTGAAATATTCGGTCAATCAAAACAGAAGAGCTTTGACAATAAAAGACAGCTGCTGTGAGGCCATATCTCTGAACTAACTAACTGGAATAAAACCTGAAATGATGCCGAAAACACTGGGACAATATTGTAAACATTTTTAGGAAAGGAAAAGAAACAACATTATGGCCAAAGGACTTTGTTGTTTGTTGTCAATTTCAAAATGGGGGGCTTCAAGACGCTTCTGTTTTCATTGTACAGCTACGATTCACTTAGCATTCATCCCACATGCCTCAGAACTAATATTGCACAGTCAGACACAGACTTCTTGTAAGATTTTATCAGACCCATCTAAAACAGTGAACCTGCAAGAGAACTGTTATCACACAGTGTGTAGGTGCCTTCAAATAAAAACACAGAATCTAAAATCCACGTGTCCAAATACGTCCATAACATACTTTTAAGTTGGAGTCACAATTCTTCTGACCATTAAAAGTGCAGTATGTGGGCTCCCAGTAGCTCTTAAGGTAAAGTGGGTGTCTCATGTACAAAGGCAATAACCGGTGGGTTCAATCCCAGCCCTGAGCCTCTCATTGCATGTCATCCTACGTGACACCCAGACTGTCCTGTCCAATAAAGGCAAAAGCCAAAAAGATATTCCTTAAAAAAGGTGCATAGGCAAACTGTCTCAGTAACAACAGCAGTGTTGGAGACATAGTGGGCACATGAATGCCAATCACTCCCACAGTTTTTGGACATGTCCAAAAATTCAAATATTTTGGAGAGCAATAAGTTCAGTTACAAAAAAGATCTTGGAATATGACATACCTATTGATGTCATGGTCCTGTGTTTCAGTGCAACAAGGAAAGATGTGATAAGTAAAAAAAGATTGGTATCTGTGTAAAATCCAAGCCTTTAACAATGGATGGACATAATCTTTATAGACACAGATCTTTATATTGGAAAAGGTGACTTTTTCCCTGAGGTCTAGAGGAGCCGTATTCCTTAGAAAATGTGAGATATGGACTTAATTTCAGAAGACATGGACACAGCTTCACCATGAATGTCTGGACAATAAAAGGACATTGAACATGTGGACTCTTGAATACTTAACTGGTGTGTCCCCACTCTGTGTTCTCTATGGTGGTTATGTTTGTCTAAACATGTAAAAATACTTTAAATAAAGAGACAGTTGATTGTTGAGCCTCAAATACTGACGGTCCGACTAGGGTTGGTAGCCATCAGCTGTCTTTCTCCAGAACTGCAAACTGCGACTGCAGGCGGAAAGCAGATGAATGAACAAATGAATGTTTGAATGGACACGAACAACTTACAGTCTGAGTTCATGTCTGCTTCTCTTTCAGGGTCGTAAGCTGCTGATCATCGGCACCACAAGTCGCAAAGACGTCCTCCAGGAAATGGAGATGTTGGATGCTTTCAGCACCACCATCCACATTCCCAACATCTCGAGTGGAGAGCAGCTGGGCGAGGCCCTGGAGGTAACAGACACGCACTCCAAAACAGAAGCACATGCAAACAAACACACCTACACATGCTATACAAGGTGTTAATGTGCTTTATTTAGAGTCTATTATGTGCATCACTTTTTTTTGTGGACACTCAGACCAGGTGACATTTTTTGCTGATATTTAATGCACTGTGGTGTGAAATTCTTCAATTCCTGGATGCATTCCCAATTCGACTAATGAAATTACTCCATTTTGATCCCACTGTGAGTGCTCTTTTATTTCTTTGTCCTCTCTCCACAGCTGCTGGGCAGTTTTCAGGATGTAGAGCGGGCCAGCATAGCCAAAGCTGTGAAGGGCCAGAGTCTGTGGATCGGCATTAAGAAGCTGCTCATGCTGATTGAAATGGCCGTGCAGGTGAGAAAGAGTTTTGCCACGCTGGCAGAATGACTGTAGTGATGTCGGTCTGTTGGTCTGTCAGCCTCTTAAATCCGGACTGAAATGTCTCAGCAGTTATTGGATGGATTGTTGTGAGATGTTGCACAGATAGTCGTGGTTTCCAAAGGACTGATCATGGTGAATTTGATGATCCAGTGACTTTGCCTGTAACGCCAATATGAGGCTTACTTTGTGGTTGTGAGGGAAATGTTGTGACAACTATGGGATGGACTTCTATGAAACACGCATCGGTATGCACTAGGACTGCCCCCTGAAAGTCGTTGAGTCAAATCATCTGTCGTTGGCAGTCAGTGTGCACTATGTTGTATTTGTAGCTGTGACCAGCAGCTCTATATCTCGCTCCATCCATTGGTTGGTTGATCGGAAGGTTCACAAAAATGTTCCCACCTTTTAGCAGCCACACTTTTCGCCCTGTTAGGATTGGTTGGAATAAAGGTATTCGCACATCTGTCTCAGATGCACATGCGTTGTAAAATATCATGAGTCTTTGAACAGAAAATCCAACTCTTTGCTCTTGCTCAGCTTCAGAATTTATGAGTAAACACTAATAACTAAAATTAGGACCCTCGTCTGGAGTGTTAAACACTCCTGACGAAGGTCCAGGAGGACCGAAACACTCGTGTTTCTGATAAATTGTGAGGCTAAGCAAGAGCATTGAGTGGGATTTTCTGCTCTGTGAGGATGAAATTTGGCATGGTGGTTGCAGCTATTGCAAATTCATGTGTGTTTTATTCTAGCAGGGCAAGCTTGCTTGCTAAAAACAAAAGCATGTGACAACATGCGCTGATGGATCACTGATGAGAAAAGATAAAACCTGAGGAAGGGTGGTTTCTGAAGAAATTGGGGGTGTGACTGCTACATGTTGAAAAGCGACTCATACACTGCAGTGCTGACTTTAAATGCTGAATAATATCATAAATGGAGAATGCTGTGGTGCATTAAAGATTTCTGGTCTCAGTTAACATTGAGTTAAATGCGGCAGTTCGAGCAGTTTCTTTCACTTTCAGGCCGACTGTGCCAAATGTGTAAATCTGTTTTCTTCCACAGCTACATTATCTGAAGGAGCACAAGTTTTACTCCATTTTGACCAAAAATGATGAATGTAGAGTGAAAAGTGTTGGCGTGACAGCGAGTTAAAGAGCCATATTTAAGAAGCTCTCTGCAGTCTGACAGTTGAGTCCACCACTTTAGCCTGTGAACGTTGCGTCCTATAGAAACCCATTATAAAACCTGTGAAGTGCATTATTACCATGCTCCAAACAAGTCTGAATATTTCCAAGGGTTTGAATGGGATTCTAAAGTTGAATACAAGCCAGAATGTACCAGAAATGGGGAACATTTTAAAGTCTGAATGGAGTTTCTACATGAATGTGTGAATGAAAAACCTTAAAACTTGAACCTTGTGCCAAATTTGAACATCTCTCCATTCATTTGAATGGGGAAAATTTCCCAGAAATCAGTGAATAATTTGGAAGGTTTGAAGGATATGAATGATTTAAATACAGACATGCATGTCCTACTTGAGCTGAGTAGTTTTATGTTTGAATGGTCTCTATGTTGAAAAATGTATCGTCTTTATAGCATTCAGACGCATCCACCCAAAATGCTGTCAAAACTTTAATTTATATTTGCCAACAGAGCCTCCATAATTCTCAATTGGCAGAAAGAGGTAGAAAGAAGGTGAGGAAAAAAAAAACTAAACAAGACCCCAAATTATCAAGATGTTGATTCACATGGGACTAATATTATAACATGAGCTCTGGGTTTGGCAAAATATGGTATTGGGATTTTTTTTATATTTATTTATGAGCATATTTGACATTATAAGGGTGGTAAGTACAGGAACAAAAGAAAAAATGAAGAGCAGTATACGGAGAAAAACAAGAAAGAAAAGACAAATATGAGGTCATAGGATGTTTAAAAAGTCGAGGCAGATTTTACTAATTTAAAGTAGGATATCACGTATGGTATTTATAATAATCATGTGAGATCTGTCTCACTGGCTAACTTCACACACCATTCTCTCCATCGATTTTCTGCCAATTCTTTTTGGAGTCGCTGTAGAAGATATAAGTGTTTAACAGTATTGATGAAAAGGCCAGCAGCGGGACAGTTTTCCTGGAGCCACTGGGGGAATTTTTAATTGACAAATTACAGATATGGCAGATTGGAAGGGGATTAAGATCACAGACGACCTCTACAACCATTACAAGTAAGTCGAGGTTCCCAAGTAAAACTAGTCCCGTCCAAGTAGGTCTTGTTTCTTTACCATATAAAAAAATATTCACACTTTTAAGCTGTTCTTATTGTAAATGAAACTCTGTGTGCACTGGTGCTGTTAGCTTGTAGAAAGGTCAAGCACTCTTGGGTGAAGGTGAAAGCAAGGCAGCCTTGTCTTTTTCATTTTTTATTTTGAAAGACAAATTCAAAGTTGGCCCGGCGTCTCTATTATTGTTTTTGTAATAGTGCGGTCGGAGCTCGAGCAGCCTGTCCCTCCTCTTCCTCGACATCTGGCCGGCATTCTCAACAGTCAACAGAATCTGTCTCCGTCACAAAAAACTGTCATCTATTAGCTGGAATGAAAAACTGTGTGGCTTTCCTGATGATTTGTTGAGCAGAGGGATCCAGTGCATTTCTAGTTCACAAACCATTCTGCAAACGCTTGAGATCCAGTACATTCATAGTTATGAAACCATGTTCTCTGCGCAGCTTTCCAAGTTACGTTCACATGTTCTGAATCAGAGGGAAGCTACTCATAAGAACAATCATACACACCTCGTGGTTTCAGTGTACCTACAATTTAGAGCAAAATCAATTCAATCAGTCATCCGACACATGCAGCAGGTTAAAAAAAAACATGTACATTAAACCCGTCCAACTGTGGTAAGAAAAAGGAAAACACAGACCACCAACTCACAGCAGACTCTTGGCTTCCTTTCAACACATCAGTTGTATGCATGTAGATACGAACAGCGGGTAAAGAGTCTCCTCACCTTTTCAAAATTGCCTTTAGGGGTTTTGTGGTTTGGCAGGGGGGTTATGTTTTCCTGCTTTCTTTAAGAGTCCCTGTTGACGTTGGTGTAGTTATTTCTTTTTGCCGTGTACCCAAATTATTACTTGCAAAGCCTCATAGGGGCCCTGACCCTGTCAGAACACCAGGGTAATCAATTTGATTGGTCAAGATCAGTCATACATCACTCCCTCTGAGACGCAGTGGTCTCAGGACTTTAAACTAAACGGTGACTTTTGCTTGAAATACAGCTCCATTTGTTCAGCTTTAACCACACAAACAATGCAGCTCATTAAAAGGACAGTGTTGCATCATTTGACATATTCACCGACGCCAAACACTCACTGACTCAACAAGCGTGTGGCTCTAACATTGTGCTCACTCTCACCTGTGAAATAACAAGACAGAGCAGTGCAAAAGGAGAGAAGATCCTGGTGGGATTCTGTTCTGTGTCGGTGTAGGAAGATGTTGTTACTGTAGCACTGTCTGTGGGTGTGCTCTGTTAATGAAGAACCTTTACACTCTGCGAGCACCAGATTTCATGTGTTTCTGTTAGATTAGGAGTGAATTTCACAGGTTTGATTCAGGTACAAAGATTCTGCTGGTGCTGATTTAGGATTAGAACATTATATATATATAATTTTCGGCCAAGTTTCTCAGCCAGGGTTAGACTTAAAGGGGGAGTTTTACATGTCAGAGTCAATTCAATTCAATTCAGGGAATGCTTCAAAATATAGTTACACAGATTATGCCCAGTTCAGACCAAAGATCTGCGACAGCATGAGTTGAAACAAGCAACTTGAAATGTGCCGTTCTGCATTGTTCTAAAAACCTGCTGGTTCACACCAAGTCAACTAGATGAGACGGTGTATCATCTCTAGTCAACAACTCTCTGTCCTTCCGTCCTGATTTGCAGCTTTTCAGACTTATTTTGTGGCTGAATATAATTTGTAGCTTCTTAAAATCTGAATGAGGATAGTGATAGTGAGATACTGGCTACAGTGATGAAACCAAACCAGCATCAGATGGACTGTATTCATAATCAATATGCCACAATAATATCAATAACCAGTGCCAATTCATCAGTCAATGAGAATGTGTGTGTGTGGGTGTGGCATAAGCACATACAGCCAGCAGCAGCAGCGACCACCGAACTTCACTACAAGCCGATTGTCTGTTGACGTGCCTTACGTTTTAAAATCCGCCGCCGGCCATCTGACCAGCTGAGTGTCAGGTGACACCATCAGCCGGCTTGAGTCCAGCTCAGACCAGGAAGTTCACACCGCTGACACTTTTCTCTGCAACGTTCTAGAGTGGTTTTGTATCGTCGCGAATCTTTGGTCTGAACTGGGCTTTACAGGAACAGCAATTAACGTTCACAAACCAGTAACAACCAGTGGGTTCCTCGGGTCAGGGTCACACACTGCACCTAGTTTTTAAAACAATACAGCATTAAGTAGCTGTCAAAATATACAACATATAAAGTGTTTAAGGACCAGAAAGCAAAACCAGTGCCTGATAGAGTAACAGCAGAAGTAAGATAAATACAACAGTGACTAAATATGAACCAAAATAGTGGAAAAATGCAGATTGTGCCTTGCTAAATAGAGAGCGCAAGAAGCTTGACGGCGAAGGAGCTCTACCTCAGAGGCTAGATTGTCAACACAAAGATAATATTGTGATGCAGGTTCCACTATCTGATGTTGCTGTTTTGCATCATAAAAGTCATTTGTTTGTTTTTACACTTGAAATTTTAACCATAGAATTGCCTTAAAGAAACGGATCAACATTTTGGGAGACACACGTTTGCTCTCTTGCGGAGTCTTAGATGAGAAGATCCCCGTCACTGTCATGTCTGAACAGTAAATATGAAGCCAGAGCTAGGAGCAGGTTAGCGTAGTGTAAAAACAACAGGGTGTGTATCAGTGGGGAGCTATGTGTGGAACTCTGTCTTGGCTGGGTGCACTGTAGTGTGTCATGACACTGGAATTTTTGAGTTTGAAAAATAGCAACATTCAATACCATTTTGATGCTACGAGGAAAAATTGACAGTGAGGGCATACAAGTTCAAATTTTTATCAGAAAAAAATAAATAAAACAGGTCCATAACATGACAACAACAGCTTTCTTTTCTTGGTCAGTAACAGAAAGAAACAGAATGACTGTAGTAAACATCAACAATAACAGCTGGTACAGGTGTAGTGATAGTGTGGAAAATGAGTATTGAAAATGTTTCAAATATTCAGCATAGATAGTTCTCAATAAATCAGTGTTTTTGACTACACCAGTGCAGAGACTTCCTGAGGCCTGTACTACAAAGCCAGTTCAACTTATCTGGTTTGACTAACCCTGACACTGGCCATCTGGATAACTGGTACTACAAAGCAGTTTATCAACTGGTTCAGTCAACTCAGAGGCGGGGCTGTTAATTACAAGTGACATCATCAGAACCATGAATGAAGGAGGCTGCCTCATATGAGATGAGCCGGTACTGAAAGTGTCTGTGACTACGAGACCATAAAATGTCAGTGGCATTGGATGTAAACAATCCTCGTAATCTTAGAATGGAAAATCTAAAAACATTAAAAACACCATTCCAAACATTCACCGTCATCCGAGACTTTTATTATTAATTAATTATGTGCAGGTATCGCTGAGGCATGGACCTATATGACATTATTACAGAGTATTTTTTGTTGTTTAGTTGGATGAGGATGAAACTCCTCTGAATATGTCACATGAAACACTTTAAAGTAACGTCAAACCGTTTCTGTTACAGAAGTTAAGGGTGGAAAAGTAGTTGATGACTGATGAGGTCTACATGACTGAAATGTGGCATTTATAATAACAGGAGCTAATCAACACTGTGTGGATTATTTTACTAATACAGTATAATCTTTTTTTCTTTAGTTCTCATCACACAGGTGTCTCATGTTATTTTGAGCTGCAGTGATGAATCAGAGTGTCAAATATCAACACTGTCACTGAGGACTAAATTAAACTTTGCGTAAGTTAAAATCCTGCTAAAATCATGCGTTAAGTGTGTAAACGATCTCTGTGTTTGTCAGAAGGTCTGTTTTAAAACCAGTGAAAATAGAGCCCTGAAACAATTAAATGATTCTACTGACCTATGACAATATGTACGCTGTTCTTTTTAACTGAGACTCTGGCACATACCTGCAGTCTCACACTTTGATTGATTTCTTGGACCCGTCTTTCCTGTTGGTGCTCATGGGCATCATGTCTTTGTCTATAAAGTATGACACTGCGTCTGTTATATCTCTGCTCTCTTTCGATCGCTTCTCATACAGGGTTACGGTGGCAAAACACGACACTATTGATTGCTGTTTTGGTGCAGCCTTGCTAGCGCCGCCCACAGCAGCAGAAGTGCTCGACCGTTGAGCGCTTGTTGGTGGATTTACTGCAGTTTTGGGCGGATTTTCATGCTCTCAGTATAGTCGCAGGGACGCCACCTTTTCAGGTGATGAAGAAAGTTTGTTGTGTTTCCCGTCCTGGTTGGCACTGGACCGTCTTTGTCAGTGTGTCGTCACCTTTCAAGTAGCCGAACCACTTCCACACTATTTCAAATATTCAGAACCAACGTTTTGTAACCTTTTTTATCCACAACTTTGTCAGTTTTTGAGGGTAACGCGAGCTCTTCTTCAGCCTCACTTCCACTCATTTAACCCTCTTTTCCTTATGTCCACGCTACTCTCAGTTCCTCCTCACCTTGGCACAAACTTGAGCATGTCGAATGATGCACATTCCCAACACTGTAGATTGACTGACAGCTGTCAGTTAACTTCTGCTGCATCACACGCTGTTTGGATCTATCAAGGTCGATCCATATCAAGTAAAAATGACGATAGTTTATCGTCGTCATTTACATACACATTATAGCGATCCCGTTTCAAGACCGTTTTATCGTCCAGCCCTAACTGAAAGCCTGTTACAAACTGGGGTGAGGAGTTTGAAGTACATGGACGTTTACCAGTCAGTGAGGGTATCACACAAGATGCAATGGAGTTAAATTATATGTTATTTACAAAGTCTTATATCAAGGACTTAATGTCAGGATGTCTCGGCCTCTGCTGCACGGATCAGTGTTTTGATCAGTTTCTTGCAGATCATGGAAGTGTGATTTAACACCACTGGAGTTGTCTTTAAAGCTTAACTTGTTGGATATGAACTAAGTTCCAAAAGAGATTCTTCAGTGAGATCTTTACTCAGGCGTGGACGTTGAAACCTGAACAGTTACAGTAGGTTCCAACTGCACTGTGGGAACTGAATGATCCAAGGATGCTTTGTTTCACAGCAGCTTATTCTTTAGCACTGCTGAGACAAGAATTTGCGGTCCATATTGGCCTCTTCATCTCAAAGATCGACTCCAGTGGCCTCTGAGTAATGTAATGTACCGTATGTTTATGAGAACAGGTAGCAGACTTGTGGCAGCAGCAGCAGAAATTGACCTAAATCTGACTGTTGGCTGGTGTTAATTTCTCTCCCCGACTGTGTGTCTGTGGTATGTTGATGATGTGTACCGCCTGTTTGGTGAGGCTGGATGCTGTGTAATTGCTGTGGTATGCACAAATGCAGCCATGTTCTGCACCCTGCACCCCCCACACCTCATTCTGAGCCTGAAGAAGTATGAATCTGTGTTTGCCGAGACATGCTGCAAACAGCCACACAGCTACGCACACATTCACAGCTCGTCTTCGGTCTTCTCTTTATCTTTTCTCCTCTCATTCCAACCTTTCTGACTGCTCTCATGTCTTAACTCTAGTAGCTACAGGCGATTCCAGGCATACTGTAAGTTATTGCATAGGTTGCCATTAATTTTACTTCCTCTCTCCCTCCCCTTCTCTACAATCCTGTTTGCACAAACTGAAGCGTGAACTCCAAGACCTGCCACTATATCAAATTGCTCTGGGGCCAGATGCATAAAACTCTGCGTAGATTCATGACTAAAACTGTGTGTATGCACAAAGATAGAAATATGCATGCGCATTCTTTTCATCAGATTTATAAAGACAGACATACACCTGATTCTGTTTTATAAATCTCAATCATTGTGGCGCTCGCTGCACATGCTTCACCCTCAATTCCACTCCCTCAGTCAGCCATCAATGGATGTAGAAACACCCATAAAGAAATACCTCACCCCTGAAATGACCATTTGTGTATCAATTACCTTCTTCATGTCACGTTGACTTTGTATGGAAAAATATTTTTCTCACATGCCTTCACGATGAACAAATTAAAAAATGAGGACATTTCTTGATAAACTGGAGTCATCGGGGTCTTGCTCAGGTTTTCCCAAGAGGACAGTCCTTTCTGACGAGAAACTAAACGAAATGTGAAACTAATCTACAATCTCTTCAAAGCCAGACTCCACTGACAAAATAATTTTACCTTGCTGAACATGGGAGCTGTTGATCGACTGCTTTCTCCATCACTTTAACCCTTTGTACACCAAAATAAGCACTTGTGTGTGGGTTTTTTGAATGAGCGATAAGTTCTTTACCATTGGCCAAGCTGTGGTATGTCACATTCGACATCATGGAGACACCTGAAAACAGGTTAGTAAACAGTAGAAAGCAGTATGGAGGCCAGTGAAAATGCTATGTTGGCTACTTCTTTTCAATATCTCCTACTTATTCAGTCTCTCATTCAGACTTGGTGCTGACTGAATTTTGAACGATGTTCAAGCACTGCTTTGACAGAGCCAGGTGGTATTTTGTGGTGGCATGTCATTGGACAGCCATTCAAAGTACAGTCCAAGTCCTATTTATCCAGTCAAATGATCAGTACTCAGATCTTTCCAACAGGGAACTGAGCAGACAGTGGAACTTATCTATGCTTTCTTTAAAGCCAGACTCCAATAGACAAAAACAGTAATTTTACCTCGCTGAACACAGGAGCTGCTGGTCTACCACTGCTTCGTTAGGTGCTATATTTGTATTGTTGTGTGAATATGATGTTATAAAGGGTGTAAAATTAAGGCTCTACCCAGCTCTTCGTGCCTTCTTTTCCATAAAGGGTTTGAGAGCTTGAACGCGGTTCAGCAGGACGTTCAGTGTGACAGTGACATTCACGTAATTTAGTTAAGAAGCTAAATATCTTAACAATGGATCAGAAATGTGCAACAACATTTTTTTCTAGCACTAGATGTCAAACAAAAGCCAGAAACTGTACTGAATTAAGTTACTGTGAGCTGTAAATTCACCACTTCTAAGCAGAAGGCAGATGACAATGTTATCTTAGAGCCTCACGGGGCAAAGCATCTCCTCCAGGCAGCTGCCTCTGAGTCGCAGCTGTCTGTACTGAAGAGCGCTCACTCTGCAGCAAAAAACGTCCCCAGATGTATACCGGACACTGACAGGAGGAAAGAAAAAAACAAAAACGAATGCTCAACTTAAAGCAATCTCTGTTGACTAAGGGGTCTCTGACTGATGATGGCAGTCTCCAACTTTTAAGGGGCAGCCCTACACCATAACAAACAAACTACATCAAGACAGTAGACCAGCAGCTCTATGGCTCAGTGAGGTAAAATTACTGTTCTTCTTAAAAGAGTCTGGCG
Source organism: Cephalopholis sonnerati (assembly GCA_019142605.1). Taxonomy (NCBI): domain Eukaryota; kingdom Metazoa; phylum Chordata; class Actinopteri; order Perciformes; family Serranidae; genus Cephalopholis; species Cephalopholis sonnerati. The sequence continues at coordinate 36,741,934 of JAGQAX010000020.1, forward strand.
TTGAAGAGAGCATAGATAAGTTTCACTTCTAGATCAGTTTAAAATAAAGAAGAAAAAATGTAGAATTTTCCTAGTGGACCAATAGTCCTCATCAGGGTCCATCAGTGGACTAGTGTCCCTCATGTTTGTGATATGAATGTAATGATGAAATGATATATTTTGGTGTTTTGAGTTGAAGGTGTGAGAAAGAATAGTCTCAGTAACATTGTTAACACTGTGCTACATTACAGAGAAATACAAACCGTACTAATGAACCTTCATTAATATAGGCCTATATTTTATCTCCAAGTGCACGTCACACACTGAGCGAGCCGCCTGTTAATGACGCTGTGGGCTAATGGGCATGTAGCTACTTCCATGTTTCACATGATACGTCATGTTTGTAGTGGACCAATGAAGATGAGTTTTCATATCACCTTGGGTTGGTCCTTCACCTTCTCAAAATGATCCCACACTTTGGATTTCCTGCCCCACATGTTATTAACTAGCCTGTGGAATAACCACAGGTACCAGCCCTGGAGATTAACCTGACTCCACCTCCTGTGTCTGTCCTTTCAAAGTAAAGTCACACATGGTCCAGACATATAGGTTTTGATTTATTTTGACAAGGCGCAGCCTCCAGTGTTCACACCACTAATTCCAATCCATTCCAATCCAACTTTATGTGTTCAGCACTTTAAAACAACCACAGTGGACCGAAGTGCTGTACAGAATAAGTAAACCATATTTCTGCAAACCATCATGGCAGTAAAATCTGAATTTGCTGTTATTAAACATCAGAAGGATGATCAGTGTGTACGCTGGTCTGAAGTTCGTGTGAGGTGTTCACATTCTTCATTTACAAAATCCAGTTAATATGCAGGGGGGCAAAGCTGTACACATGTTTTTCGTGCGTAAGGATTGCTTATACATTTGGCCCTTGATGTTTTCACTTATTGCGCCTGAGTTTTAAATGAACCAGATGCTTGCTGAGAAGGAAATTAAGACCTATTAGTGACTGTGCGTTTAAAATATTGTATGCATATATGCACTAAGAAGTCATGTGTCTGTTTTTTTAGATGGATCCCGACTACAGAGTTAGCAAGTTCCTGAGTCTACTGAAGGATGAAGGAGCGTAAGTATTCCTTTCCTGTTTTTAACCCCGACTCTTTGGAGCAAAACGGGATCGTCACTGACACTGAACACTCACACCATGCACACATCTGTCACTTCTACTGCTCTTCATTTACAGATGTAGCAGAGAAAGGGGGAAAAAAACTAGTCAGAAGCACCTAATGTTTACATTTTCATCATCGTATGAAGTGTGATTAATAATAGACATTTTGTCTTGTGTTTTTTTCCCCTGCAGACTGGGTTCTGATAAGTTTGTGGCAATCTAGACTCAGTGGAGCCACATAGTGAGAAAGAGGCATCCTTCAACGGTAAGACTGCAGGGCCTGCATCAGTCTACATGTTCACATTTAGTGCTCACCATTTCCTGTGCTGGGTGAAGGGAGCCAATGTAGACAACTGTAAACTGTGTGTTCAGTTCAGTGATGTGTGCCCTCAGCTTACAGTCTCTTATGTACAAGTTGTGTCAAGCAGAAGTCGGACCAAAGAGAAATAAAGGCTAACAAAGTGTGAGCCTCATGTAAATGTATTCAGCCAGTAAAAATAGATCAGAGCTGTTGTCTTGTGCTGTGTAGATTCATAAACAAGTAGCTGTTATCTACTGAACCAGACACTCACTTTTATGGGTAATTGTGCAACGAATCTACTTTAATTTTTAGAAAGCTGTAAATCAGAATCCACATTTTCTTTTTTTTTTTTTTCTTTCCATACATCAACATGTATATTTGTAAAGATTGTACTGTTTGATGGGGTTTTTTTTGGTTGTTTGTTTTGTTTTTTTCTACATCAAAATACTTGTTTTTTGTCCTTAAAGTCACAAATTTGAATCACCAAATTGTGTTAAAGAAATAGACGGACATTTTGAGAGACTCTTATTTGCTTTCGTGTTAGATGAGAAGATCAAATCACTGATATGTCTGTATGTTAGATACATATTTAGAGTCAGCAGCTGTTTAGCTTAGCTTAGCTTGGCACACAACAGCTCAGCATACAAAAAACAATGTATAAAAGCAGCACGGTGTGTATCTGTGGGATTTCTTGGCCGGGTGCTTTGACTTCCTGGAGTCTCGTCATACGTGATCTTCCAGCCCAGTCGCCAGAAGAGGACGTTGGCATTATACGTTTCTGCAAACCATGAATATGTTACATTTGCACGTTTTACACGTATCATATCAAAGTGGTGTAGTACAGCAGTTGACTGTCATCAGGACATGGAGGTGATGGTGGACGGCGTGTCACCCAGGTGAGACGTTTGCCGGTTGCCGAGCTGCAGACAACTGTACGAGACAAGATAACAACAAAACTGTTTTTGATGTAGTCAAAGATTTAGATTTAGATTTTAGTCATTGCTGTGTTTCTAGAGGCTTTTAGGCGGCTGTTTTTACCAAGACATCGCTCTTTGCCTGGATTGTGCCCTCAGACCAGGTATTTTAAACCAAAACAGGATTTTTACTAAACATAACCAAATGCTTATTGTGTCTAACCTAACCACACAATAACCACAGCGGTTTCAACATGTCTGCAACATAATAACGTGCAAATGTTCTGTGGTTTACAGAAACATATAGTCCCAACATTTTTTTTGGCAATTGGGTTGAACCCCCAGTAAAACCACAACTTTCTGAAAGAAATGTTCATACACTTCATATTCTGCACACATTGAACAAACATGATATAACGTGTCAGTCACTGAGCTTTAGAGGTGCTGGAAGGCAGATTTCAAAACCCTTAGACAGAGTCAGGCTAGCTGTTTGCCCCTGTTTCCAGTCTTTATGCTAAGCTAAGCTAACCAGCTGCTAACTCTTGGCAAGAAAGTAAATAGTTCCCAAAATGTGGAACTATTCCTTTAATTGTGTTAATGTTCCTGATATCTCTGGCTATCCATAGTCTGCAGCAAAGATATTTTTAGGCTGTGTCTGCTTAACTGTACTTAAACTGTAGGCTGGATGTTAAAAAGTCTTGAAATATCTTAAATCAATTTAAGAAATATTAGGCCTTAAAAGTTGTTAATAGTCTTACCTTTGAATTAATGAGGTTTTAATTGATAAAAACATTTAATTTCATTCATCCACCTTTTTAATTTTCTTTTTGTTAAAATGATTCAAGCTCTTCTATGTGAAAGTCCATAATTCTGACGTTACAAATCTTTAAACCCATCACCGCCTCTTTACTTTTTCATGCACTTACCTTTTGGAAAAAGTGTATTAATAGCCATATTTCTACATAAAACATACCACATATACTTACCTTTATAATTACTGGCGATGCTTGAATTTGTCAAAAAGTCAGTCTTAAATTTGGTTAAAAGTTGTTCTGAAAGGTTTTAAAAAGCATTAAATGTAAGTGTCAGATACTTATAGACACCCAGACTGTGGGTTTTAAATGTATGGATGTCCACAGTGACTTTTTATTTTCCTCACAGCCCCATGTGGTCACTGTAATCATATGAAACGATACTCTGCAGCAGTGTCAGGGGATAATTTCACAGAATAGGATCAGAAAGTTCTCCAGATAACTGTGAAATGATTGTTCTATATCTGCATGTTGATAATGGCAAAGTTCCAGAAGATATTTCTCTTCTTAAAGTTATCCGGCTAACTTGCTAATCCTGCTTTGTGAGGAGCACCCCGCAAGGACCGGCTGCCCAGGGTGATGAACAACAAAAAACTTGAACAACTTTTCAACTTGCAGCCGGAGCTTTGCTTCTCATCACAGCCTCAGAGACTTATGGTATAGTTAGCGCACGCACGGCGTGCCTAAAAATAGGTCGACTAGACAGGTGCTCTCTTGTGGCAGCGTGTCTCTTTTGCCTGCCTGTCTCTTCTCACTTTTATTTGTCTCTGATCACTCAGTTGCTGAGGAACGGAAGCCTGAAAGAGGCTGGCAGGAGGAAGCAAGCGAGAGATAGTTTCCATTTCTCTCTCTGCATCCTTCCCTCCCGTCCCTGAAGCTCTGTGCGCTTCTCTCTGCACTGCAGCTCTCTGCAGCAGCAGCAACCAACCAGGCAACCTCCTTCCTCCTCTTCAGCACTATGTGAACGTGTACAATAAGAGAAATAAGCAGTGTTTGTCGTATCTGTGTATATTGCATCTGCAGAAGACTAGTGCTGTAAACTCCATGTGATGCCCCCAGCACTCCTTTGGGATTTTATATGTAAGAGATTCCGCATGCACAAACACTAATCAGAACACTGTCTGTTTATATACGCCTTATTTGTATGCACAGGTTTGTAATCTGATCATTCCAGGACTTAAAAAAAATCTCACTTTGTTCTTATCATGTCATGTACTGGCTTGTGTCTGACCTTTTTTATTTTATGAATAAATTAATTCTGTTACTGTTACTAACAAGAAACTGTAGTGTTTGAAATGAACGATGAAATGAATGATCCCTCAGTGTTATAAATGAAGTTACCATACACCCGCTGTAAAGATGTGTTTATATGCAGAAGTTGAGATGTGCAGTAGAACGTCCACAGAAGAATTTGTAGGTTTCCCCCAAAATCTCCCTCAATTTACCACAAAAAAACCCCTTTAGACACACCAGAAAAAAAAACAATCTCCTACCACCAGTTGTTTTCATTATCTCCTCATAATTATGGCATGTTGAAATCTAAGAACGTGTCGTTATAATTATGATCTGGTGTAATTATCTCGTAATTATGAGAAATTTGACATCTCATAATGAGATGAACCAACTCAGACATTCGCGGTTAACCTCCACAGCATCTATGTTGTGCAATCACGGCACAGCTCAACAAGTAAACACATTCAACCGTTTACCCAGTAGCTACTGCAGCTCGTCTGTGTGGGCTGCAGTGAGAGTCATCCACTGACTGCTGACGTCTTGATCCTCCAGGATTGTGGATCCAATGTAGCAAAACTTTTTTTTTTTTTTTTTTTTTTTTTAGGTATTAGCAGGGTCATGACATTCCTGAAGATGTTATGAAATTAGAAAAACTGTTTTCCAGGCCTGGAAATGGTTTGGAATTAGCAGAACATTTTGGAAAAGGTTTGGATACACATTGTGCTGCCTCTGCTTCGAAATAAGCCCTGGCTAGAGACATTTTGTTTTTGGGTTGTCCGTCCATCCGTTGATCCGTCCCATTCTCCTGGACCCGATTTTCCCAAGAACACCCTTAAGGAATTTCCTCAGATTTTGGCACAAACATCCACTTAAACTCAATGATGAATTGATTAGAATTTTGTGGTTGACGTTCAAGGTCACTGACCTTGCATCCATCTCATTCTCGTAATTATGATATCTCAAGAATGCTTTCGGAGAATTTCCTCAAATTTGGCACAAATGTTCACTTGGCCTTTGGAATGAACTGATTAGATTTTGGCGGTCAAGGTCACTGTAACCTTATAGAACACGTGCTTGGCAGTAACTCAAGAATTTATTCGTAATTATGACAAAATTTTACAGAAATGTCAAATATAATGATGAGGTGATGGATTTTATATCCAAAAGGCCAAAGGTCAGTTTTGCTGTGACATCATAATCCTCTGCCAAAACGCTTTACTGGACATTACTCAACATCATAACTCAGGAACAGAAGGGAGACCTTTGGTCAGATACTGATTTGATGACATTAATCCTGAATGTCCACCTTGACACTGTGCTGATTGTATAGATCTTCTGTGTGTGAAGCGTCCATGTTTTCACAGACATGGATGTAAACTGTCAGAGAAACTCGACTGGTTTGCGGAGGCAAACAACTGAAATGTGGTAATTCTGGCTTTATCCATTGTTTAAAATGTGTCTTAAAAATCCCAAAACATTTTTAACATTTTGCAGAAATGTGCTCCATGTATTACTAATTTAAAATTTCATGCTGGGTTGTGTGACCATTAAAACTGCTGTTTTGATTTTTCATCTTTTTTTTTTTTTTTTAAGTTTTTGTGTTTTGTTTTGTTTTTCTTTTTTTCAATTTTAATGCTTTTTTTTTTTTTTTTCATTTTTTCATTTTTTCAGTTTTTGGCATCGTTTCATTTTTTTTCAATTTTTATTGCTGTTTTGGGTTTCAATTTTTGGTGCTGTTTCCGTGACTTTTAGTAGGTTTCTCTTGGAAGCCTGCTGCTTATGGTCTGGCACCTTGTTGGTACCTTTTTATTTGGTCCTGACCTCACCTGCACGCTGAGCGCCCTGAACATAGCAAAATATAAGGAAATATGAGTCAGAGGGCGGAGTCCCTGCAGAGACATTCAACACTTCACACTACCAGTGGGTCATATGTGATGATTGAGACGATTACTTTAAGTCTACACATTGTTTTTTAGGAAAATCCTACATACTATACTTTGAAAAAATCTCATGAAAAGACCAAAACTGACAACGTGTTGGTCCGTCTCTCAGCACAGATATGAAGTTTTGTTTGTCGATAGGCTCATTCATTTCCTAAAATAGTTTTGCACTGTAGTTTTTAGCAAATGTTACTCAAACAGGAGCAAATAATGCATCTGCTGGGAACTATTTTCAGCAGCAGATTAATCCACATTTGGTGCTCTCATGGGTATTTGTGGCAGCAGGACTGTGTATGTGGGATTGAGTCAAAATAATCTACAGTGTGTGTGTTCATGGTAATGAAGGAACATGTCAGCTGCAGCTCACTGAGGTGTTTTTAATAGTTTTTGGACAATAATGGAGCTCTGTGGCACAGAGGAGGAAGGAGATAAATCAGAGTTCGTTTTGGCTTTTTGTGGGATTTGTTTACAACGAGAAAAATGTTCTTTGAATGCCTCATTTTAAAATGAAAGTCCTGAATCAATGGTCCATGTACAGCATGTGATACAACTAAAGACGGGACTATTATATCTAGGGATGAGATATCTAATAATACTATTAGAATGTGGTTATTAATATGTGTAATATTAATATGTGTGTGTGTGTGTGTGTGTGTGTGTGTGTGTGTGTGTGTGTGTGTGTGTGTGTGTGTACCTCTGGCTATGAAGCAAGAAAACATGAGACAGTTTTGTTCTTCAAATATATAATCTTAGTTCAGTCATACAGATATATACATTGTATAATAAATAATATTTATAAAAACATAACATTTACGATTATAAAATAAAAAGGGAATTATTCACTTTAAAACATTTGTACAAAACTTTGGATATAGCGGGAGAGGTGGAGGAGGGTGGGGGGGTGGGGGTGAACTGAACACAGGAAGGTAGGCCCAGGTAGGGAGGGCTGTGTAGAAGATGACACAAATGCTAAGCTATGTCACAAAGAGAGGACAGCCTAAACACTACTGGGTATTTCTTGTTGTTGAATATAATTAATAGGAAGCAGGTGGGACTGTCAGAACATGTTGTGTGGAAACCTCTCACAGTTTGTTCCACCGTAGTGAAGAGCCATCCATCCATCCATCCATCCATCCATCCATCCATCCATCCATCCATCCATCCATCCATCCTTTTTTCCATTCACCTCTGTTTGTCACTGGCAGCCGTCATGCACACACACACATCCACATCTTGCACACTTAAGATGAAGTTTCCCAACCTTCTCCTGGTTAAAGGGTAACTCCTGTATTTTTCAACATGGATCCTTTTATCCCATGTTTTTGTGTCAAAGTGACCAATGGGAACAACAAGTTTTGAAAGTGGTCCAGTTTTGAACGAGAGTGCTGCAGCCAGCAGCCGAGAAACAAGCTCCACTCAGGGCGTCTGTGCACCGTCCACCCATTATAAGTGCTTGTTTAGCCACTGACAGGCTCTGATTTTTATCCTAAGTGTTTGACAATTTATCGAAAGGATCCCCACAGAGTTAGACCTTTTTGTTAGAGTGAGATCATTTTAGTTTAATCAGAAACAGCCCTGAAATAACCACCGCAAAACCCACCAGACTTCATTTGAATAAACTTATTTTATCATCGTAAAACACTCTTCATTAAAGGTCGACAGAAACAAAATAAAAACAAACCAAACCGCTCTGGATCGTCTTTCCACTGTTCCAACAATCATTAACTCTTGTTTAGTTGAAATGAACTCCTCAAGGAACAGTGTGTCAGATTTAGGGGATATAGTGACATCTAGTGGTGAAGATTGCAGATTGCAACCAGCTGAAACTGCTGAAATACTGGCAGAGGTCTCTTCCTCTCTAAGGTTGCTTTCAGACGTAGAGTTGTCTCCTTTGGTCTGAATCAGGGACTCATGTTGTTCCAAAGTTGTATAATTGCCTAGAGTTGGTTGGTGTTCTCACGGCAGCATTTACAAGCGGACCAGATCAAATGCCTGCGTCAGAAAGCTGCTCTTGTTTGAATTTCAGATCAGGTCAGAATTTCCATGTGGGAAAAATCCAGGAAGTAAAGCAAACATTAAAGAAGGGTACACTTGCAAGATAAATGTGACACTTTCTAATGTCACAATGGAGGGACAACTACGCAGGTTGATTTTAGCGCTGCTTTCAGACATTCAGGGGTATTTACCAGGAGCTGTATTATCCACACAGGTCTGACCTGGTGATTTGAATCAGCAAAAACACTGAATGAGCACTTTTGTTTTAGAAATCAGTGTTTTTCTGATGCTGTTTTGCTTTCTAAGGGGGCGCTAACTACGGTGGCCAACGCGAAAACAAGAATGTCCCCATCTAGAGCCAGTGTTTGGGTTGTCTCTTCTGGGCTACTGTAGAAACACAGCAGTGAAACATGGTAGACTTGGTAGACGAGGACCCGCTCCCTGTGTAGATATAACAGACTCATTCTAAGGTAACAAAAGCACAATGATTCTTAGGACGCATTCACACTGGCGCTGTTTGGTCCGCTTTAAACAAGCCCTGGTCCATATCCACTTGCAAGTGAACCCTGGTGCGGTTCGCTTACAATGGGAAATGCAAACTGGACTATCCATTTTGGGTAGAAAAAACAAAGCCAACAGCACAAACTGGGAGAAGCAGAGGTAAAAAAAGAAAAAGTTGGAAAATGTCTTGTGGGCAGACGTAAAACAGAAAACCCAAGACTGCATAAATTTGGTGATGCTTTTTGTGGTGACCATGCCGGCTGAAGGGGATGGATTTCTGTTTTCAATCCTGGCCAATCCGTAAGCCGGGTTTTCTTCTTCCTCATGCTTTTTTCCTTTCTGGTCAGTGGTCGTTTCGGGCAATACTGCCCCCAAACGAGCAGCTGTTGTAACTGCATGACGTTGTCCAGGCGGTTTGTTCCGCTTTAAAAAGTGTAGTGTGAAAGTGAACCGAACCAAATGAAGGTGTGAAATTTTTAAGCATTCCACGCCCAATCGAACCGAGTCCCCCGGACTATTCTGGTGTGAATGAGCCCTAATTTTCAGGTGTTAATATGAAAACAGACTTATTATATAATATTCCATTCCTGCCAATGTATTCCCCTCAATCTTTCAAACTGGCCCTTTAATTCACCTGGTTAGATGTGAAAACGTTCTGGCATTGTGCACGCTAAATTTGTTTATTTAAATGAAGTCTGGTGTGTTGGTGATGGTGATTTCAAGGCTGTTTCAGGCTAAACAAAAGGGTCTATATCTGTAGGAATCCTTTACATAATATTGTCAGACACTTACAACAATCTGAGCCTGTCAGTGGCAAAAACAAGCACTCTTAGTGGATGTACATTGGCCACGCTCATAACATAACAGCGTGTTTCACCACTGCTGGCCGCAGCCCCTCTCGCTCAATACAGGACCAGTTTCAAAAACTGTTGTTCTCATTTGTCACTTTGACACAAAAATGTGAAAATTGGTTCTGAGATGAAAAATACAGAAGTTACCCATTAATGTTCTCAGACTCTGCATGAACTGGAAGTCTTTTCCGTCCACCCAAAAGTCACAACTGTTTACCACGATCTGAAAATAATTTCCTTTTGTTAAAAAATTACCAGTCAGAGTCAGCCGGGCAGACGTCCATGCCTCTAGGGCAAAAAAATTATATTGTGAGTAAATTATTCTTCCAGTATCTCCAAAACCAGAACCGCAGGGCAGGAGTGTTTTTTGGGGTGTACTGACAAGAGAACAAGTTCATAAATCAGGCTTCTTAAAAACCTCAACTGTCCAACTGAGGGAAAATCAGGAGAGAAGGAAGGGAGGGTGTGAAAGCCAATCAGAACCTGTTCTGGTCTCCACATGTCGTCACATGTCCCCCTTTTTCTTTTCTTCTTTTTTTTTTTTTTACAGTGATAAAAGAAAGATTTGCGTCAGAGACAAAAGATGGACCTGATGAATGCATGAAGTGTTAGATAAAAAGATCTCCCAATAATCACTTTGCTCATAAGACCAGAATTAATATTAAGCATGCTGAAGCTTGACTCACGTTTGATGCGTACCTTTATAAAATGAAACAGCCACAAATGATCTTCTACTTAGTCATATAATTTGAGCGCTGCTTGTTTTCGCCCCATCGCTCCTTAGATTGAATAATGTACGACTGTGTTGCATCGCACGTGTGGAAATCATGAGCAATATACAGGTTGATCGTGCCCGAATGCTGGAACAAAGTTGTCATTCATGAGCACTGCGAGCTCGCAACGAAGGAGAATTTGCTCGCGTAAACAAAGCTCAAATTTTAACCACCTGGAGTAACTGAATAGTGCATACATATACATGTGTAGGGTTGTTAGTTAGTGGAATGAGCATGCTTGTTCACACACATGCTGCATACCTCCAGTCCCAGCCCAATGGTAATATTTCAGAAATGCAGGGCTATAAAATCAGACTGTAGCATATATCTTCCAGGCTTCCCGGGCGACTGGTGCGGTTGAGTCAGTCAGCAGGGAGAGTAGCAACACTGAGGATTTCATCAGCTCAGTAGTTTACAAAAGACAGGACTGTGGCACTTCCCAACACCTGCCTGCTGTTTTCAGTTCAGTTCAGTAGTTACAAAGTGATGGTTTCCTGGGGCTGTGTTCAGTATCACTTACGACTAAGTGACAGTGTAGAGGTTGGTTTAGTTTAAAAACAAAACAAAAGGTAAACCGGACCAGACCGGCCGGAGAAGTGAGGTGTTAGTTAGAAGATGCTTTTTATTCAAAAGCAAAGAGAGTCTGAAAGTTTTTTACTGCATTAATCTCACAGGTAAAAAGTGTTACTGTACATGCCGCAAACGTGTCGGCATGGAGGGGGGAAATAAATAAAGACGAGGGGGAGGGGAGGGGCCCAATGCTGCGGGGAGAAGAACAAAGTGGCACAACTGTAGCTTCGTCCCATGAAAGCGGACTAGACCTCAGACTACAGATCAGTTGGGTCATCAGGTCAGATATTATGGAGATGGGTGTAGTGGTTTGGAAGACAGATTCTAGGGCGGGGTTTTTACAAATAAAGGTATACAAGTATCCATAGCTGATGTGCCATTACCCATTAGGGCCCGAGTGTGTGTGCTGATGAATATGTTTCTATGTGGGATGCATGTCTGGGGGAAGCAGGGATGTCGTGCAGGAGGTGGGGGTGTTGACGGGTGGGTGGGCAGCACTTGTAGTCCAGCAGTCTGAAAGCACAGGCCTCTCTCACTTGCACGTGTGGACATCGTAGACGCGCACACACTCCTGACAACTGACGTAGCAGCACCAGTGGAAGATGCAGTGACACTTCTCTTTGCGTTTCTCAGTCCGGGTGTTGTGGCCGCGGCCGCAGCACAGCAGGTCGCAGCCCTCGATGCCATGCGACGACACGTTGCAGGCTCGGTCACGCGTCCCAAAAGAGCCGGTCTCCGGGTTGGGCTCACAGAAGTTGGGCGAGCCCTCATAGTAGACCAGGTCGCGTTCGGTGGGGTGTTTGAAGAAGTTGTACTTGACACGCAGCGTCTCCACCCAGCCTCGTGACTCGCGGTGCTTCTCCACCACCATCTCCGAGGCGCTGTCGTACTTGTCCTTCAGGTAGTCGCCCAGCATGCGGAAGTCAGGCTGCGCCCACCAGCAGGTCTTCACCTCACAGCTCCCTGACAGGCCGTGACATTTGCAGCGCAGGTGCATGTGGTCAAGGATGGTCTGAGAAACACAGAGGACACTTTTATGTTCATTTTGTAGAAATGTTTAAAACCAACATCGACTCTTAAGGTGACTTAATTTAATTCCTGGATGAAAAAAAATGCATGTATATGTTTTGCTGCATTTTCACTGCATGGTACGATACAACTCTGTTTAACTTGACTTGTGCTTGTTTGGTTCACGATTAGCAAAAGTTGCTTGTGGTACCTGGTACTTTTTTGGTATTGCCAAGTGAACTGAGGTGATACTATAATGTAAAGTGGTCACTGGGAAAACACGACACATCTTGCACATACCCACCATTTTTAAATAGCCAAGCTGCTGTCAGTAGTAACCTTTTTTTTTTATATTCACTTGACCCAGATTTTTAAAAAAAAAATGGGCAGCCTGCAAAACTATGTTTTACACTGTGCTGTACATTTGACAAAATGCAGGTGTTCCCCAGATGGGTCGCCAAAGAAAGGATCCAGTGAGTGTCACATTGAAATGATCTAACAGTAGTTTCATGCAGCGGCGCTATGGCGATCAGCTCCCATGTACACGGAGAGGTTACTATCTGCAGTGGAAAACAAAATAGAGGAATAACCTGGCACTAAAAGTGAGTTGAGTCAAGTCGAGTCGAACCATTCAATGGAAATGCATTAGTGAAGCTATTTATCAGCCTGGCATGCATCCAAATGTTAAAGCTTTCATAACCCATTTTTCCTGATCGCTTAAAGGCAATTCTCCACTAAAAATATGTATGCAGACTGTGAAGAGTCACTGCCTGTCAGCTTTGAAAGGCGGCTCTGAAGCTTGATGCAGCAGTTTAGACTCAGAGCAGTGAATCTCAATGTATTTCTATGGCGATCCAGAGTCATTGGATTGCCTTCTTTAATGCACAGACCATTTCTTGGCAGTGAATCCAAACTGCCCTTAACAATTTTCACTCAGCAAATAAATCCCTAAATACACTTCTTTTGGCAGAGCATGGGAGCAGCTAGAAGTTTCTATAGACATTTTGGCATTTTGCTGTGACCTGTTTAGACCTGGTATTAACATGTATCTCGGGTGATCAGATCACAAGTGGACAGCACTAAATACAAGCGTATTTACCACTATGACGCATTGTCTTCCGATCACTCAAACCACTTGCAGAGGTGGTCTGGGATGCATTCAACCACATATCTTATGTAGTGTAAACACTAATGTGTCCTGATGGGTTCCTGTCAAGTATAATGTCATCAATGCAGGATGTTGTGGTGGTTTTATTACGATAAGTTGGACGAAGTGCTGTGTGATGGTCCATCATTTTGCCCTATGTAAAGAGACATGTTGAATTCTGTTGACAGCGATATCCCCAGCGGCACCAATACAACCGCTAATGTGACTAGCAAGCATGCTAGCAAGTAGTCATCGAGAGTGTGGAAGCAATAAAGGCCAAAACAAATCAAAAAATACGCTCCTATTATTTTCAATGTACAGCCCCACACCAACAGCAGCTTAGACTCGTGGCACTTCACGCCACTGTCCTGTTTCCAGGCTTGTTGCTCCCGCAATTGAATGCATTTTTCCTCCGCTCGCAATCTGCTTGTACATAACAGCTCCCTTAGCAGCTCTTTTTCTCTGCTCCTATGGCAGCTCGACTCCTCTCCTCACCGTTGATGTGTTCAGAGAACTTTGTAGCTGCTGCTGTGTCACTTGTGTGACAAAGACTGGAAGAGGAGAGACTCGTTGTTGAAATTGAGAAATATCCTGAGATAAACGACGCACAATCCTGTCATTATAAAGGCAAAGGCTAAAAAGATAACTCCCAGTGAGTTGTAGCTCTGGAGATCAGCTCTTCAGGTGAGGAATCAAGTTTGATTAGGGGCTCTCCACACATGATTTTGAGCTAATGTAGAGGCGGAGGAAGTACAGATCTTTAAGTGAAAGTGGTAACAACTTTGTGTGGTTGTCAGTTGAAGAGGTGCAGCGCGACGCATCTAGTGTGTGCTAGGGGTGGTGTGTTAGCTCTACTGTGTGCGGGGCCCTTTAACCCTATGGCGTAATTAACATAGGCAGTAAGTGGTGGTCAGATGGAGATGCATGATAATACCAGAAGTAAAAAGGCTCTCAGTTGCCACTGGAATCCACCTTAACCACTGTGACTTCAAGCTGAGAACACTCACCATCCTTTGGGAAGAATCAAGCCACAAACTTTTAAAAGCTGCCACTCAAGGGCAACTGGTGGTGAGAATTCGAAACTCAAAAAAAAGGTAGATTTTGGGTGGAGTACTCCTTTAAAGTGTATTTAACTAAAATATGCTGGTCTTAATTTAATAACTGACTCAGAGCTTGTCATGTCGCTCACTGCCAAAGATCTGTGGGGATTTGAGGTCAGAAATTAACAGGAAATTCAGTAACGCAGACAAACGAAACCACTGAAGACTCTCAGAGCCGGCCAAGAAAAACAATGTGCCACTGGCTGCAATTTATTTAAGTGTCATGCAGCTGTGAAGTACAGAGGCTCAGCGCTGCTGCTAATTCTCTCTGAAGTCACTGGCTCACATCGTGAGTGTGCCGCCGCCGGGCTTATTTCACCTTTGTGTTTTGATTTTGTTGTGCTTTAATTCAACAGCTATATTTAGCTGCAGAATTCCCCCAGCTGGGGCGGAAGGCAGGTGGCTGTGGCACCTCTGGCTGAGGAAGGGGAGAGAGGGGGCAGCGGTGGGAGGTTGGGGGGTTGGACTAGTGACATCACTCTGTGAGCTTGTCATGCCAACATCAAGTCCCAGAGGCCCTTGGGGCTAAATAATGGAGCGTGAGAGGGCCAGGTGGAGAGGAGAGGAGACTCCTGACAGTGCTGCTGTTCAGTTAGCTCCTGTGGTCTCCCCGGCTGCTCCTGTGTGCTCACATCAAAGGGCCGTCTTGTTGCCGTGTGGTCCCTCCATTTGCCCCTCAGCGAGCAGCCGGGGAGCCTACTTTTTTTCCGAGCAGTGACAGCAGCCAGTGATGTTTTAAGTCTGAGCTGATTTCCTTCTTTTCCCCCTCAACTCACTCGGGTTATTTGACTGTCAGGGAATTTTTTCATTGGGATGCAAGGCATGAAAGGCGAGGTGTGGGGGCGAGGCGGGAGGGAGGGTGTTGCTTAGATGAGTAATTAACCAGTCATTCAAAGTCAAGTGCTCATTTTCAGGTGGAAACTCAGAAATGTGTGAGCAAGTCAAATACCAAATCCCTGCCCGTCACACGAACAATTAGTAATCCCAAACAGTAATGTTTCCTGGATAAATCCCCTCCTTTTGCACGACAGCCAGGTCGTTGTTCATTGTTTGCTGCATCTCTGTTTCACTTCTCCCTTTTACTCCATTTTACAGTACAATATGTGCTGAGGTTGTCTAAATTATGGGATGTATTAGTGTTGTGAATGTGCTCAACAATGGAACCTGATAGTCAGTCCAACTTCTAACTATGAAATCACTGCTGACCAGTTTAGTTCTTCAGTAATCAATATGTAACCCTAACCCAAAAGTATGTGGACTTCAGTTTGGAACCACTGCCTCAGTTCATATGAAGGGAAAATTGAAAGGCCTTGACACACCAAGCTGATGATCAGCCACTGGTCAATGTCGGGCTTTTGATTAGCATCTGTCGCCCTAGTTTTTGCCATGTGTCCTGCACGGTCTGTATTAGTTGGCCCTTGTCGGCTTTTTCGCAGCTGATTCAGCATGTTGGATCGGCATCCGAGACAGCAGAGCCCATTGGTGAATGAAATCCCTCTGATTGGCAGTTCAGCTCAGTGCACGAGAAGAGAAATGGAAGTGAGGAGTGCAAACAAACGACTAACTTCAAGAGGGCGTGACATCGAAACAAACTGGTTATGTTAGGTAAGTTGTTTTTTTTTTCAGCCATTGAGCTCTTTAGCTGAAGCAGTTCGTAACTGTTAGTGTTGTTGTTTGCTAGCGCATGGTAAATATAATTTGTTCTTTTAACATCAGGTTGTATTTTTAATGTGCTAACTGGCTAACTAGCGTCTTGAATCTGTCCTGTCAGTCTTCTGGTTTCCTTTTTGGGATGATGAATACAGACTACCTTCCTCTCCGATATATGCTAGTTGGCTGATGGCTGTAGTCTTTGCGGTGTGTTCAACTGAAACTTTTTGGGCAAGACACAGGCAACATGAGGTGATGCAAGAGTCCACCTTTGTCACCTAGTTCTTTGATGTCAGTTTGGTGTGTCTGGAGTATACAATATTTTGAGCAACAATGTGCCTCCAACTTTGTAGCAACAGTTAAGAAAGAATCTGTCCTGTTTCAGCATGACAATGACCCCGTGCTCAAAGCTAGGTCCATAACAAAAAGTTTTCCCAGTTTGGTGCAGAGGAGGCTGATTGTCCTGCACAGAGCCCTGACCTCAACCCCATCTAACACCTTCTAAATGAGCTGGAACACTGACTGTGAGTCAGACCTGATCACCCAACATCAGTGTTGGACCCATAGAAATCTTATTTCTGGACTGCATTATTGCTCTTCAGACTGAATGGGAGCAAGATCCTGCAGCCAGGTTCCGAAATCTTGTGTGAAACCTTCCAAAAAGTTTGGAGGCTGCAGCCCATGAATCTGGAACAATCATGTATGAATGTAATGTTCTGGTGTCTACATACTTTTGGCCAGATAATGTATATTAATATGAGATACACAAACTTAACAAGACATCTGCACATTTTCCTCGTATGTGTCCCACTGTGTTTACCGTGCGTCCTGCCTCGTTGTTATGTCGGTTCATTGCTGAGCGAGCGTCTGGACGATTCTCTCTGGCATCTGCGAACTCCCTGGACACCAGCACCCCAAACTCTGCGTCCTCGCTGCAGCCACCCCACTTCCAGCCCTCCCCGGGAGGGCCCTTGTGGTGGGAATCGCAGCCGCACATGGTGGACGTGCCCTCGGCGCAGGAGCGTGTCACTGCAAACGCCACACCTGCTGAAGCTATGGCGTGGACAAACGCTGACTCTCTGGTTGCTGAGAGAGACGGATGAAGACAGACAGGAAGACAGGGAGAAAAAGAGAGAGGGAATGTGTCAATCTTGTTTTAAACATGGACAGGGGAATCTTTACTGCTGCCAACATCCAGACAGAAGTATTGAAAGGGATTCCTCCAGGCAGTAACCTTTTAACACAACATTTCGTCTTTGAGAAGGCGCATTTATGTTCCAGCGTGAAAAACAAGAAGCCTATGGAACAAAAAAACTTTAACCCTCTCTTATTTCACAACACGCAAACATGGTTCACAGAATTTCCCATATGATCATCAGCGCTGAGGAAGGACATACTACAGGACACATGAAGGAGCCTAAAAGCAGAGTCCCTGCAGTGACATCAGCCCATTGTGACTGTGTCAGGAGAGCCTAACGCTCAGTGGGATCTCAGTGACCTCCTGTCATCCCTGAGGTGTGCTGCTTTGCATCTGGATAGTGTTTCAGGAATGTTGTCACCCCCCCACCACCCACCTCCTACCCGTCCCTGCTCAGAGCCCAAGGCCTTCTGGTGAAACCTAGCAGTGTGTCGGCCTGTTTCTTTTTTTACACTGAGGGATGGAGTTACGCCTCCTTTGAAGGCAACAGCTTATTATGTAACCAGACACCATTGTTTCACAATCACTGCACACTTACCGTGGCTCACCCATTACACTCCACTAGCCATGTAGCACCCACACACACACACACACATACACAGAGGTAAGGGGGGGTGTCCTTAAGCAGTGGCTCGACTTTTCAAGGGCAGTGCGTGGCCTGAGTTTCTGATATGCACAATTGCGTGATGTGAGTTTTGAAATTTGTACGAACACGACCAGAGAATTAAACCCGTATTTTGCAGACCACAGTGGCTACTAAAGCCAGAAATTCCTCTGCAGTTCCACTGCCAATGAAGCTTTCAAGACCCAATCGGACCTCTCTACAAGCCACAGACAGTTTACGGATGTTTGGCTGGAGGCTAGTCATATTTTCCCACCCTGAATGTGTCTGCAAGCACAGTTACAAAACAAAATATACTGTTTTTATGTTAGCCTGAATGATGCCACAGGGCTCGATATTTGACCTGTTTTATGATTTTTTTGTATGCATCTGTATTTGTGACATTTCTGGGTGTATGCATGTTTAGATTTACAGGGTGAAAGGTCAGATGAATCATCTGATATGAAAATGTAAAGCAGATGCTCAAATACTGTAAATACTGAGTCATATTTAAGAAAAAAACAATGCATATTGAACCCATATATTAAGAATCTGTTATCTTAAGATATTTGAATGCATCTTAAAGGGACAGGTCACCCCCCAAAATTTTTTTCCTCTTACCTGTAGTACTATTTATTAATCTAGATTGTTTTAGTGTGAGTTGCCGAGTGTTGGGGTGGCACGATAGTGCAGTGGTTAGCATTGTCGCCTCACAGCAAAAGGGTTCCTGGTTTGAACCCCGGAGCCTCTCTGTGTGGAGTTTGCATGTTCTCCCCGTGTCAGTGTGGGTTTCCTCCAGGTGCTCCAGCTTCCTCTCACAGTCCAAAGACATGCAGGTTAGTTGGTGACTCTAAATTGTCCGTAGGTGTGAATGTGAGTGTGAATAGTTGTCTGTCTCTATGTGTCAGCCCTGTGATAGTCTGGTTTGGCCTCTCACCCAATGTCAGCTGGGATAGGCTCCAGCCCCCCCGCGACCCCCAACAGGATACGCAGTAATGGAAATGTCGAGTGCTGGAGATATCAGCCATACAGATGTCTGCTTGTTCTCCAATCCAATGGCTTGTGGTGCTCAAAGCACCAAAGAAATAAATTAGAGAAACTCAACAGCTATGTCTCTTTCCAGAAATCATGACCTGGTTCCTTAAGATAATCTACAAAGTTGTTGTGAGCAGTTTCATGTGGGAACTATTTTCTTTCTACCAAACTACAATCACACAGTGCGCGGAAGGAAGCGTGAATCTACTGCTAACTCAGCTAGCACCACTGAGCTAGCTAATGGTACAACTCAGCTGAGGAGGACGCCATTGATGTTTACATCTTAGTAGATGCACGCTTCCTTCTGCCCGGTAGAAAAGAAATAGATCCTACATGAAACTGCTCACAACAAGGTCTGTGGATGATCTTGAGTAACCAGGTCATGATTTCTGGAAAGAGACTTTGCTGATGATTTTTTAAATGTATTTTTTTTGGCATTTTGAGCACCACAAGCTGAGTGCCATCTAGTTCCATCATACTGTGGAGAAGGCAGACATCTCTACAGCCAATATCTCCAACACTCTGCAACTCACACCAAAACTATCTAGACTGATACATTTTGAGTGGACGGCCCCTTTAAATCAAAATAATGAAATACTGAGTGGACTCATGTGTCTAGAAATACTATATTTTCACCATCCATTCCCAGTAAGAGGATACGTTTTGGTCTAAATCCCCAGTGAGTCCTCACATGATTGGATGACACTCAGTCCTCAGGTCGGGCATCCCTGTTCGCCCTGGCAAGCCTATCTGGGCCCTCCACAACAGGGGCCTGTGAGCCCTGGGCCCCTGGAGCTCTGGCTGTTAGCCATGGCTAGCGCTGCTTCTGCTACCTGCTGGGCCCATCAATCCGCCTTTGTTTCCCTTGTGTCACACTGTATTATCCACACAAAGGGCCCAGCGACTCGCGCCCCCACAGCCCCGCTCTGCCCGGAGCTGGCATTCCCTAAACTCCCTAACCCCCCACCCCCCCCTCTCTCTCTCCAGCCACCCCTCCGCCAACACCCTGAGCTGAAATCCCATACACCACCACCCACCACAGGACCTCAACCCCCCACTTCCTCCAGGCATCCACCAACAGCACCACCGTGGCCAACATGCAGCTTTAAGGTGGCTTGGGCTGGTGGTTGGTCGCTCTCCCTTCCCTAACTCCAACTTTTCCATTCATCACTCCCCAAAGTGAGACGCTCTTCTTCCTTCCCACCTTCCATCCTTGCTTCCTTCCCTATCCCAAAGTGCACACCCGGGCTAGGTTGGGAGAGATCCCCTTTCAGCCTGTTTTCATGACAGAGTCAAAAGGGCGTGTGAATGGGGCGTCCGTGGGAGCTGGACTGTGTGAGGCGCGCACTGGTCTTCATGCACAGTAGGGGTTGAGCGGAGCCCCCCGGCCCTTTTCTATTGCCTGTAATCTCATTTGGCCTCCCCTCTCCCTTTTATTTGACTGAGGAGCTTGGACTGCTCACACTGCCCATTTCTGCCCAGATTCCTTCCCCTCTGACACACAGGGTAATTCATTTCCAATCAGCAGCCTCACTCACAACACACAAACTTCTACCTTTATAATTAGGGACGGCGAGGCCTTAAGCAGGGCACCTGTGCCTGTTGTTCCCCACCGTCAGGTTCAGTGGGATTGTTTAAAGGACACAGTTAGTGTGGCAATGTCTTCCAATTAGTATTCTGCGTGTGAAGCGCCTGATGGATGTCTCCAGTATATCAGCTGTACTTGTCAGGTTTTGCTGATAGATTTACTGCGCTGACCCTCTTTCATGTACGAGAGTGTAAACACGGTTAGGAGAAGAGGTCGCTGAGTCTGAAGACGAATGAGATACCGAAGGTAAAGATGGATGGAAGTTGAATAATGTGTCAGTGCTTGTACCTGCGCTCATTTCTCACTGCAGCCAGGAAGGTGTATATTATTGTAATTGCCCTAGTTAGGCGTTTGTCAGCAAAAGCCCAGAGAACAGGCAGTGCTGAGCCTTAGGGTGTACGTTTTGTAACAGCTTGCAGTAGCTAGCACAACCTAGTTTTTACAGTAGCAAGTTGTCTGGCACCAGTCCAGTCGCCAGAATAAAGTGTTGGCATTGTACGTCTCTGCAAGCCACGGATATGTTACATTTGTATGTTCCATACATGTGATGTTCAGATCTCATGTATATGGGCTTGGTTTCAGAAGAAGGCGGGGATACTGGGTGGTGTGACACCTAGGTGAGATAGCTGCCAAACAGCAGAGAGCTGCAGACCGCTGTTCAAGACCAACAAAAGCGGGTGTTTTTTAACAACATTCTGGGACATTTCCAGCTGCGTTTGTAGCTAGAAAAGCGGTTATTTTTTTCAGAAAAAAAAACAACAGTTTGGGAGATATTTTGCTTTTTTGTTGCAACAAAGAGGGTATTTTATAACAATTGTTTGGGAGATGTCCAGCTGTTTTTGTAGTGACAAACAGTTGTTTTTAACAGCAGGTCAGGACATGCACAGAGATTTTTTCTAGTGACACAGCTGGTTGTTTTTTGATGACCATTCGGAAATTTTTGGCATGTTTGTAGTGACAAAAATTAGTGTTTTTTAAACAATTGTTTAGGACTTGCCCATTTGTATTTTTTTAATATTTTCAGACATGTCTACACGGGTCTTTTTAGCCGCAAAAAACCCCAGGTATTTTCCAAAGACAATTATGGACAGTCCAGAAGTTTTTGCAGCAATTTAAGCAATTAAAGCAAAGCCAAAACAGGTTTTTCTAACCCTAACCCTAACCAAGTGTTTTATGTGCCGAAAGCTAACAACTTGTTACCCCCAATGTCACTTATCATGGCACAGATCATAATGTCTTTTAAACTGTATGCCTCATGTACATATGTAGGTACAGTTACAAAATAAAACAAAGATTGATATCTTTTTTCTAAACAAGCACATGTAAATAATTCACCTTTGTCTAGCACGGGACCGAAGATGGCCAGGTTGTCCTTGATCGTGGTACAGTTCCACCGGCGGCCCCTGAACTGGTGCTGGCACTCCTGGATCCCCAGCTTCACACCTTCTGCAACGCTTGGCATGATCTCTATGTAGTTGCGACAGAAACGCAGCTGCTTGGGCACCAGGCCGGGGATAGAGCCACATAGAATGGGTTGGGAGCCCAGAGACGAGTACTGCTGCCCAAGGGCCAGGGACCTGTGGCACACAGAGAGGGAGAGCAGCATTAAGAAAGATCTGCTAGACATAAACACGTCTCTGAATCTGTGTTCAGCACTGAAAAGAGAACTGCAACATGATCAAAAGAGGTTCATCACAGCAACCAAACACCAGCATCTAAAAAGCCATCACTGCAGATTATATTAGGCTCAATGTAGGTTACAATTAATGTCGCGTTTTTTAAATCACTTTTTAAGGTTTACATAGTTGCTCAATACTTTTTTTAGGCTGGCTTAAGTGTCCACAGCAGCTTTGGCCAAAATGTTCCAAATTTATATCAAAATTTAGCCAATTTTGGACAACTGTTTTAAGGCAAAGTCTTGTACTGCTGCTTGTGTTAGGACAACATTTAACATTTGAGAGCTTTGGTTTCTTTTGTTAAATGAACAGAAATGTTTCGTAGAAAAACATGTCTCTCAAAGTAATGTATTGAAAAAGTATTGTGCACTGGAATCAGCAGACGATACTCAGCCCTGGTGCTTTTACAATTTCATAGGATGTGGGAAGTGAGACTGCTTGCCTCACAATACAAGTCTGTGCCCTCCGTGAACTCAGTCCCACAATAGCACAATGATGGTGACCTGCCAGCGAGGCCTCTGTAAAAAGCAACCTGCTCTTTGAGAGGAGACCACTTCTGTATTCATTAATCTCAGGTCTTACTGTAAGCGTAGCTCTGTGACAGTACAATGATTCATACTGGAGTGTTTTATTGACTTATCTGTTTAATGTAGTTTATACTAAGAGCTCCTGTTTATTTTGTCTCTTTTTTCCCAGCAGCAGAGGGGGGGCTAATAGGCCCACTTCAGGGCAGGGATACAAGCTATTAGTACTGACTTTTCAAAGTGTTCCCACTTGTTAGCGTACACAGATCTGCTGATCTAACAGATAACACACAAGAACCTGTCTGCGTAGTTTGGGAAAAGCCCCTTCTTACAATATCAAATATATGAAAACACCTGCCTCTGCAGTTCCATCATTAATTTGCGGTTTTTCCCTCTGTAGCTGGTTTGATAAGAATGACAGCATATACAGCCGAGCCTGCTGGTGATGGACGAAAAACAGCATATCTGAAGACATGCGCCTCACCAGAAGGCTCGTGCAGATGTGCCTAAGCAGGGATTAATCACCACAACGAGACAGCCAAGATCAGCTTGTGATGCCAGAAACCATTATAGTTTCATTCAGGTAATTAATTTTAATTGCTTTCTATTTCTCTTGAAATAAAAGAGAGAGATGGAGAAAACATGTTTTCCATGCCCATGTTTTAACATGCTTTTAGTGATGACAAGCTCAAACATAACTGTGCGGTTTCTTCCAGAAGGTCATGCATTTACTTTAGGATGTCGGACTCAAATTTATTGTTTATTTATTTCTGGCATCACCTAAAGAAACATACATGTTTCTGTACGAGTCTGCATTCATAATAGATGATCGCTGTATGTCAGATTTGGGTGTTTACAGGGTTAGGGATGAGGAGATGTGCTGCCAGCAGCTCTAAAAGAAGAGCTTTACCAGTGCCGAGCAGACTCTCCAGCACTTGGCTGAGTCTGGGCGGACAACGTGGCGCTGGAGGCCATGAGAGGATCATAGGGAACAATTGCCGCTGATCAGATCAGAGCGCCACTCAGAATGACCTCAGGACCCCCGCAGGGCGCAACCCAATCATAGCAGCTACTGACTCTGACAGATGAGTGCAGTGCAGTGCCCCACCCCAACACAAAAGTCAAGCCATTGAAGTCACAGGGAAAAAATCCCCCCTCAGATAGGTTCACAGCTCATGTGCGCTTTTGCTTTCGACATATGGCTACCACCAAAACCCTGCCCCCACCTCCCAACGCCCTCCTCCCCTCCCCAAACACTGTTTTTGATCTCAGGTGAGCATTGTTGCAGCAGGCTCCCAGGTATCAAGGTTTGCCAGTGGAGCTTACACACTGAGACGTGAGGCTGGGTTGTTTTGCTTTTACAGCTGGTGTAATGGAATATATGATGATCACATAATCGGCCATAAGCCACTTGTGTTGTTGGCATGAGCGTCCTGATTGACACTCATACACAGCAAACAACTCTTATGTTTCAGCGTAAAAGCCTGTCTGATTACTGTTTTTTATTCTTCAACGATAGCACGGTTACATAAACTATTTGAAACTCTCAAACACTGCTATGCATGAGGAAAAATAAGTCTCTTTCATATCCAACATAATAATTCAAACTTAAAATGCTGCTTTGCCCAATTTGATGTTCCCATGCAGTTATTTGATAGCGCTCATCAATCTCATTCATGTTCTTGTCTCAAGTTTACCCAAGCGAAGGCAGCCACATTAGCTCATCTGCCAGTCCCAATCCCACCAACATCACTGAGTTCAAGTGTTGCTGACTTCACTCTGTCTGGTGACTGAGTGACTAAGGGCCTTAATTACACTGTCTGCTAGCTTGGTTACTGCCCATTAATCTCTCAGTCATGGGATGGACCAGAGTGGGTGATGCCCTGCGAAGGGTTTGGATCTGAACCCAGCTGTCACATGCTCCCCAACAACATCAGACTCAAAGGAAAATCTCTCTTGCCCAAGTGAGATATCTCTGTATTTGGGCTGCTGTGCCAACTTCTGCTACATTTCAGGTTCTATTCAGGACAACTAAACCGCTTGCCCACCAATCTGACATCCTGGCTTAGCCCGTGAATTCGGGATTTCTGATGGAATCAATTAGCTAACCGCATGAGACTTTGTGGTGGACATAGCATGTTTAGACTACAGGCTGTGGATCTGCCAGCCTATTTGTCTTTGTTTGCAAAGGATGTGCCTCACTTGATCCGTATGGACAGATGAGATGAAAGGGATATCTTTTTGGCTAGGTGCTAATGAGAGTCTTAACCCTGAGGGGTTATGAGGCGTATCGTGCAAACAGACACACACAGACGCATGCATGCAGACCACATGTGAGCCACGCTGATCCTGCCTGCTTTGCCTCACTTCTCGGAAGCCACGAGCAACGTGTCTCAACCGAGTGAGGGAGCAGCAGACGCAGAGACCTCCACAGAGGCAGAATGCCGGGGGAATCTGCTGCAGGGGACGAGACAAGCAGCAGAGCAGCAGCGAACGGCAGGGCTTGGCAGGTGCATGCCCAGGCAGGTCCGTATGGGGCCTCTACTGGCCTGGGGGGTTTACGGCTTGGTTGGGGGTTTTCTCAGTATCTAAACTGGGCTGATGTGAAAGTATGACGGGCCGCTGGAAACCACAGAAATGAAGCAGAGGAAACAAAGGGATTCCACCACACACCTCGCTAAAGAGTGGAAATTCACGCAATCAGGACTTTAACACTGTCAACAAAAACTTTTGGCTCAACCACTCCCAGTGCAATAAAATCACCGCTACAGTCTCTGCAGCTGGGTTAGACTAGTGACGATGCTGGGGTTACTTTACTGCATCTCTCTGTTTTTATTTTGTCTCTGAGCAGGAATCCTGTAACGTCAGAAATATGTTGCAGCTGCTATTGTGGGAGGTCTGCATTACAGGGGTCAGTGTGTAGCACATGTCTGTGCGCAGATGAGCTTTCTTTGTGTGACAGTCTCTTATGTCCACAGGCAGAAAAAGTACCAGGTGACCCTCTGAACCTGCAGAGCAGAACATGACATCTGACCTCACCGCCTTCAGCCTGATGGCCTACAGAAACAGTTTGAAGTTCATGACCAGAGCCCGCATACAAGTATCTCAGAACAGGGGTGCTGATCTCCGGCTTGTTTGCCTCATTAATCATTATGATCAGGTGCCTGCTCGTGTGTGTATGTAATTGCACACAACTTCAGTATATCTTGTTAGAGCTGTTGCTTATCTTTAAGTGAGGAGAATGACGCAAGTCAAACTGATGTAAGCCCTTTATGCTGTTTTGTCCTGGCCCCAACCTTGGTGTGATGCATTCTGGGTACTGTAAAGTGACTGAAACTGTGCAAAAAAAAAACACAAGTAAGGCTTAAATACAAATGGTCCTACAACTAAAAGTTATGTAACTTTAAGTGCTAAAAACCTGTGGTGGTCAAAACAGATTACTTTAGGGAATCATTTTATGAAAAACTGAAACAGTTTAGATATATCTCAGCCTCAAAATGTGCCTTTGTCTCATTTTCACATTTGATACTTTTGATCGTATTAAAGTTTTGCATTTACCCTGCATTCATATGTAATTGGAGTAATCGGGAAAATGAGTTCCCCAAGGGGAAAATTCACATGAACGCCACCTCAAGTTGCAACAACATCTCTGAAAATCTTGGTACATAACTTGCGGAGCTGATGTCATATTACACACAAACATGACAGGTGAAAGTAAATGTTGGGTCTATGTCAAGAAACGTTTTATCAATTCACGTATTGCATATTAATTTTTGCTTGCATGTTCTATTTAACATGATATTAGGTTGTAACTGTTAGTCATTGTCCAGATAGAGCGACTTAGATCAGTTAGAAATGTATATATTAGCATTAACCTTGATAACAAAGGTAAAGCCATATTTCAGTGGTTTTCGGGAAGTTACGCTACAAGTCAAAATTGTTTTACAAAACTGTTTTACCATACTTGGACAGCAACATGAATCTTTACTGGGATGTTAAACGCTCTGAGCAATAAAATACAACACATTTCGTTACAACTTAAAAGCTGATGAACACACTTAAGTGACAATTCGGAAAATGGGAGCATCAGAGGAGCATGTGAATGCATCATTATACTCTTCTTTACTCATCTTGTGCAATATATCATCAAAATTTTACATTTAGGGTATCATTTGTTATTTATGAGGGGGGAGAGGGGATGAAACAAATTTTCTTAAGGACTGGGAGGGTCTTATGTGTTTTATTTTTGCTTAAGGGAGGAACATACAAATTTAAATGGTTGTATTTTGTGTTTATTTTACTGCAGATTTTTAGAAAGCATGCCTTCTAAACCTTTGGGAGGCATGTTTTCTTTAAAAATCAACAAAATTACATCATTCATCACAGCTAGAAACTGTCAAAACAGAAATTATCGTTGAGTTTTTAAAATTTCTGACGGTCCTTGGACACATCATGTGCAACAAACAAAAAAACCCATAACCAAATCTGAGCTTAAAATAGTTATATTACATAAAAATCACTTTATTCTACGTAGCGTTTAAAATTTAGCCAAAAATAAACTGTTTGAACAAACTAGCTTGTGCGACAAGAGTGAAAAACTGAGGCTTTTCTCTACTCCAGGATTTGGTCCTCAACCTTTAACTGTAAAACATCAAAGGATAGGTTTTTTTATTTTTCTTCTCTTTTCACTTTACATATTGTATGACTTAGACATCACAGGCCATCGTAAGCCAGTGGAAGAGGGGAGGGGAGGGTTAGACAGTAAGTTATTTTTTTCCTCTGGAGATTCAATAATCGTAAAATTTATAAAATATATGGACACTGATATTTAACAGTTAAAGAAAATCTAATAATTAATCAATGGTGGAGGGAAGGTCATGGTTTTTCTGCCACTCCAGGAGGCTCAAGGTAAAATATTTGTAGCTTCAGGGAGGGACAAACAAAAAAGGAAGTCACACCCCAGCCATCCCTGTCCTCTGATGAGTAAAGAACAATTATGTTCAGTTATCAATGTGCTGCATATTAATTTTATCTCCTATGACTGTATATTTTCACATAAAATACATTTTTATTTTTTAAATTTATTTTCTTGTGTTGTGCACAAAACAAGCCGGGCGATAGATAAATATGTCACTTCCGGTCGCCATCTTTGGTGAGAATGTGGATAACAAGTTGGCTAATAATTTTCCTCATCATGCAGCAAACTCTTTTTTCTAACTGGATAACGTTAGAAGAATCCTCTAGGAGTGCGGGAATGTCTTGACAACAGTGGTAAGTGTTCTCTAAACGAACTGCTGATTTTTTGTGTGTATTTAGCCTTGAGAAAAACAGAAACAGAGCTAGCTAACCGTTAGCACTGTGCTTCGAATGTAGCTAACGGCTAACGGTTAGCGTCAGTTAGCTATCTAACAGTTAACGACAGAAATGTAAAAGATAATTTACGCTGACGGGTACACGATTTCTACTGTGCCTTTATTTTTTCTGCTTTTTCATGTTGGTAGAGAAGAGCTGCTGTAGTTTATCAAACATAAAAATATACTGTAACGTTAGCAGTCTTCCACTCCCTCGCACATCCAGCTAATAAACTTCAGTATGGGCTGTGTGTGTAACTGGTGCAAATTAACACAGCACATACTCAAGAACTGTACTGAAGTATAATTTTGAGGTATTTATACTTCACTTAAGTGTTTACATCTTATGCTACTTTATACTCCACTACTTTTGGGAGACAAATATTATAACTTTCACTACACTACATTTGTTCCTCAGCTCTAGTTTGCAGATTTTGATAATTCATTCAACATGTTATTCAACTAATAAATTGTGATATTTTAATATAGATTAAACCGCCCAGCAGTATATAAAGTCAGTAATAGTATCCCCACCATTACCAGCTACAATATAAAGTGATAAATATTAATGCATAACCAATTATAACTTAGTATTGTAAAGTGCGTGACTGGAGCAAAGGCGCAAATTTTTAGGGAGGTGGAGGAGACATGTTCCCCTCAATAAAGACATGAAAGTTGCAAAAAACTTTGATGAACTGCTAGAAATGCAACAATGACTCTGGTAAAATATGTGGTTGCAGTATGGAACCTAGGGTTGCAGCAATATACCTGTTTCAGGGTATGCTGTAATATTAAAGTTAATGTTTATCTCATCATGTGCATTTGCTTATCTACAGTATTGGGGGAAAAGCAACTGAACAACACTGAATTTCCCCTTTATTTACAGTTATTTTCTAAAGGGAGACTTCTACACATACTTTCTTTCACAAAATGGTTTCACGTTTCAATAACGGTCATAAAACCTTTGTTCATTCCTTATGGGTCATCCAGACTGATGATAATATAAAGTCTGTAATACCGTAATATTGTGTAACCACAATATCTTCTGGGACGTTTATTGTACCCTGAAAATCTCATACCGTTGCAAACCTAATGCAACCTCAAAAGCAATCTGTCATACAATAGTAAGAGAATGAGGCAGCCAAGCAGGAAGTAATAAGGCAATTCCACCATAAACTGGTGCAGAAAAGGCACCAATTGATGCATAAAAATGCATTCACCTGCAGGAAATGAAGTGCTGATGCTTAAAATTTATTAGGAGAGGATCCTCAGATCCCTCGCTTAATATGTGTCCCCCCAAATGTTGAATAAAATCTATGTTCATGTGCTCTGGAGTGGGCCATTCTGCAGAACTAGTACATTTGTACTACTGGTTTTGACGCAGGACTCCAACTTGTAACACAGTATGTTTTTGTCTAGTATTGCTACCTTAACTTAAAATCTGAATACTTGTATCACATCACATGTGAATCCGTGCCCATCACTGCTAGCTTACATTAGCTAAAGCTGCATTTTCTAAAGAGATAGGTTAAAAATGCCAGTAAGGCTACATAATATTTTGTTTCTGAGTTTCAGGTAGTGTACTTATTGTACGCTACTTGTACAAGTACCCATAGAAGCAGAATGGTCAGTGTCTTTGCTATGTCATATTATACAATTGGTGATGGTTATTAATAATTGATGAAGATGTATGCGGCATTTTATTGTTGTAGCTGGCTGAGGTGAAGCTAATTATAGGCTAATGTACTGCAGTGAAGTTTATTTGATTTGATTTGTAAAGTAAATAGCTGTCAAATAAATGTAGTGGAGTAACATGTAAAATATTTTCCTCTAAAAAGTACTGAAGTAGAGGACTAAAGTAAATTAGAAAACAGAAGTACAAATATCTCAAAACTGAACTTAATTTGAGTGCATGTTGTTTCCACCACTGGTTTCAGCTGGAGTTATCTGCCCTGAGCATCAGAAAAGCACAAATTGAAATATGTTTTACGTTCAGGTTGTTTTGACTAAAATTGTTAGTGGTTTATAGTGCAGAACAATTTAGAACATTGAAGTGGCAACCAAAGTATGAGGGTGAAGCAGAGAGGAAAAGCGAGGGATTAGAGAGCCTGTCACAATCCATCCCTCCATGCATTATTCCTTAGGCACTGTTCAAAGACTGATGGAAACCTGCGTGCATGTATGAAGGCAGAGTGAACTTCATGGTTGTGTTGCTACTTGTAAGCTCCTACTTCCAACGTGGTTATCACCGAGATGAAGGCAGGAGGTGGGATGCCTTATTCCTACTGCTCAGTCTGTGCAAACATTGGTAGAGCGTTAGTTGTGTACCAGGCTTGCACTCTTGTTGCAGGACACGCCAAAAATTGCTGACACATTACGATATAATTTTCCATTCAGTTTCATCAGAAGTTAGAACACTCTCCAGGCTATTGCCTTTAGGTCAAGAGAAGACTTGGCACTGATGATGTATACAGCTGCACCTTGTTTCTGCAGAATTACGGTTCAGCTGTGACACTGTACTGAGTCAACTTGTAGATGCACTCCTTGCAAAGATAATGATTTTAATGCTGCAACATTTTGGTTGCAGCATTAAAATCGGTATTTTTGCCAGTTGCACATTGTGCAGGAGTTCCTCCACAAGTTGTGTTGTGTCGTCCCTCCCCTACGCACCTGTTTGGAAAGAGATGTGTAAAGTTTTCCTTTGTTGCTGTAATAAATCAGTCGTCAAATCTTTTATCGCCTCTCTTTTATTTTAGTGGCAAAGAGCATTAAACAAAACATTTAGGTTAGTTCTTGAATATGAACTTTATTATATTTTCTATTACTCGTAATTGTTTAAAGTCAGAGTTTGAAAGGATTCAGTCTTTAGTAACAAACTTCATATTGGCTTCAGATTTGATAAAATGCTATTATATTTAAATGTATTTGCCATTATTAACGAAGTCGTTCTCAGCCATGTCTGAACAAGTTAACTTCTTTCATTAAAGAGAAATTAAAAAATGTTAGCTTATGCTGGGTTTGTGCCTGAAGCGCTGGGTCCTGAGTGTGTTCTGCCACTTCCTCTGCGAGAGCCATGCTCGTAAAAAGGCCTCTGCAGTAACAGACTGCGAGAATATTGTTTGCATTAAACTCTAATCTACCTCTAATTTACCTCTATATGTTGACGCCGCAGCTCAACTTGTCAGATTTGCCTGGAGGACATCGTGTTGCTAAATGAGGCCCTGGCAGAGCAGTCAGAGACGTGCATTGAAAACACTGCCATCAGAATTTCATTTATGAATCCCACAACAGAGTCCGCAGAGAGATAAAGACACTCGAAAGAGAGTAAGTGGGCCAAGGAAAGTTGCCGGCTTTGCCCGAGGATGGGACTTTTCCTTGTGGAGGCTGGAATGCAAAGCTGCTGTCTGTGTTTTGTTGTCTTCTCCTTTTCTGTGGCACACTTTTGATTTGTAGTCCAACAGCTCCTGGCTGATCAGATAAAAAACGACAGGACCCCTGAAAAATGTTCCAACCTGTTCTCTCTTTCTACCTCCTTTGCCTCCCCTCCTTTCCCCTCTCTGCAGACTGATGCAGAGAGTGTGGAGTTGGGACAAGGAGCCCCTGCAGTCACAAGTATGGAGACGTGAAGAGGGAAACTGAACAGGGTGTAAACTTGTGAACCTGCCTGTCAGAAAGCGAATGAGAGCGGCAGTTGCTCTGCTCACAAGTGCACTGGAGAGTACGAGACACTGACGAATGCACGTCAAACTGGAAGCTCAGTGTCCTCATCTGTCTGTAGGTGGACATAACAGAGTCTGAGCTGTTGTCTTGAGAGGACAGAGCTTGTTTGAATGAGTGTCTTGAGGGACTGCGTGAATGAACCCACAACTCAAACAGTGCATTGTTCCCTGCTGCTGCTCATTAGGGGCAGCTTGTTGTTGGCACTGCTGCGTGAATTGTCAGCAGTAATGCATCCTATGCAAATCATAACTCGCAGTGGATTGTCTGGAATCTTCCATTGTATGCCTGGAATTTCTTTGTGGCAATTTCAAACACCGCATTGTGTGTTTAAAAGTAGTTAAAACAATTATTGCTGTTGACTTTCACATGCTAAGGTAATTTGGAAAGAACTCTGAAGAAGCTGTGGTGTGATGCTACATTGTTGGGGATGAACCCAGTCAACAGAGCCTGCCAGTCTGCTGGTATTTCACAGTGCCAGACCTTGATGAAACCAACTGTCTGGCAGGTTTTTGCCTCTCCCTTTTTACCTTTGTTTCTCTCAGAGGGGCTGGGTGTCGTACATAAAAACATTTTTGGTGCAGGCTGAAATGTGCAAAACTTTGCAAAGCAGGCATGGACCTACTGTGCAGATTTGTAATTTCATTTGATCTAATTATTCCTGGGGATGCAGGATATTATCAACACATTATTGGTATAGGCAGAAATAGACTTTACAATTTCATATCGACATTGGCCCCAAATGAACATAAAGGTGAAGCTTTCATTATAAAACTTTAATTAGTCGTAATAGGTCAGATTGGCCCTGGTTTGTGGCTTTTATCAGAACTATCTCAGGGAGAGCATCATCCAAGCTTGTTTAAGTGGGGTTAATTTCATAGTTTTGTTTGAAAATGTTACATAAAAAATAAATATGGCGTGTTTTATATGTAACCTAAGTTGAAGTAATTTCCAGTGAATGTGATTGTGTTTTTGAAAAGCGTCATATTTTATGTCTACATCTGCTAGATTGTCATGGTAAGAGTAGGCATTTGGGTTGCAAATTGTCAGCACTTTCCTTTATCAATCGTTGGTAACATTAATAATCAATTAATCAATTAATCAAGATTAACAGTAAATAAATAAATAAAAACTTTGCTTGTACCAAACAATACCAAAAGCGTTTTTTTTTTCCTCACTCACAGCAACATATTGCGTATTTTCTGACAGCATTGCATAGCCAGTAAAACATTTAAAGATGTAGAGGCTTAAACATGTGAAACACATAGAATATAACAGAATAATGCATCACTTTGCCTGCTTCATTTTCAAACGTAACAGCCGTGCTCCTCATCCAGACACCAAGATAACTGCCTTGTCATAAAATAGCAATATTGCGCTCGTTGTTTGCTGATGCTAGTCACTGAAATATGCTTTTCATATACACCATTATGTGGATAGCTAGAATGTTTAGGAGACTACATGTTGTTTATATTTCACAATCAGATCTTTATTTGATCAGTTTAACTTAACATGTGTGATTAATTCTTACAACCAATTAATCCATCGTCAATTAATCGTTATCATCCCTAGTAAACATGATGGGAGAAATAGAGATGTTCCTATACCACTTTTTCCTTTCAGATCCCAATTCTATTACTTGAACTTGTTTATCTGCCGATAACAAGTACCGATCCAATACCAATGCATTTAAAAAACAAAATAAATTAACAGCGCAAATATTTGTGTATGCTTCTGTTTTAGAGCAGCAAAGAAGAATTGATTTCAGGGAAAACTGCTGTTTTATCAGTGCGTGACACTACTTTGAAGTTTATTGATAAAATTATGTGGTATTGAATCGGTGCAAAGACTAGTGTACTCATCGATACCCAATCCAGTATTTTAGGCAGTATCGGGGACATTTCCAAAATTGGTATGGGTATCTGAACAACATGCATGTATCAATATTGGCAGTCGGATCTCAGCATCTAATATTGTGTATAATCATTATAGATTTACGTAAATAAAGTGCCAATTTTAGGCATTTAATTAGGGCAAGTTCTTGTACTGCTCCCTGTGTTTAGACAACATTGAATAAAGTCTGAGAGTATCAGTACAGAAACTCAGTAATCACATGGTATTGGGAAAAAGTTACCCAGCAGGACTATCCTGATGAGGGTAAACACTTTCCAATTATTTCACCTTGTCATTATTATTCATATTTGTAGATGAAGTTTTGTAAAGCTGTACCTGACTCAAATTATGTCAGTCGAATCAGATTTGGGTGTTCAATGCAAAGTATTGAGAGTTTGAACGTGGTTCAGCAGGCCGTTAAGTGTGACAGTGACATTCACGTAATATAGTTAACAAGATGACTGCACCTAAGGTGGAATGGAAAAGCGCAACAACTCTTTTCGATGACACTAGATATCAAACAAAACTGCATGGTGTTAAGTTGCTGTGAGCTGTAAATTCACCACTTCTAAGCAAGGGCAAAGCCTTTCTTCCTTTGGGCAGCTGCCCTGTGTCTGCCGTCAGTGGCCTGAAAATCAGCAGCAAAAGTTGGGACTAAATAGTCCCCAGAAGTATACCACGCACGTACCGGCAAAAACAAAAGACTGTCCAAATTAAAGCAGTCTCAGTCAACTGACAGGTCTCTGACTGATGATTCGAATCTCATTACTTTCAGGGGGCAGCCCTAAAGTTATGTGACTGCAGACATGACACCTTATGTGAAATTATTTCTAGCATTTTTTTCAACAAAATGTAAAATTCCTTGTAACTCAGAGACAGTGAATGATGGTCCCCTCTTCCTCTCTGCTCTGCATCCATTAGTCGTGTTGTTGACCTGGTCAGTGACCTGAGGGCTTTGACTGAAAACAGGCTGCACAGGTGTGAGCAACACATCTCTGTCACTGACCCCGTGTGTCAGAGAAATTGCTTTCTGCTGATAATTGACCCTCTGAAACAAGCCATACAGGTGAGATCAGCCAGGTAATGAAGACTTAAAATATTGTGTGAGTGTGTGTGTGCCTCCACACGTGTCCCCTAATGATCTCTTTGCCTCTGGCCGTTGCTGTTTTCCCTTTGAGGAACTGTCCTGGCCTGTGTTTTAGTGCAGCTAATAGCTGTGCACTGGGGGACTTTGTCATTTCCTACAAGAGCTCATTGCCTGCCCTTTGATAGTGTGTGAAGATTAGAACTCGCCTTCGCTGCTTTGAAACACCACTCTGCTTTGAACCTCGTGCCTGACTTGGGTTTGACTGGATAATGTCATCCCACATGCTTGTTCAGTGATGACAGTCCTGTAAGTTTGTTTTGTAAAGTGACGTGTCGGTTTAGAATGTAAAGGTGACTCTCACTGACAGTACCAGTACAGGTAAAGACGGGTGCATTTTTTTGTTCATTCAGGGTTTTTGTTGGTCCTTAAAAAGTAAAAAATCCAATAAGCTGAATTTTAGGTCTGAGATGTCTTAAATATAAATTCAACAGGTCGTAAAATTTAATTGTATTATGAAGTTATTGTACCTTTTTATTAAGGTGCATCAACTTCAGTCTTGCCTTTACATTTTTGGGAAATGTGCTGTGACAAAATTTGCCCAGCGAAAGCAACATAGAACCAGTAACCACTAATACGAACTATGCAGCCAGTCAGAATTTATGGGAGCACATCCAACTAGTGTGTTGTGATGTGGTATGTCAACTAACGTGGCGTCTACTCTCAAATAGCTACTTTGAGAAATAATAAGTTAAAAGTGTTTCTGTTTCTGTTATTTCCCCTGATATGGTTTAGCGCAAGTTCAACAAGGTCTGGCTCAAGAAAAGCATGTGTAGTGCTTCGTTGAACCCTGTTGAAAATAATGAATTTGATGGGAATTTGTTTCAGTTGTTGGGCCCAGGGCTCAATGAAAAGGGTTGCCTGATTATGCGGGACAAGTTAAATGCCACGTCGGGCTAGTAAATCAAGCAATTCACCTGCTCAACTGCCTGTATTTACATAGCACGATGTCTTTTTTCAGTTATTCGAGAAAATGCACCCAACCCAGCGTCTTTTTGCAGGGTGCTCCGGCTTTTTTATTCAGCTGCTCCGAGTGCTTCTGGTTGACAATCTTTGAACTTTTCAGAAAAGGCGCTGGTGACGACATAGCTGCTGCTTTAGCTAGGCTACTGTCACAGCAAAGACAGAAAAGCCCATTTTTGGGAGCAGATCAGCTGGTGGAGACTGGATGTTGCAAATGAGTGTCGTGCTTTTATCACTGTATGCATTGTAAGCTTGTATGGTCAACCCTCTGTTAATGTAGCGTTACGCTAGCTACCTAGCTGATGTTAATGTCAAGATTTTGTTGTCATAGAGACAAAACCCATGTGCAAAGCGCTGGAAGTGGTTTTCCTTATAAACCACTAAGATGAAGCCCTCCGTTGCGCTCTGCCACCCTTTTTCTGTTAAGAAAAATGCTATCAGGACACACACCCTAATTGAGCATGTGGTAATATGATTTAAACACATTGTTTTTCCTGGAGCTGATAATTAAAGTAGCCAACAAGTGAGCCTTCTTGCTTCCTTCTCATCTTCTTTGAGAGTTGTAAATGTGCAGTACCGATTGGGCACTCAAGAGAAAATGGCGGCCCGTAAAGATAAGAGCTGAAGCGCAAGTTGACATTTCAATTATCTGAGAAGCAGGAGTTTAGTTCGGTGTTATCAGAGGATGTAGGAAAAACTCCAACTATGTATTGAGCAGTTTGTCGCAAGTTTCAGAACAATAAAACAATTTGTTTAGGGGTAAGTAAAAATTGATTTTTAGAGCAAGTAGATTTCTTACCCACAAGCAAAAAAACATTAACGTTGAACCCTGGGGTCTCTGTGAATTAAGAGTCTGGTCTAGAACGGCTCTTAATGAAATGTGCCCCTAGATAATGTCATGATTTGACAATGTATAAATAAAAATTGACTTGACATGACTTGAAGCCTGCTACAACTTGTGCAAGAAAATGCTGAACTGGGTATTTGGGGAATAAAGGCATGAGAATTGCATGGAAAGTCCGAAAAGCATAAAGCCGCCATAAAAAGCCACGAGCAAACGCCTGCTGTCATTTTGTATTGTTCTGCATTAAGAGCATTGCCACAGGGTAAATGATGTAAGAATTCTGGGACTTTGATTTAATTTATATCCGTCATTCTTTTTTGCAAGTATGGACACGAAATAGGTCTTAAATAACATTCATGGTGTCCTTAAAAAGGTCTTTATAAGTCTTAAATATAACTTGTTGAAACCTGCAGACACCCTGTCATTGTGATGGACAACATGATTTAAGATCAGTGTATAAAAATACATTAAGTCACAAGATGTTTATTTCATTTTTCAAGTGCATTATTGCACTTTGCATATTGCAGGGGCAATACACCTTCTTAAGGCAATTTTAAAACATCTTATGTAGTCATGCATGATTTTTTAGGAATTTACGCCATTTTCCCTGTGTATCCCTGCAGACGTCACTCTGCGGAGACATTTCTCTTTGGCTTTAGCCCAAAATTGCCTTTGACCCTGGCCCTATTGCGGCCCTCAGCCATTCATAATGGAACCCTGAAGTTTCTTGTGAATGACATTCTTCTGGACTTTCCTGCTCTTTTCTCTACCTTCCACCGCACTGCTGAGAATAATACCCGAACATCCTTGATCTTTTCACATAAGGCGGCAGACGGGAGGATTTTCCCTCAGTAAGAATCATTTAAGTGATCCCTTTGCCAGTGGTAGGGGTTTTGGGGTTGAAGATTGGATTGAAGATTGGAGGTGGGGGGTGTCACAGTCAGATAATGACATTCCTGAGACCCAGAGATGGACTCTAGAGCCCCATATAAGCCGCTCAGGTTGAACTGGAAAGGTCTGTGTATGGGCCGGGCAGTTTGGTAAACCTAGATAGCTTTGCGTGAGATCTTTGGAGAGGTATGCTGCTGACATTATTGAGGCTGCGTCCACAAGTAGTCCTTCAAACTGCAAACACACTTTTAGTCAGGAAGCTGCATTCAGGCTTCAAATTTTAATTAAAGGATGTTGAAATTGCATCACCAAAAGCTTCAGAAATGCTTAGAGACTAATTGTAGAGTAGTATTTGTGTGTGTTATACCTTCTAAATTGTTACTAGAATAGAATATCTTGTTTTTTTGTCCTGATGATACAGAGTTAGCTCTAACCCATGTCTGCACTTGTAGCTGTAGCTGTATGTTAAGCAGTTGTGACTGCTCCACATTGCTTATGTTTCCCAGTCAGATTGCCAAACTGCCAATTAGAGCTGCAACAATTAATCAATTAGTTGTCAGCTATTTAATTAATTGCTAACTATTTTGATCATGGATTAATTGGTTTAAGCAATTTTCGAAGAGAGAAAAAAAAAATCAAATTTCTCTGTTTCCAGCTTTTTAAATGTGAATATTTCCTGGATGCTTTACTTCTCTATGACAGCAAATTGAATACATTTTGGTTTTAGACAAAACAAGACATTTAAGGATGTCATCTCAGGCTTTGGGAAACACTGATCAACATTTTTTGACATTTTATAGACTAAACAACTAATCGATTAATACAGGAAATAGTCTACAGATTAATCAACAATGAAAACAGTCATTAGTTGCAGTCCTTCTGCCAATACTGTTTCACCTGAGTGGAAGGGAAGCAAAGCCCTGTCAGGTGCACTAACTCCAAGAAAGATTGGTTGATCAGGACTGCACTGATCGCTCTTAAAGCTGATGGTGATGATTTTCCCATTTCTTTATCCGTCTCTCTGTCTCAGTTTACCTCTGTCCCTCCCTATTGCCCTATGCTTGATTTCAAAAACAAAACAATGCTAATTTTAAGTAAGCATAAGCAATAAAATTATAAGGGGAAAGTGGAATTCATATGAGGTGGCCCTTCTTAAAAATGCACACAAAAACTCTCCAAGCGTACAATGCCTGTGCTTTCTCGTGCAGATCCAACAGTGGTGATGATAACAGAGGATTAAGAAAATAACAGTTATTGGATTTAAACATCTCGCGGCTTTGCGGTGTGAATATGACAGACTTAAACCGATAATCACCGCTGATGCTCGATGGATGGTATCGGACTAAATTCAGCTGAGGTAATTCCCTGCTGAAAGTGACTGTCATCATTCACTTTACAAACCGCCGCTATTTACGCAAAGAACACAAACACACAGCTGGCTGACAGAGTGGCTTAAGCAGGTCTGAAAATAGCTGATGAGTTAAGCCACACAGGCTTCATACAATGCTCGCCGTGACAACCTTGGCGTTTGATAAGAGCACAGTATTATGTCATAAGCTTGAGATTCTTAGATATTGATATTCCTCAATGATTAAAGGTTAAAAGGTGAAACCAAAGCACAGCAAGAAGTCCAAGAATAGATATTTTGTTTTCCT
Source organism: Cephalopholis sonnerati (assembly GCA_019142605.1). NCBI lineage: Eukaryota > Metazoa > Chordata > Actinopteri > Perciformes > Serranidae > Cephalopholis > Cephalopholis sonnerati. Next base: position 36,780,965 of record JAGQAX010000020.1, read on the forward strand.
TTTCAAACCGCACAGAGAGGATGGCGTCAGATAATTGGACAGAGACACTGTGGGACCTGTAGATTATGGGCCACAATGCAGCTTTAAACTGTCATGAATACTCTTAAACTTTGATTTTTCACATTTTGTACAAAGCTGCTGTTTCCCCAACATTCTTGCATTTCAAGGAGGCAATTTACTGCTCTGTCTTGCCTTTTCCAAACCCACCTCATTAGTTTGCTATGTCTTTCTACTACACCTCATCTTCGTCCACGCATATGTGCATATCACTGGAGTTATTTATGCTCTGTTTTGTTTTCAACACCCCATCTTGTAAAAGCGAGGCTGCCAGGCATAAAGCAGTCAAAAGTGCTCTTCCCTCCAACCCGTCCCACCTTGGCTGGAGAATTTATGGCCAAGTCATCGCCCCTGAGACAGAAGCTGAGAGGAGAGAGGCTGCCTGGGCCCTTTGCTGAAACTCAGCACCCTCTTGTTTGACGCACCACCTCATTTTGTCTCCTTTTGGACATGTTCGACACCGCGGGGTGATGCTACTGACAGCGCCGTTTGACACCCATTCCTCAGCACCTGCCCAGTCACCTGGAGCTACGGCTCTGCTTTTCATCTCCCCACCTTCCCAGTAACCCCTTTCCCAGCCTACACTTCAAAATTTGTTACCCAAATCAAAGGTGGTGCGCTTTGTTGAGGTTCGAACATTATACCAGTGTCATGTAAGCTCCTTGAACAGAACAGCTGCAGGTAATTCACACAGAGAGAATCCCGGGCTCTTTGTCGCTGTTGTCTGATGGTTCTCGCTGAAGCCAGGAGTGGGTGTAAAGTCCTCTTTGCCATTAACACTTCAGCCCTGTGGCCTGTGTGCTTGGCAGCTGCCTGCTCTGTAAATGAAACCAGAAGATGCTCGCGGTTTGGACAGCACTATGGTGGGACCACATGCTAGTTGGGCTACTAAAAAGTGCAGTAGCTCTGACAAGTATTGTGTCGTGAGCCAAAAGAGCTTTGTCATACGCCTACGCAAATATCTCCAAAATAGAAGCTTTATGTTACAAAAGAAGACCAGGAGCTATGAGGTCAGCTGCATGTAGCTGAATTTGTAATGAGATAAACCTCTAAATTTCAGTTACTGGTGCCAACAGCGATCTTGGATAATTTAACAAAGACTAAAACCCTGCGGCACCTAAACATATTGTCTCCTGACAAATCCGTTGTGGAGGGGGTGAATTGTGCTACAATTGAAAAGCAAAATGATATGCTTAACTGTTTCTCAGAAAGAAAGAATTTATTTCCAGCTGGTACCCCATGGCAGACTGCAAATTTGTAATATTTAAAAAAATTGTGAACAGGTTTGTCAGTTGCAAGATTTTGTGTTCAACGCATGTCATACAGCTACCCAAAAAAACCCCCAATTCAGATTCAATTCACGGCTTGTTTGGGGGCCGGCGGCCTGAATGTAGAACAGTGACGCACAATAGCAAACAAAACAAAATGATCCTATAAGTCATGATTGTTGCACTCCCTGAGGCACTCCTAAAATTATATGGTTGCAGTTAAAGCCAGAAATTGATTATGGTTTAGAAACAGAAGCCTTTGTTGAGCTTTCATGAGCAACATCAGTGTCATTGAGCGATGTCTACAATTTATGTCACAATAAGTGATCCCACTGACTTACACTGTTGTGTGGAAATGCCTCGCAAGTCCTTACAGTGCTGCTGACAATTCATATCAACATGGCAACCACTCGCTTATGTATTTTCCCTTTAAATTAAAAAAAGAAGTCCACATTTTTAACCATTCAGTGGTTCCCAAACTAAAAATTCAACCTCTTTGCATCACAACATACTCCAATATGATAAATGGACCTGAGTGTGGAGGGGAAAAGAACGGCGAGCCTTTTCCGTTACACTAGTATTTGAGGTTAAGATTCTTTGGACTGGGCCGGAGAACATTTTTCCACGCAGTCAACTGAAAGTGCACATTCTGCCCTCTCAGAAATGATCATTTGACCAAAAAGACTCTCTCTCTTTATGCGGCTATAGGGTCTGATGCTGAAACTGTGGATTTAGTACTCACCACCAGATGGGATAGCCTCCAAGCACCCGTGAGCTGGACAACCACACACACATCAAATATCCAATCAGATACAAATCCATGAGGTAAGCCTTGTAGTGTGTGAGAGGGTAAATGGATCAATACATAGAACTTCCAGCAGGCAGTGAAGAAGAGTTTCCAGGAAGAGAAGCTTTGGGGCAGCTTGATTGTTGAATGAGGGGAAGATTAAAATGATATTGAAAAAAAAATTCTTCCTCCTGTTTTCCCCCCTTCTTTGAGTCGGGCCAGGAAAGTGTGTCTGTCTCCTAGTAGTTAAGAGAATAAGTGTCTCTTACACACATGCACACACGCTCCTACCCGTCCTCTCCTTCCCTCCCTCTCTCTGAGGTTCTTCCCTAAGGTAGATATCTTTTTCTCTCTCTCTCGACTTTTTTCTCCCTCAGGATGCCTCATCCACAGGCCCAATATTAAAGGGGGGGGGGGGAGGCGGGGGGAATGAGGTTTGGAGATGTCAGCTGGCAAGCCAATCACAGAAGATGGCCTTAGGTTACGAAAAAAAAAATTATTATTCGTTCCCATCTGTCAATCACACGCCACCCCCTGGTAATGTGGAAAAGAAAGGAAAGAGTGAAAAGAGGGAGGGAGGGAAATGAGAGAGGGAGGTATGGGGAGGGACACATGAAAAAAGGTAGTTACTCAACTTGTTTCATGTGTGATCATTTAAAAAAAAAAAAAAAAAAGACTCCTCAAAGTGGCTGGAGGTAGGTGAGGGGATGTAGGCCAGCCTCGCCGCAGCAGTCTCTGCGGTTCGGGGTTTACACCAGCTGACATACATGTTGACACATTGATTTTTAGGGGTTGTGCCCTGACTAATTGATCCGGATATACGTGCATACTGCGCACACACACCCACACGTCAACACATGCATAATCTCTGTCCCACTCACCGGGACATATACAGTGAATTTTCTAAATTGTTGTCCGCCCACCCCAACAGGGGAGGACATAAAAGGGGACACAATAAAGCCATAAACTGCAGTGGTGGCTGGGCCAGGCATGCAGGGGTTATATGCTTCAGCGGCCCAAAGGCGACACATTTTACATCAATACTATTGTCATTCTGATGGGCTGTGGGGCGAGCAGCCGTGGGACGGGGGGGAGGTGGAGGAGGGAGAGGAGAGGGAGACAGATAGAGAGTGAAGGAGGAGGGTGGGATACTTGTGATGGACTTAGCCTGAAGTAACCATGCATTTGATTCACACACACACACACACACAGAAGGAAACTGATCAGGACGAATACAAACAAGATACCAGCAGAGATCAAACACACTCAGTTGTCGTGATAATGATCTAGTTAGTTTTGTCTCAAAGGATTATCAGCCATGGAAAGAATGACCACCAAAGACGTGACCGCTGCAGAAACCAGTAATGAAGGGGTTCATCAGTATTAAGCTCATACTTCACAGAACATAACTTCTTATGAAAACTGAGGCTCTGAAGTTTCTCTAACTTCAGGATTATTTGAATCTACCGACCAGTTTGCTGCTAGATTTTTGCCTCATGCACTGTAGAGACTGATGCTGTCTGTGGCAACGTGTTATTATAGAAGTCTGTGTTTAGGTTATAGGGAATTTCACTGTTTTGTGACATGATTAAATAAGCACAAAAATATTTAGATTTTGTGCATTTTATCTATGAATTACACCTGTATTTCTTTTGGCACTCAATTTTAAAATCAAGGTGTCTGCAGGTCCTTGAAAAGTCTTTAATTGTGTCTTCAATTTTTATAAATATTAAGCTGTAAAAGTTATTAATTGTTATTAAATTTGAATTTGTGAGGTCTTAATTGCCACGAACATTTGATCTTTTCATTTATCCATCTTTTAATTTCTTTTTGTTAGAATGAGTTGAGCTCTTGTGTGTGAAAGTCCACGTTTCTCATGTTACAAATCTTTAAATCTACCTCTTTACCTAACACTTAACACCTGCACTCACCTGTTAGCAAAATATAAATTAACTTAATGCACTTTAACTCTTTGAGCTCTGCAACAGGAATGATCTACTAGTGCATGCATTGATATGTTTGCTTATTGTAATGTTGTTCCTTTGAGCATCTTCAAATGCTACATATATCTAAAATCTAAACAACCAAAGCTTTACAGTTATGTAAATCAATAAACCTTTATAACTGATAAAAGTACTGAAATTGTGTCATTAAAAAAAAAAAGTTGTTTTTTTCCATCGGATTTTACAAAATAAACACATAAAATGAATGAATCCAAAAGATTTTAGATGTAGAAACATAAATAAACATCTCTCAAGATTCCATAATCCTTTTGAACTATGTACATGATTTAGTTTGTGATATATGCTCATTTTTATTAGCATTGTGCAAAGACGTTTTGATAGATACATACATTCCTCTGGTGCAGCTGTGCATTTTTGTGCAGTTTTGCCCTGCATGTAAGGTAGCATAATGACATCATCACGGGCAAACAGGTGATGGCACAGAAGACAGAAGCCTCCACTTTCTGCTGCAAAAAGACTGAATGGTCCAGCTATTATGGTTCTTATTTTAGATCAGATTAAACAGGATCATGTGAACAAAAATCTCCCATGGTCGATTGCAGCAGTTTGTGTGAAACATCTGTTTTTAAAGGGTTAATAACCCTTTTACTGCGTAAAACCTACGTCTGCAGAGAACCACATATGTACTGCGTACCTTTATACTGACATGCAATGCATGAACAAGAAATAGATGATTTATCTTCTTAACTTTGGTTAAAAACGATCTTGAAAGGGTCTTAGGAAGCATTAAATTTAACTGTGTGATACCTGTAGACACTCTGAAAATGTGACTTAACACTAATTGGATATACATTTACAAGTAATGGGACCAGCTTGATCACCTGATAGATTTCACAACAGATTGAGTGTGTGGAGCCACGTGGAAGCCAGGCTCTGGAAGATCTGTTTCCAAGTAAGGAAGGTCATAATAAGTTCAATAACATAGTAGGAGATGTTTTATTGATTTCATCCTGATTTAATATAGTAGGAACAAAAAAATGAATGAAAATATGAACTCTATCCCTGCAGAAATAAAACCAGGGATACTTAACTTGGTTTGAGGGGCCAGTTGATAAATAAACATTAATAGTATTAATCAGTATATATAAGAAATAATTTGCCTGTTTTCATCCTGTTGACATCGGCTGCATGTAAGGGTGTTTCTAGGATTTGAGGACTTTAGCTTGGACCTCTGATGAGGGTCTAGGAGCTTTTTCATAACCAAGCTCTATTTTGATGCTCTTTTTAAGCACCCTGGCAGCTTAAAGTACAAGAAAATTCAAGTGTGAATCAGTTTATTTTTATCATGATTTAGAAAATGGTCCACTAAAGCGGGCCACATTTGGCCAGAGTGTTACTGCCATACACAGTTACAGAAATATGCATTAGTTACCCACATTTGTTTAAGTCAGAGATTTAACTTCACAGTGCTGCTAAAGTGACAGATGACTAAAATATGACACTTGGTAAATACAAAGTTTGCCATGGACATGCCACTCTAACACAAACACTGTTGCTCTTCAGTGATTTTGAAGGACTAGCAGAACTTCAAATATAAAATATCTTAGCCTGTGCTGTGTGTTGCCTGGGGGTGGTGGACCTCCAGGGCATGAGTGAGCTCGGTGGTGGACTGAGGGGGCTGGAAGGTCGCCCAGCAGGGGCTGAGAGCGTGCACTCTGCAGAGAGGAGGCTGAGTGCCCACCGCAGGGAGAGAGCGCAGTGACCACAGTCTGGAGGTCAGTAGTGGAGCGCCCCCCTTCACCCGCCCCTTCTGTGTTTTATTCCTCCATAACAAAGAAGATAGGGAAACAGGCAGTGACTGAGCAGCACTCGACCTACCGCCCTGTTTGAGAGGAGGTGGAGGGGGGGGTTCCTCTGGGCCTCTAAATGTGACAATAATTGATAGATATCTTTGTGAAACTTGTATGAAGCCTGCTCTCCTGCCAGTCGTGGTGGGGAGTCTTCTGCATTATCCCAATAAAGATGACTTTTCAATGCCTCGAGTCAAGATGCGGTATGTCATAGTGGTGCTGACAATGAGGCAGGTCTGTTTTCGATCATGAACATTGTCATGTGTTACGGCATCGTCAGAAATGTGCCTAGCTCAGCTCTGGGATTTGGACGACAGTTGCTCTGCAGGAGCTATAGACGGTGTGCAGGGCCAGGGGTGGATGGGGGGAATGTGACAGAGGTCTAATTTATGAGCGCAGGCAAAGGAATCAGTCTGCGGTCTGCATCTGAACAACATTGAAACCACGTTTCCCAGGTTGAGGCCACAAGTGCAATGTGAACTGTCTGGAAAGGCAGCAGTGATTAAGGTCAAGAACATTGGAGCCTGATCTTGAAATGAACTGTGACTCAACAACACTCCGTGGTGGTGTTTTGTACAAACCTCTGCAAAGGAAGGCCTCGGTCTGTGTGTCTGCATCAGTAGGTGCACAGGAGGGGGAGGCGCACACAGCGGTCCCCTACCGGGCCGGTTTCTACGGTGACCTGAGAAAGGCCGTAACCAGGTCCGGCTCTTTCTCAGGCCTAATCAGCGTATTACCACAAAGAAGGACATGTGTTCAGCCCCCCCACCTCTCTTCCCTCCCTACTCAATCCGACCAGCATGGCTGGACACAGGCAGCCAATAAAACCAGGATTAGGAGGGTATCTACACACACTGGGCTGTAGCGAAAAAGTTTCTGAACACGCCCAATCCCGCCCTGCTCCCTTCACAAACTTCTTTTCATTCTTCTCTTTCTCTCATTCCTTCCATCTTTCACTTTATTTCACTTGCTCCCATGTTTATATCCTTCCTTTGCCTCTTCCTTTCAGACGCCTCACCCTGTAAGCTCTTCACACAATAGGGCATCCAGAAATTACTCATTTTGCCGGAGCAGTTCAGCAAATTCCCAATGCCTCTTGCTCCCCTTTTATACTCTGGACCCTGTGCTTTTTTGCTGTTATGATAATGAAATGTGCTCCATCACAATGAAAAAGCTGTGCATGTGTTTAGCCATGTATGTGGATTGGTGAATTTAGGTGAATTGACGCTCCTTTACATATTTTTGCATGAACTCATGCTCCTCTACATAATGTGCAAAATGGAAATCTTCCATTCAGATTTAATGACCACAGACCTCCATCTGTGAAACCACTGCCTGATAAATTAACACCAGATATTGATAATAATTAAGCCCCGGTGTGCAGTGTGTTCTGTCTGCACAGGAAGTGCATCATGTTTATTGTAATGATTTGTCTGGAGAATTTTGGAAGTCATGCGCCTCTTGGTGGCTGAAAGAGTGCTGGCTCACCTCACAGTCCTCGCTAATGTGTCCTGGAAATGGGAGAGTGTTAAGGATAATATCAGTGCCTTTGTCCGGACTTTTTAAGACAGGGGACAAAGACGACAAGAACTCTTCCCCCCCAAATAAACCTTTTTCATTAGAGCAGCAAACACTTCATCCCTCGGTTGTGTGAGCGAAGCTCTATGAACCGCTCAGTAAGGTCCCACAGGGAAGAGCCTAAACCCTCAGCGGTCTTCAGCCGGACACTGAGGCGGCCTAATTAAAGGGCACTTAAGCCCCACAATGTGCGGCAGTGCAGGTTGGAGTTGGTGGGGGTCCCCGCCGAGAGGGACAGAATTCATGGCACTCGTAAACAAGGGAGTCCAGGACAGAGGGACAGAAGAGGGCTATGTGCCAGAGACTTTGTTCACACAAGATGAAGAGTCAACAGCCTCCCCATCCCTCACCCCTCCTTAGCCATCCCCCCTAATAACCACCTTCTTCAGAGGAGCTGCAAACACAATGCCGTCCCACTCCCCTCCTCTTGCTCTCAATCACTGTTGGGACAATGAGGGGAACCCCCCCCCCACCCCAGCACCACCACCATCCTTCTGCCCCTCCCCGACCCCCAAACAGACACTTCTTTTATTGAAATTCTTTGGTGTTCTAATCCTCAGCTTCCTCCAGGGGCAATAATGGACTCCCTGCGTCAGCCTTTTCCAGCGAGGCTATCATCCGAGCCAGCCTGGGTCACAAGTCCACCGCTCCTATTGGAGAACACTGCCCCAGCAGTGTCATTCCTGTCACATCCAGCTCATCTACAGGCCCGACGGCACTGGCCGCAAGAACATGTTAGTATTAATAGCCATGCATGTTTCTGTAGGTTTCCAGGACAGTACAGTACAGCACAGCTCAGTAGAAGCAGGTGATAAAAAAATTGCAAAAACAATCACATGCTTTTTAGATTTAAAGAACAAGTTGGGAGAATTTGTTGTTTTTCTTTTTTAATGGTATTTATCAGCAAGGCTCAACAATACAGATGGCACCGGCAAAGTGAAATGCCACGCGGGGCTAGCAAATGCAGCAACTCAATTGCCAGGTAGGGCAAGTGGTGATAAAGAATCAACACATAGCTTTGTTCTGGCCCTGATGATGGAAGTAGCTAAGGAGTAAGCCATCTTGCCTCCTTCTCATCTCTGTTGAGAGTTGCACACACTTAGTAGCGATTGGACAGTCCCTGAGAAAATGGCTGAGGGTTAAGACACAGTTAAAAAGCTGAAGCGCGAGCGAGCATTTCACTTATCTTCGAAACAGAAATTTAGTTGGGTGGCGTTAGAGGATGTAGGCAAAACTCCAACTATGTATTGTGTAGTTTGCTGCAAGTTCGAAGGCAAGGCAGATAAAACTAGGTTGTTTCTCGTGATAATTAACTTTAGTCTTTTAGTCTAACATTCCAAACAGTTTGCATAAGGGCAGGTAAAAATTGACTTTGGGCAAGTAGAATTTGGACCCGCTTGCCTGACCAGGCAAGTGAAAAAAAACCCCCACTTAGTTTGATCCCTGATCAGTTTTGTTGAATTTGAGCAAATCCCTTTTTTGGCTTCACTGCATCTGTACCACTCACGGAGTTCATGAACCGTTTTCCTGTTGCTTAACAGCTGGCATAAAGTGCTGGAAATACAACATACTGAATACAATAAATTGTCAGCAATTTTTACAAGTAAAATGGTGAGAAGCACTAAAATGCTGAATACAGATTATGCAGTACATTTTCAGTGTTAACTAGACTGTAGTCAGATATCGCCTTGTCTAATCCTGTTTAATGTAGTGGATGTAACCATTGACATGAGTAGAAGTAACAAAATATTAGACACACTGCTCCGTATAAAGCAACACCACCTCAAACTACAACCTCTGAAATCATCATAAAGTTGAATCAAAACCTCTCAAATACATTTGCAACTAAAACTGCCAGTTTTAACGTAATGAGTAATTGAATGAATGTAAAAATTGTTTGCATTGACTTTAGCCAGGTGTACCCAATTATAACTTCGTACTGTACAGACATAAGGACAGACATTTAACATACGAAAGCATTAAGTTAAGAGTTATTCTGACTATGAGCATACTGTTTGGTACATGAATCATGCTAAATTATTACTAGTAAAGACACACTGTCACATCATAAATATTGACCTTATAGCACACAGTAATGTTAATAAATGCACTTATAATGATGAAGTACAAGATAACTAGTAGAAAATACAGAGAATGAGCTTGGCTTTATTATTTTGCCTTTCACCTTGACTCATCACTGTGCTTGTGTTGATGTGACTGGACTTAAGGTGTTTCACAGTTCTGTCTTCAGGATGCAAACAATCCAGTTAAAAGTGTGTTGATGGTGACATCTGCTGGTCACACACAATCAGGAGCTCGAGACTGTCAAGTATGTATATGTAATGTCTTACAAGCATGAAGCAGTAAGGCTGTAATGTGATGTTACACCTAGAGCTGCAACAAACAATTGCATAACTATTATTATTATTTATTTATTTATTTTTTGATAAATCAGTCGTAAAATGTCAGCAATTGTGATAAACGCCCGTCATAATTTACCAGAATCCAAAGTGATGTCTGACGAATTCCTCTTGTGAGCAACAAGTACAAAATTTGTAGTTGTTCACTTGCAAATGATACAGAACAAGAAAAAGCAACATCTTTCAAATCGTGTGTTGCTCTGACAGCAGGAGCAGAATGTGTATCGACTTCTATAAAACAGAATGTTGTGCATTGCACAGTACAATTATAAATTTGTTAAATTTAGGTAAAGTTATTGAACAAACCGACAACTTTTTCCCTGGATGTATTTGGCTAATGGTTAAAGTTAAATTACTACATCGACAAGATTGCAACATCGCTGCAGTCTCTAGTACACAAAGGGATGTAACACCCAATTCCTCGGCCAAGAACATTGCAATATTGCTTTCTCTGCTATATCAGTTCAGAATGTCTTCCAAATATTTATTTTTAAGACGGCTGTTTTTATGACTAATGCAAGCTGCTTTGGCACAGGAAATGAAGTGTATGTTTTCTCTCCAGCAATCTTTAAAAGCCAAACTAATGTAAAGACTATACAAGCTTGAATATCTTGTAAACCGTAAGCTATGACAAAGGGTAAACATAAAATGCTGGATCTTTTTAAGGCAGACCCCCTACACCTTTCATTCAAATGCATCTCATAACCCGATTGATATGACATAACCTGACTAATTTTTTTCTGGTATTAATATATCTCCATTGAGATTCGATTGAGATCCGATCACTCTGTCCATCTCAAACACCCGAACACAGTCCAAATGGGCCCCACCCCCACCTGTCAACAACATAGACTGTATAAAAATAATGGATGTGACTACTGTGACTTCACCTATTGGTTTGTGGACACCTGTTTTAAATCCTTGAGAGTTAGCATTTTGGCCGTCACCATCTTGGTTTTTTGGAGCCAGAAGTGACCACAAGAGGGTGGAGGTGTGGAGGAGCAGGGGGTGGGTCTGACTGGGTAGTGGTCTAATGTAAACATGTGAGTGATATAAAAATTAACCCACTGCACAGCTGTCATGAGCAGGGAAATTAGCTATAGAGACCAAAACTGGATGTTGTCTTCCTTCTTCACACCTAGAGGTTGCTGCTTGGTCAGCAACTATTAGAATAAGAATTTTTAAAAAGTTTTTCTTATCTTAAAAAATTTCAGTTACATAGGGTGAGCATGATGATATTGTCTGCATTTTTAGAACCAATATTTGCAACAACAAAAAAACATTGAAAAAAATACATCTTTTGTCTTGTCACATACATCAGAGGCAGTCAGGCAGATTCAGAAGGCAAGAGCGAGGTCGACAAGGATGAAACAGGCCCACCTGATTGTAAAGACATCGATCGACAGGAAGAATATATTACAAATAAGGGAGACCTTTCAGTAGTTACATCATCAGATGAGAGAATGACCACCGTGCACTCCACACTTTCAGCATCAGATAAGCTGCTGCTGCCTCGCTGATTGGAAACAGTTGCCCTGTGATTACATATTTCTGCCCACATAGTCGTTATGTGGGTTGAAAATGCCATCGCATTTACACTTGTGGTCATAATGTGTCCCTGAACACTTCCAGAGGTGTGTTACCTGATTGGATGACAATCCATCATCGCTCATTTTGGGTGCATTTATACCTATACTATCATGTGGTTGGGCAACATCCAGTTTCAACCGAATCACCCAATACACATTTTAATGCCAGGTTTAAAGTGGGTCAAAGTGGTAACGGCACAAGACAATGAAAAAGTAATATGAATTTTATAATACTCCAAAAGCTGCTTTCACACTGCCGCGCGTCAACTGCCCTGACAACCATTCACCTGTAAGAGCATTCCCCCAAAAGCAAAGAATTTTTTTAAGCGGTTCCTGCCTCTTTGGTCCGCAGCTGCGATCACAGGCGGATGCTATGTCATATCTGGTCATATTCAGACAAACAACCAGTCATCTAAAGTCTAATGGAAACGTTATCAAGGCCCAGTTTTATTTTTGGTTGTCTTTATAAGTTCCGAGAACCAAAACTCCTGGTACTCAGGCACCAACATTATCACCTCCTCCATCTTGTCCTCATTCTGCTGTTGTGATGCCTGCTGTTTGATCAGCCAAAGCCAAAGTTCAAATGGGTGAACTCAGCATGGCAGAGTGAAATCCATGCATGCACGTGGGCGGCGACTACTTCATACCCTGACCACTGTGTAAAAAATGACCTCCCCTCTGCCACCTTCCCCTCACTGACTGGAGGTGGTGAGTTACCGGGTGGTGGTGTGAAAGCAACTTTAAAAATAAAAATGTTTTTGGAATAGTTCAATGACAATTTGTCATTAAGCTGAAACAAAAATTGCAGACGGAGCATAAAGGCCATTGGCTCAAATCTTGGTCCTGGTTCTTCCAAAAGGCATGCATGTTAGGTGCAGTATATTGGCTGTAAAATTATAGCATACAGTGCAGATTACATGTAGGTTTATGACTTGTCAGTTACGTCTTAGAAAAAAAAACATTATTCTCTTATGACATATAAAGAATGTTCACTACATTCACAGCTAACGACAGCCTCTGGTGCCAGAACAAAGTACAACATGAAATGCATCTCATCATTAAAAGCCTTTATTATTGGCACGAGTCCTGTTAACGGAATCACATTACGTCTGAAAGGCTTAGCCAGATGACCTGTGGGCATTAGCCAAAGTGTAGAGAAATGTAGTCTGCAGAGGAACATATCTAAACATCTATTAAAAATGTGGTTGTGAGGAAATGGATACGACGCAGGACTTTGAAGCTTTGATTTTATCACTGTCAGTAGAAGCCAAAGTTATCTTACGGCAAAGATCAGATACCCACTCTTATTCGGCAGAGTGTAAATCATTTTCTCAGACGGCTGCTGTACAACAAAACGTACAAGCAACACTCTGTGGACCAAGGAATTGATATAGATGGGTAGTTTTAAAACAGCGTATTTGTTATTGATTGTCATATTTGCTGCTTAAACTTAAATTTAAAAAAAGACTTGTTTCCAGAGGTGATGTAGTACGTATAGTATTTGAATTTTTTTTCAGTAGGTTGTGTGTATACAGTATTTATTCTACTGAAAAGACTGAAAAAGGTTGACTGTCTCCCTCTAAAATCTTCGTTGTGTCTCTCAATGTCAAATACAAGATCCATATGACGACTTATTGATGTGACATCTGTAGGCGTCACCGTTTGCCTCCCTCCTGAGGTCTGTTTTATCAATGTCGTGTTCTTGGCCATTGTTCCAGTGCCAGCGATGATCTCACAGCACTGTCATCCATAGTTCGCATTTGAACAGAGCTCTAGGTTTACATAGCCAACACAGCTATAGTACCCAAGGCTATGAGCGTAAGAGAGAGTCCACTGTCAGCCGGCCAAACCTGTTTCATGCCACTCATCACAGGGGTACCCTTAGAAACAGTGGGTGTCACGTAACATCGCATGCAAGTAGAACGCAGTTGACCCCTTTGGCCTCGGGCTACTGTGGGCCTAAATTAGTATTAGGGCTTATCTTTGGATCTAGAACATGACACTGTTGATCTTTGATTTTGGGATCAGAGTATCAGCCCTGTCAGTCTTTCTTTGTTGCCTCCAGCAAGGTCTCCTCTCACCTTGGGTATGTTAGTCGTCAAAGGCCTCCTTTTATACTTTGGTATCAACCAGAGAGGCGTCAGAGCCAGTGGCTGTTTAATTGAATTTGAGTTATATTTGAAGAATCATGACACATAAACCAAGCCTTATCTTTAGTGGGATGGAGATGACTATATCTGTTTGTCATTCTAACAGTTGGTGGGCTGGTTGAGCTGCAATTTTGACCCAGACTGAAATATTTCAACACTTATTTGATGGATTGCTGTGACATTTTGTACAGACATTCATTTCTCCCTCTGGATAAAATGACTTTTCCTCTGGTGCCACCATCACTTCAAAATTTTGATTTATCCAATACTTTATGACCAAATAGCCACAAACTTAATGGCACTCCCATCAGCCTCAGCTCTACTTTGTGTTAAGTGCAAATTAGCAAATGTTAGCATGCTAAGTAAGCTGATGAACGGCAGACACTACTTTGAAAGCAAACCTTTGCATGCTGCTTATTAATTCACAATCAAGTAAGTCGATCTATAGCAAACCTACCTTAGGAAGAAATTTAGTTTGGTTAACTAAAGCTACTTAGAAGAAGTAGTTAAAACAAATTTGCAAAAAAAATGATCAAATTGACAACGTGATACTAAGTTATAACAAAATATTACGCAAAAAGTCACATGTCAGCAATACCTGCCATTCAACTGATTCAAAGCGTGCCCACCTGCTCACAGGTCAAACATAAAAAGATATACTTTTTTAAGAACCCACTATTCATGGAAATGTGCGAGGATTTCCATCAGTCAGACACCTGCCCTCCAGAAATTAAAATCCCCATGCATTCTTACTATATTGTGGCCTATGAATTTGCTGTAAAAGAATAGAAAAAGATATAGTACTTAGAAATATTATTAAAATAATTATTAATAAATTAAAATAAAATAAATTAAGCAGGCAGAAATTAATAATGAAGTTATTTTAAATATGCATATATATGCATATATCATCATCATATACATATACATAGATATATGATGATGATGAGATATATATATTTAACGTATAATTGATGATGATGATGTATATGTGTGTGTGGTTGTGTGTGTGTGTGTGTGTATATATATATATATGTGTGTATATATACACATATATATATATATATATATATATATGTTTATGTATATGTATGCACAGAAGGTTTTCAAAACTGTATAGGGAAAAATCACATTCAAAAATAAAAATTAAATAAATAAAACAATTGTTTTTTAAAGTGTATGTAATATCACAAATTAATAATTATTCACATGTTTAAAAAAATTGCTGTAAAAGAATAGAAAAATATATAGTACGTAAAATATTATGAAAATTATATATATAAAGTTTGGACACACCTTCTCATTCAATGCGTTTTCTTTATTTTCATGACTATTTACATTGTAGATTCTCACTGAAGGCATCAAAACTATGAATGAACACATGTGGAGTTATGTACTTAACAAAAAAAGGTGAAATAACTGAAAACATGTTTTATACTCTAGTTTCTTCAAAATAGCCACCCTTTGCTCTGATTACTGCTTTGCACACTCTTGGCATTCTCTCCATGAGCTTCAAGAGGTAGTCACCTGAAATGGTTTTCCAACAGTCTTGAAGGAGTTCCCAGAGGTGTTTAGCACTTGTTGGCCCCTTTGCCTTCACTCTGCGGTCCAGCTCACCCCAAACCATCTCTATTGGGTTCAGGTCCGGTGACTGTGGAGGCCAGGTCATCTGCTGCAGCACTCCATCACTCTCCTTCTTGGTCAAATAGCCCTTACACAGCCTGGAGGTGTGTTTGGGGTCATTGTGTATTTAATATCACAAATTAATCATTATTCACTCATTAAAAAAACAATCCTATCCCAGTGTCAATCATGCCCGTTTCCTCTGATCCCGCCTCCACTCTGACGTAGAGGGGGTGTGCCCCAACGGCTTTTAAAAACGCATTGAGCGCCGATTGGTCAACCGTGAACACGTGACAGACAACAACCAATCACAGCTAGATACGAGGAGAAAAAAAACGGAGCCGTAATACGGGGCCGTGGAGGCGAATAGCGGTGACGTTAGATCATGAAGTGTGCTGTGTTGTCACCAGCTGTTGTCTGCAAGACGGAGGAAAAGTGGATGTATCTCGATTGATCGCGAGCCGACACGAGTCACACCGCAGCGCTCAGCAGCACGTTCACAGCCGGAACATGGTGCCGGAGGACTGATGGGAACACTGGAGCCTCGCCAGTCTCCCAGTGAGAGTCCCAGTTACATAACTGAAGGCATCGATAAAGACAAAAAACTGTGATAACGGACTAGAGCCAATACAGGTCGGAGTTGAAGCCATTTTTCTCTGCTGTGAGTGTCATGATTTATTTACTCAGTTATTACTGACATGTGTAAGTATATATGTTAACTCCTGTAGTGCCGGCTAGCGTTAGGTAGTCCACTTGTAGATCTGTGAAGCCACGTTATGGATAATCATGTAGCCAGTTACATTTTAGGGCAACTTACAAACAGCATGCTGGAATGACCAAGCCTTTCTACACTGTTTACTCAGGTCAGTCAGTGACTGTTGACCAGCAGATTATCACCACCTCAGCACATTCTCCTCACTATCTTTTTATATTATCCCCCTGGTATCTTAATTTAGCCTTAGTTGCGTTAGATCCGTTTATACCATGGCTAAAGAAAATCCTGGTTCTCTGATTAGCTGGCAGGTGCCACTTAAATCCATCATTGATTGGGCTTTATTTAGGTGATGTGGATTTAAATTTACAGCATGGAGACGATAAGAAATGGACCACATGGTTTAAAATCAGTATCACTAATGATGACAACTTATTTTGATAACAGGTTATATTTATGTACTTAACAGAGACAATCACTGTCCATTGTTAGCTAGATAGCTAAATTGAATCAGCAGTCACTGGGCAGGCAAATCAGTATTTATAAATCATGATATGCAAAATAATATAGAAATAAGTATCACTATTCTTCATATAGGTAAATGGAAAAACTTATATTTATATTTTCAGATTTTTTTTTGTCACAGTTTTATTTATTTATTTATTTTTATTTAGATGTCAGAATTTTGTAAAACAAAAAAAATTAAAACATGAAATGATGAAATGAATATATTTTTATTTAGATATTATTAATATATTTATGTGTCCATAATGTGATTGATTATATTGAATTGTCTCCCAGCCCTACATATAAGTGATTATTTTAACTGTACAACTACACACACACATTTGTACCCACACACACAAAAAATACTTGGTCACTTTTAACTCGATTCAACCTGATCATAGTCTAGCACCAATCCAGTACCGGATTACTCAGTGCCCATTTTTAAAACCAACCAGCCACCTCTTTGCGGGTCATCAAGGCCAGCTTTATTACCTAATATCTGGGTCATTATTCCTTCTGCATCAGAAAACAGCCCAGAAAAACTGGATAAGCGACCTGACCCTGTCATTTAATTAAAGTCTGGAAGTATACACAGTTTGAGCACAATGCCATCAGTCTTAATAATCCTCTAGATCAGTAATTCTCAAAGTGAGATCTGTGGCACTCAAGTCTCGGGAGTCCTGCACAAGTGTTCAAATTCATCAGATTATTATGATATAAAAACATTTATTGAAAGGCTTAATAGCTTAACGAGTGATATTTTA
Organism: Cephalopholis sonnerati; assembly: GCA_019142605.1. Classification (NCBI taxonomy): domain Eukaryota; kingdom Metazoa; phylum Chordata; class Actinopteri; order Perciformes; family Serranidae; genus Cephalopholis; species Cephalopholis sonnerati. The sequence goes on from JAGQAX010000020.1 coordinate 36,798,234, forward strand.
ACTTTTAAATAATTCATAGATTATGTTTTGATGTAATAAATCTGTAACTATTCTCTTGTTCTTTCACATAACTAAGACTATATAAGGGTGAAAAATAGGCTACGCCACATTGTTCAAACATACAAACAGGGTGTCCCTGGTGTAGTCACTGTAATTTAAGGGGTCCTTGGCTGGAAGTCATTTGAGAGCCTCTGCATCGAAGTCTGTTTTAAAATTAAAGCCATGCCCCAGCAACAGAAGAGTAGTTTTCATGCACCTTTGTCGTAGATCCAGGCACCAGGTGTTTGTTATTTAAAGATGATGTATAACGTCAGATGTCCTACCAACACATTGTAGACCAAAGCAAAAAGCAACGCTAGATTCAAATGTAGGTTATGTGTGTGAGAGAGAAAATAGATGATAGATGTATCGAAGAAACAATGAGATGAGATGGTTTAAAAAACTGCTTTGTCTCAAATTAAGCGCAGACTCCTTAGCTCCTTTTCCACCAACATTTCCAGGATCTTTTATTTCCGGGAATTTATTTACCTTGGTAAAAGAATTCCTGGTAATCTGTGTGGTTTGCGTTTCCGGAACATTTATTCAAATCAGGCTGATGACCTACATCGGTCAGATCCACTGCGACTGTTGTGGTACATCAGCTTCTTATAGTCTTGTTTCTTTAACTTTTCACAAATTTGTTTCGGCGTATGCCCTATATTTTGATTGCCCTATATTGGCTATTCTTCCACAGACTCGGTTGTTTCGAGTCGCCAACTCAAAGTCCTGCTGAATTTCTTCCTCGGCAAATACACTCAGAAGAGCCTGGACCTCGTCGTCCGTCCACTTCTCGTAGCTTCTCTTCTTCTGCTCCATTTTCCAAATGATCAAAACATAAACGAAGTGAAGTTTGTAGAAATGAAATAAAGTTTGCAGCCACACTGTCACAGAAGTGTGGAACGCTGCAAGTGTGTGTTCCACCAATCAGCGTTCTCCAGCACACAGCCCCGCACCTCAAGAATCTGAAAAATCCTACCCTCCTACCAGGTACTTTTTTCAGGGAAAGTTTGGGGTTGAGGACAAGTTTTTTTCCCTGGGTAATTTCGGCGGAAAGGTACCAAGGTTTTTCAAAATCCCAGGTAAATGATAAAAGTTCCTGCGGTGGAAAAGGCGCTCTTTTTTCAGCATGCTTTCCTGTAACTTCCTTTAGTTAGTTACACCACATCTTAAACTACAGGTGTGGCCGATTTAACAATGAGAGGCCAAGCTGTCAATCGAATCAGTGAAACATAACTATGATAAAAAAAAATATTGGAAGTCCCGAAATAATTTTAATTATTCTTTGAATATAAAGAAGAACTGCTATTTCTGCTCCTACAGTCTGCTCTAGACGATGACCTGCCAGATAACCCGGCATACACTTCTCTCTAATTATCCTACAGCACACAGATAGTCGCACCAGCTGGGTTCAAACTCAGACTGTTTGTAGGCCGTACAGTAAGCAGGAGTGCTCTGAAGTGGCCCCGCTGCCATCATGAACGTGGGCACGGCGCACAGCGAGGTTAACCCCAACACGCGAGTGATGAACAGCCGAGGAATGTGGCTGTCTTACATCCTGGGCATCGGCCTCCTGCACGTCATCCTGCTCAGCATTCCCTTCGCCAGCGTGCCCGTGGTCTGGACCCTCACCAACCTCATTCACAATCTGGTGAGTGGAGCGGAGGCGCCAGCAATGCCACAGTTTCTTTTTTGTTGAATGAATCAGGTCAGTGAAGGACACGGACAGTGCAGCCTGGTGAATGGGATGTGGTGAATCAAAGTAATGAGTCAGAGGGTAACAAATCTCTGCACCAAGGTATTGTAAGAAGAAAGAAAAGCTCTACTTGCTGTTTCACTGCTCTTAGTCATGTTCTTTGTTAATGAGTAGGTGACGATGATTCAACCAGCATTTCATTTGAAGAGCTGAAGTGTCCTTCAGTCTTGCATCAGAAAAAAGGATTACCCATCTGTGTGGCCCTCAGTTTCCAGTGGTAGAATGTAACTAACTACATTTACTTGAGCACAAATTCAAGGTACTTGAACTTTACTTGTGTATTTCAGTATTAAGGTACTTTCTACTTCTTTATACATCTCAGGGGTAAATATTGTACTTTTCCCTGCGCTACATTTGTCTGACAACTTTAGTTACTGTTCAGATCACAGTTTTCATGCACTTCCTGTCCTCCCGACCATGTATCTCCAAATTTGGTGATTCGAATCAGATGTTCTGTGATAAACTGAAGGATGAAGTGTTCCTTTATGTGTTGAAAAAGTTCTCAAGCTAAATAAACTCTTTAAAACCCTCTTGGATCAGCTGGAAAAGTCATCATGAGGCTGAAAACAAGGCTGTTTTTCTGACAGCATAAAAAGTAGACTGTGTAGAGATTCATGGTTCTCACAGGACAGCCACGCGACAAAACATATGATGATCTCATAGAATATGATGCACTGCTGCAGATTAAACTGCCCAACCGTACATAAAGGAGTTGAAATGAGCACAGCCTTAAACATCTTCAGCAGTAAAATGTAACATACACATTAATGAAGCCATAGTTTTTATCCAAAAACATCATATACAACACTGAGACACTGACAGGGAATATTTTCCTGCTCAATGAGTACTTTTACTTTTTGTATTTTAAAGCAGTGGTTTTCAAACTTTTTGTGCCAAAGGCACACCAAAGGGCAGTCCGAAATCTCAAGGCACACCTGTAGTTATATCTGTGCACAATAACATATATACATCTGTTATCACTCTTATCATGATATAAGACAGTGAAATTAGAAAAAACAAGACAGGTGACAGTAGTGATGCCATATACTTGCTTTTTTTAATCTCTTTTCCTTCAGTAGCAGGTCGTCTTCACTGGTGCTTTTCTGTAATTTTCTCTGAACGATAAAGCGATCCATGGTCCCACTCGTGTTGTGGCACACTATTTGAGAACCACTGCTTTAAAGGTCCAGTGTGTAGGATTTAGGGGGGATGTTTTCTTTAGTGTATAATCACCTGAAATTAAGAAGTGCTGTTTTTTTGTTACCTTAGAATGAGCTATATCTGTATAGAGAGACGGTCCTCGTCCTCGGAGTCCACCAAGCTGCATGTCCATGTTTCTACACAGGCTCAGAGTGGATAAATATAGCTCTAGATAGCGCCATTTGCATTTTTGCGATTTTGTGTCGGCCACCATAATTAGTAGCCCCTCTGTGACGAGAGTCTTGGAACGGCTGGTGAAGCTGCTTTATATAGTGAATTTACTGGTTTCCTGAACATCTGGATCTTAAGTTACCGAAAGGTGAACACACATAAGCAGGTGCTGGGTTAGTAGCACCAGCCCCAAACAGTGTTGGAGAAACACTGATTTGTAACATGGAGCTGCTTTATTCAGTGTTTGAAGGGTTTTAATAACTGGGTCTGTTTGTTTTGGAGACGAAAAGACCTCTGCTGGAATTCAGCTCATGGTAATAACAATGAACACTTAAGGAATCTTTACTGGGATATGTTTCAGCTGGTTGTAGTCTGCAGTCCTCATCTCTAGATGCCACTTAATCCCTTGAAATGTTACGCACTGGACCTTTAAGTACATTTTGCTGATACAGAATTTAACTAATGTGAACATTCTGATGCAGGACTTTTACTTGGTGTGAAGTATTTTCACAGTGTGGTGTTAGCACTCTCACTGAAGTAAAGGATCTGAATACTTCTTCCACCACTGTCAGTTTCTAAGAAAAGTACAACATCCTAACCCTGGGAATCCTTTCTTGGTTATGGAGTCTATAAATCAGGAATATTCAAAGCAATATCTGTCCTCCACCAGTATGACATTTATGTGTTATTGATGTGTTGTAACAGCGGCCTTTCTTTGTCTCTGACTGTGTCTCCTGTCTGTTGCAGTGCATGTACCTACTACTTCACACGGTCAAAGGGACGCCGTTCGAGACCCCGGATCAGGGCAAGGCTCGCCTCCTTACACACTGGGAGCAGATGGACTACGGTGTGCAGTTCACTGCTTCACGCAAGTTCCTCACCATCACACCCATTGTCCTGTAAGTGACCCCTCCAAAATCTAACGCTCGGCCTTCAGCTGTAACAGGTGGAGGGAACAGCTGATACTGAAGGATGGATCTAAACTTGAGTACACACTAAGGAAGTAATAGAGCTGGGGCCTCATTTATAACCATTGTGTACGCACAGAACAGGGCCTAAAAGGAATACAACACAATAAAACATACTTGATGGAAGAATGTGTGCACCTGTACGGAAACTCTAAGGCTGAATCCAAATGTCCACCCTCTGGACTTTTAGACTGAGCCCTTGCCGACTTCAGTTGTACGTTGTGTGACGTATTTACTGTAATCATGTAAAGTCTGCGAGGGCAGAGACTGCCAGCGGCTGATAGACAGCTCTCGAGACTGTTTTATTTGTAAATCCCATGTATAGCCTTTTTTGTGACTGAACAAAAATGTACTAAGCGTACTACAATGTACTACACTTCCTGTGAACGCGCCTGCAAAGTCTGTGAGTCTGCAAGTGCGATGCAAGTCTGGACATTTAGATTCAGCCTGACCCATGTGTGCGGACTTTTTAGTGACAGGAAATTGGAACTGAAACCTGTTCATAGGAATTAAATGTGAAAGGAATCATTTTTATGTATAATGAAGCCTCTCACATATTTAATTTCACTTCATATCACACATTACTTACAGATCCACTTTATCATGACCATTCAAACTAGCATAGCTATGTCCGTAACTATTCTATAAGCACCTTTCAATGCTAAAAGATATGGACTAAGCCATCTCAAATCAAAGTCTGGTCAATATTTCACTCATCACTGACACTCATGGTCAGTTGTGGAGCACACTGCAGCCATGGAAATGCTAGGATGACAGGATTCAGGAAAGTCTAGCTTGCTTTTCACCAATATTAAGCACGAATACCACAACAGATGAAATTATCATGGTCAGTTGTAAAAATCCAACATAACATCATAATATGAAATGACATTAGAGAATTGTAGAACAGTGTCAGTAGTTTTACAGTTATGTCCTCTAATACTTTCCATGAATCACCAAACACGACTTCAGTTTTCATGTAGTTTTTGTGTGTAAAATCTCTACGATTAATGTGACTGTGCTGTCAGGCACACAGAGACGCCACCAGTGGCTGCCACACACACACTCGTACAGAGGCCATTCAGGTTTCCAGCTGTGGCAGTTGGGTGTGTCCTTGCCCCCAGTAGCAGACAGGCTTTGACCAGAGTCCTGCATCAGGTCGAGTGCCCGGCAGTTGACCTGCAAAAATGGTGATTCATGGGTGGTATTTTGTCCTCATATTAATGGTGGGTTGGGTAAACAAAGAACATGCAGGTCATATTTTGGATATTGGATGATAAATAAATTAGAATAAGATAAAAATTATAATAGTTAAATGCATTTTCAGCATATAACCGCTGATGTTGTGTTGTGCATCACTAAAAGGCATGTTAACTACAGAGATGTGAGCAGAAATATTTATTTAATTTGTAATTCCTGAATTATTTTTGCTTTAAAATGTTATCTTAGTTTCACATGTGTGAAATAACCCAACATTATCACTTCAAACGTGCCATCTGACCCAATTATTTGAACAGCTCATGGTTATTATAGTTATTATAGAATTTGCATTTTTGGGTCAGGTCTTGTGTTGGTGGGTCAGGAAAGGTTGTGAAACTAATTGGTCATGTGTGCTGGTGGTAGAGTAGATGCAGAATTGCACATCGCGCTGCTGGTTTGGGAATAGGCCTTGAAAATCAGACCCATGCAGGACTTTGGCTCTGACTGTGGGATCAAATTAATTAATTTATTTATGTATTCATTGCTTCCACCTTTAGATGTGTTCACTTTTTTTAAATTTCAGGTACTTCCCTGTTTGATAATCTCACTGCTTTAACCGCAGCAGCAACACGTTGCCACTCGCTGCCTTTTCTTTTGTTGGTGACCACACCGCTGTGGCTGCCGAACAATATGCTCTTTCTCACCTCCACCTCACCCCCAAGCACCTCAGTTTCTGTGCCGGTTGTTATTGTGAGTCACCGTAAAGAACCTTTGATCAGCAAGCTCATTTCTATAAGTCAGCACTCATGAGGTGCTCTGTGTTGGCAATTGATGGTTGAATATTTGTGTAGAGGGTGGGATATGAGGCTGAGCCATGGGTGCACGTTTTCAGGTGGGTTGTGATATATAAAGGGAACATGCTCTACAGGTGTGTGTGTGTGTGTGTGTGTGTGCACGGTTTTATAATTCTGATTATTTCTTGGCTCCTCGACTTTAATGCGCACATACACTTTTAGTATGGATCCTTCGCACTGTTTTATGAATGAGGCCCCTGGGAGTCCTAACACTTGACATAGTTAAGGTGTCGACAGAAGAAGACAGTGTAGATAGAACAACCAGAATAACACGATCCCTCACTGGCTTCCCAACCCCCATCACTAATTGTGTTTTTGGTCTTTATAAAATTGGGTTATTGAGTTTTTTCCCCCTGGTTATCAGTGTGCTACCTGTTATTTTTTACTTTTATTACAGACCAAGCTGGTATAGAGTGCCTTTTACTTTGTGCCTTTTATGCTAAATCTGCACTAAATATACTTTTATTACAGACCCTCTCTGTTTCTGAGTGTTGATTGATTAGCGTCCCTGCTGCTCTCTATTAGTGAAGCTCACAAACTGTTACGGGGCTTAGTATTTGCAGCGACACCCCTCACTGCTTTCATGCCCTTTTCTGTCCTCATTAACCAGCAGAGTTCAGTTTACAGGAAGCGCTCTGGTTCCCTGGGGTTGCTCTGCAAGCTCAGCTTGAACATTGTAGTGATAGCAGTTTTTTGCAGGTGTACACTTTTTTCACGCGAGTTTCAAAGGCCTCCTAGTCATTTTGTTTTGCAGCCAGTGCCAGCAGGAAGAGAACAGTGGTCAGTCTCTCGGCTCCAGATGGAAAAGCTACACATCTGCGAATGTCTCTCGAGGGCTTTCATTTCATGTCCTCACTTGTTCAGCAGAGAACAGGATGTTCAATTCATCATTCTGAGCTTACAAAAATCCCTTACTGGTGTTTACTGTTAAATCTAAAAATGCTGTTTATATTAGATCAGTGCAGTTTGTTGTTGACTCTCTTGCCTCACAAGAAACATCTGTGCATCCTCTCCCAGCATGTAGCCAAAACAAAGTCAGAGTTCATACAGGAAACGCTTACTCTAGAGGCATTTCTGAATGTTTGTTTCTTGGTCACTCTCCCCGTTGGTTAATTTAGTTGTTCTTCATTTAGGGACGTCCTGATCAAGTTTTTTTTGTCCCTGATCCCAAATGCGAGTCATTTAATGTTGAGTATTTGCTGATACTGAGCCCCAGCCTGATACTGCTGTTTCCCTAGATAATACAGCTGCACAGAGCACCTTCAGCACCAGCGACAGCCGTAACTGGAGGAATTTTGTTTTCCGTCTATCTGTCCCACTATTGTGAACACGATATATCAGGATATAATAATGAAGTGATGACATTTTATATCCAAAAGGTCAAAGGTCAACTTCACTGTGACATCATCATGTTCTACAGAAACACTTTTCTGGCCATTACCCTACATCATAACTCAGAAGGAGAACAGGAGACATTGGGTCAGATACTGAATTGGTCACTCTAACCTTGAAAATGTGCTGATTGTTTAGATCCTCTGTGCGGCCAGATTAAAGATGTTTGCGAAGAATCCAATTTTTTTAGAAATTGTAGCAATGGCCAAATCTGAAGCATTGTCAACTGTCATGGCTACACATGAGCCCTGACAGGGATGCAGACTGTGAGTGCAGCTTGACTGGTTGGTGGAGGCATAAACTGCGAGGTGGTAATTCTCTTAAGGTAAAGAATCCTCTCTAAAATATTTTTGGCCTTAATGCTGTTGAGGGAATTTCTCCAGCTCTTAAAGAGAGTGTCCTACAGTGTTTGTTGTGTCGGTGCAGCCTTTGCCTGAGTTACCTAAATCAGCAGTTCCCAACTGGTCCAGATTTCTCTTCAGACATCAGTTCAAAGTCCACATAGATTAATATTCAGTCAGCCCCATGCTTGCATTTCATCGAGTTAGTTTGCTGTCTCTGTCCAGTAGCTGTCCATTAGTCACTCACTCTACAGCAGGAAACAGCACTTCAAAACAAAAGGTCTGTGCCGTAAATTCACTGTACTTCAAAATAAGTGTGTTTTTTACAAACTTGACATGTTTGCGAGTCACTTGCGGTCAATTCAGAACGGACCAGCGACCCACTTTTGGATCACGACTCATCAGTTGGCAACCGCTGACCTGAATGAACTGTGTTTCACTGAGTGTTCATTTTTGACGTCTGTACATCTTTTACGTGGATTACATCAACAAAATTACTCCTATTGGAGGTTTGCTCTTAAGGATATTGTTGCACTTGCAGCGGCATGGTGAGTGTGTTTGTCTGTCGCTGTCCAGCGGTCAGCGTCAACAGTGAAACACTATTTATCATGGACAACAGCAAAATCCAAGAGACTCTCACACTAAGCTGAAATTAAAACAAGGGTTCACAAATTTGGTAAATAACATAAATAAACAATCTCATACTGCATTTTGCTGTTGTTTATGGTGTTTGTGGAGTTGAAGGCGATGGCTGCACTTGCAGTGCATAAAAGCTTTGCAAGTAAAACACCTTTTGTGAACGCTGATGTAAAACAAAGGATCAGATCAATATATCAAATTCCAGTCAGTTAAAAAACTGCCTTGATCTTTGAGATCGGATCAGGACATCCCCATCTTCATTAATGATGAGCCTCTTAGAAATGCAGATTGTTGTGTTTCCATTGAGTTGCAGCATCATGTGTGCATATTTCAGTTCAGTGTTGCAATCCTGTTGTTCGGCATGTCGAAACAGTCTCCCAGATGAAAGTGTTGGCTCTGTGTTTGTGAGTTAGGAAACATCTTGCTGTGATTACCAGAGGGAAAATAAGTGAAAGGTTTTTGCAGATTTAAAGTGATGTTTTGACAGCTTTGATTTTAATCTTTTAATTTTTCTTTACTAAAGACCTTGTTGTGTTCCTCAGGCTTGTTCACAGAACGACTTCAGAGAGATGCAGTTGTGAATATTTATCCAGAGTTAATCTGCTACTTATTTCCACCCTTGTAATCATTACTCTTTCTCCTCTCATTCCTCTCTGATACAGGTATATACTAACCAGCTTCTACACCAAATACGATCGGGCCCATTTTGTGGTCAACACTGTTTCCTTGCTCACTGTACTCATCCCCAAGCTGCCGCAGCTGCACGGCGTGAGGATCTTTGGGATTAATAAGTACTGACAAGGCGGAAGAGGACACCTCCTTCCCGAAGTCCCCGCGGACTGCTGAGAGCACACAGAGTATCAGGCCTCTGATTTGGCTGCAGATCCAACGAGGATCCGTGGCTCCCTGGCTCCTGGCTCTGCTGAGCGGCACTCTAAATGAAGCCTCCTGGGGAAACTGCCATGGTATCAAACCCCAGGAAAGTGACACAATACACTTTAAAAAGAGCACAAAGGGAACATGTGTGTTGTGGTTGTTAGTGGCCGAGACTCTTTAAATTTAAAAGGGAGCATAGTGATTCTGTTCATTTCTGTAGAAATGACAGTTGTGTGATGTGACAGGTGTCAGGAGGACAGGACAATGTAGCTGCACAATATTATGTGCCATCTTACACTCTGGCACACTGAGGCTGTAATCTAAAGTTATTTTGTATGTAATGATACACTGCTGTATTTATTCAGCTGCACTTCAGCGAGATGCTTCCTCTGTCTCGAGGTTTCTGGGCTTTGAGGAGAGTAACAATACTTTAATGAAACAGTGAGGGACCTGTGAACTGCTGCAGAGGCGAGACGCGAGAAACCACAGGGTTTTATATTTAGCCCTCGCTGTTCCGCTCAGGGCCAAGATTGGGAAGTTAAGCAACTCTTATTTTTATCTGACCATTTCCATATTTGGACTCCTCTTGTCCTGGTTTGTGTCACAGCAAAGCCTCCTGTCTGCAGAGTCGTCAAGAGGGAGAGCACTCTACTGACTTGATAGAACCAAAAGTCCTGAAATAGGAGTTAAGAGAGAAGTATTTCTGTCCCTACTTTATTCATAGTTACACACAGGGACTCGAACTTGTCACTAAAAGTAGGCTGCTTAAGACCTGTTACATTAGAGTGAGCTTCTTACGTCTGCATCTCAGTTTGGAATCTGGAGGCAAATCACACACTTGAGGTAGCAGTTTATTAGGTACGCCTGTGCAGTCCAATGCAGTCTAATGTAGTAGCCTCGCAGTCAGTTCTGAGGTGTTTCTAATGTTTTGTTCACCCCCGTTTACAAACATGAAACTGTTAATTTCATTAATGAAAACTGTGACTAAACGTGTGAAGCACCAACCTGTTGTGTCATGACTAAGACGAGACGATGACGAGACGGCACCAACATCACTAACTGTGACTATATCAAAGGATATATCAAGGAAATATGATACTTTTTGAAATGTATGTATTTATTCAATGTAGCACTTGTGTTTCCTGTGCTGTGCACGCCACATCAGGACGACACAGGCAGCACACAATGAGCACCGTCAAGAAGACTTAAGCTGAAGTTAACCATGACAACAACAGAGCATGGCAGAAAGAAACAAGGTGATATATTGACCCATATTACATGTTTTCCTTAAACTGATAGGACGACAGAGGAGAAACTCGCACACCAACACAACCAGGCTGGACAGCCACAAAAAACCTCACAGGCGAAGATCAATACAAAGTGCACCCATGAGTACGGCCCACGTGGGTGTACAAAAACAAAAGCACGAGCTTGCCACTGATTGTTAACAAGGTTCGGGACGGTCTGCGAAGCAACTGCATGAGCCGACTTGAGCCGATATGCAACTGAGTCATTCAGGCCACTGCAACTTTCTCTGCAACGTCCTGAAACTGTTTTGTTGCGTCTGAAATCTTTGGTCTGAACTGGCCTTAAGCTTCACCAACATAAAGCCAGGGTGAGCGTTTTTTCCAAACGAGTGACACAACACTTAGGACATCTTCACTGGGAAACACTGACACAGTCTGATGTTGGCTTGCCCGTTTGCATCGCGTCCAGTTAGGAGGAGTTGTAAATCATTCCACCTGTGTTTTCATCAGATAATAAGATAAAATCATGTGTGAAATAACTTTGACTAAAATGACAGAACTGTTGGTTATGACTGGACTAGACTGACTTAAAATGTCAACAGTTTTCACTGACTAAAACTACACTATAATAGTTACAGTTTTCTTTGACAAAGACAGAAGTGAAATGCGGAGACTTTCCGTCAGTTTAAACTGTACAGAGTGCTGCAGGAATGAGTCCTAAAACCCAGAAACGATTTAGCATTTTTGCACTTCCAGTTCCCTTGTCTGGAAGTCATGCCTGGTTCACACTACACGACATTTCTGACGGTTCTGACAGTCACTATGTCAGATAAGTCAATAGTGGAGTCATAAAATCGTGCCGTGATTTGCTTGATAGACATGACAGACTACATGATGGTCCACACCAATCCTCTCTGATCGTCTGTCACAATGTGTGATGTCATCAGGTTATTCTTGTCCTATTTTTTTTTTAATTATAACTATGTTTTCAGTCACTGTGTCTGTTCATGTGCCAGCTGACATGTTGTTGTAGTAACTTAAAAAGTGCCACCAGATGGGAGGAGCTACATTTGAAGTTTCGAATGCAAAACTTTTTAGAAAATGAAGAGATTCTCTCAACTGAAGTTATAATGGGCTTTTAATTTTATATAGATACAGGAAGTGTTGAGTTTAAAATGACGGCGTGATGCATTAACTTTATGAAGGCAAACAGGAGCAGATAAAAAGTAAAAAGTAAAAAGTTTTTATCAAGTGGCTCACTGAGACTGCAGATCATTATCATGCTGAACACAGCTTTAGATACATGATATCTGTGGTGGCGACATGAAGTCTTGTGACTGTGGTGGAGTTAATTTACAGCCAAATGTTAGCTTTTTACTTCTGTCGGTTGCATTTACTCTTAAAGAATCATAGAGGTGGTTCATTTGTGAAGACTATTTAGCTGAACAAAACGTGTAAGTATCATAAACGTTCTTATTTTCTGCAATAATCCAAAATCCAATGAAAGAATTTTATTTTTGTTGAGGGAAGCATGGCAATGCTAACTTCCAGGTTCGTCTACAAATAAATCATCCCTGCAGCACTCTATGAAAAAACAGCTCAGAAAATGAACACTAATATGAAGAGGGCAGAATATTAGAAACACCTCAAAATGTTATCCGATTCAAATCCACATCATTTACAAACATCAAGTTCTCCCTTGTCAGTCTGTCAGAATCTCTTTAGGATCCTGCAGAGATATCAGATATCAGATATCAGTTATGTCAGAAAGCTGCTCTGTATTTCTTAGTAAGAATGTCTAAATGGTAATATGTCACTGTTAATTTCAAATTTTAGGGAACATTTTTTACATATTGCTAGTCTGATGCATGTATATGATCTTTTTTGCAGTGAAAGGTGGACGTGTCCATGAATCATTTCACAACAGCAGTAAATATGAAGTAATAAGTAATGGTATCAAATTGCAAGGAAACCAGAATTTAAGTAATGATTAGCCAAAACTATATAGTCGTTAAATAAACGTGATAAAATGGCGCAGAAAACACCATAATATTAGAATTATGTTTTAAACATTATGCTGCAATAAGAGACAAAAAGTTTCTACTCTTCAACTAAATGTTCTGATACCAATGTTTCCTGTAGCTTTTAGAGAAAGATCTGAAGATTGAATATCTTTCCTGAATGTAAGAAATGAAACAAAATCCCATATTGTATTGAAATATGTTTACGTATAATATCCCGAACAGTGTTGGCCACACACAGCAGTAGTATTAGCAGTAGCCACAGTAGCATAAATATGAATATGACTGACAGAGGCAGCAGTAGTCGTAGTCGTAGTGAGAAAACCAGTTTCATGTGTTTAAGTAGTCAAAGGAACAGTTTTTGATGAAATAGTGATTCATACCTTTTCATATGAATTACAGCTGAGCCCAAAACAGTTCCACTTTATTTCTCTCGGCAGATTGGTGCGTTGAATTGGGATAGTTTTAAAACCGATGTGTTGATCCAACCAAACATGGACCAAAGAATTGTGGGTTTGTAAATACTAGTTGATCTTCTGCAGCATTCATTTCGTCATCATGATGTTTCGGAGATATTGTCACCATAAAGGGCTTTACTGTTCAAATATTTCATAGCACAAAGTGATAATGTTTTTTTTTTTATATATTTCTTTGAAAGACGGTTGAATTGAATGTTAATTAAATGTGAATCGGTGGTTTCTGTTTGTTGATCGGTGTAGTAGTTTGCTTTATGAAGGAAATGTCAATGTGGTCCTCTGTAAGAGTGCTTGACCCCAAATACAGTATTTTTCAAGTATCATGTCAAAGTTCTTTATTTCTGCTTATATATTGCCCTAGTGTCTGACAGTCAGATTCTCATGTTGGATTTATTAGTACGTAAACTTTTTTTCAATTTGTATTATAGATGGTACGTCATGATCAGAACCTATCAGGGCTTTGAATCCTGTAGGATACACTTCCCTTTTTGTGGATTTATTTATTAATAAGTCGAGAAAGTTGAGCGTGAAATCTGAAAATCAGATGATTATTGTTGATCCAAACAGCCAGACTTAAGAAACAATAACTTGAAGTGTTTATTTGAAAGAGTTCAGTTCAAAGGTTTTAGAAGACTTTTTATGCCTCCACAATGACGACAGCTGTGGCCGGAGGCATTTTGTTTTTGGGTTGTCTGTCCATCTGTTTGGCTATCCCATTCTCTTGAAGGTGATATCTTAAAAAGCCTTAGAGGAATTTCTTCAAATTAAGCACGAATGTCCAGTTGGACTCACACAATCTGATTACATTGTGGTGGTCAAAGGCCGGAGTCCCTGTGACCTTGTAAGTCTCATTCTTGTAACTGCAAAATTTCTCAAGAACACCTTGAGGGAATTTCCTCAAATTTGGCACAAATGTCCTGTTAGACAATTATAAACAGATGAGTTTTTGGTGGTTAAAGGTCACTGTAACCTTGTCCATCTCATTCTCATGAATGCAATATCTCAAGAACACCTTCAGGGACTTTGTTCAAATTTGGCACAAAAATTGGACTCACAATGATCTGATTGGTGGTCAAAGGTCAAAGGCTAAAGTCACTGTGACCTAGTACGTCTCATTCCATGAATGCAGTATCTCAAGAACACCTTGAGGGAATTCTCCTCAAATTTGGCACAAACATGAACTAATTAAAATTTGGTGGTCAAAGGTCACTGTGACCTCATAAAACATGTTTTTGGCCAAAACTCAAGAATTCATTTGTTAATTATAATTAAATTTCACCTTAATGTTTAACATGATAAAATGATGAATTGATGACATTTAACATCCAAAAGGTCAAAGTTTAACTTCACTGTGACGTCCTAATGTTTTACAAAAACACTTTGCTGGCCATTACTCAGAAACAGACAGGTTGATCAGATACTGAATTGATGACACTAATCTTGTATAGATCCTAAGTGCTGCAGAGTTGAAGATGTTAGTGAAGCATCCATGTTTTAGAATATGTAGCTTGTTAGCTTTAACATCCGTGGCCTATTTGAAGCTTTATCAACTGTCACAGCTACATATGAGTCTGTACAGACATGAGTGTAAACTTGACTGCTTCACAGAGACACAACCACGAGGCAGAAAGAGTCACGCTTGTATGAAAGGAGTGTTTCAGTACTTAAGGTGTCAGTTTACCTGATGAGAGTGATCCTCTATCAAAACCTCTGAATGGATTTATCCACAGTAATGGTGTGTGACAGAAATGTTTTCTACAGCTGAAAAATGCTTCAGAGTTTTATTATTACAGGTACAAATCGTGCAAAAAAAGAGACCTGATTGTCCTGAACCTTGCAGCTCAAACCTTGCTGCTCTGTACTGTCTGTCGACTGCAGCTGGTAGCGAGCTGCAAATCTAAAATTTAATCCATGGTCTTAATTTCAACATTGCAAGTTGATACAGATACTGCACGGAGCGCGCTCCGTTACACAACACCGCAGGCTTGTTAAACATTGATTAAGTGAAAGTAATGATGAGGTATTAACTGGGTATCATGTTGGATTAACTGCTGTGAAACACTAAGATGGGGCAGCCTGATGTTAAAAGAGTTTTATTTTGTGTGATGTTGACAGTGAAGCAGAGGTGTAATAACATTGTTATAGTTTCATATATTATCCTCGGTTCATGAGACTTACGAAGGTCACTGTAAATTATTGTTTAAATATTCCTGGTGACACCTGGTGAAAAAGGCTAAAATCATGACCACATGTAGACCAGACAAGTAGATAGAATTTATTCAGAAGGAACTTGATGGAAGTCAGGAGCAAGTTAAACAATGCAGCATATTACTTAATACAAATAATGAAATGTTGTTCTGTCTGTTGCTGATACCGCAGTTGAGTATATCAGTGTTAATCTTGTGCTCGTCAATGCAGTAATTTAATTTTTAATTTTTTTTTTTACAGTGGTGTAAGAAATATTCAGATCTACTTGAGTAAGTACTAATACCACAGTGTTGAAATATTGCACTACAGCAGTGTGTCTGTAGGTCCTTAAAGGGTATTCAAGTGTCTTAAATTCAGTTTTTAAAAATAAGTATTAGGCCTCAAAATTCACTACATTGTCCTAAATTTAAATTTGTGAGTTGTCAATTGCCACAACCATTTTATCCAATTTAATTTATCATCTTTTAATTTCCCCTTGTCAAATAAGTCGAGCTCTTCTGCATTAAAGTCCATGTTTCTTTTTATTTATATTTTCTTTTTATTTAAAATCAAAAAGGAATTTGTCAGGTACGAAGCCACTTACAATGTATGCTTCTTTAGTGCTGACAAAACAACAACACGCAGACAAATAAACAATTAAACAAGACCATTTAAACAAACAAACAGAAAAACAAAACAAGAATAACTAAATGAATAATTATAGTAATTAGAAGAAAGCACCCTAGGGTCCAAGTGTAGCAGGTCACCAGAGGTAGTTACAGAAATGCAGCGCGATATGATCAAACAACTGCATCACGACATGTCTTTGGGTTGTCGCAGAAAGTTCACAACATGGACAAAATTAACAGCACTCAGTGTTTCATTCATTACAGCGGCCAGCACTAAATTACAATCCAACTTTTACTTACAGTCTGTTCAATATGGACTAATAAAGTTAGTCCACGGCTGTGCTGAGTCATTTCAAAGGTTAATTTTTCCATAAAGTCCATGTATCTGATGTTACAAATCTTTACACCTACCAATCAACCTAATACTGTCTTTTTACTTCAAACTCTTACCTGTTTGCAAAATGTAGATTAACCTAACTCACTCTAATAACCATATTCCTGCATAAAACCTACCTCTGCACAGAGATACATACACACTACTTGTACTACTTTGTACTTCCCTGCAATGCTTAAATAAGAAAAAGATGATTTGTCAAAAAAAATGTATTACATTAGGTATAAAAGTTTCCTGAAAAGGTCTTAAAAAGCATCAAATGTAAGTGTCTGATACCTGCAGACAGCCTGTACAAGTACAAGTCCGTATTCAAAACAGTATGCAGTATACACCAATCGCCCTCAACATTAAACCCACTGACAGGTGCAGTGAACACTGATCATCTTGTTACGATGCAGTGTTCTGCTGGGAACCCTTTGGTTCTGACATTCATGTGGACTCCACTTTAAAAACACCGCCCACCCAAACAGTATTAAAGACAAAGTAACGGGCCATATCCCACCACAAAAGCTACTCATAAATGACCCGAGGAACATGACAGAGAGATCAAGGTGTCGACCTAGTGTCCCATTCTGATCAAGCATCTGTGGGACCTTCTGGTACCCAAGAGGTCCTGTGTCTGTGCCTCTTCAGGTCAGAGCAAGGTCCGATCCAAAGTGGGGCCTCTGACATTTAGAGGCATAGACACAGGACCTTTGAAGGTGTCCTGTGTTGTGTGGCACCAGTGTGTCAGCGGCCCTTTGAGTCCTGTGGGTTGTGAGGTGGGGTACCACAACATCCTACAGATGCTTGATCAGATTGGGATGTGGCCAATTTGACACTTTAGGCCTGTACGATGAAGCCAGATCAACTTATTCAGGAAATCTTTTTGTTATCTGGTTTGACTAACCTGTCACATTGTCCAGCTGGGTAACTGGTACTACAAAGGTACACAGCTCACACATTTAGAGACGCAACACACGCAGGCAGTGTCAGGGAAAACCACATCAGGAGGACTCAAACATTGAAAGTAGGTTTTAAAGCTGGACTTAATGAAGTCAGTGGTGAGGGCAGGTCTGATTGGGAGGGGGATGCTGTTCCACAGTTTGGGGGCAGACACAGAAACGCCACGATCACCCCTGAGCTCAAGTCTGGAGCGAGGGACATCCAGGAGCCCCTGGTCAGCTGACCTGAGGGACCAGGGCGTAGAATAGGAGGTTAGAAGGTCTGCGCTGTAGGATGGGGTAGACCATTAAACAGGAGAACCTAAAAGTCAATTCTGAACCAGCTTCGTAGGACTGAAACCCCGCATTAACCCTGAAGTTACCGCATGAGCTCTAAATCCTGCTTCATAGTACAGGCCTCTTGAGTCTTTAGTCCTGTACCTCGATCCATTCCTGAGCGGTTTTTGTCTGCAGCAGTTTTTGGGTGGGTGGTGTGTGTCAAGGGGCATCCATAAACATGCCAGGACAAAATGTTTCCTAGCAGAATGCTGCATTATAATGAGATGTTCAGTGCTCTGTGCGTACTTAAATTGGAATAAGTTTCTTGGACGTTTTGAGCCACATTTTTAGAATCAGATCATAGCACAGTTCACACATAATGCAGTAAATGTTGAATGTATTTTAATTGTGAATATATCCTCTACAGGACCACGAAGTTCTGTGAGGATTTAAAGCCTGAAATATTTAATATTTAATTTAATCTCCCCGTCTTGAATGAAGTGCAAAGTAACATGACACAGAGCGAGCACTTACTCATTATATTCATTTCCATAATGACCGCTCAGAGACGGACACAGACGCTGCCCGACATGTTTGTGTAATCCTCTCTTTTCTCTGATATCATGAAATGTTAGTTGCTACGGCAACTAGGGTAAAATTCCAACTTTATTTAATTAAATTTTGTAATTGAATAGATTTGAAGCCCGATTACTCTTCCCCTCATGATGCATTGTGCACAGTTTTCCCTTCTCTTTTTCTGTCTTGTGAGCTTTAAGAGACAAACGCCCAGGGCCAGTGTGAATGTGGATTTGTGAAAATTCATGGTCTAATTAATTGAATTATATCTACGTGGCATGTGAACATTTGAGGCACCATAATAAGTGTGCAATACAGGGTTGCATTCTAAGTTTTAAGCTTTCAGTGCTCATATTATTCTTATTAAAAAGGAAATATAAAGGATTTGGAGCAGGTTCACAGAGTAGTGTAGATAGTAATAATAATATTACCACAGCTACAGACTGTGTGTGTCCAGCAGAGGGCAGCAGACAGCCGTCATTGACCTTAATCTGAAGCGACATTCAGCCCCTATAAATAGGAGCGCCGCAGGGGAGAGATTATTGGTCTTTTTCTCTTGTCTTTTTGTCCAGAGGTTTTCTCCTCTGCTCATTCATTCATTTATGTGCATCCAGATTTACAGTCTTCCTGGAAACTGTCCTACATTAAAAAACAAAAAACACATGACCCATATAGGCCAAGATCCACATGAAAATATAACTCTTAGTTGAAATTAGAAGTATGTTTTAGCACAGGTGGCAAGTGTTGTGTTCACTCATATAGTAAAAATCATGTAGAGTAATAAAAAAACAAACTAATTAATAATAATTGTTTCATTAGAAACTGTCTGCACTCATCTACGGTTTGTTTTAGGCAGGAAAAGTGTCGGAGATGAATGACACCTGTTCAACTGCTCGTTAACACAAACAGCTAATCAGCCAATCAGGTGTCAGCAGCTCATTAACATGTAGTCATGTAGACATGGTGAAGACGAGCTGCTGAAGTTCAAACTGAGCATCAGAATGATGAAGAAAGGTGATTGAAGTGACTTTGAACGCAGCATGGTTGTTGGTGCCAGACGGGCTGGTCTGAGTATTTACTGGGATTTTCACCACAACCATCTCTAGGGTTTACAGAGGATGGTCCCAAAAAGAGACAATATCCAGTGTTGATGCCAGAGGTCAGAGGTCAGAGGAGAATGGCCAGACTGGTTCAAGATGATAGAAAGGCAACAGGAAGTCAAATAAGCACTGGTTCCAACCAAGGTGTGCAGAAGACCATCTCTGAAGCAACAACACGTCCAACCTTGAAGCAGATGGGCTACAGCAGCAGAAGACCACACCAGGTGCCACTCCTGTCAGCTAACAACAGGAAACTGAGGCTACAATTCACACAGGCTCACCAAAACTGGACAATAGAAGATTGGAAAAACCACATTCAGATGGTAGGCTCAGAATTTGGAAGCATGGATCCATCCTGCCTTGTATCAACGCTTCAGGCTGCTGCTGCTGGTGTCATGGTGTGGGGGAGATTTTCTTAGTACCAACTGAGCATGGTTTAAACACCACAGCCTACCTGAGTATTGTTGCTGACCGTGTCCATCCCTTTATGACCACAGTGTACCCATCTTCTGATGGCTACTTCCTGCAGGATAACGCACCATGTCACAAAGCTCAGATCATCTCAAACATGACGATGAGTTCACTGTACTCCAATGGCCTCCACAGTCTCCAGATCTCAGTCCAATAGAGCACCTTTGGGATGTGGTGGAATGGGAGATTCTCATCATGGATCAACTGTGTGATGTCATCATGTCAATATGGACCAAAATCTCTGAGGAATGTTTCCAGCACCTTGTTGAATCTGTGACACCAAGAATTAAAAAAACGGGTCCAACCCCGTACTAGCAAGGTGTACCTAATAAAGTGGGTGGTGAGTGTATACTTTAGAGACAGAGACAAAGGGAAACAGTTGAATTTTAACTGAGAAGCTGCTGAAATGTTACAAACACTCTACAAACTGTGGGCGGATGACCTGAATAGAGTGTTACCATGACTGCAGATCCATTTGTATGTATCTGTGATCAGTGAGGCGGCGTAATGAGTGCAAAAGATTAAAAAACAGATTCTTTTTTGCTGCTCATTACACCATAACTCTCCCACATGATCTCTACATTCTGAATCTTATTCACAGCACAGCCTCCCTGTTCACATCAAACTCCCCCTCTGCACTCCCCTTACAGTCATCAATTTGCAGGAGCAGACCTGCCAGACTCCACCCAGAGGTTGACCCCACCTGTCAGAGGTGTCATGCTGCCCCCGCTACCTTATTATACCACATGTTTTTCTCCTGTCGTTCAGTTGTCCCATTTTAGTCATCTATATTTGAAACTCTCTCACAGATGCACACTTGTAATTTACCACCAAACTGCTGTGTTGGGAGTAGCTCTGCAAGGCTCGTCCCTTTCAAGTAGCCAATCAGACTTCATGGCTTTTGCGTCCCTTCTGGCCCGCAGACTGACTCTCCTGAAGTGGAAGGACAGGGCTCCGCCTTCACATGTCTGTTGGGTCAGAGAGGTGACAGCACACCTAAAGCTAGAGCTGAGGTATCACAGTCAGGGCTCTATTAAAAATACTACAAGGTGTGGCAGCTCTTCCTGGACGACTTAACAAGCTTCCGTGTGTCAGGCTGACTGAATAAGATCCTTCAACCCCACCCCCCTTGATTTGGTCTATATTCAGACATCTAGTTTTTTTTATTTCAATTTATTTTCTCTTATTTATCTATTTTACTGTTATTATTGATCTTACCGTTGATTTTTTTTTTTTTTGTTATTTATGTCTTACCTGACCTCACCTACATGTTCTCTTTATAACCGTCAGCTCATGTGCTGTGTTGCTTTTGGACAGATCACCTGAAAAACACAATAAAACCAGTTAAAATGTCCTCCCCTTCTGCTCCACATCCACCAGCTACAACAGGAAAATAAAGGCATATACATAAATGCATGAGTTATAACAATATAAAAATGTGATATATAATAGCGTAACACTCACAGGGGTCATTTGTCTGCATACGTTACTTTTACTTTTGATACTTTTTCTACACTCACATACATTCAGTTAAATTGCGGCTTTTCTTGCAGCTGAGCATTTTTACAGTTTGATATCAGTACTTGTCCACAAGGGCGGATTATGAGACCATGGGCCCCTGTGCACAAATATGTAACAGGCCTCACCACCTCTCCTACGTAAGAGTAAGACACACAGGCTTTATGGGGGTTTTGCCATTTTTTTTGTTTTGTTTCGTGTCTGTTTGTGGTCACTGTGAGTCTCGTCCTGGTCGGTAGCTGTAAATTGAGTGGCACATTTCGGGTGAAGGCCAGGGGGCCGCCCTGACACTTTGGGCCCCTGGTAGTGTGCCCTTTAGGCCTTTTCAGTGATCCATCCAGGCTTTAAGTAAGAAAAGAAACTAACCCCTGACTAACAGGGACAGTGCTGTCTGCAGAACAAGTACTTGTACTTTGATACTTTAATTCAAGTTTTTATTTAAATTCTGTAGTAAAGATTTCTAATTTTCTTTATTTTGACACGTCTTTACCTCACTTCCTTTCCTTAGCACTGATTGGTTCCTTTCACTCTTTGTTCGCTCATTAACCTGACTGAGTTCACCTGTTTTACCATTTCACTCCTTTCTTCATCGTCACATGGGGGCGACAGTGCTGGTGAGCAGTTTCTGTCCCTTTAGTTTATCCTGTACATTATTAGTTTAACTTAAAGCTGTATTTATCCTCATTAAGATGGACATTTGTTTAGTTTAGTTCAGATTCAAACTCGTGTGTTTGCTCCCCTCTTTGTGTTTAATTGCAGTTTGAGTTTGGAAACAAACCTGTGTGTGCCAAAGGAAAGTTTAAGTGGATAATGCATTCTGACCGATGCCCATGATGGTCGACCTCTCCTCCTTCTTAACAAATTCAATTTTATTTATGAAGCCCGATATCCCAAATCACAATTTGCCTCAGAGGCTTTACAGTACACCGACATCCCTCTGTCCTTGGACGGCTGATGAGGAAAAAATGTTAGAAACCTCAGGAAGAGCAACTGAGACGTGACAGACGGGCAACAGCGGTTGTTTACAGTAATTCATATGACAAAATGAGACATAAAGAGAGACAGAGACAGATGCAGGACAGACAGTAATGACAACAGCTAGAATATTCATTATAGTCATGTTATAATTATAATAACAGTAATGGTGGTAGCTTATATGTTCTAAGTACATATTAATATATGACAGTATATGTATGTGACAATAATAATCACATGTGTATAATAATAACAGCGGTAGTGAAAGGCATCAGGCAGGACCTGGACTTGATTGGAGGGAAACTTCATGACAGTGGAGCACAGTGGCTCCAGAGAAGAGGCCGAATTAGCGACATGCAGTAATAATTTATAATAACATTTATATTTTTAAACGTTCTGTACCTTATGTACATGTTTTTCAGTACTTTTCCTACCGTAGTTCATACAACTGTCATTGCACCTTTTATTCTGCAGTCTTGTATATTTACAGTGTGAGAAAAGAAACTATAGCAGCATCTAACTCTGAGGAAAGCCAATGACTGAAACACGTCTGCCGTCTTGTTTTGCTATGCATCACTGAAAGTATCATAAACTCATTTGTGAGTGCTGAGGACCTTTTTTTCTATTATGTGATTTTTGGGTTGGCAGCCATTATTATATTTGCAAGACATTTAACTTGAGCACGGCAGCTCTTCTGTTTGAAGTCAATACTTTGTCCAACAGCGGCCCTGGCTTCTGTATAAGGAGTGCTTTTACTTTGATACTTATAGTGTATTTTGCTGACGAATACTTTTTCTTCAGTAGAATTTTATTGACCTTAACATGTAGGGGAGACTTTAACATTGTTGTATTGGTATGTTTTTTTAATTAAAGGAACAGTGTCTAAGATTTGAGTGGATTTGGTGACATCTAGTGGTGAGCACTGCAGATTGCAACCAGGTGAAACTTCTCCTGGTTAAAATTCCTTCAGTGTTCATTGTTCAGGAGGTTTTAACCAGGAGCTAAATTATTCGCCGAGGTCTTTTTCTGTCCAAAACAAATGGACCAATGGGGTCACTTATAAACACTGCACACAAAACGAGGCCTAAAGAGGTGTACACGCTTATCATGCAAAGGTTGTGACGTATAATAACAGACGTGATTGGATTGCTTATGAACATTTTTGAAAGTGGCGACGCCAGTCGTGAGGTGGAAGCCTGATTGTAGAAATTGTGGCGTATATTTTGGTGCACGCCATTTTTGGCCTTTCACTTCATGTATATTTTTAGTATGGATCCTAAGCACTGTTCTCTGAATGAGACCCATGGTGATTTAAACCTGTAAAACACTGAATAAAGCAGTTTCATGTTACATATCAGTGTTTCTCCAGTGCTGTTCAGCACGTCACAGACAGGCTGCCATCCCAGCACCTGCTGATGTGTGCTCACATTTTTTCTCTGATAGCTTAAGAACCCGATGTTCAGGAGGTTTTTACTGAGAGCTGAACTTTGCAGAGGTTTTTCCCTCTCCAAAACAAACAGGACCAAGTGATTTAAACCGCTAAAAACACTGAATAAAGAAGTTTCAAGGGGGGTGGGGGCTGATAACTATGGACTATAGCCAACTGGTGCTTCTCAAAGTCAAGGAGGGATTCTTAGATGGCTGAATTTCAAGGAAGCTATGTCATCAAATTCTGCCGAAGGACTGCTCCATATCAAAGGCCCCTTCAGATTTTATCAAGGACTGAGTCCGTCCTTTAGAGAATTTTCAAGGATGCACGTGTGTCTCGTCAGCGGGCACGATGTACCAACGATTCTTTGTGCGCAATTTGCCTGAATTGAAGGCAGGGCCTCTTCAGTGACGCACACCTGGGCACTTGCTAGCCTGTACCAATGTGTGTTCAACGAATGCTAGGAAGGAGTCTTGTGAAGTGTCTGTAGGACCCAACTTGGAAGGAGCCATCCTACAAAGAAAGCGTCCTTGACTTTGAGTAGCACTGAGTGTTTGGTTTGTCCGTTCTGGGCTACAGTAGAAACACTGTGGTGCAACGTGGCGATCGCCACAGATGAGAATCTGCTCCCTATGTAGATAGTAATGGCTCCTTTCAAGGTAACAAAGACACAATTATTATTTTTTTTAGTTGATTTTTCACTAAAGAAAACATACTTGTTATATTATATTCCATTTCTGTATATATGTCCCCCTAAATCCTGCACACTGGACCTTTAAAGCTGCAGTATGTAGAAAGCCAGAAAACGGTTGATTTCTGAGTCTCATCTCAGATAGGTTTCGTTTCTCTCCGCCCTGAGCCCCTCCTACCAGACGAGCACGCGCACACAGCATTTTTTCGACTGAGTCGCTATCGAGCCGCTGCTAAGCCGCTGCTCGATTTCACGGTCCACTGAGGACAATTTCGAATAATGTCCGAGTCACAGGTAAGAAAAACTTATTTCGCAATCTACGTAAAGCTAATTTGAATAACTCTGAGCATATGAACGAACAGCAAATACTATTTATGCTAGTGTAAAATACTGATTGACTGAAGAATACAAAAGCTAATAGTGTTGGCGACAGCAGTCGCTCAATATAACGTTAGATAAGAAATAGCCTGCTAATTGTAGTGTCTTGTTTAGTGTGCGATTAGCATAGACACACGTTTGAAATATTGAAACGCTGCTCCGATGATTTTCGTAATCTGAAAATGTTTTACCTAACACTTGTTACATCATTATTACTAACAGAGCAGTCCGGATTCCGGGGATGTTTACGTCCCGGAGCAGCAGCTTACCGGTAGCCGCGTTTGTCATCTGCTTTCATGAAATCTAACTACACACAACTGTTAACGCAACACATTACGACAAATATTACAAGGTTATTCACTTAGCAGCTTACCTGTCCAAGAGAAGAGTGGCCAGCTCCGAATCCAACTTCAGACCCAGGCTATCCCGCAGTTCTCTCCATTTTTCGAACGCTATGCCGATATTCACACGAGTTTTGCTCCGAATATGGTCAGTCTTTCTTTTAGACTCTTTCTTTTCTAATTCTGTCTTCCTTTTTTTGGGCTGTTTAGCCGTGTATGCAGTTGTAGCCAATGCTGGAATAGCTATTTTACCAAGTCCACCATCCGCCATTGTCGCTTGCTGTCTCCTTCTGCCGGGGGCACGAGAACGCGCAAACTGCAGTACAACAGCCAATAGGACTGAGCTGGCCTGTGATTGGTTGATGCCTGGCGGCCCACGGCTGTTTCTTTAGAGGCTGAATACAGAGTCATGCTGAGGCGCAGAAACCTATTGCCTGTCTCAGGCCACTTGACTTACATTATGCTTGAAGAATATTATGGCATTTTTTCTCAATTATACTAAAACAATGTTGCCTACTGGAACTTTAAGTACATGATTTTATTACGTCTTCCACCTCCAGTCATACAGCTGTCATTACAATAACTGTACATGTTTAATCAAAGGAATCAGAATCTAATAACTATATCACCCTCTGAAGAATCATAAATACCTGCAAACCCTACTTCTGATTAGTGCACTTATTTGTTTTTCTTTCATCATGACACAAACTGTACCTCCATGATGAGTTTGTGCTGACACCGGCCAGACAGCGTGTCTGCTTTCTTCTTGGAGGAAAACAAAGTCACATGGCCACCACACAACCAACAACATCATTCAATATGGATGACAACCCCGGCAGAAAGGCAGCGCCCCCATAGAGCCCTTAGCAACCGAGGGAACATGTGGCGATGCCATCTATTCAGATTGAGCATTTGAAATATGCATGCTCCATGTAGTCAGGCTCCCGCAGAGTGGGCTCTGTTTTTCTGTGCATGAAACAGCACTGGGGATGAGATAAAACACAACAAACCATAGATTTCGTCTCTCGGTTACCCTGCTGTGACATTGACACGGTTCGACCTGGTAATGATATGCCACATCATGAGTGTTGTGTGTTTCATGTAGGAGGGAAGAGGGAAGTGTTACTGTACGGAAGCAGTGATCTATAAATAGAACTAAACAAGAATTGGATCAATTAATTATGAGCTCTGGATCCCCCACGGGGTCTTTGAACTAACTGAGGAAGCCAAGGGCAGGACTGACGACAGGAGACAGCGTCCCCTTGAAGCTGCTGTGCTGTCACTGAAATTCACTGTGGGGCTCTCAGACGGCTCCGCTAGACTTTCTTAAGGTCAGTCTGGCGTTTTAATGGCCGTCCTGATGAACAATAAAATCATACGTGCAGTATAAAGTCTTGTAAAAAGTAGAAATAGATGTGGTATGAAGCAGAACAGACAGTACAGTATGTTGATTATACGTTAGTCCATGGCAGTATGGAGCAGACATATGAATGTACACAGCCGTCTTTTGTCTGCACATTGTTCTGCATTTAAGTGTGCTTTTCTTTTGTTTCTGAATTTCTGTGAGGAACGTTTTCTACTTTCCTATCTCACTAAATAATATTTGTCTCAGAAGCTAATGTACAACATCATCATTCCACTTACAAAAAAAACTATGAAGTTTAGAGAGCATGTAGGTTTGACTTCAGAAGTGGTGGGGACATGAGTGGGGAGTTCTTCAGACACCACCTAAAGACACCACAGATACATATGGCACAAATAACATATTGTGTTTACCACAGTCAAAATAATTAGAAACTAAATGCTACAGTGGCATGCAGAAGTTTGGGCACCTCAAGACATTTGAGCTCTCAGACAACTTTTACCAGGGTCTCAGACCATAATTAGCTTGTTAGGGCTCTGACTTGTTCATAATTATTATTAGAAAAGTTTTAAATTTGCATCATGTGGCCTTTCCTAAGTACTCTGACTACTGAAATCTTGACCCGTCAATCAGCAGCCATGGGCTCCAACACATTTCTTCAATATTTTAGGCAAGATTGTTTTTTAATTTTAATCTTTTACAGTTTCAAAATAACAAAAAGTGAAAAGGGCGTAAAGCAAAAGTTTGGGCATCCTGCATGGTCAGTACTTAGTAGCGCCCCCCTGGTACGATACACTACGATACACTACGATACGATACGATACGATACGATACGATACAGGGATTTCTCTTGAACTGCAGAGCTGCCTCACAATAACAGTCCAGAGGAAATTAAAAGCATACACCATAACAACATAAAAACACATACTACACGTAACAGCATTGCACATCAGCCATTCATGTATTGCACATAACACCAGCACACAACAGCAACTGTCACAGCTTCTAAACTCTTCTTGTATCCAGCTCAGAGTCTCTGAATTCTTATTTGGAGGATTTTCCTCCATTCCTCCTACGAAAGGCTTCTAGCTCTGTGAGATTCTTGAGCCGTCTTCATGCTCTGCTCTTTGAGGTCTATCCACAGACTTTTAATGATGTTTAGGTCGGGGGACTGTGAGGGCCACGGCAAAATGTTAAGCTTGCTCCTCTTGAGGTCGTCCATTGTGGATTTGGAGGTGTGTTTAGGATCATTGTCCTCTCTTCATCTTCTCCTTTTTTTTTACTGATGCTGTGACGTTTGCTTCCAGAATTTGCTGGAATTTAACTGAATCCATTCTTCCCTCTACCTGTGAAATGTTCCCCGTGCAACTGGCTGCAACACAAGCCCAAAGCATCATCCATCCACCCCCGTCTTTGACAGTTGGACAGGTGTTCTTGTCAAGAAAGTTCTATTTTAACTTCATCAGTCCCCAGGACTTGTTTCCAAAAACCATCAGGCTTGTTTAGATGTGTCTTTGCAAACTTCTGACACTGAATTTTGCAGTGAGGACACAGGAAATGTTTTCTTCTGATGACTCTTAAATGGAGGTTAATTTGTCCAGGTGTCACTGACCCTGTGTCTTGGAAGGCTTCGAGCCACTAAATTAACTCCCACTGCTGTTTGACCTGCCTGCTCATTCTGTGTTTGACAAGCAGTATATTAAAGGTCATTACTGACGGTCTTGTCAGCCTTTGGTGCTTCTACTGGGTTCCTACCACACCTGTGACATAGGGCTGCAACGATTAGTCGACTAATCAATGACTCATCGACTATTAAAGTAATCGATGACTATTTTAGTAGTCGACTAATCGGTTTGAGTCATTTTTCATAGAAAAGTACTATAAAAGTACCCCAAATCACTCTTATTGCAGCTTCTTACATTCAAATATTGGCAGCTTTACACACTCTCCCATGACGGTGAACTAAAACCCTTTGGCATGAGTACGAAACAAGACATTAGATGACATAATTTTGGGGTTTGGAAGAGACAGACCGACATTTTTTCACCATTTTAACACATTTTTCGATAAAATGACTAGTCGACTAATCGAAGAAATAATCGACAGATTAGTCGACAATCTAAATAATCGTTAGTTGCAGCCCTACTATTCAGACTTTAGCAGAAAACTGTGAGTCAATGTGGGAGCCCATTTCACGTGTTAAGACACTAGATTGAGAAATTGTTTTTCAGAGCATTTACAGCAGCGTCAGTGCTCCCCTGCAGGCGACAGTGGCTTTTTCATCTCAAAATCCAACTAGTGTCCCCCAGATAATGTTTGCGTTACCTGACAGCGAGCAGCAGCAGCAGAAATCGACCTACATCTGAGTGTTTGCATTTGTTACCTCCAACTGAAAATGTATAGAACTGTGATAACAGAGCTTTGAAAGAGTCTCACCGAGCCCAAACTGTTTGACTGGAGACTGAAAACCACTTTAGTCCTTTTACAGATGAGACAGTCCGTGGTGACACCTTCAAATGATGAATAGCTTTTAAGAATGAGCTGTCTGCCCAGGGCGGAGCTATAAGCCAACTCATAACATCTTACCCCGATCTATCATGGGAACTATGAATATTCATAAACTGCTCTTGTTTTACATTATTAACACACTCATTCCACCCAATAATAAGATTTATGATTGTTCCGTGACATCCAGAGTTTGAAACCAGCGGCGTAAAATTCGCCGGTCACCATGGTAGTGTCAGATAAATTGAGGAGACGCTCCAGAAACGCAGTCATAAATAAAACACATCACGGCTTAAGAGACAGGCCTAATTAGCTTTCACCACGCAGCAATTTAGCACTGCACTGTTGGGTATTAAGCCATGACTAAATCTGAACATTCTTAATTAATTACCTAGGGCTTACCGAGCATTTTGTGCCGGCTTTGTGTTATTTTTGTTTTATTTTCCCTCTTCAAGGACAGCCAGCCCTATTGTTTCCAACAGTGCTGTGTGTGTGTGTGTGTGTGTGTGTGTGTGTGTGTGTGTGTGTGTGTGTGTGTGTGTGTGTGTGTGTGTGTGTGGTGCTAGCGTCTGTAGTGTTTTATCATCTCACTTTGTGTGGGTGCGCAGGAGGAAAGCGGAGGGGAGGGAGAGGATGCTGAGAGGAAAAACTCTTCACTCTGTAAACTGCACATGTGAGAGTCGAAAGCTTGGCGGGCATAGCAACAGTAACTAAGGGGAGCGGGGCTTGGCGAGCAGCCAGTTACACAAAATGCACATGGTGGGCTGTGAAGGCTGATTCTGGTCTGTTTCTTTTTCAGACTGAATGCCTTTAAAGGGTCAGTTCACCCCATAATCAAACATACATATTTTTCCTCTTTCCTGTTTGTAGATAGTTTTGGTGTGAGTCACAGAGTGTTGGAGGTATCAGCTGTACAGATGTCTGCCTTCTCTCTAATATAGTGGAATAAGACGGCACTCGGCTTGTGGTGCTCAAAGCGCCACAAAAATACATTAAAAATCTCAGTATCTCTTTCCAGACGTCATGACCCAGTTACTCAAGATAATCCACAGACCTTGTTGTGAGCAGTTTCCTGTAGGAACTATTTTCTTTATAGCAAACTGTATCACCACACAGAAGGAAGCGTGCATCTGCTCATGGATGAGAGGCTCGTGCTCGTGACAGTGTGAGATGTAAACATTAATTAATGGCGTCCTCCTCAGCTGAGCTCTAACATTAGCTCGCTCAGTGGTGCTAGTAGATACACGCTTCCTTCTGCACGGTGATATGATTCGTAGTGTAGTTTGGTAGAAAGAAAATAGTTCCAACATAAAACTGCTCACAACAAGGTCTGTGGATCAGTGGTTTTCAAACTTTTGTGTCCAAGGCACATCTGTATTAAATCTGTGCACAACAGCTTCTAGAACATGTGTTATGAGTCTTATTTTATTTATTTATTTTATTTGACCTTTATTTAACCAGCAAAACCTCATTGAGATTAAAAATCTCTTTTTCAAGAGTGTCCTGGCCAAGACAGCAGCACATTCAACAGTTTTAGACAAACACACGCAGTCATAAAATAAAAATAAAACAACAAACACATAAAACAAGGCTTCAATACATTAAGAAAGAAAAGCCAATTTTGCTAAAATTGCCCATGTGACAAAGATAAAGTGCATCAGTCAAAACATCTGCAGCCAGATGTGTCTGTCCGCCTCCAAGTCGCTCAACATTGTCTTAAAAGTGTCCAGTGAAACCAGATCTTTAAGTTTCAGGTCTTTTTGTAGTTCATTCCAAGTAAGTGGAGCCGCAAACCTTTTTTCCCAGTTCAGTTCTCACTTTTGGAACAGACAATAAGAAAAAATCCTGAGACCGAAGATTATAAAATCCTGTGCTCTTCTGACTGATGTAGGTCAGGAGATAGGATGGGAGTAGACCTAGAATACATTTATAAATAAGAATACGCCAGTGATTGAGTCTGCGTGCAGACAAAGAAAACCATCCAACACGAGCATACAGCAAACAATGATGAGTAAAAGATTTAAAATTTGTGATGAACCTCAGAGCTCCATGATACACAGTATCCAGAGACTGTAAGCTTTGAGAGGAGGCGTGCATACACAAGACATCACCGTAGTCCAGCACAGACATAAATGTAGCAGAAACCAGTCTCTTTCTAGATTCAAAAGAGAGACATGATTTCATTCTAAAGAAAAAATCATCAATTAAAATGCCAAGATACTTGTAAGTAGAAACAAATTCTATGTGAGAACCCTGAGCTGTGGTAACTGAAGGCAGGTTTAAAAGTTTGGACCTAGAATTTGAGAACATCATAACTTTTGTTTTGTCCGCATTTAAAACCAGTTTTAAAAATGTTGTTGCACAGTGTTAAAAGCAAGTTGTAACTGTGTAAGGGCTTGGACCGGCGTGGAAGCAGAGGTATACATAACTGTGTCATCAGCATAAAAATGAGATTTTGCATTTGATATATTCCGATTGATATTATTGATGTAAAGTATAAACAAGAGTGGTCCCAGGACTGACCCTTGTGGCACACCTTTTGTTAAAGTGAGTGAGCTGGAAATGCAGCCCTCTACCTGCACAGACTGAGTTCTGTCTGTCAGGTAATTCTTAAACCATCCAACTGCATGATCTGACAGTCCTGCATTAAATAAACGAAGAGCAAGAGCTGAGTGATCCACAGTGTCAAATGCTTTAGACAGGTCAATAAAGAGGGCTGCACAATCACGACATAAAACAATAAAAGTCTGAAAAAATAAGACAGGCAGCTTTTGTGATACTGTCTACTGGCAGTTTTTGTTCCTTTCTTTTGGTGGTGGGTCGTCTTCGCTGGTGCTTTGCTGTAATTTCCTCTGTACAATAAAACGATCCATTGTTCCACTCCCAGCTTCTCCTTTTGATTTTCATCATCCCTCACACTGACTGCCAATCAGGGCTTTTGATGCGTCACACACTTTTGATTCCCACACCCGGACGGCAACAAATAGGATCCCTGTGAAGGTTTTTGAAATGAAATGAAATGAAATTTTTTAGCAAGAGTTTGCCTCTTTATTAGGAAATGGGTGCACACAACATACTGATACAGTCAATTAAAAATTCATTCATCACTTTTTGCCTTTGCCTTTTTTACAAAACCCCACCGCACACCTGGATTAGCATCACGGCACACCATCTGAGAACCACTGCTGTGGATTATCTTGAGTAACCAGGTCATGATTTCTGGAAAGAGACATTGATGTTGAGTTTTTCAAATGTATTTTTTGGCACTTTGAGCACCACAAGCTGAGTGCCATCTAGTTTCATTATATTGGAGAGAAGGCAGACATCAGTGGTTTAACTGACCGCTCTGGACGTGTTTCAGAAAGGCCCCCAAACTATTTGGATTTTTTTATCTGAGTTACAAATTGAGTAGCGCATCTTTTCAAGATTAAGACAGGACATAATGTCCCTCAGCTGCTGGACAGGGGTGGGCGGGGCAGCATCTCTCCATCTGATTAGACCTGCCGTCTGGCCAGCAGAGAGGCAAGAGACAGCGTACGGCTTTGGATCAGAGTCAGGTGTACATTATCCTCTGCGATGGTGCCAGAGAGGACGATCAGAGGGTTGGGCTGCAGGTCAAACTCAAAGATGGAGGATAAGGTTTGGAAAACGGCCTTGTAGTATTTTTCAAGGCTCGGACACGTCCAATACATGTGACTAAGAGAAGCCTCACCTCCTGAACATTTGTCACATCTGGGTGAATACGTGAAAGTCTGACTTTAGAACACTGGGCTGTGTGCACCACCTTTAACTGTGACAGACAGCGGCGGGCACAGAGAGATGATGAGTTAACCAGCTAAAGGATATGATACATCATAATTTGTTAGCTGGTTCATAGTTGTGTTAATGATATAGATCTGCAAAGTGACTAATCAAACAAACACAGTGGAATAAAGTAGTGGAGCCGAAGTATAAAGGAGCATAAAATGGAAGTACTCAAGTAAAGTACAAGTTTACTGAGTGACAATCCTCCTCTGAAAAATGTTTGTAATTGTTTTATTGTCAAATCAAACCTTTCTTTGAGGCGTGAGGGGACACTGGAGGATTTAGATTAATGACATCAGTATTTCTGACTCCAGCTCAGGAATGTGTGCAAACTCTTGAGTGTTTCTCTTCCCGTCACCCTGCTCTGTTATCACCAGTAGCACCTGAAGGATGCAGTGATATAATTTCATCTGCTGGACCACAATTACATTACTCTCCAACCACTTTGCGCCTGCTCAAGGATGAAAGCTCACACTGAAAGCCTCTCGCCGGGCACAAAGACACATCCGAGGTGTTAGTAAGACATATGACACGCAGGTGTTACTGCACATAACGTGTCTCTGACTGATGTGCTTGTATCCACTTGACCTTAGTGTCTTTTTAATCTCCTGAAGTGGTCCAGGTGGAGAACAAATCGTCTGACAAATCAGACCAGCACGGCTTGATTCAGCCAGTGGTGGAAGAAGTGCTATGATCTTTTCAGCGAAACACTCCTGATGAAGGTACAGAGGGAACGAAACGTTAGTATGATCAATGAATTATGATGCCGAGCAAGAACAATGTGCGGGATCTTCTTTTCTCAAGACAAGCGATACCTTCCAACGCACCTGTGTCTGAGATAGCTAGATGTGCGAATAACTGCTTTAAGAAAAACTTGAATGCTAGACTTTTACTTGTAACAGTATTTCTACACTGTTGTATTAATACTTAAGTAAAAGTAGCTAACAGTGTTAGCATTGAAATATACTTAAAATACCAAAAGTAAAAGCACTCGTTGCAGAAAAGCTCATTTCAGAATAATGGATGATGATTATTGATGAATAAATGCGTAAACACTGCTAATTTACTACACATTGATAGAAAGATAGATGGATGGATGGATAGCAAAAAATAAAAATACTCAAAGTGCAAGTACCTCGCCATTTTACTTAAGTACAGTACTTGAGTAAATGTACTCGCCACCACTGGATTCAACCATAAACTGTACAAAGTCTAATAATTCTTTGTAGAGTCCCCGCCTTGAGAAATGCCTCGACATTTCTGCAGTTGTCATGTCATAAACTGACCATATGTGGACAAGTGGGTGGAGCTGTGGAGGAGTGAGGGGTGGATCTGACTCATAAGCCCATTTCACACTGCCTCCTCAACGCAGGAATTTCATGCTGTTGTGTCGCCTCGCCATTCTGTATAAAAAGATACAATCAGGGAATGGGAGGACAGAGTTGTCTCGCCTTTAAGCCGGCATCAGAGGCACTACAAGTGCCAAAACAATGTGTGTATAAAAGGGACAGCCAGCAGGACGGGGTCATGGGCGGAATGGATCGGATGTTTTGATGGCTTGTTATGCATGTGACCCTACGCAGGAGATTTAAAAAGTAGCTGTTGGCAGTTAGCGGCTAACTCAAAGAAGAAGAAGAACAGCGGCTGAAATTATCCACATTTGGTAAAACAATGAGGTCCAGGGGCTCCAAGTAGAGATCAGCCGCCATGTAACAGAGATGGTAACTGATTGTTATTGACACGTTAAACCACTGGTATTGTGTTTTTAGTGCTGTCGACGTGTACGTCATAGATTCAGCTGTCACTCCTCTACAACTCTAGCCTCTCACCAAAATATGGTCACTCCTGGCTCCAAAAAACCAAGATGGCGCCAACTGTAACACCAAGCTCAAGGCTTCTTAACAGGAGTCCAAAAACAGATGGGTGATGTCACAGTAGCTATGTCCATTATTTTTACAGGCTATGAGACCAAAATAATTTTTTGTACCAAGCTATAAACATGTTATTTCTGCTGTAAAGTTTGGTGTTTTAAGATGGAGGGGTATATGGGGATTGACTGTCTTGTGAAGCCAGCCTCAAGTGGCCATTAGAGGAATTGCGTTTTGGATTCAACTCACAGCCAGTTCTCATCTCAGCTCAGTTTTACTGATCGTATCAATTCCATATCTTTTTCAGATCGGATCATCTGCACCTGCATAAATATGGATTTTTGTTCTTAGCTCAAAGGGGAGTGCAAAGATAAAAGAAACTTTTCAGTCACCGTCTTCTATGATTAACAGTAATTAATGATTAGCATTTGTATGATATAGAACTGTGTCTGCCTTTGATCACCATGCTGAACTTGCTTTACTGCAGCTATGCCCACGGAGTTGAACCACATCTTAACACTGCACCGACTTCCAGTGTGTGATCTACTGGGTGGGTTATATTCTCCACAGAATAGACGAGTCTGCGCTCTTGAATGTAAATCATTTAACTGAAATTATTCTTAATAGCCTGCTATAAATTGGACCAATTACTATTGGTATGCAAAGTTAATCACCTTTTTGCGTTCAGTAAAAAAAAGTTCAAAGCTCTGCTGGTAAAGGAAGCCTCCCCGATG
This sequence comes from Cephalopholis sonnerati, assembly GCA_019142605.1. Classification (NCBI taxonomy): domain Eukaryota; kingdom Metazoa; phylum Chordata; class Actinopteri; order Perciformes; family Serranidae; genus Cephalopholis; species Cephalopholis sonnerati. Next base: position 36,833,576 of record JAGQAX010000020.1, read on the forward strand.
GGCAATTCTGTTGAATATTAATAATTTAATCTATACTATACTTTTTGAATCAAACCACTCAAGCTTTCTATCCCTTTGACATCAGATTTAATGCCTCTCTCCCCTGTGTTATCACAGAGTCTCATTGACAGCTGCTGCCTGAGGCCATGTTAGCTCTAAAAATAATTAGATGGGATCGTTCTACTTTGAACTTCGGACAGTTGTTGCATTCAGAAACTTTTAAAAAGAGGCTCCAGGGGGGTTGCTGAGCTTTTAAAATAAATATTTCTTGTACTTTTTTTGTGAGATCACGAGAACAAGTGATCTTTCTTCCTCTGAGTAACATAACGTACATACTAAGAATTATATTTTTTCTTTTTCACTGCAGACTTCTGGGAAAACAAGGTTTCTTTCATGACTCCCTGACCGAGGAAAGGCCTCTCTGAGTTTCTTCATTGTGCGTCTGGAAGGACAGTCTTTTGCTGAAGGAACCTTGGAGATGTTCCCTAGCAAGGAAAGAAATAACAAGATGGTTTGTAAGTGTCCATGAGGTGAAGTGAGTTGTGGTAAACATCACCTTCACAAAACAAGTCTGTCCTTCATTGAGCAGTATCCGATCAATACAAGAAACTTTATAACTGACCTCATTTCCAGTCAGACATTTTAACATGTTACAGCAGGAGAAGCAGTCCATAAAGCTGAGCCAGTTCCACGGCCCGCTGCACGCTGGATTATTGGGAAACTGAACCCTCATTAATATGATTAGTTTCACCTGCTTTTCCTGCTGGGACACGTCAACATGTCTGCAGTGGAAACTGGTCTATTGAAAAGTGTGCTGTGTCCCAGTTCCACGCAAGATCACGGCATACACTATTCATTTCATAGAACCAGTATACTGCTGGTTTTATTTTCCATTTAGTTTACAAGAAGTGAACCAGCTTTGCTATTATTTGCTTTATTTCTTGAGTATGGAAACTAATTAAACTGAACGAATGGCTAAATGTGGATTTTTAAACATTTAACTGGTTTGAATTCTCTGAGGAAGCTGACGCTGTTTTTCCACCATTCCCAACAGTTTAAAATGATCACAGCTTTGATTGTCCATCCATCCACTTCATGGGGGCAGCAGGCCAAGCAAAGCGCCCCAGACGTCCCTCTCCCCAGCAACACTCTCCAGCTCCTCCTGGAGGACCCCAAGACGTTCCCAGGCCAGATGAGATCTATGATCCCTCCAGTGTGTTCTAGGTCTACCCTGGGGCCTCCTACGAATGGCACATGCCCCGAGCACCTCTAACGGCATGCCCAAACCACCTCAGCTGACCCCTGACCCCTTCACATATGACACAACATATTTGGACTCTGAGCACCTTGCCCTGTAAGGGGACACTGGATCCAACCCTGGAGCCGGACCTGGGGGTGGGAGCTTGCCAGCGAGCGTCTGATGGCCGGGCCTTGGGCCATGGGGCTTGGTCGGGCTCCGCCCTAATAAACAACATGGAGCCCATGGAGCCGTTGCCCTGTGGGCCCACCATCCTCAGGGACAGGATTCAGGGTCTGGTGCATTGTCTGTTTAGCAGCAGGCAGGGGCGGGGCACCGAGCTTGCTGATTCCTGGTGTCACAGACTGGCTCTGGGGTCATGATACTGTACTGAGAACTGGCAGTGAGTTGAATCCAAACTGCAGTTTCTTGAACAGCCACTTGAGGCTGGCTGACCCCTGACCCCTAAAGAAGACCGTGATGACACGACGTATTGGGCTCTGAGCACCTCGCCCTCTATAGGGACACCGGGGCCCCCCTGGAGTCAGACCTGGGGGTAGGAGCTTGCCAGTGAGTGTCTTGTGGCAGGGCCTTGGGCCATGGAGCCTGGCCGTGCTCAGACCAAATAAATAACATAGAGCTGTCACCCTGTGGGCCCATCACCCGCAGGGTGACAGGAGTCAGGGTCCAGTGCATTGTGTCCACCAGGTGTGCTAGTCCCTGGTGTCGCAGACTGGCTCTGAGGTCATAGAACAGCTTTGAATCATCTCTCAATTCATTTCTTTATTTTTATTTCAGAAGTGCAAACATTCAGGCCGCTGCTTGAAACACAACATATCCCATAATACAGTCACACTGAGATTAACAGTCATAGAAAAAAAGGAATAAAATGGACTAATATATGTTAAATATAATACATTAAAGAAGAATACTTGTCAAGTACAACAAGCCTAGGCTATAAATAACATATTTAGAAAACAGAATTATTTACAACAATATATGTTTTTCTTCTTCATAAATACTCTGCTCTACAGACACCATGACATTCAGGCACTGCAACGGTTTAACCTTTAAAGCCAGTTATAAAGTGATAACCTAAACCTCCAGCTATGCCTCAGGACAAAAGCTGCACACAAATACTGTTTTTTACTACACAGACCTGCTGCACTCACAGGGAGCACAGGCCTGTGATGCATTCAGGTGTTGCTGGAATAATTGGGAAAAAAAACTTGAAAAATTCACATGAACGCCCTCTAAAGTTGGATCTAGGAGAAATATGGCGGACAAAAGCAAATGTTTGGGTGATGATAAGAAATGTTTTATTGATTCACATATTGCATTTACAACATTTATATGTTCTGCTCTAATGTAGTCTAATTCATAATCTGGTATCAGTGATGGATGACGTACTTGAAAGCCACACTTCTTACCAGAAAATGAATTTGTTAGAAGTTAAAGTCACCCATTAGAATATGACTCGAGTAAAAGTCTTAAAGTATCTAAGATTTACTGTACTTAAGTATAAAATGAAGTGTATTTCTTCGTAACATGTACACCATCTTAAAAATGGAGTGTACATTTCACTTAATTTAAATTTGAATTTAAAGAACAAAATCCAGTTATTCTTTTCCTCCTACTCTTTCATTCCTCTGTCCTTCCTCCCTTCCTTTCCTATTTGGTAAAAGGCTAATCAAAAGAGGCTGGGACACGCTCTTTGACCCCATAGGACCTATAGGTTATGACACGTGCAATGAAACAGGAGCTGTGATGGTGGAGGGTTACAGCTCAGGAGCTCTTTGGGTGCGCTCTCTTCACCTTCCTTGGGTGCACTCTTTGGTGAAATCAATTGCATGACAGCTGACATACAGCAGAACGTTTGCATACAGAAAGCATTTGTTTATTGTCTTTTATCCAGGACTCTTTCAGTATTTTGATTCAGAGCCGACTGCGGATGCCTCAGTGAAACTCATCAATGTATTCAAGTAAAAGTCAGGGTTTTGTTTAGGAAATGTGGCGTTAAAGTGAAAGTTGGCAGAAATATAAACACTTGAAAACCCCCCAAAATACTTAGGCCTTGTTACATTACACCACTAACTGTAACTGTTAGCTGCTGTGTAGACTGACCTACAGTAAATAGAAAATGTATTCATTAACCCTTGCAGTAGTCAGGTAAATCAATATTTTTGTGGTTTTCCAGTGTTGTTTGAATTGTATTGGTGCAGAAACAGCTGTCAATGTGTTGTTTTAACGCTCTGTATTAAAAAAAAATCTTTGTAGCCTTCATGTTGTTTACACATTATGATTAAAAACTCATGAACACAGGTAGAGATCAAACCAAAGTCAGAACGACTTCATTTATTTAACATGTTATTCATTTTAAACAGGTAACACAAAGACAATACACCAAACACACAACACAGAGATGTCTGAAATAATATCACACATATCCATACTGTTCATCTTTCATGTCAGTATTCAACACTAATAAATACATCTGTAATGGTGATGCTGCTTTATAGAGTACACACACTAGAGCAGCATATGACCTATACTTTACCACTTATAATCTACTGTCAAGAACACAAGATATAAACACGTATGTATACCAAAGCAGTATTCATAATTCCATTGACCAGACCAGGACATACTGGAGGCCAGTGCTGTGGATGGACAGAAAATGAAAACAATAAACAGGTTATTTTGGGTGATAAGGCAGTAAGTGACATTGTTAATGTAATAATATTACTGTTATATTACTTTGTTACAGTTAAAACGTGATATACAGTTGTTTTTTTGCCATCTAGAGCAGAATACTTAGTCATTTAATTATTTATCTGTCACATAATCCAGAGTTATACCCAGTATGAACAGTGCTGGATCTAAAATGAGTCAATACCTGATATATTTGCCACCTCTCCTTGAATATCCCTCAGCAGTGCAGGATGTTTGGACAATCATAAACTCTATGTGAAGCCCCGCCCACTCAGTCGTTCCACCTGTAGGTGTGTCACGTGCCTCTGTCCTGCTGCCACCTGCAGAGCAAACTGCCACCTCATCTGTTCATGTCGCATCTCACGACGATTCTCTCCTCCCTAAAGTCTGACATGTTATTTCAGGACACATTCGTGGATAAAATAATGAATCCTTCATCAGCGCGGGCCTTCCTCCTGGGACAGGTGGGACAGGAGACAAAATGGCGGCTCAGGTAACAGACGTAAACTAGCTAGCTGAGACAAAGCTTACGTATAACTCTTTAACGTTTTGTTTAACGGTCCCCTGCTATGAGCTCAACAGTAAACTACAGCTGAATTAACACATGTATTGAATCATTTACTGACAGTTAATGATCTTGAATTACATTCTTTTTAATTAAATTCAAACAAAAACACAACAATAGTAAGCTAACCTAGCTAATAAGAAACAAAGAGTACCATACAGATACATAACAGTAGGAAAGTAACTCATGATTGGACATTTCTCTCTGTGTAAACAATATTACTTTCTATATTATCCAACAGTATTATTAAATGTGACTTGTAGGGGTTTTTCTAATATAAAATGATCAGGGTAAACAGTCACAGTAGGACATTTAAGCAAAATATTTAAAGATGCAACTAAGAGAGCTTCCAAAAATACTCACAGAGTTATAAGAATTCATTGTCTGGTTCTCAGGTGAATCTGTCCATATATTAATTTAATATTTGGTGTAAGAGTGAATAGGACACTAGGTCCCAACCTGAAGCCTGTAATGCAAGGCCGGAGTTTTACTTGGCAAGGTAACCACAGGGTTAATGCTGGGTTTACAGCACTACCAAGCTGGTTCTCTTCTTACCAGGATAAATCACCATGGTAACATATGCTCAACAGTTAAACTGCTGCGGAGCAGGTTAACTTCAGAGGATCGGATCACAGCCTGTCAACACCCCGACCTCTGACCCAGTCTGCAGTGACAGTGTTTATATTTGACACTGATTCATCACTGCATCAGTAAAATAATCCACACACTGTTAATCGGCTCCTGTTATTATAAATGCGGCACTTGGGTCAGGTAGACCTCATCAGTCATTAACTACAGGCTACTTTTCTTCTCTTTATTTCAGCAGCAGAAACAGTCTGGTGTTTCTTTAAAGTGTTTCATGTGACGTATTCACAGTATTTTCGTCATTCTCCAACTAAATAGCAAAAAATACTCATGTACTAATGTCACACAAGTTTAGTCTCGGGTGACGGTGAATTTTTGGATTGTATTTTCAATGTTTCTTAATTTTTTTGTTGTAAGATTACAGAGTATCATTTATATCTGGCGCCATTGACGCTGTCACAGTCCCAGACTCTTTTGGTGCTGGTTCATCTCACATGTTACAAAGCATCCTTCATTCATGGTTCTGATCATGTTGCTCGTAATAAACACCTCTGCCTGTTTCACATGAACATATTCCTGGCTGGATAAAAAGACCCAGAGTTTACTGATCCAGTTGAAAACCAGTTTGTAGTACCGGTTATCCAGACGGCCAATGTTAGAGTTAGTCAAACCAGATAGCGAGAAAATATCCAGGGTAAGTTGAACTGGTACAGAGGGTTGAGGCCCTCTTGATTTCAAAGGTGCAAGAACACTTTTAAAAAATATATAGAGTGGGCCTCTATGTTGTTTTTAAACTTTAGATTTTTATTTCAGATATAAACTTAAGAATCTGTCAGGATAGTGAAGACCTGAACATAAGCTTTATTCACAGACTCTTCACACAAACACAGGGTCTCCATGGGTCCTTGAAAAGTCTTATAAAGGCATTGCATTTATTTATTAAAAAACAAGGCAAGAAAGTATCTTAAATAAATCAAGACATGGGAGGTAGTATGTTATGATTTTTTTCTTGATGTTTTATTTTAAACCTCAAAATAATTTGTAACATCAATTTTTGTAAGACATTTACCAAATGCCTCTGACACAAACGTTACACAGATCAGGACAGAGGAACCAACACTCATACCTTTAACTGATCCAATTAAATAACAAATGAGCAATCTTTTCTTTGAGACAAACTAATTTGATATCTTATGATAATATGTTTGTTTTCCATGTGTTCATCTCTAGAAAGTTTTGATTTTTTTCTTCCAGCACTTGAAGTAAATCACACAACTTTGTACTTGTACTAATTATCAGTTGGCCAAAATTGTGTCAGATCATGTTTTTATCCTTCAGGTTTGGTTATTTTGAAATTGGTCTTGAATTTTATTCCAAGTGGCATTAAAAAAGTCTTGAATATAACTTGCCTTAAGCTGTAGAAACCCTGTAAACAGTCTTGTAAACAAGCCTGTAAACAAACAGCTAATACAACAATGGCCAACCCAGGAAGAAGAAAACACTGAATTTTTCAAAAAAGGTTAAACATTAAAAAATGTACCACATAAACAGGTTATAGTAATATTTTTGTTTTTGCCCAATTTGCCACCGTAGAGACCTCAAGGCTGAGAAACTGCCTCATGTTAACATGTGTGTCAGTACTGCAGTGTAGTCCAACTCCTGAAATGTCCTGTTATCGGCGCCGTAAATCCGCTGCTCACTTACTGGAAGGCAGCCAGAGTTGTTTGTGGTTTTCACATTGATTTGAATGACTAACATCCATTAACAGTAATGTATTAAAATGTTTTACACAGGAATACTACACATTTTTCAAAGCGCAGTAATTGTGCACAGCACGAGGACTCATGAGGGAACCACAATATTATCGTTCATAAAGCGAGATTAGATAATGTACTCTGCCAAACCTCCGGGCCGCAGCAGCCTCTAACGTGTCACACCTGGATCTAGTTTATTATAACGACCTGCTGCATTACGTATCTTAATAAAAATGTTCTATATAAGGCCTGTAGTAGTGTAAGTTATCACTGCATGGCAGCAGTAAATATAGAGCAATGCTAACAGTGCCGTATGTGGACTGTTTGTTCTCATGTTGTTGCTAGATTTCAGGCTTTTCTCTGCCAGACTGGATGATCTGTGTGGAAACTGACTCAGAGCCAGTGCTCTGTGGTGATAATGATTTAGTAGAATATAATGCTGCTAAAATCATGAGTGTGTGCAGAGGGAAGATGTTCAAACTTTATCAGACCTTTGAAATATATGACTATATATGTGGTATTTTTTGAGATGCCTTCTTTAGGCTACCAGGCGTTGTTGTTGTTTACATGGTGGTGATTTCAATGCTTATGTAATGATTTATTTACTGTTGTGTGCAGATGAATGGAAACAGCTTTGGGCCAGCAAAGTGGATCACAAAGTCAAGACAGCAGCATCACAGTAAGACCTCAGACTGATTCCTCTGAGATGCATCACAGAGCGCCACAGGAAGTCATTCCTGCCTGTGGCTGCCAAACGTTTCAGCTCCTCCCTCAGAGTGTCAGACACACTCTGAGTCAGTAGACACTCTGTGTCAGTAGACTGGCCCCTGAGACTTAATTCACCCGTCAGCAGGTGGAATCACATTATTTATGTATTATTTTTTCAACTGTGCGATGGTGCCTTCATGGTACAGTAATTCTGTGCAACACTGTCTTAACTGTACAATAATTGGTGCAATAATTCAACTGCTGCAGCACCCTGTGCAGTTAATTAACCCTGCAGTGTTCTTTTCAGTGCTCCTGCATGTATATTTAAATATGATGCACATATTATACTTTTTTAAATTCTTTTTTTGTCCGTTTATTTATCATGTTGCACTTTGTAGCATAATGAATATCGTGTTATATTTCTAAAGCTCTACGTACTAGTTACATGCAGTATAATGCAATTGCATTTTACATTTTTAAATTCTTACTTAGCATAATACACATATTTTTTTTTAAGTTTTTCATATTTTTTACATTTTTTAAATGCTTTATTTGCTAATGTTCAACATTGTATTTGGCATAATACACATATATTTTCTAATATCTTTACATGTTTTTAAGCATTGCATGTGGTAATGTACATTTAAAAAAAATATATTTTTAATATATTTTTTTTAAATATTTTCCATACTAGTGTTAAACATTGCATGCGGCATAATACACATATTTTTTTATATTTTTAAAACTTTACATACTAGTTTTTTACATTGTAGTATAATGCACATATTTTATTCACTCAGTAATTGTATGTAGTAATATACAAGTTTCTTTTATATTTTTAAATATTTTGTATATTTTTGAATACTTAACATACTTATTTTAAACATTGTACGTAGCATTATAAACATATTTTTACATTTATAAAAGTCTATATGCTAGTTTTATACATCGTAGCATAATGCACATATTTTATATTTTTACATACATTATACACATATTTTTACATTTTTAAATACTTGCCATACTAGTGTTAAACACTGTATGTAACGTAATACATGTTTTTATATTTTTAGATACGTCTTGTTTTCATACTTCTTATTTCTACCTTGTTAAAATTTTCTGTGTTATATATCAGAGTAACTAACGTACCGTCTGGATATCATTCCATTATTTCTGACTAACTGTTATGCCGAAATCCTGTGAATCATTTCACAGTTTGAGTAGAGGCACGTGCACGTTACATATTTAGGTTTAGTACATTATTTGTGGTGAATTATGATGCATGAACCCCCATCTTTCTTAATAATGTGGGACATGTTTCATGTCTGACTCTGATGGTTTTGTTTTTGGGGGGGTGGGGATTTAATGGCTTTATTAGAGAGCATCAGTAGATAGATTCAACCACGATCCCCTGCTGGACTTGAACACGTGGTCTTTGTGGTTCACGGTTGGCGTCTCTTGATCCCAAAGCCACGAGGGCACGCCGTTATAGTAAGAGCTTAATTGCTGCACCTTATTAAAAAGCTCTTACTCTATGACCGTGTGCTCATCTTTCTTTCTTTCCTCATCAAGCTGTGATCTTTGCAGATCCTACAAAGATCAAGGCTCAACATATTGAGATATTTTTAGCCACATTTCCAGCTCTGCAGTTTTGGTGTAATGAGCCGTGTAATGGACGAGGAGAGGGTGATACCACAAAATTAGCTTTGATCCAATACCAAGAAATACATACTAATACTATACCTTTTATTAGTGAGTGATGCTCCTTGTGCATTCAGCTACTTGTGTCGTGTGTGTGTTTCTCTGAACAAACAAGGTGATCTTTGACATCCCAGCAGAGAAGCAGATGTTATATCGCTCCCCTGTCAGAAGGTGATGGCAACACTTTTTCTTATGTTCACTATCTGTTGAAACAGACATAGAGGAGACGGACAGATCAGTCTTAATGCTGCTGTAACAGCCATTATGTTTTCAGGTTGTCCATGTGTCTCTCTCCGTCTGTCCTTTCTATTCTGGTGAACGCGATATCTCAGGAACACATTGAGGGAGTTTTTTAGATTTAGCACAAACGTCCACTTAGACTCAAGAATGAACTGATTAGAATTTGGTCACTGTGACCTCATAAAACACGTCTTTGGTCAGAATTTCCATGTGGGAAAAATCCAGGAAGTAAAGCAAACATTGAAGAAGAGTACACTGTCAAGATAAATGTGACACTTTCTAATGTCACAATGGAGGGACAACTACGCAGGTTGATTTTAGCACTGCTCATCGTGGACTATATTGCTGTCATTGTTCATTTGAGTCAAAGCATACAGTTTGAAAACGAGGCGCGGCTCCAACTAGAAAACAATGTTTTGATGCATTGGATGTGCTGAATGTGCATATTAAGGCAGTACAGGAGGAGGCGCACATTAATAATCCTCCAGGACTGTAACATGCTCATGTTTAACCCAAACAATGTGTCATGTGACTGCAGTTGCTTCAGATCCAGGTCGGAACATGTTCTCACCACAAACCAACCGCACCAGAGTTTGTTTGGAACCAGACCCAGACCACCTCTTAAAGAAGATCTCGGTCCGGTTGTTTTGGTGTGTTCACACCTGCACAAACGAACCACACTGAGGGGGCAAACCAACTTGACTTTGATTAAGCCAAACCAAACATGACATTTTATATCAGAAAGGTCAAAGGTCAACTTCACTGTGACGTCATTATGTTTTCTGGCCATTATTTAATGCCTAACTCAGCAACAGAAAGGGAGACATTTGGTCCAAAATGATGACACAAATTTTTGGTACACATCTTGAAACTGTGGTGACTGTATCGGCCTTCTGTTGAAGATGTTTGTGAAGTATCCACATTTTACAACCACGCCATGACACCTCTGCCGCAGCCTGCCTGTAGCAGAGGTAATGTTTTTGCCTGTATTGACAGCACAGCTCAAGATAGACAGACATGGTGGCAGAGAGAGGGAGGATGACATGCATCAAAGGGCCGCGGGTCAGAGTCCATCCTGTGCTGCTGCTCAGGACTCAGCATATATGTGGCGCACGCTCCACCAGGTGAGCTCGAGGTCGCTCTGGTACAATCTGTTTAAAATGATTAAAAGGAATACCTCATTTTACCAGAGGCAATGCGACACGGCAGAGCAACCTTATGGGTGTTTTTACATTTCATATTAAAATAAATCAATCATATAAATTCATCCTGTTGTTAAAAAGATCCAGTTAATAAATTCAGCAGCTGTTGTAGCCTAAACCCTGCAGAACCAGCTGCATTGTCACGGGGCATCTTTTGGTTTGATGTCTTCAACAGCATCTCAGAAATTATTAATATTTTATTGGAACGTATATTATTCATTCTGAGTGCATCTGAAACCTTAACTCTTCTCTGCCTAACAATAATTCCTCTCCTACTGTATCATTACGGCAAAAAAAAAAACTACTACTGATGTCATGGAGAGAAACAACAGTTCCAACCTACATTATGTAGCTACGAGATTTAACCAGCACGCTACATTTGGAAAGCATAAGATACGTCTGAAAGGGCAGAGTCCCTCAGTATATCCCAATCTGGCACCCTCTCATATCACATGTTGCACAAAGTACAGTTCCTGAGGTGTGACCCACTCTTGTAGAGTATCCCATTTTGAGTTTGAGTTAATGAGTAAGACAATGGGGATAGGGAAATAAAAAGGGGTTAAGTCCTGTACTTAGACTTAGCTTTCTTTTTTTTAAATGTCTTTTTTTTTTCACTTTATTTGCTTTATGCACATTTAATGGGCCTGTGTTTTATCTTGTTTCCATGTTCGTGTTTTCCTACATCTGTGAACGTATTATTTCAAAACTCTTACGTAAAATGAGATGAGCACTGACACTGCAGCACGATGTATGTAACTCCAGCTTAGCTCAATAAAAATACTTGAAATAAATCACAGGGCAAAACAGTGTGAACACAGTAAGCTTGCTCACAACCACACGCTAAAAAGACAGAGTCTGTGTAGCTGAAAAAAAAATATCCAGCGCTCCGCCCTGCCTACATTACGCTTTGTGTCTGTGCCCCGTGCTTTTGGGCTGTTAGAATTTGTGGCTTCTTTGCAGCAACCTCCATATTTAAAGCACTGTCTACTGTCATAGCTACAACTTTGAGATCTATCCTGTTCCTCTGACAGTCCAACACAAGCTCATTGATTATGCTCATATTGAACTTAAGGTGATTGTTGTTGCACCATGTAATGAAGCTCTCTCAGTCTCTGTACTCCTCTGTAAAAATAGTCTCTAAGTGAAGACAGCATGTTCCTCCGTGGAAGTGAGTCACTAGAATGAATCAAGCATGTATAATAGTGATAACTTACATCTTTTAGAGCTGGGCCATATGGACACAAATTCATATCTCAGTATTTACAGGCTGACTGGTGATACATGATATGTATCTCAGTATTTTCTGTGAGATAGGCAACATGTTTTCAGTTACAAGTCAAAGACACATTTGAGATGTCGCAAGCACTTTCATAAGACTGTGCTGAAAATAAAATGTTAGGTCAGGGATTTTTTTTCCCTGTTTGAAAACAAACAGCTGCACAACATGTAAATGAAAAATGACATGAAATAAAATGCAGGGTTGTATGTTAATGTTTTTGCACACAGCACTGGAGCTACAGAGGTTTAAAGGTTTGCAGCATGGGACACCAAACTATAACATGACAATAAAGGTATTAAGTAGGCCTCAATCCACTGTAGTTTGGAACAATTAAATACCTATGTGAGGGAGTTAAAAAGTCGTTTTCCATCTGTTGGCCTTTCAAATGAACCTAGTGCTGGAAAATGATTTAAATATTTTTATTTATTTAGACTTTTAATCTTGTCTCTGCACAGAGCATCAACAGAGAGGCCGAGGGAGGGACGGAGCGAGACACACTTTGTCCGCATTATATTGGTCTTGTAAATCAAACGTCTGTGTTGTCACTGCATTTTTTAGATACATCTGTCGCCTGCATCAAGGCACTGTCTGTCACACATTAGACTACAGCTACCAATAAGAACGGCAATGTGCTGTGATCCACCTCACACACAAACTAGCAGCGCAGTGCTGGTTACATGTGTGCTGCTGCACACGTCATTTCCTTCACCTCACAGATGTAGCACGTGCAACATACAGACCGATGTCTCGCTGTAGACTAATGAACAGACAGATTAAACAGAGGAGCAGCTCTATGTCTCTCTGAGTGTTGATGGAGAAACTGGGAGTGAGTGAGTAGAGATGCACACTGCGTTATGTAACGCAACTTGACACTATATTGATATAAACGGTAGAGCTGGGCGATGTAACGACTGTGTACGATATATCGATATATTTTCATGCAAAATATAAATTTAGACAACACTGTTTATATCGATATAGGGTCAAGTTGCGTTACATACCAGTGTTCATCTCTCCTCTCCTCGCAGCTCTGCCCTGCTCATTAACTCCCAGTTTCTCCATTAACACTCAGAGAGACACAGAGCTCCTTCTCTGTTTAAGCTGTCTGTTCATTAGTCTACAGTGAGACATCGATCTATACGTTGCACGTGCTACGTTAAATCAGTCTGTGGGATGAATGAAGTTACCGCTGTAGCACACGTGCGATACAGCGCTGCGCTGCCACTTTGTGTGTGAGGTGGATCATAGCGTGTCACTGTTCTTCTTGGTAGCTGTAGTCTATTGTGTGACGTGGAGACAGCGCCTGGATGCAGGCGACAGATCTGCAGTGATAACACAGACGTTTCATACACAAGACGTTTGTAACAGGTGTCTCTTGTTCCTCCCCTCCCTCGGCCTCTCTGTTGATGCTCTGTGCATGAATAAGATTAATAGCCTAAATATATAAAACAATTAAATCATTTTCCAGCTCTAGATTCATGTGAAAGGCCAACAGATGGGAAACGACTTTTTAATTTCCCCCACAAAGATTTTTAATTGTTCCAAACTACAGTGTATTTAGGCCTCCTTGATACTTTTATGCTCATGTTATAGTTTTAAACCTCTGTAGCTCCAGTGCTGTGTGCAAAAGTTAGCATACAGCCCTGCTGTTTATTTAATATCATTTTTAATTTACATGTTGTTCTGTGTATTTCCAAACAGGGAAAAAAATCCTTGTCTTTGTATTTTATTTTGATCACAATCTGTTTTTATAAAAATGCTTGTGACATCTCAAATGTAGCTTTGACTTGCAACTGAAAACATGTAGCCCATTTCGTAATAAATCGTGTTGTCTAAATTTATATCTTGCTTGAAAATATATGGATTTATTGTACATAGTCCTTATTTCACCCCAGTCTTCACTACTTCTGCATATTTCATATGAGTCTGACAGACATGAACGTTAACTGCTTCTTGACTGGTTGGCAGAGGGATGCAAACATGGGGTGGTAGTTGTAGTTTTGTATCTCTCCTGTCGACGCCAGTATTGTTACTCAGTACTGATGCTTTAGGTATTGATTCATTCAGCCCTACCATTTAATATGAAAACAGATGCTGTTTACACCAGCATTTGCATTTCATAAGTAAAAAGAATTATGAATGAATGCTATAGGAATCATTTTTCCTCTGGTCTTTAAACGTGACTCCTGTGTACCGCTGCAGTGTGTTTATTCAGGGTTTAATTTAGCCATCGCTGCTTGTGATTGACCCCTAAGTCAATGTTTCCCCTCTGGGAGCTCGCCCCCTATACTTTATGGATCATCAGACCCACAACTCATTATTTTAATAATTCATAGGTGATGGCATGTAAATGATGAGCGATGTAAGTCACCCTGGATGAATCTGGTGCTGCGATGAATAATGTAGACTGCAGCAAGCTCCCAGGACACCGGACACAGCACTCCCTCCACCCCTCCTTTCATGGTCAGCCTTTCTTTCATCCATTCCTGCTTTTTACTCTGACTTTATGTATCCACACGCTCCTCTTTCTCTTTGTCTGTAGTTCTTATTTGCTCTCTGTCTCACCATCATCCATTTCAACTTTTCGCTATGTCTCTGTCTTCTTCCTCTTCCAGCTTTTTCATTCCCCCTTTCCCCTCTCTTTCTCTCCCTCTCTCCGTCTCTCCCTGACCCCTTTCTTTCACCCTCCCTCTTTGTTCCTCTGTGAAAGCATTAAGAAATTATTCACAGTGATTTTTCCCCTGCCTGGGCTTGAGCTGAGTGCTTGGCTGATTCGTGAGGAGCAGCAAGGTCAGCCACAGTGGCTGCTGCTGTGAGTACATCTCCCCCATTACCTCCTACATAACATCCATGTAGGAAAATTGCCAGCCTCCATGGCCTGGAGAAAGCACGCTGCAACACAGACATCAAACTCTGAATGGCATAGCGGATGAACACATTATGTTGTTTGCTTGTTGTTTTTGTCTCAATCACAGTAGTTTGGCCAGTGTTGGCACAACTGTAGCTTCCACCCCTCTGTGAAGATTTAAGGGTCAGTTAGACAAGGTCACGGTCACAGGTGTTCATCAAGTTTCCATCCAAAATGTAGCATGAATTTTGACACAAAATTGGCAGAAGCAAATGCAAATTTATATCCATCCACTCCTGTTGCTGGATATTTATATAGTTGGATGCATCAAGGTAACCAGTTGATGGTGCTAGTTTCCCAGTTGGGTGACATGAATCCACTGCAGAAGAGGAGGGTGCAGTGAGATGACTTAATTGAAAGAGCAGGAGTCATTTCATTAATGTATTGACCTGATGAACGTCACAGTCTCACAAAGTTGAGAACAAATAGGTCCACACACCAAGCAGCTCCTGTTTAGAAGGCTGTTAATGCACAGAGATGTTAATGTCACATAAATGCCACTTTGCATTAAAGTCCTTTTAAACAAGAGGCCGCTTGGTCTGCGGACCCATTTGTGTTTCTCTGGTCCAGTACCTGCTCCATTGGACATTGGGATGTGTGTTTTTTGTACTGTTTTTGAACATTACTCTCCTCATTCGCTCCATGCAAATCTGATGTTTTAGTCTATTTTTAGTCTCCTTGGTGGACGTTAAAGTCACATATAGGGCTGCAGCTATGGATTCTTTTAGTAATCGAGTATTCTACCAGTTACCAGCGATTAATTAAGTAATCGGATAAGAAATACTGCGTGTTTTCATGAAGTTAACTTAGCTTTATTTAAGGACAATAGTAATATATAACAGAGAAAATAAGAAATGTGTCTGAATAAGAGCAATAAGCAACAAATTTGTTTGCTTTTTTGAAAGTCAGAGCTGTGTCATGCAGATGACCGATTTCACACACACTCGTGCGACACCGCTATTTCTCACACTGTCAAAAATAATCAGTGTCGGGCCGTAGCGTCACTACAAGTAGCAATGTTACGAATTACACAGTATTCTCACTAGTGTGGAGGTGACGTCACTACTCTCTGAGTCAAGTAGCTTTTCAGTAGGGAAGTAAGTTAATTGACCAAGAGGTGCGGTAGTGTCCATAAAAGTTCCAAACTCTTTTTCCCAGGAAAAACTCTGAAATGCAGCTGACAGTTTTTCTGCGAAGGTCTGGATAAAAATAAGGATATTAAATCTAAGGATAGGTAATGTGACTGACGCCAGCGCCACACCGAGGCATGCAGACGATGGGGTTGCCACCCGTCCTGTATAATACGGGATCGTCCCATATTGAAAAATTAAATGTACTGTCCCTTACTGATTCAATACAGGACGCAGTTTGTCCTGCATTTCTGTGCACACAATTCACCTGCTGGGAATGACATGAGAAATATTAAACCAAAAGAGATATTTCAATCTTCGTTATAAAACGTCAGACAGATTATTGACGATTAATTTATAGCTCTACAGCAGAAGTAATGTGAGTGGGTTGTGTAACAGAAAAAAACATCCAGACACAGTGCGCTGTGTAGTTGTACTGACTATAACGTAATCTTGAGGCAAATAATTTGCCTCAAGGCTTTTTAGTAATCGAATTATTCGTATAACTCAAGGAATTTTTTCAGCCCTAGTCACATGCTTCTCTTAACTCATGATTTATTCCCACAGTCTG
Organism: Cephalopholis sonnerati; assembly: GCA_019142605.1. Taxonomy (NCBI): domain Eukaryota; kingdom Metazoa; phylum Chordata; class Actinopteri; order Perciformes; family Serranidae; genus Cephalopholis; species Cephalopholis sonnerati. Next base: position 36,850,168 of record JAGQAX010000020.1, read on the forward strand.
TTTCCATTTGTTGCATTTTCATTTTTTCTGTTATATTTATTTTTTCATTTTCTGGTGTTTTAAGTCAGAACTTAATATGCAAATGAACTTGCTCCACTGTTAACAAATTGAAACCCCATAACAAGCATCCAAACCTTGATCAGACCTCTCTTTAATTAGAGCTTGTTTCCAAAGATTGTGAATATGCTGAATTTTGTGGTAATGTGCATTAAATGATTCACAAGAAACATTTCCATTTGGTGGAGTTGTGCAGCTTTGAATAATGTAGAGTCTTTGGATCATATCAGTTGGCTTCACTGAAGAGCTGGAGCAGACAGATACAGAATATATTCTGTATGTTTTACTGTGGCATGAGATCGTTTTTAACAACTTCATATCTACTCAGCAGAAACAAAAGGGATGGACATGAAGGACTGTGCTCCTTGAAGGATTTATTCACAGAATTGGCTTTGCCTCATTCATCTCTCTTCTTCTGTTTAGCTAAGATCGATGCTAAAGGCTAGTGGAGTCCATGGCAAGGCCCTCTTGCATCGCACCCACTCCTAAAAAATTCTGCACAGCACTAGAGGCACAAGAAGCCCGGTTTCTAAACTCTACCAGTTCATCTCACAGCATCCTTATAAACCTTTGGCAGTAGATGTTCTGTGGAGGGCTGATGTCCCAGGCTTTGCTTTTGATTGAGTCCAACATACTGCTAGCTTCCAGAAATCCTGATCACCAGCAAAGTCATTATAATTTTATACATCGCGTGTTTATGAGGCCCAGGAAGTTCTGTTTAATGAGAGTAACTTTGGACCCTATCTCTACTCTGTGTTCTGTAAAGGCTGTTGGTACTTACTTCCATATGTTTTGGGAATGTTCCCCAGTGGCCAGATTCTGGGAAATGGTTGCCTCTGAGCACTCTGATATATGTGAGATGTGCGTGCCTCCTTCGCCTGTTTTACTCAGTTTAAATGATCTGTCTAAGCTGGACTTGACACTGATCAAAAAGAGAGCATCATCAGCCGGGCTTACAGCAGCAAAAACATTTGGTTGCTCCACGCTGAAAGCCGCCCCACTACTCCTCTTTTCAAGTGTGAGTTCTGATGTACCTAGATATCGTGTACCTGGAGCTGTCAGCAGCCCGCGTACATGTGGCGAAGGAGTCAACAGAAGAGATGTGGAGCTCAGTCTCAGCAAACCTTAAAAGCCTTTTGGAGTGAATATTTTTGAAGTTGGTGGTCTGGATCCTGTGGAGGTGGGGGTGTGATGGCTCTTGAAGTGAGACGGCTGTGCTCTTTTTTTTTTTTCGGCTTCTGCCTTATTAGTACTGATGTGTCTTTTCGACACTGATTGTGTGCATTGTTGTTGCTCACCTTTTCCATGGCTGCTGTACAGTGAATGTCAATGTAACAGGGTCAATTATACAGCAGTAAAACGTGTGACAGGTCAAATGTACATTTGTAATGTTGAGCATTATAATTCCTCAAAATTTGGCTCAGTTGTTGTTACCTGACATGCCTAGGCCTCTGTACTCAATACGTGGAACGTTTGATACCCAGTTTTTGTACCTTTTTCGTTCACCTTTGGGGGTACCCCACCTATAAAGGGGTGTCTCCCGCCCTGCCTCTCCCCTTTTGCTGCTCTGTGGGCGAGGTAAGCCACGTTGCTCTTGTGGTCATTTCCGTATTTTAGCGTTGTTTAGCTATGTTCATATGTTCATCTCATGCTAACATAATCTGATGGAGTCTGTATGGTTGTGTATGACGGAGGATTCTGTTTTTGCCACTTGCTGTCACGGATTAACAGAGATCGCCTCCGTAGATATTCACGGCTGGGCCTCCTTATATTTACACAAGGCAGACATCACTGGAGTCCTCCTGTTACATCAACGAAAGAAAAATTTTATCACAAAAAATTGAAAACACAAGGGGCAGTGTCTATATTAAGGGGTTTGCATGTTTCATCGTCCTGCAGCCTTGTTGCTTGAGGAAAATGTTGGCTTTGTACATTTCTGCACACCACCCATACGTTACATTTGCATGCTTTATAATACAATATTAACATTTCCAAAGTGACGTAGTATACGAGCTGACTTTGTCATACGAAGGTGGAGGCGATAGTGGATGGTGTGTCATCTACACGGCTGCAAAGCCACTGCAGACCACTTTCTGAAACCAGCAAACAACAAATCCGGTCGTGATTAAGCTGTTATGGCTGTGTTTCCATCGACTAAATGTGGGTGTTGCTATTCCTTGCAGCTTTTTAGTCCCCAAACATGGGTGATACTTACCTATAGCTGTTATTCCTGCAGGGATAGTGCCACAAAAGCGTTTGTTTTTTACTGAGACATGGCTGTGTTTGCTGCCAGTATAGTGACATTAAGCACATTGTTTTAACCAAAACATCCCTGTGTTTCCTGCTGGGATTGTGCCCCTAGAACTGGGTATTTTAAGCCAAAACATGGTCTTTTCCTAACCAGAACAAATTGGTTTTTCTAACTAAACCTAACCAAACATAAACCACAGCATTGTTGAAATGTACATTTTCAATGTATCAGCTTTGTAAAAATGCACAAATGTAAAGTATCTGTGGTTTGCAGAAACATTCAATGCCAACTACTTTATTTAATCTGGTGATTGGGTTGTAACCTGACAAGCGACCTCTTGTGGCAGTGTGAATAATGACAGTTGTGTGTTGGAACAAAGGCAAGGGTAACATTGCTATAGTACTGCAAAAGTACTGCAGTACTGTATGGAGGAGGCTGAGGTGCATGGTCATGTGTACCAAGTATCTGACTCTTTGAATTATGTCTTCTTCAATCTGTGGTTTCCTTGAACTGTGACCTTGATCTTTCTGTAACCTTGCCCAAGTAATTTTAGTTTCTTCAGCTAACTCAACCAGAGAGATGCCAGGTCATTGTGGTGAGGATTTGTCACTAATTGAAGCATTTATAAAAGAGGCTAGTAGCGTTGTAGGCCTGTGAGTGTGAACTGTATTATTGAGTTAAATAAAAAAAAGCTGTATTTAGCTGAGAGTGTTGAGGCGAGACCTGCCTTGGTGAGCTTGTATTGCAACAGAACAGACAGGACAACATTGAACACAGCAGACTAATTAAATCATCTAAACTTATCTTAAAAAATCTGTGCAGTGAGCAGATATTTTCCTACAACTAAATAAATTTTCTTCTTCAGTACATGAATTATATGCAGTATGGATTGCTCATTTCACATCTCTTCTTAGATGTGGAAAATCCAATAGACAGAACGCCTCAAGTGAGTTAAAGAATGCTTCTGCCCGTGACACTTTCAGAGTCAGTGTGGATGAATTCTGACCAGCCAATTGCAAAATCAATACCTTGAATATGGCATTCAAATAAGTGGACCATCACTTCAGGCTGTGACTGAACTCTTTAATATGTTTTTTTTTTTTTTTACTGTATTTACCTCAGTGCTCCGTTGAGACATTAGATATATGATCACCTCCACCTGCTGCTTGACCTCCTGCCCCGTCCCCTCACTTCCTGTCTCTCTCCACTGGTTGTAATGGTTGTTCAGTTTGTGTCTTTGATGCGTCTTATTATGTCACTCCATCTCCTTTTCATTCCCCAGGAAGCTGGCTTCATGACTCCTGTGACATTTAATAATGTAACTCAGTATATGTGTGTGTGAACTGCCTCTCTCCCTCCCCGCCCTGCTGCGGATTCTGCACCAACCGAAGGGTTTTAGTCTCAGATCAAAGACATTTGTCTGAGACATACAAATTGTGGCAAAAGTCTTGTAATCTGCACGAGCCCTGAGGGGTCACGAAATAAATCTGAGGGGTCACGAGATGATTAACAGGATAGGAAACATTTATCCTGCACAAAATTAGATTTATTTTTCGGATGTGTCTCTAATCTTTGTTTGTTTTCATGTGAATTACTGGATGATTTTAAAATGATGCAAATAAAATGCGGACAAAATGGTCACACTTACACAAGTCACAAGAAGACGTTGTTTTGTTTCAAGGAGTCACAAGCCAACAGTGGTTAAAAGTAACTGAGTACATAATCCTAAGTACAGTTTAGAGCTACTTGTATTTCATACCAATTTAAATTTTCTGCTACTGTATACCTCTTCACTACATTTGAGTTTTAAATATTTTACTTCTTACTCCACATTTATTTGATAACTTGTGTTACAGGTTACTTTGTACTTTCAAGATGAATATTATACAAACTACAACTAACTATAAGATTAAATAAGACTAACTATAGATTAATAAAGTATGTCCTCTTCTTCTTTTACAATGGATACGGTGATAAAAGCACAACACTCACCAGCATCAGTCAGTGTCTGGCTGATCTACTCCCACAAAAAAAAGCTTTATTGTCTTTGTTGTGTTGACTTTTTTGGACCAAAATATCATACAACTTGGGATAGACAGCAGCTAAAGGATCAGCACCGGTGCCTTTGTGAACGCTTGGAGTGGCTGCACAAAAAAACAGAAGTGCTCTGAAAAAGAATTGGTGGGTGTGGCACTTATTCTCTGGGCAGCTGCATATGCTCTCTCTTAAATGGGAAATTGAAAAAAGACGTAGACATAGGCCCTAACAGTGTCTTTCTACTCTGTGGTATTGCTTCTTTTACTTAAGCACAAGATCTGAGTACTTGTTTCACCTCTGCAGACAAATTAGGTGAGGGACTACTTGGATAAACCAGAGTGCAGAGAGAAAACATGCATACAATGATTAAGGTTGGGTATCATTTAAAAAGTATGTTCAATAAAACACAACTTTTGTTGTTACTGTAGTCAGAGAACAATGAACTCCGTCATTGTTCTGGATTATTGTTTTTTTTAAGTGGAAACAATTAGTTTTTAATCAAAGAATAAATACTTGACAGACTTTAGTTCTTTCAGTTGGTGTCAAACATTAAAGTCCAGCACTCAGGCCTGACAGTGACGATAAATTACAGTGAACAACAAGTTGAAGAAACTGGAGCCAGTTCATAATTGTCATTTTCCAGTTAGTTAAATCTTATTTTATTATTTACTTTAATAACTCGATTTTAATATAGTTTCTCTGATTTGATCCAGAGATTAACTGATGTTGCATTTGTGTACTGGAAAAAATATTACCCTTCTGCATGATTGATTGGGCTGATCTTATCTGCCACCTTTTCAATATTGCGTAGAGATATCATCAGTAGACAGACTGAGCTTTTCTCTTTGGTTACTTTTCATGTATCACTTTTACTGAGTCGAATATTGCCTCGACCATTAAAGTCAATAAATTGTAAGAGCCTGTCCACATGCAGATAATCTATAGTTGTGGGCAGTGTGTTTCTGAATACGAATTGTGGCGCTGCACCAAAGATGCTGGTGCCTAAAAGGGGCCATACGTTCCATTTAAAATGTATGCGCGTAACCATAACTGCAACACTTAGCCATAACCGCAGCACTCGCCCTGTCCCCTGTGGGAAGGTGGATGGAAGGGGACAGTAGAGAGAGGGGAGACGGGGACGAGGGGGGGAAATGTATGTATTTATGACATTGATCTGAAGCTGGGTGGGGGCTGGGTGTGAGAGTGGACGGCGTGGCCTGCCGGCTATTATCCATGGCCCGACTGAGACACGTGGCATGGCGGAAAGGCGATTAGCTGACAATGAGAAGACGAGTGGCCTGTCCATCTGCCCGGTATACATCATACAGACAGGCTGCGGCCCTACTGCTTGCATTTGTGGTCCCATTAGGGAATCAGGCCTCAGTCATATTTCTTAGATCCGGGCTGAGTGGATCAATGAGACAAGATGGACTCGCTGCCAGCGGGCCACTCGTGTCTGAGTGGGGCCAGCACCGCTCTGCTTTTCTGTTCTGGAGCGGACGTGAGAGAGCTTTGCCTCAGTCAGCACTTTGCCTTAGGGGTGAGGAGGGTGAGCGCTCTGGTGATGAGTCACTTCCACAAGTTGTTTATTGATCGTCTGTGGGGCATTATATCTCAGTGCTCGTTAAGTGTGCTGTCTACCCGTCTGCTCTGCTTTTTTGCATGGAAATGATGATCTTTGGGTCTGAATGAGTTTTCCTGCTATTCAATCGGTTATCATGGTGTCAAAAGGAAGAAATGAAGCGAGTAACAGGGGGATCAGAGGTTTTAGTGTCTGTCAATTGGGCAGGTACATCATTTATTCTATTCCAAATTAGTTTGGCTTCGCTGGAGATGACATTTTCCTCTGGCTGATGTGGGAAAGTGAATTCATTTCAGGCAGAGCGAGAGAGAGATTTTGTTCCAGGAAATATGTGTGCGTGCGCGTAGAATTGTGTGCTGCCCATTAAAATTCCACACAAAGAGCCGCGCACTGCACCACTATCACAATCTGCTCAGTCTCACTTTGTGCCATTTGCACGTTTCCTCAGAGATTAGCCGTTTGTTTGAAAAGACAAATCAATGGAGAAGAGTGAGAGGGGACATATGCAAAATTGAAAAGCCGTCCTTAAGACAAACAACACCAATGGAATATGATTAAAGACTGACTTGAGTAGGGCTGCGTGTCACTTAGATGAATACAAGTGCTTCTAGTTTTTGTACCAGTTTTTACTTTGAAAAACATGTTTTTGTACAAAACCGACAAGAAGCTAAAGTTAAAGCTCGGGTAGGCAGATATCTGTAAAATAAAAAAGGATGCCAGAAAAAAAAAAAAAAAAAACACCTTCTTCCTGCAGCTCTCCCCTCTCTGTCCTAAGCCCCTCCCACCAGACAACTATCTATCAGACCACAGATAAAACAAGAATTAGCAAGCTAGCCACCCCTCAGACCCTCCGCCTAGCTCCCCCCTAGCGCCGGGTGTCCCAGTGGGCTTGTGGCCAGAGGCAGCATCAGCATCTAACCTGTGTAATGGCAGCAACAGAAAGTTTGCTTATCTGGCTTGGAATCAGAACTGTCCAGTCCTCTGGAGTTAAGGTTTTTGCTAGCTGGATTCAGGTTCCTGCGGCTGCTGTCTGCTCTCCTCCCAGCGAAGTGGTCTTTAGTCGAGAGTGAGGTGGACACACTGCGATTTGAGGCTCTAGGTAACATTAGCTACATAAACATGCGACTACTTGCAATGGGCTGGTCTGCAATGTTCTAAAAACCTGCCAATTCACACCAGTGCAACTAGATGAGACGGTGTATCATCTCTAGTCAACAACTCTCTGTCCTTCCGTTCTGATTTGCAGCTTTTCAGACTTATTTTGTGGCTGAATATAATTTGTAGCTTCTTAAAATCTGAATGAGGATAGTGATAGTGAGATACTGGCTACAGTGATGAAACCAAACCAGCATCAGATGGACTGTATTCATAATCAATACGCCACAGTAATATAAGTAAGCAGCAATTAGTTACTAAATGAGAATGTGTGTGTGAGGGGGCATAAGCCCACTTGGTGAGCAGCAGCAGCAGTGACCCACCGTCCAACACGAACACACCGTGAGGACGGACACAGACTCAGACGGACTTGGTGGGGATGGAGCACCTGCTGCAGCAAGCCAACACATCGTCTGCTGTCATTTTGACTTCACACTAGAAACACGTGACGTGCTTTACTTTCTAAAACCAGCTGCTGGCAATTTGACTAGCGTAGCTGCAGGTGACACCATCAGCCAACTTTAATCGAGCTCAGACGGCCAGTTCACACTGCTGCAGCTTTTCTCTGCAACATTCTAGAACGGTTTTGTCTCGTCAGAAGTCTTCTGTCTGAACTGGGCTTTAAGTCACAGCTATGAGCATTTGGGTCTGGTTAGCAGAAGGCTTAACTATTAGCAACCTTTTCTCTCCATCCCTGAAAGGCCTTGCTGATAATCACAAGTATTTTTATTTTATTTATTATCAGACTCTCTTTTTGGTAAGTCCGTCTTTCTTGAGTTGATTTGCAGTGTGGGCAGTTGTTGTCAGTGCTGGAATAGCAATGTTTTCAGCAGGATCCTTTGCCAGTTAATCAGGCTTCCATCATCTGAAGGGACATGCATGTGCATCTGCATTTGTAGAACAGCCAATAAGAAACGCCCTCTCTCTGAAATGACCTGTGATTGGCCAAAGTCTCTCATCATGGCCTGGATCTTCTAAAGACTGAAAACAGAGCCAGAGAAGGTGCAGAAGTCTAATTTTCTTCACACCACTTGAATTACAGTATGCTTAAAGTTTATGATGGGATTTTTAGCCCAACGAGGCCAAAATGAAACTGCCTACCCCAGCTTTAAATCATGTCTGCACACCAGCAGCAGCAGCACAATAACTCTGCCTAAATAAAATGGTCTAAAATTGGCTTTTGACCATTTTTATCTTCACTCTGCATATTTGCCTTTATGGTGAGGCTGGCAGGCAGTGGCTAATGTTCAGTCATCTGCACCAGGGTAGAACGTCTCAACACGTGACCTCTTTTTAACGCTTCGCTTCCCACTGATCTTTGCCTTCAGTCATTTCTGTAGACTTTGCTTAATGTGCAGCTTCCCTGAGGAACACGTTCCAACATCTACAGCGACACAGTGTGACTGAGGTGACAGGTGATTGTAACTGCGGTTTGACAGTGCATGTGTCCTGCAGCTTAACGATGCTGGGATCCCTGTTGGCAGAATGAAGCCATAACTCATAAGATGTGTTGTTATTTTCCCACATTAATACAACAAATACTGCTATTCTATAGGAGCTTACATGTGACAGAGCTAACATGGAGGCTATAGCATAAATAGAAAGCTGCATTTAATGAAAAGTGCCAAAATGTCGACCTACTGTTCTCAGTAAACGTCTGTGCTCAGAGCTTAAACACTATAAGGTTTGATTCAGAGCCAGTTTCTCTGTCATTAATGTGCATCTGAGGAGAAATGGAGTGATAGGACTGATTTATGAGAGTGTAGGCTGGCAAGAAGGTGCCGCTTTGCCAAGTGTTATTATCTATACCACAGTATTAAGGTTTTTATTGGCCGTACAGGTCGAGATGGGAAGGTCTGAAGTCCTTCGTCGGCTCCATTTTGGAGAGGCTTTGAAACAAGGAGTTCTTTTCTATTTCCAGCTGAAGCTGATGCATACACACAATGTAGTCATGCTGTTAGCAAAGCAATCCCTTGGCCTGCTTTCTGTGATTCATTTCAGTTTAATTAGGCATTAACACAAGTTCTGAGCTTGAATTGTGGCTGAATAAAATAGCACCAAGAAGCAGCATGAGAGGAAGAAATAAGGCCACGAGACAGACTCGTCTGGAGATAAAGGGGGAGAGGAATCGTCTGTATGCGTGTGTGGATGTGAAAGAAAATAAATCCTGATTGCATGTGACCTGTAGTATGTATCGTCTAGACAAAGTCAGCAGTGATACGTGATGTGTGACTGTGTGAACAAGAGTCACCCTCTCCTCTGATTGACATAACTTTCAGAAATGTTTTTATCCTTGAAAATAGTCCTGAAATGAGTAGGTGTGCAATTTCAGCTGCAATCTCTTATCAAACAAAAAATGTCATATACCACCAGTCAAGCGTCTTAAATGTGTTTTTCTATCAAAGTAAATAGAATTTTTTTTTTCGGTTTTAGACTTTTGCTCAAACATGTTATTCCCCAAGGTCTTTTTTTTTATTGGTATTTAAATTTATACAACATGCAATAAATCACAGATAAACAGAGTATAGTTTCTGCTCCAACAGAGCCCCGTCCCTGTTGTATTGTTTAGTAATCAAACAGAATCCATTTCATAAACAAAGTACATATAAATAAATTCAATGTGACAAAAACTAGGTGAGACACAAGAAAAACATAAATTTAATTGAATTAAAACATTCAATAACCTATGAAAAAACGATCACATAAATAATGAATGAGCAGTAAGAAAAACATATAACTGCAGAGAAAGGTGAAATCCACAAACTTGTTTATTTCTGTTGTCATTTTCAGCTGTAACTGTAACATTTAAAGATATGTAGTTTAACATGGTGGTCTGCTGAGCTTATTTAATGCACTGTGTTGCTTTGCTAATGTCTTTGATAAACCAAATCTACCTACTGGGAAGCAAAGGAGCTTTAGCCACCCTAAAAAGACTCACCTAAAACAATCAATGTCAGTTTAAGTTTATGTTATATTTGGAATATTTCCTTTGCTTTATCATACACACTAACTGATGGAGACAACTGTACACCAGCTCATCTTTTGTTCTGCAAAGTAAAACGATTGTGTTTAGTCAACAGAGTCTGGTGGCTTTGAGATAACAGCTTCTGTTCCCTGTCAGCTCTGTGACGGCGAGGCAAAGCACTGGAAATACTCTAAAATACAAAGTCCATTTTATAGGTCGGCCTTTTTTGTGAGGCAAAGACCTGACCAACTGAAGCAGCGCATTTGATTTTATGAATTTATTGCAGGGGTTTTTACTCTGAAGTTATTGTGAAGAAACATCTGATTGGGCCTGTTCATAAATACATCACATATAATATTGGGTCAGTAGTTCAAAACTGTAATATCAGGGGTGTCCTTTTTTTTTAATAAATAGGTTAAAAATGGTTGCCATATAGCATAACATTTCTGAGCACACCCTCTTGTGAAATATCAAATTGTCTCCAATGTCAAATGATGTATAAGGTCTTTAATCCACAGCTTAAAGGTTGGAGGGAAATTTTCCCTTCATTTAAATGATATGAAGACTTTTGCACACTTAGTTTGTTAAATAATAATAACAATTATTATTATTGTTATTATTATTATTATTATTATTATTGTTTCTAATATTATTACAATTTTTATAAGTATAATATGTAATATTATAATTATGATTAATAACAATACTAATAAAAATATAAAAATAAAAAGAATAATGATAATTATTATTATTATTGTTGTTGTTGTTGTTGTTATTATTATTGTTATTGTTGTTGTGATATTCACAAAGTGCTTCAAAAAATACAATCAACCCATCAAACAATAAAACATGCAATCAATAGAAACAAAGACAATATAACAAATAAAACAAAGCAAGAAAAAGAAAGTAAAACACAAACTTCTGAGGCCTCAAACAGGAACACAACAGACAATTTAGGGTTGGACAAAGGCCATTTTAAAAAGATGGGTCTGCAGTTGTTGAACATCTAAAAATGTAAACAACCTCATGTTGAGTCAGTCACATTTATGCACTGACTCTGAAATGTTCGTCTATTGAAGAAGATTTCAGAACATATTCAGTTTCCTGCGTTATTTCGCATTAAGCCTTAAGTCATCTGCCTAAAAGAGATGCAAAGGCTATTTTATTTTCAGCTCCAGTTATTATTTTTAAGAAATTTTAACTACTAAAGGGCCACGTAAAGGTTAGTTTACTTGTCATGTCACTAGCAGAGAATCTGAAAACCATTGTATAATGTATTCTGAGCTCTGGGGGAGTTGATCAATCACAGAAAATTAGTTGTTTGTGTAGGATCCATTATTTTGGAGGTTGACTGATATTAGGGTCCTAAAAGTGAGAACGTCTCTGCCTCTGCTGCTTCCTTTCTGACCATTCATTGTTAAATCCTGGCCTGCAACTGTATGGAGGCACAGCGCCGAATCGCTGGAGTACCATTTTAATCAAAAGATAATAATCAGGAGGCTAATCGAAAATAATAATGAAAATAATCACGAGTTGCAGTCGTACGAGATAGATGGTTTGTTACTGGAGGGCTTTCTTTTTTCGTCACATCTCCCCATCCCCCTCGCTCTCCTTTCAGTTCTTCTCCTTTTCCTCCCCTCCAGTCTCTCGCCATCCTTCCCTCCAACATCCCCTCTGTCATCCTGTCCTCTCAGACCTATTATGTTATTTTTTCATGCCGCTGTCGTCGCCATCTTTCATATTAAAGGCTTTTAACCCAGAGCGCTGACACTAACAGAGAGGGAGCCTGGCAGCTTGGTGCAGCCACATGTACTGTACACCTTTAAGCATGCTCCGAGCGCTGTCTGTGCGTGTTCTGAATGTCTGACCTTGTGTTAATGAAAGTGCGAGGTGGTGTGAGTGTGTGTGCGTTTTATGTAGGTCCGTGTCAGGCAGGCAGTCTGTCTGGGTGAGGTAAGTGTGTGGTCAGGTGTGCAGTATTGGATTTTCTGTCTGAGATATCAGTGAAAGCTTGAGTCTGGGGGCACTGAAAGAAAAACACACAGTATGATACAGAGTGTGCATACACTCCACTTACAGCAGGTAAATAAATAATGTTTGTGTCCTTACAGCATGAAGAAAGCATAGTTCATAAAATATCCATGTGCATGCATGACCTTGACTGTGTGTCCACAGAGTGTTTGTGTAGCTTCTGCCTGTCAACAGGAACAAACAGGCACAAATGTCTCTCTCCATACGACAGAGCATATTAAATAAGATTACTATGAAGCTGTAGTGTGTTTCTCTGTCTTGGAATTCAGAACGCTCAACTAAGGACAGAAAAGGTAAAATGGTCCATTCCTATAATCTTTAATATCACAAAATGACCCGTTGAACTAGAAGAGATTGAGAATATTAAACATGAAAGTCAATGTGAAGGTGTGTAGGATAATTTGATGTCCATGTTCTTGTATTCTGCAGCATGTATCACAACAAGGGCTGCTGCAACAAGTTGTTCAACACGTGTCTTTGTATCTGTAGATCTGCATATTTAATATACTGACAATTTTACTTTCCAACATCATCACTGAATGTCCCATGATCAGAGGGAATGTAATGCACACTCAGGGTGAGACTGTTCGGCATTTTTTGTTCCTATTTTCATATTCGTTTTACACACGGGGTAAAATCTGTTCTCAGGTATTAAGAGTGCAGTGGTGTAAATGTGTGGTTGATTGATTGTGAGAATTGTATTTATGTAATGTACTGCTTAGTGATGGATTAGTATAGTTTGACATTTAGGGTAGGGCCATTCACATGAAATGTGAATTTATATTTCTCAATATAGTCTGTTTGTGATTTCTTGTTTCTCTGTTCTGTAGGGTTTTTTCCCCTAAAATATATACTCTATTTTATTATTATTATTTTTGTAAGGATTAGTATTTGGGTGTTTGTGCCTTTAATTGACGGGACGGTGCAGCATAAAGGGGTGAGAGACAGAGGGAATGACACGCAGCAAAGGGCCACAGGTTTGAGCAAGGACACTGCCTTTGTACATGGCGTGCCTGCTCTATCCACAAGGCCACCAACACCCCATTGATATTTTTTAAATGTTCAAAATAAATCAAATAAAATCCAGTACATATGTTAGTCACAATACTGTGATAAGTTTGATGTCAAATGTTAATGTTATGTAGGTAGAGCTGCCCCAGAATAGTCGACCAAATGTTAGTCGACCAGAAAGGTCCTTAGACGGCAAGATTTCATCGGTCACTTAGTTGCAGATAAAAGCACAAATGTGAAACTCTATTAGGAGCTGCACCTTGTCAAAATGAACCAGAACCTGTATGACTGGACCATGTGGGACTTTAATTTGAAAGGACAGACACAGGAAGTGTCCACGCTCAGCAGTCAGACAGGAGTCAGGTTAATCTCCAGGGCTGGTACCTGTGGTTATTCCACAGGCTAGTTAATAACATGTGGGGCAGGAAATCCAAAGTGTGGGATCATTTTGAGAAGGTGAAGGACCAACCCAAGGTGATATGTAAACTCATCTTCATTGGTCCACTACAAACATGACGTATCATGTGAAACATGGAAGTAGCTACATGCCCATTAGCCCACAGCGTCATTAACAGGCGGCTCGCTCAGTGTGTGACGTGCACTTGGAGATAAAGTAGAGGCCTATATTAATGAAGGTTCATTAGTACGGTTTGTATTTCTCTGTGACAATGAAGCAGACACCCAAGTTTGTTTCCCAATTGGGTCTCCTTAATCATGACGTGTCAAGCCAAAATATTGTAGCCAGGTCTTCATTCCTTTTGTGATTTAATCCTTGTGTAGGTACTCTGTTCCTATTGTCATGGCTTCGCCCAATACATTTCTAATATGTTGCTGTATTTGTTTTGCAATGACTCCTAATCTGTTATCCGCCTCCTTGACCAGCTTATACCGTTTCTCCATGCATGTGCTGGCTTGGCTTCACTTGGTTTGACTCGGCACGTCAGCACAGCACAGCAGGGATTAGCATCTCCATTACAACCAGGCTGCCTGCTTAAAGGTGTCTTTAACTGATGACGGCTTGTCTTGAGTGATGCCATTTAAGAGCAGGGAGCTGATACACAGCTAAAGGTCCCCTGTTATTTAGCTGCCAGTGTTTTCCCTCACACAGCATGGCAGGTAAAGAGGTTTACCTGCAGGGGGTGAGATGTTTACAGAGGTGCAGTAAGAGCTTGTTGTCTGCAGCTCTTCATCAACATCTCACTGTGGCTGTTTCTGCTTTTACTTAACTTCCCTGCCGTATTTCTAGACTGTTTTTATTTTAAAAAAGCCACTAACACAGTTCTGCTAATTTTGTAATGAACACATTTCATTTCCTGTAGATTCATCACATTAAAAATCATTATTTTGTCACGTAAAAGCTTTTATTGCAAAGCAGCGTAATAAGTAAATGCTGTGTTTTTATTAGCAGTAACTTAACATGACTCCTGTACAGCTGAGAGTGAACATGAAACAGTGAAATAGTGCAGATATCTAAAGTACAAAACGACACAGGAGTAAAACCAAACTTCAGACCACAGAGGTTCACTTAGAAGCTACAGGTGTACTGTGAGCTGAACACACAGAGACTTTCTCTCTGGTGTTCTGCACAGACAGGCGTGAGTTGAGTCTCCCAACACAAGCCTGTTTCAGGGGGAGGAGGGAGTCGTCAGGGATTGGCTTCGATCGGCGAGATGGCAGATGCGCTTTTGGCCCTTCTCCAGAGATGTTCATCTTGGACACAGCTCAGCACAGCTCTGCATGTTAAAACTGAGAAAGGAAACGCAGATTTGTGTGGTGTGGTTTGACTTGACGTGGCCAAAAGTGCTAATGGTAAAGCCCTATGAAACTAATGTGTTACTTCTACTAACAGTTTCACCTTGTCATTGGTCCAAACAAAGAAATCTCTGGCCTTACGTTTTGCCATCTCTGTGGCATTTTCTTTAACCAAGCAAACAGTCGCAGAGTAGACAACCTGCTTCCTGTTGACAGCATCACGTGCATGCCCAGTGCACATGAATGGTCATGTTATATCCATTTTCAGGCGTGTTAGTATAGATGGAGAATATTTCTGCAGAGGTGCTAAATGCTCATGTGTATGAAGATTGTTTTAAAACACCATTTTAAAATGGAACACACATTAATGTTGATTTGTCCTCAGGGTTACAGCAGTGTCACAGTATACCATGGTATGAAAACTGACACATATCATACCATGTACATTTGCTTAATCTCATCTGCACATGCACATCTCATTTTCACCTCCAGTGCCTGTCAGACTTGTCAACGTATGCCACACATACATGCACCAGAAAAAATGTGCAGCTCAAGGTGTGTGTCTTGTTTATAACTTTAATCTTAAAGAAAAAAAAACATGTAAACATTTACATGTTGGCATAGTTTTGCAGATCCTGTCCCCCGGCTACAACTGCCTTGTCTGTGTGTTCGCTATCCTGACAAACACACACACCGGCCCCATAAAGAAACACACACACAAACCTATCTGGCTCAGGTGGGCTGACAACAGAGTGTAAACCTTGAATTTCCCCTTGCGGGTTTAAGAAAGTACATAAAATTAAAAAAAAAAAAAAAGAAAAATTAAACATTAATTGTTAATAAACATAGGACATTATTTAAAAGCTCAGAGGTAATGTTATTTTTCATTCAGTGATTAATCTAACATGCTATAATCATCCTAACATGCTTTAGTTGTTAAAATTACATTCTGTTTTTTTAATCTTGTTTATAATTCTGCTTATTATAAACATACTACCTTGATATTTTCTGAGATGGTTATTGTGCCCTGAACATCTCATACTGTTGCAACCCTGATTGATCGTATTTATTTGATGATTTTAAAACATGTATAGTTCTTACCTGCAGTCATTACATACGTTATAAATCACACAGGACCAGTGGTGGACAAAGTACACAACTCTATACTTGAGTGAAATTATAGATACTCCTGGTAAATATTACTCAAATACAAGTAAAAAAAATGTACTTGCTCTAAAAATCAAAAGCAAAACTTAAGTATCCAAAGTACTTTTTTAAACTTTGCGAGTGAATCCATAAACACTCATTTGACCAAACACAACACAAAAACTGTAACTACTGCACGCACAGACAACTTTATTTAAAATATCAATCTGGATTTAATCAAATGTTTACACACCTCGACATGCTATCTAAGGCTGGATGGCAAATTCTAGTGTGAGGAAATGTGTGCGTGGTAAACAGAGCAGACATGTAAAACAATACGCACGATTCTTCATCTCAAAAACATAGAACATGTACTTGAGGTATGACCATGGGTGAGCTGATGGCGAATATTCATCTCCATCTGCTGCCATAGCCATAGCAACACCACACATAATTTTTGCCTGCCTATGACCTCTCCCCTCTAGCTGTCTGTACCGATGAGCTGCACAATCTGAGTGGCACATAAGCGAGGTAGAGGTATGGGAACACCACTCTGACAAACAAACAACAGGCAGAACTGCATGATCACAGTTTATGGACTTTTGGATTTTAGAAAATTAAAAAACATCATCCGATGACTTCAGAGTTAATGTAATGAGACTTTATGGAAGTGTTGTGGAGACAAAAGTATAATATTTGTTTTTGAAATGTAGTATTACGTTTCTGAAAAATATAATGCTCAAACAAAGTACAGATACTTAAAAACTTAACTTAATTGCAGTTCTTACATACATGTTCTTTGTTACTGTCACCATTGCCGAGGACATAAACACATTAGGGCTTGAAGACTCTAATTCCATTGTTGTCCTTCTCCACTGGTCTCAGTTAGTCACCTGGCTGCAGCTGACATGTATTTTCATGATTGATTAATCTGCCAGTTAATCCATGTATTTGATCCACATAGTCTCAGAAAATAGTACAGTAGTAAAAAGCCCATGACATGTTTCTAGGATGCAGCTGATGTCATAAGATGTCTTTTTTTCAGACTAATAGTCCAAGGTAATAAGTTTATAACAATATAAAAACAGAAGATCAGCCAATTTTCACATTAGAATAGCTGACACCAGAGAACGTTTGAAGTTTTTTGCCACAAGATGACTTCAGTGATTAATCATCTACTCCTTCTCCATCTACAGCTTTAATTGGTTCTGTATGATGATGACAGAAAACTAACACAGCACCAAGTATGGGAATACTGCAAACAAAGATCCAGTTATACTGTATTTTGCTCAGCAGGCAGAGTTGCAGAGACATGTCACATGGCATTAGCTGCTGTGCATTAACAGATCACAAACACAGACTGTTGCACTAAGTTACATCAGGACCAGTTCAGGTCGGGTCCATCAATCATCATTCACTACTGGTCCATTCAAGGTGTCGGCAACGTCTATGCCCCCTGTGGTTTCTACCTGTACCTGTCAGATGGCTGTTGATATGAGCTGATGACTTTCTGCCGCCTTTGTTCTGCTCCCTGGTGATATTTTTCAGTATACAGCTCAGAGCACCTGAAAGAGCGGAGCAGCACCTGTGCCACCAAATATAACTGTATCAGATAATAATGGCTTTGACTTCACAGCGACTGCTCCTGACTGAAGAATGACTCAAGACAGGCTTTGTTAGCCCACCAGCTAAGCAGCCAATTAGCCTGGTTTCATTGCTTAGCAACTAATGGCTGCTGTTTTTTGCAGGAAAAATTGCTGTTTTTTCCATAAATGGTCAGTGAAGGTTTTCAGGAGTGTACATTTATATGCAGGCACATGCAGTACAGCAGCCTCTGTACTCTGCTTTTCTTTTAGAAAAAATCAGTACCCAAAATAAGTAAATTCAAATTGTTTCACTTCAGACTTTATTTGCAAAAAGTAGTTGTCATTATTCTGTCACAGGCAGATAGATTTTCTTTCTCCAAAAAACTGAAGTCAGCAAAACCCTCCGTTCCACTTCCCCACAGCAAAGCAGCCCATTGAAATAATAAAATACTCTCACATACATTTACACTCAGTTTCTTTATTAACTGGCAAAACTGACTGGGAATGTTTTCTCTTTAAAATTCTGCCTTTAGATAAATTATAAATGACTTTTCTGTTGGCACTCTTGGCCGCGCCCAGTCAAACTGTGCCATATTGCTTTGCATTTCACTTTTCCATTACCAGTCTGAGTGCTCCGAGTCGTGCTCAAGATGGAACATCTCTGTAGTCGGGCCAAAAAACACCCGTCTGCCAAGTGGTTAGCGGTGATGTCAGATGGAGCTCTTCATTATTCAGGATCAACATTCAGTGATGATTCAGCGACATGTTTAAATAGCCTCCGTTGCTATTTCCAGACAAAGCACATACTTCATCAGTCTCAACTGCGTCCAAAAAAAAAAAAACTTAAATATGGAACCAGCCTGTCAACTAGAAATTACACTTATATACGTTTTTAGGGAATTACGTTTTCTATTAACATAACATGTTGCTTTTTAATATACTTGGCAAGTCTGTACTTGATACTTAATGAATCAGCAAAATGTTCACTGACAATGTGTTTCAGTTTCCCGCCAAAATAGACAATTCTGCACCACCATATCGACTCGCATTATTATTATTATTTTTTTTTTTTACATTTAACCGAAATCATGACCTTTCCCTAAACTTAACCAAAGTGCATTTGTTGTCTAAATCTAAGACAGGCTCAACATACGTGGAGTCGAAACTTGAGTGCTGCCCTGGGTTAGCAATTCCGACCGTGTTAGCTGCTAGTTAGCTAGCTGCTACCTCACGGTTCCTCTCTGCCTCACTCCCAGCCTACTTTTGCGCTGAGGAAAGTGGCCGGCCCATCTGGAGAGGCTGAGGTCCTGTTTATACGACAACTATTTCAACTGAAAATGGTAAACTTGGCTGCGTTTTGGCTGAAAATTTACACGACAGCAGCGTTTTGGGTGCCTGAAAACGTAACGTTTTGAAAACGGGTTCCAGAGTGCATTTTTTTTGTAATAGCACCATCTCATGTAAACTTGCAATATGCAGTTCCTCTGAAAACAGAGACTTTTCGCACATGACCATTACAGTTCCAGTCACTAGGCATGTGCGAGAAAGTCAACCATCATGACAACAATGGCGGACTCCCGAGCTCTGTTTGTGCTGCTCAGCCTGTTGAATTTATCAACTCTTCTCCAGCAAAGTGCAGATTTACTGTAGCAACTCCACCTCATCGTCTGTCCAGACAAACGTTTGTTAGGTTGCCATTTTGTCTGTTTATACATCATCGCTCTGTAGAAGGAAGTGCATGTGTGCAGGCGTGCGTTGTTTCATGACCAAGCCACACCACCAACTACTGGCCTGGCATGTATACTACAGTTCTTTTGGTTATTTGTGCACGGCGATTGTTATCAAAACGTTGTCGTCTGAACATGGAACTTTTTTCAAAATGAAAATGAGAAACGACTCCATTTTCAGCGGATCATTTTTGATTAAACATGGCCTGAGACGGACTTGCTAAAGCAACTCGAATTCAGCCAGAGCGAACCTGCTAACCTAGCGCCAGGGGTCACAGCAGACTGGTGGCCAGCGGCAGCGCTGGGTCTAACCTGTGTAATGACAGCAACAGAAGCTTGTAGATCTGGCAGGGAGTTGTAGTTTGTGCTGTCTGAATTTGAGTTGCTGCAGCTGCTAACTGAAGGTCCGTCCTAAAAGCTGCTGTTTGCTCTCCTCCCAGCTAAGTCGTGTCATATGCAGGAGTGAGTTGGAGGAACCACTGGGTGCAGTATGGTCCGTCTCTGCAAAATGTGACTATAGTATCTTGGAAAACAGCAACATGGAGCACTGAATAAGATGAATTCACACATTATTATTATGGATCCCACTACTTTCCTCGCCAAGTCCCGCCCCACAAAAAACAGAGAATAGTCTACAGCTCCACATTCAGGGGTCTGTGGACACTGGACGAAAGCCAACAGAGGGCCATGGACATGAACTTGCCGCCCTCCCGCCCTCCCTCTGGGTGTCTGGCAGAGGAGCAGAGCACAGGCCTGGGTCAGAGGGGCTTGCTGAGGGTGAGACAAGAGCCAGGACCCACAGAGCATGTTGGAGAAGAGGGAGTGCACACGCTGGAGTTTCCAGCATGCTCTGCAGGCCTTGGCTTTCCTTTCACCCGCTATCACTGCCCCTCCGGCTCCGGTCAGACCTCCAGCGTGCTCTGTGGGCCCTGGCTTGACTCATAGCTGCTTGGCTCTATCCCACAGCCTATAGGGAGCCTCCAGCTGACCCACGCTGTGCTCCGCTCTGCCAGAGAACCAAGAGGTCAATTTGCAATTACAGTCTTATTTCTTTATATGCAGCCAATAATTTATTACACGTTATGACTATATTAAAAATATGCTGATGTAATATGTTTTTGAGGCTGCAGTGTTCATAATTTAATACCAAATGAAGTACTGGCGTCCACTCTCAGGCAGTGCCGTTGCTCAACATAGATTGAGTTAAACGTTTGAGTCCGCCCACGTTAATCGCAGCCCCAAACTGCACATTACAGTGAGGCGTACTTTCATTCTGGTGTCCTGCACTTTGTAAGTCTGACATCCTGCTCTGTAGTGTGTGCTCCGTTTGCTGTCACATCTCTTGACCTTGTATCTATGAATACAAACAGCTGAAGTAAAAGTTGTGCCACAAAACTATGTTATTACACATCCTTGCTTGTTTTTATGTGGGTAAACGTAAATCCTGGAGCTTTTGTAGTGGGTATACAGTGTTAATCTGGGGACTTCAGAGACTACATTACTGGCTGCAGCCATAATGCAGTAGCTTATTTTGCTGTTGTCTGTATTAAATGTGCTGAAATGTAGTTAGTAATGTCAAACAGCATTTAATAAACTTTTTTCCCCACAGCTGCAGCTTATTTACAATCAATTTGTTGTTTATATAATGTGGTAATTGATTAACAGCTGACACATGTATTCATAATGTCTGTGATTGCTAATGAGAATTCATGAGGCTCATTTGAATGTTAAATTTCACTCAAAGTCACTGCTTCATTTATTGTCATTGAAGCAGCTCCAGAATACTCACTGCTCTCAAGTCACACACTGGATATTTGCTTTTCCCTTTGCTTCTAACTTCTGGTCTGATTTGTTTATGTTCACAGATACCACGCAGACGGCCCTCGGCCATAGTTAAAACGTACTTTGAATTAGGGCTGCACAATTAATTGAATATTAATCACAATCAGATTTTGGCTTCCCACCATTAATTGGACATGATCGACTCTGTTGTTGATTAAAATGCGTGCTCTGCTCATAGAAAACTCCACTGCATGTTATAATCAAGCACTTTCCTAACAGGCAGCCTTCACTGTTGAAGAGCTGTCATGCTGCTGGGCAGTTTTTTGGATTTAGGAGAGAACAAATCACATGGAAAGAGTGCATCAGACCTGTGTCTGCACCGCAAAGCAACACCACTAACTTGTTAAATCACTTGAAAAAGCACCACAGTCTGCAGCATGATGAATGCAGGAACATTGCTTATGTTACCATACCATTACCGTTAATCCCGTCCTTGTCCAGGGTAAACTCAGACATCTGTGACAGCTACTGGGCAGCACGTCTCAGTACTGTGACGGATGCTAAAAGAAACTAAACAAAACAATAAAACAGCAGCTAATTCATTGGAGGTGCACTGAATTCAATAAATGATAACCTTATTTTAGGTCTTTGGTGCAAAAATGTGTCCATTAGCAGGAATATAGCACAACATGAAATTGATGTGAGTGCAATAAAAATGCTTTGTCTCTAAAAACAATGAATAATCATGAGAAATTGAATGACTGATCTGATATTATATTTTAAGCTCTTTGCTCTGATGAAGGTCAAATAGACCGAAAGCTCAGCAATGAGACACTGCACAGATGTGAGTGTGTGGAAATCTTGTCCTACCAATCTGGACTCGTTGATGTTTTCAGCACCTTGCCAAGACTGAGCTGGGTTGAGCGGTAGCTATTCTGCAAGCTCTTTCTCACTTAAGTATGGTCAATATTATCACTGATGAATTAACACTACAGCCAGTATTGTATCTGTATATTAGAGCACCCTCTTTAAGGGAAACTTGGGTATTTTTGAACCCTGTTTTCCACTGCTTTTGTGTCAAAATGACTAATAGAGACAACAATTTTTTAAATCGGTCAAGACTGCAGCAGCTGCTGCAGCGGAAATTAACTTTTTTTGTCCACCTGCCACTGTGGCTGGTGGATTCCAAAATCTGTCCGCCACCCAATAGATCAGCATTGTTTTTTTGGCTGGTAAGTGAAACAAATCTGGCAGCCACTGGCATATTTTACCAGCACTTGGCTGGTGGCTGGTGCTATTTTACAACCCTGCTGCAATGTAATCCCTACTGGCAAGAGTGTGCTGTCAATTTACGTCCAGTTAAAGTGCTTGTTTTTGCCTCTGACAGGCTCAGATTGATATTTTAGGTGTCAGACAAGGAGAAGTCTTGTGCTGAAATCACGCAGACTTTTCCACATTGTCGAAATCAGCTCTATAGTCAAGCTTTATCTTGAAAGTCTTTATTTCTAGTTCAGACCATGATTAGTGATGAGACGAGTTGAAACACGCAGCTACTCACAATGTGCCGTTTTGCAACGTTCTAAAAACCTGCCGGTTCACACCAATGCAGCTAGATGAGTGGGTGTATCATCCCTATGCAACAACTGTCTGCACTTCTGTTCTGTGCTACAGATAATCAATACACCACAATTAGTAAGGAATGCCAGTTAGTTATTCGGAGCAAGCCAACACGCCGTCTGCGGTCATTTTGACTTGACCAGCGGACTTCACTACAAGCTGATTGGCTGTTGAAACAGGTGACGTGCCTTACGTTCTAAAACCGATTTGACCGGTTGAGTTTCAGGTGACATCATCAGCCGGCTTGAGTCGAGCTCAGACGGCCAGTTCACACCGCTGCGACTTTTCTTTGCAACGTTCTAAAACGGTTTGGTCTTGTTACAAGTCTTTAGTCTGAACTGGGCGTTAGATAACACGAAGCTTTCTGTACTTTAACACGACAAACTCTTCCTGACACTCCTTTCTCCAACTCTCGCTAACTTATTGGCAGTTTTCTTCTGCAACAAGTCACGTCCCACAAGATTTCAGAACGGGACTGCTCCTTGGGCGAGACTTGGTCGCATTAACAAACAGACCAGTAAAAGGTACGGAAAATGTTTCTCTGTAGGTTGTTTTCTGTATTGTTGTTAGATACTTCTAATAATCGGAGCCTGTCAGTGGTGAAAAGAAGCACATTTAATTGACATAAATTTGTGGTGCACAATTGCGTGTAAGGTTTATATTACAGCCTGTTTTGTGGCTGATGGCTGCAGTAGTCTTACTCAATACTGGACCAGTTTCAAAAGTTGTTGTCTCTATTAGTCACAAAAACATGAGACTATTAACCTTTTAATGATAGAAACAGAAACAGTGAAGCTGAATGTAAACAGTCATCTCTAACATGAACTCTGTGTTAGTTTAGGGCAGATTATCTTCCACAGGAAATTAATTCTGCTACAGTATTACATGGTCTTAAGATGCACCGCTGAGATACAGTTCAGAGTGACCAAATAAATTACTGGTAGAAAACACATTACATAATGTTAGTACAGTAATGAGAACAATAAACGGACGATCCAAATGTAAAGTTAAACAAAAACATGTGTCCCCTGTCAGAGAAAAATGTGGTTGAGGAAATGGTGACAGCAAAGCATTTTTTCTAAGAATGGGAAGAGCTCTTAATAACCAAAAGCCGCAGGGTTTACATCAAGGCCGGAGAAGAAAGTAGCTGTTGAGAGCTAAAAAGAAGTTTCAGCGAGAGCCAGCTGCATCTTCATATGGATTCAGAGTGGAGCTCTTTGATGGGGTTTGCATTTTTTAAGATGTTCTCAATCAGAGGGCTTCTGAATTCATCCCAAGGTTTTAGTTTGCTGCTGTATAAAATATTAGCCCACTGAGTTTCCCCAGAAAATTTGCTTTAAAGTTAAAGAGGCAGAGGGCGGGCGAGCGCTCAGCTGTGCATGAATATATACATGGAAACACACACACACACGTGCTGCTCTTCTATTACGTAGATTGCATTTCTCATTCCCTTTCTGCGGCTGTCCTCATGTGTCTCTGCGTGGCCTTTTCCTCCAGCTGTTGCTTTGATATTAGCTTCATGAAATCTGTGTGAGCACCATAGACGCAAGTAATCTGCCCCACTGCAAGGGCTCGTTCAGATCGTCTCTCTCATTCTCTTCTCATCTTCCTGCGTCCTCTCAATCTTTAATCCTCCCACCCTCAACAGAATACAAGAACTTTCAGTCATCACTCCTTTTTTCTGTCTTTTTTCATAAGTTGGAGCAAGTTAGGTGAAAGGATGTAATGTTTTTCATCATGCTCTGTGGACACCTGACTGTGTAGCTTTGATAAGGTTTCCTCCAGGTGTCCCGATAAGTCAGGTTCAATGTTTTGTCCTCTGCTCACCTATTGTACCCGAGGCAATCTGCTGGGGTCCAAAATGTTTCTTCCAAAGCTCGAGCAACGAGCACATTAATAAGCGTCGTCAGGCAGTGTGATGGAAAAGGATCCCAAACTGACCTTGAGCAAGTTGGAATGAAATAAAAATATTAACTTTTATTATATTAACTATTAATTTTGAAGCAAATCAGCCCGATGGCATTCGTTCCCAAATCAAATTTAATATAGTTTACCCTCTGGTTCCTTTTAATCACTTGTGTGTAACATTTACAATCAATTAATAATTAGGTTTGCTCTGGAAATTGGTGTCTCGTCAGAGTTCGACCTTCGTTTTAAACCTTATTACTTTTATTGGATTTAAATAAATGTGCCCCAAGAATTTAACTGTCAAGTGCTGAAAGCTGGCATCAAATGTCTGCTCAGATTTGTCTTTTTTACTTCCTCTTTGATCAAATATTTCCTGTTTTGTTTCTGTCTTTCTTATTTTTTTGATATCAGCTCCAGAATAAAAAAAAAGCCACTGATACCCATCCTTAATATCAGTGACACTGTGACACGTAAACGGCTGTACAGCTTTCATGTGTAGCTGAAATGTTTATTTAAAATATTCGTAAGAGGACACCTTCCCTTTTTATTTGTCCAGTGATTGAATGCCGATACACTGAACATTTACCAAATATTTTTGTCCAAATTGATCCAGATAATACAAGGTTTATCCTGGCTTAAGTTGACCCTTCGCCAAGTTTTGCTCCTCAAACACAGACTGGCTAAACATAGCGTAGCATCAATCAGCTCAGACCAGGGTCCGACAGCAACACAGCTGTGCTCCATTGTTTCAGATCTCCTTCATTTTCAGGCTGGTTTTGTGGATTTGGAGCTAAATGTTGTGCCTGGAGCTCGTCGTGTATTAATGATACTCGTTACCTGGAGAGGTTGGAAAAAGATCTACGTTTCTTCCCTGTTCCAAAACCAAAATCAGACCCTGAAAAGTGTAGGGTTAGCTAGCTAGCTACTGAAGATATAGCCTACTGAATGTATACACATGCTGCTTTTGCTTTGTAATGATTCTAACAGTGAAACAAAGACCGACCCTGCTGTACAGGAACCAGTGAAGGGAAGCAGGGAAACTTTGCTGATATTCAACCAGCTGTGTGTCATCACAGTGTGTGCAGATGAACGTTGTTTGACTTCCACCAGACTGCACACACTGTGATGCCACACAGCTGGTTGAATATCTTGGAAGTTTCCCTTTCTATTCATTGTGTTGTGTGTGGATCAGCAGTGATGTGGTGGTTCACTTTGACACTGTGATCTGTAGCCTATAGTTGGGCTTTAGCTTCTGACTATCTTTGTCTTTTGAACCTGTTGTTGCTGCTGAGTCAGTTTGACATCCTGGATATATCCTTCAAACACAGACTGTAGACCCCTCTGTCTGCTTCTCTCTGGAATCACTCTTTCATTTCTCCATAAATATGATCATATTTCTTCAGGGAGTGCAGTTAGTTACAGTGTGGGCTCCATGCTTACTGCGACAGCTTGACAGACCAACACAAAGGGGCGGGGCTTAGTGTAAGGTCAGTTGAGGCAGAGGTAGTACAGTCTTTACCATGTGCACACGTGCATGTGTGGCCTCAGCAATCTTAAGCGAGCACTTTTTTTTTTTACAAGCAACTTATTTTAGGAGTTCCTATAATTGTGTGTGAAGTGACTTTATAACACTACACTGTATAGGGAGTAAAATGATTGAAGTATTTTTTTCAATAAAATTCCCCCAAACTATGCAAAAACATATTTTTTTCCAAATCAAGTGTTGCAGTATAACCAAAAGGAGACTATTGATGTGTGACGAGATTTTGGGTTGTTGCACTTTATAGATGGTCCCTGTGCACTTGTATCACAGCCGGCCAGCTGTCGTTTGTTTTCTTCTTTGTTGCAGTTGAAAAGAAGAATCCTTTGTGTTTCAACAATGTTTTGCTCGAGTGATTGATGTGGAAAGTTTGAATCTGTGTGTGTATATGTGTGTGAATGTGTGATTAACTTAAGCGTTGGTTCATTCATGTAGAAATATAAGGCTCCGTTTCTTCCACCAACAGGGCTCTCATTTTAGTGTAGAGCGTCAGACTGAATTTACCAACGCACCATGTCAGGTCACTCACTCTCCGGGACCGCCAGTGTTACTGGAAGAAGTAAACACTGACCAACGGGACCAGACTGGCCGACCCGTATGCTCTCACTCAGTGGATGGATGATGTCACAGGAAGCCAATCTTGTTTGTTTTGCTATGGAAGCTAACGTTAGCTAATGTGCTAAAAAGTTAGCGTTCCAGAGAAATCCAATCTTCCTCTTAATAGCTCCCCAGTTTCTGATGAGGTGGACATGATAACCCTTAATACACATAACGTTCTTCATCCCTACAACAGGAAATACTTTGTCCCTAACCTGATATGAAGTGTGCGCTGCACATGTGAGCATTTTTGATGATGGCCTCCGTCCAGTCCTTTGGTCTGATCACATTTAACCATCTTTGTTTTTGTTGACGGGCAGTGGCGGCTGGTTTTGAGCCATGACTCCTTCTATTCTGGCTCCCAATAACACAACAAGACCACATTTGAAGACTCCTATGTAGCCTACAGCCCTGTGGGGGAGAGGAAGGTTCTGCATCCAGCTAATTAAATGACATCATCGTGAAGTCGGTCCTAAAGGGTCTATGAGACAAAAGGAAAAGTGAGGGACACTCCAATCAGTAAGCTTCATCCTCCTGGGACTATGAATGTCTGTACAACACACCATGGTAATCCATCCAGTAGTTACCCAGATAATAGACTGGATCAAAGTGGTGGACAGACTGACTGAGATCTCAGTCTGTTGAGCCACCACTGGATATTTTTAGAACAGCTGAGAGTGAGGTGACATAATCAATGATTGTGATTGATTGTTTTTTATCTTAGTTATGGTTATAATAGTTGTTGCTCTGATGTTTGGTCAAGCATCTCGTGTTGTGGCAAACATCATTGATTGATTGGTGAACATAATAAACCTGCTCCTGAGCTCCTCCCAGTTCAAGACCCAATCAAAGCTCTAACAAGGTTGTTTACAAATAACACACCCCTCGCTGGTCAAGAGACTTCCCTCAGATGTGTCAGAATCGAACCATCGATGTTCTCTATTGATCTCTGAGTGCATCTACTTTCAATTTTAAGGCATTAAATGCGATAATGAATGGGATGCTTTAGACCTCATTATGGTATCGAACACGCGTTAGGAGTCTGTTGTGCCCTGCTGAAGGAGAGATGATGAAGCTCAGCTCATGCAGTTCTCACTCAATAAGCTGAGGCAAACAGAGCATGTTAACTGAGTCTTTGGGGACTACAGATCACTGTCATTGATCTGGTCTTGGTCTGCTTATGGTGTCCAATCAATTTCAATTCATTTGAATTAAAACTACTGTTGATATAATGATGCAGCCCTCATCTCTGTTGATTAGATGAACTGGACTGAATGTCAGGTTACCTCCAGGTTTTGCAGTAAGAGTTCCAAACTGCTGGTGTGACTGAGATGAATGTGGACTGATTTAAAACCCAGAGAGACACACTGTGACGAGGCACACGTTTTATTTAAGGCGAGGCTCTGCAGAGACCTTAACAGACACATTTATAATTCTCCTGCACGTAAATGCTCTGCACATGAAAAATCAGATTAAAGGGTGTGTCGCAGTGACATCCGCCTTTGAGATAAAATATACAGTAGTTTCCCAGGAGGGAAACATTTTCATATTAAAAAAGTATTGTCTGCTCAGCTTTCAGAGGCAATATATCTGAAATGGCATTAATCCAAAGAGATGAGTCACATTGTTCCTGAGAAAGTACTGAATAAGTCTGTGCTGCAGCGACGTCAGCAGAAATGATCATCCAGCTGTTAGTGACGATCACTCCCTGTCATCAATATCGCCATTATTCGTTTTACAGTCATTATCATCGATATGAAAATTAGATTTTATGATTTAGAAGATTTGTTCCAACTAAAAAATGTAGTTCTCATTTTCTTTGTTGTCCTGCAGAATCTACTGAGATCATTTATTTCACTCGCACAATGCTGTCAAGAAGACGCATGAGAACTCTGACTCAGACTAATGGAGTCTAAAACGGTGGATTAGCATCTTCCTCTAGTTAAAATACCATCGTTTGTCTCTTGAAGACGTGTTTCCTTGACTGCTGCTTTGTGGGAATTCATTGTCTGGCCTCCTGGATTGTTCTGGGACTGTTTCAGCAAAGCAGGATCGGTCATTCCTTTATTGTGCAGCAGTGAGAAGTTGATTGCAGGAACACGCTCGCAGGCTTTGCTTCATTTAGCTAATGTTCAGAGGTGGCACAACAACATAGCAGTTTTCAAGTATATCTCTTTGGCTTTAGGGATGAATGTGGCGGCTTTATAGATTTCTCAGAGACTGTCACCAACAGTGTGGCGGCAGAGTGGAACTGAAGGCGTTTATAGTGAGAGGGGAAGCAGATATGTTTGGGTTAATCATGGGTGGCGGTCGCCCTCTCTGAAAGATGAAGTTATTCAGTCTCAAAGTACTTGTCAAAACGTGGTAATAACACAGGCTTTGAGAAAAAATAACTTAAATATACGGCTTGTGTCCGACCTCCACAGCCTGGATGTGAGAGTACTGTATGGAGCAGAGCAATTACTGTGTAGTTCATTATTTAAGTAATCAAACTTCATTACTGAAATGCATCATTTATTAAAAATCGGAAACACATGATGAAAAGTTGAATTTTGTCCAGGAAACGTACAGTTTAGCAGGAGATATGCAGGTTAGTGTCTCACCATTAACCCAGTGCAGGCAGAGTCTCAGTCTTTAGTGGTTCCTGATTTTTTCATTGTCAGAAAGCCAATCGTAACTCGATAGAAACACGAGGATTTCATGGAGATTCATGAAACTAAAATTGATTAAACGGAGCAGAGGCATTTGGCTTCAAGTCTCAGTTTGTTGAGCAGCTGATAACAGCACAGCCAAGGAAAGAGTCCCAACTGTTAAAGGGACAATTCACCCAAAAATAAAAATGACCTATGGCTTCTCTTACCTGTGGTGCTATTTCTCAGTCTAGACTTTAATGGTGTGAGTAGCAGAGTGTTTAAGATATCAACTATAGATATTCTGCCTTCTCTCCAATATAATGGAACTAGATGGTGCTTGCCTTGTGGTGCTCCAAACGCCGCCAGCTGTATCAACTAAAGTGTGCATCTACTGTTAGCTCACCTAGCACCACTGAGCTAGCTAATGTACAGCTCAGCGGAGGAGGACGCAATTAATGTTTACATCTCACACTGTCATGTGTGCGAATTTCTCGTCCACAAGTAGATGCACGCTTCCTTCTGCACAGTGACACAGTTGGTGGGTGTGGTTAGTTCCTACATGAAACTGCTCACAGCAAGGTCTGTGGATTATCTTGAGTAACTGCATCATGATTTCTGGAAAGAGACTTTGATGTTGAGTTATTTTATTTTATTTTTTGTCACTTTGAGCACCACAGACGAGTGCCATCTATTTCCATTATTTTTTAATTTAATTTTCCCAGATTTGGCACAAATTTTTCAAATTCGGAACAAATGTTTACTTCAACTCAACAATGTACTGATTAGATATTAGTGGTCAAAGGTCAAGGTCACTTTGACCTCATCTGTCTCGTTCTTGCGAACATGATATCTCAAAAAGACCTTGAGGGAATGTCTTTACATTTGACACCAATGTCCACTCAGACTTAACAATGAACTGATTGGAATTTGGTGGTCAAAGCATCCATCTCATTCCTGTGAATGAAGTAAGGTCACTGTGACCTCACAAAACACGTTTCTGGCAATAACTCAAAAAAATCATATGCTAATTATGGCAAAATTTCATCACACAAATGTCTAATAGGATCTCATAATGAAGCGATGGCATTTTATATCCAATAAGTCAAAGGTCAGCTTCAATGTGACATCATCATATCCTGCAAAAGCACTTTTCTGGCCATTACGCCATAACTCAGGAACAGAAGAGGAGACATTTGGTCAGATATTGAATTGGTGACACTAAACTTGGGTGTCCACCTTGAAACTGTGCTCATATTTTAGATAGTCTGTGCTGCCAGGTGGGGATGTGTCTGAAGCATCTATGTTTTCACAGACATGGATGTGAACTGTAAGAGCAACCTCACTGGTGCATGAAAGCTTACATGCGCATGTCGTTAATTCTAGTTTAAGGCAGTTGGTGACCATATTTGCAACATAAACCAGTTCTACAGAATTTGTTGGACAGATTTCTTGGCAATGGTTTTTTAAATGAAGACCTTTACGTGCATTATAATGTTTCACGTAGGTTTACGAGTGAGGTGCCACGGTACTAACGTGGATATGTCTGTAACTGTCAGTGGTTATCATGATGCAGAGTCCTTCTTGTCACTTTTGCTGTTTGACAGAAATAACTAATTGGCTGCAAAACACTTAGTTTAAGATAAATAACTTTAATTAAATCTGGGTGCAAATAAAGTTATGTGATGGGACTGCAGTTACGTTAAGAAATTGCTCACTTTGATGACATTTAAGATAAAAAAATATGCTGCCGACACCATATTGCAGGGTGAGTTAACAGACCCTGAAAGGAAAATCATGGTGAGAAGCAATAAAAAGTCATCCAAGCAGAACTTGTGTTTTATTGCACTGAGCGTCCCCTTTTCAAATCAATTTGTTTGCATAATTAGAGAGATTCTGATAATGTGATGCATGAGGGGAGGGGAAAAAAAACAGTTTTAAATAACAGCATAATAACGATAATGTTAAAAGCATTCTGACAGTTATTTTCCTGCTGGCACGAAGATGCAACAAGATGTTCCTGTTAGGGAAAACACTCTCAGTACTCTTAAATTCTGCTCTTACCGTAAAATGGAAGAGAATACTGATGAGCACCGTAACGATTAACTTTTATGTAAGACCATTTAAAGCCTAATCAGCTCTTACACGAGGCCCAGTATTTCTGTATTTCCTGAGCTGCTTGTAATGGTAAGAATGACATAAGACACATGAGTCAAAATCAGTGGTATTTCTCTTTGAAGCTGCCTGAGCTCTCCTCCGGCTGCTTTCATCTCTTCGCACCCACGTGCTTTTGATTCTTCTCCTTGTGCCTCTCCACTCTGTATGTTCTCCCATGTACTAACAGACAGCATTTGATGTAAGAATTTCCTGTGATATATGAAGACTTGTGTAGAAGCGTGGCTCAGATTAAAAGAGTGTTGTTTTGGAGGCGGTTGTTTGGAGGGGGAGTACATGTAAGCCCTGAAGACCACACTGTACTGTTGGAGTAGATCTGAGTCAGAGAGGGAATTTTTAACGCTGCGTGTAAACCCTATCTGGAAATGTCTTCCAGGAAATGGCACTCAAACACAAGACAAAGTGGTAAACACCACGGCCAAGTCCCTCGCAGACACATCCGTATAACATTAACCTCTATATGTGTCCAGTTCATGTGATATTTTTGCTAGATGTATCAGCTGATATTGGGTTTTCGCAAACATAGGTAGTATGGATCGTCAGCCAGAGAGCGCCGACAAGTTGATGTTTCAACTGTAACGAGTCCTGATCAGCACGGACTAATAGAGCGGGGGGACAAAAATTAGATACAGGATATATATCTTGGTACTTTCTACAAAATGGGCTACATGTTCAATAGCAAGTTGCAAGCTAATCCGTGGCTAAAGTCCCCTGTTATTTTTGCTGCATGTGTTTCTCCACATCAGGGCAGGTAAAATAAGTTTACCTGTTGGAGGTGAGCTGTTTGCAGAGGTGCAGTAAGAGCCTGTTGTCTGCAGCTCTTCATCAATATCATCATCAGCTCACTATGGCTGTTTCTGCTTTCACTCTTCCTCCCTGCCGTGTCAGGAGACTTGTCTTTATTGAAGAAAAGACGCTAACAAGGTTTTGCCAATTCAGTGATAGACACATTTCATTTCCTGTAGATTCCTGAAAATCAAAGTCCCCTGTTATTTTGTTAAGTAAAAACTTTTATTGTGAAGCAGCAAAATAAGGAAATGTTGAGTTTTCAAGCAGCAACTTCACACGACTTCTAATACAGCTGATAGCGAACATGAAACAGTAAAATAAAGCAGATATCTAAAGTAAAAACAGGACACAGGAGAGACACTAAACTCCAAACCACAGAGATTCAGTTAGAAGCTACAGACGTACTGAGAGCGGAACACACAGAGATTTTTAAAAACCTTTCTCTCTGGTGTCCTGCAGACAGAGGGGAGGAGAGTCTCACAAGACACACAGGTTTGTTTGAGAGGAAGAAGCAGGGTCGTCAGGGGTTGCCTGTGGTAGAGGAGACGTCACTGCTACACGCTTGAGGGCAGGCGGCCTGGCTTTTGGACTTACTCTGCAGAAGGTCCATCTCTGGTGCAGCTTGTCGTGGCACCGCGTGTGTAAACTGATAATGGAAACAGAAATCGGCACGGCCAATATTCAGTCATTTCTCAGACTGATTTAGTGCAGCATGTGCAACATACAGACCGATGTCTCACTGTAGACTAATGAACAGACAGGTTAAACAGAGGAGCAGCTCTGTGTCTCTCTGAGTGTTGATGGAGAAACTGTGAGCGAGTGAGGGGGCGGAGCTCTGTGAGAGAGGAGAGATGAACACTGCTATGTGTTACGTGACGCAACTTGACCCTTTATCGATATAACCAGTGTTGTCTAAATTGATATCTTGTTTGAAAATATATTCATGTATCGTACATAGTCCTCATATCGTCCAGCCCTACAGACTAATTATAGGGATCCTTTCAAAAAATATCTGTTTATGTGTTTAAGTATTTATGGGTCCTTGAAAAGTCTTGGAAAAGTTTTGAAATGTTGTCCATGAAAATGTGTGTACCTATCTCAGAAGTATTGAGCCCTGCAGACAGTTTGGACTTCCTGGAGGAAGTTTTGACATCGCTCTCTCAGATTTTTGTTAGAGCTACTTTATTGTTTCTAAATTAGTTCCCAATAAAAACTCACAGTGAGACATGTTGATTATCCAGAGTAACAGAGATATTGTTTGAAACGCTGTGCTGTGAGTACCATCAGTAAATATCCTTACCCTTCTTTTTAGTGGCAGCAGAAACAGAAATTCCAGACTGATATCTTAAAACCTGCACAAATCAAACCAAAAGTACAATGATGGTTAGATGCTGTTAGAGTTTAAGTAGGGGAAGCTTTTTCATGATTTGGGCGAACCAACACTTTAATTTAAATGCAGTGCTGTTTGCAGAGAGAGTGTGTAGATGTTTCCTTTTGACAGAAATGAGAGTAGCTTCTGAAACAACTTGTTGCAGCACTTATGTCGTTGTCTTCAGGACTCAGGGCTCTGCTGGTTTAATCAGACGCCGATTTACACCTGGAATGCCAACTGAATACGTAAAAATGGATAGTAGAACAGAAAACCAGCAGCAGCCCGGGTCAATTACCCAACACTTAACCCTCTAGAGCAGCTCGTCAGTCTGTGAGATGAAGGACGGGTGGATGATTCACAGGTTAATTGGGTGCAGGTAAACCTTGTTGTTGTAATGGACCTCTACCGATGCTGTCTGCGTCTTGACTGACACCTGCCACAGCTGAAGGCTGTACACACTCCACTATGTCCTCATGTGTGCCGTGTTCATTAGCGCCATAACAGGGCAGTACAAAAACAGAGCTGACCTTCTCTGGCTGTCATGTGCCGCGCTGAGAAGAACACAGAATTCACTCGTTAGCCTCGGTGTGAGAGTAAAGCCAGACAAAGCCAGTGTCTTCATGCCTGTACCTCACACATGCTGCGGGATATTTCTTGGTTTTGATCTGTCTCTGCTTCTTACCTCCACCCATTTATATTCTGTTATTGTCCTCTCCACAGTTAATCAATCCTCCACCTCAAAAGGAATTAACATGACAAATTGATCCGAGACTAACTGGTGTAATCAGCTCGCTAACCAGCTAATGTAATCAAGTTGATTCAAGGCTTGTTTCAGTATGATTCTCCTCCTAGCCAGAGGCAAATGTAGAGGTTCTTTAATGAACAAGGACAGAAAAGCAATTCACATGCTTTGAGAAGATTCAGATGCATCAGTAGATCTGTGTATGAATGCAGATTTCGATGTGGAGAGCAGAGGCGGAGGCTGAACGAGCACAACACCCACCGTTTCTAAATATTTTCTGAGTGAAAAGCAGCAGTGTAGAGATTAAAAAACAGTTTTAAATTCAGATTACAAAAGTTAAAAGGGAAAAAAATGACTTAAATTCTAGTTTCTTTATGTCAAAAGTGTAACTGTTGAATCACGAAGTGTTTTTATTCTAAAGCAGCAGTGTATTTGTCACTTTGTGGTCACTTAGAGGTTAGCGGCCAAAAAAAAATCCCCCAAACGAAAAAACAAAACAACATATGGAAAATTTTCTGCTTTTTTTTTCCCCTTTTGTTTAGAATCTTGCAGGGAGGAAACGACCACAGCGAGCTGTAGGATTAAAAAACAACAGACAAACAGGCGCCTGTGGCTTGTGAGAGGCAACACATCATCAAGGTAAACCCCTTCTTTTATCACGCTATCCTGTTGTATGGAAAAACTAATGGAGCTGTACACACAGCGTGAAGTCTGCTCGCAGGTGCTCGCGGCTTATGTCTCTGCATGTCTTCCTTTATTAACTTGTTTTTTCTCACTGAGTCGCTGCTCAAGGCTGTTTTTTTTTTTTTTTTTTGCACACACTGGTCGATGCGAGTGTCATTTTGAATACAACTCTAAGAACTGCATTATAGCGTCACTTAATTAACCAGGGCTAAAATCAAGGATTGTAATTATGATTCATCAACATGAGGTGTAAAATAAAGAAAAATAGGCATAGCACAGGTTGATTGTTTATGGAGAACTTTAAGAAACAGGTTTATTCACTGGCTGAACTGCAGGGTGCACACTACACAAGGATCAAGCCGATTGTGGAGTTGGTCCCTCCTCCTGATGATGGTCAGCAAAGCCCCTGTTTCTTGATGGTTCTAGAGCAGGGATGTCAAACATAAGGCCCGGGGACCAGAACCGGCCTTCTAAAGGGTCCAATCTGACCCACTTGATGACTTCGTACACCTCATTTTGATGCACCTGTGAAGGCTCAGAGGTGTCAGGTTTAAACAGTGAGCAGATATGACATGTAACATGCTGCCTCAGAGGCTTTTCACGCCGACCAGAACACAGCTCTCTGAAATAGCAATGAACACTTACTGTGGTCAGATTGAAAGATATTGAACACTGTGCAGAATATTGTCAACCTGCAGCAGCTTCAGTACAAAGCATCTGAATCACACTTCAATCTTAAAACAATGTGGGTGGACCCTGCTGCTGAGGCACTGACAAAACTTCAGATTGTAAATGGTTTGTGAGGCAGGGATGTCATCGCCTGCTTCTTCAATGGCTTCTACTGTAGTGGAGAATTAGGATAAATATGCATATGTAATGAAAGTGAGTAGTAGACTGACTGAATGTGAAAGAACTGAGACATACTGTTGAATTTGCACATATTGTTTTCCGTGAATATCGCAGGTATATCATTAGTTTTGCAAATGGATGTTTTCAGAACGTACTTCAGTACACTAAAAATAAAGGGAAAAATCTGAAGTGGTTGATATTTGTAGGTCATATTTTCCTCTAGGTTTGGGTATGTTGAGACTATTTTTTTATATCTTCCAGTCCGCTTGGAAGGCCATCTTGGTTGCACTGATTTCAGATTACAGGTTAAATGTTCAGTATTTACGACCCCATATCCTGTAGTGAGGTGGCCGTCCCACGGGTCTCAGAGGGTTTTAAAGAAATATCAAATGTGTTTCAATCAGAATTGTAAATGGATAATAGTTATTCAAACCATAGACTGTATTAAATAATGGAAGTAGCAACTGTGACCTCACCCATTGGTTTGTGGACTCCTGGTTTTAAGGCTCGAGTTTGTCATTTTGGCCATCGCCATTTTTTTGTGACCATATTTGGATAAGAGGGAGGAGATACCTCTAACATTAGCTGCTAGCTTGGTTAGCACAGTGCATTTATGGCTGTGGTTAACTGTAATAATGCTAATGCAATTTTCTGTTTGTGAAAAACAGCCTTAAAACCATTTAAATAAAATGCACTTTGCAGAAAAACTGAATATCTGACGTCTTAGAGGGTGTTTGAGTAAAACCAAATGCTAACAAGACTTTTATAGGCAACCAGAATGTTACAATCAACTCTTGTGAACTGAAAACACACCGACAGAGTGACAGCAACACCTACGCCTGTTCTCTTTGAATCTGGTTACACCATGGTTTAGCAATCTCACATGTTCAGTGCAGCTACACAGTGTGACATGGATCTGATTAACGTGGGTACGACATCAAGTTTGATGTCTGCAGACTGTGCGATGACAGCGCCTGCTGAATCACAGTCTTCAGCGTACGTTGCGATCACTTCCCTTACTGAGTGCACAGGGAAGCTGCGCGGCTTATTACTTCTCCAACTGTGAAGCACAGCTCAGAGGCCCACATTATTAAATAACCTATAGTTCTGTTGGCACTATATACTGCTGTGTGTCTGTGTGGTGTCTCACCTGGCAGCTGTAGCTCCGCCTCTATTTCCTTCCACGCTTCATGCTTCTTTACGTGATGATGGTCAGAGCTGGAGGACACATCATACAGGCAAGGCTTCTGCTGCCACAACTCATCAAGGTTTTCATCCATGCTGGAATCCCACACATTTCTTGTAGCACGTTTTGTCTCCATGGCGAGCTGCTATCTGTCTCTTTGTTTGGGTTTGGCTCCCAAATTTCTGACACTGTCAGAATTTCGTCCCAGGCTGCCTTTGATCGCAAAATCATGACAACGGCCATCCTTGAACCTCTCACTGTTTGACATAGGACCACTGTTTTAGAGCCACGACCAAAGAGGTCACCAAGTTTCTTTCATGTTGGTCATCTTTTGTCTCGGACAGCCCAAAATCACACAGTGTGTACTGGGCTGAATATAGGCGTTGTGGCAACTTGTCAAGGGTCAGCACCCACCTGTTACTTAAAGCATCCATGCCTTTAACTTTGCGAAACTTCAAGCGTTGATACAAAAAGTAAACAGGTGAGTTATATAAAAATTCACCCTTTATACAGCTGTCATGAACAGGAAATTAGCTATGGAGACCAAAACCGTTTTGTGTACCAGTCTGTAAATGTTTACTTCTGTTGTATGGTGGGGCATTTTAACATGGGGCATATGGGGATTGACTCGCTTTTGGAGGCAGCCTCAAGTGGCCATACAAGGAACTGCAGGGCTTTCAGTTTCTTGCTATGTCCTGCTAGTATTTAAACCATCTCTGTTTTTATCCAAGTTTGTGAAACAAGCTAACTTTGTGACTTTTTTAGGATCAATAGACACTTTGTCTCACAGACATTCAACAACTGTAATGTTGTGACATTTTCTAACCCACCTCCAGCTCAGATTGTAACAGTACCGTTCATGTTCATGCCGTCTCCATGACTTCATCCAAATTTTATTCTTTTTTCTTCATGAATTTTCTGTCAAAATTGTGCAAAAATAAACATAGCCAGTTGTTCCTGCCCGTCATCCACCATGTTTGTTTACTCTGAAGTCACGTTTGATTACAAGAGCTCATCTTCTTCTTTTGAGTTTTAATGGCGGTGTGCAAACCAGCTTTTAGGTGCATTAATGATCAAGAAAGATTTCTGCGATTTCTTTTTTTGAGAGTTGGGACCTGTTGTTGTTTGTGAACACAGTCTGTCAGACTGTGGTGTGCTGCTGTGGCCAAATTGTCGTGCTCCACATACTTTAGGAACAAAAGTGTAATTTATCATTACATGTCGTTATACTTGGGGTCTCTCGCAGTTTCTACATCTGTTCAGATTTGAAAAATCTTTTACTTTCGGCACGAAAAGTTTCTCCTTTTCTTTGCAGACCTTTTCAGTTGAAATATCTTTTCTTTGACGATCTCAAAGCAATGATAAGAATCTAGAAAGTCACTGCACCTAACCACAAACTATCACTTTTACACCTTGATTTTTGTATGGAGTAAACAATCAATATAAATAGCTTTAGAGGTGCTGGTAGGTGCTTTGGACACACAGGCTAACAGTCCTGCCCCCCCATCTCCAGTCTTTGTGCTAAACTAACTGCCTGCTGGCTATGGCCTTATATGTTAGATTGGTGTTATCTCCTCTAACTCTTAGCAAGAAAGGAAGCATCAAACCTATTCCTGTCTTAAAAACCGGGGAATGTGATGTACCCTGTCTCTCTACAGAAAGAAAAACCTTTACATAATGAAGATAAAGCGGTTGCTAAACATAGATCACATTTATTCACACTGTAAATAGACATAAAGATCTAGTATATGATGGTCTGTTGCCCTCAAGCTATTCATAAAGCAGCTTTTTTTCTGTCTCCAGCTCTCTCTCTCAGCAGCTTGTAAAAACCCTGCTCCCTTTGTGGGATTCATGATTAAAGTGGTTTGAATATTAGGCTTCTACTTTGCATTTTTCCGTCCATCCATCGCTCCGTCTCTGATTAATCAATTCAAACAGAGGGTTTGATGTGGTCCGAAAGTGATTTTTCTTTTCTCTCTTATATCAGAGGAGCAGCTTCGCAGCAGCACTCAAGCCTCGTCATGTGTGTCATTTTCCCTCGTAGGGTGTAAATAGAAATCTGGGACTGATGACGAAGATAGAGGAGGAAAATGCGGCAGGGTGAGCAAAATCAGCGACATCTGAGATAGCGGGTAATGAGCAGCTGTCCGTCAGTTAATCAGCCAGTCCATTTCAGACTAAAGATGATGGCTCTGACTGTCAAACGTGAAGATATAGTACAGGAAGGGGAGTGTAGAGGTTTTTTAAATACATTGAAATGAATTCAGAAAAGTCAATTGAATCCCAACTGCACAGCACACTAAGGGACTGATATCAGGCATCAAATTAAATAGCAAATCCTACAAATGAAAGCTTGAAGAGC
The DNA here is from genome assembly GCA_019142605.1 of Cephalopholis sonnerati. Classification (NCBI taxonomy): domain Eukaryota; kingdom Metazoa; phylum Chordata; class Actinopteri; order Perciformes; family Serranidae; genus Cephalopholis; species Cephalopholis sonnerati. The sequence continues at coordinate 36,889,701 of JAGQAX010000020.1, forward strand.
AGATGGAAATTATGTTTTCATCTAGAGGGTGTGTGGATGGTCATATTTTTTTCCAACTCTTGAATGTAAGTCATCTCTGTCTGTTTGGAGGGAAAGAGACAGATGAAAAATAGATGAGGGGAAGGAGTGGTGGAGGAAACTTTTTTTTTTTACTTTTCCTAGAAAAAAAAAAGTACTAAAATTACTCTGTGAAAATACTCAACTACAAGTAATAACTCTACACTCCAACCATTTATAAGCTAAATTTACTCAAAGGAACAGTGTGTAGGATTTAGTGGCATCTTGCAGTGAAGATTGCGACCAGCTGAAACTTCTCTGATGTGCCAAACATGAACTTCAGTGTTCTTTATTCAGGAGGTTTTTTACTGAGAGCTGAATTATCCACTGAGGTTTCTTCATCTCCAAAACAAACAGACGAGGTGGTTTAAATGAGTAGAAACACTGAAAGAAGCATTTTTATTTAAACTGAGTGTTTCTCCACTGCTGTTTGACACGTTGCAGACGAGCAGCTTGCCCAGCACCTGCTAATGTGAGCTCAACTTTTTTAGTTTAGTTTAGTTTATTTACGAAGGGACAGTGCAGATTAATAAATACACATAGTATAAAAATGCCAGAATTAGCCAAAAGGCAATTTTTTATCCATAGTCCCTTGGCCAAGATGTTACACAAGGCTACCTAAAATACAGCAAAGCACAAAAAAACAAAGAAAAAACAGACAAACAAAAAACAAAACAAAGCAACACAAAAAAAGAAAGAAAAAGAAAACGGGGCATACAGTTTAAGACTTTTTTTTATATACATCAACAACAAATTATTTTATTGTGATCTAGTCACAAGAACATAAAGATCATCAAATGTGTGATTCAGTGCAAAAACCTGAGGCAAAATTGATGTGGTATAAAAGGGCAAACATTTTTTTAAAAGCACCAGAGGCAGTGTGATCACTTACAATTTAGACGTTCAGGGAGGTTTTTATTAGGTCTCTTATTCTCCAACACAAGCTGACCTGTCAATTTAAATCGGTAAAAACACTGAATAAAGCAGTTTCACACAAAGAAAGAAAACGTTTTTTTTGACACTGCTTGTCATGGAGGGGCTGTGAAATACAGTGGCTGACGTGAAAATGCAAATGTCTCTATCTAGAGCTAGTGTTTAATTTGTCCGCTCTGGTCTATTCTAGAAACTCAGCGCTGCAACATGGCAGCGCCTGCTCCCTATGTACATATAACAGCTCATTCTGAGGTAACAAAAACACAGCAATTCTTATTTTCAGGTGTTTAGACATTAAAGAAAACATACTTATTATATTTAATTTCTGCCAATATATCCCCCTAAATCCAAATCCTACACACTGGACCTTTAAGTCAGTACTAATACTCCACTACAAGGAAAAGTATGTATCATCAGCTAAATTTACTTTAAGTATCCAAAGTAAAAGTTCTCATTGTGTAGTACAGTGTTCCCTGGCAGTGTTTTCCTATGAGATCCGATCATTTTTCAAATTAATATTACTACTGTATTAATGTGTATGTTGCTTTTACTGCTGTAGCTGTTTAAGGTTTTGTTAGTTTTTAGTTCTTTTATATACTTTTGGGTAGTTTAATCTACAGCAATGCATCATATTCTATGAGATCATCAACATCACAGAGACTTGTGTTATGGTGCTCATTATTCGGTGTCTCATATCAATTAATGACAATCTCCTAACCTATTTACACCTTTCATTAATGAGTACGCTGTGTTTTCAGATTCTAATTAGTGTAAAACTACATTAAATCCCAGTGTGAGGATCTGATTCTGCTCATTATCTCCACAGGTGGTCAGAGACACATTAGAGGTGGCTTATTAACATCAAAGTGTAATCCTTCCTTATGTTGGGAAGCAGCCTTTAAAATAGTTTAGAATAGCCGTAGTAACAGAACAACCAGGGTGAAATGTGTCTGTTAAACAAACTGAAAGGTAACATCAGCCATCTCTCTGCTGCTACCGTTACCGTTACAAAGACACAGCACTAAAGGACAGTCTCTGAACTGGTCTCCCAAGTGTCGGCTCACCGTCCGCCTGGAATCACAAGCTAACACAGCAGCAGCAGACACCCAACACCGAGGAGTTTAACACGCCCAACAAACTCACATCAACACTGAAGCAGCTCGACTCAACAGAACATATTGCGAAGATGTGTGTGATACATTTTACCGTGCCTTGAAGAAGTATTTCACCATCGTAAAGATAATCTTTTCTCAGAGCTGGGCTGTCTATGCAGCAGAGAGACGCAAATCATTTTTAAATCAGCGCTACATGACCAGAGGAAACAGAGAAAAAGGCTGTTGCTTTTGCTTTTGCCCAAGAGGTGGAAAACCTACAACTACCAGCATGCACAGCGCATGCTGACTCATCCGTTTGACACAGCGGCAGCCGTCTTGTAACAAACAATCTCGTATTACAGGTAAATGGTAATCTAAAACGTGTCTGATTACATTTGAGTCAAGAATTATTCAACTCAGTGACAGAGTCTTGGTTTATATTTGTCCAGCTAAGTTTTACAGTTTCATCTCAGTTTTTCAGCTGCTATTTTCACTGTGCAGGAAACAGTGTTTTCACTTCCTGTTCACAAACTCTCACTATTGCAAAACATGGCACTAAAATATGTTTCCAAAGAACATATTAGGCAAGAAACAGGCAATACAGTAACACAGTGACATTTATTTTGCTTTACCTGGGGGCCACTGTAACAAACGGCAGGAGGCCAGCAGACAGTGAATAAACAAACATTCATAATATTTATCCGATGAAATAAAGAAACTTTAAAAATCAAGGTGAAATAATGGCAAATGTATCCATCCATTTTTCATTAAATTGCCTGTTTTCAACCTCTCTGTGTTTGCTGTCTTGACTCATCTCAGCCAAGAGGCAAATGCAGATGAGCAGCTTGCACAGGTCAGGTGTGCTCAGGGGTGTTTCCAGGATTTCTGGACATTTGGGGCTCAGCCCAGACTTCTGCTGGGGCCGGGGGGACTATTTTTTGATAAGCAGGCTCTAATTTTTTTTTTTTTTAATACACTCTGAAACCTTAAAGTGCAAAAAAAAACACACAAGTCTGAGTGTGAATCAGTTTAATGTCATTTAATGGCCACTCTGCACTCTGCTGCAGATCTGACCCGTGGGCCGGAAGTTGACTATTTCTGCAGTTACATAATCTCGGTTTATGTTTGATTTGCTCTGCCTGGTTTCACAGTTTGATCTGAGTTTTGTTTCAAGTTTGAGAGAGAGAGAGAAGGACAGGTCTGTCTCTTGATCCGCTTCTGTACTCATTGTGTCTGTGGTGGTGATCAATACAAAAATGTGGACACCCCAAGAACCAAGATGACACATTTTGCGTCATGAGGTTCAGTTTAATTTGGAGGGGAGCAGAGAGATCTAAGCACTGGTTAGATGGAGAGAAGTTAACCACAGTTCATTTACACAAACTGCCCACATTGTTATGATACAAACCGCCACGATACAATGTTGATTCAGTGTGATTCAGGGGCCTGCGATCGATATGAGACAGTATATCTGCCCATTTAACACGGTCGGTCACAGAGGAAACTGTCACCCCTGTCTTTTGTGCTTTTGGCAATAAAAGATAAAAACAACCCAAATAATGTAAGTAATTGTAACCCCCTTAGGTGCAGTAAAGCTTACTATACACTGACCACTAACACACATAAAACAGCACATGAGAGAAGTTAACCTGCAGGGCTTACTGTCAGAAAGTCCTCCCTTAAAGAAATCTTTTCATTTTAACCCAGACAATCTGGCTCAAAGCCCCGAAGGCAAACTTCTCCCAACAGCCATAAAACATGGATTAATAAAAAAAAAAAAAAAAAAAAGTTTAATATGCGCATCAGTATCAGCTCAGTAATAACGGTCAGTGTTCACAGACACAACAATTGTTTTTTGCTAGTCACCCATTATTAGCTTACACATGTTTACATTAGCGGCTAGCTGCTAACAGACTTTTCCCTCTACTTATTGCTTAATAGATTACATGTAAGGTTATAATTTTCTTACTCACTGTTGGTCTAAGTTGCTGCATCTCCTGACAGAACAGCTCCATTGAATTTCAGTCTGCACGCACATTTTTCAGCCAAACTTTGTTGATACAGAGCCGCTGATGTTTCTGTAATGAGAGGTTAGTGTGGTGAAATGGCCGTCTAGGCAGGTAACATTACGTCCTGTTTTATCTTATATATAACAGCATTGTTGACATACAGCATGTGTTCTGTCTGTTGACCTGTATTTCCTCTGAAATACAAAATATGTCCACACTGCTGATTTATTCCCGAGTAAATAATGTTATCCTCATCGTCTTTCTCTTGGCTGTTTGCCATCTACCTGCTGCTGTTTGACAGTGACACAGACTTTCAAAATAAAAGCATATCCTAAGGATGACGATATAGATTGTAGTTTTTACCTTGCATCAATGATTTTGGATTGTTGATTATTTAATCCATAAATCGATCCAAACTGATGGATGGTTACACCACATGAAGCCCTCTGTTAAAAGCTGTTCATTGATCCCATGTGAGGCAGACGGTCACATTTCTGACCTGGTGGTCATTAATCTTCTTCATTATGATATAAAATCACGCTCTTAACAAAACATGTTGAAATGCACATCTGTAAATCTTACTGTATGGAAATTTATTGTAAATGCAGGGAGATTTATGATGCGCTAAAATAATTAGGCCTCAAATGAAATGTCGCCCAAATCCTGTTTGATGTCGCCCTCCTTTGTTTCTCTTATGTGGGAGTTCACATATTGTCACAGCATGTGTGTCTCCTTTGTAAGAATCAGTGTCTCTGTGCGGTGCAGCACATGCATGCTCTCTGTGCTCATGTGTAAATGATTTACACATGTGGCTCCAGTGCATTGTGAGAAGTTATCCCATGGCACAAACAGAGCGTAATGATAGTCTTAACAGCGCCACGTTTGTTCATCTGCATTGGTGGATCCTGTTGCCCCTGGCCCGGTGACATAACTCCGTCGGTTGTGGAGTCCTTGTTGTGCACTTACAGTAAAGAATGAGCGAGACCAAAGCAACCAATATAGAATTCATTATTTCCATCGGTTTTTGGGGATGTGGTTTGTCTGTTTGCAATTTTAGAGGACGAGGAGGAAAAGCTTTGTGCGTGCGTGTGTGTGTGTGTGTGTGTCACTGCTGAATATATCCTTGGTGCTGTTTATGCTGGAGGTTGCTATACTGAAAGGTCAAGGTTCATTGTATTATTATAATAACAGAGGTTATCTATCTTTTTTATGTTGTGTTCAATGGATAAATAAATGAGACATGCAGAAGGCTGGGTCAATGGAGGCCATGGAATTATTATAACTGAGGTAAGCTGTTCAAAACATCACATCTCAGAACATTTTGTGCTGCTCAAGGAAAAAACTGAGCAGTTTCTACGCTGTCTCCTAAAAATAGCAGTAATATACTGTATGAAGCTGGTGATGCTGCTCTATCAACATAATGAGGAAAATGTACATTGAACTCCTCCTGGCTAATTATATAATTAATGCTTTTATGGCTATAAATAGACCACTCAGAGCACCTTAGTTAACGATAGGGAAAGATCACCGTCTTAAAGCATGGGAGGGAAAATGTTTCCTTTTTAAAATATTCAACCAAAACCACCATCTTTCCTCAGCTTTGAGCACTTTATTAATCTGAACCTAACACAGGAGTAACAGGATGCAGAGCCCACACTCTGCAGTCAAAGCCTTGTGCTCTTGTACTTATTCCAAAGACATAATACGCAACATTCCCACTTCAAAACTATCAGACCTGTGTTTTATATTTTGGTGAGATGTGCACTTTAATTATCCCAAATGTTTTCAACAATGTTTAAACCCACAGGACACAGGAAACACCAGGACATACATCACTGTCAATCGTGCAGTGTCACACAATTATACTCATTAATGTAATACAGCCTTTTTCCTGCCACACAGCATCCTTTTTTATTAATTACTTTAGCAGTACAGGAATCCAGTATTATTATTTATTTATATATAGGATTTATCAACATTGATGGAGCACACCACAGCATGCTACAATTAGGGATGCACGATATTATCGACATGTCACTGGTATCGGCAGATATTGGCTTTAAAATGAACTCAGAATCAGCCTTCTTTTGGAAGAAGATCAGCTCTGCACTCAGGATTTTAGGTGAATAGACTATGAAACAGTGCTTGTTGAGGTTGCTTCTCAACCTCAGACGCAACCTGCCGCCGTGCTCCTGAAAGAAAAGGCACAGAAAAGGCACAAGAATTGCATTTTCCAGGCTGTTGAAGCATGTGTACGGCCCCATAGAGCAGTAACTCCTGTGTCCTGTGAGGTAACATTACTGTTTTACAGTTAATTCCCGATTGATTTTGGAACCAGGCCCCAGTTAGAGTATTAAAAAAGTTTATTGTGAACTTAAACTCCAGACTTTTGAAAATATACCTAAATGTAGTGATAACTGCACCAGGTGTCACAATTCATCAGCAGATCTTGCACACACATTTTGGTTGTTCCCATGACTGACAAATCACTGAGATACAACATTCAACATCTTATCAGAGTCCCTTGTTTTAAACCTCCAACCCAACGTGTGTTTTTTTTTCTACAATTGTAGAGAATCAAGTTTTTATTGCGGAGACATCTTAAAAGCTACAAATCTACTTTGTCTGATTGTCCAATACTCTGATAAATTGAAGACTCTATGAATTATAACTCATTTTCTGTTACCTTGGGCTCCTTTTTTTAGTCACTACTTGTTTATCAGTGTTTTTTTTTCAATGCTCTTCTATATTTTATTTATTTATTTATTTTGTGTGTACTGCTTGAGTTATTATTACTGTAAGATGCAATTTGGTTTTTGAAGCAGTGTCATTTGTGCTGTTTGTGGAGTTTGGCAGTAAGAACTAGATGGGGGAATGATTGAAGGGGATAAAATAGAAAATTATGTGTACAGTGAATGATTGTGTTCTCCGTGTTTTTGAAAATAAATACACTAAAAATGATGTTCCCCATTGAAGCAGTTATAATGCTCTTTAAAAGCCACCAGGCTCTTTTGACAGAAACAGTCATTTTACCTCACAGAACACAGAGCTGCTCGGTCCACTGCGGCCTCGATTAGTTAGTTCGTGTTATTGTGTGACTTGTTTTAATGACGTATATCAGTGCTGGGCTACGCCAGGATTAAATTCGTCACCTAACATTAGCTACAGTAACTGTGGCCCACAGTGAGTCGATTGTCTCATCATCTAATGCAAATGGTAAGTTAGCAAGATAACTTGTGGTTGTCCATAAGAATGAAATGACGTAGCGTGACTAAATGTGACATGAATAAAACTTTAATCTGTTAACATGATTTCTGTTAGGTCAGATAGATTTTCATCACCAACTGTGGTAGTTTACATAGATACAGATCCTTTTAGGGCCGACGTCACAGTGATGTCAGTTTGTTACCTGGAGGTGAAGCTGCCTCTCCCCCACAGGGCTGTAGGCTACATTGGAGTCTTAACTTGTGGTCTTGTTGTGTTATTGGGAGCCAGAATAGAAGGAGTCATGGCTCAAAACCAGCCGCCACTGCCCGTCAACAAAAACAAAGACAACTATGGTTAAATGTGATGAGACCAAAGGACTGGACGGAGGCCATCATCAAAAATGCTCACATGTGCAGCGCACACTTCATATCAGGTTAGGGACAAAGTATTTCCTGTTGTAGGGATGAAGAACGTTATGTGTATTAAGGGTTATCATGTCCACCTCATCAGAAACTGGGGAGCTATTAAGAGGAAGATTGGATTTCTCTGGAAGGCTAACTTTTTAGCACATTAGCTAACGTTAGCTTCCATAGCAAAACAAACAAGATTGGCTTCCTGTGACATCATCCATCCACTGAGTGAGAGCATACGGGTCGGCCAGTCTGGTCCCGTTGGTCAGTGTTTACTTCTTCCAGTAACACTGGCGGTCCCGGAGAGTGAGTGACCTGACATGGTGCGTTGGTAAATTCAGTCTGACGCTCTACACTAAAATGAGAGCCCTGTTGGTGGAAGAAACGGAGCCTTATATTTCTACATGAATGAACCAACGCTTAAGTTAATCACACATTCACTCCGCTCGGCGCTCTGCTGCTCCGTCTCCACAGACAGAGTGTCCAGAGTGCGCTCTGCCACTCTGAGAGTGCGCTGCTCTGGATAACCCAACGCTACATTCAGACAGCGCTCCCAATTTATCAACGCTCCAGTTTGTGTCAGAGTGCGCTCCTGAACGCACCACTCACATCATCTTCCTCCACTGAAGAATTGTTTTTCCTTCAGCTAAGCCCCGCCCACCTAAAAACATCATACTGTTTACAGACAGTAAAAGGGTCTATAGAAACATTTCTATATGGTTGTTTAACGATGAAGACAACGACTCCCATGATCCCACACTACTTCACAACTTGTTTTTATGTTTTATGAATCATTGAGAAAATATTTTGAGCAAGTCGATCGCTGATTAATAATATAACGGCTGTTTGCTTTTTCCTGTATCAAAGTACTGTTACAATCGGCCTTTAAAACTCCAATGTTGGGTAACCTGTACTATGTTTCATATATATCTGCAAGATGGCTGCACTGCTGAGATTTCAGTCGTGTGTACACTTGCCAGAGAAACACAAGTTTATTATGGTAAGACATGTTTTTTGTTTATGTTTGGTGTTGTGCACCTGGAATGCTTGGCGGTCGGAAGTTGGACATCTCAACTGGGGAAACCCCGACTCTGACCGGAAGGCAACATAATCAGGATGTAGGACAAATTAAAGTACTTTGTGTGGTTGTCTGGTGAGGTCATTAGTCACTGCAGGAGCATTCAGTGTGCGGTCATTATGTTGTTGAAGTGGCGTATGATGATCCAGTTTTTGCCTCTTGTCTCTTTCTAATCATTTGACAGTATGAACTCTTGTTGTATTTTTTATTGGATAATTCACGTAGCACACACAGTATGTAAACATATGGATCTGTTGCTGTTTCATATTCCTGCTCAAACTTACTGAGATGGAAACATAAATAAATATACCTGCAATAAGCAGGACAGTGTGTAAGAGATTTTCCCTTTTAAAAACATAATCCCAGCAGCTGTCACGTTTCCTCTAAAATGTCTTTGGCGAAACAAATTAGCAGATACAGTTGGTGTGTTTTAGCGCTGTGAAATATTTAAGATCTGTACTGCTCTATACTTAGACTTTGCACGCAGTGAACCTGTTGAGCTGTGTATTCATAATTAATCTTTCAGATTAAAATTATATCAGTTGAACTTTATCAGGTTACACTGGTTAACTGGGTCGTGAGTCTGCTCTTTATTAGTATGTAAACATTCACCGCCCACAGTCTGACAACCCACTGTATATCACAGAGCGACACGAGGACCTCACATACCTGTGTAAACGGATGCCGCGCGAGGCAAACTATAAATACACCCGCCTTTGATCTGAGACAGATCTCTGAGTATACCATATATTATTAATTGTGAGGAGACCAGCAGCAAAGACATGACCCTGTATACCTCCTCATTACTGCCTTGATGAGAGCTGAAACATCCCTTTAGGGCTCAGGCGATGCACTAATAGCTGCTGTCTGGTGACTGAGAGGTCTGGTGGAGAGCGCAGTCACTCGTGGCATACCAAGCTCCAACCACTCACTCATTCAGCCGGAACAAATTGACCCCACTAGCTGCAGCACCTCCCGGCAGCACGAGTGGTCGTAATGCAGGAAACACAAAATGTATAAATAATCATATGTACTTTAGCATAAGAAGACATAAATGGTGTAGCAGAGAAATTAGCTCGCTTGTTTGCCGCCTAGATTCCCCGTGAGGAATACCAGGCATGTTCAGAATGTCTCATAAACCAGTGTAGTGTGTGTGTGTGTGTGTGTGTCTCTGTGTGTGTTCTCTATTAGTACAGCATGTACTGTAAAGGCTCTGCAGATTCGCACTGGTGTGTTTAGTCATTCTGGCCGTTTGGCACTCCTCTACTCTGAGTATGCTGAGAATTTGGTGACTTCATTTAACTTTATATTCTCTAAAAACAACAGCAGGGCAGTTTGGGAGCTGTCACACAGGCATGGTCTGTACGTGCCAGCGGTGAAACGTATTCACATGTTTCACAGCAGTGTAAAAGTGGAAGTCTGAGGGAGTGTCAGATGTTGACAAGACAGGAAATAAGGAAACAGACGTGTTTCTGCTAAACAAACATCTGTTTGATTTATTTATTTATAAGAATAAAACACATCAACATTTCTGTAAAGATGCTGCTGTTTGCCAATTAGCATATATTAATCTGTAGATGTGTTAAAACCAATTAAGCTTTTCCTGTTTTGTTATGTAATAAAGAAAAGTTTTATGTCTTCAGGCTGGTGAAAATTATGCAAATAAATACATGATTAGATTTTGACAGGAAAAACACAAAGACATGTATTTATTTATTTATTTTTTTGGCACATATTGTTAGGTTAAAAAGGCATTTTCCATTTAATCTTGATTTAAATGCAGTTGAGTAGAAGTACAAAGTAAGTGCAGTGGTTGTACGGCACAAGAGCAAAGTTACTTGGTTATACTCCACTGGTGCAGTCAGCGTGTTCATCAGAGGAGCTGCAAATCAGTGTTTCACACAGGTGTGATTAATAGCAGGGTTTGTGTGGATCGTGTTAGGTCGTACAGGTGTAGCCTACCTAATGAGCTGGTACCTTGGTGTGTCTTTATCTTCATATCTGCTGAGTTGACAGCCTTGGAGCAGTCGATTGTGATTCAGCAGCTGCTGTGTAAATATGTATGGAGCTCCATACAGGCAGAGCGATAGTGGGCCATGGTTTCAGATCAGGGTCTGGGCGAGAGCACAGAATAATGAGCACAGATAATATGAACATGTGGGGTAGACATGACATCTGCTGTATCCTGTTGGTGCCGCTGTCGCAAATACAGCCGGAGCACTTTCCCCTTTCCCTGAGAGCAGCAACTACCAACGACACAGGACAGTTTATTCATTAATTTAGTCGATAATGGAGACATGAAAGCAGATAGAAGTGGTGCCAGGCTGCCAGCTCTCATTTTCCCAGGAGAGCGTACCCGCTGGCAGATAGAATTGCACAGTAAAGCGAGGTTTATAGGGAACCAATCTAAACACTGATGGTGTCATTATTCTATAGCCATTACATTGTGCAGTCAACATTTACATCACAATGATACCTATAAACAAAAAATGTGTACTGCCAGTTTAACTGTGGGTTCTTTAGAAAAAAAAAATTACCCTGGTGTAAAAGAAGGGTTATAAAATGAGCCTATTTTCTTTGGTTGTCTCATACCTACCATTTGTTATCATGTTTACTCAGCCATACAACACGCTGATAGCAAAAAGACCAGTTGCCAAGTTCCCACAATGCACCGTGCCTGCCTGCCTGGGCTATATGTTTCCCTGCATTTGTTGACACGGCAAATAAATGGCGCTTATTTCCAAGTAATCATTTCCTGGTATTTACTTTGCCTCTGTGAAAGGAGCAGAAAGCGTTAGATTTACGGTGGCTCTTTCCTATAATGGGGGACGTTGAGGAAAAGAGTTACATGTTGTTGTTGTTGGATGTAAACAGGAGGTCGTGCATCCAGTTTTGTCTTTAGAGCTTTCAGGAGGTGCAGCTCATCCGTCTTAATTGTCTCCTTGTCTTCAGGAGAACATTAACACAGTCGGTTATGGTGGAAAGCCATGCAAGGATCATGTGAGGACAGAGGAAGTAGGAGACAAATAAGATGCATTGATTAGGTTTCATGACACGACTATTATTAGGTGTAAATAATAAATGTCTTCTATAATATGTCAGCGGTGTCGCTTAATTGGAATCTATATTCATGCAACACTGAACAACATGTCCAGGCTGCTAACAACACCACTTTACTTCATGCCTGGTTTCCTTTGTTTCATCTTCTTCTCTCAGATTGTGTCTGGTTTTTATTTATCAGAGACAAGTGACGCATATGAAAGATAATACCCAGGAAATATGACATGGACACATGATATTACCATTTAAGAATTCACCTGGGTGCTGAGGGCTGCAAAGGACACACCAGTTTGTCCTTCTCAAAGTTGCATCCAGAGGAGCTTTTGAAATGAGAGTGGCCTTGTAGCCCCGTCATAATGTATTCAGTCTTGAAATTCAGACCTTGAGCCCCCAACTTGGATGCAGCAGTGTTGTCTTGAGGTTAGAGAATATTTTATGACTCTTACAGGAAGATTGAAACGAAGCTGATAAGACAAAAAAAGAACCGAGTGCCACTGGAAAAAGAAAACATCATCTGCTCAGTAAGCTGCTGTGAAGTTAATTTGAATGTACAGCGCGGTCATGAACACTGTGTTCATTGTCTCTTAACAGATACTCCCACACACAGGTGTAAGCATAGACGCAGGCGAACACACACGGCTGAACACAAATCTCTTGATGCACAGCCCAATTTACAGAAAACACTGCAGAGCTCGTTGAATTAGCTGCTGGAAAGAGCACAATAACTCCAGCCTAGTTTCAACATTCAGGACACGGTACATTTTCATGACTCATACGTGCACATAGAGGAACAAAGAAATGTCCTCGTATTATACTAAAAGAAGTACTGTGGAGTGCCTGTTGAAAGCATGTCTGTTCAGAACAGGAGAACGCGCGGGGGGGGGGGGGGGGGGGGGGGTGCTTCATCTGTGGTCTTGCTGCTTGCAGCTTTGTCAAAGACCACTCAAACAAACAACCTCATGCTCAGCGCTGTACTATTGCAGCTTCCAAATAAGTTCAAACAGCCGCCCACAGACACCATAACGGGAGATATGATGAAGTCACTGTCTTTGGTTTAATTTTACTTCCTGTTTGATGATCCAGGTGCTTTGCTTGGTTGTCAAGGTGACTGATTTGCAGGATGATTGTCGTGACTGTTGCGTTTAAAAAAAATGAAAACAAAAAATTCCCAAACAAGCATTCCCCAAAAACACAAGCCTTTCCAAAAACAGAGTTCAAATCAGTGGGATATTAAACAACTCCATCAAACAATAAAAACTAAGATTAACCAAACACATGGCGATTAAAGACTGTAACCCCGTGGCGTCTTCCACGCTCCACACTCGCTTGAGCACACCTGCCTTTAGTTAAAGGTTCTCAAGATGCCAGGTCAGGTGGTGCATTAAAGTGACTCAAAAATAATAGGAAACTAGGACTTATGTTGCTGCTGTCCCTGGTTTTGTATGAGAAGAAGAAAAGATCGCCGGCTGCTAGGCTAATTTATTTAATTTAAATTGCCATAGGCTTGTGCTAATAACGTTAGCATGTTATATTTGTTTGGAAAACTTGTTTATTATGACAGTTGTTTTGTCAGTGAACCTTGTGAATTGTAATGGAGCCAAATTATGTAACGTTACCTTTGTTAAATGTTGCTGTTGTCTCTGGATTTATATGAGAAGAAGAAAAGATCGCTAGCTGCTTGGCTAATTTATACAACTCAAAAGTAATAGGATACTAGGACTTGCTAGAAATGGCTCTAACAGTGCACATCCCTGAGACCTGAGCAATACACCCTGGACCCAGACAGCTGCAAATAATGTTGATGTTTGGCTCTAAAAATACTAAATGATGATTCTGACTCATTTTACCAAGCAGTAATTTCCAAAAGACCCTCTAAGCACTTAAAAGTATGCAACTCCAAAGTATATTCCTCATGCACTGTGTACTTCTACTTAAGAGGCAAACATTGTAGAGCTACATTTACCTGACAGAGACATGTTACTGGTCATGTTACAGAGTGCAAAGTGGTCAGCATTCAGTGAGCCGTGACATGCTCGACTTTCTGCAGAGCCCTGAAGCCCCGCCCCCACCGCTGCTGCACAGAGCCACAGAGTCTGTTCTCTTCTTGTTTATTCAAAGTTTATTAATATTGAGTGTATCGCATGTCCAGATTGCACCAAATTCGACACTACATGTCCCTGGTTTCCCAGCAATACACCAGCTGAGAGTGAAGTAGATCAAACAGAGATGGCTACATTAATTGCAGGGATCTGGAACATGAACGATAACACAATATGTTTTTGGAAATGCAATTTATGTGGCACTTTGCCTCTTTTTGATAGTGACAGTTAAAATATGAACAGGTGATGGGTTGCTGTTATATAATATGCATGTTAACCACCAGGCCACCTGGAAGCCTCAGATTAGACATGCTGCAAACAAAGGTGATGATGATGATGATGATGATGATGATGATGATTATTATTATTTTTGTTTTTATTTTTATTTTTATTCTGATTATTATTACTCAAACTGTCCATTATACATCCGTGACAGTTTAGACCAACTTCCTGGTTCAACTAAAGTTGGGCTTGGAAAACAGAAGCAATGTGTAATTCACAGTTACACCTATCACAGACTGGCACGTAGAGACAGACAACCATTCACACTCACATTCACACCTACGGACAATTTAGAGTCACCAATTAACCTGCATGTCTTTGGACTGTGGGAGGAAAATGGAGCACCCGGAGAAAACCCACGCTGACACGGGGAGAACATGCAAACTCTGCACAGAAGAGCTCCCCAACCTCAGGTTTGAACCAGGAACCCTTTTGCTGTGAGGTGACAATGCTAACCACTGCACCATCGTGCCACCATAATGTGTAATGTGAGAGGTTTACAGATCCAGTTTAAAACCTCCTGAACTACTCTCAGGCTCAGCGGGGCCCACCAGATAATTTTAAACCTCTTTTGTATTTAGGATTTAAAATCTGGATGATCATGGATATGATTGCGTCAGTAAGTGGCTGGCGGTGTTGCCAAGCAGTGATAAACATTAGAGCTGTACCTGTCTCAGAGTTATGCCAATCGAGTCAGATTCAGCTGTTGACTACAAATATTCTGTGATTTGTTTTGCTCTTTTTTCCCATATCAAGTTTTAAAGTTTGACCGGGATTAGCAGGACATTCAGTCTGACAGTAGTCACATTTCCGTTACCCCTAGAAATGCGCAAAACCTATATTTACCTATATTTCGAAAATCCTCTCAAATATCGCTAAAACATTTTTATGCTCTCATGAGGTGGTTTATCAGATGTGTCGATATAAAATTTTATTGCAAAAGTGTAATGGAAACACTTTTTTCGCATTTACACGTCACCGGGGTCAACGGACAGGACGTAGGGGGTCATGCGACCAGTTAATTTCGAGGAAGATGGCGCGGTATGTGTGGACAGAGGAGGAGACGGAGTTATTATTAACAGTTATTCTTGATAAAAATGTCAGAGACGCATAACGCTTTCGGCCATCTTCCTCAAAGTGAAGTCTCGTGGGACGTATGAGAATTTACGAAAATTGCGGCTAGTTCACAAAACACCGTTCAATGGAAACACCTGCAAGTAGCATTTGAACTTTGTCGAAATTTCAGAAATATCGCTTTTATTTTGCGAACAACTGTAATGGAAATGCGACTGGTGACAGCGAGCTAACGGTGCTAACAATGGATCAGAAATGTGCACACACTAGATATCCAACAAAAGCTGAACACTGTGTGTCTGTGAGCTGTAAATTCACAACAAGCTTCCAAGCACAAGAAAGAAGATAATGTTTACTCTGAGTCTTATGGTGAAAGTTTCTCCTCCTCTATGCCACTCCATGTTGTCCGCAGCTCTTTGTACAACAGAGTAGTGTGAAAGTCTCACTCTTAGTCAACTGAGGCGTCTCTGACCGACCATCAAGGAGCAGTCCTAGTAAACATTCTAGCCCTTGAGGCTAACGTTAGCTAGCATACTACTGTTGATAGATATTAAAACCGACAATTAAAATCTCACCTCCTGAAATAGACGTCTTGTGACGACCATTTACCCATCTGGACTTGTTTTTTCTTACTCAAAAGCATTGTTTCTATCTGCTTCCCCATGAGATCACATGAGAGGTGCACTCGTGCTCTCTAGTTTATGATGCATCAGTCACTATTTTCAAGTCTTGCAGTGTGTGCATGTTTGAGATTAGAGAGAAGAACATCCATGAAGTTCCTCCTCATTTGCATGATGCAACCTGATTTCATAACTCCTGTAGTCTGACCCCTCTGCAGACACACTGTACTTGTTAGAAACAAGTGATGAATTAAAAAAAAATCTATCTGTAGAAATTATGGCCAAAGGTGCAAATATAAGACCCAAGTTGTAATACACCAGAATTATCCTTTAAAGTCAGATATATTTTAATGCATTATTATATTTATATTAAATTTATACCTCACACATGGTAATATTTGCTTCGGTTTCCACATCTGTCACCAGCCGTCTTAAACTCTACTACTTAATCGAGGAGAATAAAGTCCATCAGCCTCCCTGCATGTGCCCGCATAATGTACTTTTAGTTAGAACATTTCCAAATGTATCAAATATAGATTTTAATAACAGTGTTAAGGTCTCGTTTTTAAGAGCTGCCTTTTTCTTCCAGCCAGCCCTGCCTTTTTTTTTTTTTTGGTGGGCCTGGCGTTATTCAGCACAGGTTGAGTGAAATGTTTTAAAAAGTGGCTGCCAAATTGAAATCAATACACCGTGGCCAGATAATTATCTAAATTACTGTAATTATACACCACCAGGCCAATTATCTCCAAGTTCTGCAGTGGCTTTAAAGAGCACTTTCTTGAAATAAATCGGCTTAAATTATATCTGACACAGTTAATACTCCTTTTTATCTGATTACAGTCTGTTTTACAGTTAATTATAATATCACCAGGTCTGTAAGTGTCAGTTTAGGTTTGTTCTGCATTAACACAACACTGAATCTGTGCACATTTGTTTGCATTACTGTCCTAGTGATTCACACATTATTAGGGCTGCCCCCGACTGGGAATGTTCCTAGTGGACCAACAGTCCTCATCAGGGTCCATCAGTGGACTAGTGTCCCTCATGTCTGTGATATGAATGTAATGATGAAATGATATATTTTGGTGGTTTGAGTTGAAGGTGTGAGAAAGAATAGTCTCAGTAACATTGTTAACACTGTGCTACATTACAGAGAAATACAAACCGTACTAATGAACCTTCATTAATATAGGCCTATATTTTATCTCCAAGTGCACGTCACACACTGAGCGAGCCGCCTGTTAATGACGCTGTGGGCTAATGGGCATGTAGCTACTTCCATGTTTCACATGATACGTCATGTTTGTAGTGGACCAATGAAGATGAGTTTACATATCACCTTGGGTTGGTCCTTCACCTTCTCAAAATGATCCCACACTTTGGATTTCCTGCCCCACATGTTATTAACTAGCCTGTGGAATAACCACAGGTACCAGCCCTGGAGATTAGGGGCCGTACACATGCTGCGCTGGGTGCTACTCTTGTGCCTTTTTTCTGTGCCAGCTTTTAAGAGCGCGGCAGCAGGTTGCGTCTGAAGTTGTTAAACAACCTTAACAAGCTTTTTATCATAGCCTGTTTACCTGAGTACCTGAGTGCAGAGCTGACCTTCTTCCAGGAGCTGTTTATAAGTGTGTAGGCCTGTCGTCCATGGGACAGATGTAAAGCTCTGGGTAGCCCTGCACTAACATGATCAACTTTTCCCTGTTTATCAGACTGAAAATTTACAGAAGAAGGAAAAGATATCTGTCAGCTGTGATAAGTTTGTAACCTGACTCCTGTCTGACTGCTGAGC
This sequence comes from Cephalopholis sonnerati, assembly GCA_019142605.1. Taxonomy (NCBI): domain Eukaryota; kingdom Metazoa; phylum Chordata; class Actinopteri; order Perciformes; family Serranidae; genus Cephalopholis; species Cephalopholis sonnerati. The sequence goes on from JAGQAX010000020.1 coordinate 36,907,416, forward strand.
GTGGACACTTCCTGTGTCTGTCCTTCAAATTAAACTCCCACATGGTGCAGTCATGTAGGTTTAGATTTATTCTGACAAGGCGCAGCTCCTGATAGAGTTTCACTTTTTCTTTTTTTTCCTGCGACTTAACGACCAATGAAATCTTGCCGACTAATGACCTTCCCAGTCGACTTTTAGGGGGCATCCCTTCAAATTATATATGTGAGGACTGCATGCTATACTGAGAAAAGTTTGACCGTATCTCCTCCAAGAAGTTTATTTACTTTCACTTCCTCCTTTTGTTGTTTTTCTGTGCTGTTTAGTATTGAATCCGTGTCTGTTTTCAGGAATCCAAGCCATTATCTGTGTGACCTTTAAATGCTGAATTCCAGACTGAGTAGGCGGACATAAATGATGCACTACATAAGTATACATCAGCCGTCTAATCGATGCTCACTCAGAATGCTGCACACGGTGTTTGGTCGGAGGCTCTGGTTGTAAAACTGTTGAGGGATTTCCCTCACTTTAATGTGATATTAGATATTCATGAGAAACAGATGCATCTAATGCCACATTAAAACCGGAAACTATAGGGAACAGAAATTATTGCTTTTCCGGGGGATTCCCAAAAGGATATGATCACTGCCTGACAGGAAGCTCAATATATTAGATGCGCAGTCTTCTTGTATGTTAAAAGATGCCATGTGTAGTCCATATCTGCCTAGGTGAGTTGTTTTTCCAAACGAGCATTGATACCTCTCACAACACACACCCTCTGCTGCCTAACACAGGAGTGATAGATTATATTGGCTGCTCGATCCATCGTCCGTTCCTGTAATTTGTCCACATTTTTCTCCTCTGTTGACAATAATGTGGATGGATGTTTAATATTTAATATGCAGGAGGGGGGGTAATGTAGCCGCTGGCCCCCAGAGCCGAACCTCTTTCCTCTTTCCTGCGCTGCTGCTGACTTGGCAGGATGTCCTCAGCCACTTAGCCACTCAATTACCACTAAACAGCTATCGAGGCCCATTTCTTTCAAAGGATACACACAAACACAGCAGTCAAGATCACATATGTACATGCTACTCATTTAAAAATTGAGCAGATGGGAAGATGGAAACACGTTGGTGCACTTTAACCAGTTTGTCTAATGCAGCCTCGCTCAGCTCGACACTGAGTGTTGGCTTCGAAGCAGCAGATTTCCAAATTCCTCTGCAATATATTTTTCTTTATGGAAACACCTTTGCTGATCAGCAGTTACTGCTCAAATGTTTCTCGACCCCGCAACCTTTCCTTGGCAAAACAGTTGCAGGAGAGTCATTTTGGTTCCTCGAGTAAATGTCCCATTTTATTTTCTGCACAGACAACGTCAGGTGCAACACACACCAGCTGTGTTGTGTCATGATATTTGATCCCTGTACCACACACCAGACATGTCATACAGACTGCTGCTTCTCTGATGAGGTGATGTGCATTGATGCTGGGAAGTAGGGCGACGGCGTATCCTGACAAGTTGTCAAGCCGCTGTTGCTTGCCCTGAGACGCTACCAGTGGTGGAGGACGTATCCAGATCCTTAAAGGAGTATTTCACTGCTGGAGGGAGGATCTTCTCACAAAATTGGGATGTCTAATACGGCTAGGCGATATAACGACTACATACTATATATACACATATATATGTTCAAACAAAATCTTAATTTAGACAACATAATTTATATTGTTATAGGGTCAAGTTGCGTTACATAACACATACCAGTGTGCATCTCTCCTCTCTCTCTCTCGCCACACAGCTCCGCCCCACTCATTCACTCACAAGTTCTCCAGTAACACTAAAAGAGACACAGAGCTATATATTATATTGTATTGCAACTTTTTTCATCAGATTCCACACCAGTCAAGCTGGGAATCCTCTGCATCCCACTTCCACTGAGAGCAGCCATGTTGTCCATCCTTCGTCCTGACAGTCCTGGACCAACTGTTCTAGTGAACCCACAGGTCTGGTGTGTGGATCCACTTCACTTTCACTGGGAATTCTGAGGACAATGGTGAATGAGATTGCTGGGTGAAACCACACTGAGCCAAAGAACGAGCCGCCACACAGCTACAGACTCTCCGTAGTAGTTAAACCAGTAGCACAATAACATACATGACCCCCGAGCCGAAGTATGAGCCGCTGCGCTGCGACAGACTCTTTAGCAGCCAGCAGCACACACATTCATAGCACACACACCCCAAATCATGGAGCAAGAGCTGCTGCTATAACCTCTCATTCAGCAGCTAACGTTAGCTCACAGCACACACCCACAGCACTGAGCAGTAACTGCTGTGGGCTGGTAGCTCATTCAGCCAGCAAGACTTAAAGGTAAATTAATGATGGCTGTTTAACTCGTGTTTATATGACTGTGCGTCAGATATGTTCATTTGTGTACTTAGTAGACTGAAAGAGATGAGAGAGCTCATGGGACGTAGCAAACTCGCTGTTCACACACAGTGAGCGGAAGAACGGACACTGATACTATGTGCTGTAATGGTAGTGGTAACATAGCATTTATGAAGTAGAAAAAGGGTTATGTTAAAGACGGCTCCAGTGCGTCGCTGAGCAGGCTTTTAGGCCCACCGAAAAATCCTGGACACAGAAATTGTGAAAAACTGTTTGACGAAATAAATCACTGATTTTGCTTTACTCAAACTTGATTTTAGCCAGACCGTAATTCCTGCTTTGTATATCAAAACAAAAGCCCAAATTATGTCAGTTTTCATATGTTTAGATTTTTTTTCTCTGGCAGTTCTGTTTCTTTTGCTGTGTCAAAAATGCACTGAACCGTGACACTGCTGTATCATATCGAACTGAAATATAAATTTTGTGAACCCCCAGATTGTGAACATTGCGATACAAAGCTGGTTGAAAAACAGAAAGTATTCCTTTAAATAAAAGCACTATTATTGCACTGTAAAAGAACTCTACTACAAGTAAAAGTTCTACGTTGAAAATGTTTAGTAATAGTATGTAAATATTATCAGGAAAATGTACTTTAAGTATTAAAAGTAGACTGTGTATATATCATTATATCATTATTTTCTATGCATGAATGAAAAAACGGGTTTTTTTGTTGTAGTTTGTTGACATGGAGCTTATTTTGAACTGTTTTATGTAAAACTGCTATTGATGATTGTTTTTTTTTATTATGGATTAATTCTGCTGATTTTACCTCAATTAATTAATTGATGGTAAAATTCAGAAAATATTGAGAATAATTTATTTTGTAAGCAAAAATCTAATCTCAATTTCTAAAGTGACTAAAACTGTTAAAAGAATGCAGTGAAGTGAAAAGTACAATATTTCCCTCTGAGATGTAGCACAGTAGAAGTAGAACGTGGTATTAGGAAATACTAGTACAAGTACAATAAATTTGTACTTAAGGACAGTACTTGAGTAAATGTACTTAGTTACATCCTGCCACTGTTTCTATTCCATAGTAATGGTGGCTGAGGCTTGAGACTTTTATTTTTTTCAAACACTCCTCTTGTCTTTCTGCTCTGCTTCTCTGTGATCCATCCTCTCAGCCTTTGCACACACACGCGCAGAATACCTGTAGACATAAGCTGACCTGGACATCTGACGAGGGTCACTGTGTGATATTAGGTAATAAAAAAAAATCAAGGCTTCTGTGTGGAGCTGCAGATCAGCGAGGCTTTGATTTTCTCACGTTGCCCTTTCTGGATTCATCCGTAGAGCCTGTAGTGCCAACAAAACCAATAAAAGGCAGCTGGAAATATCAGTGTGGGCTTTGGAAAGAAGAGATATTGAAGACAGAGGGTGAAAAGAATAACACCGGCTTTAATGAATTGTCAGATTCTCCCTGCTGCAGCGGCAGTGTTAAAGCTTAGGAGTAAAATGTCTTTGATTTTGGACCAGCTGGCATTTTCTATCGCTGTGTCTGTTTTGGGGTTTGCTGGTATTTGGCATGTGAGGGGCTTTATTTTAGGGGACTAGCTGTGAGCATGCATACAAATGTCCATTTTCTTAACAGCACGCAGAAAAATACATGCACAGGCTTGCCTTTCATTTGTGAGGACAGACTGTCACACACACACATGCAGACACGCCAAAATCTGTCTTGGAAGCAGCTGCAAAAATTAGGGGAATACTAAGTGAGGTTCTAAACAGTCTGGTGTTATCAGGCACTGATTTATCGATGCATATCAATTCTGAATATTTGAAATGGTTTCAATACTACTTTTTCGATACTCTGGTGCCAGTTGCCCTTTGTTGCTCTATTATTGTTTACACTGCGATCATTTTGCCGTTCTCTGTTACTAACCATGAAAAGAAAAGTCATGGTTCTCATGTTGTAGCCTTGTTGTATTTATATTTTAATCAAAACTTTACACTGTATGTCCTCAATGATCATTTTCCCTGTTGAATTAAAGATGGGATTGAATATCGAAGACCTGTGTCAAAATTAGAATTCCTGTATCGTGACAACACTGTTAAATAAAAATGTTATTATGGTTAACCAAAACCATTGCCAGAGAAAAAAACATTTATGCAAACCATGGATACATTACATTTGTTAATGATTATGTTGCGGCTGCATTGAACTTCAAGCAGTGCTGTGTTTAATGTGTGGTTGGGATTAGGCACAGAAACCATAGTTATGGTAACAAAAACAGCTTTCTGGCTTAAAATACCAGTCTCATGGTGCACATTTATGGTGCACAATCCTGGCAATAAAACAAAGTGATGTCTCTGTAAAAACAATCCTCTTTTTATGGCACTATTCCTTGTAAAAAAAAACCAAAAAAAAAAAACAGTGATTGGTTCCTAGAAAACATCCATGTATTGTGGCTAAAGAGCGGCTGGAAACACAGCAATGATTCACTAAAATACAACCAGTTTTTGTTGTTTGGTGTTCTAGAACAGTGGTCTCCAGCTCGGCTTGAGTCTCACCAAGGTGTCACAACATCTGTCTCCCCCTCTTCATGACAAATTCAGCTCATATCCCACATCACTTTAGAAACATGAATATAATATTAGCAGACATTTTTATGCATTATTTGGATAATTCAAATTATAGCGTATATGTAGCGCCGATAATGTGAAGTCAGACTGCTTGACTTAACAGGGGCAGCATTTACACACTGACACAGTGGATAGCGGTACATGTGCCTTTAAACTTGGTTTGTGAGCCAGTAAACACGGAGAACAACAACTGCAGCACACTGTTTACAGGGTAAAACATGTCGCGGTGTGGACGTCGTTGAGTGTTAGCATGAGCTAATTAGCAGCAGCGGCTTACATCCAACACCAAAAGGCTGGACTCTGTATTATTGATTACTAACATGATGCTAGTTAGCGATTATTTGTATCGTTACCTCTCTGACTGCGTGAGTGTGTGAGACACAGCTGCTTGTTTAATGTGTGAGGGGAATAAATAGCTCATCGCTATTCTACTTGGTAGCTGTAGGCTAGTCTGTCGTTGAGTGAGACAGCGCTTGAGTGTGTTTATAAAAATGCTGCGTGATGATAGAAACATGTGATCCAGCAGATATAACATGGACCTGCTGATGTTCACGAGTCAGCTGTCAGTGTTTGTCTCTGTAAGTAGAGCGTCCACTCTGCACTTTACTGATATACCAGAGAACTACACAGTAACACTGGGCTTCATCATCATCTCCTTCTGTCTCACCATTAACCTCACATGTATTACTGATTAAAGTCATTTTACTTTCACATCCTTGTATTTATTATGTTCATGTGTGGTGTAGGGTTATATGGAGGCAGGGCTGGTGAGGGTAGGCCATTTGAAAATACCCCAGAACTCTCCCGCTTTTTCACAGCCTAATGTTGGCCGGTATGAGGAGTCACAATTGTCATTTGTTTTTGTTGTGGTAGCAGTTATTGATGCCGCTTTGATTTGGTTCGGCCATAGCTATGGAATATTAAATCAGCCATGTTTTCTCACTACATCTCAGCCTTTACCCTCAGGTGTAAATAAACTACAGGTTATACGCTTCTTTTTAAAATACAAAATGTGAAATTGTCAGTTATCTGTCATGGTTAGTGCATCCCTAATGATGTGTAAAAAAAAAAAAAACACTTGTCATTGATGCAGTAACGTACAGGTGTACTCCAGAGTGTGTCAGTGTGACATCACCGCTGAACGTGGTAACAGGTGTAACAAAACAAACTACTGACCACACTAACTACACCCATCATTGAGGCTGGGTGTGGTCAGAGGTGCGACTTGAACCTTTCAACCAGAGGTGGCAGTGACGTTCTGTTTTCCAGCCTGGTTTTGAGTTCGTCCTTCAACCTCTCTGTTTTATTGAGGGAGAGAAAGAGAGACAGGGATGAGACAACCTTGGTCTGTCTTTACATGGCTAATAGTCCAGACAATAAAAAAAAAAATCAGTTTCAATAGGAAATGATATTGCAGCATACTAGAAGATGTGTATACAGTTAGCTCCTCTTACAGGAACTCAGTGTTCAGCACCACAACACACGACCAAAGAGCAGCGATACAACAGCCTGTCATTTTTCATTTAGTCTCTCCCCTCAGCAGCCTCCTGCCTCACTATGTATTTCCCTGACTTTTGACAGTTCACAGCAGGTCCAGTCTAATGTGATACGATTCAGACAGCCACTTAAATAATTTAGTAGACGCACACTGTTTTTTCATAACTCCAGGTGGTCACTGATCTTTTTGTTGAGCTGACAGTACAAGCTAACAAAGTAATATTTCCTAACATTTACTGCACAGCTGTCCTCCTGCAGGAATACTGCGCAGCTGTAGTATGCAGTGCCTTCATCTTGAGCAATATTTCAATATTTCACTTTAAGCAGCAGAAAATAACTCACTTTGTACTCCATTGTTTTCCACACAACACAAATCTTTAAAGCTGTAGTGTGCTCTTTTTCTCTCCCCCCTCTGGCAGTGACAGTAATTGCACAAACACTGTCAACACATGGTTACTGTATGACGTATGCCCGCAGCTGAGCTCGGTACATCCTCCCCTGACCTCAGGAGCGCTCTCTTTAAGTCCTTTTTTTACTTTAATCCTTCCTCTGATTGCTGAGTTTTTATTTCATCTGGAGCTTCCAGTTCAGAAACTTTCCTGGACACGTGTAGGATTTTCCGGCATACTTCTAGCTGCTACTGCTTCCCGTGGGTCTCTCCCCCCGTTCTGGGCCCCTGTTAGCTCCAGCCGGTTGATGTACCAGCTCAGGAAAGTCACCACAGACACCACAACTCTGGAATAGAGAATGTGAAGATACATCAGGCAGTGTTGGACGGGGCACCATCTTGTGAGATACCTGCTGCAGTATCTTTTTTAACAAAGTTTAAGCTCCCTGTTGGAGAACAAGATGTCAGTGTCTGTGTGTGTGAGTGGGGGGAGTGCATCAGGGTCCGTAATCCAACGTTGGGCTGCCAAATCGTATGGACCTTTGTTGTTGATCATAATTGATGTGTTGACTTGGCGTCATGGTGAGTTTCCTTTTGTCAGTATGGCGGCTTGCAGAGAAGCACTCCAATACAAAAACAACACAAGTATGGATTTATGACCAGAAGCCCTACACTGGAGAGGATTTGCTTGACTGGGGGAGGATATGATCTTCGATTGTCACTGCCTCAAAAACTCAGATTCACTTCAACTTTATTCATAGGACCTACCTCACTCCAAGAAAGGCTTATCTCATGAAACAGTCATCATCCCCAAACTGCACCATGTGCAGAAAAGGACTCACGGTTTCCTACATGCACATGTATTGGGAATGCAAGCAGGTGAAGATGTTTTGGGGGAAGGTCTGTGCCACTCTGTCTGTTCTGGGTTTAACTGTGCTCCATGCTCTCCCACCTTGCTGCTCTTGAACGACACCATCTCATCAAAACTGACAAAACTTAATGGGCATTACTGCTGCCAAAAAGATGCTGGCTTTACCTTGGAAATATCTACACACAGTCACAAACACCTGCATGGCAAGAAATGGCAGACAGAATTAAGAAAGTGTAGTTGTAGTTTGTTAGCCATGTACGTACATATTGTGTCATTCATTCAGTCATTTTCATCCGCTTATCTCAGGCCGGGTCTTGAGGGCAGCAGGTCGAGCAAAGCACCCCAGACGTCCCTCTCCCCAGCAACACTCTCCAGCTCCTCCTGGAGGACCCCGAGGTGTTCCCAGACCAGATACGATACACAATCCCTCCAGTGTGTTCTGGGTCTGCCCCGGGGCCTCCTACCAGCTGGACCAGGAGGATCCTGATCAGATGTTGAACCACCTCAACATGAAGGAGCAGCGGCTCTACTCAGAGCTCCCTCCAGATGTCTGACTCCTCCCCCTATCTCTAAGGCTGAGCCCAGACACCCTACAGAGGAAACTCATTTCAGACGCTTGTATCTGTGACCTCATTCTTTCAGTCACTACTCAGAGCTCATGACCATAGCTGAGGGTTGGGACACAGATGGACCAGTTAGTCGAAAGATTCCCCTTCTGGCTCAGCTCCCTCTTCGTCACAGTGGTCCGGCGCAGCGCCTGCATCACTGCAGAAGCCGCACCATCACACGCTCCATTCTACCCTCGCTCATGAACAAGACCCCGAGATACTTTAACTCCCTTGCTTGAGGCAGTAACTCTCTCCCAACCCAGAGGGGACAGCAATCCACCAATTTCTGGCAGAGAACCATGGCCTCAGATTTGGAGGTGCCGACTCTCATCCAGACGGTTTCACACTTGGCTGCAAACCGTCCCAGTGCATGCTGTGTTATCGTTTGATATTTCTGGAGTAAAACATCACAAAAAATGATTAATTTGTCGGAATAGTGTTGTGGGACCATCATAGCAGGCACAGGAAACACAGCACCATCCTCACAAGAAGGTGCCCCCGTCCAAAAAATTTAACAAGGTGTGATGTCAACTTCACATTCTCTATGTTCTAAAATGCAGAGTACTTTCCCTGGCGGCGATAGGCTTAATCAGGATTGTGTGAACTTGTTCGGTAAAAGCTTGGATGTAACGGACGCTCATTTATATGTATAAATCCCCCAGCATTAACACACCAACATCAGGTGTTATTTCACTGCACTTCATGCAAATCCGATAAACTGCTGCAGGGCACATTCACGTGTGTAGTGATAGTAAGAACCCAGCTAAATAGAAAAAAGCGTCGATGCAAAGTTGTGTGTCTCTGATGGTGATCTAATCTGCAGTAAACATCTATCTCAGTGTTTTCTTATTCCTTAACTCCACAGCCTCGTCTGCTCCTTTGTGTTTGACCTTCTGGCTCCCTCTGTTTCCTCCTCTCTTTTGCTTCAAGATGATTTACACTTGGACATTAGTCAGCCACGGGGATGCTCTCCGTCCCTCCTCTAATCACTTACTGGACCTGCTCCAGAGCAACGGGCCTGCACGCTGCCAGCCTTTTTAAAATGTCTGCATTGCAGAAGAGAGGGAGAGCTGGAGAAACAGAGGAATGGAGATATGTGGGGGAGGTAAATTTACAGTATGTGTGATCGGAAAATGGCTTCTTTTTTTCCTTTTGGCAGACTGACATTTCATTGGTGTGATTGGAGAGGGAAGCAGGAGCCAGGGTTAGGGAAGATGCCAACAATGGGAGCTTGAGACAGTGTGATGGAGGCCCAGGCTGTGCCAACAATCTGCAGCAGTGCCGCTAGAGAGACACATCAGCAGCATATGCAGTTTATAGTGTATACAGTATATTCTCTGTAACAGAAACACAGTGGAAAGAATCTTATCTGAGGGTCACAGTCGGGCCATGTGATGTATACAAAAGAAATTTGTCAAACGTCAAACGAGTTTTTCCAGTGTTAGCAATCACATAAATATCTCTGGTTCTGTTAGACCACTGTGGTCAGTGTTACACATTACAGATTAATGAGCAGGACTACAACGGCGTATTAGGGTCAGCGTAGGTGAGAAGAGAAAAAACAAAACTGGGGGGGGGCATTCAGAGAAAAACACAGAATTTCTGATAAAATCACAAATTTACAAAAAATAATCTTGAGTATTCTTTGAATCATAAATATTCGTAAATTTGTGAGACAAAACTGAGGTTAACTGTCAGGAAGTCAGGTGACCAGTATAAAGAGCGACTAAGTCAACATGGGCTGTAAGGTTGTAATGGATGAATATGTCTGTATCCCATGTGAGTCAACAATGGCTTATTATTTTCAGTCTCAGTTGACTGATTAGTTCAAATTTTTAGTGTGCATAAGCTGCTGAATGCACACTGAGTACGTAAATTTAGTCTTACCATTGTATTTTGATGTTGTCAGGACGCCCAGGGCATCGAGCTCATTCCAGATTGTGGATTTCATTTAATTTCAGAACTATTTGTGAAGGTAACAGGACATTTTGACTGGACAGTAAAACAATGGTAATTCAATGTTTGAGTGTCTGCTGGGATGCCCTGTTCACCAGCGGCATCTGTGGTGCAATGAAAATGATCCAACGTGAAGCAGTGTGATTTCTTGAGGAAAAAAAACCCCACAATTTTCTTTTTTTTTTGGTTATATTTTTTTTTACTTCAATCTGTAAGGATTTCTGTTTTTTTTTTTTCTTGCAATTTTCTGACTTTATAATCTCAGAGAACTTCCATTTATTCTGGTAAATTCATGACTTTTATCTTGGAAATCCAAGTTTTTGCTTGAGATATATATATTTTTTATTTATTTATTTATTTTTTACTTTTAAATGCCCTCATACACCGTCATAGCAGACTTGCTTTATTCAAGGGATGCCAGTTTCAGTTAATTTGCTTTCATAGCAGGGCACCCATTATCTAATAACTAACATGTTTATTTTATTAAAAAAAAACACAAAATGTAATACTAGAATAAAGAGGCCTTTGCATTTAGTCCATCACTCTGCTTTTATCACTGCTTTCCATTTAAAGGTGATAAAATTTAAATTTTTAAATTTTTTGTGTTGTAAATGTCTTGCCTTTTTTCTCTGTTGCCTTCGCTGACATGTGGCTACCTTTGCTGACATGCTAAAACACAGTGCCCACTGCTCTCCACTGGTTAGCTAACGTTAGCCTTGGCCACTCTGCACTGTGCACCGTCTGGGTCGGAGCTAGCTAGTGGCGCTGCTCATGTGGCAGTTACTGCTGGTAAAGCTGTCCCTGTCACCAGGACAGCAATGCTGCCTAACCGTTGTAGCTGTCCTCTGGTCTCCCCCAGGTAGCCCTGGTGCTTCATTTTGAGCTGCAAAGCCCTATTAGCATTGTTAACTATGTTATCGCTATTAGCACTGTTAGCAGTATCACTATGGCTAGTGGTGCTAACACTGAGATTTTTCAGGCGTGACATTTGCTGGATTAGATGAAAACAGACATTCACATTTAGTTATACTGTATCTGATTTATGTAAAAACTGTGATATACAATCCTCAACACACACTCCTTAAAGGAGATTTTATCAATATTTACCACCTCTACTGAAATTTATCATACAAGAAAAATTTGATTATTTTTTCGTCTGAGGAGCTAATTTCCAAAAATACTACACTTCCTGTTTCAAATATGCAAATTAAATCTGAAACCAGTATTACAAAAGATGTTAAATGGGACTTGTTTTATTTTGGTGGGAAAAAGTTTTCAGATTGAGGAAAGGTGAGAGGTAGCAGGGCGTGAAGAGAGGGGAAGTAAGTGAACTGCAGGTTTTGGCTTGGAAGAAGAAAGTGAAACGGTTGAGTGAGCAGAGGGGGGGTTAGATGAGCACAACAGCGTCTGACTGTGTCACACTGTGCACCGGCATGACCTGTTAACACACTGGGCCCTTTATCTGCTCTGAGTCGCTGACCCTTTATTTCTCGGGGTAGCGCGCACCAAGGGCAGTCCTCAGAGGACAACTCAATGTCACCAAATCTGAAAGTGTCAGTGAGGACTGTGTACTGTACTGACGACACTTCCCTTAGCTTCTGAGCACATCACAGACAGGCAACTGGGATTTATTCAGTGCAGCGTCTAGTTTACTCCCTGTGGTTTCTTTAATAACCAATGTGCCGAGTAAGAATCGTGTCAGCCGAATGAGAAGCCGATACGCTGTCCTCTTCTGTGTACAGCCATAAAAATAAGTCAGCGTATCATCCCAGTGAGTATTGGATGCCTTTGTGGTGTAGAGTTCTTGCATTTGGCATTCTCCCTACTGTATGTTTATTTATACCCATAGTGTTCATTACATGGTATATTTGATGATAATAAATGAAATCTCAGTTGGAATCGCTGAGAGCTAAACAAGGGAACACTTCCCAACAACAAAGACATTTGCTTTGGCAACAGCACACATGAGAAATTAGAGCTCGCATTCTTCCTGCTCGCATACCTCTACAGCTTTTCCTCCTCTGCTTTCAGTGTCTTGTTTTCTCAGGCTTGTGTGGAATAAGAGACATCTGGGGAGAAATGGGCACACGGCACACACCTAGAGATGAAGCGGCAAAGGCTTTGCTGCTTTTGGCTTCGGGTCGTAGATGAGGTTTATGACAGCTGTGCTTCCAGGCATGCGACATGATAAGAAATCTTATGATTCGGCGCTACGTGAACAGCAGACGAATTCAGGATAAGGAAGAGGGGATGAGTGGGTTAAGTTTGTTTGGATGGCCCTGGATGTGTTGTGGATTTGAAGTGGGATCACAGCCTTTGTTGCATCACGTCTCCTGACTTTACTTTTTCCTCCGTAAGGATCTTGTAAGGCATTTCACTTTTAGTTAACATGGACAGGAAGCATGTAGGAAGAAAGGGCAATGACGTGATAAAAGTCTGCTAGATTCCAGCTGGGGACAATGGGCCTTATTCACCACTGTCTTAAATTTAGCCTTGAGAGGGGTCCTGAGAAAAGTAAGGTTCACGCTGTGTTCTTAAACTGCAGAATTGTTCGCACCTGTGTTCTTATGATGAATCCCATTGTCCTCGTAAAGTGAAAGCACGTGCCGGTTGAAATGGATTAGCATAGGTAAATGCTAATCCACCACTCCGCATGAGACGGCAGGGCTGTGTGCACGCAGAGACTGAAAAGAAAACCTGAGAGAATAAGGTCAAGAGGCCCAAACAAAAGTGTAGAGAGGGAAGAGCACTGGACTTCAAACATAAAAACACTTCAGTAGCTCTGAAGTGGAGGCACTTCTGTAGGAAGTCAACACCAAATGAGCTGTCATATTGTCAGCCGTTGATTAATAAAAACAACAACAGATGAATGGACTGCTGCTGTATTAGTCGTGTAGTGAATGCTGTGTCCGTAGAAGGGTACACAAATGATGGAAGTCAAAAAACAACAGTTCAATGTCAAATCTGAGGCCAAAAAATGTTTCCAAACACAGAATAGAGACGCTGACCACTGGAAGGAAAAAGGCCTGCCCTCGTCACTCAGCAAATAGAGCGATGTGGTGCTGCAAGGAGCCTTCGCTTATCACGGCATCAGCAGTTAATACGCAACTGTGCGGGTAGACCTTGAGTAGGGATGGGGCATATGGCCCTAAAATAATATCACAATATTTCAGGGTGTTTTTGCGATAACCATATTCTTGATGAAATGACAAATAAGTAAACAATATTTTATCATTAATTAAAGAAAATAGAATCACAACAAAATCAGTGATGTAGTTTCACAGTTTGCTTCAAATCTTCAGTAAAAACTAAATAAAAATGATCTCTCATGTCTTTAGTTTGTGAACAACAACAGTAACTCAGAGTGAGATTCAGATTCTGTTCCAATATTAATAGTTCAACTAAATCAAATCTACCACTAATGACACATGTAAACAAATGTCCCCTGGGATCTATATATATAAACCATCTCTAATCATCAGGCTGTAACCTGTGACAGGCTGTTATGATACAGTCACATATATGGAGTTTATTCACGTAGGTTTACATCACCAAAGGTTTATGACAGAATCAGAGAGGAGAGGGAGAGACACTGTGCTGCTGCCAGAGGAGCCGCTGAATGAGTTCCCTCTGAGCGCTAAGTCACTAAACACTCACATTCACACCTACGGACAATTTAGAGTCACCACTTAACCTGCATGTCTTTGGACTGTGGGAGGAAGTTGGAGCACCTGGAGAAAACCCACGCTGACACGGGGACCATGCAAACTCCTCACAGAAGGGCTCCCCCAGCCCAGGGTTGTAACCAGTAACCCTCTTGCTGTGAGGCGACAGTGCTAATTGCTGCATACCGTGCTGCCTTGTTAGTAATATTTTGGCTAAACTAAAAGTATTTGAAAGGGTAAAAAACATCCCTTTATGTCAGCTCAGTTAAAGTACGATACGTGCCACTGCTCAGGGAAAATACGTCAGTTTTTAGGAGGCGAAAATTCATCTGTGAATATCTTTGCATAGCTGTTGGAGCTGACAGCTTGGAGGATTAGTGGCTACTTATATAATTATAGGACCTCTGATCAACTTGGTGAGCACATTAACTAATTGCGTGATTTGCATCTTCATCGTTACCTGAGGATGATCGATGGTTGAAACAATGCCAGCTCAGATAAGATAAAAGAATTAAGAAAGCAGCATGTGCAGATGTTTCCTGTCTTTTGTCTATGTGCAGGCGCATGTAACCATTAGCGTAATTGCTTTACTGCCTTGTCGACTGTCAACACTGATAGATGCATTATACTTGGGGCTGAAGGAGGAATAATGCTTCCAGCTGCAGAAAACACTTTTCAATCACAGCCTCTCTGGTAAGCCATCTCTCCCAGGGCTCTTTTCTGTCCAACTAACGGGTCCTCAGCAATCACAACGCCAGCAGATCTTCCATTAACCTCAACACAAAGACTTGTTGAGGTCAGTAAGTGAGTGAGTGAGTGACAGCCATCATGTAACACAACAGCTTCATCAATTTGCTGAGGGCTCAGACCTTCTCTGAGAGATCCGGTGATTGTGTTGGAGTATTCTTGTTGTGTGCTTTCGGAGATCGAGATGTTTTCGCAGGATTCTTGTGCTTTCCTGTCGTCAGATTAATTAAGGTGGAAACACAGCAGCGGAGTAATAGTAAGGGCAGCTGTAGGTCAGTTTGTAGAGCAGGTCGGCCATTTATTGCAAGTTTGGGTAATCAGACCTCGTGTAGAAGAGTCCTTGAGAAAAAGAAACACTGAACCCCAAATAGCTTTAAATGCGTGTTGTAAAAAATATATGTCATTTTGGATAAAAGCTTCTGCCAAATGAATGTAATGGAGCAGCCATTGTTCCTTGGCTGAGCTCCAGCACTCTGACTATGATGAGGCTCCATAACGAGCAGAAATCAATACAGAGTGATCCTTGTTTTTACCTGGTACTGACACACTCCCTCAAAGTACAGAAAATGGTTTTCTAAATCACTGAAAATTTGTTTGTAACCTCTAATGTTGGTTTTTACTCCCGTGCCTCAGAATGGTTTTGGAGTCTGTCCAGTATTCTCTACTATCACTAGTACTCTTATCAAACAGTAGTATTCTCCTGTTGTTAATTTAATGTCTGCTCACGATGTCCCTTCTACACTGCTCTACACCTTTATTCTATACATAAAATATAAAGTATATTACAGATGAACATTTTCTATCTTTGTAAACATTTTGTGATTCCCAGGGAACCAGAGGAATCTGTGAGCTCATGTTTGTATTTGCTGTGGCAGATGCGTCTGGTCTCCTTTGCTTTAGACAGATTTACAGTGGCCTGAGACGTGCCGGGCCAATCACAACTGTTTATCTAATTTGGAGGCTGTTTAATATGAAGACCATAAAGAGGAGCGCTGCAGAGGCATTTTCAAAAACAAGATGGCTGCAGCTGACGTGGAACTTTGTTTTGGCAGCTGCCACAAGTGTCCCCAAATCAACCAGGACTAAAATCTGAACAATTACAAATTGAAATTCAGCTCTTAAATGTCTCAACTTCACAGTCAAGTTAAAGAGACAGTTCACCCCCAAATCAAAAATGCATATTTTTCCTCTTACCTGAAGTGATATAAATTAATCTAGATAGTTTTGGTGTGAGTCACAGAGTGTTGGAGATATCAGCTGTAGAGATGTCTGCCTTCTATATATAATGGAACTAGATGTCACTCAGCTTGTGGTGCTCAAAACTCAACATCAGTGTCTCTTTGCAGAAATAATGACCTGGTTACTCAAGATAATCCACAGACCTTGTTGTGAGCAGTTTCATACAGGAACACCCACCAACTGTATCACCGTGGAGAAGAAAGTGTACATCTACTGCTAGCTCACCTGGCACCACTGAGCTAGCTAACGTTACAGCTCAGGTGAGGAGGAAGCCATTAATTTTTACATCTTGTGCTGTCACAAGCACGAGCCTCTTATCCGTCAGTAGATTCCACTTCCTTGTGCACGGTGATAAGCTGCAGTTTATTTTGATTCAGGGTAAAATGTGTGATTGTGGTGCTACTGAGATGCTTCGGCCTACAGATCATATTCCAGATGTAAGGGAACATGCTTGTTTGGTACAGACTTCAGCAATTATCCCGTTGTCATCATTTTCTTTTTTTTTTCTGTGAAAATAAAATGCAAAAATTACTACTCCCACTGAAATCGCAACTCTTATCACAATCGCAATATCTGTCAAAATAATGGTAACAGAATTTTTTTTGCATATCGTGCCAGAAGGCAGACATCTCTACGGCCGATATCTCCTACACTCTGCAACGCACACCAAAACTATCTAGAATAATCAAAAGCACTACAGAAGGAAAGAATATACATTTTTTATTTTGTGCTAAACTGTCCCTGTAAAGCTTTTAAACGTGTTTGCTGTACTTTTGACAGGATTAGGCAAAAATTCATTCTACTGTTTTAATAAAAAAAAAAAAAAAAATTAAGATCTAACATTTATTCCACCTGTTGCTGCCCTGATGTGCTGTAATTGGCTGGTATTAGAAAAATCACTAAATTCATTAGTATTTTTTTCTCGCAAGAAACGTGTCTTTACTGATATCCTATAAAATGATTTTTCATGTTTCATAATCTCATAATGTTCGTAAAGTGGTCTAAAACACTTTATAGTTGTCCATAAACAACTAATAATATATATATATTTTTTTATGATATAACTTTATTTTCATAACATTTGGACTTTTTGTTCAACATATCACCTCCTTGAATATTCTCCTTCCCCATCAGTGGCCCTCACCCTCCTCTGTACCACTGGGTTCAGCCAACATATTAATGACAAGTGCAAGCTGAGCCGTGGCTGTAACCAGAACTTGTAACTCGTCATCCTCAGAAATCTTCAACAACTTTGCATAATAAGATTTTTTTAAAACCTGTCATAAAGACAAACTTCTTAAGGATTCCCCGCCGTAGTGAGCCCATTGGCCTGCAGTGCATAAACATGAGCACCAGGGCGGCTTAGGTTCAAAATGGGAGGATTTTTCTGACTCATTTCGCGGCCGCTGTGAACATGGAGGCAGGAAGTCTTTTTTGGAGGACGTGTACTCATTTTGTTCTCCTTTGCCATGAATATTGAGCAGGACTTATCAGCCTCCTCGCTGTGGTAAATCCTCTGCACCTGCAGCGCCAGTCTCCCAGAGACTCGCATGGAGCAACGCTTTGATCCTCTGCGCCGCCGCATCAGCGCAGCCAGCGACCTTGTTTTTAGTCGTGTTGGTGGGAATATGATGAGCGACTTACAGTTAGTGCATAGACTGTGTATGTGAGGAGGCATTCTGGTCTCTGTGTTTGTGCCATGAATATGTAAAGAGTAAACACTCAGCACAGAGCTGTAGGCTTTAACATGTATTATAGTGCCCCGGCTGTTTCTACAAACTTTATGTATGGTGTTTGGATGTGTGTGTGGTTATGGAGAAATCATTAGCAGGTGTGTTGTGATGTTTAAGGTCAAGGCAATCTTTCTCCGACTCTACTCCAGGGCTGTTACTAACAGTATTCTCATGTCAGTTTCCTACATCATATTCTCCCCTACAGAGGAGTCGAAGCACTGCTGGGTCTTTGTGGTGATCATATACAGGTGCTCTTTAGGTACTTCAGGTGCACTGTGCTTATTCCATCTGGTGAAGGGCTCACTGCATGGGTGGAATATGGCCTCAGTAAAAAATATGAAATACAACTCCCCCTTAAAAAAATAATCCAAGGCTCACTGTAGGGTTTGTGCAAAATTAGGATGCCATTTTGAATGATAAATGGTAAATGGACCTGCATTTGTATAGAGCCTTTTTAGTCATCCGACCACTCGAAACGCTTTTTACACTACGAGTCACATTCACCCATTCACACATGGTAACTGTGGCCACCATACAAGATGCCACCTGCTACTCAGTTTCTAATACACTCACACGCTGATGGAAGCATCATCAGGAGCAACTTGGGGTTCAGTGTCTTGCTCAAGGATACCTCGACATGCTGACTGGAGGAGCCGGGGATCGAACTGCTCTACCTCTGAGCCACAGCCAAAGGAGACTTGTGTTTGATATTTTGTAGTGAGGCATGATATAGATATTTTTGGCTGATACTAATTAAATGGCCGACACATTTTTGTATTTTAAAAAGAAGTTTATAACCTGGATTATACACACACCTGAGGGTGAGAAAGGCTAAGATGTAGTGAGCAAAGGTGGATGAACATATTAGAATATTGCATAACTCTGACCTGGCCAAGTGACATTGTTAACACACACACACACACACACACACACACACACACACACACACACACACACAAAAACAACAGTTCTGACTCTTCAAATGTTCATTTATTCATTTTTCTTGGCAAAGTACATCAGAAAACTTCACAAACATACTTTACAAACACTGTTGTGTCTGCGATTTCAAATGAAATGCTTTGACATATTCTGTCAAATCAGACATGTCAACGTGTTATACACAAGTACTGCAGTTTTGGGTCCACCTCCATATGTGCCTCTGTATTCACGTATGCCTAGAAAATATATGTATATTTGAAGTATAAAAAACAGCAACAAACAAAACAAGCAACTCCTTGATACACAAAAAAAGGGTTTGTGTTTCCTATACATTGATTTATTTGTGACAGCCTGCCACAACATCGACAATGATTTTCCTTTTTAATTTTTTCAATATTGAGAATGGGTGAACTGTGATTTTATTGCAGAGCTGCACGCAGGGTATTAATTCACTTAGCCCCTTGTTGATCCACGATCTCTCCCTCTGTGTTTGTCATGAGACAGCAGTGCACCCTGCAGTCCACCTGCAAATGATCATGGTGACAGGGCTAACTGTTCAGCATCACACGGCTAACGTTACCTAACAGTTATTAAAAGGCTCAGTGTTAGATGTTAGCCACTGCTGTTGTGTTAGCTCAGCTCACCAGGCAGATGTTGAACTGAAGGCCGGGACGGCAGCAGCTCTGGGGACAGTTCTTCAGTGCTTATGTTAAGTGTCCTTGAGTACCATGAAAAGCACTCTAAAAATAAAATATATTATTATTAGTATCTAATCAGTCCTCCCTTCTTCTTCTCTTTTTTTTTTTCGGTGGCGATGCTCTGCCAGTTAAGTCAATGAAAGCACTTTGGCTTTGTACTATCAGCTCTGTTTATCTGCTATAATTTTATTTTTGGATAATGAATAATTAGAGAAATTTCCCATTGTATATGATGTATATTGTGCATCCCTTGTTTTCTTTTACTGAGACTATACTCCATTCATGCAGTGAGCCTTTCACAAGATGGAGTAGGTGTAGAGTTTGTGGTGTGGTGACAGTATGACCATCAACAGATCATTTTTGCTGAGAACCACATGTGTCATGTGGTAAAAGTTGTTGACACGTCATTCCTCTAAATGAGCTGCAGCTGAGCCAAGATGCTCAGGCAGGCTGTGTAGCAGGCAGTGTGGCCTGTTTGCCAGCATGTTCTTTTGCGCACTGATAACAACAGAACAAAGATACTTCGTCTCTGTAAGAGGCTAACGTGCTAACAGTGCATCCCATGATGCATTCACTGTCCCCAGTTGTATTTCAGTGAATCATTGATGCATTTCATTGATAACGTGTTGAAAATGATGACATTGCTAACGTCACAGACTATGGCTTACCATAACTGTCCAATCAACTTGGCCAGCATTAACTTTTAGTGGCCCTTGGCCACTGGGCCAGTGCTTATGTCTAACCCAACGGTTATTTTTCCCTTAGAGGGAAGGACAGCCCAAGCAGGAAGTCCAGAAGGCTGTCACAACTGATTGATCGTCATCATCTAAATCATGTCAGAAAACTGTAAAGCAATGCCCACAGTCCAAAATCCAAATATGTTCAGTTTACAGTGATTTACAACAGAGGAAAGCAGCATATTCTGACATTTAAAGAGCTGGAAACAGAGAATGTTGCACATTTTAATTTAACAAATGATTAATTCAGTTGTTGGGCGTGTGGGCTGAGCTCCTTGGGAGAGTGCAGAGCCGGAGCAGAGGTGAACTTAGGTTGAATAATAAGATTCATGTGGGAACAACAAAGAAACAAGTGCTTTTAGACGAGTAAGGCTTCAGACAGCAAAGCGTTTTTTATAAGACGGATACATTTTGACAGTTGATGCTCATTGAACAAATGCATCAGTCAAAACTAAAGTCAAGAGAATATTTCAAAGCATATTCTGCTGAGGGGTTCACTTTATATGTGATGGAAGAGTTTTATTTCTTTCCTGTCTAAAAACTCAGCCTGGGCCAAGTTTAACCTTTAGTATTTACAGCTGTGCTTTGCATCAGCACTCGAGGGAGGGCTCCAATCTGTTGGTCCGTCAGTCGACCACTTTGGAACAGACTGAAATATATCTACGACTTTCTTTTCAGTTGACAAACATTCACAGTCCTCAGAGGATGGATCCTAACCACTTTGATCGACTGACTAGTCCCAGCTTCTCCTTTGTTATAGCAGGTTGACATTTTAATTTGTCCATACTATGGTTCAAAGTAACAGACCCATTCGTTCGTGGACTGCCTTTCTGAAACCTTAAGTTTCTGTCTCCGCCATTTCCATCTCGTTTTTTTTTTTTGTTTCGTTTGTTTGTTTTGAGCCAGAAGTAGCCATATTTGGACGAGAGGGTGGAGCTGTGGAGGAGCGAGGGTCGATCTGACTGAGAACCCGTAGAAACTGCTGTGGTTGTGACTTATCATTTACAAGATAGCTACATCCAAAAGCATACCCTGCTTTGTCGTCTATTTTACTCTAAATTGGACCAAAATGAACATCATGCTGTGATGAAGAAGACTTGAAACTAGAGACTGAGACCATTCACTTCTTAAAATGTTTATTTTGATGATATAAAGTGAGCAGTAGGGTCATTTTCTCATTAACTTCTTTTTGCAACCAGTGGAGGCGCCCCCTGCTGGTCATTAGAAAGTAAGCAGGTTTAAGGCACTTCAGCATTGACTTCATTTTTCAGTCCTGGTGATAACCTCTTGTTTATGATCAAATACCTACAGAATTATTCCCTTCATCCGCAGCTGTGCTTTTATACTGAAAGGGCTGATTTTCAAACAGCTTTGTATCATAACAGTGTGAGTAGTATGTGTAAATGAACCGGGGTCAACTTCCCTCCATCTCACCAGCACCCAGATCTCCCTGCACATCTCAAAGCTCAAATCCATTTGCTCTAAGGCTGCTGCTCGAACTACAGATCATACTTAAGATTTTTTATATGCCCACCACCACAAGCACAAAGAGTATAGAAGCAGATCAAGAGAGAGACCCGCTCATCTCTCTCTCTCTCTCAAACTTTAGTTACTGTGTTGCCTTTTCTCACCTAAAAACATATTTTAGTGCACTGTTCAGCTGTATTACAAGTTTGTGGACAGGAAGTGGGTGCCATGTTGTTTCCTGTATTGTTAAAATCGAGGCTGAAAAATCTGAGAGCCATATTGTTTCCTGCAGAAAAATGGCCAAGCCTGCATTAACCAAGGAGCGTTAATTGGTTGTTGTGGCACAGGGCAGTCTGGTAGTTGTAGGTTCTCTACCTCTTGAGCACAAGCAAATGCCACAGTGCTTTTCCTCTGGTCACGTAGCACCACTGCCAAAAGTATTTGTGTCTTTCCACAGCACAGTCAGCCCAGTTTTATAAAAGGACCGTCTTTCCGGCAGTTAAATGCTTCTTCAGTTCTAATTAGGAAATGTTAGCATGCTAATTTTTGATGGTGAACATAGTAAATGTTATATCTGCTAAATATTAACATGTTAGCATTGTCACTGTGAGGATGATAGCATGCTTACATGCTTAGCATTTAGCTCAAAGCACCACTGTACCTTAGTACAGCCTCGCAGAGCCGCTAGCTTGGCTGCAGACTCTCGTGTTGTTCATTTACACAACAAAAACACATAAATATGAAATGAATTATGCAAATAATGTTCTGTTTTTAATTATCTCAATATTAACTGTTACAAAAAATAAATAACTGCACAGTGCGGTGTCGTTTTTCTGCTTCCAAAGAGGGGCATGTCAGAAGAATTTGAGAACCACTACATCAATTATCAGAATTAAAAATTCTGTCTTGACTAATTGTTTAATCACTTGTGAGTTCCACCACATACAGCCTGTGCTCACACACCTTCTAATCAGCTCAGCTCCTAGTGGAGAACAATGCTGTGTGTGTTCCAGGGTGCATGTCTCCATGTGAGTATGTGCATTCCCTTGTGGGCACAGCGCAGCTACAGAGTGAAGTGATCTCCCTATAGCACACCACTACACCAGCCAACGCTCTTTGTCTCACTCACACACACACACACACACACACACACACACACGGTTGCACGGACCAAAAATATTCCGAATTGTCTTCACATCCATGCCAGCTCCCAGGCAGAATGGCTGGCATGTGTTTGAGGCACGTTTCTGCAGAACATACAGGCCTTGTATGTGCTGCCAGGAGCTGGGTTTGCATGTGGGATCCTGACGCATTGCAGAGGGAAACCAGTCTTGGACATGCCTCTGTGCTCGCACACACACTTATTGTATAGATACACACAAATTACGCGTACACACATACTCATGATTGTCTGTTATCATGCTCTCTCCCCACTTGTCAGTCACACACTCAGCCCATGTATTAGATGGCTCCCTGCTTGGCAGAAGAAGAAAGGTGATAGCAGAGGGAATCTGGAGGCTGTATGTTCTATCAAACAGCAACATTAGTATGCAGAGGAGCCCAGGAGCCAAAACACAGGCGATCAAGAAGCTTCTATGGCTGCTTGAAAAGAGATGAGGGGCACTTAAAGGTATGATGGGATACAACCCCACGAGTCCTTGGGGCTTGAAAGGCTATTTAGTTCATTTACAAGTAATATTTTAAACTTTTGAAGCACTGCAGTGCCGCCCACGTGCAGCTGGAACCACTGCAGACTCATATTAAGACATGTTTTTTTACTCAGTAGCCTTTTGCCATGCGGTTTTGCCACATCAAGTCAAGGCTGAGCAGCACGGCCATCACAGCACAGCAGTAAGTAAGCGGTACATTCACAGTGGCGTTGTGAATCACAGTGAAGAAGCAAACTGTTGACGCAGACAAACAATGGCTCCATTTTAATTCACTGCAGTTTTCACTGTTCTTCTCTGTCCTCCGACCCTCAGCGCTAAAACACGGTCTTCAGTGTTTGTCATCGTCTCTCGCTCTGTTTGCCATGATCTCTGTCACCATGGACACATAAGCACATTGTGCACATACAAACACTATGGACGCCCCGCTCACAGTACATAGCTCTTGGTTGCTTACAGAGTGTGTGATTGCAGCAGGCTGAAATGTGCAGCACAGGGCATCACACACAGCTCCACGCATCGGGTCATTTGTTCTTATGATTAAAAGCTCCAAAGAGGCTTTTGAATGGAAGCGTTGCAGAGCAACACGAATTTAAAAGACTCACTGGAAACATTTTCCACCATTGAAATACAGTTATTAAACACTAATATGGATCAAAAGCTGCGGATGTATTCCTTCCTGTACAAATGGTGTTTAAACAATTAGTCTACCATATGAATTAGTCCACTTACAGTGTTCATTTTGGGTCTTTTTATTCACATCACATACACACACATCTATTGCTCCTTACTTTTCTCTCCCATGATGCTTTGCCAGGCGGAGACCCGTCTGCTTCCAGCTGGCTACATGTTGAAATCATGATGGGAAAAAGAAAGTAATTTTGTCTCAATGAAAGATGTCTTCTCCTCAAAGCTAATGACAAATGCTAAAATCAAGCCAACTTGGTGCAGCAGTGAAACCTGGTGTTCCTCAGGCTGCCTTGTTGTGTATAGTCAAACATGAGACAATCATGGCTGCTGATGGAGACAGAAAATGAACGCACACGAGAAAAGCACCTCAGGTTGAAGCTGCCCTTGTTATGTGGATTGGTAATGTCCGGTCATGTAGGCTAATACCCCCCTGAGCAGGCCCTTGGTGAGGGAGAAAGCAGAAGCGGTGTTTGAAGCAGCTTTATGGCTTTTGTGCATTGAGTTTGTTTTTTTCGTCCGAAATTGTTGCACGTCTAAAAAGAAATCCGAAACGTCTGAAACTTTCATCCGTCATTAAAATGTTCAAAATGGCTTCAGATTTCTGTGTTTGTCACATCTGTCAGAGCCTCTCGAGACGTTTGACCAAGAGTCAGTGAAGAAAATGTGGCGCAGGACACAGCTGCAACAAGACTGAGGAACAGGGCGCACAGAATCATTTCAGTAACGCTTTACAGTAATAATATGACTTTTTTTAGTAATGAGTAATGTAACTATTTACCAATGAAATTTCAGTAATAACATTACAATTTAATTGCAACTCGTTACAAGGTTATTTTTGTTATCACATCACTACTGTCTTAAAATACAACATCACATCAGTTGGAAATGCTGACCTCAGTGGCTGGAAATGTTCCCATGACTTTGATTTTGTCGGGAGGAAAGATGACAACACTGCTGCTGCAGGTAGTCGGACTAAAACTCATTCTACTGCAGAAAACACGTCCTCAAACCTCCGGTCTGAAACACCTACTACGACCAACAACACAGCAACGTGAAGCTCCAGGAA
Organism: Cephalopholis sonnerati; assembly: GCA_019142605.1. Taxonomy (NCBI): domain Eukaryota; kingdom Metazoa; phylum Chordata; class Actinopteri; order Perciformes; family Serranidae; genus Cephalopholis; species Cephalopholis sonnerati. The sequence goes on from JAGQAX010000020.1 coordinate 36,932,389, forward strand.
ATAGACCCCACCAAAGGTGAGCCCTCCTTGGCCGCAGACGTCAGCTGCAGCTCTGCACTGGATAAACAACCAAACACTGGACTGTAATCGTGGACAGCTGCAGACACAAAGAAGTGATGAAGCTTGTCGTTGGATGTGTGGTGGGTGAACTCTGTGAGTGACTCTCCGTCTGTCGGGCAGAGAGAACTGAAGACCTCCTGGCAAAAAAGAAGCTATCTAGCCTGAGCTACATCCACCAGCGATCACCCTGACATTCACACAGAGACACACATCTGAATTTTGGGGAGATACACAATTATAAATTTTATGGGCTGTAAAGGTGATGTAATGAGTAGTGTAACAAATCACTGTTGGCAGGGAGTAACAAGTAAAGTAATATTATTACTTTTGAATAGAGTCATGAGGAATGAGTAATTTATTGCATTTTTATATTAAGGAGCCCAACACTGTTCATGACCCAGACAGCTGCTTTCAATAGGTCAGATAGTGATATTCAGGTAGATGATGATGAAGAGGAGGAGGATGTGGACCACACACAGAATGTGAAGGACAGCTCCGCCCCTTACAAGAACAATAAAATGCATTGAAATCAGTGTACAAGCTTTCTGTGGGTAACAATTTTTTTTTTGGATGACTGCCTGACAAAATTCAGTTCATCAATGTTATTCATAAAGCCCAATCACAGTTTGCCTCAGAGGCTTTACAGCATTCAACATCCTTCTGTCCTTGGTCCCTCACAGTGGAAAAAAAATGCATCTGAAAAAAACTGTCTCAGTGTGCGAAGGCCTTTACTGTGTTTTGAAACAGTCAATAAACTTCAGTGAATAGCGAAGCTTTCTGTTTCACATTATATTCATGTAATAAATAATACAAATATCAGTCAGATGGTGTTTGACATGATACATAAAAAGAGAAAAAGAAGTGCATATGCGCTCATGTCCCTCTCAACATGTAGAACTTGTGCATGTGTCTCTCCCACTAAAAACATGAAAGTAGTGAGAACTTTGGTTTCGACAAAAATAAAAAACATTTCCACTCAAAAAAGTGAACCAGAAAAGGCAAAATTTGATGCATTAAGTTTCACCAGAATGCCGAAAATGTAGTGTTTGACGCTCAAAATTTAACGGGAGGACGCCAGCCCCCAGTTTCATATGTCCCAGCAGTGTTGAAATGTACCAGCGCCTTTCTAAAATATGTTTCTGAAAACATTTGAGGGGGAAATGGGGAGTGCAGTAACAGAATATTGATTTAAATTTTATTGAAATCAGCACTGCTTAGTTTGACAGTTTAACAGCAGTTGACGATCAGTGATTGACATGGTTGACAGCTTGCCTCTGATTGGTTCTCGTTCACATGCAGTAAGACCATTAGAAATGCTACGAGGCAAAAGAGTGGGCGAAGAAGTATGATTTTCTTTCACAAATGATCTGTCCCATTTAGTGCTGTGTGGATATGGTGACAGTTTCATCAAATGTGACAGGAAGTTATTTTTTATAAAAGTTACCAACTGTAGCTTTAAATGTTTTTGGTATTTACACAGAGAACAGGATGTCTCTATAGTCCCAAAACACTCCTTGTAGGAGAATAAATCAAAAAGCACCTCCTGACTTTATTCTTCTTTAAATATATTTTCACATGAGCTGTCAGCTCAGCAGAGCAGGAATCATGTAGATGTCAGCAGAGTGACAATACATCAACTCAACTCGTCTGTCAGTCAGCGCACAGTCATTTATCAACTTTCAGGAAAAGACTTAATAACTGTTCTGTCTGCTCTGCACACCTGAGCGTGTGTGTCGTTTTGGCCCAAATTATTATTAAATTCACTGTTGTTCAGACGACCTTCTGCAGATCTCCTCAGCTTTTGTGTTTTGTGCCTGAAAGTTTTTCCTAACAAACTTCTCACCAACATCAATGCCTGAAAAAATATCAGGCTTTTTTTCTGAAGTGTTTACTGTACCTCCGTCGCCCAACAATGGCTTCAGACCTTCTCCCTGAAGGACGGCAACATGTTTACATGATGTGTGGAGGTATTATCAGGTGATTGGTTCTCTGAAGAATGATCCACTCTAAAGCAGTGTTTGTGTATTCTGTCTCGCTCCTCAGTAGGCCGAGGATAAACGATGGACTCACTATTACAATTGTTATTTGTATGCATACCTTCACATGACTGCATGGCTAAATGTTGGAGCAAACAATGCAGCTGGATTCTCTAATATCAGGCTTTGAAATATTTTGTTCCTGCTGTGACTTCAAGGTGTCATTTTTTCCCTCTCAGACAGAGATCTTGATTATAGGCAGATGCCGGCTGATATATTATCTTCACAGCTGCAATTCTGCTCTACTTTTCAATTATGGTTACATTACCAGCTCTGTGTCAACACATGAATTACTGCAGTTGCACCCTAAGAGGTTTCAGAGCCGTGTTCAAAGAAATCTGAGGCGGAGTCTTCCCTCCTCGGTCCATGTGAATATGGCGGGCCCCATCTGGCAGTCTGACAGCGGAGGTGTTGTACAGTTCAGGCCTCAGCAAGCAGAGTCATCACACTTCTGTATAAACCTGCTGCAACAATAACAGCTCTGGTGAAACGTACCTTATGTTCCTTTGTGTAAGAGCTGCTACATTAGAATATGAAGGGATGTAAACTTTTTAGAGCAGGTGAGAGACGATGACTCATCTTGGTTTTTATTTGGGTCACGTCAGTGTTAACTCTGATGCAAAATGTCAAACAGAACATACACTGTAAACTAAGGCTGCAGCTAGTTTAGTGATCAAGTATTCTATAGAATACTCTGGCGATTAATTGAGTAATCGGATAAGAAATACTGCGTGTTTTCATCAGATTACTTCGGAGTAATATACATATAAAAGAGAAAATAATAAAAAGTCTTTGAAATGAGAGAAATGAGCAACAAACTTGTTTCCTTTTTTGAAAATTCAACATTTTTATTGCTTTAAATGCAAAAACATTTGTCTGCACTCAAATGATCCATCTGCTGTCTGTAAACTGCTTGCATAGTTGAACATGGTGGAACCCTCTGAACAAAGTACAACTCTGTGACTTCAGAGGATAATTACTTTTTTTAATCAATACTTATTACATGGCCTTCATGAATATCATATGTTAAGTTCCTATGACTGGGTGGTTTAGACTCATTCACTGTGGTCAGCAGCAGCACTGCAATCCAAATGAATAAACCTGCTGTACTCGATCTTTGCATTTAGGCTCCATTTTCTACTGTGTGTGTGTTTGAGAGAAATTGGCGGGGTGCCGTGTGTCAGTGAGTGCGTGGATGAGTGAGTAAGGGGTGCACGGGTGTTAATGTGTGTGTAATAACATGAATGGAGCTAAGGCTTGAACACATTTACTCCAGCATTTAATTTTCTTTAGCAAAACACAAGCTAGCGTTAGCCACCGCATTGATTTCTGTTGTTATTTAACCATTATTCATCCGTTATAAAGCCACGTGACGTTAACGTTACCTTGTTGTGTTGGGTTTGCTCGGCGAACTCGATACATTCGCTGAATGTTTTCTACTTAGCTGTGGTAGCATTGAGGACATGCTATTGTGGTATGCTAACTCCATGTTATAATACACACTGAGCTGTTTTCGTTTTAACTTGTAATGATCCCACACTCTACACTTTCTGTCCTTTTCTTTGGCGTGTCTCCTCTTTGTGTCTTGTCCCTCCATCGTTTTGCAAACAGCACTACATCCATGTTTCAGCTGTGTAGGCTATCAACAGTCAAAGTAACACAAGCTCTGTGCAACAGAAACAACCAGCCATGCAGAACATAGTGTGCTGTATATTTGTACTGGATTTAGTAAAGCCTCGAGGCTTTTTAGTAATCGAATTATTCGAGAGACTCGAGGAATTGTTTCAGCCCTACTGTAAACTAACAAGATGATTACAGGAAGAGAATAACCTATTTTACCTGCCCCATGTCCAAATGACTGACCAACACGGACCATCCCTATATCCATGTGGCTAGCATGGCTAAAAGTTAGCATACAGCAAAAACATAATCCCCATTTAAAGGAATAGTTTTAAGTATTTAAATACACTTATTTGCTTTAACAGAAGCTGTATAAGGAACTTGATACCACTCCATGTCTGTGTGTTACTTAAAGGGACATTTAACCCCACAAATACCCATTTGTCCTCTGACCTGTAGTGCTATTTATCAGTCTAGATTATTCTGGTGTGAGTTGCCGAGTGTTGGCGATATCGGCCGTGGAGATGTCTGCAGACATTTCCACTCGCCTCTGTCAGCGCCGCTAAATCTGTGTTGTGTCTTTTGTCTGTTTTGCAAGTTATGCTGTTTTTGTGTGTGTGTGGTTGGTTTTGGATGGTGGTGGCGTGTGGCTGCGAGTCACTCATCGGGACGAGGAAACCAACTCACCACTCTGTAAACGCTCCTTCTGCTGACTTCTGTAAGGCTAGCCAGGTCGAGGGTTTCAAGTGTAAACATCAGTAAACATTGAGGAAAAGATGGAGAGGAGCGTGCACCAGCTGAACTAGCATCCCTGTTAAAGGGTTTGTTGGGGGGGATTTTTCCTTATCCCCTTTGAGGGATGTCGTATGCTATAAATCCCTCTGAGGCAAACTGTGACTTGTGGTACTAGGCTTTACAAATAAAACTGAATTGAATTTAATTCTCCCAGTCATAGTACATGCGTTGGAAAATGAACTGGATGACCTCCATGCTGCATCACTTTCCAACAGGATATCAGGAAGTGTAATATCCTTTGATTCACAGACACAGCGCCATTAAATCAGGTGACTCTTTTCTATATGCTGATGTGACAAAGTGTGTGTGATGGTGGGAATGTGAGCTGCTGTCCCGATCCTGCTTTGGATCACTGTTTTACACCATACAAAGGCGGCTGTAGCGTGGCGCCACCCGTGTTTGGGAGGAGCAACCACACAGCTGTGTTTAGGCCGGGATGTGTGGGCAGTTAAATGGTACTACAGCCAGAAGCCATGAATTACCAGAACCATCTGGAAACATGGACAATAATGACGCAGCCGCCAACGATGTAAGAAGACACACAAGAGGACGAAATTAGTTAAAAGAGCTGATGGGATCATGTTTCAGTGGCGTTGTACTTTTTATAATTCCGTCTGACAAATAAATGATTGATTGATTGAAGGAAAGGAAACGTGATGTCACTCAGCTTGTGGTGCTCAAAGTGCCAAAAAATACATACATTTGAAAAACTCAACATCAATGTCTCTTTCCAGAAATCATGACACAGTTACTCAGGATAATCCACAGACCTCGTTGACAGTTTCATGTAGGAACCACTTTTTTACTACTGAACCACACTCGCCAACCGAATCACTGCCCAGAAGGAAATATGCGTCTTCTCATGAAGGAGAGGCTCCTGCTCACGACAGCATGACATGTAAACATTAATAGGCTTGTTGGAGATGAACTGCGCCTCGTCTAGAAAGTAGACGAGAGCAGGCTGCTGCAGCAGAGGGCGGGGACACAAAGCTGAGGTGAAGTCGGACAGTTTCCCGACAGTTTCCAGCAGCCTTCAGTCTGTACGGGAAGTCACAGAAACACTCACATCCTGTCAGATCTGATGTCAATTTATTAAAAATTATTATTATCATATATGTATTTAGTCTCTGACGTCACTGTCAGTAACACGTGTTTTCTGTTCACAGAATAAACTTTCAAATCAGACAAATAAAATCTAAATCTCTAAAATTCAACAAAAATTAGGAGTTCATATGAAACACCATCTTGTTGAGTCAACATCTAAACCAGTCAGCTGTTAGATCAGGTGAGAGCCAGGCGTTTCCCATCATGCTACGGGTCTTGCAGTCCGGTGAAGAGCAACTGCAGCACCTGACTCTAGATGATCGCTGTCCACTTTTTGTATGACGTCAGAGCAAGTCAGGATGAAGTTGGACACAAAACCAACCGCCGTGCATCATGTGGTGATCGCGGTGATTGAATCTGCGCAGGCCTGGCTCATCTGGAACGAGCCCAATGGTGTCTTCCTCTGCTGAGCTGTAATGTTAACTCATCCCGTGGTGCTAGGTGAGCAAGCAGTGATAAGACTGGCAGGTGTAGTTTGGTAGAAAGACAATAGTTCCTACATGAAACTGCTCAGAACAAGGTCTGTGGATTTTCCTGAGTAACAAGATCATGGTTTATGAAAAGAGACATTGATGTTGAGTTTTTTTTTAGCTGTAATTCTTTTGGCATTTTGAGCACCACAAGCTGAGTGTCATTAAGTTCTATTATTCCGGAGAGAAGGCAGACACAACACAAAGCACAGTAAAACAATACTGCAGTCAGCACTCAGGAAACACTTTCAACACAGGGACTCTTACAGAAGCTTAACCTAACGTACGGATGCATGCTCATGCATTATTGTATTGATTATTTCCAGATGGAAACTAAAGTAAAGGGTCAAAAGCCCTTCACAAAGCAGTCGTCTCACTACGCCATCAGGTCAGGGACAATTTGTCACACGTTTAATTATCGCTTTGAAACCACTGCACGCTCATCTTTCTCACATTTTGTCTTCTCTCCTGGTGCCAATAACGCAGAAATCACAAATTCACAAATCCAAACTGGACTTAATAACCGAGTGGCTCTTTTCCAGATTTTCTTTCTGTATTTATTGAAGCATAGACTGAAAGAAAAACAATGCCCTGACATATTTATCCTCCACCCACAGGCTCTCTTTATTGTACAAAAAGAAAAGCATTACAGTTTAGGAATATCAACTACATGCACAGACACAGACTTCTGTTGAGTATCAGTGCCAGCAGCACTTTGAATAAAGCATTCCTTTTGAAACATTACACTGTAGAAGACCTTCTCTGTGTGCGTTGACTCGATCCCCAGCCGCTACTCTTTTCATTCCTTTGTTAGTGATTGTTTTCCCATAAGTCTCCTCTCTGTTTAGTCTTTTCTACACATCTTCTTTCCTTTTGTTTCAGTTCGTCTCCTCTCCTCTCACTTCTCATCTTCTTCTGAGTTTCTTGTGTGTGTGCGTGTTGTCTCAATGTAAGTGCATGGCCATGTGACCTCTGGCACACATGTTGGCGTTGCTTACTGAAAGCCCACCACAGAGCCTCGGTGCAAATCATCCTGTCAGTCAGAGCGCAGAGGGTCGATCAACGCTGGGATTGTGTCCAGACCAGAATCTATCAAATGTAAACTTTGTGTGTGTGTGTCTTAGATTGGGTGCTGCACAATAGGCGGAAAAGGGACATGTGACGCACACACACACGCTTAGTCTCAGTGTTTGTGTGAAATGGAGGAAGAAAGAGAGCACACATAATTGGACATTCTGGCAGGAGAGGATTCACAGAGGAGTGGGGAAAAGTGTGTAAGAGGCCCATTATTTTGCAGCCATTAGAGCTCAGCTACACATTTTTGAGACATGTTGATGAACAGGCCTCTCACATCAACCCTGACTTGCATTGTGTTCTCACCATTAAAATGACAGCATTGAATAAATGTTTGTTCTCCCTGCTGTAAGTCTCTGGACGAGCTCGGCCCCAGAAGGACTCGGTGAAACAGCTTGACTGCATCTCCAAATCTTGCGGTCAGACCGCATGTGTACGCATCCATGTGTTGACGTTCACGCTTGGTGGATGTTCCTGACATGCGATAAGCTAAACTTCATGGTTGACCAGCGGGTTTGGCAGCTGGGTGGACATAAACACACCGTACAGTTGCAGACATGTGGACACAAATAGATTCTGATGCCAAAGTCAGATCACACAGTCAGAGGAGAGTTTATCTCTGCAATCATTTCTCCATTTGACACACGCTGTGTAATTACTGCTGCTGACAGATGCAAGTTGATTGTTGTGAATATTGTCCTGATAAATGGAAATTGAATGTAATGATATTTGGTGCATATATGTATGATTTTAGATTTTACCGCACAGCTTCATTATGAAGAGATTTAAGTGGAAGAAATATGTTGCTAAATTATTGATGGGCCCCGTTAACATTCCTTCATTGATGCTCCAGCTGGTGTGGACCTCCTGCTGGGCGTCTGTCACTACACTAATGATTTCCCTCTGTTTGAGGTTCACACCTCAGGCCTCTGGGAGCCAACTCACAAAGTGTCTGAACTTCCCTCAGGGAGTCCTCCTAAATACCACTTCCAGTTTCTAGCTAAGTGTTTTTGCTAAAGATCCTCAGCTCAGGCGCCAGGAGAAAATGTTGGCATTGTGCATTTCAGCAGACCACGAATATGTTAGATTTACAATTTCATACATATCATATCAACATTTCTATGAGCTGCCTTTGTCTTTGGGAGGTGGAGGAGATGGTGGATACTGCGACACCTTGGTGAGATACTTGACAAGCTGCAGGCCACTGTTCAAGGCAAACACCAAAACCGTTTGTGATTCAGGGCGCAGTCACACCAGGATAGTCTGGGGGACTCGGTTCAGTTGAGCGGGGAATGCCAAAAAAATTTCACACCTTCATTTGGTTCGGTTCACTTTCACACCGCTGAAGGGGATGGATTTCTGTTTTCGGTCCTTGCCAATCAATGAGCTGGGTTTTCTTCTTCCTCATGCTTTTTTTGGTTGTTTCGGACCATACTGCCCCCAAATGAGCAGCTGTTGTAACTGCGTGACGTTGTCCAGGCGGTTTGGTCCAATTTAAAAAGTGCAGTGTGAAAGTGAACGGAACCAAATTAATTTATATCCTCTGACCATATATCATTAAGCGCCTGCACCTCCTCACTACTCCACGTCTACCCAACTTTTTTTTTTTTTAACTTCTGCTTCTCCCGGTTCTTGCTGTTGGCTTTGTTTTTTTTTCTACCCAAAATGCACTGCGCTCTACGTCACTTCCTCTCTCTGGATCACGTCCTCTCTTTTTTCTGGATAGTCCATTTGTATTTCCCACTGTAAACGAACCGCACCAGTTTTCAAGCGGACCAGGGTTCGCTCGTTTGGTCCGCACCAGAGTTCGAATGCGCGTTCACACCACTCCAAATGAACCAAACTATCCGTGGAAGTGGACCAGGGTTAATTTAAAGCCGACCAAATAGCACCAGTGTGAATGCGTCCTTAGCGAGTTATTTGAATTGCAGCTACACCTGGATCATGGGTCGTGGTTACGCTCCTGCCGTGGTCCTTCCTGATGCCTTTTACTACAGCTATTATTATTAGTCATACTTCTACTATTATTATACACAGATTATTATTAATGTCACATACATTAGTATCATATATTAATATATACATATAGCATAAATGCTACCAAAATACTGTTATTATTTTTGTAATATTATTGTTAAAATGTTATTGTAGCTACTGTCAGTACTGTCTGCCCTTCGTCTCTCTCTGTCTCTGTCTGTCTTTATGTCTCATTGTGTCATATGGATTACTGTTAATTTATCATTTTAATTTATTCTGTACGACATCTATCCATCCTGGAAGAAGCTCTTCCTGAGGTTTCTACCTTTTTTTTTCCTGTTAAAGGTTTTTCCTGATCAGCTGTGAGGGTCCAAAGGACAGAGGGATGTCATATGCTGTAAAGCCTCTGAGGCAAATTGTGATTTGTGATATTGGGCTTTACAAAATTGAATTGCTGCCAGCGGCTTTTTAGGCATCAAATGTGGGTGTTTTGTAGCAACCTGTCACTGTTTTTTCCAGCCACTTTTACAGTGATCAGTTTGTTTTTCCTGATGTTGCTGTTTTTTCTGATGGGATTGTGCCACCAGAAGTGGATGTTTTAAGCCAAAACGTGATCTTTTCCTAACAATAACCAAGTGGTTTTTTGCCTACATCTAAGCACAAGCTAACCACAGTGGAATGTAATTTTTTTTAAGTCAATTTGATTATATAAGAGCAACTTTTACTGAAGGATAGGCTGGCAAATGACCAACTTGAGCAATTCACACCGGCAGTTGGGTACTTCAAAGTGGCTAGGTAAGCTCATATGCACTGCATAACTGCGTGTTAGTCAGTAGCCTAGAAAGTAATTAAAGCATCATCTCCAGCTTTATTGGATTGTTTTGATTTGTCTTTTAGCTGATTGGTTCCTTATTAAGTCCCCAGCCATCAAAATACACTCTCAAATGAGTCGATACCTTTTTTAGAAGTTCATTATCATGATGAGGCTCGGTGCCTGCAGCAGCTGTGTGAGCGTGAGGAGGTTAGTCTCCAGAGGCCAACGCTACAAACAAGGGGTTGGAGTTAATGAGGTAACTTCAGGGTTAACCCTGGGTGTTCAGCAGACATGTCCCAATACCAGAACTACAGTACCAGTGAAATTCCAAAATACTCGATACCCAATCAATACCGGAGTAAAAACCAAAAACAAAACAATAAAACTTGTTTACTTAATTTAATTTTAGAATTATTTAACTTGTATTATAAATCTCTATTGGGACGCCTCAAACGCAAAGTTCTAGTCTGCATGGGTTCATGAGATTGTGTGGGCGAGGAAACATAGATTAATATATAGCTTACAGTATATAAACATACTTCTCCTTCATTGTTGTTATTGTTGTTCAGCACATGTACACGTGAGATGTGACGGTTTGTCCTGCCCCTCCTCCAGCGTGACTGGACAGCTGGGTAAACAGTGACTAGTGAACAGCATTTTACCTAAAGCTGAACATTTTTAAACTCTCGGTGACCAGAAAAAAATGCCAAACATGCAGCGCTCAGCTCAGAGTAGACACTTGGCGCCTCGTCACATTGCTCGCGTTTGTAGCCAGAAAAAACAACAATGCCCTCAGGAAAAAAAAATGTATTTTCTTGCAGTTGAGGCGGAGCTGTCGCTGCAGCTACATTTGTTGCAGTCTTTTAGGTTTTGGTCTTCTGTGCTGGTAGGCGTTCTTCTTCCTTTAACATTTAATGGCAGACAAAAACTCTCAGTGGTTAAGGTGTACATGCTGCCCCGACCGGTCCAAAAAATTGCATCCTTGGTACCAAGGGCACTGGAGAAAAATGAGTACTGTCACATTTACAATCAGCTTGGTAGTGAAGCATTCATTCTCGTGGCATACCTAAGCTTTAGAAGCTGCAGCAGCTATGAAGCTGGTTCCAGTTTTACCAGTTTAAATCACCATGGTAGATCAGCTCTGGAGTAGGTTAACTTCAGAGGATCGGGTGACTGGTAAAACCCAGTATATATTTACAGGTCAGTAGAGTCACTTTATTTTTTCCAGGCTTTCTATTTCAACTCTGGTTTTAAAACAGAGCCTCTAACAAATGCAGGGATCGTTCACGATACCAAACACATAATTTTTAGCTGCATTTTAATTTTAGTTTAGTTTATTTCATCCCCGTTGAGGTGAAAGCTGACAGTGTGGCTGATTTAACACACACACACTCACACATTTAATCTCTGCAGTTCAGAATAACTTAAGACACCTGTGTGATGAGATCGGAAAATAAAAACTTGCTTTTGTGTTTTATAAATGAAACATTTTGGTCAGACAGACCTCAGCAGTCATTAACTACTCTTCCACTCTTTACTTCTGCACCAGAAACAGTCTGCGGTTACTTTAAGTGTAATATCAATAGAGTATTTTCTTCATCATCAACTAAATAGCAAAAAATACTCACTCTAATACCTCAGTGTATTTTCAGTCTTGGCCTTCTTTCAGTGTTTGGAAATTATTTTCAGTGTTTTTACATCTTATTGTGTTGTAAGATTACAGACTGTCGTTAACATTTCACTCTGATGAACATGAGTTTTTGTTGTCCCTAAAAAAGAACATTCCTGAGGAGCACTGCAGAGAGGAGTGATAAGTCTCAGTGGGTTTGTTCCTACAAGCGACCCCTTTCACATCATGCTCATCGACCCATGGGCAATATAAAACTATAGATTATAGCAGCTTTAAAGTTCCAGGACAGTAAATAAAACTCCAGTCATTTGGTGTAAAACAGAGTCACTGTGTGGATTCTGTGCTTCTCAGTGCTTCAATCTGAGTCTGCACGTGTCATGCTACTGATTTTAGGGTAACTACACTACATCTCACTATCACACACCGGGTCCTGCTAATCACCGCTAAACAAGGTACGCCTCCATGATGGAATGAGGCTCTTGGCGCTGTGCGTTTCAAAGAGTTCCCCTCGCGACTGGCCATATCCATTTGTATTTTGCTCCACAGGGATTTTGCCTCCCTCATTTCTTCCCCGCCACTGCAAAACCAGAGGAAATCAGTCTTTGCCGGTGCTGAGCCCCAGCCATAATGAGATTTGAGGGACATCAAAGTGCCTCTCCTTTGAGGAGGAAAAATAGATCGGATGAAAAATAGGCCTGAAATGCAAATGTCCCACTGCGATGATGAACATGAGTCAGCTTCCTCAGGAGCGTGGCACAAAGGGCTGAGGCAAGCGTGGACAGCTGAGAAGTTTGGAAAATGACTTAGTGGATATGTTTCAAAGATAAGCTGTTTGTGTCTAAATCCAGATATGAATCATGTTGTGATGAAAGGCAGCGGGGGGGCTACAGTCAAAAAGAGTGACTCACAGGTACTACTATCAGACTGCTAGGGAACAAGACATCGTATCAAACACACATAAGACTGAATATGTTAAACAAATGAGCACAATGATAGTGTCATGAATGGCTTTTGATTCGCTAACTGGCCACTGACCTCACTTTCTCATCAGGCAGGATTAAAAAGGGGCCGTCTGCAAACTTTGAAGTTAACCCCAGCTTTTCAGTCTCATATCAAAGACTCTAGTTCAGTCTGAGTTCTGTTGCGATGGCACGGGGGTGTGTCATTGCGGCATACTGTTGAATTACTGGATAATAGTTTGACACAAGGAGCACTCAGCTTTTGGTGATAATCAGGGATAATAGTTGTTATATGAGAGACGCAATAGACTTTGGGACTTTGATCTCAAACAGAATTGACAAGCTGTTACACTTCAGTTTCCATTTTCAGTTACAGAGCGACCCTTAAGACCAATTTCCATGGATTTCCCTAACCAGTCACTAGAGACCCACATATCTGCCGGGATCATATGTCCACACTGATGCGTAGCCATGGTGACATACCTGTTTTGCCAGTGTTTTAAGAGTGGGCAAAGCAAAGTAAAAAAACTTTGATGTTGGGCAAACCCACACTGTAACTAAGGATATATCCAGGATGTCAAACTGACTCAGCAGCAACAACAGGTTAAAAAGACAAAGATAGTTAGAAGCTAAAGCCCAACTGTAGGCTACAGATCACAGTGTAACTTTACTTTACTGATATTGAACCAGCTGTGTGGCATCACAGTGTGTGCAGATATTTGGTGTTTGGCTTCGCCCCCTGCACTGCCAGACCGGCAGGGATCTTCAGGTGAAGTCAAACAGCGTTCATCTGCACACACTGTGATGACACACAGCTGGTTGAATATGAGCAAAGTTTCCCTGCTTCCCTTCACTGGTTCCTGTACAGCAGGGTCGGTCTTTGTTTCACTGTTAGAATCATTACAAAGCAAAAGCAGCATGTGTATACATTCAGTAGGCTATATCTTCAGTAGCTAGCTAGCTAACCCTACACTTTTCAGGGTTTGAGTTTGGTTTTGGAACAGGGAAGAAACGTAGATCTTTTTCCAACCTCTCCAGGTAACGAGTATCGAGGGGCAGGACTTAGCGAAGGGTCAACAGCAGCACTTATCTTGTCTTTAGCGCTCGCCATTGTTGTTACTAGTGCTGAAACTAACACTCATTTTCATTAGTGATTAATGTGCCAGTTATTTTCACCTTTAATTGATTAATAATTGTGTCAATAAACTGTCATAAAACAGTGAAACATGGCCTGATATTATGTTTTATCCAACCAAGTCTAAAAATCCAAAAGTATTCAGTTTATTATCATGCGTGAGAAAAAACAGCGTCAAATACTTACGTTTAAGAAGCATGAAACCAGCAAATGTTAGTATTCTTAAATTTAAAAATCCCTAAAATGATTATTTGATTGTCAGAATAGTTGCCAATTAATTTTCTATCGATAGACTAATTGATTAACTGACTTACTGTAGCAGCTCTAGTTGGTTCCAGTGTTTTGCTTGACAGCAGCATTTGTCCCACCTGTGATTGGCTAATCCAGTTCCCCCGGGGCGCTCATGGGACATTTTACAGTATATGTTAACCAAGATATCGCTGTTTCATATCACGATGTTGGTTCAGTCAGTCAACTCGAAATCAGTGGAGTGGGCGCACTCTAAGTTGTTGACCCAGGACTGTTCGGACTCACCAAGGCAGCTTCTTCCTGTGGAGCTTTTACCCTCCAGTAGCAGTTTGGAGCTGGTTTTCTATGAGCAGGTCGTCATTTTGTCTCATGCGTGGACAGAAACGATGAGACAGGTGATGCACACACACACTCCTGTCAATGGTTTTACACTGTTCCACTGATGTTAGCTGTAAGATATCTAGCATGCAACAACAAGAGGAAAAGATGCATCTAATAAAATCCATTTCCAACTGATGCACTACACATTTTACTTTATCTCACTTCTTAATGTGTTTAACTCATATTTTCATCATCGTCTTTGCGACATGTCTTTAAGAGATCAGTCTTTTCTCCCACACGATGCATTTGCTTACACTCATTTACATCTCACTAAGTTGAATAGCTCGTATAAAAGATTGCACCTCTTTGTGTGAGTAATGGGACATTTCCTCGGAGCAGGTTGAATGAAGCTTGACTGCTCTTACTGTTATTACAAGCAAATCTTTTATGGGGACATTATGAGAGCATTTGTGCTGTAAAGGTTGCTGGAAAATGGACAGTGAGAATGATGTGTATCATAAACTGTGTTCAAGTCTCTTTATGAGGCTTGGATGAAAGGCTCTCCATCCAGAAGTTAGATTTGGGCGAAAAAGCTGCCAAGCCAAAGGGCATGCTGCTTGTGATCAATATTACAGTAGCTGCTGCCTGCTCTGTGACATATTTTTAAAATTTCATCTACACGTCAGTGTTAATTTTAGTACCAGCTGAATATTGACATTTTGGCAATCAGTAAAGAATTAGAGGGCTTGTTTAAATAATAAAAAGCCTCGGCTTAGAGCAGTGTGGTAGAGAAAAGTGAAAAATAGTGCACTGTGCAAAAAATATTTTTCTAAGTAAGTGAGATCATCAGTAAAGTGGGATTTATACTTCAACACAGAGTCTACGCTATAGCCTTGAATGCACCTACACTATATGTCACAGTGACGCAGACCTCCTGTCTGTTTCTGTAAGCTGAAACCATTTCCCTCAGTGGAAACAAAGCTTTTATTTACTTTAATTTCACAGATAAGAAACAATAAATTGTGAAGACAATAAAGCCTCCACAAAAATAGCATTTTAAGTCTTGTGTGTGATTTATCCTGGCTGAAATATGAGCAGAGGAAATCTCTGCTAGCCGCTAGGCTAATTTATACAATGTAAAATGCCATAGGCTTGTGCTAATAACTGTTAGCATGTTGTATTTGTGGGGAAAATGTGTCCAGATAAAGACAAGTGTTTGTCCGTGAATGCTGCCAGTTATAGTGAAGTGAAGTGAAGTGAAGCTGATTTGTGTCCTTGTGTTTGTAATTGTGTCTGTTAAGCCATGTTTAATGTGTGTTTAATGTGTGTTTGGGTGTGTTTTGAATCAACTAAACTTTACAGCACTTCACAGAAACCCCACTGCCGACTAGTGTTTTGAAGGTGTAACTGCAGAGTGACACAGACACGCTGCATTCGTGTCCTATGACAGTAATGCACCAGAATTCGTACATATCCCACATAATCATGATTCAGTACTTCAGGGAATACCCACACATTTGGAAAGGCTGGGTCCACATGACTAATGCGCTGATGGTAATAAGGCAAGAGGTGGTCCCGTAAGGATGGAGGTTGAGGTGGCGAGAGGGTAAAAAAACACAGCATTTTTGCTCAGTGCTTTGCTTGAGGGGCGAGCAGATGTTCGTAACCATGCGAACTTTAAGTGAACTTTGAGTAACTTTGAGGTATGTAGTCACCATGTTTCTTTTCCTAAATCTAACCACATAACTTTACTTGTCTAAACCTAACCTACTTAACTTTGTGTTAAGTACATACCGTCATTTGTGGGGCGCTAATTTGTAGGATACCGTGCAAACTGTTGTGTGTGCATTGTCATAGGATGTCTTACGAATCGTTGTACGAGGATACATTGATCGTAGGTCCTTGGGCAAACATTTCTGTTAGCTGAGCACTCTGACTTATTTTAAGACATCTTGTCAAGGGGACATCACTCATTGCCTAATTAGCTTGTTTCAGGCCAGAGACAGCTTTATCTAAAATGCTTTCCCTGAAACTTGATAGGGCATTTTTACAGTGTGAGAAATAAATTTAGAGCGAGTCTTCTACAGTGTGAGGCAATGCTGCCCGGAGGTGAGTCTGGAGACTTGGCCGGGGTTAAGTCATTTGGCCTCGTTTACTCTACTGGTCTCAGCAAACTCTTATTCTTTTCCCTGGAAGCTCTCAGCCTGTTGTTCAGGGCAGCAAAGTGAGGAGGAAGAACGTTCAGTTTCTCTTCCCTTAAACCACCAAATACAACAATGATAAAGGAAGGGCACAGAAACAATAACAGATTTTATCAGCGAGATGAAAATGCCCAGGGGCTGGCGAAAACAAACATTTCTCTGGAAAAGACGACAAACAGCAATACTGTACAACTATGTTTTATGTACATAAATTTCATAGCTACATGGTACTCACTGGACGGCAACGATAACAGGATGTAAGAGAATATGTAGAAGACAATAAATGAAAACCAGTCACTGAAACAGGATGGAAGAATTTATAATAGGTCCTGATTTTAAATGAACAGCCCTTCAGTGCATTGCAGCCTGTTGTGAAAGCATGGGAATAAACATAATGTCATGTTGCTTTGAATATTGTTACACAGCAAGAGAGATCCTTGAATCTAAAATGACATGTTGAAACAGTCGTGATACACTCGGGCTGACGTCCTCCAAGCTACCTGAAGAATAAAGGGTGATTCAGTTACATGATTTGTTTTTGTGTGTTGAGTGTTTACGAACGTCTGTAGTCAATAGGGGTTATGTTGTTTCCTCCTTTGTAATGGCTTTTTGTTTTTAAAGAACAGGAGAGAAGCAGGTCTGAGCAGTATGTGTGCTTAATCAACTGAAACCACTACTGTGCTATTAAATGAAACCTTTTGACAATAAGAAACTATTTTAATAAAGGAAACTGCGCAGCATAACACCTCCAGACTGAAATCAATGGACATATTTAACTGTTTTTACATCCCAGTGTGGCATCTAATCAGAGTCACATTTGATATTGAGTGCTCCTCGTGAGATCTAATGGATAACGTCCGTGGGCAAAGTGTTAAAGGGGCAGTTTACTCCATAATTAAAATACGTATTTCCTCTTACCTGTAGTGGCGTATATCAATCTTGATTGTTTTGGTGTGAGTTGCAGAGTGTTGAAGGTATCGGTCATAAGCCCTGTTTCCACCAAACTCTTTCAGTATGGTACCTTTGGAACCAAAAGTAACTCTTCAGACATGGTACCTGGACCCTAGTGTTTCCACTGCAAACAGTCCTCTCGCTGCTCCGTCAAAAGACAGCACTCGCTGTATTTCCTCCTTTGTCAGTCTGCACCTGGTTTATGGTCCACAGAACGAGGCTGCACGCCCACATTTTCAGAACAAAATACAACAGGCTGCAGTGAGAGTCTCTCTCCATGGGATATTTCAAAATAGCAGCTTTGTGCATTTAGTCCTTCTCAGGCAAGCTCAGGGGTTTAGTGTTGCTGTAGCCCACAGGAAGTGAGGATTAGAATATATGACCTTCACATAATCCGCTCCAAATCAATCTATATTTTTAAAGTCAGCACTAAAAGTGTGTGTCATATAAAAACTAAAGTGATGCTCAAAGTTGTCACAATGAAATTTAAGGTGTGCTGATGGATTCACGTCATCAACTCATGCATTGAGTAACATTACAAGTTAACGTTCCACCTTAAAAGTTGCCGGCAGTCGGCCCAGTGAATGAAGTGATTTTTTCTCCGACTCCAGCTGCTGTGAGAGGCAGCAAAACATCCTTTCATTTTATAGTTCCAGTTTACTAATCAAACTCTCCACAGTATGAACAGTGGTTACATGAGCCTCAAAACCAGACACAACTCAGCCCTGAGCAGAGTGACCGTCCTCTACTGACCAATCAGACTGCAGTGTTCACAGCTCCACCTTTTAGTACCAGATCTGTGTGCTAGGTACCCCAACAGAGGGGGGACCAAACATGGGGACGCTAAGGAACGCTGCTATTGGTACCATCCACAACTTTTTACAGTGGAAACGGGAACTGAACTGAACTGAACCGTACTGCTCAGTGGAGACGGGGTGCAGAGATGTCTGCCTTCTCTCCAATATAATGTAACTAGATGCACTCAGCTGGTGGTGCTCAAAGCGTATCAATAAATAAAGAAAGAAAGAAAATAGTATATATTTTTTTTTACATCATGACCCAGTTACTCAAGATAATCCACAGACCTTGTTGTGAGCAGTTCAATAAAAGAACTATTTGCTTTCTACTGAACTACCTCCACCAACCCCTATCACCTTGACAGTGCAGCCAAATAAACTCCTTTCATTTGAATAAAGAAGCCAAAATTATTGCAACTGTTATTTGATTTTAATGTTATACACGACATGAGTTATATTTAACGACAGCAGGGTGCAGTGAAGTTTGCTAGCTTGTTGAGGAGCTAGAGATTCAACATCTTCATCTTTTTCTTGACCCATTTTTCCTTGCGGTATTTAAAACTGTCTCGCTGTCAAAAAATGCTCATTGTCTTGTTTTGTCGACACATTTTTGATGAACGATGGCAGTTAGCGGTAATGTCCATGACAGATGCATTCTGTTTTGTGTGACTGCTTCACATTGAAAGTCACTCTTGATGTCCTGTGGAGAAAAAAACATACAATTTAGCAGATTTTCCAACACGACTTATAATCATATATAATAACTTAATGGGTCACAAACCATGGTGTGTTCCCGCTGTGTGCTTCACTTTTTGGTGTCTCTTGGAAACAGTTTCCATCGTAGCCTGTGATCCTTGCATCATGTCTGTATTTGGTTGTGTTTTCTCTTTTTTCAGCTGTGTGTTGTCAGATTAGTGAAAATGTTTTCTGGAACTCATTTCCATTCATCATAATTACATATTTAATGTTTGCAACAACAAAAAACATGCTTTAAATGGCTTAGATGTAACTCTACACCTTTGCCTAATTGAGTATGCCCAGCTCTATCTATATGTGATTGAGTCCTTGCCTCTATCTCCACTCACCCCGTAACCACTTGTCTGCAGCTTGAGCGTACCAGCTCGAATTTATCTGCTCATCGCTCTCTGCAGCGTCAGAAATATATTTAGCCTTTGGCATGACTACATGGTCAAAGAGCTAATAATGTGTCGCTAACTTTAGATTAACCTTGCTCCCATTTGCCAGCTGTGACAAGTTGAAGTGACTGTGCATCTTACCTTGCAAAATACTGATACGTAGCTACACCTGCTTCTCCTCTGATCCCCTTTTTGGTAGTGTTGTGCTAATCATATGGGAAGCTCCACCCTGCAAGTTGTCTTGATTGGTTCCTTCGATATGTGACGTATGAAACACTGGCTGCATGAATCTGTGTTTTTGAGACTGATACACTGCTGTTGCAAGGTGGAAATGCTCTGAAGGGGTCTCTAAAATCTGTTGTATTTTTTGTTCCAGATTCTGTCTTATATTTTCTCAAATTCTGTGTTTTCCATTTTCATTTTTTCATTTTTTATGTCTGTGGTCTATGATTAAAAGTACATTTTGTAATCAGAAAAAGATTTGGCGAAGGCACCATGAAAAATGTTAATAATGGTAGGGACAGCTCTGATTTTTAGCGATTGCATCCACAAGTTATATTGCTGATTCTATTTTTATTGTCAAATTCCTTCAGTTGACCTTTGCTAAGCCCCGCCCCTTTGTGATGTTCCACCAAGCTGTCGCAGTAAGCATGGAGCCCACACTGTGACTAACTGCACTCCCTGAAGAAATATGATCATATTTATGGAGAAATGAAAGAGTGATTCCAGAGAGAAGCAGACAGAGGGGTCTACAGTCTGTGTTTGAAGGATATATCCAGGATGTCAAACTGACTCAGCAGCAACAACAGGTTCAAAAGACAAAGATAGTCAGAAGCTAAAGCCCAACTATAGGCTACAGATCACAGTGTCAAAGTGAACCACCACATCACTGCTGATCAACACAGAACACTGTGAATAGAAAGGGAAACTTCCAAGATATTGAACCAGCTGTGTGACATCACAGTGTGTGCAGATGAACAACGTTCATGGGTTGAGCAAAGTTTCCCTGCTTCCCTTCACTGGTTCCTGTACAGCAGGGTCAGTCTTTGTTTCACTGTTAGAATCATTACAAAGCAAAAGCAGCATGTGTATACATTCAGTAGGCTATATCTTCAGTAGCTAGCTAGCTAACCCTACACTTTTCAGGGTTTGATTTTGGTTTTGGAACAGGGAAGAAACGTAGATCTTTTTCCAACCTCTCCAGGTAACGAGTATCATTAATACACGACGAGCTCCAGGCACAACATTTAGCTCCAAATCCACAAAACCAGCCTGAAAATGAAGGAAATCTGAAACAATGGAGCACAGCTGTGTTGTTGTCGGACCCTGGTCTGAGCCGGCTTGATGCTGCGTTATGATTGGCCAGTCTGCGTCTAGGGACAGGACTTAGCAAAGGGTCAGTTTGTATTTTCTGCAGTTAATTACATTTTTTCTAGCATATAAAAAACACCATATTGACATGGTAACAAGGTTAAGACTTGGCTTTCATTGCAGCTGGTCTTTAATTAGCCTCTGTTGTGTGCATTTGCATGTCTTTTCTTAAGTTAAAGTGCGCTGAGCCGTCAGGGCCACACTAATTTTCCTATATCTTAATAAGAATTACTTAATTAATGCTTTATGAAAACATGATTACTGAAAGTCTTTACAACTTGGGAATAAAAAAAACAATTTCAGCAAAGTCACAGTTAGTTTTGCAGTCGATTAATGATGAATGGCCACATAACCTTTAACACAGTGGTGTCTGTATAAACCAGAGAACAACATGTTAACTTCAATCAACAGAGAACTTCATCATGGGCAAGATTAGGTACTGGTGCCATTAAAGCAGAGGACAAGCTGCAGATGGAGTGATCCATTATTCAGAGCAGAGCCTCTCCAGTATCAGGCTTTGACAGCCATTTGTTAGATTAACTCTCACTTGTTTGCATTTGGACAAAGGGGGTATCATGCTGAAAGACGTATGGGCTAATTGGAAAATGTTACATGTCGAACCACACACATAAAGCTCTTTTAGAGATTTAGTTAAAAGGGTGGATGTTCTACGTTCATATTCAAAAAGGCTTAGACGACTCATTTGTAGTCGTAGTTTTTCATTGGGCGGATCTGCTGGTAAATGTCACAGGTGCAGCCTGCCATTAAACTCCTGTTTCCCTTTTGTTGTTAGACCGAGAAAGTGGCACACAGTCAGTGAAAGAGTCAAGAACACAAGCGCAAAGGTTCAGGAAATGAAAGTAAATTGAGGGCAGGAGACCAGTGTCTCTAAAGACCACTCTAAATCACTTGTTTCAGCCTTCCGTCTCTCAAGTGGGACCATTTCTGGCCTGAACAAGGGATTTGATTTCATCTAACATAAAGTTATTGGTTTTTAGAGCTCTATCTGCTCGCATGAATTTATTTTTGGAGCTTCTGGTTGGAAGTTGTAATCAAAATGATAATATCGTTAAAATAAATCAACACACTCAGCTCCACTAGCACACTTAGCTCACAATCCTCTGAATCAAAAACCATTAAGAGGGGAGCACTCCAACTGGATGATTCATTAATACACATACTATGTTTTGGGAAAATGCCCTTACTGAGAGTGTGCCAATCAGCAAATACTAACCATGCCTGGAAATCAGGAATTCATTTGAATATTTGTCCCTTAAAGAGGAGAGAAGAATACAAATATGCAGCAGCTGAGATATTTACATTATTATTCTAATTTTGAGAACAGAGCCACGAGCAGATGGGCTCCAAAAATCCCATTTACTTTTGACTGAACAAATAACTTTGTCTTTGACTCTTGAAAATTGTCGACAGACATTTAGCTGGTGATGGACACATGGACGTTCTTACACAATTCTTATACCAATAAAGATTCCGGTGTGTATAAAGGCAGTTATAGATCAAACTGAATATGAAAAAGTAAATAATAAAATATTTAAAATAAAGTATCGTAACATAATAAATAAACAATATCAATGAAGTCAGTATACCCTAATCGAAGGCTACAAAAATAAGTCTGTAATTCTTGCAATCAGGGTTAATGTATCTATGGGCAAATGCACTTAGACCAGAAAAATGTTAAAGGGACATTGTGTAGGAACTACTCCCATCTTATGTTGAAATCGTGTATCGCATTCAAACGAGTAGTGCACTCTAGCGCCTCACTGTTTCAAACACGTATTGCAACAACGGTAGCCGCCATGTATCAAAAAGCCTCGACAACACTGATGAAACCATGTCATCCTCTGCTATCCAATAAGTACACATATAACAACACAGACACTACACACACAGTGAAATCCAGGTTATACTCCTCTGGTGGAACTGTATGTTTACGTGGTTTCAGTAGCTTTCATAGTCGCGGTAAAGCCGGACTAAAAGCCGGTGGGAAGGCTTTATAAGCTGCCATTTACTGTGACAAAAAGCTGGCGTTTACCGCGACTTTGAAAGCTACTGAAACCACGTAAACACACACTTGTGTACCAACGAGGCTGGTGTATTTTAGTAGGATCTACTGTTATGCTGCCTATGGTAACGAGCAACACTGTCTAACAAAACCCAATGAACAAAGTTAGCTTTAGGCTAATTTAGGCAGTACAGTTGACTTACTGGTCGAGGAGAAAGCTGGTAACTTCAGCGTCCCTTTTAAAATCTTTCTCCTTCATGAGCTCCTTCCACCTGGGGAAGGCTAGCCCGATGTTAATCCTCTTTTTTTGAATGCTCCGGTCACGCTGCCTTTTAAGTTCCCTTTTTGGCTTTCTTGGCGATGGTGAAACCGTCTGCTGTGCTGCTGCTGCATATGCATGCTCCTGCATTATGCTGCAGTAGTGCAGATTTTCAAACTTGCCGGGGTAGTAAGCCTCTCTCGCTGATCTTCTCCTCCGGCGTCTCAATCACTGAGGTCATTCCTACTCTGCGCTGGCTCGCAGGGAAAATGCGTAGTTATTCCACGTTAGTGCTATTTGTCCCTTGCTGGCGGCTGTAGTTTCAAGTTTGGCAGACCTGTCATGGCGCTTCCACCGGCTTACCCGTCGCATGTATAAACAAATCTAAAATTCTTCGCTTAGGAGAATGTGTCAGATTATTAGCGGAGGTCATAATACACCAATGATAACACAAATATGAATGCAGACATCGATTTTGGCCAGTAAACATCAGAAAATGTTACACAGTGTCCCTTTAATGTTGGCTAAACAAATAAATGAGACTGTCCACTTTAGAATAACGACAGCAAATGCCATAAAACTATGTATGTTTACTTTCAACTGGCAAAGCCCTCTAGTGGCTGTACTGAGGAGGAGGTCAGTGCTGTTATCATAAGGTGATGAAGTCCACAGAGGGAGGAGGTCTGGTGGAGGGATGGGTCAACAAAACATTGGACTGTAACACGAGAGACCGCTGTTTGTTTCCCGTTTTTAACATACAGAAATCGCACTAAAGGGCCACTACGAAGTCCCTTCTTTATGCCGCTTTTGTTTTTTAACACAAAACCAAACAACGACAGCGTCATGCCGTGATTTTAGACAGCATGCTGACATCACAGACGCAAAGAGGCGTGATGAGTATGACATGTAACACGACAGCGACTGTCTCTTGTGTGACATTTAACATAGGCTTCGGCAGCACTTGTTAAACAGTAAGAACGGCATTAACATGGTCATTTACTGTCCCTGTTATATGGCAGCTGATCTCGTCCCCTCCTCAGAGGAAAAGGAGCTCCTGGACCTCATTGTCTCCCCAGTTTGTGGATATTTCTGGTGTGTCACACTCATTATACGTCTTCAAAACGTCACACCCGCCCTATCCATAGTTCTGCTCTGTTGGCTGTACCTTTTACACAGACCTTGTTTTGGTGCTGTTGCCCCCTCCAGTGCCAGCTTGAAGTTCAGACAACTCTCTCCCCCCTACTCTGCTATTGTACCCTTTATACAGAATGAGAAGGTGGCATCACAGCATTAATTTCCCACTTTAAAAAGGCAGTGTTGAAAGGGGCTAATGTTGTTGTTGTTTTTTGACTGCAGTTGTCCTAGACTGTTATCATTGGTGGTTATTTTTATAACTAACGACAGTGGAGGTCTCCTAACCCTCACAAACTAGTCGTTTTAACCCAAACCATGATCTTTCCTTAACCTTAACAAAGTACTCAAATGTTCTCTGTGGTTTCTTTTACACATATTTATGTTTTTTATTGCCAGTGGGTGAATTGATCGTAACGTAACTTAAAAACAGAGACCTTCGCCAACTTTTTTGTCTGCAGACTGATTTGTGTGTGAAGAACTCGGGAAAATTAACACATTCCAAAACACGCAGACAAACACTGTACAGTATTTTGATATTTGATTTGAAGGACTTTTTGAATAAAGGGTACCAACTAAACACTTCAAATTTAGCAGGGCAAAACATTGAGAGTAAATTCAGCATGGCTTATTTACACCTTGGATAATGGCAGAGTAAATTGCACTTAAGCAGACTGTTTTGAATCGTGGCAATTTTCACATCTACACTTCTAGGATGTGTGAGGACAAAGCAGTGAATATCATCTTTCCTTTTACTCATAAGACTGATCAGAGTGCTTTAATGACGTTCTTTATATGATGAATAACAACAACTAAGAATGGTCCCGCTCTTTGCTTTGGTCCAGGAGTGTGATTTAGATGCTTAATTGTGTGCATTAAACAATGCTCATGATCTAATAAAACATTTATAATCCAAAGAAGTATAATCTAAACTAATGATGCACACTGCTGTGGATAAATGTGGAATTAAGTGCTTGACAGTGAGCTAACAGACAAAATACAGGGCGCTGCTGTGCAGCTGTAGGATCAGAGCTGAAGGGAATGGAAGGGTTAATCCAGTTTATGACACACAGATTGTGTTTTCACTATATTTTAATCCAATGTTTAAATCCTGCTACCAAATGGAAGCAAATCTCTTACATCATGTATAGTATCAAGTGCAACCCTTAAAATACAACGAATAAAAGGATTAAAGCTGGAAATGCCAAGTTTGCCCTCGTATGTACTTTAACAAATGCCAAGGCTGTTTTTGGGCCATTTTGCAAACTAACAGTGGACTTAGATGTAAATGGTGGCCTGATATTAAAGATGTAAAGCATGTGTTGAGTGTTGTGGCCTGATTTCAGTGTGTTTATGAATGTTTTTGCAGCCTGACAGTGATTTACAGCCCTACCAATAGAGCAAAAGTTTATTTATATAACACATTTCATTCCAAGGATAATACACTGTGCGTCACAGAAAAGCAAACCTATGAACAGGATACACACTTGCACACATGGTGCACTAACAAACAATTAAACGATGACAAAGAATTAAAGGCATAACCACAGTGACATGAGGTTAATCAGAAGCACACGAGAAAAGAAATTGTTGTAGTCTGTTTCCCACAAAGTTGCTTTAGCACTTTGCACCAAATATATTATGTCAGTCGAAGCGTGCAGGCAGTCAGTAAAAAATAATAACCAATGCCAAACTGAGACATCACAAGACACTCTGCAGAAAATGCTGGAGACAGAAATGACTGTCCTAAAAGTCCACTTTGACTGGTGAATGGTAAACCCAAATCAAAGCCTTAAAGGATGCCGAGATACCTCTGTGCATATTGTTTTAGACCAGTCTGTAGTGGGAATAGATTCATATAGAGGGGCCATTATCCATCTGTCCGTCCTTGAACTCATTACCATATCAATTTATTCTACAGCCCCATCTCTGTAGGAGTAACGTCCACTTGGACAATTCTGAAGTTTACGACTCGCGGCCAAGTGCCGTCGCTCATCAGGGCCAATGTGGGAAGTAGAGTGACATTTATAAAATGCAGCCAAAAGTGAGGCTGGGGTGGTGGATGGGCGTTTAATTAACATGCTTGTTTGGACACATGAGGCCAGGGTTTGCAGCACCAGTCCCTCTCATCTCAAAAATGTGCCTGTCTTATATTTATGTCCCCTACAACAGTGGCTCCCAACTGGTGGATCGTGGGTCCTTTCTAAATGGAACGCACAAGTGACTCGCTAGCGTGTCAAGTTTGTAAAACACACACTTTATTTTGAAGTACAATGAATATCCGGCACAGAGCTTTTATATTCAAGTGCTGTTTCCTGCTGTAGAGTGAGTGACTAATGGACAGCTACTTATCAGAGACAGCAAACTAGCTTGACGACATGTTCAAATGCAGGTATGACACTGATGTATCAGACTGTGTGGACCTTGAACCAATGACTAAGGAGAAACCTGGACCCTGTGACTGGACCAGTTGAGAACCACTGCCCTAAAATGTCTGTCTTGACTTCACTGACTTGTATCTGTGCAGTTTTCACATTCCCCTACAGAAGACGGATATGTCTGCGCACTTCCCTAAAATCTGAGAGTTAAACATTCGTGGGGCAAGCTAAATGAAGTATGTCATGACTGTAAAAGCCAACTGCCGTCTTATGCAGGACACACATATTGACGATGGGAACAGACTTCAACACGACACCAGCAAACCTGAAACCTCCAGTGAAGAGCGGTCTTGTCAGTACAGAGAGCAGAGCTAGCGTTAGCATAGTGAGAGTTTTGTTGACAAACATGGTGGAGTGTGCAAAGTATAAAGCAAAACTTAGAGCGAGTGTGTGATGCTTGATCCAGAATTTTACAAAAAGGTAGAAAGAGTAGACCGTGCTTCCTGTCCCTTTTCAGAGTCTTTTTTTTTAATATTTGATAGGAAAACCATGTTGAACAAAATATTGGCATTAATGTAAAATGGTCTGGAGGGGGACTTTAATCTGTCACCGCGACAATGATCTCTTCCTGACCACGATGTATTTTCCTAACTCTAAAGGAAAGGTCTGGATTTTGTAGTTACAGTGTGGTTTCAGAGACTGTTATGTCAGTCAGTTGGTTCACCACTTTGGTCCAGACTCAATTACCTCAAAGTATTTGTGGGAATCGCCAGAAAAATTTCTTGTTCCTGATGACTATGGTAATCCCCTGACTTTTACTCTTTGACATATTAGGCACGTAGTGAAATGTCTTGACAGGCATTGGAAGGGTTGTCAAGATATTTGGTACTAACATTCATGTTCCTCAAAGGATGAATTCCAGTAACTTTAGAGATCCCTGACCTTTTATGTAACTCCTTCAACAGGTTGAAATTTTCCAGTTCATGAATAAATACCTGCAAACCCAATGACATTCCCATCAGCCTCAGCTGTGCTTTATATTTACTGCTGATTAGCAAATGTTTCATGATGACATGGTAAACTAAAATGGTGACCATGATAAAAAAGTGAGGTTAGCATTTACCTCAAAGCATAGTACAGACTCACAGAGCCTCTAGCATGGCTAAAGACTAGTTTCCTGCCCAATAAGTCTCCTATAAAGTGACTGCACTGTTAAAGATGAGTCTGACGACTGTATGAGGACGTTCCTCTCACATTCCTCCACCATGGCTCAGCAAGAATACACTATTTTAAGAAGACCTAACCCTGTTCACACGGGAGCAGTGCTGCCTGGGGACTTGTGTTAATTTGTAACAGAGGTTGTTTGTGCGCTTTATCTCATGTGAAACTGCCATGTCCGTAATTTGTCAAGTAAGCTACCATATTTTGCCAAACACAAAAGTAATAAAATAAGCCCCGGGCAAATCTGCATCTCAGTGATTTGTGGTCGTATTTAGGTTTCTGTTTTCCCAGTGCTTTATTTCTGCCTCTTTACCGGTCAAGAATTACGGAGGCTGCGTTGGCAGATATAAATAAAAGTTGTGACAACATTGTGGGTGCAGGAGGCTCATCTCACTACACAGCATGAAGACCCATTTGAAATCAATCAGAAATCTCGAAAGATGATGGAATACGTACAACATGTGGCAGAATCAGCTCTGTGTGTTAAAGCTACATTTATTAAAAAAAAAAAAACAAGAATTTAAAGCCTCGATCACACAGAGTTTTGTAGGTTGCAAAACCATGCTGCCTTTATAAAAACATTAATTGCCACTTGTAAAAAAAAATGCTTGCTGCAGCTCTTTGTGGTTGCCAGGCAACCACCCCATCAACTCCTTATCCCAACCTTCCCATGTAATCATTCTACAGTTTATTTATTTATTTTCTATTTCATTTATTTCACAGTAAGTAGTAGTGTGTTCCTAAAATGTTGAGGCAGAGGGTACTTGCTGTCGGTCTGGTTGAGGGTGAGAGGCTGTCAGTAAATACTTTGTCTGGCACAGGGAAACAGAGATCTGTGTGGGTACATGACACCCTAAAAACCAAGGGTGGATCACGGGGAGTACCACCAGTTGGTCCAGGACAGGGGTAGGCAACCTGTGGCTCCTCAGACCTTCTGCAGTGGATCCCCTTAGCTTTGACATAAAATTATCTGAAAATGAACAGTGGTTATTTTTTAACATTCAGATTTTTATTTGTCATTGTTGTCGGCCTGAAGTGATTATTGCATTCTACAACTGTAGAACTGTGTAGCCTATACATTAGATTAAAGCGTGTTTAACGTTTCATCAACTCAAATGTGCATCATACGTCAATGACCTGGTGCCTTTTACTCTACATTTTGCTAAGCTTCAGCAGCCTTGATTAGCCTGGAGTCTCTCTAGTAAGGCTAGCTACGGATTCCAAATCCAAAAAAGGAAAAGTCATAGAGGAAGAAAAGGATTTAATAACATGTGGACAGATTTAATTTCATTATTTGCTTTTATCGCCAACGCTGCAAAGTTTAAATACTAAATAATTATAAAAAGCTCACTGCAGAGCGGCCACCTTGTAGTAAATCATGTAAATGAATGCTTTTTTTTTGTCCAATAATGGCTCTTATGATATTAAAGGTTGCTGACCGCTGGTCCAGGAGCTTCTCCTCCATGATGGCTGTTTGAAATACTGCACTTATCTGCTTCCACACCTGCTTCTTTCTGTTGAGACGGTGCTAACTGTGGTTTGTAAAGTCGTTTAGCTCTGGGTATCCAGCAACCGCTACCACCAGTTTCTCCTCCATTGCTTACCAACTGTAAACTTGTTGTCATGACCACCACAGAAGACCCTGCCTCTTAAATCATCTGACTGGACAATGGGGAAAAAGCGGAGATGACTCGGGGTGCTTATCTGCTCTGAATTGAAGTTTTTTCACCTTTAGGAGCTCAGAGCGCTCCAGCAAAAACACAAGGTGCCTAGAGCGCAGAAGTGTTAGGCGCGTAGCGACGCCTAAACAGCGAGACAAAAGCTTCATTCTCATTAAAAACAATTACAAAGGTTGCCTCCAGTGCCACGTCATCACTTGTGGTGCTGTGTAGTGTTTCTGTCTTGTGTAGATGGGATTACAAATGACTGTGCACATTATATCTGGGGTATAATGTCAGTAAATTTGAGTGAAATTAAGACTTTGCTCATCCTGTGTGAATGTGCTGCAGGAAAGGCAGACGTGGGGTTGAGGTCCCCAGGTGATACAAGTCCCGTGAAAAATGGGGATTTAAACTAATACGTCCACTTGATTGAGTCATTCTCATTCTGCTGGAGCCTCAGAGTCGCTTCAGCCGACTTTGAGAGCACATTTTCTCACAGAACAAAGGCTGGATTTTGTAGCTGCACATGAAAGGAATTGCGTCAAGGCCGGTATGGACACAAGGAGGGAACAGAGCTCATTCAGTGTATATATGACACATGAGTGTTGTATTAACATTAACATTGTCACCTTATCCTAACCATAACCATACCATAGCTTCCATGTGCATATATTGTTGAAGTAATTAATAGACACATTGTAGCAGTAAACATCTAAATTCAGTTTACTGTTAGCTGAGTCACACCTGCATGCTGGGAAATGTAGTCCCCCCGCTTGTCCTGATTATGACATGAAATCTCCTCTGAAGATCTGTAATGTATTCCTGCAATCTGACAGCCGGTGGGGAATCTGGTAACTGGTGTCTCTCAGTAATTGGTATCCTTCAGAGTTGTCACGGCAACTGAAACAGATGACATTTAGACTCCGAACTAGACACAACCCTGTAAATCATGCACGCATGCAACGGGCACTTTAAAGGGGGGCAGAAAGCAACACGATCAGATCAGAGTTAAGTCATTTGCACATGACAGTTCTCAACATGTCCTTTCTTTTGATTAGTCTGTCGGCGGACTGAACTTATTTATTTTTTCAATATAGAAGAGACCAGTGAGTAATCAAACAGCAACTTGGTGTATCTGGACTGAGATATTTAATACGCTCTACATAGTGAAATATCCAAGCCTAGTAAAGGCGTGGACACACACACACCACACACACAGAGAGACATCAATAATGGTTTCAGAGGGAAAGCAGGAGTCTTTAATGTGTGTGCTGCAGTAGACCTTCATTCTCCTCCATCAGCCCCCCCTCCCCTCCCATTCTGCAATTGAAAACCATCAAACGTAAATGTCACACTTCTGGACAATCAGTGCCAGAAGATTGTGCCACTTTCACAGCTGGTGATTTCCTGAATATTTGTCTGCCAGATTAGTCAGACAGAAATATCCGTCTGACTGTTGGGAGGGAGGCTACAGTCAGAATACATTCGCTCAGCACAGAATTTCTTCCAAGACTGAAGACAGGAAGGAGAGAGCTTTTGAAACATAGCTGAAGCAATCCCATTGAACCTCATTTCATGAGCCCAGCCTGCACAGTGTCGTTCAAAGTTGGACCTCAGTTGAAAGAAAGATGTGACGGTATGAATGAAGAGAGTGGTCACTTCACTGTAGGTTAAGAGCTTCCTCGCCTGCACTGATGTCAGTATTGTAGATGTTCTCAGGATGTCAGCGTGCGGCCTGTTCCACGCAGTTATGGTAATTTTGTGTAATCTGTTTGTCCAACTGTTACTTTGATCAAAATAAGTGGATTGTATTATCTTGTGTTTTCATTTCTCTCTGTCCATCTGTCTGTCTGTGCACATACAGTGGAGTCGTTGGTAGCCATTATATAAGCAGAGCGATGTACAGAAGTCAGGGATTACTGCAGCTAATTTAGAGCGATCGGAGTGTCTGCTGGTGTTTGTTCTGTGATAACAATCACCACATTGCAAAATATTGCTTAGAAAATCAATACCATATGCGAACTCTCACAAATTCTATTCTGTTTTAAAACGTGCAGTGAAATGTGTCAGCATTGGGCTGAAATTGATTGTCAACAGTTTGGGTAATTGTCAAACTGTTTACGGCATTTATCAAGCAACAAAGCTCGACGTTTCCTGGTTCCCTTCAGGATTTCTCACCATAACAAATAACTGATTAAGAAATGATAAACAGATTAAAGTGAAAGTACACAACCTTTCAGCTAGGTAGCGTGCTAGCCAGCTGGTTGTCTGTTTGTCAACTGCTCGATCATGAGCTAACAGAGTATAGCAACTGTCACCACAGCTCATTTTAGAGGCCACCGCCAAACCAAAAAAAGTCTACTTTTTCTTTTATACAACGTGCATGTAGATTCCACCCAAGGCTCACTGTCCCAGGAATGAGTCATAAAACCCGGAAATTGGTTACAGTTTAAGCACTCCCAGTTCCCTCGTCTCAGAGTCAGAGGGTTTTTGGTTAGATGCTTGAATTAAGGTCTGTGGTTAACACAAGCTTAAGAGATTTTCACGTTTTGAACTACGACATAAAACACATCAGTAAGTACCCCACTCCTGAAATTTGAAGCTTTTATGTGTCATAAAATAGACGGTTGCTAACAAGTGGCTTAATGAGACTAGAGAATGTCAACACGACAAACAGGTTGTACAGTCTCGCTGTGGGAGGAATGTTGAATCATGTGACCATGGTGTTATAATAATAGTAATACTGCTACTGCTACTACTAATTATACAAATAATAAACATAATAAACTTTCTCTATGCAGCATTTTTCATCCAAGAAATGCAGCACAAAGTGTTTTACATCAAGGGCTTCACATGAAAATACACATAATGAACATAAAACAGACAAAAAAGATTATTTGATACAAAAGAACTTTTAAAAACCGTTTAAAAACCGTTTAAAAATACGGATTAACTGATTCAACAATTTTCGTTTCTGTCCTAATGGTGACCTTTTTACCTCTGGTGATTGCATTCAAGCTTCAAAAATCATAAAACGTATGTTCCTTTGTGAAGATTGTCTCGCTGAACTAAACATGTAAGTATCATAAATGTTTATTTGCCGTAATCCAAAGTCCAGTGGAAAAATCCCATAAGCTTTTTAACGAGGGACCCAGGATGACTCTAGCTTCCATGTTGGCCTACAGAAAAACATCATACCTGGAGCAGTCTGTTCTGTCGCCACCAGGCACAACCCTGGCAACATGAGGACTTGCTAACACGCTAGCTACACCAGCTAATGCTAGCAGCCGGAGACAAACATCAGTGATCCATTTTCAGTTTGATCACCTAAACAAAGAATGTTTTCTCTGCAGTGGCCTTTAAAAAATGAGCAATTATAAAACAATACTTTATTCTGCTGTGACCGCTGAGTTGAAAAACAGACGGCATTAGCCAGCGAAGCTTAATAGGATGTCTACTTCCACTCTAATTGATAATGAAAATAATTGTTTTATTTTCTTTTAATTCAGGTTGCTGTTTTGTCTCACTACAGATTTAAACGTTTCATTAATAATATATAAAACAGAGCACAGCAGTAGGCTCGATGCTCACATTTAAGAAGCCATTTTTGTTTGGTAAATGACTAAAACGATTCATGAATATTCATGTTCATATGTATTCATTCATGATTTACTACTTGATCAATTGACTCATTAGGCTATTTCAGCTCTTGTTAATATTTTAATTGAGTTGAAACCGTTTATGATTGATTGATCAGTCAGCTAGCCTGGTTTAATAAGTGAATTATGTGTCAGTCAGTTTGGAAGCAAAAATACAAAACTGTGATACAGATGATCTTCAGTCTGTGTCATAGTAAACACAAGACATTTGATGGTCCGATGAAACAAACATCTGAGGAGTTCTAGGAAATGATAACGGGCGTTATTGCATCATTTCCTGACATTTTAGAAACTAAACGACTAATGGATTTATGACAATAATTCAATTTACGGTGATTTTAAAAAAGAAGAAGCTGAAACCAGGATTTTTTTTTTTTCAGCATCTCTGCATGATAAACGACTGAGATGAGTAATCAATAATCAAAACTGTTGTTAACTTCCTGTCAGTGGACAATCAGTTGATTAATGGTCTTCTTATTGAAGCAGTGACGGTCCTGACAGCACTGAGACTAACCATGAGAAATCTATTTTTATCATTATTGATTTCATCTAGATATTTGTGTCTCTGATGACAGCATTAACAGTCCAGTCTTGTCCCTTCACTAAATCTGGACTGTCTCACCCAGCCGGTACAAGGTGGACTAATCTCACCTTCCCACAGGGAGGAGGAGGAAGAGGAGGACGGAGGAAGGAGGGGGCTTCGGCGCAGTGATGATGAAGTCAATAAATAAGGAAAGCAGAGGCGACTGAAGGCAGGGGATGTTCCGCATTTCAGGTCCCAACATGTGTTTGTGTGTACAGTGTGTGCTTTACAGTGGTGGTCCTGTAGAGAGCGGTAGATAGTTTGAATAAGTGGTGCGCAGGCCGAGCTGCCCTTACTGTACACCACGGCACAGCGGCGGAGGGAGGAGCGACCGTGTAGTATTTCTTTTTGCTTCTTTCCCTCCTGTCGTTGCAGCCCATCCAAACGCTACTGGAAGGCAACAAAAAAAGGGACACAAACTACTCGTTTCCACGCAAAAAGCTTTGCAGGAAGGAGGACGAGGGAGCCGTGTGTGTGTGTGGGGAGGGAGATCATTTTGGCAGTGCGAGGCGCAGCAGCAGCTTAACGGAGGACTGGGCTGAGCGAGGGAGCGAGGGGGGACGTGGAGCCACTCACTGCCGCTACACTTGTGCACAACCCGGAGGAGCCTGCTGACTGTCTCCCGCTTCATTTCCGCCTAATGCCCCAGTATCCAAGCTGAACTGGTGTCCACACCGCGTGGGGGTAACCGACGGTAAGTGTCGTTATCAGGCTTTAAGCCGCCCGACGTCCACAGCGTGGTGTGTGTGTGTGTGTGTGTGTGTGTGTGTGTGTGTGTGTGTGTGCGCGCAGTTGTTTGGCGGTGCTAGCTCCTGTAGCCTGGGCTGGTTTGACAGATCAGAGCAGCAGCCAAGGAACACACGGTGTCCTGTACAGTAGGCAGGGTCTAACCTCGCGCCTCTGCAGCCATCCCGCCACCATTGTTGACGTCTCTCTGCTCAGTTGTCAATTAAACGCTAACAATGCCGGATGTGACTGTGCAGCGGTCATGCTGCCTGTGTGTGTGTATTATGTCTGTACTATATGTGCTGCACACAGGCCCGAACTTGGATTTATGCCTGCTGCACTCTGGCGCGCGCATGGTCCAATAACGCATGCACACGTGCACACACACAGAGAGAGACAGACGGATCGATAAAGATCACCAGCAGTGATACACCCATATTATATGTGAGTGTGCCACAGTGAGCCGTGCACTTCACTCACTTGACCCTAATTCTGTTGTCCCCATTTTCTCCTTGAGGTGCAGAGTGAGGCTGGGATGCATGTGTGTGTTCTTATTTTGA
This sequence comes from Cephalopholis sonnerati, assembly GCA_019142605.1. Lineage (NCBI taxonomy): Eukaryota > Metazoa > Chordata > Actinopteri > Perciformes > Serranidae > Cephalopholis > Cephalopholis sonnerati. The sequence continues at coordinate 36,967,290 of JAGQAX010000020.1, forward strand.
TATTGTCACCAATGCTCCAGAGCTTACAGCAGCTCTATTGATCCAAATGATCACTGTTCCTGAGGTCAGGCTGTCATTAAAGGGGGCCCGACCCGAGGTGAACTTGCATTAGCTCACCTTTGTGCACTGACCTGAATGTGTCCAAACTAAACTGAGTGTGTGCAGAGTAACAGTCACATATGTGTCATGCATCACAGTGTGTGATGGTCCCTGTGACGCTCACATGGGTTAAATCATGTTTTTTTGTGCTTTATGGTTGTATTAGTGACTGCAGTGCAACATATGTCCCGTGCACGCCAGATATCCACAGTCTGAGTCCATGAGTTCAGATGTATCACAAATTACCAATATCAGAACAAAGTGTTCCAGTGAGGCACAGTGTGCACTGCATTAAAACTGTCTGGGCTGGGTATTAAATTACCACAGACGCTCTGACTCAGTTGTACAACTGTGTGTGTTTCGGTGTGTTTAAGATATAAACATACCCTCAGAATACTGTCCGACTCGACACAATGGGGGTGTACTTTCTGCAACAAAGACAACATTGCCCAGGAAGTTGCCTTGACATGTCTGCACTGATTGTGAAGGAACTGAAATGCTTAATGTTGCCAAGAAACACTCGATTAATACGGCCCGATGTCCCGCAGCCCTGACTGACTGCTGACAGGCAGCACTGACAATCATTCACCGAGACCATGTGAAAATCCCCAGTGAAAATAATCTCGGTGCAGCAGATCAGGGATATAATGGTGACAGTTTGTTCAGTGCGTTTGCAGCTGTTTGTGTGTGAAGTCCCTCATCACCACATTACAGCACTGTAATAATTAAATCACTCAATGTAACCACTCTGCCCAGAGCCTTTTCAGGGTCTCCATTCTCAGTCGCATTCATTTTCACAGTAGTATCTCGCGCTGTGCTGATAGAAAGTGACAGTCTAAAAGCTGTACGCTCCTGCAGTTGAATCCATCAAGCTGGCAACAGGAGCATTTCCTCTGGCACAGCAAGGCTTATTTTAAAAGGCGAGTGTATGGATTTTCCTATCAGCATTGTAACCTGGGAAAAAAATTAATATTTTTGACTCTTGGATGTCTAAATTATTAGACCTGGGATGTCTTTGTGAACTTGGATACTGTAAATCAGGCAGCAAACACCTCTCCTGCAGCCTGGCTTAATGTGACATCTTACTGATGAAGTTATACTGTTGTTTCTAACAGCATATAGGCTCATTTATTCCTCCGAAAGCACACACAAGTGCAAAGGTGTCTGGAAGATTGCATACACCTTTATGAATAAATAATGTTTCTGTAATTGTTATGTAAATATATGAGGTGCTAAAGCCCTATAGGGTCTCAGGATTTTATACAGAACCGCACTGGCCAAGCTAATTTATGTCAGATCAGCTGGTATGGCCCCAGATGCCCACTGTTCATTAATCATTAGCCATCCGTTTAAATCGCAGTGTTCTCTCCCGGGTTGATTATTAGCCCTGGACAAATCCAGCAGTCAGGTATAAACGTTTTCCCTACAGATTTTAAAAAGACAAAGTGTGGGCTACGAAACTTTTGTCAACAGAAACAAACAGACAAACTCAGAGAAACCCTGAGCTGATGTCTCTCACTTTATTCTTCACCTTTTTCCTTCATTGTAAATAGTTTTTTTTCCATGCAGAAAATGAAAGCATATGGGGAGCACTGAGTGATGTAAGAGTGCTGTACATGAAAGAACACACAGAAGGTGGATGGGTGTAGCCCCATGTGACCTGGTCTTCTCTTTCTCCTCTCCTCTCTTCCTGTTGGCTGGGGCTCCTTTAGGGGGCCAGAGGTGACCTTCTTCAGTCTCTCCCAGCAGCGAGCACCCCAGTGGGCCTCTCTTTTTGTGACCCGGTTTCTGTCTGTCTTTCTTCCTGGCCTCCTCGCTCCTTTTCCTTCTCCTTATCCTCCCCCCCACCTCTCCTCTCCTCTCCTCTCCTCTCCCTCTCTGCTCTTCTACTCCCATCCCCTCCTATTGCCCATGGCGGGGCAGCAGCGCTTAATGCTTAGAAACATAGAGCGTTCACTTATATAACCTTGGCTGTGCAGCTGATGTCCTGGTCTGTATCTGCTGTATAATGATGTCAGAGCTGTCTAGAGAGGCGGAGGGCATGCTGGGTAGGCCAATATGTCGAGAGCTATTCCTGAACTGAGTCTGGTGAGTCGGGTGGTCCGAGGATTTGCCTCCCATTTGTGCCCTTTTTGTCTGTGGGGATTATTTTTCGAGTTAAATGGAGATGCAGTTGATTAGATGTTTGTTTTATTTGTCAGATTTAATAGAACATGTGCAAATGATGCAGCTCAGAATAAGGAATGTCCTCGACGTGGAAGTAATTGTCCCGAGGGAGCAGCTACATTGTTTGCCCATATGTCAATGTGAATAACTCAGACATTGTTTTTTGGGCCTCGGACTGAGGTATTTTTATTTCGCCTTTAGACAATCAGGTTTGTCCAGTTGCAGGGTTTCCATACATCCTGGAAAACCTAAAAATTTAAAGACTGGGTTTTCAGTCATGGAAACACTTGGAAATGGATTAAAATGAAGAGATGACCTGGAGATAACCTATGCTGTACTAGAAAATTGAAATTGTATTTCTGCCCCTCACTCATTTACATAAATCTAGGTGGGTTTTTTTATTAAAATTCGACTAATTTGACATTTAAAATTGGATTTACCTGATGCAAAGCAGAACAGAAAGACGCCCCCTTTTTTATTTTGGCTCTTATGTCAGTCTAGCTGTTCACACCAAACCCCTATGAACAGTGGCAGGCTTTGTAGACAATTTGACTCGCGGCCAAGCCGTGAATCACAACTTCCGGGTCCATCACGTGATGCTGTTGAGCCCAAAATGACTTTCTCCCTTAGACTTTAATTGTGAAAGAGATGTTTGTAAATCAGTGGATACATTTTTTGAGCGTCACAGCCTCCTGCGAAATGACTCGTTTTCGCTATTAGGATTTGGTTGGTTAACATTTAGAAAGTCTAGAGGAGCTGCACGGTTAAATAACTTTATCAGCAGTAAAGTAAGCGCAGGGCTACATCTGACGTTAGCCGCTCAGCCGGTAAAGTCTCTAGTACGCTTGCTCTGTGGGCCCAAGAATGTGGATTTAAGTCATTTTATACCCGGGGAAGTTGAACTGGTTTGGCTTCATGTGCCACTTAGTGACTAGAAAAGTTTGTCACTTGAACACAACAATCTTTTTTTCATATATTGCGATGTTGTTCCCGTGAAGATGGGACGTAATGTGAATGGATGTTGGCTTTTAAAAGGCTAGACGACCTGTTTGTACAGTTGACAGTGATTGGTATAGCCATCACCTGTAATGAACCTGAGACACTTGATCATGATCTGTGCATCAGTAAAAAAGGAGCAATAAAACTGGGTTTAAATGTATCAGCACGAGGCCTAAAGATAAATTATATGACTTGTATTTGTGAGCATGTGCTCTCCTGCACTGTCAAGAAAAAATCCTGGAAAGGTCCTGGAAGGTTATTTCTTCAAAAGAATGAGGACCCTGCATTGAGATCAAGGATCTCTTTTACAAGGGAGACCTGTCCTGTTGAGGACATCTGACATATCTGCAGCTGATTAGCTGAGGTTAGCGCCACACGTGACTTGTTCTAATGTTGTCTTTTCCTCCATAAAATGCATGTCCTAGAATAGCATGCCTGTTATTGTCTTGCCTTTACGTTCTGCTTGACCTCAGTTGACTGTTGCTCATCCGATAGAGGCTGGGCCCCGAGGCACTTCACCACGTTGTCTGTGTTTTCGCCTATGACTAATTAGATTACAGCACCCATATGATATAGACTTGTAGGTTGTTTCATAGGATCCATTCAGCCAGGGTGAGCGCAGCCAACCACAAGAAGTCATCTGATCATCACGGGTTTCTGCACTGGAACCGGGCTAATAGAGATTTCATGGCGATATAGAGTATAGCTTCTGTTTACCAACATACTGTATTGAGCTGCACAAAGCCATCTTTATCAGCAGCACTCGCATGGAAATGTTTGATTCGGTTTATTTTTATTTGGGCAAATAAATCAGCCTGTTTGTGCACCAAGAGATCGCTCAGATGACCAACAAACAAACAGCAGGCGTCTTTGTCTGTATATGCCTATACATCATAATGCATGCTAATTAATAGAGTCTAAACACTAATGAGATGATGATGACCTGCTTAGTTGGGTGGGTTAGTCACTGCTTCAAGGCCATCTACTTCTCACAAACCTCCTCTTGTTCCACAACATCCAGATCTGATGGGAAAATATACAGCATGTGCAGCTTGTTGCTTCAACTGCTTTGAACTGGTGCACATTTCTTTTCAGGATTTCCACTGCTTAATCAATCACCTACGCTTTAACTAACTAAGACTAGACCGATACATCGGCCCATACAAGCTTTTTGCAGATATATTGTACTGGCGTACGTTGTCCCATAAGACAAGATGTTGCAAGACAGAAATGCAGAACTAGGTTAAAGGTCATTTAGAAACAGTGACACTTGACATAGTTTGTTTACCAGAAAGCACTGACAGGTTGGTATTTATGTTGTGGAATCACCCACTTTGTGTGTGTCTTGGTTAAAGGTCTCTAAAAAAACAAATCCAAGAAATCAAGATTGTCTTTTCTCAGCTACACCATAACAAGGGCAAAGCAGTGATTTTGACCCTAAATTTTGGTGACAGCAGTTAAACTAAAAGCGCTATAGTCCAACTGATTCTGGATTTTTGAGGCCGATATTGACAGAAATTTGGGATGTAAGTGTGGGGTGAAGGGTTGCAGCGGTTTACAGGTGTTAAGGTATATCGTGATATGAAAGTTGACGGATATTATTCAGTGTACATTTGCTTATCTACGATAATGAAAAAAAAGGGAACTTGATGGAGAATTTCCTGCATATTTAAATTAAAATATGGTTTCATTTATAGAAATAAATCTTTTATTCAACCAACAATAACCCTTCAATTTCATTCCTGTAAGGGTCATTCTAACTGATGATAATAATAGTTTAATACCGTGATACCTTGAAACCACAGTATTTTCTGAGACAATTATTGTACCGTGAAAATCTCATACTGTTGTAACCCTGGTGGGGTGAGACATTGTAATAAGTATGGATGCAGCAATTTATCGTCTGAATATCAGACTTGTTGACTGTAGTGTTTTTCTGTTGTGTCACATCAGTTTTGTGCAAGCTAAAACACAGGGCATGGGACTAACTGCATCCTGTTGTCTTGGGGACGATTGAAAATGTGTTTGGGACGAACAGAGAGCTTCCCTGGAACGCCTTACTGACGAAAGGATGTAGACTTACTATTGACGCGTCGTGGATGCCGTTAGCAGCTGGTGGCCACAGCTAACTGCTAACGAAGGTTGCATTAAGTGAAATTATGATGCGTTCAAGCATTATTCAGTAAAAATGAGTTTTAGGCGACAGATTCTAGCACTCTAATGATGTGAAGAAATGTAGTTCTTGGTGGTAAACCTGCATAAATACGGCTGTTTGATGGAGACATGTTGAACCTTTTACAGCAATATAAAATAGATATTAGAGAGGAAATTATGGTATATTTTATGAAGTAACAAAGGCTTTTGAAGCAGTTTAATTTTTGTTTTTTAAAAAGATGTTTAACATGTGAAAGAAGGTTATGTTAAAGGTTGTTTCATAAGTGTTCATGATTGAATTTGTGCTCACAAGGTGGTGTAATGAAGGGCTGAATGACTTGAAAACTGTTTCTTTGTTACATAATGAAAATGTCTTTATTTTCCTTTCACAAATGGCCGAATAAATAAAAACAAAATGAACAAAAACAATGAGAAATATATCAGTATTCACCAAATTGTTATTTTAAACATTGTTATCAGCCTACAATTTCATATTAGGTGCATCCCGAGTGAAAAGAATACGTAACAGGTCAAAGGTCATATTTTCCACAGGATGATAAACCCAGTGTGTGGTAATGTTTCGGGTAAAAGAAAAAAGAAGATTAGTATTGCAGCCGTAGCTAATAACTATTTTCATCATGGGGGGGTTCCCATTGCGTCTGACCTCCTCCTATAGCTTCATTCGTGCAGCCAACACAAAGATACTTGTTTTTTAATGCAAAAGCAGCAAATCTTCATATTAAGGAAGCTAGAAACAGCTGATGTTGAACATTTTTGTGATTAACTTATTTAAAAAAAAAAAAAAAAAAAAAAAATATATATATATATATATATTATCTGTACATGACTCGACTCATGGTTCAGCAGGGTTTGAATGACCACATGTGCCATCTATCTATCCATCTGTCCATCTATAAATACATCAGTAATGATCAGGAGTTATGTGTATCCTGTGTCCTTTGTGCCATAAAGGAAATTCCATGCTGTTTTCTGCTGTAATTTCTGGCACGCTGAGTAATGAGTGTGTTCTCACTGGCAATTCGAGCCTCATTATCAGAGAAGAATGAGGCTAACCTTTCAGTGTGATGTCGTAGCGGGTTAGTGTTGCATTCGAAGGCCCATGAAGCTCCTCTGCTGATAAGCATGCTGTCATGGTGAACACGACAAGAGATTATCAGTGCACTGTGCACCGGTCTTCACACAGGCCACCGGGGGTCCTGCTGTCTTCGAGATACAGTAACGCCCCATCCCCCTGTAGCACACAGGCACATGACATCAGATGTCGGCCAGGGTGCTCCAACTTTGTGGTTGTGTCTCAGTGTTGTGGTTTGTGGCCCCTCCCTTTCGTTTTTTCTTAGCAGGTTCAGTTTCGCTTTATTCTTCAGTCGTTTCTTTCTTGTTTCAGTTGTTTCTGTTGAGCAGTGGTTTCCATGCAGATGGTTACCAGAGGCTCCCCCTTGTCTTTTTGTTCCTCTCTGCCATTGAACCTTCATCTCTCTCTGTCTGCAGCTGTCTGTGGCCCCTGTCAGCCAGCCTGTGCTTCAGAAGCCTCCAGATTACAGGGAAAAATAATAATTTGTAAAATACTGTATGCTTTATTGGCCGGAGAAAGTAGCCAGGCTGTTTTACACAACCGCACTTCTTTCTTATTAACACCAGTCAGCTTGGCTCTGCCCGGGTACAACTGGGGCCACTCACAACTGGCTTTTCATCAACGGGAATACTTGGCACTGCGGCCCGTGAGGTTTATTTTTGCCAGGGTGAAGCGGAGCACTTTACGAGCAGGAGTCCATCCGACATTCGCTGGCATTGAACCGCTCTCGCTCCCTCTCTCTGTGAGCGCTGCCTCAATTTATGCAGTGGAATAGAAATTAAGTCATTACGCATTTGCAGACATATTAAACAACCAGTTCCCAAGACAATAAAGTGGCTACTTTTTTCTACTGTGTCATAAACACTGAGGCGTTGTGTCGTACAGAGGGATTCCCTTCATGTGGATTTGAGATTAAACTGGCAATAACAATTTCAGTATCTGTGCCCCTGGGGCGGAAGATAATCAGTTTATAATCAGAGTTCCCAGGAGGAATTAATGTGTGTGATTATGAGTGAGTTTGTATGTGGGCTTCAGAGACGAGAAGTTAAGATAAAAGTAATAAAAAATAATTGAAGATTTGCTCTAAATTGTTTGTTTTGGCAGATGCAGTGTTAAATGGTTTGTTGTATGCTGTCTATTCCTGTATGTACGTTACATACAAGGCATACATGTATACTCATATATGTGCTGGGGCTGTGACTAATAGTTTCATCATCAGTTTATCTATTGACTTATTTCTCAGTTAATTAGTTGTTTGAAAAATATGAAGTCTTAGGGCTGCTGATAAACTGCGCCTACTTAGGACACCAAAAATGTATCTTAGGAGCATCAGTATAATGGACAGCCAAGAGAGGACGGCAGAGGCGATGCCTGCACGACAATACAACTGGGCTGGACAGCCACAGAAAGGCTCACAGGCTGAAATCAATGCAAAAAAATGTCAATTTATTTTGGACATCCCAGCACAAAAAGAAGCAAAAAATAATAAAAACAGCAGCAGACATTTCAGTCCTTGACTGTCATCAGTGCTACACCCGTCTTTTTGTGCCTCAACGTCAGAAATAAATGGACATTTTTTGCATGGATTTCAGCCTGTGAACATTTCTGTGGCTGTCCAGCCCAGATGATTTGGTGTGCAGGTATCTCCTCTGCTGTCCTTTCTTGGTTGTCCATTGTACCGACACACCTGAGATAAACTTTTTTGTTGCCCTAAGTAGGCGCAGTTTCACAGTAGGTGCAGGTATCTCCTCTATGCCCTGTCTTGTTCCAGTCGATCAGATTGGGAAGAAACAAGGGCCACTGAAGTCCTGAAAATAATAGGACGTAAAGGAGAGAAGTAAAAAAAAGAAATCACTCAGAAACAACGGCAGATGTGAATCAAAATCCCCCGTCTTCAGTTCAGAGGAGCAGAGTCAGCTAATGTCAGATGTAAATGTTAAAGCATTATGTTGATGTAGCCTCGAGTTGGATGCAGTTACAATGTGCTGTGACAGCTTCTCCGTGTTTTTAGCCATAATCCGATTTTTCAACAGAGCATTACCAGACTTCATTTAACGGTTGACCCACCAGGTAGAAAATAGTAGCTACAGTTAGTTACAGTGAAGCACATTTACCCACCCGGCCAAAAACAAGACAGCAGTCATGTAGACGTGGACCCAACACCACACAAAATAGTTATAGTCCAGTGGACTCTTGAATGTGATCATCAGCTTGCCATGTAACACGAGGACGTCTAGAGCAGAGGTTCTCAGATGGTGTGCTGTGGGATTTTGTGCTAACCTCACATTAGAACTGCAAAATTCAACTGGGTCTACACGAAAAGTTATGACTGAACTTTTAATTGACTGTGTCAGTATGTTGTGTGCACCCATTCTCTAATAAGGCAAACTCTAGCTAAAAAAAATAATTTAATTTAACTTAAAAAACCGCCATGCACGCATGGGAAGTATAAGTGTGTGACACATCACATTATCTATCTTCCTGTTTAAATCGATGTGTTATTGATGCTTTGATATAATTTAAAAAAGTTTAAAATCAATTTTTAAATCAGCTTGTTATATATTTCATGAGTAATAGTTGGTTGTCAATTGTTATTTGATATTAATAAATAAAAACAAGCATTTATGTCATGATAAGAGCAAACAAACACTTTAAAGAGGCTGTTGTGCACTGATATAAATGCAGGTGTGCCTTGAGATTTTGGCTTCCCCTTTGGTTTGTTTTGGACACAAAAAGTTTGAAAACCACGGGTTTAGAGGACGAGGTAATTTGTAACGATGGTGTTCACACGGGGCAAACTGGTGAAGTTGTGGAGGATCACTAATCACTAATCACTCTTATTTTGGAAGTGATCTATACAAAAAACAATACGTGTTGCCTTCAGGTTCATCCAAACCTTTTGTGTTGTCACATCTCCAGTTCACACAGATTTATCACTTCCTGCCCTCCATCTGAATTTTGCACGTTACAGTAGTCATATGACAAACAAACTATAGGTTGTTTTGTTTAATCAAACCCTCAAAAAATCCTACATATTCAATTTACTATGGAATGAAACTGAGGAAAGCAGCAGATAATCAAAAAGGTAAACTGGAACCAGAGTTTTTGGGCTTTTTGCTTAAAAAATGAGACTTAATAAACATTTGGTGATTGTTTCAGCTCTGGAGTACAAAGTACATCACTATATTTGCTGTACTGTGTGTGTATATTGAGTACACAAATCGTTTTACCACCTCAGCCACCTCCCAAACGCAGAGAAAAGTACGGTTGACGGCTTTAATGATTAAGTCAATAGTGTTAAAATGCTGGTGATAAGAAGCAAAAGAACAGATCTGTTGTACAGCTTCCACTTGGAAATTTTCCACGCTTCAACATACTATCTGCTGAGGTAATGAATAACTCTGAGCAAAGAGATGCTTATAAAACCCCACAATTAAAAATTTGGCCGAGACCCAAGTCCCACTATGGCTACCCTGCTCCTCCAACATGCACTGTATATAGGTCAGCATTTCATAACTGTAGGGAAAAACATCCATGAGTACAGTACAGTTTGACCTTTTTTTATATCCAATCAGGGAGCTTAATGCTCCGTCCCCACTGCTGATGCAAATAAAACTTTACCAGGATCTTTTTTTTTTTCGGTAAATGAGGCTCTGAGATGACGTTGAACATCTCTCACAAAGCCTCCACTGCTCGAATTCCTCCCAAACACCCACGAATTAGGAGCTGGATAAATAGTTGGCTATGCAGGAGAAAGGCTGGGGTTTTATTGCTCCCTGTTTTGTAATCTATCATGCTTGAGGAAATTTGGATGGACTTGTTCCAACGCCTGATGGTTTGGCAAGCCTCTACAAAACTCCACCTCTTGATCATTGTATTTTTGTTTTATTGCCGCTGAGGTTAAGGCCACCGCACATGCCACCAACAACTACACTACTGGTGCTGTTAAACAACTGTGTTATCACAAGACCAAAATTAAGACCTCTGGTTTTTCAGTTGGCCTTCAGAATACAAATGTAGTGTTTTGGGTCTGTGTACTTGGCGGCACGTTACATTTACCCCGTTACATGTTCTTGAGTAATTTTCTAAATGACTTGTGCTTCTATAGAAGAGTTGTTTTGCAGAATACTTTTTACTGTTAAGCCATCAAGTCTCTTCTGTAGTGGAATTAACATCATATTATACATGCATACTGTTGTCATGACGGCCCAACAACAGATAGAGACATGAAATACAATACTTTTCAATCTATGTGATATTTATTCATTGTGCAAATTAAGAAAACGCCTGTTGGCAGATGCCGATAATTCATTTTAAAGCAAATATCGCTCGATACCGATGACGTGTTATTGTGCACCCCTATTGTTTATCCATTCATTTTAGCTAACTGTTTAAACTGATTATCTGTCTGGTTTTAGCTAACCTAAGAGTTCAGCTGTTTATCAGGTATAGCTAACTGTTTTAACTTGTCTGTCTCCTGGATAACTTGAAGCTGACTCATGATGTGAACATTTCAATTAGTACATTTTTTAAATTATTTATCAACTTAGCTGAGCTACACAGTCTCCCATTGTTGCCCCTGACAACCGCAAAATACCCTTTGGGGTACAAGTACCCCCTGCTCTGCACAGGGTCCGAAATTAACACCCGCCAAGCTCCAAATGTGGGTAGATTTTCCATTTGGCGAGTAAATCTCTGAGGGCCATCCGCCACACTGACGGGTAAATGTGAGTACCAAAATAGTCATGTAATGAAAACTATGGTGAGAGTCTCTACTGTGTTTTGGTGTTATTTAGGGGCGTGCTCCTCTGCTGCTCCTCTCCTGTCAGTGTTGGAGTTTCACAGACAAACACACACTACATAGGAGTTTTCATGCGTGTCTAAATAGTGTCGCGAGCTGATCGTCCCGAGCGCTCCTAACTTTGCAGCACTGTTTATGGTATGTGATGTCATCTGATCCGCAAAAATATCTCTTGGCGTTGTTCTGCTGCTAGCTTCTGTTGTTGCTAATGTGTGTCTGACGGTCATGAGTTGCCCCTTTATTTATGATGGTGATAAAATAATGACACAAAGGGTCTGTAGTCTAAACCAAGACGGCCAACTTTATATTGCCTCCTACACTGTCAACAGCAGTGCATCACAGCTTCACTTCCTCTGCTCTTACCTGTCACAATAAAAGCCCGAGACATACACACTGCATCGCTGCTCACCAGAGGAGCCGCTGAAGGAGTTCCCTCTGAGTGTTAAGTCACTTAAAGAATCTGAGACGTCCGGGGCTGTTGATAAAACATTCAGGACGCCACAGTTTATTCCACACTATTGAAGCTGCTCCTCTTTTTGGAACCACTAAGGAGTCGGTGATAATCTTGCTTTCAGCCAAGATGGTGTTGCTGTGGGTTACAGTATGATGTCACTATGTCAACAAGTCCAAATATCTGAGTATTACGATAAGAATTTTTTGTATGATATTAAAAATTATACCGGTATTATCGTGAACAAGATGACATGGCACATCCCTACTGCAAAAAATTATAGACAAACATTTGTCATCCATGAATCCACATTACAGACACTATGGCCGACTATCCCTTGGCCGCAATTCAGCACACATGGTCCAGCCTTAAACTAGGTTTTAACATAGTTTTGTTTTCACAGTGGTCAAGTCACAACCCTGTCTGAGTGGAGCAACAAGAGTGGTGTGTGTGTGTGTGTGTGTGTGTGTGTGTGTGTGTGTGTGTGTGTGTGTGTGAGTGAGAGATATCCCCCTGGCTGAAGAATTAGACTGTAGTTTATGTTTTGGCTGTCCGTGAGGTTAAAGATCACTTCAGAGTTTAGTTGAGCTTCTTTGAAGTGTGACTGACAGTGACCCTCTCTCCGCAGGGCCTCTCTCTTACTGCTCACCACGCACTTTTCTGTTTGAGGAAACTTTTCTTTTTCTGACATCATATCCAAACCTCTCTGAAGCTGGAATCTGTTTTCCTTCCTCAGATTATTTTGAGTGCGCTGCTTTTGAGCGAAAGTGAAGTCGGCCACTTGTTGAGTCAGGTCAGTGCGTTTTGTTCGAGGAGCCGCACACTGTGCCTTCCTGTGTGGATGTGTGAAAGTCAGAGTGGAGAACACTTTGGCATTCACTGTGTGATCGAATAATAATGGAGGCGGAAATTGTGTGCCATTATATTACAGCTGCAGGTGGGTAGGCTGCGGTTTGTAGAGGGGCATGTTGGTGACAGGAAACACAAGTGAGTCACCTTCAGATAGTTGACGCTGTGTGCGATAAATCTCTCTTTATTTGTCATCTTCTCTTGATTATCATCTCAAGTTCCTGCACACTCACAAACTGACGCATAAGTCATTTAAGACTCTGACAGTTTCTTGTATATTTTTTACTGTGTGATAAAAGTGAGTAAAAATCAGTCTTTAAAAAAAGAGATGATTAATTATAGACGATCATTCAGATTAACATAAATTTGTGCTTTTAGGAAGTGATTTAGATTACCTAATTTGATATTTTACCATAAATATGTCAAGAAAATGTTGCTAAGAAGAGGCAAAGTGACCTTTTCTTCATCCAGAGCAACTCTGCAGGCTTCATCTGCTGATTCATGCTGTCCCTATGATTTAACCTTTTAAACCTGTTATTACAAAATGCTGTGCAGACATAGTAAACGACATTTCTTCTTTTAATGTCAGCTTTGGATGTTTCAAATTGCATTTATAGACAAATCGATAATTCCAGAAAATACATTTTCATCAGTCGCAGCCATAATCATATGATACAATCAGTCAGTGATAAGATGATTTATCCATCCTTAAAATCACTTTAAGAGAAGTTAATATGCGAAAACATTTCGGGGGTAGGTGTTAATTATAAATAAGTACTTGTGGTTAAAGGTCTGGTGTGTAGGACTTAGTGGCCTCAAAAGTAAACGAACTGAAACTTTCTGAGCTACAGTGGCAGGTGCAAAAGCGTGAATGGTCTTATCTAGTTTGTATGTTCTGGGCTACTGTAGAAACAACATGGTGGACTCTGTGGAAGAGAAGTCACTCTGTAATGTAGCAGGCTCATTGTTTGGTAACAAAAACACTATTCTTATTTTCAGGTGAATAAATAGGGCCCCTCGTTCAACAAGGTGTTTTTTTCCCATCTAAAAACGTCAAGTGAAACTTAACTGGGAACGCTTGAGAGTGCTTCGGATGTGACCCTTTGGTTGCGTCTGGTTGCTAGGGCCGGATTAAAATAATTGAGAAGCTCCGATGCTACCGGTTCTTTTAGCTGTAACAGTTAGCTTACTCTCTTACATTTGGGTGTAATTTATTATCATGCTGTAGCATCTCCTCCTGCTGTCTGTGCATCCTGGCTGCTGTGCCACTTTTGCGCACACACAAGCCTCTTTTACACAAGAATTGTGCGAATTTGCAGGAAAGCCTAGTCCCTCTTCTTTCAGCATTGGCAGTATAAAAACAAAATCGGGGAGTGCAGCAAATTGCTGCCTGCCTACTTTTGTTTATACAGAATGTTCCTTTTTCGGGGCAATGGGGGGCGTGAGCAAGTAACAAAACGTGCAGCTCAGCGTGTGACGTAAACAGTGACGTACCGAGGAAAGCCGCGGCTGGTCAACCCTTCGGCGATTCTCTCGTACATCGGCCCGTCCTTCACGGTTCCCGTCATCTGACGGTTAATGGTCTCCTCGTTAGCGAGGGCAAGGAGGGTGCGCAATTCTTTATCTCCCCAGTTGCTCATCTTCTGCTTTGCGTCTCCTTAGTGCTGCTAGATACTCATTCCTGCTATCAGCTGTTTCCTGGTTTGAAGTCCACGCCAGTGGGTCGAACGTGCGGCGTCATCAACAGCCCCTCCCACAAGTCATCAACAGACCCTCCCACAAGTCATCAACAGCCCCTCCCAAGGCGGAAAGCCGCCTCGCTCTGTTTAGATCAAAAACATTCCGCCATTATGACTACCCTACGAGGCGGAAAATTGGGCACCTCGGATCAACTTGCCAATCCGGCTCTGTGTGTCTAAACGCTCGCAGCTTGCCGGCAAATCGGCCCAACATTCGCGGAAAATCTGGCAGTGTAAAAGGGGCTAGAGACACACACAAACACGGAGTTAAGATGCTGTGATACAGAATGTCTGGGGAAGTATAAATGTTGGTGCAAGCAGCAACCTCCCGGGCTGAAAAATGAACCCAACACAGAAGTGCCAAAAACTGCAGTTCTTTGAACGGCCACTTGAGGCTGACTCCAAGAGTGAGTCAGTACCCAATGACCCCCCATTTTAAAGTGGCCAACTTTACATAAGAAATTAACATGTTTACAGCCTGGTACAAAAACAGTTTTGGTCTCTATAGCTAGATTCTCCCATCATGTCAACTATACCTGTTTACATTTTATCAAGGCTTAAAATTATGCATGATAATGGGCGGGTCGCCTCGAGTGACAGGTTGTCCTCACTCCTTCACAGCCCCAGCCTCTCGCCCAAATATGGTCACTTCTGGCTCCAAAAACCCAAGATGATGACCGTCTGAAATGCTGATCTTAAGGTTTCAAAACAGGCGTTCACAGACCAGTGGGTGACGCCACGGTAGCTACGTCAATGATTTTTACTGTCTGTAGCCCTTTCTCTAGATGAAGGGAAGACTTCAGCACGTATGGAGAGAGGCTGGACCTGCCAGTTTATGTGTGTTCATAAGAGGAAACATATTAAATGTAAACAGCATATTAACATTTCTCATCCATCGTTGTTTAGTACGTGTTAATGTACGATGTGACACTTGGGTAAGAAGTGACTGTCGAGCGCAGAGTTTCAACCAGAGTTGAACATTTTTTAACTTGGTGCCAAACGGGCATCACTTATTCACACACACTCACACACTGATGGCCATCAGGAGCAATTTGGGGCTCAGTATCTGGCCCTAGCATACTTTGACTTGTGGACTGGAGGAGCTGCTGATCTTCCCACTAGTGGACAACCTGTTCTACCTCCAGAGACATGCAGGCTAGGTTAATTGGTGACTCTAAATTGTCCGTAGGTGTGAATGTGAGTGTGAATGGTTGTCTGTCTCTATGTGTCAGTCCTGTGATAGTCTGGTGACCTGTCCAGGGTGAACCGCTGGGTGCTCAGCGCCTCATCACGGGGCTGCTGTTTGTAGCGTAGGGTAAATACGTAGTGCTCCCATTGCAGAGTTTTAAAAAAATATTCAGACCTCAGGAAGAAAAGCTGTGATGGAAAACACTGTTATTAATATTCCATATTTGCCAATATATCCTCTAAACCCCACACACTGGACCTTTAACTGTTTTATAAAGTATTGAACAGGCTGCTGTTTAAATGTCAGTGGTTATTCTTTTCATAAAAGGCATCACTTTTATTCTGATCATTTGAATTCTTGCTTCGGAGCGATGTTTTAATGCACTCAGAGTGTGATTCATGTGAAAGGTGTGCACTGGATTGTTGAAAGAGAAACTTGTTCTGCTCTAGCAAATACTCAAACAAAAGAAAGGGTAACCGCTGATGTGCTGGCAGTCTGCCCTTCATGAAAAAATCAAACATAATTATATCCTCATCAGGAAGGCTGCTGCACAAGTACACTCTGCTGCTTATGAGCACTCTCAGAGAAGTAAGAAAAAAAGTTGAAGTAGTTTGGGAGCCATGTGGGGCATGTAAACACTCGTAAACACAGCACTATAAGAAGTTCCCTATCCTACACACAACCCAGATATTGTCGTCCAGTTGGAATGCATCATTAATCCAGGGATTTGCTGTGCAGTTTACCTGAGCCAGGTAGTGTGTTTCATCTCTACCTGTTAGTGTTGCTAGCCAAGTAGAGGGATGGAGAGCTGCACACTGGGAGGTCCAGAATGCCAACTTAATGCCAAACGCCCCGAGGCTGTGTGAGTGTGTGTGCATGAGTGTGCGTGTGTGTGCATTTGTCTTTGTAAAAGTATCGAGAGACTTGCTGATCTGGCAGGCGTACACATTCCTCATCTGAGTCGTCTCAACTTTAGCCAATCAACAAACTCCAGCATACAGGAGGCACTAGTGTAGTCGAACTTGATTCAGTTTCTTGGTGTTATTAAAAGTAACATCTCTTTTTTTTACACACTTGCATGTGTTGGCGTGTGGCACGAGCTGTGTTGTGTGTTAATACTTGTGTGTGTGTGAGCACTGTACTTCTGCAGTGTC
Source organism: Cephalopholis sonnerati (assembly GCA_019142605.1). Taxonomy (NCBI): domain Eukaryota; kingdom Metazoa; phylum Chordata; class Actinopteri; order Perciformes; family Serranidae; genus Cephalopholis; species Cephalopholis sonnerati. Next base: position 36,983,984 of record JAGQAX010000020.1, read on the forward strand.
TCCATGTGTTTGCAGTAGAGGACGGGCTCATGTTTCCTTCACCATAGCTGGCCCAGATAGCAGGAAACTCAATAGGCAAAGTGTGAGGCAATCACTCTGTGATTAGTGTACACTGCCGCCCTGCAGTACTGTAGCTTTGGCATGGCAACACTTGACACAAAAAAATTCAGGGATGTTACACGCAAGCTTTGCACACTTGCCACTGATACAGCTGATATGCATGCATTTATAAACATGCATTCGCACCAGCAGAGGCACATGCAAACACATTCATGTTCAGGAGCACATGCAGGCAGCTATTCTTAGTTAAGATGTTATCACTCAGGCTTGTACAGATCGCCACCCTGTGAAGAACACATGTTGCATTAGGTACTCTGTGTTTGCGCAATGCTATACATAGGGATATACACAAAGGCACTTACAGTTCATTTTTAACCCAGCCGGCTCCCTGTTTGTACAGCTCTGTCTAAACTGTCTCAAGTGAGTGTTTAATGCTGTACCCAACCACTGTTTGACTTTGTTTAACACAGGACATCACTGAAGGGAGCGATAAGCTGCCAACTCTCCTGTGTGACTGGATCAACGTCCTTTATCACAACAGTTGTTTGTCAGTTTGTCATTAATTACATGAAACAGTTTTTAACTTTGACACGTGTGATTTGATGATGTAAAATTATGATGTCATTCTATAGTTGACAAAATGAAAAGATGATTGTAGTTATTGTTAGGAAAGTGCACGATGAGTCGACTAGACTGTGGTACTTTGACTTTTTTCAGGCCCCCTCAGCTCAAAGAGAGACAAAGCACGGACCCCTCCTAATGTTTATACTGTAGCCTGAAGGATTAAAATGCCCTTGAGGGATTCTGATATCATTTTCGTCTCCTCTCTCGTTTGCGCTTGCCTGTAGCTGCTAAGTTAACAGCAGTTGTAGCATGGCTTGGGTTGTTAGCCTTTAGCCTCCGCACTTTGACCAACTGTTTCTGAGATGGAGGGTGTTCAGTTCAATCGAACTCAAGTTCGTTTGCCCCCACGGTGTGGTTCGTTTGGGCAGGTGTGATCACAGCAATCACACTCAGGTGTGAACACACCAAAACAACCAGACCGAGACCTTCTTGAAGAGGTGGTCTCAGTCCGGTTCCAAACGAACTCTGGTGCGGTTGGTTTGTGGTGAGAACGTGTTCCGACCTGGATCTGAAGCAACTGCAGTCACATGACACATTGTTTGGGTTAAACATGAGCATGTTACAGTCCTGGAGGATTATTAATGTGCGCCTCCTCCTGTACTGCCTTAATATGCACATTCAGCACATCCAATGCATCAAAACATTGTTTTCTAGTTGGAGCCGCGCCTCGTTTTCAAACTGTATGCTTTGACTCAAATGAACAATGACAGCAATATAGTCCACGATGAGCAGCGCTAAAATCAACCTGCGTAGTTGTCCCTCCATTGTGACATTAGAAAGTGTCACATTTATGTTGACAGTGTACTCTTCTTCAACGTTTGCTTTACTTCCTGGATTTTTCCCACATGGAAATTCTGACCAATCGGGAGCAGCTTTCTCACACAAAGCATTTGATCTGGTCCGCTTGTAAATGCTGCTGTGAGAACACAAACCAACTCTAGGCAATTATACAACTTTGTATTAAAATTAGTCCCTGATTTGAACCACAGGAGACAACTCTAGGTTTGAAAGCACCCTTAGAGTCTGCTGAAGACCCAGGAACTAGATGATTACATGTTGCTACCCTCACTACTCAGCACCAGAGGTTCTAGTCGGTTAACTTCCTACTAAGGTACCCAGAGGAAAACAAGTGGAGTTTGGATCAGCATGGGAGACTAACCAGTGGATCTGATTATCAACGCCTCCCTTTCACACACACACACACACACACACACACACACACACACACACACACACACACACACGTGTGCTCTCAGACTAAATGGATGAATCCATGTGCATGCAGTTGGTGTAAGTCCGCAGCTGTCGGCTGATGTACAACGTGGAATTTATGTCTCGGTCTCACACACTCACATCGGCTGGATGTTGTCTTGCTAGGCTGGATGAGAGAGGTGATTTTGGGTGCATGGGAAATTCTGATTTCTGATTCTGATTCTGTGTTTTCTTACTTAAATTCCTCATTTAGACATCAGGGATAAGAGTCGGTAGGAGCATCAGTAGTTAAAGCAGACTACTGTACTGTTTTGTTAAACTCATAGGAGAACAGTGGGCATGCATTTAAACTTTCAAAATAGCAATTGTTATTGTTATTTGATCACATTTATTAATCTTAACCTTCCCAAAAACATACGACAGCTGCACAAGATGCAACAGCTGTATTTTTTTGTAATTTTATGAATGCGATATAACAGTAGATTAAAGCCTGACGTCAGGCCTCGAAGAATGTGAATCACAAAGGTGTGAAAATCCACAGTCAAAATAATCAAATTGGCCTGCAGGTGCGTTCATAGAAGATTTGGCTGGACGCAGGCCCAGGGTGACTGACGAGGGTTACAAGCTGGCCGGCCCCTGAGAAGAGGCTCCAAGGCCGCTTGTGTTTTCTCAGTCGTGTCCCTGACCCTTGTCCAGGTTGGACGGGCTCCAGCTGGTCCCCAGAGCGAGCTCTCCCTACTTTCACATCTGCAGTCCTCCTCTGTGCCAAGGCAGACGGCGCTGACCCTTCTGACCTTCTATTCGTGTTTATGTGCGAGAGAGAGTGAGAGAGGTATAAACAGATAACATCAGAGCGCGGGGCGAGCATAAAGGGAGAGATGGCGCATGGATCATGTGAGTTAATGTATTCTGTGTGTGCCTGTTTGTGTGGGGGTATCATGTGAAAGTACATCGTTTACACTCCATTGCTTCCCCTTGTTATTCCTGCATGTGTGCATACATGTGTGTGTGTGTTAGTGTGCTAAGCACGAGTGTGTTGGCAGACCCTTATCTGACATGGGGGGGATTAGCTGACCGAAGGCAACCCTTGGCCTCCGCTGCCCTCTGCTCGCTGTAGTCCTGCCCCTTGTTTTTCCACAGATTGTCACTTATGCATATCAGCTCTGCTACTGTAACACCAGACACTGCAGCAGCGCGCTGTACATTAACCTGCACGGCTCCTGAAGCACACATGAAGGTTTAAGAATGATTGTCAAGCTTCCAGGCAGCCGTTTGTTTCCCTTTATTAGGATTTCAGTTTGTTGTTAAAGGGCCAGTTCACCCATTTTACAAAGAAAACATTTTCTCATGATCAAGCCGTGCAGTTAAGCTTTTTTGTGCATTTTAAAAAAAAAAAATTATTTAACTCATAACCCTCATAATTTCCATGTTATCTTTCTATATCTTTCTAATATTCATTGTTAATGGCGGAGTCCGCCTTTCCTGCGCAGGTTTCATGTTGCCTTCACATGCACATGGGATTCACAGGAAAGGATGCAGAGTGTAATCCGGCGTTACTGTAAGTCAATCTCATTGATGTCAGCCTCACTGAGCTGCATTAAGTTACTGCTGATTTCCTACTGATGCTCCTTCACATTAAAAGAGTTCAACTAGCAAAACACGAGGTGGCTTTTATTGTGAAGCAGTCACAGTGTTAGAATTTTGAGGCCATGATCAGACAGAGCAGCCTGGGGCAGTTTTTTGTGATTTGATGTTTTTATTAATACGCTCATGTTTGCATGTTAGTTGGATTGTTGCTGGTGTTTAAAGTTTCACATGTTGAGAGGAAGTGGGGGACTCTTATTGTGGAGGGAACAGGAAATGTGTTTGTTATCGTGGTGCCTGAAGTATTTAAGTTGTTAATATGGCCGTCGCCAATAAAGGAGCAGTTGAGTCACCTTAAAAGTTGTTTTCTTGACAGTTAACAGTTTGCAATGAGAGTGAAGCTGCTTTTGTGTTGTTGAGTTTCTTGCGTTTTCTCCACTCTGTATGCCTTGAGTTGAAAATACTTACACTTTGAGCAGATAAGTGCCTGTCTTTTTTTGGATTTACAATAAGCGGACACAAGATTCATGGAGGACAAACCAGTGGTGGCTGTTGCTGGATACCCAAAGCTTTAGGACTTTACCAGAAAACTAGCTAGTAACTATCTAAACAAATAAAATGTACAGATTTGTGAGTTTACAGTAAAATTACAGTTAAGCTCAGGATGGGCGATTTGGTGGTGAGTCGAGCTCGTTGTAGCTTCAGAGCTAGCTGTAGCAACATTCTGTCAGCCAACACCGAATATGAAATGAGAGAATATTTGCTCAACATTTTCATGTAGGATTTCTTAGTCAAAGACAAAATCTGCTAAGCCTGCCTGAATGGCGCTGATGTTATTACAACAGAATATTTGCTCTCGGTAACGGATGTGCCGCTTGGTTGGGAGGCACTGACTCGTGCGCAGAGTGTCAAGTACATGGCACCCCTTGAATTTAAGCCCATGTTGCTAGAAGATGTTTCAGCAAACTGCTGCTGTTTCCAGCCCTCACTTAAAACTGACATTTCACAGACAGATAAAGTCGCACTGTTGTCATCTTTATTTCTGTGATGAAATGTTTTTCCTGCCATGACTCCTCCTCCTTGTTGCACATTACCAGCAGCTCACATGCATGAGTTTGCCATTGCTGTTTTGCAGTGCGCAACTGTCAAACAAACACGCCGGCATCGATGAAAGGCATTGATAAGCTCAGAGATTATTTGATCTCAGTAGATTGGACAATGTGGAACTGGTTCTTGATTCCCATCCCCAGTCACCAAATCATCCAGGACTACTGTAATCACAAGGATTATGCATTTATGTAAGTAATTAAAATGTAATTGTAACTTTTTAGGTTTTAAAGACCTTCAAATATAGTTTGTGATGCTCAAGGTGGAGCTGAAATGACATACGTCTCTTTTGACCTGAAAAATATAGAACTGTAATTGCAAGTTTTACTTTTAAAATCCAATTGAGACGTAAAAGGTAACCTGTCACAGCAAAGACGTAGTTAAACATGCAGCCAAGCTGTAACCACGCCGCACGCCCCATATGCTCCAACATAGAAAGCCATAGATTAATACATAATGTGAAATATGCGCCAATGCTACCAGGGGAAATTTCCCCTCATTATTGCATGTAATTGCAGTTAAGTTTATCCATCATCGTGAGCTAATGGGACTCATTTTGATTCTTCAGAAATGCCATAAATATATATTTTTGTCTTTGCATCTAACAACTGTGAACTGGTTTTATTATTAGAAATAAGCGCCAGTGTGTTTCCAGCGAGTGAATAATTGATTATTGAACCGTCTCTGTTGGAGCGCAGGCCCCTCATTATGCATACTGTTGAACACATACAGTGCACGGGCCTGTCACATAGGATACACACACACACACATTTCCATAAAAGCCCACACACAGAATATAAAATCGTTAACAGTTAAAGCCTTGCGTGGTTTCTTTTCCCATTCCAGTTATTGCAGTGTGAAACTGTACATCAGATGCATGTGGTATTTGTGTTTTGTGTTTCCGTGTGTAGGTTTGGGTCCTGTGGCGCTGCGTTTCATCGAAATGCTGCAGCTCCAATGAATCTGAGTCAGAGAGCTTCTTTACTGTAGATTAGAGGAAGGAAGGAAATTAGAGAGAAAGAAGGAGAGGGAAGAGAGCGCGAGCAGAAAATGGGTCAGACATCTGAGAGCCAGGCAGTCCTTTTTTCTGCGATGGGTGTCAAGACATTATCCAATTGCACCTCCTTTTCTTTTTCTTGCTTTTCTCTTTCTCTCGTGCATTTGTTTTTTTCCCCCTCTCCCCACTTTCCTCGGCCAAGGAAAAGTGCAAAGAGAGGAGAGAGTTATTATGCTTGGCATGTCTGCAGAGGACGGGCTTTAATTTGGACACAGCCCAGCCGATCAATCTCCACGTTGGCTCAGTTACAGCACCGTGTGTGTGAGAGTGTGTGTGAGTGAGAGTGTGTGTCTGAGGCCTTCTTGTAACAGCTAAGCTTTTAAACTATGCAAACCAGCAGATTGCTCTAAAAGTGAAGCACACTGGATTAATCCTGTGTGGAAATGACTTATTCTATACACAGAGCCGTGGAGGAACAATGAATTGGATTAGACCTGGAATGAGCATTAATGGAATACATCTGTAACAAAGTCAAAATAAAGGAAATAAAGTTTATTCTGTAAAAGGCCGTCTGCGCCGGAGCATCAGCCCGAAATGGAAATGTGGCGTCCAAGTGTGGAGGTCGCACATCTGACATGAGTGATGTTAATGTGTCACGGTGGATAGTGTCGTAAGCTGATTTGAAAAGGAGCTCTCCGTCACACAGATGAACACACGTACTCTGATTTACACTTAAGTAACTCGGGCTGATTTGCATAATATGCAAATACATGGATGTGATTCAGCGGGTGGTTTGGCAAAGTGTCAGTGAGCCTGCAACATTTCCTGTTTGAGGCCTTTTCTCTGGCATGGAGAGCACTTACCCCACTTCTGTTAGAGCGTCCTAGTTGTGGGCATGACAGCAGCTCTCAGAGAACAGGCTGCGGCCGGGGTCGCCCCAGAATTCATTCAGCAGTGAACCCGACCGCAGCAAGAGCATTATGTAGAGAGGGGGAAAAACAATGTAAAATACACTGTTATTACATTCTTTTGGTGCAGAGACACGAGAGCCTGTAATTTTCTGGATTAATTGTTGAATCATTTTGTCTGTAAAACGTCAGAAGATAGTGAAAAATTATCAGATTTTTCAAAGGTCATGCTGACGTCTTTAAACGTACGACCAGATGTCCAAAGTCCAAAGATATTCAGTTTACATCGACTGTGTTTACATTCCAACTGATACTGGATTTTTTTGGAACTGATCAAATTCCGATATTGGGGAATAAATAATCCTGATAGTGATACGTTGGCCGATTTTACATTACATACATATATTCTCTGCTCTCGTCCATCTATGTCTTGTTCCAGTAGCCCATTTCTCATCCTGTCGCCCTGGTTCCTCAACACCTGATGCGAACCCGAGTCGTTATGACTCTTGTGTTTGTGGTTTCACTCATCCTGAGGTAGGCTAGCAGCATTAAGAGCCTTGCCTAAGGTTTAATGCATTTATTTTGTCCTGACCAGGAATCCAACCTCTGATCTTCCGCGCCTGTACTTGTATACATTTTCTAAAGTTAAATCAGTGCACTAAAACAGCAAACTTCTTTAGTGATTTAATAATTATAAATTATCCCTAGCTTCTTTTTTTGCATTATGTTCTGTAAAAAAGAAAAGTTTTCATATTGGTTCATATTGGACATCATATACACCGATATTGATATATCTGTGATACTGATATATCAATTTGGCTTTAGTTTACAGCCACAAAATATTCAGTTTTTTTCCCCTTATTCCAAAAAAGGCATTATTCCTCCTCAGCTGTTTACACGGCAAATGAAAACGAATATTTCTCTAATATTCCTGTTTGCATGCAGCAGTACATGTTCCCATAATGTACCCTAACATGTTGTTTATCACGTCAAAATATGGAAGAGTGGCTCAGCTGTCCCTTGTGCCAGGATTTTTTCAAAGTTTTTCACACAAGTTGTTGGATCGTGTGACACAGTCATCCTCTTTCATTCTGTCAACTACTTGTAGGGGTGAAAATCACCAGAGGTCCAACTATACAGTATTTATCATGGCACTTAAGCCACGATACAATATTATCGCTTTTTTTTTCTGTTGTTTTTTAACAATATGATTGCGATTTTACGATATGGTGAGCACCTGGACAACATTCATAGCGATTTATTACCTTTTTTTCAACTGTAAATTATGTCCCCAAAGGAAAACTTTAAGCATCTGTTTTATCTAATAAGATAAAGTTTTTAGTCTTTTCATTTCAATCTGTTTTACTGCAGCAAATTGTATCTATGGGACTAAAAAAGCCCTTGAATTTATCATTCTAGTAGGCTACCAAACGTATAAGTTGTATTTGCAATATCAATAAATGACATAATAAAAGCTGATTCTCGGTGCCCATGTAAAGACACAATAAAGCCATGCAAACTAATGCAATGCTCTGCTGTACCCTCCACCCCTAGCTTCTTGCAGAGCTCGATGTTATGATATCTGTGCATATCCAAAAACCTGTAAACATCCAAGTTTGGCATAACATTTAAAAGTAGGCACGTTTCGTCTTTTGACCAGAGTTGTAGGGTTTTCTGTTCGGCATGCATCTCGACCCACGGCCTGCTGGTGAGTTGATTTGTGTACATGGTACAGCTGCTGACTGTGAACAGGCGAGACCCTTTGTCTCGCAGACTGTGGTAAAAATGTGCATTATAAATGAGCTGTATAGTTCACGTCCAAGGAATGCTATTAATGCTGAAAAACTAAAATAAGAACAGCACTCTCATATCCCACGTTTTAATTGGAAAATGCCTCATTCAGTCAGGCCTTATTCTGAATATGCTGCTGACATGACCCGCATCAAGTGTGGAATTTTGTCATATTCAGAATAACAGTGGAACATTAGTGTGCGTGCAAACATACCCAGTGATACCACACAGAAAATCCTTACATCTGAGAGGCTGAAACCAGCATGGTTATGTACATGTTGGCTTTAAAAATGACAAACATAATAAATAATAGTGGCTGATTAATCCTCTGTTGATTGACTGATAGATGTATCGTCTAATTGTTGCAGCTCTAAGAGACAAAAAAAGATGCTTAAAGTAAAGTTTTTTCCTCTGTATATGATCCAGTTTCATTTTAAACTGGAAAAGCTTGATGTTGTTTATAATACGAAGCTTTTGACAAACAGCTCTGTCCCAAACGTCAGATTTGTCTAAAAAGATTAACAATGGCTGCAGTCTAGTTTCGGGAGATGCTGTCATCTTACAAGAGAGATTTTTTTTTATTGTGAAGATTAAGCATCACAGTCTGCCTACAGAATTTTGGGGAGCGGGACCGGCATGCCGATTTGTTAGACATACTCTGTCAAACTCACAGGGGGAGAGACTTCATGAAGTATGACCAAGAAATGCACGGAAATACTGAGGGTGAAGTTTTCTTATTCTTGGCTTTATGAAATAAGAGACAGGTATTTACAGGAAATATGGAGTCGCACATTTTAAGAGGATAATTGCAGAGCTGACGAGCAGGCTTATAAACAACATATTTACCTAAAAATGAGACAGCCTTTACTTCTATACTTATTAAAAGTAAGAGCTACAACAAGGTGAGAATGCATCGTGACCTTTAAATATAGCAGCATTAAAAAGAAACTGAAGTCAAGTGGTCTTATGAACTCGAGTTAGCATTTCAGAGAGAATCAGCATTCAGTGTGGATTCAGCTGTTCGTCCTTGAACACTTTGCTCCTGTAAAAAATGGAACATATGGTTCGTCCAATAGGCCGTAAATCTCACCTTTTGTGTAGCCTGTCCAAGAATGTTTTGAGTGCAGCGAGTAATAGGCGCTCCTTCACTTTTTCACTCACAGACTCCGTCCTTTAAGGTGGATGGAAAGATTTACAGTGACTGTTGGGCTTTTAAGGCTGTCCTTTAGGGCCCGCCATCTTGTAACGTGACATTTTGTGACATTGTTAAATGTCGGCTGCTGGACAGATGATTCTGTCACCTGTCAGTTTCTGCAGTAAAGGTTTGTAGATGCTGCCCATTCTTTTACTCTGATTTGGTGCGTCCACTGTGGCAGCAAAAGACGTTATCAATGAGATGTACAGGTGACAGAAACATTAAGGTCACTAACTACCCCTAATACAAACCTCTTTAAAGAGCTTTTAAAGGACTTTCCCTCTGACATTTAATACAGTAAAAAAGACTCACAATAATTTCTTTTCTGTGTGTTAAATATGGGTGGTACGACCCAGCTCATAAGACAAAAGGGAAGTAACATAAAACCAGATGTTTGGATACATGATGCAAACAAACTGTGAGGCCAACTGTCAGGAAAAAGAGCTCGTTGGTGCCTTTGAACTCAAAGAAGGAAATATAACCAAACCTTACCTAAACCAGCTGTTCGCATCTGGTGGGTCACAGGTCCATTCTGAATGGACGGCAGGTGACTCACGAACGTGTTAAGTTTGTAAAAAAACACACTTTATTTTGAAGTATAGGGAATTCCCGGTACAGAGCTTTTAATTTGAAGTGCCCTTTCCTGCTTAGAGTGAGCGAACAATGGATGGCTACTTACGGAGACAGTAAACTAGCTCGATGACATGACAAAACACAAGTATGATGCTGAATATGTTAAACTGTGTGGACTTTGAACTTATGACTAAGGATAAATCTGGACCCCTTGGCTGGCACAGTTGATAATCACCGGCCTAAACAAAACCAGACGCAAAAATAAAAACCTTACTATTCTCTGTTACCTAGTGGAAAATAAGAACTCAGAAAAATCAGCACTCCTGCATCTATGTTTGCAACAAAGGAGATAATGCTGTGTTTGCTTTGTCGGTTTTCTTTTAAACTACCCTTTGTCCAGTCCCCCAGGTCGTTTAACCAGCACCTCAGTACCAGTTTTACCAAAAGCTAATTCAGCAATTAATATGATAAATATGGACGATATATGAAGTACCTCATACAGCCCCACTTCAAAAAATCCAGACTTACTCTTTAAAACAAAACAATAAAACAAATAAAATGCATTTAAATCTATACATGGTCAAAAAATAAAGACTCACTAAATGACTCAAAAAACAAAACACGTCGGTGGGCAGAAAAGTTTCCAGCTGCCCTGACTGTCGAGGTGGGCAGGCATTTGTAGATTCTGGGTCCTGAGTTGCACCCTGTAGATTGGAGAGGCTGGACCAGGCACCGCTCTAATCAGCATCCCCGACTCGTCAGCCCAGCAAGGCCTTAGCATGTGGAGCCAATCAGGTGCAGGTGACCACACATCCTAATCTACATGCACAGATTAGAATAGAATTTAATCAACTTTATTTATCCCCGAAGGGAAATGCAGCTGTCCAGCAGCTCATAAAAGACAAAAAACAACAACACAGTGGTATTAAAAAAGACTTAAATATGTTAAAAATAAGTCTGTATATAGAAATTATATTGAAATAAAGTTGCCCACTCCGCAGTCCAGTCCAGCTGTGTCTGATGTGATGTGTGTAAGTGTGTGTGACCGGATTCAGGAGGTGTTAAACAGTCTTATTGCCGTGGAGATGAGGGATCTCCTGAAACGCTCCGTTCTGCAACTCAGTGAGATGAGCCGACTGCTGCAGCTGCTCCTCTGTCGCTCCAGGAGGCTGTGGAGAGGGTGTCTGTCCTATAACTTGGGGCTGGGCGGGTAATCGAAAATGAATCGAAACTGACATTCAGAACCTCTAACTGTCGTTATCTTGCCCATGTCTGTATTTTTTTTTTACATTTTTTGTTCTGTGAATAATTTCCTCACTGTGTGTATGTTCTTGTACTGTCCCCTTAAAAACTGTATTACTGCGTGTGTAGTCATGTGACTCTGCCCCGTCTAGACCATGACCTGGACGCAACATGGACTAGAACTCAAACACTGAGCCAATTGAGCATTTTGAGCAGCTTGTACCCAAAGAGAAATTACATGTCTGTCGTTTGGACACATTTAGGCTTCGTGTAGGCGACATTGAACAGAAGAAATCAAATGTAAACACTGTGGAAAAGCTGTTTCAGCGACCACAGTTAATTCCACCAATCTGTCTCAGCACTGGGAGCTCAGTCACATAAAGAACGAGACTGACAAGTGGCCAGCAACGAGTCCCTCCACAAAGCAGCTCTCGCTAACACAAGCATTTATAAAGGTGACACAGTATGAAAAAGATTCAAGGAAATAGTTCAACTGTGTGTTTCCTTCAATCATTTTAAAATCACAAAGCTAAGATATGCACTCTGTCATTAGAACAACTATCCCAGCCTTTATATTTGAGCTTATTTACAGTAAAGACCTTATCAGTGAACAATGGGGGCAAAAAACAAAAACTAAATAATCGTTCATTAGTCGTAATCGAGGCGAAATGTCTAATTAATCGTCATATTGATTTGAAGCCATGTGGCCCAGCCCTAATTGAACTGGAAGAAGGGTTAACACATGGAGGAGGAGTCAGCTCTGGCCATGTAAAGGGGGCTGGGGTCAGGGTATGGTTAGCTTAGCTTAGCATAAAGATCATAGGCAGGGAAAGAGTTGCATACCAATGCCAAGCTCACTAATTCAAACAATGTCTGTATCTCATCTGCTGAGTCCATACACACAGAGAAGAAAGGGGGTTTTCCCTTCGAGCTGGTACACTCAGAATGTGGTCAGGTTCATGGTTGTAAATAGTCTTCAAGGAACAGCAAATATTCTTTCGTCTTTGTGGCTGTGTGTTTTTGTGCACTAAAGCACGTCACAAGACCAGAGCGGCATGCTGTGTTGTGGACAAAATAATCCAGTGTCTGTGTTGTTGACAGTCAGAGTCTGTCTGAGTGTCCATCTGTCCTTTTCCTGTGCTTTCTGTCAGCACTTCGTCGTCTCAGTGACTCAGTGATTACACACCATCGTTGCTCCAGGGCAGGAATATTAATGAAAATAGCTCAGACTCCTAGTTCCTAATCTTTTATTTGCTCAAACAAATTACTGAAATAATGATGTTTACTTATGGTATTATTTTTACGCTCCTATCAGCGATGCCACGACAAATGTAGTGTAACACAAGTGTAGCAGTATGTGTATAGTGCAGTTATTAAAGATAGGACAAAATACCTATATATACGTTAAAATACTTTTCTACTATACTATACCTCACTTTGAGTTATTTTGTTAAATGAAAAAAAAAAAAGTTTTCTCAGACTCTCGCAACACGGCAAGAAATTCATATGATTAAAAAAGTCAAAAACTTGCAGTGTTTGGATTCAAATCCAGATCTACCCATCAAAGAATAATTAAAAAATATTATAAAACTGAAATTAGTAAAAAAAAAAAAAAAAAAAAGTCCTTTATAATATCCCACAATTTTAGGTCTTGTTTTGCCCACCAGTGGTCTGACACTAAAAATATATTCATTTTACAATGATTTAAAAATGGAGAAAACAGAATATTCTCACATTTAAGAAGCTTAAAAAATATTACAAATGATTATTCAGTGATCAGAATAGCTGCCAGTTAATATTATGGTGATTGACTGATTGTTGCTTTAACCCTCTCATGAGCAACTTAGTGAAATGTCCCACAAATTGCAAAAAATTATTACATTTAGAGAATTATTAAAAAAAAAAAAACTAGGCAAAAAGAAAGAAGCTACGCAAAAACTATATTTCTAATTATTATTATTACACATGTAAAATTATGTTACAGAACAATTAGAATTTTAAGCACTTTTACCAGGTCATTGCCTTGTTTTTTTTCCCTTGTTTGTTTTAAACTTTATCTTTTGCTCACTAACTTTCTTGCTTTATTTTTTATTTTTGTAAACTAATGTCTTGCAATTTTTTGGGCCGGCTCTTCTTTTATTGCTCATTGCCTCTCTGTATTTTTTTTTAAAGAAATCAAGCCAATTTGCTTAGGTTTCAAAGGGTTAAAATAAAACAGTCTGATATAAAAACCCTCGGTAGGGTAGAGCGGGTCGTCGACTAGCCGGAAGATCAGCGGTTCGATCCCTGGCTCCTCCACTCTGCATCTTGAAGTATCTTTGAGCAAGATACTGAACCCCAAATTGCTCCTGATGATGCTCCCATCAGTGTGTGTGTGTGTGTGTGTGTGTTACAAAAAAAAAAGTAGCAGGTGGCACCTTGTATGGCAGCCTCGGCCATCAGTGTGTGAATATGTGAGTGAATGGGTGAATGTGACAGTGTGTGTGACAGTGGTCAGATGACTAGAAAGGTGCTATACACATGCAGGTCCATTTACCATTTTTAAAGTAAAAAGGATCACAAATCTGGCCTGAAATTTGATGACAGCACATGGACACATTTTCGTCTGTACCCACAAAGGTATTGAGATGTGCGTTCCCAGTGTTACTGTACAGTTAGCTTCTGAACAGGACTGAGTCACCACCTACCTGCAGGACTAACCTGTGTCTCCACCTCTCCGTCTGATTAAAGTAAGACACAGTATATACTGTAGATGAGCTTGAGTGCTGTCAGGTTTAACCCAGACTCCAAGCAGCTGGCCCTCTTATCTGTCCCGCCTGTGCCGATGCATATTTATCCCTCCCCGAGTGGTTGAGAGCTGGCTTAGCATATGGATTAGCCTCAGAATCAGATGCGTGGCCACACTGAGTCTCCGTAGCCAGTAATGAAAACAAACTAGTGGTGCTGCTTAAAGAGACCCGAGCACTTCACCTCAGAGCTGAGTTATGGAAGAGGTCGTGCCTCGGTCTCTTGGAAATAATGCTCAAATATTTAACGATATATAACCAGACCTCTCCGCTGCATTCTGTTAAAAATTAAAGGCCTTTCAATAGGCTTGACTGCGTTTGAAAATGTCAGGCAGCATATACTTTGGTCAGCGGTGAGTGTAGCTGGGACGAGGTGTACAATTGTATTTGCAGTATTTTAATATTTAACTGCATTATTTAAAAAAGGCTCCACCTGAGGACAGCTGTCGTCTGCTGACTTTGATTTGTGAGACTAAATCTGATATCAAAAGGCCACCGATTCTGCTCTGTGTGTCTTCTGATAACGCCGCCAACAAGCAGTCACGTTCATGCGCATCAAGGAAGAATTATTTTATTATCGTCTCCGTGCATGATTGGAGTGTCCCTTTGTGTGCCGCCTGCCAAGTCAGGTGGAAAGGTGAGAATGTCGTGGTGCTACTTGGCTGAATGTCACGAGATAATGATTCAACACGTGTGCCAAAGACAGACCGTTATTATGTAATGACTCCGTGCGTGTCTATCAATGAATTTTTTTCTGTCTCAGTCACAGCTTGAAAGACAAGAAGTTAATGAAATGTGTTTTGAAGATGTTTAAAGCTTGTCTTACCTGCTGCAAGCATTTGTCATCATTAACCACATGTAGGGGCGTGTACCTCTGGATATCCTACAAATGTAGGTAAACAGTTTAAGATCAGATACTGAAACTATTAAGATAAATTAGTCATTTGATATTCTGTGACTCAGAGACAGTTGCAGGGCGGCAGTAGCTCAGTTTGTTTGTTTAAGTCCCGGATGAACGAGGCGCAGGGTGTGGACTGATAGCTGGAGAGGAGCCAGTTCACCTTCTAGGCACTGCCGAGGTGCCCCTGAGCACGGAGCCACCACTCTGACTGCACCGGGTGCTGTGCTGCAGCCACCTATCATTCTGACATGTCTCCCCATTTGATGATGTGTGTGTGTCTGTGTGTGTAAAACAAGAAAAATAACAGAATAGAAAAATGAATTTACCCTGAGGGGACGAATAAAGTACATTTTTAATTCAACACAATTGAAATACTGAATTAAAAATGCCACAGAAAAGTGTATCTTGTGCCTTAAAAACTCCCAAAATTATTGCCAAGTAGGTTTGCACAAACAAGGAGTTTATTCCCTAATGACGACAACGGGCAAAATATGAGAAATATGTAAAAATATATCTATTTTTTCTAAGTGAATGAGCTGTGCAGTGTTGTGCAGGAATGAGTAATGAGTTTAAGTTCACAGTATGAGGGATAAAGCACAAAGAATATGTGTGTATGTGGGGAGACATGATAGAATGGATAGCTCATTAGCTCGCCATTGTATGTATGATGAATGTTTCACAAAAATGCTGGGTGTTTTTTTCAAACCTCTGGTCTTTGGTCAGTGTCATATTTAATGATTTGTTTTTGTTACGGACTCGTCAGGTCTGGTGGTGAAGTGCAAACTATCGACACTAGTCCTAAGATGGAGTGTGTAGAAAATGTCGGGGACAAGAGGCAGATGAGCTGATTTTTAAGACTAGAGAAAATAGTGAGGGCTGAGTTAGTTTGCAGAGTTAGCAGGCCTAGTTAGCATGTTCCTCACAGAAGGCAGTTCACTATATGTTGTTGGTGGGGAGGTCTGGGAATGAATGAGATTGGATTTTATGCCGATATCCTATATGCTAATATATAACAACTTATTTGCCCAATAACCGATACAGATATCAATATATATCTGCTTTTTCCGCACCTAATTATAGTGAGCGTCAGGTCTCGTCTGTAGTGGAATTAATGTTATATTGTGCACGTATACTCTTAAGACCTGTTTTCACCAAACACTTTCAGTACAGTCCCTTTGGAACCAGCAGTAACCCTTCAGACATGGTACCTAGACCCTCGCTCTGTTCAGACAGTCCTCTTAAATGTGGGCAGGGTTGTTCACTCACTGCTCCGTCCAGCACTGGCTGTATTTCCTCATCAGCAGTGACACAGATGGAAGTGTGCACCTGGTTTATGGTCCACAGAACGAGGCTGCACGCCCACATTTTCAGAACAAAATCCAACAGGCTGCAGTGAGAGTCTCTCTCCATGGGATATTTCAAAATAGCAGCTTTGTGCATTTAGTCCTTCTCAGGCAAGCTCAGGGGTTTAGTGTTGCTGTAGCCCACAGGAAGTGAGGATTAGAATATATGACCTTCACTTAACCTGGCCTAAACTGATCTATATAAACACTTGAAGATCCACTCATTACTAAAAGTGTGTGTCATCTAAAAACTAAAGTGATGCTCAAAGTTGTCACAGGTAAATTTAAGGTGTGCTGATGGATTCACGTCATCAACTCATGCATTGAGTAACATTACAAGTTAACGTTCCACCTTAAAAGTTGCCGGCAGTCGGCCCAGTGAATGAAGTGATTTTCTCTCAGACTCCAGCTGCTGTGAGAGGCAGCAAAACATCCTTTACTAATAAAACTCTCCACAGTATGAACAGTGGTTACATGAGCCTCAAAACCAGACACAACAATTCATTGATTGCATTGTGGCCCATTGTCACAGTTCATTGGAAAGCCAGTGTAGGCCGATATTATCCTGCATCCCTAGATGGATCCCCAGAAACACCACTAAGATGCTCTTCACAAAAGTCCCACAGCTGGAGAGGTGTGAAGCTGCAGAGGGGCTCGAGTCATACTTCCAAAAACTGGAGCTTTCCCATGCTGACTCAACTCACAGCACTCAATCAGCTGTGGCGCTCTCACACCCCTGAGCCTTGTCACATCATTAGATAACTCCAGTGGATGCACACACGGCTCACAGAGACGTTCTTTCATCAGCACACAGCTTCACCACACCTCATTATTATTTCTCAATGAAATCCAGTCAGGAAAAAGAACAGTTTTTTTCAGTAGCACTGTAATGGCACAAAGCTTCGATAACCAGGAGGAGTTAGGGCCTGGTGGGATGTAGCATTAGCCGCTAATGTTAGCATTACCGGCCTTGTGTTGCCTCATCCTCTCAGCTGCTTCACTGTCAGCTACAGTAATACCTCGCCTTCTTATATGCTTAGTGAGGTTTGATGTGCACCTGAATTATTACATTACACGATTTATGAAGACTTCATGCCGCATTGTACACTGAGTCTGATACGACTTCAGTGTGGGAATGCTGTGGGTGTCTTGAAGCAGGTTTTTGATCGGGGATCATAGTGAGACAGCGGGAGAGGAGCGAGTCACACACACCGGCACACAGGGAATAACTTGAAAAGATTCTTTTTTGGCGGCAGTATTGATTTATTTCCTAATTTTTTGCAGAATTTGGGTCGGATCTGTCGCAGTGTATCAACGTAGACCAATCTCTCAGTCTCCTATCAGTTCATCTCTACACCTTTAACTTGGTGATTAATCTGCTAGTCAAGAAAAAAAATAGAACAATACGAAAACTATTTTAGTTGCAGCCCTGATCTCGTTGTCTTTATGTCTACTTCTGAATCATGTTCGTTTAAATGTGTGTGTCATGTTCATTTGTGTACACAGCATGTCTGTGTGTTGGTGTGTTTACGCGACTGTGTGCAAATGTTTATGTGTGTGAAAACAGATGTGAAGCATTATTCAATTTGCCTCAGCCAGTCACTTTATTTGATCCAGTGCAGAGAGTCCAGATTTGGTCCTGTTCAGTGTACGATGATTGAATGTGATGCACAAAAATCGAATGCAGTCCAGTTGAGTGGTACATACATTAAGGCCACGGCTATTATGTGGATTTCTGAGTTAAAGTTTCTGCACAGGTATGCAGAGCTCGCACGCCTTCTCTCTCAACAGCGATGTACTTGACAGTCACAACAGTTCCGCACATTCACACATTCACGGCTGCAGCTCTCAACTTCACCTTGATGATGTGTGTTGAGGCGTGACTGCTAATTATTCCCGTTTGCTGCCAGGATTGTGACATCTTGAGTTGAAGTATAAGTGCTAATGAAACCTGTCTGGTTAATATTGCCTTCAGCCTTTCTTTTATTGAAGTAGTATCACGGGCGTAAATAATGGGCCTTGTTGCATGTAGAGTAAGGTAGCCAAAGAGATGATTAATACCTGCCCCATCAGTGCATTCCTGTGTACTCCTGGCTCTTTGAAAGTCTAGCAAGGTTCATACTATAAACTTCCTTTGATTCCTCTGGCCAGCCTAAGCCTTAAGTTAGACACTTCATTTGGCTAAAGGATTAGACTACTAAGCCTTTTAGTGGTAAGCTGGTCACATGAAAATCTAACATCGGTTTGCATAGACTAGGAAACCTTGCACCTCCTTCGGGGATTTTCCTCTGTTGAACTCTGAGACTCCTCCCATGTCATCCCTGACTTGGCAGTACATGCATGCATCAGTGGCCATGTGGATTTCCTTGTGCAGAGCTGTGGCTATGTGTAGGATTTGGCTAACTCCTGTCTCGCAGGATCTTTCCGTAAGCCTTTTCACTCTCTGGAGTGTTTGGCCTGGTGGATTTTTTTTCCCTCTTGTTGGCACAGATACGAAGGAATCACAGATTGTGTATTCTGATTACAGAGTTCCCTGAGAGCTACGTGGGGATGAAAGCTGGGATGAAATGTAAAGAAACAGCACTGAAGTGAAGACACACTAAGGTAAGAAATGTTTTCATAGCTTATTTTTTTTCACACCTCTGGAGGCCGACATATGTTCTGCCAAGTCACTTAATATTCCTGTCTCAGCACATAATTAACTGTGAACCTACATCAGTGGGATCTGTGAGTGTATAGTTACGCTGATAGTGTCACCGAGTCAAAAGGCTGGTGGGGAGGTGGGGTTGGTTTTATTTTTCCACGCTGGAACACAGTGTCTCATTTCCACAGGTGCAGATATCAGATCCTGTATGTATAGTACATCTGAGCCGCACAGCACATATGTGTGACGCCCCTCCCACTGTCGAGGAGGATGTCCTGACTGACCTCATCAGACAGTTGGCTGACATGGGAGGGTCGTCACCTGACTAGGCTCACCTGGGTCCTGTAGGATTATAAAGCTAGGCCATGTGTTCATTCTGTCTCTGCCTTCCTACAGCGAACATCCATCATTGTCTGCAGGGTTTGCACCTGCAGCGCCTCCACAGCACACATGCCACACATACATGCACTGATATCACTGAACTACACACTCCACTGCTCATTTAGATTAGTCCGAAGGGACAGTTCACCCCAAAATCAAACGTACATATTTCTGCTCTCACCTGTAGAGCTGTTTATCAAACCAGATTGTTTTGGTGTGAGTTGCTGAGTTTAGGAGCCATCGGCTGCAGGGATGTCTGCCTTTACTCCAGTGTAATGGAACTAGATGGCACTCGGCTAGTTGTGCTCAAAGTACCAATAAAACTCAACAGTAATGTCTCTGTCTAGAAATCATGACCTGGTTACTCGAGGAAATCCACAGATCTTGTTGTGAGCAGTTTTATATGGCAACGATTTTCTTTCCACACCCACAAACTGTATCACTGCGCAGAAGGAAGTGTGCATGTACTCATGGACGAGAGGATCGAGTTGTAAACGTTAAGGGGACACTTTGCTGTATCAGAACAGTGCCAGCTGACGAGAATTAAAAAAAAAAACTCTGCCAGATGACACAAATTAATGCAAAACATGTCATCCAGCAGAGTTTCCCAGCTCTCCTGGGCTATTGCTTAAACTACAGGCTTTACTATAGACTATAGTATAGACGCAGGTCAAGAGACAAAACTGCTCCTCTTTCTCTTAAAGTTGGACCAAAATCTGACCTAACGGCAAAATCAGGCAGTGCTAATCAAATATAAATCAAGATGATGTCACTTCACTGCCCATTTCTCACCTGGAATGTTTTCAGAAACGTATTTTAGTGCCGTATTTAGCTGTGAGAGTGTGAGAACTGAGACTAAACGGCAAAACTAAGCAGCGCTAAATATGTACAAAGATTCTGTTCATCAGTTGCATTTTTCTCCTCAGATGTTTTCTGAAACATGTTTTAGCTGATATGAATATAGCTTTAATAAATATGAGATTATTTCTTGCCATTTTTTTAAGTGGACAGTTTCATATTGCGTCACCCACCACCGAGAGCATTTATTGGTCTTGTGCGGCACAATGCATTCTGGTAGTTGTAGTTTTTCTCCCTGTTGAGTTAAAGCATTATTTGTCTTTGTTTTCTCAGGTTCTGTAGCACCAGTTTCAAAAGTATTTGTGTCTCTCTACAGCATAGACATCCTAGTTTATTAAAAGACCGTCGTCACAGCAGTGAAATACTTCTTAAATGGCGTCTTCCTTTCGTTAGCTAGCTCAGTGATGCTAGGTGAGTTACTCGTAGATGCACGTCTTCTTCTGCACAGTGAGAGAAAATAGTTCCCAGAGTGTTCTGCGGTTAATCTTGAGTAACCAGGTCATGTTTCTGGAAAGAGACATTGCTGCTGAGTTTTTCAGATGTGTTTTTTGGCACTTTTCGAGCACCGCAAGCATCTAGTTTCATTATATTGGAGAGAAGGCAGACATTTCTATGGGCGATACCTCCAAGGCTCAGCAACTCACACCAAAACTATCTAGACTGATCAATAACAAAACAGGAAAGAGGAAAATCATTTCATTTTGTGCTGAACTGCCCTTTAAGAAGTAGTTTGTTTAAAGTAAATCTCTTACGTGGACTCCCTCCGTGTCACATTCCCGGAGCCAGTTTGTCCACATATGTTGAGCTCACTGACACGTATATCAGCTTCCTGTGCTTTTTGCCTGTCAAGACTTAACTGGAGAATGATTTAATCCAAATTCCAGAAGGCTGCAGCTTTCTATTCTGAGAGCTTTCCCTCATCTGTCCAGATGAGATGTTTGAGCACAGTGTTCTCGCTCGGCCACCTGCGCTGCACGAGGGTGTCACATATAGACAGCAGGTTTATGTGTTGTACCAGCGTTCATTTACAAATCAAATTTCATGTCAGAAAACTTTGCATTCTCTCATACTCTCAGGCATGCTCACACACCCTTTTGGATATGGATTATGAGACACTTGACACTTTAGATATTCTCTAAAATAACAGTCCATGTTTGTTATGTTCTCAGAAACCCTCCGTCACCTCAGTGCAGCAGATATAAACATGTCCACATCCTGCACTTTTTGTCGAGTGTTGAGAAATGACTCGGGGCTGACAAGGCAGTAAATGGACACTGTGGAATTAGCCTGGTGCTGCAACAGATTTTTTTTGGGGCTAGTTTTTCTGTACATCTGCTGGCGGCAGGCCACTGTAGCGTTGCACAGTTCACAGACCCCGAGCTGCAGCAGTCAGCGCTCCTCCTGAAGAGCGTTTTCTCGCACAGTGTTGAACTTGCACTTTTCCCTTTCGCCACCGCTGCTGTCCAGAGGCTAACATGCTGTGTGTCAGTGACAAATCACACCTCTGCTTCACAGCAGCACTCGTGTTGACTTATGATCCTTTTCATTTTGCATTTTCATGATTGATATGTGTGCTCAAGGCCGAGCGCTGTACTGTGCATCTGTAGATGTGCAGCAGGTTAAGCAGTTATTAGCAGCAGTTTCTTGAATCTGAATGCCGTTTTGAATTAGTTTTAAAAGCTCAAACCATTGAATTGAGATCACTAATTGTCTTTTGTTGGCTGAGAAAGCAGAAGCAGTTAGCTTAATTCAAGTTCACAAGCTGCATCTGCAACCTGAAAGTGAGATGAACAGCAAATAAAATGCATTGACATTACAGCTGTAGACACATTGAAGCAGCAGGTGACGCCTACTGACTTTTGCATGCCTTATTTTTACGAGCTACTTGTTCCAAATGCGGGAAGTCCCGAATCAGAGCCAATAAGTTGATAAGCTTAAATTATTGATGTATGACATAAATGAAAGTTTGACTGGGAGGTTCCAACCACGGCCTGTGAGTGAACAGCGGGTGAGCTGGGAGCACAGAGTGGATATTTTAAAAAGTTGGAGCTTCGCCTTATCTCCCGCTCCATCCCGATCCAATTTGAGCTGGTACAGCTCACACCATGAGTTTGAGGCCTGCGCAATCCAGAATGCATCAGTGTATTGCAGTCATGCAGTTTTCTTTCAATAATTTGGCTGCTGCGAGCTCGACAAAGGACTACAAAGTATTTTCATAAGTAAACTTAGTGAGCTGGGGAGAGATATTGAGTGGAGCGGCTTTGAGCGAGGGGAACAAACAGCTTTATGAGCGAGGAGTGTAAATTCTCACCTTTCGGCTCTGCTCACACGCTCTGGTTCCTACAACCGAAAATTGACGTGCCACAATCAGCCAGATTGTTTTACCAGAGAAGACTTGTTGAACCGCAAAAACACACAGTTCACTCCCGATTTTAGACATTGGAAAGTGGTGCTTTGTTCTCTTTTGGCAGGGTGCAGACACCGGCTTGCAGAGAGCCAAGTTTTATTTTGGCCTTTGGCAAGTGACTTAGGGCTTGAACATGCTTCTCCCTGCTGCACATATGTGAATGTCAACTGGCGTTCTTAGGCATTTCTGTGCCTGTGTCTTGTGTCACATAAACGCAAGGGTTTTTTTTTTCTTTCTGTTTCAAACCTGCCTCCCCACAGGAAGTTGGATCAACAACAGTTGGTCTGAGGCTTAGGTCCTCACCACATGTTGAGGAGATGTTGAGTAAGATTTGCGTATCTGTGTGTGCACTGGTTGCACTTCAGCCTTCGACTGTCCGTAACATCCTCCTCTGTGCACAGCTATATTTGCAGCCTCGTATTAAAAGAATATTTCACCCCTAAATGACCATTTGTAATCAGTTACTCACCAAGTGTCATGTTTAATTCACAGAGAAACATTTTTTCTGTCATACCTCCAGTGAACGAAGAATTTAAGTGAGAAAATTGAAGTCATAGGGGTCCACGTTTACTTCTATGTTTCTATATCAAAGCACCTGTTTAGAAACTCTGATATAACTCAAACAGTAGCATGCAAGTCTGATTTATCCAGTCTGTTGCTCAGTACTCCCCAAACTTCCCAGACAGCCCGTTCCAACAGGAGCTGAACGACAAATCAAACTTCTGTATGTTCTCTTCAAAGCCACAAAAACAGTAATGTTACTTCGCTGAACACAGGAGCTGCTGGTCTACCGCTGCCTTGATCAGTTAGGTCCAAAATACATGGGACACAGGCACAGTGCCACACGCCAGCTGCAGCGTGCCCGCAGCAGAAAGTGACCATTACAATCAACGGAAGCTACATTGAACACGGAAGCTGCGCTGCTCGTCTCTATTTTTGGCGGTTGGTCTATTTCACCCTGTCTGCTTGTGGCTTCACTGCCCACCAACAGGTACAAGCTTCATCAAGCTGTGTAAAAAAATGAGCACAGTCTGTTTAAAAATGATAAAATTGAACACCTCATTGTACTGGAGGCGATGCTACGCCGCAGAGCAGCCCTGTGTGTGTGTGTGTTTTTTTAAATTCACATTAAAAGAAATCAATCAAATCAATGCATCCTGCTGTTAAAACAATCCAGCTAATTAATTCAGTGCCATTTAATAATAAAGCCTATGCTCTTCCAAACCCTATGTAAACAACTGCATTATCACTTGGCAAAACTCAACACACACACACACACACACACACACACACACACACACACACACACACAGTGAAACTTGCAGCAACCACAAGCTGCAGAGACGGAGTCAGTGTAGCAGGTATGAAACCCTGCTCCGCTCCACCCACGTGACAGGCTGTGTCTGTGCTGCATGTGTTTCAGCTGTCAGTTAGCTCATGTTGATGCGTGACTCTGATGTTTTAAAGGGTTAGTTCAGATTCACCAAAGTCACACAGTGACACTAATGACTGATCGAGGCAGCGGTAGACCAGCAACTCCAGTTTTCAGGAAGTTAAAATGACGTTTTCGTTCAGTAAGAGTCGTCTGTTTGGAAAGTACTGAGCATACGACTGGATAAATGAGACCTTGATTATCCTGCACGAGTTGTGTAATAGCTTGTGAAGGGATTTTTTTTTTTTACATGGTTGTGCTGTTAAATGACCCCATGACTTCAATTCATCAAGAATTTTCTCAGGTTTTGGATTGTTTGTTCACTGAGGCATGTAAGGAAAGTAATTGTGAGGGTGTGGGCGAGTAATTGATGCACAAATGGTCCTTTTTGGGGGGTGAAGTATTCCTTTAACTTTAATTAGCTGAGCTGAAACAGCCAGAATCTGCTGCTGGTAAGCGACAGTCAACACTGACTAAAAATAAATGCTTTGTACACTGGTCTCTGCTGATAAAAGATCCAGAACACAACTTTACTCCAGTTATAGTAGACTCACTTTTTTGTTATAATGTGCAGAGCAAGTTTGCATCAGCAATTAGTCTACCTTTTTCAGGGCCTAGTGCATGAATCAAAACAAAGTGGCTGCTGTCAGGAGGATGAGAGGTGAGCACGGACGCTGCACCGGCACACACATCCCGCCCTCGTGTTTCTCAGGTGGCAGAGAGAACGAGCTGAACCACTCCCTGCCCATCTGTCATGCCCATCAGGAGAATCACTTTCCTACTCTAGCACATACACACACACACACACTCGCCAACACAAAGGAGTACACACACCCCCACCTGGGCACACATTCACCGACGCAAATACAAACATGCACACACATAATCAAATGGACAAATATGTACAAACATCCACGTGCACACAGACAAATACAAACACACACAGAGTCTAAATACATCTGAATTCATACACAGATAATCTCTGAGCTCTGCTGACATTTATCTCCAACCAGGGAGTGCTGGGGATCCGTAAAGCAGGATGGGCAAACTGTGAGTGGGCTCAGAGCCAGCGGTTGAATTACTTTTATTCTCCGACAGTGTGACTCACCACCTGGTTGGGTAATCCCAGCGCACGCTTTTGGACAGCTCCCGTACTAAACCTCAATTTCAATTTGAGTGAATTGAATTTCTCAGATGGCCATTCAAGCCCTGCCTGGCACTAACCGGAAGGAGGAAGCTTTATGACCGTTAATGCTGTGCAGAAGAGAGACACAATGACATTTAAAATGAAACCATTACAGTCAGACGGATGCGCATGCAAGCTGTCGCTATATAAATACTGTTTCCTTTTCGGTTAGTGACATTTGAATAAGCATTTTTTCTCAGTAATCAATAAACTAACTTAATAACCAGCCTTGAGGCTCTCGGATGTCTAGACAGAATATCGTTTTTATTCTGCGAAGAAGCTAAGGATTAATTTAAAAAGACAATTACCAAGCCATGCTGCTAAATGACATTTCCAGGAACTGAGGAAACAATGACTGAATGATGACTTCGGCTAATACCAGGCTGAATGAGTTTGTCTTTGTGCGGTTTCATTTGTGGTTGTGTTAATACTCTGATAGGTGGCTTCACCTGCGCTGTAGCCAAGAGGCTTGGCTGGGTCGCAGTGTAGCGGTGGAGGCGTGACGATGTAATGTGTCGGGGCTTTTTGTTGCGGAGGGTGAGGGCTCTGTGCTTTCCGCCATATGGTTTTATTGTTGTGCAGGATAAACAAGGTGCAGCTGTAATATTAGGTTGCAGCATCGTAGAGATAGAGTGGGTGGTATTTTATGAAACCGTGCGGTTTCTTGGACAGCTCTCTCATTCACTGAAAGGAAGTGGTTTTTGCCTCCTCGCAGCTAAGCTGAAAATGTTCCTCTTTTGCAGCTCTGTGTTGATACTCTGTAATTTCATTCATTCTTATGCGATCGTCTGTATTAAAGACAGACTCTCTGTTTGGGGTCAGGCGGTTTATTGTAAACCACAGTCGGCAGAGAGTAGAAAGTGCTGGTGGTGATGTTGTTCCTGGTAATGATTGCTTACCTTTCAGAGATGTGTCTGTGTTTTAACTGGAGTCGATCGGTGCTACAGTGCAGAGTGCAGAGCTAAAGGCAGAGTCTATATGATGTCCTTAAAGGCCACATGTGTTTAGACTGTCCGTTAACTGCAGTCTTTCATATTACGTTTGTATAGTTCCTTAAACCTTGTTTTTACGACAGCTTGTTTATACTGAGAGTAATCCACATCCAAAGCAGTGTTCCTACGCAACCTGGACCACCTGGAAATTTAGAGACTAGCTTTCCAATCATGGAAACACCTGGAAGTTGATTAAAATGAATAGTAAATGGAGTTGCACGGTGCTTTTCTAGTCTTCCAACCACTCGAAGTGCATTTTACACTACGAATCACATTCACCCATCCACCTGGTGCCACCTGCTACACGACTTTAACACACTCACACTGATGGAACAGCCATCGGGAGCAATACGAGGTTCACTATTTTGCTCAAGGGTACCTCGACATGCGGACTGGAAGAGTCAGGGATCCACTGATTGGAAGATCAGAGGCCAGCACTACCACACAAGGTGCCACCTGTAGACATACCTTTCATTTGTGTCTTGAATGTGGACTGGAGGAGTCAGAGATCAAACCTCTTCTGATTAGTGAAAGACTTGCGTTAAGCCAAAGCCATTTCAATGGCGCAATCGAGTCCTTCAGGCTATTTAAAAGATCGCTACCTTTACACTTTCTAACCAGCTGAAGGATGACTGAACAGTATGCCACTTGAATATCACACTCATTATTTAATAAATTGCAATGTTCCTTCATTTAAGGCTTGACTGGTATGACTTAGATCGATGTAGGCTTTTTAAAACGCCAGATGACCTTATTGTACAAAAAAAAAAGGTATTAAACTACAGATAAATGTGTCAGTACCAGGCCAACTGGTAGATTATACAGCTTACATGTGTGAGCATGTGCTGTCCTGTAGTGTCAAGAAAAACTCCTGGAAAATGTCCTTGAAAGACTGGGAACTCTGCAAAGTCATTTTAGGTTGCCGCAACATTTGAGAAGCTGGAACCAGCGTGTATTTGACATTTTTGCTTGCAAAATGACACAAGCATAAATAGATGATCAATTTTTGTTTACTGACGAACGAGTAATTGATTTATCGACTGAGTGCAAGACAAACAGACAAACAGACACCTGCTTATCCAAACATGTCTACACACTACCACCTGTGGTTAAAAGCGATCCAGTTTTGAGGCTGACACCATATCCATGTTAAAATGATATATATGTTGTTGTTTAGACTCTGCAGCAGCTGGAGAATAAACTTGTCATTGCTCTCATAAGGACAGACATGTAAAGGGACACTATTTCAAAACTACCTCAAACATATCGTTGGCATGCCTGTCATGTCTGGCGTGTCTACGGAAATTTCTCGTTACTTATTTGACAGCATGACACACCAGCGCTGATATATCTGGGGTGATAATATCAGCCGTGCCGATACATCAGTCTGGCCCAAAAACTCCACACAGGAACCTTTAAGTCAGTTTAAGAGATTGATGTGTTCAACCTTCAGACGAGCCATCAGAAATTCATGCCCCAGTCTCAGCGCACAACAAAAAATAAGAAGTCGTGTTCCCTTTCAACCCTGACATTCATTTTAAATCTGCAGCACCTCAAAGGACACAGGCTGCACAGCTGTACGGCTCGCCCACTGACTTTCATTTTTTTAAGTGTATCTCTCATGCTGTGAAATTCATGTGGATTTCAGGCCGTGACAGAAAGGAAGATTGACATATCGATTACAGTGTGCGGCGTGATGACGGCTCAAATGTTTGCAAGAAAAATTGTCGGGGAAAAAAAAAAAAGCAATTTGCTGTCTGAGTGTCTGAACCCTTTGACTCCTGCTCGGCAACCTGTGATCACTGCTCAGCGATATGCAACATGAATGTAGCTTGTATATCTCCCACATCAGGCCTCTCTGAATCGCTGGCCGCTGCTGCAGCTCCTGTCAGACTTCCAACTGGATATCATGGTGTG
The DNA here is from genome assembly GCA_019142605.1 of Cephalopholis sonnerati. NCBI lineage: Eukaryota > Metazoa > Chordata > Actinopteri > Perciformes > Serranidae > Cephalopholis > Cephalopholis sonnerati. Next base: position 37,012,124 of record JAGQAX010000020.1, read on the forward strand.
AAACAGATATGATTGTATCAAGTGTTATCCAGTTTCAGACTAACAATGAATGACTTCTTTTAGCAAACCAGACTGGACACATTGTTCGAAGTTCACAAGTTTCTCTGGGAGCTCCCGTTTCCTCACGCTGCAGTGACGGCCGGTCTGACAGAAAATACAAGCTTCTAAAGCGTTGACATTTTAATACATTTATAAACTGAAGCATTGGGAACATTTTCTTCAACACTCCAGCTTTGCACCTTTGTCTAAAGACAAAATTTTCCAAGCCATACAGGTCGATCTGAGATAGCAGGGTGTTTACATAGATCCTTATCACAGGTCATTATTGTAAAAGAAAGCCCCAGAGACGTTCAACCGCTACCTGCTGCTGGCGTAAGTAGTTACCTGTCTGCTGCTTAAAGTGGCAGTTAGATTGTCCTGAGGTATAAGGGGGAGTGTGTAACGTACCACTTTATAATTACAGGGCATGATGGGACATCTGATATATGGTAATGAAACATAGTTGAGGGGCGTATAAATTAAACCGCCGTGTGCAGGACCGTTATCACATCATGGTAAACTGTCACGTTCAGCGTCTGCAGTGAAAACACTTAGGGCGTCTGTCGAGGTAGTCCATTTACATTTGTCCCAGCTATGACTTATGTGTTCGACTAGCTATGATAATCCGCCAAACCTTGAGTACTATCACAATTCATTTGAACAACAGCTTTTGTTATTGCTGCCTCGTGTCTGTTGTGTCCTGACAGCGATAAAAGTGTCCATCTTTATGATTTGTGAGGGCGGCAGATAGTGCTGATGTGATAAGTAGATAAATTCATCATTTGAGCATTAAATAATTTGGATATTTAACCATTAATATGAAGCTGCCATTGTTGGTCGATAAATCCATTAGTTGATGGCATAAATTCATCTGGAACTAGTTTGGTAATTGATTCAAATTATGTTTCATTTAAAGAGGCCAAACTTTTGATGGTTCCAGCTTCTCAGATATGAGATTTTGCTTTTTGTTCCTAATTTTCATCATAGTAAATTAGGTTTTAGACTGTTGGTTGGACAAAACAAGAGATAAGATAATGTCACGCTGTGCTTGGGGAAGTTGTACTGGCCATTTTTGGTGTTTTATAGATCCAGCAGTTGAAGCTACAGTTGATAACTTTTATAATAAAATAACGTTTTGTCAATGACTTGCTTAAACTGTCACAATATCCACACAGTAGTGCATGAGAAAAAATCAGGTTTCTACTCTCACTAACTTTGCATCTAATGGCATTTGCAAGTATCCACTGCACCTGAATGAAAACAACCAATCAGAGCGGAGGAGTCTCTAACACATCTTTCAGTCACTGTTTGTGAACAGCTTCAAACTATTAAATCAGGTAAATATAAATCAAGATTCTCTGTCTGGTGACCTTGAGTCCTTTGCAGCGACCTGGGTTTGATTCCAAACTGCGGCCCTTAGCTGCATGTCATTCCCGCTCTCTTTCCCACCATCCCTGTCCATCATCAGCTCTTCTGTCAGTAAATGCAAAACCTGCCTAAATAAAAAAATTTGTGAATCCATTGCTTATTTCTCGCCTCAAATATTTTCAGAAACATAATTTAGTGCACTGTTAAGCTGTAAAACAAGAACATTTGTGACATGGCCACCTTGTTGGAAACAGTTGAGCCAAACATTCTGCTCCGCCCACCGGCCAGAGCAAACTTTCTTATTTTACAGCTAAACAGTTCACTAATGCAGTGGTTAAAAAGTTCAAAAGTGGGTCACACTCCCTTTCTGAATGGACTGCAGGTGACTTGCGAATGTGTCAAGTTTGTAAAAAAAAAAAAAAAAAAAAAAAAAGCATAATTTATTTTGAAGTACAGTGGATTTCTGGCACAAGCTTTTATTTTGAAGTGCAGTTTCCTGTTGTAGGGTGAGTAAATAACAGCAACTTAACAGAGACAGCAAATTAGTGTGAAGACACGGCCAAGCACAAGTATAATGCTGAATGTATTAAACTGTGTGGACCTGGAAATAATGACTAAGGAGAGATCTGGACCCTGTTGGTGGACCGGTTGGGAACCACTGCCCTAATGTAGGCCTCTGAAAACATCTGAGGTGAGAAATTGCCTGTAGTAACAGAATCTTGATTGAAATTTAGTCAGTTTGACTGCAAAATGGTATGTTTTATAAAAGTTACCACCTACAGCTTTAACTGACAAAATGAGGTGCAGCTGTCACGTTAGGTTAGGTTGGAATAATAAGAACTGTTAGTTGCAGCCCAACATTAATATTTGAGAGAGTTTACGTGTTTTTCTTGATATTATTTTTCTAAGCCCTGTTTGAAGAAGTCTTGGGATTTCAGAAGTTGTGATCTGCATTTTTCTCTAATTTTCTTTGACATTTCAGAGACTAAACAATCAATTATTTATCAGAAAAAGTGATTCATTGTTAAAAAAAAAAAATAGTCTGCAATTTTGACCACAGTCCAGTCAAAGGTGGATTTATGAATTTAAATTTAATTTTTAATTTTTTAATAATTTATTTATTTTTGTTTTTTGAAGACACTGACAAAAAATGTGCTAAAATAAAATAAAAAGATTAAAGCATTTTCTGAGGCACAGTTAAGAAATGTGGGAAAGATATAATATTGTAAGTATTATCATTATCAAAATGAGTTAAACAAAACTTTCAAACAAATCATAAGGTGTGAACAAAATCAGTCAAATCAAGGCACGACTTAGTAACACTCAGTTTCTGTCAGGAAATATAAAACATGTCAAAATAAAAAGAAGAGACCAGGGAAACTAAACATGCATAATCCATCAGGTTTAAAAAAAGTTATACATATGTTTTGATGCAATCAAATATAATCCCAAATCTCTCGCTCTCTGGAACTCGATGACGATGATCAAGGGTAAAAGAAACTGGTTCTGACTGTTGGAAACAGACAGGATGTGAGGAGCGGGCTGTGTGTCCCAGTCAGAGGCTTTGTTGTTGTATTTGAACAAACTTCTTGGTGAGGACAGCCTCCCTTTGTTGTGAGTGTAATTACCATATACTAAAGGACTGGAGTGGGTTAGTGCTTTCATCCAGCAGTCACCAAATTATTTTGAAACATTATTTCTGACACGTTCTCATACTCTGCGTTATTAAACATTCATCTGCAGATGAAAAGAATCAATAATATTTGCACATGAATGGCAAACAAACTTTGCGCACAACTGTAGCTGCTGTAAAACCTAAACAGTTTACAGTGGCGCGTACAGTGTGTGTGTGCTGTGAGTCATTTATGTGGCTGGTCATGTGGAGATTTAAGGCTAAATGCATAAATCTGGTCACACTTCAGTAAGTCACGCTGATGTCACTGATCTGTTAATAACAGCAGAGGATGTGGAGCACTCCTGTGTATGTTTACCACAGCTGTGTTTATGTTCAACTTGTGGACGTTCTTATAGGGCCACATCCTCGCATTACATTTTGTCCCTCTTTCTCTCCCCCCTGCGTCTCCTCCCTCCCCCTGCTTAATCTTTCCCCAAGGCGGTGTCAGTTGAGGCACAGAACAGGTGCAGCAGGGAGTGATATGAACACAAGTTCCTGCACAAACAGTTGGCCCCAGCCACATTATATATGTTACATACGGTCCAGTCGGCTGCTGCGCCACCGCCACTCACGTGGAAGGAGAAAACAGGTTCAAAGTGCTCGCCCACGGCTAGCGCCTTTTCTTGCATACTGCCCTGGTTGTGTATGAGCTCAGTCTCACCCTATCAGGGCTCAGCTGTATGGGATTATAGATAAGATAGCATGTATGGCTCAGACTAAGACCTCAAAGGGTCTTTTACCTCTAGCTGAGGACAGAAAGGCTGAGCTGGTTTACAAGTTTAATGAGTAACACATCAGTGCGGATAAGTAGGGCTGTACAGTACAGTACGTACATCTTAGTTGGAGAGAAAGTGGGACATTTTGTTGCACACGCTCTGAGGGAGTGCATGTAAGAACACGCTGGTACATAGAGTTCTATACTGGCTGTTTATGACGGCATATACTAGCATGTATGTATCTGTGCTGATCTGATAGTGAGCTCTCTCTCTCTCTCTCTCTCTGCCAAGCGATAGTCTCAACCTCGAGGTGCGGGTGCAAAGAGGTGGTGTTAATTTCAAAGCGCTCTTCTGCTCAAGAAAGGCACTCTTTGTGGCCACGGGCACCTCGCTAAGACTCAAAACAAAAGCCAGTATATCTGCAGTCAGCATGTTTATTATGTCCAAATTGCTGTAAACAAGGTTACAAAGCTCTGGATACAGCGAGCATTTCCATAATCGAGACCAGACTGCTGTTCCTAGAGGGGGCAAAGACACAGAGAGAAATAGAAGAGAAACACAAAGAACAGAACATTTGAGAACGACTAGAGGGAGAAGAGGGCAGAGAGTGGTGGGCAGCATTAACCAGTTTAGAGAAGGGCATTCCAGCTCTTTTGTTGTCGGGCCACAAATATTCCAGTCCTCCTACTCCTTTGCCGCACAAATGAAGTGAACTTTGGAGGACTGCAATAAAGACGGAGGAGAGGGAAGAGTATTAAAACGCCCGGGGTTAGGAGCGTTGGCTTGCTACATACGGTGGACACTGTTAACTCTGCGTGGTCTGAACTGTAGGTTCCACTTCGACACTTAGTGCAGTCTGCTTTGAGTTTTACAAAAGCATGCGGAAGAGTCTCTTTACATCCACACAAGGGGCAAAACAAGTGTGGATTCATTAAACCTTCCTCCACATAAAAACCACCTCCACATGCATACAGATGATTGCGTGCACAAACATGTTTAGTATATTTGGATGAATCACTCCAGCAGGTACGGAGGGGATGGGCACTGGAATGCATCAGCCCACCTTTTGTACTGTTTTTTGGATGACTTCCAGATCAGTGAACCGTGCTCTGCACCTTCTCATTAAAGATGCATTTCTATAAGCTAGCAGGCCCGTTCCAACGTGCCATATGTGACGAGCTGAAGCCATATTGGGATATTTTCCTTCCACCGCTGTGGGCAGAGGTCTGCTAGACTTTTATAGACTGTGTAATAAAGTTTGATAAAAATCCACACCTCTCTTTTATTCAACTACATGGTTGGTTGAACATTAAATCTGACAGCATGAGTGATGTCATTAATAATATCAGAGTGATACAGCGGTGCTGAGGCCAGACGTATGACTCATATTATCATACATATTAGTCCCAAATGGCTGGAGACTTCTCACTGCCTGCTTTGTTAAACTTCAACGATCCTCTCGGCTTCTTCTCACTAATTGTTGCTTTGTGACTTAATGATCTTTACTTTTTGTTGTTGTTGTTTGACGTCGGGCTTCGCTGCCAGCTGAGGTGTTGTCCCTATTACACAAATTGCCCACGTGCCTTTTGGCAAAGCACCTCGTGTGTAAAACGCCAGCCAAGTCTGTCAAGGTTAGTTTAGCTGAAGTTGTGCCAGTGTGGTCAGACACACCTGTGTGTGTGTGTGTGTGTGTGTGTGTGTGTGTGTGTGTGTGTGTGTGTGTGTGTGTGTGTGTGTGTGTGTGTGTTGTGTGTGTGTGTATGTGGGTGAAGGTGCTGTTAGAAACTTTGGCTGTTTGTCAGATAGGCATAACACACGTTCCTCTTTTTTTCCCCTTATCTTTGAGTACTTCAAAGTTTACTGCATTGTTGACCGTTATGCATTTAAATTCAATTACTGGGTTTAAATAAATAAAAATTAGTTGTGTGGTTTTTTTTGTTTGTTTGTTTTTTTTGACAAAGTGCTTTAAATAGCTCAATTAGAAAATTTTATTTAATCATTATAATCATTACAGTTTTTAGTATTAAAGCAGTATCAATAAAAAAATGTGCTGAAAATGCCCAAAAATGACTGATACACACAGTTTCATGTAGAAAACAGCAAATAAAATTAGCAGCAGTTTTTGTTGCATAAACATTAAAATAACCACATACCCTTTCTGGGGCATCAAAGCTGCAGTGATAATCCCAGAGAATATTTATTCTTCGAGCATACCCAGCCTTACTTTAGTACACTCTAAAAAATGATCAATATACAGTAACGTATACGATGTAGAACACATTCAAACACAGCTTTCTTCGGCTTATGGCCTTAAACACATTGTCCAGCATGCTTGGAAACTCAAACCATTTAGCCCCAACATGCCACAATGTGTCAGCTGCACAGTGACAGTGTTGTTAGGCGAAACTGGCTCTATAAATTTCAGTCAAATTAACTCAAAGCTCAAAAATTGTTGCCTCAACATATAAAAATTATGTCAAGCTCAGTTTTTGTGTCAAGTCAACATAAAGTTTTTACATTATTTTGACAATTTCGGGCATCAGTGTAGACTTTAAATCAAAATTTTGTGTCATGGATGTGTTGTGGTTTACAGCGCAAATAATGGTCTGCCATTTTATTAGCTCAAGGTGAGGATCAGTAACTGCGATGAGGACACTGGCCTCTTTAATACTGATTTGGACATCTGTTATCACTGCAACAATTGAAGCTCCAAAGCAGTCGGGTCAGTAACATTGTAAACACATGAAAACCTTATAAAATGTGCATTAACATAAAGAACGCCTGTCTGTATTTGCTGGAGTGTCCGTGTCACTGTGGATGAGGACAGGAGACCAGTAGCATCACTGGGTTTTCCTGCTGCGCACCCACTCTGCAAACAAGAGAATAGCTAAACAAACCCATGCTGCGTGCTGCACCTGCAGCTGGGAGGCTGTTGATAACTCAGGTTGATGCTGGATGGTATTTACAGTGAGTTATTCAAAGCACGGTAATAAAACAGGGTTTTATTTTATTATTTAAATTTAAAACAGTACTAATAACTGATGGGAATTTTACTGTGGTTTTTTTGTGTAACCGGTAATGGTGCGTTCACATGACATCAGGCAGATGGGAGACAAATGACACCTCCTAAGGTCATAGAAATGGCAGGACACAGAACCAAACAAGCATGATGACATGTTGCAATGATGATTACATGTCGTATTTTATGTAATTGTCTCGTAATTGTCCAGATCTACATGTATTTTTTCTTGTGTGAGGGAGCTATGTAACATCCAGTTGTAAATTTCATCATGGAGGACAACAAGAAGTTATAACTTGGGACACCAGTGCTGTCTACTGTTACCATTACTGGTGTTCACCTTATTCTACCTTCCTGCGCTCATCCACTAACATGATATTCGTTGTGCTGTCTACTGTTTTCCTGAATGTATGTGAACGCAGCAGTCACAATATGCTATAGTGTGACAACACTCAGTCTCCGCCTCGACCTTTGCTCTGTCGACACACTGCTTCAGTCTGAGCTGAGGTCATATCAGTCAAGTGCCATGTATGTAACGTTGCTGTGACCTTGTCCTGGTGTTAAAGTACTAACAGGTGACACCTGGCTGCTCCTGTGACATTGTACATCTTTGTGAGTGTGGACAGGTTTGTCTTTTAGCTGAGGAACAGAGAGGAAAGATGAGTTTGTGATGTCATGTAGAGACAAATCAGAAGAATCATAAGACAGCACCACAGTGATTCACTGGAATGTTTTCTGTTTAACAGCTGTGAGAAGTGAAACCCATCTGTAATATCTTGCATATAATACATGAGCCTACAGAGTCAGTGGGGCTGGAAGGCTGATGGCTTGATTCCTCGACATCTGTGTGTGGAGGTAAAAAAGAAGTGAGGTGCTTTGGTCAAAATTGCGTGTAACATTTGGGCCGCAATTATTACTTTTAATATTGGAAAATCTGCTGATTATCTTCTTGATTAAGGGAGTAATTGATAGTCTATGAAATGTCCTACATAGTAAGAAGTGTTGGTCATAAGTCTGCAGAGCCCTTTAAGGAGCTTTTTGGTCCAACTAACAGTCTGATACTTAAAGATGTTCAGTTTACTAACCTAAATGATTCAGAAAACCATCAAATATTCCCCTTTTAGAGGCTTGAATCAGTGTCTCGACTGTCCAAATGTATTTAATGCATTACAGTCTTATTTAAATGGTGTCATTTGTATGTCTCCTTTTTTATCGCAGTCTGTGTGTATGTGTCCCAGTTTGTGTGTCCATGTGTACATCACTCTATATTTGACTTTATATGTGTGTCCTTGTCTGTTTGTATCCCTAAATGTGTTTGTGTCCTTGTGTAGCGTCTCTGAATGTGTCCCTGTGTGTTTATCACTGTCTGTGTGTCCCTGTATCTCTGTCTATGTGTGTGTGTGTGTGTGTGTGTGTGTGTGTGCACCCAAGGCTATGTGAGTACATTTGTGTGTGTGTCATTGCGAGTGCGACTCCTCCTGTCTCCATAATAAACAGTCTCCGTACGCTCACGCATGCAGCAGTGGGAGACGACTGCAGAGGCATGCCTGGGGATGTGGTCAGGAGAGGACTGTGTTTTACGGAACATACTGTACTAAGCTGCGCCGCTGCAGCAAAGGTGCTATAAATAGAAGGTGCTGATAAAGAGGAAGAAAAAAAAAAGAGGGGCTCAGTGTGAAACAGACTCACCGAGCCGGTTCCTGTTTGAAAGCTCAGCCAGGGGCGAAAGGATCACTGCAAGTCTGAGCTAAAACCAACAGCAAGGTACATAAGAGCGCAGAACTGAGAATTAAAAGGACCAGTATTCTCAGATTTACTCTAGATTTATGTGTTTGTATTAAGGGTTTGGGTTTGGGTGTTAAGACTTGATGTATTTATGATTTTCATCAGGGAAGTAACATGAGTTAAGTGCAACCACATCTGACACCATCACGGAGGTCTGCTAGAGAATCATCTGTCTCCAAACAGCTCATGTTTATGAATGTGCCTAGAAAAGCAGATCGGGTTAAAGATTGTTGGTGTAAAATTAATTAGTGTTAAAACTTGTAAAGTTTAAGATGGATGAGGTTGGTCACTTTCCAAGTGTGGAGGACTGTAGCACAGTGTGAAACCCTCGCCTTCACTCTTCAGCTGAAACAGACCTGTGGAAAACCTGCCCAAACTCAACACGCATAAATACATTTTTATAACCGAGGACTGATCCCAGGACAGTTAGAGCAGAGCATAATAAGATCAGATCCAAAAACAGATTCGGATAGAGAGAACACCAACACCATCAGCAGCAGGATACTCCGTCAATTAACAAGCAGCAGCGGTTGAAAAGAACAGCGCTCACTGTTCACACTCTCACCTCTGGAAACACATCTCTCTCCTGATGATTATGACTCAGCTTGTGATCAGAGCTGATGTGAGAGAGTGCACTTGGATCCGCTCTGGTGTTAGACACATCTCAGACACAGCCAAGACCTGCGGTTTGACTAGAGAGAGGTTTGGGATTTGGTCCCTAGGAATGAAGGATGGGCATAAGTACTCAAGTACTTCATGTGGACGTAAGTAGTTGTGCAACACACAGAGTAATTGCTGCCCAGCCTCCAACACGTGAACATGGCTTTTTTTTACAATTTAAAATGGGTGCAGACATCATTGTAGAGCTGTGCGCAGCATGTTGTTTTGCTCTGTGCCTCCTTGCCCCACTGTAACTTCCTGTCTGTGAATCATGAGACACAAGACTAGGTGAGCTCTGTGCCGGGGATAGTTGGTGAGAGTTGGCTAACATACCTAATGGTCATTAACGGGTTTAACGAGGAAGTCAAGCCTTTTCAATGTGGGAGTGAGTTTGTTGTGACAGTTTAACGGCTCAGTGTTTAAAATTAGCTGCTGTTTCTGACTTACCTCGTGCTAACTGGGCAAATTTTAAAGTGATTGGGAGGAGAGCATCTCTGAGAGTGGTCCTTTAGTGCCACGTCTAATCAATGTAACAGCAGCAACAGAAAGTTTACTGATCTTTCTTTTGCTAATTTTGAATTTAGGCAGCACAGTAGCATTGATGCCTCGCAGCAAGAGGGTTTTTGGGTCGAACCTGGAATGGGGGAGCCCTTCTGTGCAGAGTTTCATGTTCTCCCTGTGTCACCTCGTGTCAGCGTGGGTTTCCTCCAGGTGCTCCAGCTTCCTCCCACAGTCCAAAGACATGCAGGTTAATTGGTGACTCTAAATTGTCCGTAGGTGTGAATGTGAGTGTGAATGGTTGTCTGTCTCTGTGTCAGCCGTGTGATAGTCTGGTGACCTGTCCATTGAATTATGGTTTAATAGGCTATTTGTAGCCTTGATGTTCATCAAATGAATTTTAAATTGCACTTCTTTTCCGTTTTTGGCTAATCTACATTCCTCTTCTTGTTTTAGATTTTTTATTTTGCGAGCACTTGAGTACTTTTAAATAATTTAATGCAAGTACTCGAATATGGAAATTACTCAAAATGCCCATCCCTGCTACTCTTAAGGACCTCTACGAAGAAAAATGCCATGATGTGTAACCTACCAAACACCTTGAGGAGAACCAGCCCATCAGCCCACCACGTTTTGTGGGATTAGCATTTAGCTACTTGATCGGCACGGTTGGGAGCTGTGTATTTTTAAGGGTACTGATTGAGCCACATCAGTAATACTGAGTACCAGTTCATGTGAAATTAATGGGTGCCATGTTTCAGTGCCTGAGAACGCGCTTGCAAAACAGTAAAGCAGAGTAAAGAAGGAAAAAGAGAGCCAGACTATGTCACTCTCGCAGCTTGTTCAAGACACACTCAGTCATGGCAGTGGCGAGCTGAAGGTGATCGCAATTGCGTTTGCATTTTTCAGAACTCGACGCAGACAACACTTCACACTTCTCACACACTGTGCCCTGGTTTCAGACTGACAGGCTTGAGGGTTGTTGGGAGGGGTTTAGGGAGGGGAAAGAGAGGCAGGGAGGGGTTGTATTTTGTGTGGTGTGTAAAATGTTCTAAATAAACGTAGCTGAAGGTTACGAGTTTGGCCCGTACTTATGAAGGTAATAAAATAACACCAAGGAGGCTCTGTAGTCTGATCCAGGACGGGCAAACTCTTTATTGCTTCCAACATTTTAGCGGCAGCTTCACTCCTTCCGTTCTTGGCTTTCACAATTAAAGCCCTATATATATATATTTACTGCAGCACTGCTTATTAGAGAGAACTTAAATGTACTCAGAGCATTTCTCTGAGAGGCAACTCAACAAAATAATTTTCATTAATAACAAAATGTTTTGAATAAATAACTGTTTAAATTGTACTTACTTTGTACAGCTGAAATTACACTTTTGTTATTGCAGAGAGAGCAAAGTACTGAAAAAAGGTACCAGTTCAAATGCTAACGGTACCCAGCCATATTGGTCAGCATGCTAATTTTAAAAAGAAGTGACATTAATGTGAATATATAGTGTCCTCTGTCGTCCAGCAATGCTCCTACAGGATATCCTATCCATTGTGTTACTTCTATTGTTATCAGTGATTAAGGCTGGACCTGGCTGCTGGTAGAAGGCTGCAGGTTGGGGTGACTGTGGCTCAGGAGGAAGAGCGGGTTGTCCACTAATTGTAGGATTGGTGGTTTGATCCCCAGCTCCTCCAGTCCACATGTCGAAGCATTCTGGAGCAAGATACTGAACCCCAAATTGCTCCCGATGGCTGTTCCATCAGAGAATGAGTGTGTTTAAACGGAGTAGCAGGTGGCACCTTATATGTGTGTGAATGTGACATGAAGTGTTACAGGGCTTTAAGTGGTCGCAATACATGCCACAAATTGCAGAGTATTACTGTCTGTGTGAAATACATCACACCCTTTATCCTTTGACACTTAAAAGACCTGATTTGAAATAACATAACCAAAAACTTTTGTGCATTATGATTGATTATATTGAAGATAATCACAAATAAAATCACTGCAGTGAGTCTTGTCGTGTGATGTAACAGCATTTAGCTGCTGAGTGCTTGAAGGAGTCTTTCTGCTGAATTGTTTGCAAAAGCAAGTTTTCTGGTGGCTGAGCAAGAGAAATGAGAAGTCTTAACCCCGTGGTGGGTGACTCACTCAGGAAGAGGAGTTTTGTAGGTTCTTAAACAAACTGTTTGCCCTCTGATCCGACAGGTTAGTTTGGGGCTTACATGGATGGATGACGGGAGGGGAGCGCTGTTTGTTTAGCCTCAGCTAAAGGTGAAATGCATATGGATGGGAGGAGAGAGTGTAGCGCTCTCTGTGTTGTTATTACAGCATGATAAAGCACTGCGAGCTGTAAGCCCACAGTACAGTACGTCACAGAGAAAATCTGGACTCTTCAATGTTTCCTTGTGAGTATTATTTGCCTGTTAAACAGCATGAACTCATGCAAGCATTAGAGCGATTTTGCCCCAAGGTTGCACTGCATCAATTTATAAAACATGAATGAAAGTGCGAGTGTTGTTGCAAGTTTTTCTTCAGCAACCTCCCACAAGAAATCTGACTTTAAGAATAAGGTATAAAAGTAAAGACCCAGGTGCTCCGTGATTTCTTTAATTTCATCTGGAGCATCTAGCCTTCGGCATCGTGAGGCACCCGCATGTCCGCTTTCCCAGTGGAGCACATTTCTTTTCCAAACGCCTGCACATTCAGGACTTGAAGAGGCTAAATCATGAGCTGACACCCAGCCCTCTTAAACGGCACTGTAACCCGTTTTATGACCTTGTTTTTCTTCTATTTTTTTGTCTTTTCAGTTTGTTTTCCTCACATGCTTCGCTCTCAAACTCATCCTTGACCCTGATCTACCCTCTTCCACTTTGCTCTGTTTGTGCCACACCTCTACAACACTCCTTTGAATATCTTTTATGCCTGTCTTTACACACACACACACACACACACACACATGCACACACATGCACACACACATACACACATGTAAACTGTTGGATATCTTTTCGGATCTTTGCACACTGCTCCCCCAACGTTCCCATTTGGAATTCTCCCGTTCCCCCATTCCCAGAATCCTGTTTCACCATAGCAACACCAGCATGTCTGCACTCACACACACACACACACACACACACACACACACACACACACACACACACACACACATCATATTCACCACATCCCCTTTTTTCCCTCTCTTTTTTTTTTATACTGGGCTGGTTTTTATGGCTGCACCCCCACTCTCTCTGTGTTCCTTCAGGAATTTTGGCCCACGTTCAAAAATCCTAAATCAACTACAGGCCGCTACAGCACACTGGGCCCCTTCGCTCTGCGTCTGTCACCCCACATGTTGACCCCGGGGAGTGTTTGTGTATGTGGAAGAAGTGGGGGCCGACACTCAGGACACTGACAACCTGTCCCAAAGAGGTTTAGCTGACTGTCAGATAGCTTTTGTCCTTCTGTCTGTCTGTCACTTTACACTTCCAATGTGTCTTGTTTTTGTCACCATCTGATAAATTGTCCAACAGCGTTTAAAGAACCTTTGTGACCCGCAGTACTCTCAATCTCCTCATGACGGCTGATTGCATTTAAATCTCTTTATCTCTCACCACTAGGAGTTTAATATATTACATGCGTCTGTATATCAGAGATAGACTATATTTGCAAGGTATATGCAATAATTCAAAGAGGATAGATACTCCTTACTCCTGTGGATAAATTAAAGGAATACTTCATCACCAAAATGACCAATGGTAGTCACTCAACTCGTGTTACATTGAATTTGGGAAGAAAACTCAGTCTTTCTCTCATGCCTTCCTTCACAGTGAGCGTAGAATCCAATCACTGAGAAAGTCTCAGGGGTCCACACTAACCAACAGTGCAACGATATCAAAAACATCTGTTTACAAACTCTCACACACGTCATGCAGTGTAATCCAAGTCTCATATGCTCAGTACTTCCCAAAGAGACAGCCCTGTCCAACGGGGAACTAAACTAGAAGTAAAACTTAATCTATGTTCTCTTCAAAAACAGACTCCATTGACAAAAACAGCAATGTTACCTCACTGAACACAGGAGCTGATCGACTATCGCTGCCTTGAATCGGTACTTTGTTTGTGTTGTTGTGTGACTTTGGATTCACTAAAGTCTCACAATAACACAAACAAAGTAAAAATCAAGGCAGTGGTAGACCAGCAGCTCCTGTGTTCAGCGAAGTAAAATTACTGTTTTCCTCAGCTGAGTCTGGCCTCAAAGAGAGCACAGATAAGTTTCACTTTTCTTTCAGCTCCCTGTCAGAGGGCTGTCTGTTTGGGAAGTAGTGAGCAAACGACTGGATAAATGAGACTTGGACCTTGATGACATGTGCAAAATGTTGTAAGCAGATGTTTAAAATAGTTTAGCTGTTGTTAAATACGAATCCCTGTGACTTCAATTCATCAAGAATCTTCTTTGTATTTGGAGCATCAGTTCACTGTGAACAACGAAAAAAAACAACGTGATACGAGGTGAGTAACTGATTAACGAATGGTCATTTTGGTGGTGAAGTATTAATTTAATGAAACATTACCATAAGATGCAACAAGAGGAGGAAAAAAAGGCAGCTGAACATAAATTAGAGTTACTCCTTAATGAAGTATAATCAAAGCATCCTCCAATTCCCTCTGCAGTGTGAGATACCCCAGATATTGTAAGCTCAGTGCTTCTCCATTATCACAGAAGAATAAAATCACAGAAAGTGTGCCAAATGTTCCAAAACTTCTCAAGTTTATTTGGCGTAACATACTTTATGTATTCAAGGCCAGTGGAAGAATTCCCCAGCCGCTCTGTTTTCAGGGCTATACGTCATTTTCCAAACATTAAGTACAGATCTTAAATATTTTGAGGTCATAAAGCCCGCAGAGCTTGCACTAGTTTAGTTTTGTATTTATGCATAGATGCACATCACTTTGCATTCGACAGCCTCACTGTAGTTTTGTCTGTTTTTGTTCCCGAGCTCATCCCAGCTACGCCTTTCCTTTTGTGAGAAAAAAAAAAGCTGCGTGGAAAGAAATTTGTTCTACAGATGTTGTCTATCCTGGAGCTCAAAGCGCAGTCGACTCGAGGATTGCTTTCTCTTCCTCTCTTCATCTGAGCCCCCCGCCATGACTCAGCAGCCTTCCCTCTACCTCTGCGTGACCCTCTCCTCTCATTTGCTCATCTACTCAGTCTCCGTGTTGCTCTCCGATACGTCACGTCTGTCTGGCCTGCACATGCTGATTAACAAACTGCCTTTAATTGATTCACTGCACTGGCATGGTGTAAGATGTGCTAAGCTCTCTCAACACAAGGGTCCCCCTGCTCTGCTTTAATGTGGGTTCATGTGCATACGGTTCAGCATGCACCGAGCTGCTAGAGACACTGTTTTAGTGCATGTGTGAGATGCTCAGATGACAAGCCTGCTGCACATTAGTCCAGTGATTTAGTGAGTTTAGCTGCGGCGCCAACCTCACCCCCCTCCCACCCCACGCGTTCATCTCTCCATAGTGAGCGTCTTTAGTTGTCCATTGTGTTTGGTCTGGTTCGCATTCCCAGTTTGGTGGCTCCTCTGAAGGAGGGGAACACATGTGCAGAGCGGATGTGCTGTCTTGCAGTGTTCCCGGCTCCCTCGCAGCTCGCCAGCTCCCACTGTCCTGTTGAAAGACGAATGTTATTTATTGCCTTCTTTTTGTGTTATATCACCGCAAAGTGTGCCGATACCTGTAAACACTCAAAGTACAGTCTCGTGATTCTAATCTGCATTTAAAAATAACACCAGGATTAATCCCCAGGCGCCAAAATGAAGTCAAAAAAAGACAAAAAATCACAGAGCTTATAATTACCATATTTTCAATAGGCTCTCAGTCCCTGTAATACACACGTCTTTTTATGGCTGTGCATTAATTTAGCATTTCACAAAGGCATCAAACATATTTAGGCTGCGAGGGATTGAAAAAGAGCTTGCAGAGCTTTGGACATCACAAGTTTTTCTGTCAAAGCACATCCTTTGTTACAGTGAAGTGATCCTGGTTTCTGTTTTCAACGGCTAAAGCTGTCCTAATCCATCCATCAACGCCCTCTGTTCCCAGTCAATTTACAGTGAATATAAACTCTAGTGTGTTTATCCAGTCTAAGCCCATTGTGGTCTATCGTGGAAGCCAAACACGTGTAACAGACCTTTCCCGACTTGTTTAGGAATCACATTTTTCCCCGTCATTATTGCATTAGAAGTTGTCTTGTTTGATCTGCCGTCTAGAGTTCAGCTGCCCTATGGAGCTGCTTACAGCCGAGTGTTTGTTCCTGGACATTACACACAAAGCCAGTCTGTCTCCAGACCTCTGAACCACCGCCCGCATCTCCAATTTATTCAGCTATTCAAATAGGTCTGGTGTTGTGCTCATTGACGGCTGTTGGAGACACAATTGACAAGTCAGGATTAAGAATGGGGACATTAGAATGGAGACAAGTGTGGATGAGGTCAACACAGCTGCACAGGTTGTTTAAAAGGAATACTTCAGCCGCCAAACGACCACTTGTGTAACAATTACCGGCCACGTGTTGACTTGAAGTCATGATGAAACTTAGTTTATCCCTCATGCCTCTACAGTAGCTGTGGGCGACATGGCCCTAAAATAATATCGCGATATTTGAGGGTATTCTTGCGATAACAATATTCTTGACAATATGTCAAATTAGTAAAAAGAAATAACACCTTTATAATCTGTACATTTCTTTTTTTGTCAGGAACAATGTTTGATACTTCCAGCAACCGCCACGCAACTTTAAAAAATGTCACACTACTGATTTCTCAGGGCAAAAAAAAACTTTCTTTCAAACAGAAATGGGCTTTCATGAATAAAATGAAACAAACTGGCAGTTCCTCCGGATCATCAGGCAACACAAAGGCCTTTTACACTGCAGTGGAAGCTGTTGCGTCAGGCAGTTAGAAGTCTCGTAGCAGTTCTGCAGCCTTACATTTCAGCTGTAATGTATTCATGCCAATTACCACAGAATGTCCTCCAGGGCTGTTGTGGTTGTTGTCTCATGTCTTTGAATAACTGGCTGTGTTTTAACATCTCAAATCCTCTGAAAGACGTTACAGACGTTACAGGCCCAACTGGCTTCAACGTCGCACAGCCTTCAACTATATGATAATTAAATATTCTCAAATGTACATTAGATCAGCTTTTTAATAAACCTGTAGGAAACTTCAGTGTGCTGTAACATGCCAACAGCGCAGGGTTGGCAGAAAGTCTTTGCACTTTATCACAGATTTGATCACATCAGATCATATAGCTGTCACATCTCCAGTTCTCTGAGTCGAAGCACAAAAGGCGAGCGTACAGTTACTCACACAAGTCGCCCTGCAGGAGATACCTTACCCCGCCAAAACATAGTAGCTCATATGTTGAGCCATCAATTATGTACAGTGTCAATGGCATCACGTTTTCTGTGAAGGGGAAGATGCACAGTGGGAGTAGATAGGACTGTACCCAAGAGTTCAAAGCTTCAATCATAACATTGACATTTGAATCCTTTTTTTAAAGTTATTTTTGGCAATTTTTTACTTTATTGAGAGTTGAAGGAAGATATGAACAGGAAGAGATGACCTGCAGCAAAGGACCGTTAAGGACTCAGCCTTAATGGTACATGCTCTGCTCTAAATAATTTTTAAGTGATACTTCTTTTTTGTTTTGGTATTCATTTGGTTCAAACATGGTATTTCTGCACAGTTGTAGACAGGGCGAGAGTTAATTGTGAGGTCTAGACAAGGGGAGACCATAGCGGAAAGATGACTTGTAGCATTGCACACAGGAGGTCCGCTGGGAACCGGCACAGGCCCAAAGACCAAAGACTGGGCCTGCTGCATCATATTAACCTCCAGTAAACAGGTTAGGTAACAGTGGTTTCCTCCTGGTTGGTGGTAATAACGAAAAACAGCAGTGATGTTATCTGTTGTCCTGTGGGTATTGAGAATAGGCGCTAGCAGAATTTATTTATGAAAGAAGGTTGATCTGATAAAGAAAAGAATCCGATGAATCACTTCATTCAAATTGAGGATTTTGTTTGAGAATTCTTTTTTTGATGTTTTTCATTTTTAACATCTTCAGGCTGCAGACAGCCATGGTCAGGAACGCCTTGAGGGGATTTCCTCAAATGTGCCACAAATGTCCGCTTTGAATTTGGTAGTTAGAGGTCAAAGGTCACTGTGACCTCATCTTTTTCATTTTCTTGAACACTATATCTCAAGAAGGCCTTGAGGGAATTCCCTCAACTTTGGCACAAACGTTCACTTGACTGAAGGATGAGCTGATTAGAATTTAGCGGTCAAAGGTCAGCAGGACCTCACAAAAGTTTTTGGCCATAACTCAAAAAATCATTCGCTAATTAGGACAAACTTTCACACAGATGTCTACTGGGACAGAATAATGGAGTGATGACATTTGTTAATCCAACAGGTCAAAGGTCGTCTTCACTGTGACATCATAATGTTCAGCATGAAACAATTTCCTGGCCATTACTCAGCATCATATCTCAGGAGCAGAAGGGGAGACATTTGGTCAGATACTGAATTAGTGACACTAATCTCGGGTGTCCAGCTTGAAATTGTGCTAATTGTACAGATCAGGGGTGTCAAACTCATTTTAGTTCACGGGCCACATACAGTCTGATTTGATGGCAGGTGGGCCAGACCAGTGAAACCATTCATAATATCCTATACATAACAAACACCTCCAAATTTTTGGTCATCCAGTGGGCCAGATTGGACTCTTTGGTGGGCCGATATTTGCTCCCGGCCCATATGATTGACACCTCTGGTATAGATCCTCAAGCATCCATGTTTTAGAATTCGTAGTGCTTGCAGAAACCTCCATATCTGAAGCATTGTCTACTGTCTTGTCTACTGTACATATGTCTTTGGATAGACAAGGATGTAAACTGTAACTGCATCTTGACTTGTTTGCGGACACATACAACTGCTAGGCGATAACTCTTGTAATTTTAAGGTGTTGACAACTTAAAATATGGCGACAGACATCCAACGCTTGATTTGAAAACCTCAAACGAAGCATCGAATGTAAAGAAAAAAAACAACACCCAGTGCAGCCCTGTGAGTAGAGCTGTAGCACTCTTTCATTTCAGTTTTAAGAAGGCAGTAGCAAAAGTTGAACCTCATATGTCATTTGATCTACTGGCTCTACAGAGCACAACTGTACTGTGGTGGCAGTAAGGAAACCAGATCAAAAGGGACATGGTAGATTTTCCATTTTAGCTGTATGATAATAAAATCCTCTTTTCTCAAGATAACTGTATGACAACACTAATCCACTGGCTCATGGGAAAATCAAATCTCTACTGTGACTCTGGCAGGTTAAAGACTTAAACAATGCAGACGTACAGTATCGAGTGCTGCATTTCGACAGGATGTTGTTGGTTAGCCACTGTCATACCTTTTGCAGTGACACAGTACTGTATCTGTGCTGCGGCCGACGGCACTGTTGTTGCTCTGGTTTTTAAAAAAGCAACAGCATCACATGTACACAATCACAGAATTTGGCAGAGCGATCGGTCATAGTGCGAGGCTTGCCAGTACTGCCGCTTTTTTCCTGCTGCCTGTCAAGCGCCCGTCTGTTCTACCGCCAGATCTCTACTCCGCTGTTGTTGTACTTATCTGGCGAAGAGGAAGAAGACGAGGAGGGAGGTGGGAATTGGCCTGAACTTATGACAAAGTCGAAGTTAGTTGAGATCAGCTGGGAAAGTGTTGCTGCTGTGTATTAATCAAGCTGCGATGAAGCTCTGAAATATCTTTCAGTAGCTATTTAGCCACTGGGAAACTGATACTGTTGTGTGTTTACTGTGCAGAGTTTATTTACTGTACGTGTGTTTATTTTACAGGGTATTTAATACAAATTGAAATACTGCTGTTAAAAATATGACAGGAAATGCCCCAGTGACCTCCGTGGTGTTATTTTCCATTGTCAACCACCTGTGAATGATTTACACGCTTCTTCCTGCTTTTAACAATTTGCACAGTCCTGGTTGGTAATTTATAACAAAAACATACAAGACACATAATAAATAATAAGGACAGCATTTCGTGAGGAAGGCCAGGTGTGTGAGGCTTTGATAGCTGAGTTTGGGTACAGCTGCTGTTTTGGTAGGGATGTACGACAGTATCAGCACATCAGCTGTGATGGCAGTCTGTAATTATTATTATTTTAAATAAATGAATAAAAAATGTTAAAGTGAGCACACTGCAAGTTAGGGAGCTTCTCTGGCAGGGAAATTCAATGTGGAGAGACGGTGATCTGTGGAGCTGCTCCACTTGCAGGAGACGCACATGGCTCGTGCCGCCACACAGGCGGTGTGTCGGGCATTTGAAGCCGACTCGCGCTTTTTGAGGGATCGGGCTCTGGCTCAGAATTTTATGTGATGATCTTAGACAGGCCGGGTTTGGGCTGCAGCTCACACGGGTTGGTTTGGGTCGGGTTGTAATTTTTTTCAGCCCGTTGAGAACTCAACTGGTTCCCAACTGGTCCAGCCTCGGGGTCCAGATTTCTCCTTGGTCATTAGTTCAAGGTCCACACAGTTTAAAATATTCAGCATCATACTTGCACTTGGCCGTGTTGTTGAGCTAGTTTGCTGTCTCTGTCAAGTAGCTGTCCATTAGTCACTCACTCTACAGCAGGAAACTGCATTTCAAAATAAAAGCTCTGTGCTAGAAATTCACTGTACTTCAAAATAAAGTGTGTAATTTTTTGTGGCCCATTCAGAAAGGACCCACAACCCACTTTTGGACTGTGACCCACCAGTTGGGAGCCGCTGGTTTAGTGCACTGTTAGCTGTAAAATGAGAACGCTTATGGTTCAGCTGCTGTTGTGTCTTAAGGAACAATTTAAGGGACTAATTAAGGTGCTTTCAAAGTACTCTACATATGAGTATTTGAGTATTGTCTTCAACAAGTCTGGCTTTGTCCAAAGTGAAAAAATATGCCTGCAGTGCTCTCCTAAACTGACTGATTAACATGTTGCATCTTGTTTGTTGAAGCCCAACATGAACAGAAATGTAAACACAAAGAACTGTGATGTTAAGGGGAGCCTGACCGGCTGCTTCCAGTGTTTTTGTTAAGATAGAATATCAGTGACCAAAAGATATACTGAGCAGCACATTTAACAGTTGAAAACCTCTCAGTGCTCTCTGTCGGACAAAGTCTGTAATGGAGGCACTGCTTTTAAGTTACCTCAAACACATTTTTGGCATTGTTGTGCTGCAGTTTCTTGTTACTTATCGTCTCCTCATATATCTGTGATAAGCTAATATCAGCTAATATATCTGATTTATTTTGGATTCAGTCAAAAAACTCCACACTAAACACATCCTTGCTCTGGCTCTGTACTTAACGCACAGTCATAAGAGTGATATTGATCTTCTTATCTCACTCTCTGTAAAGATACCAGATAAGTGTATTATATTTAGAACTATTCCTTTAAGTGTCTTGAAATGGCTCAGGATGACGTTTTCCTCCTGCGCTGTGCCCCTGGAAATCTGTTTTACTTTTCCAGTAATGAGAGCAAAGATCTCCATCTCTTTAAAATATCCACAGGGCTGTCAAAGGAGCCTTTTACTGATTTTACGTGAGCAAACGGGTCACTTTCATCATCCTTCAGATGACTTTCCCCCGCCGCCTTTTATAAAAACGTAAGACACCGAAAGGCCACAGCAGGCTGTAACACCATCTGATGTGCAGTCGGCTCTGACACAGACCTGGGCTTGTGACTTCACTTGATGAAGATCTCTCTGTGTCCACGGTATAGATCCGCTGGTGTCGCCTCTCCAGCAGGGACAATGAACTCTCACATCACAGTTCACAGACGAACGGGCAGAGAGGTAGATACCTTTCTTATCTGTGCCCTGAGTCTGAGAGGGAGAGGAGAAGATTACGGAGTCTGCGGCTGAAGCAAAGTGC
The DNA here is from genome assembly GCA_019142605.1 of Cephalopholis sonnerati. Classification (NCBI taxonomy): domain Eukaryota; kingdom Metazoa; phylum Chordata; class Actinopteri; order Perciformes; family Serranidae; genus Cephalopholis; species Cephalopholis sonnerati. The sequence continues at coordinate 37,033,872 of JAGQAX010000020.1, forward strand.
AATGCCATGTTTAAGTACATAATGTACTGAACATGCACAGTGCACAGCAGGGTGGCATTAAAAGCTGGAGCAAGGCTAAGACAAATAAGGGTGTGTCGGCTGCAGAACTCAGCTTTTATAACACGGCTGTGAAATGAAAGGGTTTATCATCAAGCAAAGCAGTTAGTGTTATTCTAACATACAGCAGGGTGTACTGCACAAGATGTTATCTATGGATAAGGCAGCGTTTCAACATGTATGGAGGTCGTTAGGTAAGGTTCTTAAGGTGGAACCACTCTGTCAGTCTCTCACTGTTGTACAGTGGAGCTGTAGGATCACAGCATGATTCAACTGCATCTATTGATTATGTTTTTTTTGTGATTAACTGTCAGTTCCTGTCACAGTTTCCCAGAGCCCGAGGTGATGACTTCATAATGTTTGTCTTGTCTAAAGAAGTTAAACTTAAACTTAAACATATCAATTGAAAATCATGTAAAACAATGAAAAGAAAAAGAAGCTGTAAACCAGCAAATGTTGACTTTGACTTTATTGATGACTTTAGCAGTATACTGACCAGAATTAATGTTGATTCTTTTTTGGTGATTAACTCATCGTGTCATTATAGGACTATACTGCAAAATAAAAATGTTTCTTAAAGGAACAGTTCACCCCAAAATCAAAAGTATTTTTCCTCTTATGTCTACCAGAAATGTCTCTTTCCGTGTTGTGATGTAGGAACCATTTTCTTCTGGCGGCACAGGGGTGCAGTGGTTAGCATTGTCACCTCACAACACGTGCAGAGTTTGCATGTGTCAGCATGGGTTTTCTCCAGCTACTCCGGCTTCCTCCCACAATTTGCCACAATTAAAGTGGTGTGAATGTGAGCATGAATAGTCGTCTGTCTTCATGTGTTGGCCATGTGGTAGTCTGACGACCTGTCTTGTCCAGTGTCAGCTGGGACAGGCTAGGATAAGTGGTGAATGAATGAACGAACTACACCCATCGACCACATCACCGCACAGAAGGAGGAGTGCATCTACTAGTGTTACTAGTAACACTGAAAACAGCGTTACTAGTAACTCGTAACTCTGCACTAGTAACAATGCATTGCAGTAATAATACTACTTTGTCCAGTAGCAAGTATTTTAACTTATTCCTAATAAAATTTCAGTAATAGGCTACTATGGCTAGGCTACTACGACCGACAACACAACAACATAAAGCTCAGGGAAATACACCACACCAATTGTCAGCCCTTCTCGGCCGTGGAGGTCAGCTGTAGCTCTACAATGGATAAACAACCAAAACTGGATTTTAATCTTTGGCAACTGCAGATACAGAGAAGTGATGAAACTTGTGGTTGGATATGTTGTAGAGTGACTCTCCGTCTTTTAGGCAGAGCTTTGGGAAAATACCGGTCACAGGCAACTGAAGACCTCCAGATCCAGGAGAAACGCAATTACCATTTTTTTGGGGTGTAATGGCAAAATAATATAACGAGTAGTATTAGAAACTGCTGTTGGCAGGAGTAGTGTTATTACTACGAGCAATATATACATTTTTTACTGTCTAGCACCACTGAACTATCTAATGTTACAGCTCAGCCAAGGAGGACGCCATTAATGTTTACATCTTGGATTGTCATGAGCCTCTCGTCCATGAGTAGATGCACAATTCCTTCTGCACGATGATATGGTTGGTGGGTGTAGTTCAGCTAAAAGAAAATAGTTCCTACATGAAACGTCTCACAACAAGGTCTGTAGATTATCTTGAGTAACTGGGTCATGATTTCTGGAAAGAAGCTGAGTGCCATCTAGTTCCATTATATTGCAGAGAAGGCAGACATCTCTATGGCCGATATCTCTGCAGCTCACAGCAAAACTATCTAGATTGATCAATAGCACCACAGGTCAGAGGATAGATATGCATTTTTGATTTTAGGATGAACTGTCCCTTTAAAACATGGAAAAGAAGCGACACAAGACTCCTCTCACTTCATTGGCTGTTGTTTCAGGAATTTTCTAAGAATAAACATCACTGTATTGAAACAAGACGAGTTGCGGCAGATTGCCACAGATGTCTGAAGCAGAATTTATTTGTATTGGCAGCAGGTTAAAATAATCTCACTGACTGCACACAAAAGCCAGTGAGGCTGTGCAGACACCACAATGGTTGTGATTGGTTTATTGGGTTGCTTTGTATTTCCTGGCACAGTGCAGACCTTCTCTGAACCTCTATTTGCCACTGCTGCGTATCTGCATGACTAATGTGAGAGTAGGCTGCAGGCGTAGTGATGGTGGGACCTCGAGAAGTATAACGCAGCTTCTCTGTGTGCCTTTAGAGAAGCTCTGTCCACAGAATCAAGAAAACCTCATACAGAATGACATTTGTAATAATGCAGATTATTAATAAATCAGCCCTGCAGCGTAACTGCGATCAGCTGTATATCCTGCAGATAACTCCATTTGTCTAGACATGCCTGGTAATTTTCTTTTATCACAAAACAGTAATATCTGTTAATTTGATATTTCAGTCATTAGCAGCCTTCAGAGGAGTTTGTTTGACATTTCTGGAGATGCACTTATTAGCTATCGTACAAGGTATAGTGAGATCAACACTACTCTGATATGTGTCTGTTTAATATGGAACTACAAGCTAATGACTGTTAGCTTAGCATGAAGTCTTTAAACAGGAAAACAGTTTAGCCTGACTCTGCCCAAAGGTGTAACAAAAGCACCAGCACCTCCAAAGCTTTGCTAATTAACACAAAGCTTTAGCACAGCTAGTAGGCAGATTTCTTAACCTTTGGGCAGAGCCAATCAGGCACGGGTTAAACGTCATTAACACGACAGACAGAGATCAATCCAGTGGCTGCGGCTAGACCGGGCATGTTTGTAACGATAGCAGGACAGGGAGGGCTTAGACAGCAGAGATGACAGATAAAAAACCATTAGAAGAAAGTGTGAGTGGATGTCATGGATGAGAAGTAAACCTCAGTAGACACTGTACAATGTTGACTTTGGTAAATCTTCATGAGAGATAGAGATCTTTGAATGCTGCAGGAACGAGTCCAAAACCTCAGACATGAGTTTGTGTTTTTTCACCTCAGGTTCCCTCGTCACAAAGACAAGGGGTTTTAGTGAGATGCCTGAAATAAGGTCACATTTTGTTCTACGACACAAAATACATTTAAATACCCCACTGGTGAATTTTAAGCTTTCACGTGTCAAACAGGTGACTAAATGAGACTGCAGAACGTCATTGTGTCAAACACAGCTTGACAGCCTTGTTGTGGTGGCGACTTTAAATCGTGCAACCCTGGTGTAGTTTGTTTAAAGCCTAATGTTAGCTTTTTACCTCTGGCAATTGACCTTTTGCTAAGCCCCGCCCCTTTTTGATGGTCCAACAAGCTGTCGCAGTAAGCATGGAGCCCACACTGTAACTAACTGCACTCCCTGAAGAAATATGATCATATTTATGGAGAAATGAAAGAGTGATTCCAGAGAGAAGCAGACAGAGGGGTCTACAGTCTGTGTTTGAAGGATATATCCAGGATGTCAAACTGACTCAGCAGCAACAACAGGTTCAAAAGACAAAGATAGTTAGAAGCTAAAGCCCAACTATAGGCTACAGATCACAGTGTCAAAGTGAACCACCACATCACTGCTGATCCACACACAACACAATGAATAGAAAAGGAAACTTCACTGATATTGAACCAGCTGTGTGGCATCACAGTGTGTGCAGCCTGGTGGAAGTCAAACAACGCTCATCTGCACACACTGTGATGACACACAGCTGGTTGAATATCAGCAAAGTCTCCCTGCTTCCCTTCACTGGTTCCTGTACAGCAGGGTCGGTCTTTGTTTCACTGTTAGAATCATTACAAAGCAAAAGCAGCATGTGTATACATTCAGTAGGCTATATCTTCAGTAGCTAGCTAGCTAACCCTACACTTTTCAGGGTTTGATTTTGGTTTTGGAACAGGGAAGAAACGTAGATCTTTTTCCAACCTCTCCAGGTAACGAGTATCATTAATACACGACGAGCTCCAGGCACAACATTTAGCTCCAAATCCACAAAACCAGCCTGGAAATGAAGGAAATCTGAAACAATGGAGCACAGCTGTGTTGTTGTCGGACCCTGGTCTGAGCCGGTGTGATGCTATGTTATGATTTGCCACTCTGCGTCTAGGGCCAGGACTTAGCGAAGGGTCAATTGCATCTACGCTTTGAGCATTATAAAAGGGACGGCCATTTGTGAAGATTATCTTGCAGAACAAAATGTATAAGTATCATAAACGTTTGTTTGCAGCAGAGCTTATTTTCTGCAATAATCCAAAATCTAATGGAAAAATCCTGCAGGCTTTTTGTTAAGGACACAATACGTCATCCCTGCTGCAGTTTATTAGTATTTGTTCAATTCTGTTGTCATCACAGATGGTTAAAATAATAATCCCATAGTGCTGCAGTTCATCTGACACTTCAGGAATCCTTCTCAGTTTTTAAGAAAGTCAGATGACAGATACTTTCAAAAAGGTTCTGCTCAGCTGCTGCTAGCCAGGAAGTGACATCAGGTCTCTATTGCTCTTTTCTGTCTCTCACTTAACTCTGTCACCTTTTTTTCACTCTGTTGCAGTTCCTCACTTCGTTGCCCCGCTCCGCTCCCTTCATCATCTTTACTAACTCAAACTTCACTCGCTCTGTCATACTGTTGCTCTTTGACAGTCTCTTTTTTGCTTGTTAACACTCTAAATTCAGTCTCCCACTCGCTCGTCTCAGCCTCTATGTAGTTGTATCTATGGAGACCGTATAACGAAGCTTGCATATGCAAACCTGACAGGAGGGAGAGAAAGCTCACAGGACTTACATGATGTGCCACCGCTGTGCACTTTCATGCAGAGATGGAGAATGAAAAAAATCTACAGACTAAAGCAGAGTAACAAGATCCCAGAAAACAGAAAGATACACAGACGCACTGTTGGGCTGCACCCAATAGTTGGATGTTTGAAACTCACTTTGTGTGTGTGTCTTTGTGTGTGTGTGTGTTATCTATATCTCCTGATGTACCAGTCCTTTATGAAACTAATGTTTTGTGTGTTGAAGGTTTTCTGTGAATTGAATGGCTTCCATGCAACAAACATTTTGTTTCACTTGGCCTTCCTGTGAGAGAATAACATTTGTGTCTATAGCGTCTTGTATTTTCATTTATATATCTTGATTGACCAAAGAGAATTTGTTTTTTTCTTTCATTTGATAAAAGACACCAAAGGTCTCAACTGTTAAATGTGGTCTGAACACAAACAGCCACACAAGGACTTTGAGTAAATAAAGTGGTATTGAATTGGCAGAAATATGATACATATCAGGAACTGTCAGATCAGGATCAGCAAAGACATTCAGTACCATGTTGCAGTATACTTTGATACTCTGACACATTTCAGTCAGGAGAAAATAAGGTGTTAAGGTTTGAAACCCAATTCTGTCAGTTAGGAAAAGCTAACAGACCTTCAGATATGGAATTTGTTAATATAATTATATTTTGCCGACATGTCATTTACAGACATTAGGCTTTTCACGATAGTTAAGTTATTGACTTATCAGACGATATATGGACATGACCTCGACCATTTTACTGACCTCGATATTGCCAGTTGTGTTATATGTGTGTTTGTTTACGGAGGAATTTCGTGAACGTTTTAGCTAACATGATGTCATTAGAAGACTTTGGCTGAAGTGATTTTCCCTTGTTTTTCCTCTCCACTCCACCTACTTATGCCAGTCTGAAACAAATAAAACAACACTTAAGAGACGACACAGCGTAGCTTGCCGGTAGCCTACAGCTGCACTTTGAATGGAAGAGGCACAGTCCTGATAGTCATTAGCTTGCCAACCTGTGACAGCAAGCCAAAAAGTGCTTCGTTTGTAGTTTTACCTCCAACAACTTCATCCTCCACCCTGTAAATCCACCATTAAACTGTGCCATTTCCAGGCTGTCCATCCCCAGTAGCAGACTGCAGCACATCAGCTGAATTATAGACGCAACTGCCGTGTTCAAGGAGTTTTCCTTAGTCACAAAGGCATCACATGGTTTTGTTTTTGTTGGACTAATTTTGCATTAAGTCTTAAATTGAGTTATTTTGGGCTGCTCCTCTTAGAGGGGTCGTGAGGGCGCTGGAGCCTACCCCAGCTGACATGGGGTGAGAGGCAGGGTTCACCCTGGACAGGTCACCAGACTGTCACAGGGCTGACACATAGAGACAGACAACCATTAGAGTTATGCAATATATAGTCACTAATTAACCTGCATGTCTTTGGACTGTGGGAGGAAGCCGGAGCACCTGGAGAAAACCCACGCTGACACAGGGAGAACTTTTTAAAAATATGCTAAATATTCTCTGCATTTTCCAATTGTTGAATATTCTTAAGAATCAAAAGTTCATTTGCTCTTTGACAGGGTGTAGTTTCATTATGATGCTGTTATATTATCATTATATCAGTGGCATAAAATGGTCACAAAATGACAATAATATCATTAATTACAATTATTTCTGGGACAGTTTATTGTCTAACCACTGTGTCTGTCATGATAAAGTCTGCAGACGCTGAACTCTCTGTCAGGTGACCAGGACTTGTCACATAATGTGACCATAGATATTCCGTGTCTCTACAGGTTCAGTCTTAGTGTAAAGTTAATGTTAGATGTGCAGTGAAATTCAGCGTGTACAGTTTGTGAGTGGATTTATAAGATCAACTGTTACCAATAGTTCCAACAGTTTCTGTTTAAAGTACAAATGTGTCCATGTTGTGGCCTGCCTGATCCTGTGAGTGAAAGTAACACGTGAACCTGTCAAAGCTCCTCTGTGTGTTCCAGCTGCCGTCCTCTGCTCGCTGTGTGTGTGTCTGTGCAGGGGGCACAGACGAATACAGAACACAACAATGGGCCCTCCCTCAAAATATCTGACCGCATAGCTGAGATATAAAAACGGACATGATGCAACTCCTGGTGTGTTTGCCTTCATGTCGGAGTGTACGCTGGGGGTGGAACAAATAATCAATACTGCTGTATGCAGTGATACGTTCTCTTACAGTGCTGCACACAAAAGCTCAGTGTTTCCATACTGAAGCTGTTTTTCTTCCTTTGTTGCCGACCTGTGAACTCTTAACTGTTCTTTTTCTGTCAGGTAAACATCTAGGTATTTAATGGCTGCTTGACATTTAAATGTTGGCACAGATATTGCGGTGTGTGTTTTTAAGGCTCAGTTGGTGTGCCTCTTGGATTGTGGTTTCATCTCAGCTGTTTCATCTCTGCTATCTATGATCCTCTGTTAAACTCACAGCTCTTTATTGTGCAGTAAATTAAAGCAAACAGTGTAATTGGTTCTGTCTCTTACAAATACTGATGCCATTTTGAGATGTGTATATTCAGCTGCACACATGTGGTGATGCATCACAGATAACTGTGTTGCAGAATATCATAATTTTGGAGAATTAAATGTGCTGTGATATCTGATTGTATGTAATTGTATTAAATATGAGGTAACAGTTTGATTCCTGGCTCTAGCATCTGTGTGCATGCCCACTCTTTGAAACCAGTGAGTGATGTTTACAGCTCTGTGCGTGTGTTTATTGTTTATTTGTGCAGCAGAAAAGAGGAACATGGCAGTCAAAACAAGAGCAAGGCTTGGGCACCAAAAGCGGTAGCATATAGACCAGAGACAGAAAGACAACAGTCCCGTAGCCACATGTGACATCATGTGCAAGTCACATGGTGTTTCAGTGTTTAGTGTGACAGCCTGCGTGGATGATCTCATCCACTCACTCCTAAATGTCCCTTATTGTGTCATGAAACGCCGCCGTTTTAATAGAGGCCTGATAAACAGACTGAGCAGTGGCAGTGTGTGTTTATATGTGTGTGTATGCATGCACGGCTGCACACTAGATTCCACTGGCTTATATAAGGACATGCATGTGATTGCTGTGATGAGTTTGGGATAATGCTTCTATTTAAATCAAAGGTTAAAGTGACTCATAAAGTTACGGTCGTTAAAGTTTTGAATGTTAAACTCATCATGCACTGGAATCTGCCGCATCAGACGGCTCCTCATGTCTCGCGGCCTCTCATCACGTATGTTCTGAAGGCACTAACTAAAGAACTCCCTGCACCCATAGGCCCCTGCAGTGTGCTGGGTTATGTTAATGACATGGCTGCACAAAGGAACTGTCTGCTTTAATTATGGAAGAGTGTTGGGCTCATGGCTCCTGCTCCCTTTTCTGGCTCTTTGATATTCCTTCCTCTTCTTCCACGAAGTTCCTTCCTTTTTTCACCGCTCCCCCAACGTGGGCCCTTTGATTTCCCCTCCCCTCGCACCGTGAGGAGAGGTGGACTAATCCTCTGAATCAAATGTGTCACCTACTCTAAGCAGGAATGAATAGGCCCTAGATTACCACCGGACACTAATCGCATTTAGCCTCCACGATGATAGCTTCTGTTCTGGGCTGGGCTGTGCATGGTCTGAGGCCAGGGTGATTTAATGCATGTCTTGAGCTTTGGTGGGGCCCAGCTGTTGTCATGCACCTGTTGAGCTTCTTCCTTCCTCTTCCTACATGGACTGTGGTGGAGGGAAGCTCATAAACGTATTTATGGTTAGCGACGATAGAGAAGAGTCAGGTTTGTTTGTAAAACACAAATAGAGTCAGCCGGTGTTACGTACTAAACTTACTAAATATAAGCAAGTTGTAGAGCAGGAACAGAGGTCAGAAATACCAAAAACACTCATTTATTACAACTTGGACCTTCATGTTTTTGACAACCATTTTTATCAACCACTAACTCAGTCTCCACAATAAATCGTAGCATTGTATGTTTCTGCACACAACAGTTATGTTACATTTTTACGTTATTATGTAACGGGCATGTTGAACCTTTACGTCTGTTTACATTTCAGCAACACTGTGGTTAATGTATAGTTTTGTTTAGGCACAAAAGACCAACCCAACTCGTCAAATACTGACGCAGCGAGCAGCGGCATTTTTTGACGCTCCGAGCAACTGGGGCAGTATAAAGAGCGAGACAGTCCACATAGATGAGGCGGGAAGCGAGGTGAATGGGTGGAACAAACTCTGGACTTTCACACAAGAGCCTGCCATTCATGTTTCTATGTAAAGCTAAAGTCAATCAATTTATTTTGATTTTCCTCGCGGCCGAGAGAATCCTCATCTTGTCTCTGGAGTTGTGAAGCTTGATGATCATCAGGTGGTGTCAATCACCGATGGGCCCGGTCGAGCTTGATGCACCCCTTTGCAGTGGACAAACAAAGTGTCTTCGGCAGCCAAGACTCAATGAATTGGATAAGGTGGTCACCCTCCGTGCCCTCCTTTAGATTCCAAAGTCTTATGTTGTCCCATCTGCTTCGGTTCTCCGCGTGGTCTAGCTGCTCAGCCATGGTTGCCTGCTTACTCTCCATCTGGCTAAGGTGGAGATCAAGGGCGGCGATATGGTCCTCCACGATGGGAACCCATTGTTCGGCTTACATAATGTGTTCGGACCGACCCTCCAGGCTGTTTATCCAAGGCATCCATGAGCTTAGACAATTTCTGCTCCATAATTTTGCTGATGTTTTGGGTTGCTTTCCACATTAATTTGTCTCTGTCTCGTGGACTTTTCTCTCTGAGACTGTCCGCCAGGTTTGGTTGACATGTTATAAAGTCACAGGTGCAACTTGAAACACCACATTTAACTAAAATTAACAGGATGGGTGCGGGAGCTCTGTGGAGACACACCCTTCAGCCAGCCATGGTCACATGACCCCCAATCAAATTATTTTAATAACAATGTGGTGTGTTAGTACTTACAGCATGCTACACTAGTAACTTATGTCACGTGAAGATGCATTACGTTGGTAACAAACCTAACCACATACTTTTGTTGCCTAAACCAAAGGAAGTAAAACTAAAAGCGAAGTTTTTTACCTACGTTTTAAGTTTATTTTGAATGAGACTGTATACATTCACTTTGCAGAAACTGTACATTTTGTGTAAAAATTGATGTTTATTTTGAAAAGACACAAAGCACGCAACAAATACAAATTGACAGGCTGTCCCTGAACGTCCAAAACCAATGCTGAAGGGGTAATCAGAGTGTCATTGTTTGACATGTAGGGCCTGACCAAGCATTGGTATTTGATATGTTTGAAGTGGGAATGTTTTGGCTTAAAAGAACTGCTTTTAGTGGCACGATCACGGCTGGAAATGCCGCCAATGTCTCACTTACAAACAAGTGGTTTTGTTGTTTGTGGGTCTCGATCAGTGGTCTGTCAAGTCGTCCAGCCCTCCACCTTCCTGTCACAAAGGCAGCTCATATACAGTACATGTACATGTCCATGTAATCAGAACTACTGACTTTAGAAAACGTGATGTGAAACACATTATAAATGTAATGTATCCATATTTTACAGACAAATACAATGCCAATGTTTTCTCTGGTGACTGGGCTGTAATTTTGAAAACCTTGTCCTCATCTAGAATGGATTTTTAGCGATGTCACCATGTTTACAGCGTTCGCAGTGAGATCATATTGAGTTTTTGACTTTTCTTCTTTGTATCAGTTACTGTCTTGAAGCGTTTTGCTGGTAGAACATAAAAAGGAGACTAATACACAACATGCAAGGATTACATTTTTGAACATTTTGAAGACGGCTCTAATTTGAAACACAACTGAAGTGACTCGTAGGGGAAGACCCATCTGGGAAAAACTGCCACAAAGACCGTTCTGTTCTTACAACACTATACAAACCACTGCTCTGCTGCTAATATTAACAGCATGTCTAAAATGGCAAATTAAAATCACTCAGACCAGTATGCGAGGAGGATAAACAGAGCCCCAAGAATCTTTACGCATGGCAAGTGTATTTGCACAGCACATTTCATGTATGATGACAATTCAAAGTGCTTTACATGAGCGTTGTGAGGAACAGGCTCCTCGTAGTCTCTGTGCTGTTGAGTGAGCTGAAACATGATCCATATATTTCAGATATATTGGCTTTTTGGGACATGTATACTAATGTCCTAATTATCTGAGGGGCCAAACAGTGTAGTGACTGCGTCTTTTAATTGTCCCTTATCTGTAATTGATATGCTCATTTATATAATTCTTGTCACTGTGCTATCTCCGTCAGGGCTCACTCGAAAAAGAAACTTTCATCTTAGAGGACTTCCTGGTTAAAAAAAAAAGGTTAAAGGGGGAAAAAGAAAGTCATGAGATCGTGTTTTATCTCATCAGTGGTGCAGATATGCAGACAGTTTTTAAAAAGGCTTCAGGTTATGGCCCTAGGAGATAAATGGAAATGACTTTACATTCCTCTGAAACCTTTTTAAGCTTTAAGGTAGCCTATTTAAAAATAACTGTTTAAAATCTGTGTAATCTGCAGAAATTAACTCACTTAACAAAACTAATGTCATGACAAATTAATTTAGCTTTTCTGGTTTTTGTTGCAGAGGACATTTCACACATATTTCATTCACTTTATCAGCTGCAGCTGACCCAGAGGGAAACACCAACCGTTCTCCACCTCCTGCTCATATACAAATAAGGTTTTTTACTGCTCTAGTTTCCTTGATCTCTCCTCACCCTCCGTGTCCCTTTCTGTCTTTCTCAACACATATTTCATGCAAATGCAGTGTGGAGGGCACTGGAGCAAAGCTATTTGCAGCTTGACCAACAGTAAATTTTCTTTTTGACAAGCCCCGTTCCACTGTCTTCTCCCTGTTTGCCTCCTCACTCCCCTCCACTGCTGTCTCCTTGAACCATCCAGCTGTGGAGCCTCTCATCAACGAGGCCTTGTGTCCCTCAGTCTTTCAGTCTCTTAGTCTTTCTATCTTCGTCATCTCTCTCCTTATCCTCCTCCTCATCTCTCTTCGATCATCTTCTTCCTGAGTGCTGTGCGCTTTATGACCGCCGGTATAGTGAATCCAGTCTTTCACCGGGACAAAACGACTGCCCTTGGAGTGACACTATGAACATGCTGTCACCCCCTGCCTCCCCCCTTCCTCTCTTCTCCAACCTGAATAGATTGACACACAGATGGCCTGAAGGACGTTACAGTACTGTGTGTGTGTGTGAGGGTTTTGGGCATGCACGTCCATGCATGTGTGAGTAAATGGTTACACTCAGTGCACATGGCTTGAGAATTGATTCCTGATGTTTAAGACTACATCTCGAGCTTTACGGGAAGAGTATAAGAATGCATTCAAAGCCGCAACATGTTTTGTTTTGAACGACATGAAACAGCTAAAATAGCATGAAGGAACAATTTTTTGTCCCTAACTTACATCAACTCCAGATGAGCAATACATATTTCCCCAAAGAGATGTTTACGTGTGTGTACTGCTGTCATGCAATGCCCATCATGTTGCGGTTGGAGAATGATGATGCCTTTACAGGCAACGAGGTCAACTTTGACCAACGCTGAGAGTGCATCCTGATATACAGACATTTTAATCCAGCACAAAAAGCCTGTTTGTTAATAACTACCCCCTGGAGGACATTTTTAGAAACATTATTTTTAATTAACGGCACTGTTGTGAGCTTGGAGGATTTTGGCAGCACTGGCAGCCCATTAAAAAATAATTGTAGTTAAAAACATTGATTTGATACTTACAGAGACAGTTCAGGTCAGAGTTACTCACGTTAAAGGAATACTTCACCCCCCAGTGGACCATTTGTTTATTAATTACCAGAGATGGGACCAATGTTTTAAATATGAATCAAGTCCAGAGCGAAGTCCCAAGTCAAGACTGGAAAGCCCTGGGTCAAGTCCCAAGTTCTAAACTTTGAGTTTCAAGTCATAAACAAGTCATAATGGGCTCTTCATCAAATATAATATTATTTTAACAACAGAGTAATAATATTTTACATTTATAAAGACACGTACACATGTAGGCTTTTTAAAACTTGTATTTATTCTTGAAACAAGTTTGTTGTGAGTTGTCTGTAATTTTAGATCTGCACATTTTGCATACTGTAATTTTGTTTTTGGAAACCAATGCACGGCCTAGTTTCATTTTCGATATAACTTTTTTTCTCCAGTTGATAAATGACTTAACATTAGTTCTTCATCGATCTTTTCCTGATTGGCTGCTGTCGGGTTGGTTTAAAACAAATTGTATCTGGGGATTTAAGTGTCGACTTGCTGGGAATAAACAGTGTTAATGTTAGCTGACTCAAGAAATGAAGGGACGTGAATTCATTTGTGGCACTTTTTAAATAACATACTGTATAATCTTTGGGCTGGGGGAAGGTAAGTGTTTTCATGTCAGAAGTCTCAAGTCCAAGTCATTTATGTTAAAGTCGAAGTCGAGTTGCAAGTCTCATCAAGTCAAGTTTAAAGTCATCAAATTTGCGATTCAAGTCTGACTGGGGTCCAAGTCATGTGACTTTAGTCCACACCATTGTTAGTTAGTCATCCTGTGTTACTTTGAATTTGTAGAGAGAACTTTGTTCTTTACAAATACCTCTATGATATGAATGAAGAGCTGGTAGTTGGTAGTTTATTTGTGTTATCATGTGACTTTAGTGTTTTTAAACGGTTGATTTGGATTCAGCAAAGTCACACATTAACACAAAGTCACTGACAGAGGCAGTGGTAGACCAGCAACTCCCCCGTTTTTGTGAATGGAATCTGGCTTTTATGAGAACTAGATAAGTTTCACTTTCTGTTTGTGAAGTACAGAGCGTACAACTGATAAATGAAACTTAAATCATACTGTACACGTTTTGTCAGAGTTTGAAAACAGATCTTTTGATTTAGTTGTGCTGTTGTGAAACTTGGCCCCCAATGACTTAAATTCATCAAGAATTTTCTCAGTATTTGGATTCTTTGTTCACCATCAAGGCATGTGAGAAAAATTCAAAAATGTCATCAATTCAAGGTAACACACAGTAAGTGATTGTATACAAATGGTCATGTGGTAGATGAAGTGTTCCTTTAACTGTGACTGAAATGCAGGCAGTTACAAAGCTGGTATAGACATCTGTATGATCATAATTTTAATCTTATCTGCTGCAGAAATAAATTTAAACTTATCTGTCTTTAAACAAAATGTGAGTCCCTGTGAGTGAAAATTTGAACTGAAAACAAGAAGCCGTAATTTTACTGATATGTACCTTTAAGTGTTTTGTCCGACCTCAGGAGGCTACTGTACCTTGGTAGGTTCCAACTGCAAGATTAGATCAGTACTTCAGTAAACAATGAATGCCCTTTTTCTTCCTCAACATGGCACCAATGTGACTTATGTCTCTACCAAGGATGCGTATTTTAATCTGTTTATCTTATTGGATCACCCTCCACCTTAATAATGAATAACTGGTTAATCATATAAAGCTCATACGATACATTATACTTATACACGTCACAGTTTGCACCACACTCTCTTCAAGCCAACAGTTGACTTCTTTCCTCTCTTGTTGTCTTGCTCATACTTTCTTGCCAGACACGTTTGTGATCCCTCAGGCTGCTGGCACTGATGCTCATTATTACTGCAGTAGTTTGATAGTGTTTTCTCTTTGTGCCACTGGTTGTCTGCGTTCTGTCTTCTTCCAAAGAATTTAAAAAGGGGCATTGGGTGTCAAATCTAATTTACTACTTATTTTGACTAAGTGAGATGGGTCGAGGTTAAGTGCAGTGGAGGGAGGAGATGGTGAAAAGGTGGTGATGAGTAGCATTAGGAAATTTAAGTGCCACAATGAAGCCCTGTTTTCATGTGAGCTCAGCAAAGCCATTGACAGGGGGATCTGCTTTATGCCAGGCCACTACAGATTGGTTTTGAGCGCTTTCCCAGAGAGTATCCATGATGCAATGTGCTGATGCAAAATAGACGAGTGGAATCTTGGCTGACATTTTTCCTGAAATTACAGATAACCAGTTGATTAAAACCATTGCAGTGTGTGCTTGACTTATAGTCTCTCCTGCTTTGACCCTCCCAGCACTAACCCACTTAAAAAACTTTGTATTGTTAAGAGAGCCCCTGAAAGTATTTCTGGAGGCAACCAGTCTAAAACTGCCTGCCAGTTGCACGGTTGATGATGATGTCTTTTGCTGGAATTGCAGGTGTAATTGGGGCCTTTGTATGTTAAGATGACACGTTGCACCCCCAGAGCTGAAGCTCTTATGACTTGCCATGTTTAGCCTCGCATGGCTCGGTCTGCATCGTCAGAAGATCTTTTCCCTGGAGGCAGAACAGCGAGGCAGGATCTGATCTTTTCCATCCACCATCATTCATAGTCCTGACAGGCCAGCGAATTCCACACACCCCTCCCTGCCTGCAGTTCAAAGCCTTACATTTGCCACCAGAGAGGGGGGGTGTAGTGGTGAACTTGGGGCCCACAGACAGAATTTACCCTCAAGATGTTTTCAGTTGAATGTGCTCTGAAGTGGGAAGACTTTTTTTGCTTCTGTTTTAGACTCCCTTCACTCCACTGTGGGTATTTTATCTGGTGAGATCATATTGGTGCCGTTTTTTCAGACACTTGGAGGAAACTGGGGAAACACATATCACACAAAACAAGCCTCTCCTGCTGCGTGCATCACTGCTTTGGAAATGTGGAACTTTTAAGTCGCCGCAAGGCTTAATCTGTGATGCCTTTATTGCAGAGTCACCAAACACCACTGCCTTTTAATTTGTACCAACTAATGATTGTCTTCATTGTTGGATTGAAAAACAGCAGAGCAAACACTCACATAACAGCCTCTAAAATACTTAAATGACACAATCCCATAAATTACTTCAACAAGAGCTGTAAATCAGATTGTTAAAACATCACAAATTTCATTTAAAAGGTAGGTTAGTCCGTCTGTCTTTGAAAATAGAGATTTAGTGGCGATGTCGAGACTTGGAAGGAAGGCGTAGTCAGATAGAAATCACTCAATCAGTCACGGTGAGCACAAGACTCAGCCTTTGATGGATCTTATCAAAGCCTCCCCCTTTTTGCTTTCTGGAAAACGTCCAGGCTTATTTAGAGCTATCGGATTATTAGATATTCCTGTTTAAGGCTTTTATGACTTCGTTCCTTCAGGTCAAATGACAACTTAAATTGCATTTGGACACCAGACCCCTAAACGCCTCCTGCACCTTTGATCGACCTCTTAGACGAACTTGATCTCCTCGTGATGTAGTTTGGTATCTCTAACTGCCATAGGACCTTTTTTGGTTTGGCATTTTCACGGGTAAAGAGCCCCGTCTTCATCCGTTTATGGGCTTCAAAACCAACACGAAGACTAACAGTACTTTGCTTTGCACAGTGTCTTAATTTGTGTTTTTTTACTGTGGAAAATGGTTCCTTTGATTCCTTCCCAGAGTTGTCGTCTGCAGTACCTCAATTTCACCCTTGCACTTTGCTATGCAATATTGATTATGACCCAGTTTCCTTGTGCATTAGACTGTGCAACCTCACAACCTCGTGTTGTTTACTCGTAGCACCTGTGGTGGCTTTGTTAACAGGAAAAAGGAAGTTGCTCATTTACAACTTGCTCTGCCATGACTTTGTTGTTGATGCATCAGCAATACTTCAGAAGTCAGTATCAGCTGATGTCTGGGCCACACACCTTTGAGTGACTGTGTTTTTGTTGCTCAGATTTTTTACAGGTTTGAGTCTAGCTCAGAAAATCCTGTTCAGTGTAAAGAAAAAAGCCAAATAATCTTGAAAGCTGTTGATCATATGCATGACCTTTGCCACAGATCAGTGAGGGCCGTGCCAACAATGTAGACACGCCTCATGCTCTCTTGAATATTGTCTGACTTTTCACCAAGATCAGCTTAGATACAACATATAAGATAGTTATTCAGTCGGTGCAAATATAGCACAGGCATGTGATCACATGCCACACTAACGCTACTGAAATCAAACTTGACACAAGACACCCATCAGCATGTACACACTGCCAGCAGTGTCTAACACTTAGTGTACAGAAAACACATATGAGATGACTGTTTATCCTGTCAGACCTTGTCCACGCGTACATGAGTATTTTTAAAAATGTTTTTCCCTTCCAAGTACAGATAACAAAATCTCTGCTCAAAGGAAAACACAAAAACACTCTGTCAAGAGTAGACCGAGGTGGTATCCCGGTTTTATACATGGGTACTTAGAAATCCTGACCTCATCTTTCTATGAAGCTCATACTGGAGAGGCTGTATTGATGATGTTTTGCATGTAGTGCACATTAGGTGCCACCAGAGGTCAGTGTGGTGCGACAGACAGCTGAACTGACAGCGAGTGGTGGGTACAACGTTACAGGACAGACTGTAAACAGCCGGCCTGCAACACCTGCTCGGTGAATTAGGGTTTTTATTCCAACCAAACCAGGGGTGGTGATAGTTGGAGCAGTGAACTGACTAACTAAACGTGGAGCTAACTGGCTTTATCTCCACAAAGCCACGTGGAACAGGCGAACAGAAACCACGTACGTAGAAGCAAAGCTCTTGGTCCAGACAGGGAGTAGGCGAAGTAGGATAGTCAGAGGCAGATAAGGTCAGGCAATGAGAAAGCAGTCCAGGAAAACACTCCCGAAAGAGTTGCACAGGTGCGACAAAAAAAAAAAAACAATCTGCCAATGACAGTCTGTGAAGCTGGAATATTTATAGTGGCAGGGAGTAATGAGCCACAGGTGAGCAGAGTTGGCTCGATAAGGTGGGTGTAGTGGACCGTCAGGAGTGGGAGATGTGTGGACCGGTGACAGGCTGGCAGGTAGGAGTGGTGGAGAGACGGGTGAGTGGAAATTTACTGGGTTATCTGAGAGAGTGGCATGTATAGCAGGTCATAAGTGCACACTGTGACACATATACTGTATACCTCAGTCAAATTCCAGAAAGGTATGAAGCTATGAAAATAGAAACCGCCTAAGCCTAGTCAAGAGCATGCCAAACCAAGAGGTGGAATTATAATCGTAACCCTAAAGCTGCACAAAGAAGAACAAGATGCCGGCCAATTAGAAGCCTGAAAACAGCTCTTGTCGTAAGACTACCTGGATGAGTGACCTCTGTAGCACTGTGACACCTCTGTTCCTCAACACAGTGAAAGAGTAACTCTACATTTATCTCTTAACATGTCTGTTCGCAGCGTCAGAGTCAGCACCAAAACGAAATGTTGCCTTATTTGTGACGCCTCACAAAGGAGATATTGGTACACACTCTGATATAAAAGCCAAAATCTAAGTTTCCCTGTCACGACAACACAAAAACTGTTTTTGAAAATCCTCACCCTCTTAAAAAAAGAGAATTTTTTATCATTTTCAGTGACTTGAAAGACAGTGTGCATGTGGACCAAAGACCAAATTACATCAAGTCAACTTTAAAAACACTGGATCCTGCATCTCCCATAATGCAGCTCAGTAGTGTCTCTTCTTTATAACAGTTTTTCTGCCAGTTGTCTCAAACCTTCTCTCCCTCAGCAGCCACAGACTGAAGAAAACTCTCCATCAGGGGTAAACTGACCTTCGTGTGTATAATCGGCGGAGTTCCCCTTTAAATTCTCTGTGAAGAATTGAGACAGGTCACATTACTAATTAGCATTACTCAGACATTCAGCCGGTCTTCAGGCAGAATAGTTGTTACATTTTTGCAGGTCAGCCACTCCCCAACAATTCACTGTAAATACCAACTGGAGGATTCACACTGGTGTTGACAACCCGATGCTGGTTAACCACCTGTCAGATTCCTGCCTTGAAGACCAGCGCAGCACGGAGACAGAGAAATTCATTCTCACTCACGCACTCTTTTTCCTCCCCTCTTTTCAGAACACTCAAATTAGTTAGTTTTAGCACCAGCGGGAGGGCATCATATGACTGCTTCTCCATTCAGACTCCTTATTGTTTGCCCAGTTCCCTCTCGCAGCGAGCTACCTCTCCTTGTGTCTTTTTTTTTTTTTGCCCACGCCGGTCTGCAGGGGAAGAGCCCTCCAGCTAATTAGAGACTTGCCAGTGGAATTTCACTGCGACAAAGGGAGCTATTCATGTCAGCAGGATGGTGAAAAGGGCGCACTGGCAGCGGCGATAGCATTGCTCAGAGGAGTTAGCAAAATGACGAGACTTCACTTTGAAGCTCGTCTCCTTCCAAAGGCTCTCAGCTCGGTGCAACGCTGCCCGGCCTTCAGCCCTCTATCATCTTGCGTCGCTGTGCAGCGGGGAAGCGTAGATTTGAGTTGGCCTCTGTCACAGACTGTCAGCACAGGGGCTAAATAGTTGACCTCCCATCTTAAAATGTTGTCTTCAGTGAGTTGATTCGGTGTCTGTGTGGCATATCTGACCCATATTCCCTCAGTGCGCTTTTCATTCAAGCAGACATACGCCGCACCGACACAATCCATTTCACCGCCTCACTGTTAATCCACTGTCTGACAGAGCCCAGTGATCCCCTGTGTAAACTCAGTGTGTGACCCTCCGGCCTCATCTATTAGCAAAATTAGTCAGAAGCTCTTGCACTTTCATCCATAAAACTTATCCATCCGTCTCCCCGTCCTCTCCTCTCCCCAGCAGCTCCACAGGAAAATGTATTCTTTATGTTCAGACGGAGGGGGAATTCCCCTCGTGTGGAATGTGAAACCCACCCATGTCTTTTTCTCCACATTTTCCACACATGCCATCAAGTGAAGTGGGATAATCTCACGCCATACATCTTCATATTACCCGACCCTGGCGTCCGCACAGACGTGCAACTGAAAATGTGGTAAACAAACAATAACCTTTATTAAATGACCAAAATGATTACAACACGAGTCCCTTCGTAGTTTCACAACACACCCACATATAGACAGCCAGTCGCACGTGCACATGCACTCCTTCCAGCACTTCCCCTCCAATGGGACCGTATAGACATTAACAGCTTCCTCTTTTCCTTCCTGTCTCAAAACACTCTGCAGTTGAGGCGGGTTTCTTCCCTTCCTCTTTCTCACTTTCACAGATTTTCTCACAATTTTTTATTTTTTCTGTCTCTTTTTTTTCCCCCCTCCTGTCATCTGTTTCTTATTCAGACTCTCTCTTTCTCTCTTGTCTTTGTTGTTGTGTGGCAAGTAGCTGTCTGTTGTGGCCGGCGTGCCAGCTGACGCTTCTGGGCATTACTGTTCATGTGGAGTTTATATTGAGACACAGAGCGTAATGAATTGTAGCAGGGAGAGATTGCCTATGAGCGCTCAGATACATTTTGTCATTGCTGTGTCATTTTTTTAATATGAAGTTGTCATTTTTGTAATAAACCTCACCAGGTAATAGACATGTTGTGAGGTACACAGTGTAGTTGCACTCACATTTTCACTCTGAGATTAATAGTAAGTGACAGGAACTAAAGCTTTTTCAAGCCCTGAGCTTTAGAAATGAATGCGTACCGCTTGTGTTGTCTCTACCTCCACAGGTGCTCTGTTTGTATAATATTAGCAGTTGAATTATTGTGTTTTTATTATAATAAAAGAAGGTAAAATCAGCTTGTTGTGAAAGATGTGGGCAAAAACACAGCGTTGATGTTTCAAAGAATTACACTTTTTCATCTTCCTGCTGAGTTAGATGAGAAAATGGACACCACTCTCATATCTGTCCATTTAATACGAAGCTAAAGCCAGCAGACCGTTAGCTTAGCTTAGCATCAACACTGGAAAACAGTGGGAAACAGCTTGACCCGCTTCATTAGGACAAACCAAAATATGCTAAAAGCTCACTAATTAAAGGTGGAGTCAGTGATTCTGCAGAAAGATTGTACATATTTGGACTCAGCACCCAAACAAACACACCCCTTCCTCCAGCGCTCTGTCAGAGGCTTGGTATTGTTGTTATTTACGTTCATTATTATCTCGGCGTAGCTCTGTTCCTGGTGGGCGAGGATGTGGAAGAGGGAGAGAGGCTGGTGTAGTATTGTGTGGTGCTTTCCGAGCCACTTTGTTTGTTTCCCGTTTAGAGTCAGACGACTGTGTGTGGACGTTTTTTTCAGGGCACACACAGAGTGGTGGTCAGCGGGCTGTGAGGAGATGTGTGCTGAGGCACAAAGAGTTAAAACTGCTGACTGGATCTTCAGCAGGGGGTCGTCAGAGTTACTCCAGGGGGGGTCACCAAATTATTCTTTTGTAATTTAATTTAAGTTTTAATGTTTTTTTTTTTTTTAAATTAAATTATGTTATTTTAATTACTATTATTATTATAGTTCTTATTATTTTAATAGCTTGGTATTTTTTGCGTCACAAAATATGTTATGTGTTATGAGGCCGCTCTACACATTATTGTAGGGGCAGTGAAATATGCAACTTAATTTTATAGTATCTGTAGTAGACGTCCGTGCTTCATGTCTCTTTCATCTAAGGAGTCCTTGGCCTGACATACATGGAAGACCCCTGCCTCAGCACGTTAAGATGCGGTTCCTTTAATAATCCTGCCATCTGTTTGTGTCAAAAATGGAAAGAAGTGGGCGACTGCATATAAAAAAGCAGTAACTTATAGCAGTGGTTCCCAACCTGGGCGCCGAAGCTTCACAGGGGTCGCGAGGTCTCTTTGCTTTTAAGCGGTGTAAGAAATTTTAAATTTATGTACTGTATCTCAGCATGTCATTCATTTTGTGAAGTAAACAAAATAATATATATTTTTTTGTATCTTATTATATAAGGTATACAAATAAAAAAAAATCTCAAAGAATAAGGGCACAGTGAAGTCACAAATACAAGCTGCATCTGTCCTGCATTAGAAAAACACTGTTAAAACAACAGCTAATACAAAAATGGCAGAGCGTCAGGGAGGAAAAAAAACTGAATTTGTCAAAGCAAAACCTGTTAAGTATGTGTGATTGTTAAAAATAAAACTACAGACAGAGATATCTGGAAAAAGTTCCTATTATATTGTAAAAAAACCCATCTCTGATGCAATAGTTACAGGAAATAAACTGCTAAAAAATTAATTTAAATTGCTCATTTAACACAAATGTCCCATAGTTATTTGTATTATTTGTACAGTTTATCAGTTGTTCTGTACTGTTATCGTTATGCATTGAATATAATATAAAATACCCATGAAATGTGTCACTATGTCAAACGGGGTCCATTCAGGAATAAGGTACAACTGACTTAAAGGGTATGAAAAATATGAATTTACAGTTTGTGTATAACTGTTGTTCATCAAGAAATAAGTTAAACCCGTAAATCACCAGAAGTCATTTTTAAATACCTGGTCAGTACGGCTGTAACAAACAAGATTATGTGAAAATTATTGAGATATTTTATGTGTATTTGTCACTCTGATGAGTGATGTTAGCTGTTTTCTTTGTGCCTACAGTGTTAATGCTAAGCTAGGCTAAACATGTCATGACTCCAGGTCCATACTTTGCACACAGACATGATATTTATATATTTCTTCTCATTTCATTCTCAAAGACAGTAAATGAGTCCATTCCCCTGACTGTTAACCGTACTGACATTTAGCACTTGTAGCTTATGTTAGCTCAGCTAGCTTAGCATAAGAGTGCTGCACTAGCATCTTATCTGAGCTGACAGGCTGGTAAACATCAAAGTGCGACCCTACAGGTAGTAGCCGGTCTGTAGCGTGCATGCTAACGTGCGCCCAGTGTCAGTCTGTCAAAGTCTCCATCTCCAGTGCTGACATTAAAACCAGTAATGCTAGCTGTAGGAGGATGTTTCTGCTCCCATTATAGCATGACTGTGACGCAGGCCCATAGATAAATGTTTGGCTTTCATGTCTGGCTGTGAGGTAAACAGGCCGAGGCTTCTGAGGCGAGAGTTAAATTTTCACAGAAGGAGGGGGGAGAGAAGCGAGGGAAGGAATAGATGGAGCGGAAGAGGAATAGAGGAGGGAAGGAGGCAGTTGTGGAAAGAGGGAACAAAAACAAGGTCTTCAGACTGAGAAGAAAGAGAGGAGAGATAAAGGAAGACGGGTCGGCAGAGGAAGGACAGACAGGGAAACAGAAAACCAGAAGTTAGCATGAAGAATGAGGACACAGGGAAAAGGGGGGGGGGGGGGGGGGTGCAGCGGGAGGCGGGTGGCTGTCCTTGCTGGCCTTTGTACTGTACGGCCTTGTTTGTTTTCTATATGCTATATCCCTCCCTTCCTCCTCCCTCCGCCCCCCGTCTCTGCTGCTCACCCACCCTAACAATCCTCTTTTTATTTCTTCCAGGGCGGAGACAAGGCGGACCACACAACGCAGGAGGCCTGAGGAAATCATTAACTGCACACAAACACATACAATATGACTGGTACGTTATGTTCTGCCTGTCTGCCCCGCTCCTTTAGCTCATGTATGTTTATTATGAGTGTGTGTGTACACATTACAGACGCAGTAAGCTGCTGGTTTGTATAATGATTCATTATCTTTATCCCTTGCATTGTCCTCATCCTTTAATTGTGCACAGTGATTTGTCACGTGTGCTGTGTGTGCAGCTCGTAAGCTCACTCTCTGTGCAGCCCGGCCGCGCTCAGCTCATAGCTCATGTTCACTGACTCCCACTGCTGAGTTATTACAGGTATTATAAGGTGTTGCACTGGATACAGGAGCAGCACGTTTCCGTCACTTCCCTAAAAGTTCCAGTTTGATTTACAAAGTAAAATCCCTTAAAATGTTTTTCTACCTGCTAACAGTGAGCCGCAGGAAGACATTCATTCATTTCTTGTAGCAGTTCCTAATTCAGTTAGTTCAGTTGATTTATATTTGACACTGTTGCCTCACACGTTCATTCATCTTTCCTCGTAAGGTGGTTTTAAATAAGAGCTTTTGCTCAGTGGAAATCCACGAGACAGGAAATTGAAACAACCCGTGATGGCTGGTTTGATGGAGCACCGTATGCTGACGTTGAATTCAAAGAATTAGACTTTTATGTAAATTCAGTTTCTATGACTGCGCACAGCATCTTCGGCAATCAACTTTTTTTCTTTTTTTTCTTGAATGGTGCCTCCCATCGTCCTCTCCTCTCGGCGCACAGCTGGAGCGAATGGGGAAGCGCATAATTGTGGTTTAATCCCGCTCTAAGTCCCTGCAGCATTAGGGAAGCAGCGGAGGCAGATAATGCATAGCAGCTCGGGCAGAGTGAGGCGGAATAACCCCCAGAGTTGTTTGGACAGATGTTTGCTGAGAGCAGCTTTAATGGTACAGAGCTCATACTGGACCAAAGGGGGACTGGTGTCAGCCACAGGTTGAAGTGGGGGAACTGGACACAGAGAGAGACCGTGAAATGAGCCGTCATTGCTCCTGCAGCCCCTGTGTGTGTGTGTGTGTGTGTGTGTGTGTGTGTGTGCGTGTGCGTGTGTGTGTGTGTGTTGCTGTGGCAATCAGTGCAACATGGGTCACTGTTTCCACTGTAAATATTTGCCTGAGTCATAATTGGTTCTGATTTTTGGTAAATAATTGACATCCAGATTGTTGACCTCTGACCTCTTTACAGTAGAAAGGGTTAGTGACCCAGTTCGACCGCAGTGAATGTTGCTTTGAGTAAACATTTGTTGCTACTAATCAGTTTTCACATGTGATATTTGATGCTGGTGTTCAACACATAAAAGGTCTTAGATTTCATTGATTTGACACCTGAGTTTTATAGGCAAACCTTCATTTCTCCATGTTTATGATACTGTTGTCACCATACTGGGATTCATAACTTCAATACAATACCTTAACAAATATTGATAATATCTGACATTAAAAAAAAAACAACAATATAATAAGGCTGTCGATGATGACGCTTGCTTTCCTGGTTGGTCGCAGCGAACAGCAGAATGACTTTAGTGAACATTAACTGCAGTTAAAACATTTTAACATTAAGAAAAAAACAGTCTACTTGCTATAGTGCAATCAAAAGGCAATAAAGTTCAATAAAAAACAAAACAAAACTATGTCACAAAAGCCCGTGTGCAACCTGAGCGAATGAGACGAGCGACAAGATGACAGCACTGATTGAGTGAGAGGGGGCGGGGCTGTGGGGACACTGCAGCAGTGTGTGTGTCAGCTTACAGTAGGAGAGAAGAGAGTGTGAGGACGCAGTGCTGATACTGAGGAAAATGTTTATTAAAACCATTTGAAATATTCTGAATCAAAAAGTTTTGATAAAGTAATTTTTTTTTGACAACGCTAGCAAATAACTTTCTTGCATGCCGCAGTCTTGGCCAGGTCTCCCTTATGAAAGAGATCGTTGATCTCAGCGGGACTTACGTGGTTAAATAGAAAAATTCAATTAAATAACAGAAGGAGAAGGTAAACTTTATTAATCCTAAGGGGAAATTCATTTTTTTCACGCGGTCATACCAGGGCAGGGCGATATCAGGTTATTATACTGTTACCAAGTTATGAGACTATATATCGTCTTTGATTTTGGATGTTGTTTTAAAGGCTGCGTTACAGCTAAGTGATGTCAAAGTATCAACTTACCAGACTTTTCTATTTGTGTTAAGGCTAGTCTTAACCCACCAAATGGTTATATCCACAGTACTGATGTTTATTGATCAGAAATCATATTGTGTTCATATTTTCATAAAAAAAATAGTCATCCCTTCAACTTTGTCACATCAGAGAGGGTATTTAGTCAAAAATGTTGTAATGTTTGATTTTGTTTCCCAGTCTGAGCATCGATGAAGTGCTTTTGAGGAGATTTAAAAATATTGAGATATGTATTGTGTATAAAAATACAGCCTTAAAATGTGGTGATATAATTTTCAGAGCATATCGCCCAGCCCTATGTCACACAAACACAGACCCAAAATACACACACATGTGCACAAACAAGACCTTTACATGCATTAAATGGAGAGATGTCAGAGTGAGGGGGCTGCTCATCGACAGGCGCCCCGAGCAGTTGGGGTTCGGTGTCTGCTCAAGGGCACCTCAGCAGTGCCCAGGAGGTGAACTGGCTCCTCTCCAGCTACCAGTCCACGCTCCATATTTGGTCCCCGCGGGGCCTGTTGCCCTATAACATAAGTGAAAAGAGGCTTTTGAGGTGCAAATAAAAAAACAAAATCGGCTCAGCTAAAATAAAACAGTCAAAAAATTGATCCTTTTTTTTCTGTACTCTTCCAGTTAAACTTTCTTTTTTAAACACTTAATTTATGGAGATTTTTCCATTTATCAGACAGGACATTAACATAAGCTAAAATCTCAAAGTACAAATATGTGCAGAAATATAGAGAGAAATGAAAGGAAAGGGGAACAGACAGGTCACAAAACAAACACAGAAAACAACAAAAAAATGTGCATCATAGTGAATTAAGGTTCATCTAGAACAGACCACCTGGTGCGGTATGAGTTCAAGGTTCCAGGCCAGGTAAACTGTTCACATAGTTTATTAATGAGTCCCAGGTTTTGTAAATTTATTCATGGAGACGTTGAGGTTACGTCTGATTTTTGCCAGCATGATGTTCTGCATCACATCTTGGATCCATCGGCTGTGTGATCGAGAGGTTACGTCCTTCCATTTAAATAAAACTGAGCGTCTGGCCAACAGGGTGGAAGAGGCAGTGACCTTCTGTCAGTGAGCCCAGATATTGGAATCCCTGTTAAACTTTCATATCAATAATTTAAACTCCTCAACTTTATAGTTTTGAACCTGGAAAAATAAGATGTGTGAGGTTAAGTTGGCTGCAGCTTTTATTTCAGTGTGTGAAATATATATTTAAGTCCTCGCCAAACAAGTTCACACAGTGCTGATTGAGCCTGTTGCCACAAGGTAAAGCTCTCTGTATTCAACAGCACACTGGAGGTTTGTGTCTGGTGACTTTCCCACACTGGTGCACTGGAAGTGATGCGTCTTACGTCAACCAGCCGGAGCGAAATGAGGCAGGAAGGGAGGAGAGACCGTAGCGACGGAGCAGCCGCTTCAAGTAGTGTCGTCAAAAATATCAGTTCAGACGCATATGGATTCTGAATATTTGCAACGCTTTCAACAGTCATTTTCCAACGTGTCAACACCATCAGTACAACTTTCTTGCTCTCTCTTCTCTCCGACAGCGAGTTGACACACACACCGCTGCAGCGCGCCCATAGTCCCGCCTCCACTCGCTGTGCTGTCTTCTCGTCACTCGTCTCATTCGCTCCCTTTGCATACAGGCCTTTGCAGCATGGTTTTATTTTGCTCACACTTTTTATTACATTTTAAAAGTGTGACACTCTCAGAGGCATTTGGACATGGACACTACTGCACGAAGGATATTGTTTTCATCAGAGTAAAAAGGTTTTAAGTACTATAAAAGTTTACATCAGTCGTCCTGCTGCTCTCTGCTGCTAACCAAGAAAAGAAAAGTCATCATTGTCATGTTATAGCCTTGTTATATTTATCTTTAAAAACATCAGACTGTGTTCCCACAATGTCAGTTTTCTTCCTGTGTAATCAAAACTTGTATCAAGCATTGATATTTTTCAAGGTATTGGATCGGAGCTGGAAATTCCACCTTTGTGGCAACAGTAGAGTATGGCGGAAGTTATGGTGGAAAATCCTTAGAGGGAATCCATGAAAGGTTTCTGACAAAGAAATTCGGTGCTCAAAGGAAGGATTAAAGTCAAAAAAAAGGACTTGGGGCGGGGGAGATGCAGCGAGCTCACGTGCAGGCGTGCGTCATACAGTAAACACGTGTGGATGGTATTTGTGTAGCTACTCTCACAGCCAGAGGGGGGAGATAAAGGTTTCGTACTCCAGCTTTAAAAACACTTGTGTAAATATAAGTATCAGACCAGTCTCGGCCATCATAAGGACAAAACAACATGATCCCTACATCCCGAGGTCCAAACACTGCGTCTAAAATATATACCTATGTGTTTACTTGCTTGCTAAAGCTATAGAATACGTAGCAACTGCGAGAGAAAATGCAACTCAATACTTTGTGTCAGGGGCGGGAGCATCTACAATGTCACCCGGGAAAGTGAGACGCCTCGATGATTCATGACGCTTGTAAAAGCTGTGAAACGTGCTCGCTTCTCACTGGCTCCTGCGGTGACCTTTTGGAGCCGCTTTCAAGTCGAGCTTTTCTATCAGAGCGGCCCCCGCCGGACAGTGTGCTCCTTGGTTAGACGCAGGCCAGAGTATGTGCGATTTCTTCCACAGGAGGAGGAGAGATGTCGTCAGTGGGGAGAGAAAATCGTCGGCAGTGGAAGCGGGGTAAGGGGGATATTTTAGAAGGTGTGTTTAGCCCCAGGAAGGGAGCCTTTCAGAGCAGGGATGGGGGCGGTGCAGACATTAGACTCACACTTTTGAGTTCAGGGGTCACCGTGCACGTCTGTGTGTGTGCGCAGGGTGGGTACTGTGTGTACATGTGCAGCTGTGTGTCTGTAAATGCATGTGTGCGTCTTTAGTAGGAGCCAGGCGAGGTGTTAGTTAGGGGCACAGGCAGGCGAGAAGGTGGGATCAGTCTCCCATCACTGGAGGCAAGCATTCTTAACACCTCATAAATCTCACCTGGTGCTACAGGACCGCTGCTGACACACACTCACACACACACACACAGGCATGCACACACAAACTGTGTGGCATGCACATTTTTTAGTGGGCGCACGTTGTATGCAGCCATGTGTGTATATATAGTGTGTTTAATTGCACACAGGCGGTAAAGTAAGAGTCTGAGAGTCGGTCATGTCAACAGCAGCAGTGAAATTGGAAAACTGCAGTGATGTATGATCTATCACATTTCATCCGTCGACTCTTTGACATGAGAACAAAGAAAAAGTTAATCTTGGCAGCATTGTAGATTCACTGAATCCAGCCCACTGGCTTAATCTGCAGCACTGTCGTAATCCCTCCTCTGAATTGTCTTATTTCACATCACAATCCAGCGACTTGTGCGTTAGTGCTCACTGATTCAGCCTCTGGGTGTCAATCAGGATCCAGGCCCAGTTTTAGTGTTACCTGTTTTGGCTGTGTAACTTTCTGTAAATACAGCCCTGGGGCTCTCACACAGCAGTAAAACAACATATTTTCCGCTTGAGTAAAAAAAAAAAAAAATCAGCCTCTTTGCTAGTGGAAAATTACACTTAATCTCTCTTATTTTCTTTCCTGTTAAAAAGCCGGATGTACTATCGCTGGCAATGAAGCAAATCACCCAAATAACCCCTACAAATGTACAGCGAATCACTGGTGCAACTGCAGTCAGAAGACAACAATTACTGGTGTGTGACATTAGTGCACTCGATTTTTTATTATCTCTGCTGTTGTTGAGCGTGTGTGCACTCAGTGAACTGCTGCATAGGAAGGAATGCAGTATATCCAGAGCCCATTAAATGTTCTTCCAACTTGTGTACTTTTCTTTCTCAACGTCGGCAGCTGCCCAGGTGGCTAAACACACGTGTACACATACATGCTGCAGACTCCTCTGACCTCATGTGTTCTTTGTGTCAGATGATGACAGAGCTGAAAGCCCTGGTGTCCTTAAAAGACAGTGAGGAGGGGGATTCAGGGAGTTAAGCAAGACTTGATCACCTAGTTTGACTGTAGAAGGAGTGAACCTTTGCTCGTGTGTGCTGCCTGGATAGGAGTGTCAGAGAAGAAGAAAACTTGTGCACCTGTTCTGTCATTTTAATCCAAGAAAATCAGTGATGAGTGATGTGCCCACTCAGCACACACACACTTGATTTGACTTTAATGACCACGGGGCCAAGTTCAGTGGAAAATTATGACACATAGGCTCCATTCAAGGTAGAATCTGTCCACCTGAGGCATCCTGGGAACAGTCTAGCTTTCTTCCAATTTAGCTCAGCCTGCCGCCCCTGACAGAGAAGCTGTTCATTAAAAAGGACATCCTCTCTAGATGTTGCCAATGTTTCGGCAGGCGACTATAGATGTTTCCTATTTTTCTGAGAGCGAAACATTAATTTTCTTTTTGTGCAAACTAATGCCACCGCAGGGTAACGCATCAGCGCTCAGTTTCTTTCCTCGTCACGCTCGCTCATCACAGACGTGTTGAGAGGAGAGCACACGGTGTGACTGCCACTCTCCTCTCTGTCTGTCTTTCACATGACTGTGCAGAACATACACGTGGATGTGAAGGCCTGCGCTGTAACGGCAGGAAAGAGCCACCAAGATATCAGGCTAACACACACACACACACACACACACACAGACATACATAACTGTAAGAAATTCACACAATAAGTAACTTAACCCTTTCAAACGTGGAGCGACATCACGTTTCTTGTGCTGTTTTCAGACACCTTTCACAAGTTTTCAGACCTTTGAACGCTGAGCAGATTGGTGTGAGTTCTTTCAAAAACATGGGGAAAAGGCAGTGAGTGACTTTGTACAAAATGTTCCAGATTAAAATAATAGATTTAGAAAATTATTTTTACAAAGATAAGGAAAACTAATATTATTTCTGTTGAATTTACATCACATTACAGAATTATTTTAATTTTAAAGCACTCTTTCGAGGTCATTTCCTCATTTGTTTGTTTTTAATTTTCTTTCTTCCTTTTTTTTTGTTTTTAATTTTCTCTTTTTACTAATTTTTTGCTAATTTTCATGTTCATTTCTTCTTTCGTTGCTCTTTGCCTTCTCCCCATGTTTTTAAAAGAAATCAAGTCAATTTGCTGCAGGTTCCAAGGGGTTAAAAGTACGGAAGCCCTGAGAGGCAAGTAAGAAAATAAAAATCAGAGAAGTCGGATCTTTTTCTCTCCTGTGTTTATGACTCAAGACCAAGTTAAAAAAAAAAGGCAAAGAGGTTTTGTTGGGATAATTTCTAAATAAATATATATATTTTTTGTATTTTTTTCTTTTATTTTTAATTTGTGAAAGATTTGTGCCAACTGAAATACATTTCTAGCCAAGAGAAAAACATGACAGCAGTGTTACAGAACAATGTTTACCTTGTGTTTAGAGAAATTAAAACTCACTTTGAAAAAAACGCAAATGCTTTTAAACTGATTCAGAACATGGGGAAGTGATGCACTTCTGCCTCTTGTGGCCGAAATGAGTATTACAATAACAAATCATTTAAAAAAATGATCCTGACAAAAAAAGAAAATTCACCAGCATAACTTTATAAACTTTATCTGACAAATGAACTACATGTAAAATGTTTTTTTTTACCACCTAGCAAATATTTTCCAGCTGTTTCACAGATTAGATTTAGTTGGGGGAACTTAAAAAGTTTATCCTGGTAAAACCTTTTTTCCACCTTTTCTTAAGTCATGAAAACAAGAGAGAAAACTAATTATATCAGACATAACAAAAAATGAATCACCAGAATTTTATTTGTTCTCACTTGCCTCTCGGGGCTTCCATATAAAGGCATCTGTGAGGCGCCCCAGTCCTTCAGGCTGGGTCACAGGTTTGAGTCCCCTTGCTGCATGCCTTCCCTTTATCTGTCCCCTTTCATATCTCTGTGTCACTATCAATAAAACAGGGGCAGAGGGTGCATTTCAGCATTGGTGGGGGCACATCTTCACATCAATGATATATTAAGTCTTTCTGATTAATTCATAAACCTCTGGACTTTAATATCTCACATGCAAGGTTCCCGCTCACTTTGAAAGCTCTCTGCACATTCAAAACTTATCCTTCATACCTGTGTTCTCTGAGAAGTCAAGAATAAAGTTCCAATAACCCCAGAAATTAATGAGAAAAATGATTATAATGATTATAATGTGTGGCTGTGCTCAGCTCTTTATCAGAGGTGTAATTATGAATCTAACAGGAAACACTTCTGATTTATTTTATTTATATATTAAAGAAGAGGGACAGTGTGCAATAATCAACATTTTAACAAATGTAAATGCAACTGTATTAGCTGAAAGGCTGCTTTTCATCTGCAGTCCCTTCGCCAGCTGTGAAAAAGACATCCTAGGAAAAATAAAAACATTAAATACAGCATGTACAACAGGTCAGAACATGTTGCATTATAGCAAAAACACATCACATATAATACAGTTACAGAAAAAAAATCCACTCTCACATGTTACAGTTAAATATGAGGAATAATATGTGATCGTCACATGTAGTGAGAAACAAAATGCACTGTCTCTTACTGAATTTAAGATTCAATTTGTCCCGTATTTTCATGCACAGAACTGTTAACATCAGGATAATGTGAATGAGTTTACTCAAATATCGGGAGGGGCAGCTCTGTCCTTCAAAAATATTGCTGGGGACAAATGCAAACATGTACTCTTGCAATAAGACCTTGAACAATCACAAAAAAAATGTGCCTTAAAAAAGGCGTCTATGATTAAAGTCAGTGTTAGCTTGTTAAATCATTAATAATCAATAATAATATGAATGAATAATATGTTATAAACATTGATCTCAAATGTGCCTTATAGATTTTAGGGCCTCATCACATGTTCTGCATCACATGTTCTGCATCACATGTTCTTCATCACATGTTCAGTGTACAATGATACAAAATAAAGAAAACAGAACAGCAGGAGCTGGAACCTGCACACGACTTCAGTTTTTGTCAGTTGATTAATTGACTAATTCAGTAATTCCCAACCTGGGAGGATATTTATGATGAGTCATGTGATAATTAAGAAAATCACACATTTCTGCTGTACTGTATTTAACCCCCACCCTCCCCCTCTCTGGGGAAATACAAGATCATCAACTTTTTAACGCCTTTAAAAAAAATCCTTAAAATAAAACCAAAAAAAAAACAGTTTTGTTTTATTTGCTCACAGTTTACAGTCTGACCATATTAACATCTGCATACAGAATCAAAAGTTGAGCCTGTTTCAAGCCAAATGTGTCACTGAAATTAAATAGAAATTAAGGTAAAACATTTTTACTGAGACAAATGCCTTATATGATTTTAATGGGGACTTAAAGGGACAGTTCACAAAATCAAAAGTGAGTATTTTTCCTCTTATCTGTAGAGTCATTTATCAATCTAGATGGATGTCTTTCTACCCGCTTACACCCACCAACCGTATCACCACTCAGAATACAGCGTGCATCTACTCATGGACAAGACGCTGTGCTGGTGCTAGGTGAGCTAGCAGGAGATGCACACTTCCCTCTGCGTGGTGATCGGTTAGCAGGTCTAGTTTGTCAGAAAAAATAGATCCTACCTGAAACTGCTCTCAACAGTGTCTGAGGATTATCTTGAGCAGCTAGGTCATGATCTCTGTAAAGAGACATTGATGTGGAGTTTTTCAAATGTATTTTTTTGGCGCTTTGAGCACCACAAGCTGAGTGACATCTAGTTCCATGATACTGGAGAGAAGGCAGACATCTCTACAGCTGATATTTCCAACACTGCGACTCACACCAAAACTATCTAGACTGATACACAGCTCTACAGATAAGAGGGAAAATATGCCTTTATGTTTTTGGAGTGAACTGTCCTGTTAGGATAAAAAACACATACATGGCTGAACATAAACTGTTAAGTCTTGCCAGCATTAGCCATGAATCACAGACACACTCACACAGGTTGGCGGACGCACACCCCTGAGACACCCCCGTGAACACAGGCAGGCAGGCGGGGGGGCCTTGTCACTCCTCCAGCCTGTAACAACCACAGAGCTACAGACGCACACAGGAGATCTTTGCTTCGTCAGCCTGAAAGTGTCTTTGCTGCTCTCTGTCAGAGCATTATCAGCTGAACTAACTAGCTGTCTGCTGCCACCCTGTCCACAGCTCATTGATCACCGGCTCCCCCACCGCTCAGGGGCTATTTGCTTGCAGCTCAGAGGGAATGGTTTCCTGGCAAACAGAGTGGGTCCGGGCAGGGAGAGAGTGTGTTCTGTGTGGCCGGCCAGCACGCTCACAGTGACTGAAGTCAGGCATTTTTTTCCTTCTTACTCTGACAGGCATTAGTTTAACGAGACATCGAATACATTAGCGCAGAAAGTACACAGTGCCGACCCCGCGGCTGACCACCGCACTTCACTCTTGCTGCTGATGTTTTTGAGTGAGTGTGGTCATTCGCAGCTGTCACACACACAAGTGAGGCCCTATTTTGTGGTGGTTGGAGACCAGACTCATTTTTCACTTTTCCTGTGGCATTTTGATTTGTATCTGTGGAGGCCTGCTCCCCTGGCCACGCCCCATTTTCAGATGCTTTTTTGGGTCTTTTCGCCTTCTATTCACAGACCTGATTAGCATTAATGAGCTGTTAGGCCTCAGCCGCATCTCTCATGTCAACATATTTAAATGTTGCCAGGCTCAAAGTCCCACACTGTCATTGCTAGCTACTGCCTGCACTGTGGCGTCGTACGGTGCGTGGTCCCTGACAAATAGCTTCTACACTGATACTTAAAAAGATGACTGTTTAGTCTATTATTGAGGAGAGGGCCGGTGTTACTCTTTATTTTGTCAACAAATCCCTTAAAAAGACCCAAACCTACAATCTGAGTCCATCTCTTAACACTTCTAACTCCTTCCCTGTCTGTGGCGCTCAGCTCTATGCTTAGCTCCTACTTAGGAAACGGGTTAAAATATATATAATTTGCTGATATATTTAGTTGAGTTTGTTCCTAAAACAACTGGGCAATGCAGTTTGCAGGAAGTGTTACTCAATAGGGATAAATAGTGCTTTTTTGGGGGACTATTTTCAGCTGCAGATTAATACACATTTGGTGCTCGTGTGAGTATTTAAAGCAGCAGGATAGTGTGTGTGGAACAAACTCAAAATAAACTGCAGTGTGTGTGTTCATGGAAATGAAGGAATGTGTCGCCCAGTGCAAGTGTTGCTCAGTGATGTGGTTTTAATACATTTTGTACAAGTAAATAAGATATAGCAGACTTTGGATACACAGACTGGGTGTCGTTTAAAATATTACCAGTACCCATAAAGTGAGACCGAGACCAAAAGAATACTTCATTCATTCATTAACAAGGGAGTTAGCAGTGTAGCTTGGTCCCAGGCCATGTAGGGCTTTGTATACAAGAAGGAGGAGCTTAAAATCAAGTCTTAATGTAACAGGAAGTCTGGCCTGATGTGCTCTCTCCTCTTGATTGTGGTTCATAGCTGGTTCAGAGCTGCAGAGTTTTGAGAAAGCTGAAGTCTGTCTCAATGACAGAGTTGAGTTGTTTCAGTGTCGTACGTTAGCTGCTGTTAGCTCATGCTAACTGGGCAGACATTTAAGTGAGTGTTTCCCTAGTGGAGAGCAACTTTAGAGACAGCAGCAAGAGAAAGTTTGATTTAGCGAGGAGTCGGGATGGTCAAGGATCAGACCCTGGTCGCAAAAAGGATTGAACGCAGAGATCATTGAGAGAAGACGCTTCGGTAGTACTTGGTACTGGGTCATTTCGTTGATACCTTTAAGGTATCGAGAACTAATACTCACACCTACAGACAATATTGGGCTCTGTGTTGGGAAAAATCTGGCACTTTGCTTTGTATCACAGTACAGCAGTTATGATTAAATGGATTGTGATGAGGTTTGTGTTCTTTGGGTTTATGCTAGAGATGTGTTGTTACGTGAAAGTGAAAGAGTTGAATGACTGAAGACAGATTACAACACTGCTATGTCGGGGTCAAGAGTTAAAACACAACACAAGTGTGTGTCTGGTGTTGAATTATTCATGCTACTTTACTTTACTTGAGATGCTGCTATGATGACGACATTCTTGAAGCACTGTTTATGTAAAGTTGTAAACTGATTGGCAGCCTCTTTCGTTTCTGTTCTTTTGAATAATTGAAAAATTGAAAATGAAGTATTAAAAAAATCCACAAAACACAAAGTGAACCACCGTCATGAATCTTTGCATGTAAACTATTAGTGATTCAGCGCTTTTAAGAATCAATAGAGTCACACATCATCATGATACTCAAGTGTCTTAATAAGTGTCTTACAGCCCTGGTTGGTTTTGAGCTTCTCCTGGGTTTTGTTGACAAACAGAAAATATAGAACACAGAGCATGCATACCAATCTATTCCACTAATTGGACACAAATATGTCTGCAGTAATTGCAGACAGGTTGCTGTTTGCTGCAACAATGTGTGAGTGAAGCCGAGGAAGCTTTGCATCAGTGCTGAGCTGTGTGCGGCTTCACTGTGTGCCAGAATCCCGGCTGATAATTTATAGTACAGTAATTATTGTTTGTTTTGTTTTTCCTTTTCCATACAAAATCCCTTTGAGGTCAGAGGCTCGGGCTGTCATCAGAAATTTCTCTCTTTGAGCTCAATCACATCAGATAATGAACTGGAACAAATAGGCCTCCCTTCATCTCCCCCTCTGTCGCTCTCTGTCTCTCTCCTGCTGCGGCGGTGTCGAGTGTAATGACTCGTCCACATCCTCTCTCTGCTTATCGGCTGTTTCGTCTCGCTCTTCCTCGCATGCTCGCCATCATCTCACTTCACAAACAGAAGCACACTGATGCTGCTGAGAAAGAGCGGCTGCTTATTAGGAGCACCAGACTTGGAGAGGACCCAAAAAAGTGGCTGTTTGCAGTGTGTGTGTGTTTGTGTGTGTGTACTTTTGCAGCCGGCTAAATGTGCTTATGTGCAAGTGTTTTTAGCATGTGCTTGTGTGTTTCTTCTACAATTTACAATCCCCCAGGACTTCAAGAATGACAGAATGTAAATATTCACACGCTGTATTTTATCCCAAAATGGCATCTGCATCGTCAGGAACAAATATTGTGTGTTTAAAAACATACATTTGGGTTAACGGCATAAAGAAGTCCTTGTTCTGCTGCCAAATCATGTTGCAGCTCTTTCTCCTTCTATTAGAGCGGGGACTGAGGATTTTTTTCAGACACGTCAACATGCACGGTATTTCATGTGGCCTCGGCCGCCTCTGATGACATCAGAGCACCGACAGGGTGGGTCTTTCCCCATCAAACGGCCACGCAGGAACATGGCAACCTGGCCATTGTCCCATCAATCAGCTTGTAAATGTCATTAGAAGGACGTGGCAGCGATGGGACAGATGACACATGTTGAGAGGACTTTTATCCCGCTCAGTGGGATACAGTGGGAGGTAGAGCTTTACTCCTGGTGTGGGCCGCTTGTATAAGTTAGAGCCTGGTTTCTTTAACTAGCAGTTGGGGCCTAATTTGGTTTGCAGGCCTGCGTCTGGTCAGTCCCCACATGACGAGTACGGTGTGAACTCAGATCCCACGCCATTACTGTCTCCACGTCCTGCAGCAAAGTCTGGAGTCAGTGCTGCTGATTCTGAACTTTGGCCGATAAAATCTAGAAACAGAAACTCTGCTTTCACCTCTAAATCTGTCATAAGTTATGTTTCATTACAGTGTTGTGGAAGTTTTTTGCTTCTGGCAGCGGGGTGGGGTTATTGTTTGTAGGATGGGGTTCAAATTTTAGAAATTTCAGCAATAAAACTAAACTTAAAAGACACAGATATAGTCAAGAAAACATAATTAATCAAGCACCAATAACTTGATACAGCGTAGCGTTTAATTTTAGT
Organism: Cephalopholis sonnerati; assembly: GCA_019142605.1. Classification (NCBI taxonomy): domain Eukaryota; kingdom Metazoa; phylum Chordata; class Actinopteri; order Perciformes; family Serranidae; genus Cephalopholis; species Cephalopholis sonnerati. Next base: position 37,071,164 of record JAGQAX010000020.1, read on the forward strand.
TTCTCCACTGCATTTGTGTCGTGATTATTGGCTCAGTCATTAAATAATAGTAACAATAAACTTTCAAAATACAGTTACAAAGTGCTTTACAATAAAACTAAACACAAGAGGAATAAAATGAACTAAAATGTTGTAAAATGTCACCGAAGTAAAAGATGAAACACACAAAGTCCAAAACTTAAATCAAGATAATAAACAAAAATTCAAATCCATAAGATGGCAACAAAATAGACAGCTCAGATAAAATCAGGATATGCAGACAGAAGTAAGTTTTTAGGAGAGACTTAAATATAGACAGTGACTTAGACAGCCTTATATCCTCGTGCAGGTCGTTCCAGAGCATCAGGGCCCTGATTTCAAAAGCTCTGACCCCTTTAGTCTTCAGCCTGGACTCTGCAACAAGCAGAAGACCTCTGCCCAATCTATGCAAAGTTTTAAAATGGATTAATATGTCTGAAATGTAATCTGGAGCCAGGCTGCATCCTCAAGTTTTTTTTAAAAGAAACCAACTATGTCAGGCTAAATATTGCGGAAATGTGCGTAAAATGATATGCAAACATTTATAATATTCATATTTTAGGGAATGATGCAGCCGTTAAATAAACATGCCTTTTCATATGTGGAACAGGGACATCTGTCTGAACTTAAATCAGTGACATTTCAACTAAGTACCCTGCTAACTGTGCTATTATAATTCTTTATATTTGTGCTTTCTGGTGGTGGATGCCTCCGACAGTCAGAGGCAGTATGACATGAACACTTTGTCTGCATTAGAAAGAAAAGATATATTTGAAAAATCTTTCTTTTTTGCAGCTTATTCCTCCCAAATTTCCGCTCAGAATTTTGAGATCTTGTTCGGAAAAGCTTTTTTTTCCCTATCGGTAACAGACCATTAAAAGGACCGAAATCATAGTCACAGAGACTGATTAGTGCGCTGTGGTGGCTGCAGTATCCAGCAGTGTTAAGGCTTAACGGCAGATTTCACAGACTTAACCCTGCACATGCACAGACGCATTCATACAAGCCACATATAAACCACATACACTCATACCTAATGATCTGGATTATTAGAGCCCACCCACAGCATGAGACTGGTCCACTGTCTATCTGTTTGATCAGCTAATTACCACCATTATGAGTGCGCACTCACACACTCACACACTCACACACTACCCAAGAGACTGGGTAAGAGGTTTTATGCAGTGAGCCGCTGGGCTTTGACTCCCCCCCTCTCTCCTTCTTTTCTTCTCCTCACCGTCCCTCTTCCTCTATTTCTCCTCTCCTCTTTATTCCCGGCCTCAGAGCAGCCTTGCCAGCTTGTGAGTTATTGAATTAAAACAAGGACTGGAAACTAAAAAAGAAAAAGATGAACAAGTGGCCTCGAGACTTGTTAAATTTATATCGGTCTGCAACACTCCTGAAGATTGTTGGGCACGGGCACAAAGCTGCAGCGTACGTTTCCTGATGAAATATAAAAACCGAAGGCTTTCAAAGGGAAGGAGTGGTCCATTTAAAAGTGCATGATGTACTGTACACGATGTTCCTTAAATACGCTTTGTTTAGCTAAGTCCTGCAGCATTTAGACTTGGACCTTGATCCCGTTGCACTGCTGCTGCCCTCTGAAATTTAAACAAACGAGCTTTGATTCAGTAATTACCAGCTATGTGATATAATGTTTTTAGCATGCTTGTGCCCTGGCTTTAGACCTGGCAGTCGTCTGTTGGTTAGTCGGTCCACCACTCGAGTCCAAACTGAAATTTCTCCGCAATTAGTGGATTTGCGATGAAATAGTGTACATACATTAGGGCTGGGATGATTTGCTTACCTCCCGATTTGATGCTGTACCAGACCATGGGAAAGTTAAACACAGGCATATTTCCAGAAACAGTGCACATCGTGTCAGTCCGTCTTTCCGACCTTCATTTCAGCAGCATCATTCACTGCAAAGAGAGCTGGTAAATAAAGTAATAACTGTTTTTATAGTCTTATTTGTCACATTTTTTCCCAGTGAAGCACTTTGTGACATTGACCTTCACAACATGTTGTATACATGTGCAACAGAATGAATAAAAACACTTTAACTACTACATTCAGCTTTGAGGATTTTAAAATGAGTAAAATGTTATGTCATTGTAGAGCTGCACTCAGTGCATTGATTCGCTCAGCCTCTCGCCTTGTTCTTGCTCTCACTCATTCACTCCTTTTCCACTGAATTTGCTCTGGTTCTTGGACTGGTTGAGTTCAGGATCGAGCCAACCAGCCCACCTTTACACCAGTTTTAATGTAAATCATCGTAATTGAGGATGTGTCATCAACAAAGAGCGTTGCGTGATGCACAGCGTAAGTAAACAGTGGTGGCAAAAGGGCGATCACAATAATTACCTACGAGCTCTAGTCCTGTTATTACAGATATCTGTTTTAATCCAAAATACAAGCATGGACCACCTAATGCTCAGAAGAAGCTGTAGGAGACTACTACATGCAAGATTCCATTTTGTCTTTCCAACCTGTGGAATATGACACGCCCACTGATGTTGTCACAGTTTGCACTGCAGGTCAAGTTTTTTGGTTTAAGCTGGGAACCAACTTTTCAGGCTGCAAACTGCTTTATTTGTCCGTGGAAATGCTCAGAACGGTTCAAAACTAAGTGCCCAAACTGGAAGAGAACCTGTTCAATATTGGTGGAAAAGGGGTATCGATAGTTTGATAGATCCTTTATTGTCATTGTATGTCATACAACGAAACTTTGTTGGAGCAATCCAGTTAGCAGCATATCAATGTTACACACACACACTTGCTCGTTGCATCTTTCTCATGGTCACACACACACACACACACATTCATATCTATATTTTTAAAGAATAGGAGAGCTCCAAGTCGCTGCGACTACAAATGAGATGAATTAGCTAGCTCATGCACCCAGCAGTCCCTCCGCCTCACTCCCCGCTGCTAGGAGACTATTTGCCAGGACGCGAGTGTGCAGAAGCTCCCAGAATGGAGCTCCAGTAGCTGCTGTAGCAACTCAAGTTCAGCCGGCGAAACCCCAACACTGGAGTTCACAGCGTGCTGGTGCTAATCTGTGTAACAGCAGCAACAAAAAGTTTGACAATTCAGTGGGAGTTTGTGCCGCGCTGGCTGAGTTGCTTTTAGAGTCACTGACGGTCTGCTTTCTTCAGACCACCCGCAATTATTTTGCTTTCTCGCTTCTGCTTTGTTTTTCTTGAAAGGGATATGATGTCACATTACCTGTGGACTACCAAAATAAAAGCGGCAACTAATTTCCATCTTTGTATTTGAATTAAATAGATTCAGCTGTAAAAAATTGCTTAAAAATATCTTTAAAACATTGTGACACCCATTAAAGTTCCTCAGGGGATGAACCCCGAAAATAACCCTCTAATATTACCTGTAACGTTACCTCCGAGTTAGAATTTTGACTTGGTCCCTGAAATATCTCAACATCCACCAGATGGATTGGCACAAAGTTTCGTACAGACAGTGAACTTTTTCTGTAGCTAATTTGCTAACGTTTGCATGCTAACATCCTATAGATTAGCAATTTTATATTTGATCTGTTTTCCACAGCTGTTATTCCCCCTTCAGAGCTGAGGAAGCCTCTTGGGTGAGAGGTGAAACGTCTTTAAGAAACTCAGGCAGGTCCAGTTGCCTAAGTTATAGCATTTAGGATTTCTATGACCTGGATGACTCAGAATCTTCACCAATGTTCTTCCCTCCACCTCCTCTGTAGATTATCACATATTAACGACCACCTCTCCGTCTCACCTTCTTCCATCCTCTCTTTTCATTTACTTTTATATGTTTTCCCATCACATCTGCCATCTCTTTTTTTCCTGGCCGCCCCTCTCCTTCATTTCTCCTCTGCACCGCTGCAGAAACAACGAGGCACGTTTCCTCTCTGCTAATTACCATAATCAATGATGGCCCTGCCACTGTGTTACCCCACACTGCTGCTCTCTGCACCACCACCTACACGCTCTCTCTGACTCAGGGGAAACGCATTACCACCTCTGGAGCTGTTCCTGCTCGGAAAGATTAGGGTCATTTCCTGGCAGCGGGGCCTGGAGTTCCGCTCTGTGCATTATAGCCTTAAACTTTAACCTGTATCAAGTGACTCTAAAATGCAAAGAAAACAAACAAGCTGAGCCATTAGCAGCTTCTCTGGCTATTGTGTTCCTTACCATAGGGAGTCAGAATACTACAGCAAAGCCTCTCGGTGCCAAGACACACGTTTAATACCTCTTTTATAACAGATTTTCTCCAGGCAGGTTTATTTTAGATTTGGTTCACTCATTTTTCTTGGATTTAACTCCAAGGTTTACGTTGTTTGATGCTTTAGGGTGGACGACCAGAAAGGCAGAGCTGGAATTCCCCCTATGTGTGCCATCTGCTGCCTCAGCCTTGTGTTTACTCATCATATAAAACTGCACTTTTACATTTCCTTGATTTAATTTCAGCCTGTATAAAAGACAGCTAAGCAAGAACGAGCTGGATCGCCTCCCCAAACCTCACTGTGAGGTTCCTAATTTTAGCAGATCCTCTCTTTTACTATCTAACCCTCTTTGTGTGTCCACAGGCTTTTGACTGCCATTCAGCCTTACATCAGTCATACATCAGTGGCTTAGCGGTGTGAAGATGGAAAGCTCTTATAGGTGGTCTGTGATGAAGTTCCCACTATGGGCTAAGTGTGTGGTTTAAAGGGCGGGCTCTTGGAAAAGCCACATGAAGTATAAAAAAGCTGCGAGTTCAGGATCAGAAAAACTTCTTTCACCCATAGGAGTGAACTCAGGATTTTAATTTCCTGCTCTGCACTGTACTTCATTGCTCCCTTTTTAAATCGGCCCCATCTCTGACGCTTTCCTGCATTTAGCACCTCATATTACTGAGAGCCTATCAATGAAACAGCAGTGGAATAAAAACACTCAGTGTGTAGGTGTGAGCGATGTGTTATGACTCAGCCAGTCACTCTTGGCAACTGTCCTCTGCAGGACAGCCCAGGTCTGACGTTTGCTAATGTGCTGACTGTGTGTCCATGTGTGTGTATTTTTCTTAATGTCTGCAGGGGCATGTTTGTATGTGTGAGTGTGTGTGTGTGTGTGTGTGTGCACAGTCACATAACAGAGATGCAAACCCCTAATTGCTCGGCTAGAAAGGCCAGGAACCAGCGCCAGGAACCTCAGTAAGCATTTTGGAGTGGGCGTGTCGGGGGTATGTACCACTTTCAGCCAATCAGCTCCACCAGGAAGTTGTGGTTAGGAACACGTGTTGTTGCAGCAACAACAGAGCTGAAAGGATAACGGAACGGGGAAGAGAAGGAGCTGTTTGGTGTGAGAGTGCAACCTCTGCAGTTCATCTGATGCTATTCTCGTACTTGCAGAAACAATGACATCATGCGAGACACTTTTACATGAGCTGTAATAATGAAAGGGGCGTAGGGTGATGTTTGGAGGGCTTGAGATGTGGTAATGATTGCACACAAAAATGCACATGGATGCACACACAGATGGATAGTACAAAAGAGGGAAAAAGAAACTTATCTGCGTGGGCGGGTGATGAGAAATTTCATCTCACCTTTCACAGCGGAGCATTGTCACACAGTGAACAAATGTCTCTCTGGTAATGTTCTCCCTACATTCGTCCATTGTCAGCTAATGGACCGGCACAGGATAAAGGCATATTCCCTACACACACACACACACACACACACACACACACACACACACACACACACACACACACACACACACACACACACACAAAAGGCGAGAGAGGATTGAATGACAGAAGCCATTATCATCCTGCCCAAAGTGTCACACTATTACTGCAGGTGATTATGCATTTGCATGGTGAAGTAACAGCACAACAAAAGAACGGCAAAACAACAGTGTGAGCGAGGCAGACATTGTCAGCAGAGTACGTTATGTTCAGGTCATGGGAATGAGTTTCGCAGAATATTCAGCAGAAATGAGTGAAACGCAGCCTCCTGCCTGAGGCGGAAACAGACACCGCCGTGCACCACCTCTGACATTAACACCAGCTTACTGAGAAAAACTCGCCCGTGCAAATTATTCCAGGTTGGATTCATTAAACGGAGACTTTGCTGTTCTTTAAACAGCTTTGTATCCTGACAGTGTGGGTAGTATGTGTAAATGAACTATAGTTAACTCCCTCCATCTTACCAGCACCCAGAGCTCCTTGATTATCTTTCAGATCTAGGACTGTTGGACAGGAAAGCGATACAGCCACTCTGAAAATATATATATAGGAAAATGAGGAAGGAAATATTAAAAACCCTTATTGTAGTGGCTAAATCATTAAAAGAGCCGACGTGTTTCAACCACTGCAGGTCTTTGTCAGGGCAGGAACAAATCAGAGGCCATCACATGACCCATACAATCGCACGACAGGTGAAACAAATAGAAGAACAAAATAAGTTCATAAAAAAACAGAGTGACACAAGAAAAGACACCCTGAAAAAAATAACCTTAAATAAATACACCATAGGCTGTGAAACAACGGCGACACTTGTAGAGAATAATAACAAATCACTTTACGATGTGTCAGAAAACTTTTAACGTGAGACATACGCAATACAGTAACAGAATCTTGATTCATAGTTTGACCGCAGTTTATGAGCAGTGACAGCTGCGTTAGAGACTTCTTGGCTCCAATTGATTGTTTTCATTCAGCCACTGTAAACGTTACCAACTATAGCTTTAAGCCTGCCTTCTGTATAAATCCTAGTCTGCTGTGATTGTGATTGTGTGGTCATTGTTTCTGGGTCTTTCATATCTGCGCTCTTGGTCTCTCTGCACCATCATTACAGCCAAGACGTTACTATCACGGAGCAGTACGCTATTTTCTACCTTTATAAAATCACCAACGAAAGCTTCTAAACCAAAATCTTGTTAACTGCACATGTTCCAGTCAGAATATGATTAGAAATTTGGGAGATATTAACAAAATCGCCTCCAAGATTACATGTTTCAGTGACGTTCGCTTCCTGTAGCAGTGTATGTTAGGTAAACACTTGCTGTTGTGTACGTGGAGAAGGTGACCTTATACAGAAATCTGTCTCCAGCTTTAAGGTTTTACTGGCAGGGGTCACTTTTAAATACTTTACCAACATTATAACATTATATATGTGACAGAAAATAAGGAAAAGCATGAAAGCTCCCTTTTAATTAGGCCCCACATTGCTGCAAACTGTTGTGATACCTAAATTAAAGAGGATATTTTTCCCCTTTGTCTTTTTATACCACCATGCACTCAAATCAGATTAAAACAAGGGCTCAGTAAACAAACAGGCTGCTGATCTGCTGCCAGTTACACTCACTCTACACAAAGCGGTGATCTCTAAACTGGTGTGAAACTCTCATGTTGTTTCTCCGCTCCCCGGCATCTCAGAGTGGTGTTTCATCAAACATGAAATTGCTCCCATGTGTCAAGTGAGCACGTTTTAAATTAAAGCTCTACATCTGCTTCTGTCTTTGCTGAATGCTTAATAACAGTATAGTATTTCCATAAAAGGCTGTGCATTGTGTACTTTTGGCCATAAAGATATTTTCTTGGCTGGTCTGAAAACAAATCTGGAGCTGAATATGGCAGGCATGATTGTATCAGAACATTTTTTTCCTCCCATTCAGAGACAAACTCGACCGTACATATATTAGCATATGTTGCCAGATCCCTTCCAGACAGGCTCGTACGTATTATATTAATTTACTATAATAATCAGGGACACCTTCTTCTTATTAATGAGGTGTGCGATTCGCTGCAGAGTCATGTAAGTGTGGGTGCGAGAGAGAGATAGATAGAATTAGTGAACAAAAGAATGAAAGAAGAGATCAGGCACCTTCCTCCAGCGGAGAAAAAAAAAGGCATTTTATTAAATCAGATCTTCAGTTTATGCTCTGTGTGCAGGCACAATAGCTGCTTTTCCCTTGAGAAGCTTACTGGCTGGCATTTCCTGCTCTGGGATGGCCCTGTCCAGATTAGAGGAAATTGATTTAATGGCTTTGGTTTAATGGCTCAAAAGGCTACATCCAGTGTGGATACTTTTTCGGTCTCTCTTTTCTTCTGTTCAATAGGGCTTTTTTTCTGTATCTTATCCTGTTTATGTTTGCGCCTGCTTTCTTTTATGTTCTTTGCAGCCCACACTGCAGAGGAATTGTGTGTGTAGGTATGTGTGGATGCTCCGGCATGCTGCCGTCATAGAGGATGGTGTAGCAGGCAGGTTTAATAGAGAGACAGACCTGGCTGGGATCAATAGCAGCGGCACATCAGCACATACAGCCTCGGGCCCAGCAGGGCATTCAATTAACTGGAGCTGGTGGACACAAACAGGACAGAGATGTCTCTGCTTATGCAGATGTCCACATGTCCAGGTGTTTGAGTGTGACACAGCATGGTGGACACATCAGTGATGTAGTAGTTTCGTCAGTGTTACACCTCTTCCTAACTGCATGCGTATGAGCGAACCTCAGATTTTTAGTTATTCTTAATAAAGATGTCCTAACCTGTGATCAGGCTGAGCAGCATGCTTGAGAAACCGATTATTCTGGCTTTATTTTTGTGAAGCTTCGCACACCTCCAACCTTTATTCAGAGCAAAAGCGAAACCCAGTTTGCCAGGGAACACAAAAGTATACTCAGAGGTATAAGAACAAGAAACAGGTTTCTGATAAGTAAGATAAACAATTATACGACTGAGACAAAAGAGCACAGTTTCGACTTTTGATCCGCACACGCCCTACATTTGTTTAAGCTGTGGCGCTTGCACTGTATATGTGTATATGCAGGGTTATAGAGAGGGTGTGTATCCACAGCATGTGAGGAATGTGTGTGTGAGCTTGAGTTTTATGAGACTCTCCTTCAGCTCTCTTAAAGCTCTACATAGAAACATGACAGGTGGGAGTCAAACTGTCGGCCCGCCGCAAGGTCATAGGACGTACAAGGACAAAGCACACTTCAGAATATTAAACACAGAGTGGTCATAAGAAAGAAACCACTCTGCATTCTTAACAGTTATTGAAATGTATATGGCTGCAGGTCTGTCCTCATCACTGTTGGACTCATTACGCTAAAAAGGTAATATATTACTTGTTACTCTTTTTAAAAGTAATAATATTACTTTACTTATTACTTCCTGCCAACAGTAATTTGTTACACTACTCCTTACTTATATTACCTTTCCGTTACACCGCATGAAGATGGTTATTGCATATCTCCCCCAAATGTTGATGTGTGTCTCTGTGTGAAGAGCCTGTAGCTCAGGTTAGATAGCTTCTTTTTAGTGGGAGGTCTTCAGTCGCGTGTGACCAGCATGTTTGCAAGGCTCTGACTGAAACACTCACGGAGCAACATTTCATCCACAACACATCCAACGACAAGCTTCATCACTTCTCTGTGTCTGCAGCTGTCCACGATTAAAATCCAGTGTTGGTGGGTTATCCAGTGCAGAGCTACAGCTGACCTCTGCAGCCGAGGAGGGCTCACCTTTGGTGGGGTCTATTTCCTGGAGCTTCACGATGGTGTTTTGCTGCTCATAGTAGTCGAGGTGTTTCAGACCAGAGGTTTAACGACATGTTTTTTTTTTTTTACAGTGGAAAGAGTTTCAGTGCAGCTTCCTGCAGAGACAGTGTTTGAGTCATCTTTCCTCCTGACAAAGTCACAGTAATGGGAATATTTTCAGCTGCTAAGATTAGCCTTTTTGTGACGTGCCTGCGCAGCGCAACAATTACTAAAATGAGTCCGCTGATGTGACTATTGTATTTCAAGTAAGTAGTGACATGATAACAAAATGAGTTGTTTGGTTTTAGAGGAACTGTAATATCATCACTGAAATGTTATTGGTTATTAGTTTCACTACTCGTTACTGGAAAAAGTAATATTATTACTGTAACACGTTACGGCCCAACACTGGTCATGATAATGATGTTATCGACTTATCGAGATCAGTAGAAATGATCTAGATAGGGATGTCCTGAATCCTTTGTTTTCCATCAGCTGTTACACAGGTGTTTTTTCTTGCAAAGCTTGAGTGCACAGCCAACCAGTTCAGCCAGTGTCAACCCTCCATCTCCCCCGTCTGTCTCGCCACTCTGTGTTAGAGCAGGTCTGAGCCCCTCCCACGGCAAAACACCACATACCATAAATGACAGCCTGTTCAGTATGAGGCTGTTTGTTTTTGTTACTTACCAAAGTTATGAGCACTTGTTTCATTTCACCTCAGTGTGAGAGACTCGTGCATTTTACAGTCATCCATGACGCATAGTGTTTGCACCAAAATTGACATTGAAGGCATAAAATTAGCATTTTTAAGATAAGATAAACATAAATAGACTATAGACATGACAACGACCTTTAGTGTCTTGGTTAATGGCAGAGAACGGCAGTATGACTGTAGTAAACAATAACAATAAAAAGTACAAGTGTATTGAAACTGTGAAAAATGAGTATTGAAACAGTTTCAAATAATCAGATTTGATTTATACTGATATCTCAATATTTTTGACACTATGTAAGTGGCACAAAATAGCTTTAAAATGAAAATAATATTGTTTATAGCCATTGTTTTTGAGACAATATATCGTCCAAAAAAAGGAGTTATCACTAATTCATATCACTAATGAAAGTTATCTTTCATTAGTGAATTTCTTTTTTAATCTAATTATTGTTTAGTTTGTTATATGTAAAAAAAAAAAAAAAGAAATGCTCATCATAATTTCCCAAAGCCCAGGTGGACAAGTAGAAATTGCTTGGTCCAGTCACCAGCCCTGTACCTGCATGTTTTCGGGTCACTGTCACTCTGAAGACAAAAAAATGAGTAAATATTCATCCTCTAAAAATGTACACAAGTTTCACAAATGTGGCATTTATTACTGTGTAGGACGATGTACATGTGGCATCTATTCTTCGGGACCGTCAGTTTACATGTTGTTCTCATACTAATTCATAACATGACCATAAAAATGTTTCGCAAGCATGCGTTCGCACGAAATCGTGTGCGCACAGAATCATACAAATGAACAACAAAGATGAGGAGTGACATGTGACCTAATGTTCCATGTTTGTGTTTTCCTGCTCGGTTCTTAAACATCCCATTGGTGGTCACATACACATGCAAACACAGAGCGTGGGAAGTGCACATAACTCATCCCTTCATTTTGTTGTGACTTTTATGCTATGTAAAAATCAACATTAGATACCGTAAACGACCTCGTATTAATTATCCTGCGTGGCTATTAGGTGATGGACTACAGCGTTCACAAGCCGTGAACAGCTGTGGATGGCACCCATTCATGTGCAATTAATTAAACATAGACACAACAACGACATGTGCCCGTTCTCCAAAGCAGCCTGCGTGACAGTTAATAAAGATAACCCTGGGGTTTTGACTAATGAGCAAGGTAATTATATAGCCACATACAATGTGATTAGCTGCAGCGCTCAGAGGTCAGTGAGGGGACACGCATACACATGTGCTCCTTTCACCAGTGCTGAGGGACCGTGAGGGGATGCAGGATGGCTCCAATCCTCTTTCGCGGTCCCCTAAGGTCCCATGTTATTTTAATGTTTCCCATCTGACGTCGGCCATGCATGTCTGGCTCTGTTAGTTAACAGAGCAGAGAAGCTGGCGTAGCCATCGTGTCTCCTGTGTTACCTCGCGTGATCGGGTGTAGGGTGTGTTTTAGTGTGACAGACGAGGGGACGCAGTGTGCTATCTAGGTTATCTGTTTAGACTGCTTGTTGAGTTGCAGAAAAGCCTCCAGGGCCGTGATTATGAGTCACCACGCTTGCGCCTGAAACTTCTTTTTATCTGGGCTTTATGGTGCTGAAATAAATAATTATATCTGTTATAATTTATAGCAACAGTGACGTGCCTCTGCGTTGATCTGCAGGATTGTACACAACTTATTTTTGTGCTTTTAACATTTTTCTACAGTTATATTGATGTGTGTTTTTTTTGGTCAGCTCTTGTTGCCTGAGGCTTTTTATGCACACACATTATGGAAACCGCGGAGAATGAGCCTAATGTGGAATCTTCGTATATCCTCCCGTGTCCTAAATATTCTTTGTTAAAGAGATTAGTGTGCGTACGGGATTTTGGCAAAGCTTGTCTTCATAAATATTTCGCAGTCGAACAGTTTTATCTGTGGTGCAGTCTGTCAGTCGTATGAAGTCACAGTTTACTGATTTTCCCCCTTAAATCCCTCAATTAATACCGGTAATGGGTTCTGGTTCGTTGCTTCGCCAACACAGGCACCGAGAGTGTCCTGCTGCAGTCGTTATATCAGCTTCACAAATAATGCATAGATGTTCAAACGCTGGGTAAATAACATCCCCATAGGGGTGCTGCATTCAAAGAGCCGGCTCAAACTTCAATGAGATCAAAGAACACACGTTTGCTTTACAGCCCAATTACACCGCAAAGATAAAAACTCTCCCATAAAAACTTTCCGCATGTCCAAAAAACATCTATACCACAAACAATAAAACTATTGGCGACTGTGCTGAGTTATAATTGGTGGTTTTGATGACATCCACCAGACATCCATCAGCCGGCTTTCTTTAAGGGCTTCTGTAGCGGCTGCCGTGCAGGTACTGGATTTTAATCTGAAAGTGAAGTAAGCTAAATATGTCATGTTGCTCCTGGCAGTTTATTAATAATTATTTCTCAACGCACTCTTTCCCCATCATTTATTCACTCTTTAGCGCTGCATCTCAATGGAGACTTTAATATTTTACTCTTTCACAAGAAGTCTCGGGATGCAAATTCGGAGTTGTGCAAACATAAAAGAGAATGTTCTAAAAAAAAGTTCGGTTAGACAAAGGGCCGCCTCATTTACTTGTTCAAACAATCCTCAGTTATACATATTTGCTTTAGGCAATGTAAAGGCAAACTCCACCTAGAACTTTTCTGTAGTTTCTCTCTAATCTGTAGCTCACTGCTCACTGATGTGTCTCTAAGCCTCTGCCAGTCGCACAGGTCGCCCCCTTCATAATGTTCTCTTTGTTTTGGCACTATCAGCATGTGTCGTCTGACCTTCATCAGAAAGACCTTCACTCATTTATGTGCAGTACAAAAATCAGCATCCACAGGTTTGAATAATCAATATTTTGGATATGAAGCGCTGATTTGCTCACTGATGACACATCACCATCAGGGTACTTTAATAAATGTTGGTTAATTCAGTCATAAGCTGAAACAGTTAACGTCTAGTCCACCTAATATTTACTAACAGTGTTCATGTTCACTAAATTGTTAATTTATAGATTATTAAATATTTAATAAAGACACTATTAACATTACTCATTGCAGTAATAAACATTAAGTAATGATGTGTCTTATTGATGGTGTTAATTCGACCGATGCAAACATTACTTAATAGTTTATAAAGATGATATAAACATGAGTTATTACAGTAATAAGCATTAAGAAATAGTTAACTAATGTGTCTAGTAATAATTTATTAATGGCGTTAATTCGACTAATGTATACACGACTTAATAGTTCATAAAGATGCTGTTAACATTAGTTATTGCAGTTATAAGCATAAACAGTTCACTTATTTGTCTAGTCATTTACTAATGGTATTAATTTTAACTATGGTATTAATTCATAGATTCTTTAATAGTTTTATAAGATGCTGTTAATATTAATTTAGTCATTAATATTAATACAGTAATAACCATGACTTAACAGTTAGTTTAAATTAAATTTAATTTAATTTTATGCTCTTTGGAACCCCTGTTTTAAACTACTGCATTAACTTATGTTAGTTGCATCTTTTTAAACCATTAAATAAAGTATAAATTCAAACCTTAGTCAGCATTAATATAAATATAAAACTATATTAATATAAAACTTAACAATAAACTAATACTAGGTGTGAAAAAACATTTAAGTTAACTAAAATATAAAATTAAAAACTAGACTTTAGAAAAAATAACTCGGGGGGGAAAAAAAACCTGAAATGGTGTGTACCAACAAAATTAAATATAGTGATACAAAAATATTTCTGAAATGTCTTTAGCTAAAGTCTTTACCATTTTGGCTAAGACATCGGTAACAAGCATACCCACTTTATAATAAATATAAAATAAATAAATATAAAATAAAAAGTATTAAAAAATACAAAACTACAGTGACTCTGCTAGACACATTAGTTAAACGTTAGTTAGCTATTATTTAATGCTTGTTACAGAATGTAATAATGTTATATAATGTACTCGTAATGTTAAGAGTTACTGATTTATTTTAATTTCTTAGTACCCACCCACAACCCTAAAGAATAAATGGAAGTTTCCACTAAAAGAAAAAAGCCTTATCTTGATTTTCGTGACTGTTCATAACGATCCTTATTAAAATGTGAATAAAAATGACAGGGTGAGTCGATGGAGGCAGAAAATGACAGTCTTCCAGAAATGAAAAGGTTGTCTGAGGTGTAGGAACACAGCGCTGACGTGGGTCGGTTCAGGTCTCACTTGGGTAAAGCTGGACACCCACTGATTAATATCCCTGCTGCCATGAATAAATCAGGGAGTGGGTTATTTCTAATAGACAGGAAGGAAATGGCAGTAATGTCAAACACTGCACGCTGACATTAAAGTTGACTGTACGTTCTGTGAGAGTTTGAGTTGGCACAGTCAGCGTAACCCAAATTTACAGAGTAAAAAAACAAGCTTTGTTTCATGTGACGTGTAAAAAGTGATGTAAATGTTGACTGAAAATAACTGCTGCACTGTTTTCACACACTGTTCCCTGATTCACTCCTCAGCCGTGAGATGTGTTTGATGTTGTGTGCGCACTTCACTGAAAGTCAAAACCGCTTCAGCAAAAACTTGTGTCATACTACAAACTGACTATCAGATGTCTCACAGCATCAGTAGGAATCACACCTCATCCTTTCCCCAAATGTCTTCAGACTGCTAAAAGATAAAACAAGCGCGCTGTGTGTCTTCCCCCCTCGCTGGGGCGCGCTAGATTTTGTCTGAGGTGTTGCTGTTGTCGAAGATTAAATCTCAATGCTGATGTCAGCCTCTGTGAAGAAACGTACCAGGTGTTGTTGTCATCCGTCAGCTGTTACTGTCACATTTTTTACTTTACACCGTAGCTCACTGACATCAAAAGGTGAACGTAATGCCTCTTAGCTGTGTCTCACACACACACAGGCCTCCACCACCGCCACACCTCTGTGCAGAGCTAAGCATTTAACCAGCGTAGGACCCCTCTGGCTGTGATATTTTATTCAGCAGAAAAGGCCCGGTTTGAATTCCCAATCCTCTTAAGCTGGGATATTTCCACAGTAGGTAGCACCCATGCTAAAGTATCTCTCTAACATGGAGTTGGTGCAGCACGTTTGCCGTGTTTTGGTCTACACTTGGCGCCCAAATCACAGTTTGGGAAGCCTTTATCATGGTAAATACGATAGCAGTCACTTCTCGCCAGTAACCACACATTGCTGGCACGTTGCTCAGCCAGTTACTACGGCTGACATCGCTCCAGAGCTTTGAAACTCTTCTTGTTTAGAGTGTCCAACTCAAATATAAAAGCATACACTGTGTCAAAATAATGGACACAGCCACCGTGACATGACTCATTGGTTTGTGGAGTCCTGTTTGAAAGCCTTGAGTTTGACTTTGTGGTGTCACTATCTTGGATTTTTGGATTCAGAAGTGACCACATTTGTACAAGAAGGTGGACCTAACCCTGACACTAGCTGCTGGCTCGGCTATCACATTGCAATCACAGTCTGTGGTTAGCTTCAATTCGGTTTTCAGTTGTATTTATAAAGCCTATTATCACAAATCACAGTTTTCCTCAGAGGGCTTTACAGCATACGTCATCCGTCTGTCTGTCCTTGGAGCCTGACAGTGGATAAGGAAAAACTTTAAACAGGGGAAAGACTGTGGTAATGCTAATGCTAATTTGTGTTTGCAAAATGACAGATTTAAAGCCATAAAAACAAAATGTACTAAATCAGAATGTCTGACTCTACAGGGTCTCTCAGCACATCCAGCCTCTGAACAAGACTTTTTATGCAACTGAAATGTTGAAGTGAACTTTTATGAGGTGAAAACACAATGAAATAGTGACGTCTACGGCTAGGCCTATCCATCGTGAATCTGGCTACGCCATGGTCGCGTTACCTAACCAATGTTGTCATCGTAGTAGCAGCAGAGCCTTCTGTCCGTACTTTGTCTTCATTTTGTCTGTATTTTTGCACGTTTTCCGAGAGTTTATGGGCACGGATGAAACGGAGCAGTACCATCGGAGATAGTGGAGGCAGTGTCGCGTATATTAGGCGCGATACGACCACAGGAGACGCAGAAGAAATTTGAATAAGGTCAGAATGGAACAAATCAGTAATATAGTGAAAAGAATTCTCTGTCCTCAGGATTTATACAAGGGTCACACAGACCTTCACCATCTACAAAACGTCCTCTGTTTAAAGGTACAATATTTCGACCCCCTCCACCGTCACCTTGTCTGTCATTGTGTAAAACCTTTGCCCTCTACATCTATAGGTTGTATCTATGCCATCATAAAGGACGCATGAATGTGATAGGGCAGTGATGTTTACAACGTCTGAAACAGACGAATGTACTTTAAAACTTAAAGGGAGTAAAAATGAGCCTTATGGGGACGTATGTGTTCTCGAAGCCAGCCTCAAGTGGCCATTCGAGGAACTGCAGTTTTTGACACTTGTGCTCCGGCTCAGTTTTTCAACCCTAGACGCTGTCGCTTGGAGAAAAGTTGCAGAGTGATGCATGCGTTTACCAGACTGTCATGGCAAAGGCAGCTGTCCAAACCTCACCTCTGTTCTTGCGGTTTGGGTAGTGACCTAAAGAGTTGAATAGAGACAGTGAAAGGAGCCAGTTGAGGTGAGTCGAGCATCTGACGAGGATGCCCCCTGGACACCTCCCACTGTTCTCCAGTCACGCCCAACTGGGACAGACACAGAACATGTTGGAGGGATTAAATATCCCATCTGGCCTGGGAACGCCTCGGAATCCCCCAGGAGGAGACAGAAAAGGCAGCCAAGGAGAAGGACGTCTGGGTTACCTTGCTATAGTCTGCTGCCACCTACGCTCGGAAAAGCTGCAGGAAATGGATGATTGGATTTTAATGATGATGATAGCGATGACATTTTCTAAAAGAGTCCAGGAATACAGCTGAAATCATTACCTCAGTAATTTAAAAAAAACTTTCCCAGCAGAAATACTGCAAAGAAATGCTGAGTCACGGATAAAACAGTGAAAAACAAAACAAAGCAGCAGCTTCATCGGCTAAAAAATGAACATTCTCAAAGACTGAGTGGAGCAAATTAATCATCCATTATGCATAATTTACCAAATATCCTCTCATGGTGCCAGTTTTCTGTACAAGCAGAGACAGCAGTGGTGCCACTGTAACCTGATGTAGACGTAACAAGATCAGATGATACGGCCTAAATAGAGGGTGTGTTTATAGATTATGTTATAGATCAGATTTGTCCTCCAGCAACATATTTTGTGTTTATCTCTTTTCTGTTTCTCTGCATCAGGGAGGAGTAACGTAGTAACATGAAACAAAACAGAAATTTAAGATGCTCTGTAAAAGAAAATCCTCGTTCCACCCTGAATTGTCTGATCTAATCCATGACGTGTAATCATGGCAGAGTCGTGACAAAGGAAAAGACTGATTATTGTGTAATTGAGCAAAGATGTGAAAGGTAGAAGGCCACCAGCAGAAAAAAGCACGCCAGTCAATTATATTATTAATGGCTCTGCACCGACCTGTAGATCTCACCGATATGAGCTCTGTTGGCATGTTAACATTAATCAACGGCCCATTAGTCTAATGATAGGTCACATGAGCTCCAGGCAGCTGGCAGAGGCCTGCTGTTTGTGATAAGGCTGCTGAGGCGGCCTGTTTGTCTTTGGGTGCAGCTGTTTGAGTGGGGCTGTGGCCGCAACATAATGGGCTCC
The DNA here is from genome assembly GCA_019142605.1 of Cephalopholis sonnerati. Taxonomy (NCBI): domain Eukaryota; kingdom Metazoa; phylum Chordata; class Actinopteri; order Perciformes; family Serranidae; genus Cephalopholis; species Cephalopholis sonnerati. Next base: position 37,089,157 of record JAGQAX010000020.1, read on the forward strand.
TTTAACGTTTACATCTGAGCAGACGCAGGGCCGACAGAGCCGAGACCACTTACGGTTAATCTAATGTTTATTTTGTTATCTCGTAAGATGTTTTATTTTTGATGCATCTTTTTATGGGAGCTTGAAAAGCACTTTAATGCTTGTAGATTCGGATAAAATAGATAATTAAAATGTTCGGCTTTTACTGGCAAAAATGCTGCAGCGCAGGGGAAGATGCTGCCTGGTGACTGTTTTTACTGCACCATTTAAACATACAGGCATTTCAGAATGCTTTACATAAGCTAAACGAATGCATTAGAGCAACAGAAGAAAACAAAAAATAAATTAAAGTAAAATAGAATAAAATGATTAAAACATCTACAAATTATTGCTGTAAATTTAATAAAGATAATGAAATTGCAGAAGAGGATTTTAATCAATATAAGGCACAATAAAAAGTTTTAATTTAGATTAAGAGGCTAAAAATCTCTAAGTCAAACAAGGTCACTAGATAAAGAATAAAACAGCACGTGCAGCTGCCTTTGAATTTAAATATGTAACTACCTGTAGAGCTGTACGTTAACTGTTTTCGCACATATCACTAGTGCTGCAGCCATTAAACGTTTTGTAGCACAAGTATAAAAGTATCAAGTAAGTCTGTTGTAGTTTGAGACTATTAAAATCTGAGTTGGAGGTGTTTAGAGGCCCCAGTACAACAAAACAGTCATCAAAGAACTTGTTTCACTAAAGGTCAACTGTTGCATTGCCTCATGTTGCCCCCTGTGTGTCAGCCTAAAATTTGCACCTGAACACACTACAGCCAACAGCCAACCACTCTACTGCTCCATAGCAGCAGGTGGTGGTAGTCTGTAATCATCTCCAAAGGGAAACCGTAAGACCGTCATGATGTTAGTTAGCCACTTAGCACATTAGCAGCACAATCTAGTGTTGAAAGAACTAAGTGTGTTTACCGTGCCTGAGTGAACAACAACATGAACCGTCATGAAATGTTTCTGCTGAAGCACTCAATGGCTAAAGAAAAATAGTCATTCATTCATTCATTTTCTGTAACTGCTTATCCTGTTGGGGGTCACGGGGGGGCTGGAGAGGCGGGGTTCACCCCGGACAGGTCACCAGACTATCACAGGACTGACACATAGAGACAGACAACCATTCACACTCACATTCACACCTACAGACAATTTAGAGTCACCAATTAACCTGCATGTCTTTGGACTGTGGGAGGAAGCTGGAGCACCCGGAGGAAACCCACACTGACACGGGGAGAACATGCAGACTCCACACAGAAGGGCCCGCCCTCTTACTGTGAGGTAACAATGCTAACCACTGCCCCACCGTGCCGCCAAAAGAAAAATAATCCTTCCTTATGTAACAAGTTTGTCCTCAGCTCACTCACTCTTGACTTTAGCCGTATGTTTACTTTCCTCACTTTCATTTCTCGTCTCGTGCACTGAGCTGAACTTCAAATCACAGTCATTTCATTTACAGACGAGCTCTACTGTGTCCAACGTCGACTCAACATGCTGAATCAGCTGGAAAAAAGCCAGCAATGGCCGATGAGGTCCATCGGTGTGGGACACACCACAAAGACTAGGGTGACAGGCGTTTGCTGAAGGTCAGCTTGGTGTGTCAGGGCCTTAAAGTCAATATAGTACTGAAAAAAATGCATGGATGTGGGAAGCAGGAGTGCTGAGGAGACTGTTGCACCACATAAAACCATCAATTAATTAAAAAAAGTTTAAACTGTTAAAACCTCAGTGATTCCCCTGTCTCACTGGAATACAGGCTGTATGTGAAGTACACAAGTATTTGTAGACAGGACCTTTGTCAGTAAGATCTCTGGTTTATCAGTGAAGTGTATGAACACCACTGCAGTCTGGAATCTCTTAATCATGACGAACACAGCGATGGCGGCCTTATGAACAGGCCCGACACAGAGCTAAGGCACATCTCCTATATGTCTGGTGAATTAAATGCCTGTGCTGCATATTTCTAAACACATCTGTGGCCTGCATATAGGCGCCATGTCACCATCGCATGATCTATAAGTTCAATAGCGATACAAAGACTCTCATAAACCCTTGCCTCAAACAAACACGCAGCTCTGTCTCACACATGCAGCACAAAGCTGCGTCCCATGGGGGCCACTATGGTAATTTCTTTCATCTCACAGACTAATTTTTGCATGGCATGTGCGACATGTATGTCCAGGCCTGACCTGGTTGACTGAAAATCTTAATTGGTCATCTCACAAATTTAATGAAATGTGAAAATCAGGGTTGCCAGGGTTACAGCTGGGATTTCCCGTCATCTCTCAACTGTCATCTACCTAATAAAAGAAGTCTCTTTTTAATGAATTAAATATTTTTTCCCCAGGTCTGTCTATACTTTATAGTAACTGTAGAAACAAGGAAGTGGACACGAAACAGACGGAAAGTCAGAATAGAACCAGGGACGTTTAATACTTAGTGTCTGCCTCAGCGGGCTACAAGGGGCCCCTGAAAGCTTGTCCTTGGGTAACTTAGTCTCCACCATCCAGGCAGCATTCAAGTGATTTAATAGAGATACTGTTTGCCTTCCCGTTCTCACACATACTGTACATACTCAAGACACACACCAGGTGTGTGTTCCACAGACTGGATGACCCAGAAAGTCTTGCTGATCCAGGTCTGTCAAACAAATCTTCATGTACACTAATGCAATGTGAATGTGAGGACACATGCTTGTATACATACACTCACTGCAGTGTGCACGGCAGCACGAGATGTTTATCATTAAGTCTTGACATGGCACAGAATGTTCGCATAGACTTCACCTTATATGTCCTCCCCCTCCTCCTCACAATCTCTGTACTCATCTTCCTCTCCCTTCTCTGCCTGCTTCCCCTCTCTGTCTTTTATCTCTGTCACCTGATTGGATGCTGAAGCAGCTGTTTGGGCTGCAGCAACATTGGTTTCTGCAGTGATACCACCTGTCAAACTAGTCGGTCATTTTTAGCATTAATTTGATATTTTTTAGGAAAAGATTGAACACAGTTTGAGGTTTTCTTAGAATATCAGTCTTTCTTGAATTTTCTGTGGTAAAGTTAAACATCCTGTTCAGTTTCCTAAATGTTTAATTAGGCTTTGGGCTCACTTAGCTAAAGCAGTCTTCTGTAAATATTATCTTGCGCGCCTCCTTCTTATCTTCGTACAGTAGATCAAATCAGGACGGAGTTGTTCAGGCTTGTGAATTGCCAAAAAACTAGAATTACCACATTGTGTTGTATGTCTCTGTAAACCAGTCAAGTTGCAGTTATGATTTCCCTCCATGTCTGTGAAAACACGGACGCTTCACACATATTTTCCATCAACCCGACATCACAGAAGATCTATACAATCTACATAGTTTGAAGATAGGCACCCAAGATTGGAGTCAAATGTCTCCCCTTCTTTTCCCGAGTTATGACGTTGAATCGTGGCCAGAGAAGCACTTCATGCAGAACATTATGATGTCACAGTGAAGTTGACCTTTGACCTTTTGGATATAAAATATCATCATTTCATCCTACGAGACATTTGCGTGAAATTTTGTCAGGAAGAGTGTTTGAATTCTTGAGTTATGGATGAAAACATGTTTAGTGAGGCCACAGTAACCTCGACCTTTGACCTCCAACCACCAAACTTAAATCAGTTCATTCTTGAACACAAAGGGAAGTTTGTGCCAAATTTGAGGAAATTCCTTCAAAGCCCTTTTGAGATATTGCATTCACAAAAATGAAACGGACGCAAGGTCACAGTGACCTTTGACCACCAAATTTGTTGAGTCCAAGTGGATATTTGTGCCAAAATTGAGAAAAATCCCTCAAAATGTTATTGAGATATTGTGTTCATAAGAATAAAAAAAAAAATCAAGGTCACAGTGACCTTGATCTTTGACCTTCAACCATTAGTGAGTTGATTCTCGAACACAAGTGGATCTTTGTGCCAAATTGGATAAAAATCCTTAAAGGCTCTTTTGAGATATTGCATTCACAAAAATCAGACAGACAAGGTTACAGTGACCTTTGACCACCAAATAGTAATGAGTTCACTGTTTTGTCCAAGTGGATATTTGTGCCAAAATTGAGAAAATCCCTCAAAATGTTATTGAGATGAAATGTGCCAAAACTGAAAAAAAAAAACAAAACAAAACAAACAAACAAACAAAAAACCCCTCAAGGTGTTATTGAGAGAAGGAGACAGACCAGGTCATTGCAACCTTGACCTGTGACCACAAAAATTTTTGTAGTTCATTGCTAAGTCCAAGTGGACATCCATGCCTAATTTAAAGAAATTCCCTCAAGGCCTTCCTGAATTATTGCATTCACGAAAATCAGACAGATTCAAGGGCAAAGTGACCTTGATCTTTGACCACCAAATTATAATCAGTTCATTGTAGGGTCCAAGTGGATGTTTGTGCCAAAATTGACACAAATTCCTTAAGGAGTTATTAGATCGCGTTTACAAGAACAAAAAGAAAAGACAAAGTCACTGTGACCTTGACCTTCAACCACCAATCTTAATCAGTTCATTCTTGAAAACAGGTGCATGTTTGTGCTAAATCTGAGGAAATTCCCTCAAGGCGTTTTTCAGATATTGCAAGAATCAGAAAGACAAAGTGACAGTGACCTTGAACTTTGATCCACAACCACCAAAATCCAGTCAGTTCATAGTTAAATCCAAATAGACGTTTGTGCCAAATTTAAAGAAATTCCCTCAAGGCATTCTTGAGATAACACGTTCCGAGAATAAGATGAATGGGAAACCAAAAAACACAACGCCTCCGGCCATGGCTTAAAAAAAATAGAAATAAATGGCACAAACATCCAGAAACCCTCAAATAGAGAATACATTTTTGGGTTGCGCGTAAACGTAATGTGAACACAAGCGTCTCAGGAAGTGATCCAGACATATATCATTCCCAGCCCCTGTGCTGTGATCCCTACCTGCTACGTATACTCCCACTGCTGCTCCTCCTTCAGCAGCAATAAGCTTCCTCTCAGAGATCATTGCAGGAAACTTTGCTCAGCTTAAGTAGAACAAATCCTACACGCAGCGCCGTAGCGTAGCATCCCATGGCAACATATCATCATATCTCCGTCTATGATGCTGTTCCAACTCCTCAGTCAAATCTAGACTCCCAGTAGCCCCGCGCTCCACCGCTGGGCTTAATGGAGCAAGGCAGAGCTTATTCACTATTTATGTCACTTGTGTTCTGCTGTAACACAGCGAAGAATAATGGCCCACTTCTTGAACTTTATTCCCAGAGATGCGAGTTAACCGTTTCAGTGAAACAAAGGCCGCTTTTGATCTCAGGTTTTCGAGTTTTAATGTCGGCCCCGGTGCCGGCTGAGTCCCACTTGACTAATGAGAGCTGTGGGAGCGGCTGCTGGCTGTGCTCTGGATACTGGATCTGCCATTACACAGTGTGTGGCCCACAAGAGCCAGTTACAGTAGTTAATTGATTGTCTCTGAGCAGCAACAGCTTTGATGTGTCGGTTAGGTCGGATTGATAAATGCAGGAATGATTTCAACAATAACAGCATGTATGCGGCGGCTGGATTCCGTTCTCACCTCTGTTCTCTACATTCTGCATTGCTATCTTTGGGTAAAACTTGCCTGGGAATCTGCTGTTGGTATGACTGCAATGTGCGGCATGCCTTCAAATGTTTTTCCTGCTTTGCTTACTCGTCTTCCATCTGTGAATGTTCTGTCCCTGTTGGTTTGTGTAACACGATGCTGCCGCTGTTTTGACCAGGGAGATTTGGATTAACACCGACTATCAGATATACAGCAGATAAATTAAAGGAGGGTTCACAGCTTTTTCAAGTTTGTCTTAAAACAACACTGACACGCCCTCACGTGCTTTTGAACAGGTTTTGCCTGCTGTAATTCTTGTTGATCGTACTAGAGGACACTTTCCTTAAGAGCTTCCCATGTAAGTGATGGAGGACAAAACCACTGCCCTCATTTTGGGCAAACACATTTTAAGTTCATCAGAAGTAGAACTGCTCGCTAATAGTCGTCCCAATGTTAGTCGACCAGAAAGGTCATTAGTCGGCAAGTTTTCATCGTTTGCTTAGTTGCAGGAGAAAAAAAAACCAAATGTGAAACAGGCACTGTGTTTCTGCATGTTAACACAACTAGGCAGCTATCAGTCAGAAAAGCCAACAGAACATTTTTTATTCTTTTATTTTTATTTTTTTAATGGGGGCACATTATTATTATTTCATACTGGATTTTATCTGTTTTTTTTCCCCTGTATTTTTGTATACATATTTTCTTAAATGTGGACACTGATAAATAAAGTGAAAAATAAAATAAAATAAAATGCAAAACATTTACAACACACAAAACATTCACATTGCACCAACTGTAAATTGAATTTTATCTCGACTGAGTGATAGTTTTAATGCTAGTTGGAAATAATAACATTTGTGCTGTTAACCATTTTTTTGGGAGATGGTTCTCACTAGAGCTGCAACTCATGATTATGTTTTATTATCGAGTAATCTGCCCACTATTTTTATGATTTATCAAATAATGGTTTTGTCAGTAAAATGTCAGAAAATTAAAATTGCACTGTGTAATTTCCCAGAATCAAAGGGGATGTCTTTAATCTAACAGTCAAAAAATCCAAAGCTGTTCAGTTTATTAACATGTATGACCAAATTAAAACATCCAGTTCTCACATTTAAGAAGCATGCAGCCAGAAAATATTACTGTACTAAAATAAATATTATTAAAATAGTTACCAATTAATTAGCTCTAGTTCTCCGGTTCTTTTTTCAAATGATAGTCCGGCACAAACATGGAAACAGGAAGTGATGCTACAGGGCTGAGTCATATGTTGATGTGTTACACTCTATACTCCAACATTAAAGCACCATCCTTTATAAATGAGCCTTGAACCCACACTCACAACCTGTGAGGACTTTGAGGTACACAGCTGTTGATTCCAGTGAAAAATGAACGTCTGATTCATTTAAAAGTTGCAGGAAAACACATTTACAAGACAAATGTTTCGCAGAGAAGGTGGCCAAGTAATAAAGACAGAGTGAATGTGTAGGTGTGTAGGGGTGAATTATTATTTGCACCTGTTCACCCACTCAGTTGTGTTTCTGGAAAGTTGAGACAGACAGCATTCTTTCCCCTATTGTGCATATAAGTGTGTGTGTGTGTGTGTGTGTGTGTGTGTCTGTGCCTCCATGCATCCATACATGCTGTAAATCAAACATATACGCAGATCACTGTGTGAAGTCAGCCATGCAGCATTTCTATGTTTGTCTTCTTTGTTTGTCTCGTCTCTGCGTCTCACTTAGCCGTCCTCTTGTGACTCTCTTGATTGAGGAGCCTGTGGGTGAGAGCATGCAGGGGTCAGCGGGCCAGACTGACGCAGGGCTCAATAGTTATTATCTATAAAGCAGAAGAGAGAGAGAGTGTGTGTGTGTGTGTGTGTGTGTGTGTGTGTGTGTGTGTGTGTGTGTCATGTGCACTTGTTTCTTCAGCGGCCTTAAACAGCCCGCAGCAGAGCAGTGAACTTAAGCGCACTGAACCCCTCCGACCTTTTCGTGTGCATACAGTACGCGTGGGCGTGTTTCTGTACGCATGTTTGTCTACGCTTGATGCATGTTGGCGCCTGCATGATTTAATGTATGTGCGATGGGAACGTTTGAAGGTGTGTTTGTGTATGTTGTCCTATTTTGAACACAGACTCTGTGAAGTGTGAAGGAGCCGCGCTGCCATCTGTGTTCCATAACGGCTGCTCTGTATCTGGTCGAACAGGACCGTCCCGCTGCCGTTCATCCTCATTCTTGTCCCCGTCGAGCAGCACATATGCAGCGCTGGCTTCTCCCTCGAGGGCATCAACTGCTCAGACAAGATCTATCTGAGTGCACATAATGTTCCATTTGTCCAAGAGGCTTTTCATCCCCCATACAGGTTAATTAAAATGCAAACCTGATTTGCCTTATTTGCAGTTTTGTCGTGCCAATTTTTCTTTTATCTCCGGACGACGTTAATTTTTTACATTACTACTCATTTCCTTTTTACATTAATCCACATCTACTTACTTTTTCTTCATGAATTCCAGTTTTGACCCACAGCTGAACTTATCTTTGCTGAATGAACACATGACAGAATAATGGGAGCTGCTAAAACACAAGCACAAAGACAGAGGAGTCACAAAGAGCCGGTTTACACCAGAGGCCAGGTGCATAAAACTCTGTGTAGATTCATGACTAAAACTGTGTGTAAGCACGACGACAGTAATGTGCATATGCATTTTCTCAGATTTATAAAGCCCCACGTACACGTTTCTGTTTTATAAATCCCACTCGATGAGGAGCTGTGTCATTTCCACTCCCACTGTGAGCCATCAGCCCTTAAACATACATTTGCATATCACTTCTTTTTCTCCTCTCCCTCTTGTGTTTCAAACACATGGGCCGGACATGGCCATTAGAGAGGCTGGGAGGCTCTGGCACCATGTAGCTGTTAGAGCTCCTGCTCCCTTTGCATTCTTGATATGAGATAGAAATAAAGTCTGGTTGGTTGAACATGTTGATCAGAGGTCCGAAGGTGTAAAGCAGAAAGCCCTCCCAGTAAAGGATGTGAGTCTCCTCCTCCTCATGGTCAGACTTGGGACGATCTCAAGTGTGTTATTGACGCTGTGAGACCTCTCAAACTTAACTGGGTTGTCCAACCACGCATAGATCATACTCATCATGGTGTCCATGTCCAAAATAGCGATGACATCACACTGCTTAAAGCCATCTTCAGTAACTTCAGTCTGATTTTGGGGCTTGAAGAAGTCATCCTGATGGATCCTGTTGATCCAAGTTAGGGCTGTCAAGTGATTAAAAACATGAATCTAATTTTATTCTTATTATATAAAAAAAAAAATAGTTCAAATGAATTTTGGCGGATGTGTCATAAAGCTGGCGGATTTTGGACACAATTGTCCCCCCTGTCCTCTACTGCCTAAACTGTCTGCAGTCCATTGCAAGCCATTTTGCAAGGCAGTTAGTTAGCCTGTCACAGGTAGACTGACTCAGTTTGAACTATCTACCTAAAGCTTGCAAACATTAGTTCCCAAAACCTGCAGGTCATATTAGATCAGGAATTGTTGTAGCAGTAAAACTTTTGACAGTATTAAATCTGTTAGAGGTATGTTTCATCCCTTAAGAATTCAACTTTTAATTTGCAGGAGAAAGATTGTATTAGCTCCCCTCTTAAAAGTTACAAGGCCTCACTTTAATGATGCACAACAAGCTGTTAGTAAAAGCTAAGAAGCTGTTTTGAACACACTTTAATGTGATATAGACACAATCTGAGAGGTGAAACAAACAGAGGGGAGAAAGAGAAGCAAAGAGGATATGTGGGCCTCTGTTTTCCTTCTGTAATGTGGCGTGTAACCATAAACAGTCATCACTGTTTTCATGTTTGTACATCGACCATCTAGCCACTGTGTAGCCGTGCATTCTGCTCATACTATGAAGTAGCGAGAGACCAGATTGTAATTGTCGTGTGGATGTTTTTGGTATTTTAAAACTTCGTGAGAAATAAAACAAAAAAGGGGAGAAGGCCTGAGAGGACTGTTGAATGTGATGTTAAAGCTGGACCGACGCCCACTCAGAGTCAAGTGTTTGTCCGCCTCCGCCTTGTTATGAACACCCATATACTTCTGTGTTAACGTCCCCCTTCACTCAAAAATGTGTTTTCACTTATTGCTGCTTCACGTGGATGTTTGAGCTTCACCGTGCAGAGTGATGTATGTGCAGAGTTTGACACACGAAGGCGGTTTTAACTTTCATCTGCTGAGAGGGAGAAAGTTTCTCTGTGCTGACCTTAAATCAGAGTTTAAAGGGCTAGTGCGGAGCTTTTGAAGTGAGGTTGTATGAGGTACTTATCCATAGTCAGTGTATTACCTACAGTAGATGGCGGTTGGCACGCCACCAGTTTGGAGAAACAGAAAAGAGTACCATCATGGTAGCTACGATGAGGAACTGAAGCCCTTATAAACACAAATTTGACCTGACCAAACATGGTTGTTGCTGGTCTACTGCTGCCTCAATTAGTTAGTTTGTTTTCTGTTATTGTGTGACGTTGGTGGATCAGAACTGACCCGTAAAAACACAGATGTCACACAAAAACACCAAAAAACTAAGTTTATGTGAACGCTATGTTTAGAATATTTTTATTGCTTTACCTGACAGCCCTTTTTGCAAGTGAACTAAAGCTCTATGCGCTCATCAAAGCCACCAGACTCCACTGAGGGAAACAATAATTTTAGCTCACTGAACACAGGGGCTTCTGATCTACCGCTGCCTCCATCAGTTAGTTAGTTTGTGTGGAATATTTGTATATTGAGATTCTGCACTTTGGAATGAGCGAGAAGGAGAAGCTGTTAGTAAGAATCAGGCAGTCTAACTTTTTTGCGGAGAAACCAAACAAGTCCAAACTTTGTCTTAAAACACGTCCGAAAGTGGAAGTTTACGAACAGCAGTCAGTTTGACTTTGTGCCCTACAAACTCTAACACGACACAGTCTGAATGTACACACAACACACTCCACAGTGCGCACATTCACTTGAATTCTACCTATTCTAACGTGGATCACACAAACACACGCACTGTACCGAACACAGATACCCTGCCATATAGCTCCAACACTCATTTTATTGAGCCTACTTCATCATTACACAGATTCCAACCCAGCAAGGCAGAAACACAAAGCAGAGGTGACGGTGACGGGCTGCTGACAGCCCGCCCTGCCCTCCACCCCTCCTCCTAACGTCTGAGGATGCAGCTCGGCTCAGTTCCTTCAATCTTTGCCACATGTACTTTATTTCGTTTTGGCATCGGAGGCATGTGGTTTTACGCTCAATTAGGAAAATAATACGTGCACAAATCAAAAGTGCTGTTGAGGTAGTGAAGCCAAAGTGAGTCCTGGATTCTCAGCTTTAATCTGAACGGGTTAAATTTATGAAATGGCGCATCAGGGCGTCATATAGTTAGTTTAAGGGAAATAAGCACTGCGATGACAGATGATATATCATCAGTACACACAGAGTCACATGTCGACTCGCTCCTGAGGCGTTTGTAAGACAGGTGGAGCCTGTCTGAACACACATCCCGAAGGAGAACACCCTGCTCCCTTCACTCGGCCAACATTACTCTAAACTGTGACACTGACAAAGACTCAGTGAGATTCAAAGACATGTTTAGGCAGTCGAAAACTCATCCTGACATCCAACACATTTCTATCTTCCCTAATCACTAACACACGTTCACAACCTGGACATGTTATGTATGGACTGCCACATGGACAGGATTTGCCTCAAGTTCTTTAGGCAAATACACACTGGCGGCAAACTCCGGGTGAACTTACACACACTGCAGAAAAACATCTCTCTCATCATGCACATACAGTGCTGTGTCTGTTGCCTTAGGACTGAATCTGTATGTACTCTACTCATTTTATTCCTCAGGGGTGTTTGCAATGAAAACTCAAAACTCTGACAGCCTTGGCTCTCCCGGTCCTCTGCCTCTCCTCGTCCTCCTCTCTTTCCACGCCCGATCATTTTCTTCTGTTTCTTATCACCGTCTTGTGTTTACGAGTCGAAAAACTGTCAGCTGCCCGTCTCCTTGATCCACTCTGACACTCCTCAGACAATAAATACGTTTCTGAACAGAGTGTTTGCACTTTTGGACATGCCGCATGTGCACAGCACGTGTACAGCGCTTGAGTGTGTGTGTGTGTGTGTGTGTGTGTGTGTAGAATATAACTGTGTAAATGCTAGCCTGTGTTAGCGCTCACATGCGGGCAGCTGTACCTTGTGTGTGTCCGTTGTGTATGACGAGGGCTTGCCGCTAATCAGATCCAGGACCACACAGGCGCTCGGGTGGGAGCCAGTGGGAACTGGGGGCTCATGGCCCTCGGTACCCCAACCAGACTCCGTGCCAAGAAAATCACCTTCCAGCCTGTTGGCTCCACCTTTAGGGCCCCGCTCCTTCTTTACCACCTTCTCCTCTTTCATGGATTCTGCTGCATCCCGTCAGGAAAAGATTGAGATTATAGTGTGAGGGGGGTGTAGCTGTGGCTCTGGGGCGCCTGGGGGGCCTCACCAGGCATTGTAGGCTTCATTACAGCGCTGGGTGGGGGGGATTGGAGGGGGGGGGGGCATGTAAGAAATGACCATGTTGGTCCTTTGTGAGTGAGTGAGTGTGTGTGTGTCTGTCGTCTCTTTACAGTGTGCGTTTTATTGCTCATTACAGAGATGGCTGAGATGTGGAGATGAATGGCTGGAGGGGGTGGAGAAAGGTGACATGGGGTATAGAGTGTGTGTTTGTGCGTGCAGCTTTGTGCACATACGTGTCTTTAAAAGGTCTGTGTGTACACTCGAGTACAGTATGGTGTAAGTACCCTTAAAGGTACAGTTCATCTCAGTACTCAGTGGAAGTCATGTGATGAGTCTGTGTAACAGGGACTGATTCACACAGGGCTGTCTGCAGATGTTTTCAAATGAAACTTAGAATGTCTGTCGTAATATTTTATGACTTTATCACCCTAAAAAAAATGTAAAAACCCTCAAACAAAAGTCTCAATTTGTTTAAACACACTCATTGCATTAAATAAGCATTCTTATTTTATTCAATGAATAACTAACATTTGGTGCCGTTACACTGCTGCCTGACTGCAATGAAAATTACATTTTTGATGTTAAACACCAACAAATATGGATCCAAGCAGAATATTTGATTTGATAAAAACATGTTGTGAATTTTGGAAATGATACATCTGTGTTTCTCCAATACATTTTGACTTTTGGACTTTAGAGTTGCAATTATTGAAAATGTTTGGATCACAGGAGTCGGAAACAAACCCACACAGGACTCGTGCAGATCAGGGTTTTTTAATAGGTGCACCCACTTGCCTCGTTATAAGAGCCAGTCCACACCGCCTAACCTGCAAACTATGCATTAATCAACCACCCAAACACGATCTGATCCAGTAAGCTGCCACCTTTATGTACTATAGTAGCACAGCTGTCAGGACTGAGGACAGAGACAAGTTCTGTGGGCTGCAGCGTGTATGTGTTAGAGATACAGAGAGTGAAATGGAACCTGTGATATTAACTTGTAAGATTACCCAAATCCAGCCGACCCACAGGTCAACCCTCTGCCTGCGCACCACTTCCACACAGCCACCACTGGGAACTGATTCCAGTGTGGCCGGGCCAGTTTCAAAAACAGTTGTTCCCATGAGTCACTTGACACAAAAACCTGGGAAAACAGCATCCAGGTTGAAAAATAACAATCTTACACTTTAATGTTTGGTTCATTTATTTCTCCTTCCCAAATACACCATGTTGAAAACACAGACATTTGTGCTGTGAGCTCAACGTGCACTAAGTGTTAGCGAGGGGTGGGGAAAAATCAATACAGCATAGTATCGCAATATTTTTGTGTGGCAGTATCGTATCGTCAAACAGTGCCAAGTGTCGATTTTTTTCATCATAAAAATTATTAATATTACAAATACAGATTAAACATGACACAGCCTACTAAAATAATGTCATCATTTGAATTTTCAGTCCATCAGATACATTTTGCTGCAAAAAATGGCTGAAGTGACATAAACAGACTGAAAACTTTATCTTATTAGATAAGACAAACGTTGACAAAGTTTTCCTCTGGGGACATAATTTACAGTTGGGAAAAAAAGGTAATAAATCCCAATATATTGTAAAATATTTTAATGAAATATTCAGCATATCACAACATATTTAAAATCGCACTACTAGTGTATCATGACTTAAGTATGGTGGATCCTGTGGCCATTTCCATACCTAGTGTTAGCCGCTTAAAATGATGCTGTGGAGGCGCACGTTAAGAAAAAAAAAGAAATTGATTTTAATTTCAGATTTTGTGAAGTTGCTTTAATCATCAGGAACACAGGCATACAGAGCTTCACTTACAAAATCCAAGCTCTCTGTGGTCTGTTTTGTTTTCAGACTACTTTGCAATAATACAGGAGGGATCCAATCATGTTTTAGTGCAATATGAAAATATGAAACTTACCTGGCAGTTAAGTTCAGTAGTGACAAATAAAACAGAGACAATTCTAACTATTTGAAAGGTTACTGCAATCATTCAAAACACTGGGGTCTTCCTTTTGACAATTTACCACCATACCGTCACGTTACTCTTTTTACTTAACGTTTTACAACTGTTTACACCTCTGTATATTTATATTTATATTTATACTTATTATGATGCATATGAATTTACTACATTCTTGTTTACATTCAGTTTTTTTCTTTTGCAATAATTGTCTAATTTATATTCTTTAATTTACATTTTGTTTGTTATATATTATCCTTAATTTTAACTTGCACTCCTTCATGTTTAGCTTCTCGTTTAGTTTTGACTTGCGTGATCTTCTTTTTCTTTCCTCATGCATATTTAATGAGCCTTGTTGGAGCGAGCCTGACACTTAAAATTTTCATTACCACCGACTGCTTCTCTGTAATTGTTGTGCATATGATGGATAAAAAACTGTTTATGTGAAAAATGTGGACAAATATGGTCCAATAGACACCCACAGTGCCTCTGCTGGAGCTTAGGGTCAAGCCTGGCGAGAGCCTGATGTGTACTCCCTTGTCCATACATCTGTACAACTGTCCTCTTAAACTGGGACACGTATGACCTGATTAGCTGACACACAGTTCACTCCTCCTCCTCAGAGCGGGCTACTTGCTGGTGCTCTCAATATGGTCAGGATGGCCTTGGCGTTGTCACCGGGTGTCATCTTATACGTGGCGACGGGAGGCCAGTTAGCGTTCTGCGTGCGTGTGACAGGCACTCGCCCAAGTTCTGCTGCTTGGACACATATGGTATCTTGCAGAGCTGGACCTGCTGTATGTAGGACAGCAGACAGCTGATGATGTTGCCCCATACTGAGCACAAGTCAAACAACATGAAGTAGAAAGGTCAACTTAAAGTGCAAAGGTTTTTCTCCTGCCAGTAGTTATATCTGTGCCCTTACACAAGAATCTCTACATGCTAATCAGGCTGCTGAACCTCCTGAATCCACCTGTGAGCTGAAGCCACATCCCTCTGTCATGTCCACAGTGTCCCTTGTCTGTACAATCAGCAGCTGATACAGTCCTTGAGATAGAAACACACAGACCTGCCTCAGTAAAGAAACCAGACAAGCTGCGGGCTGCATCTTAATGTTCCTCTGAGCTCAGACCAGCTCCCCCTCAAACATAAACCCGTCCCAATTTGTCCAGGCTTTGCTATTTTGCTTTATAAATTTGCACATATTTATTTATATCATTTTATTTGTGCCGTTGTTTATTCGCCTGACGCAAGTCTGGTTTGTTTTATTTGAGCAGAGGCTGGTGCCTGGATCCCAGCCCTGTTTGTAAACTCTGAGAAAGTGAGCGTGTGACACACACTCTCACACACGCTCTCACACACACACACACACACAATACTCTCTGCCAGGCCTGTGTAGTGCAACAACACATCACGTGCACGTGCACACACATTTAAACAATTGCTGTTGTTTCACAACCAATTTGGGAGATGAAAATCATTGACTCCGTCTCTAAATGGCTTTTGATATTATACAAACTGGTTTTAAATCAATGCTTATGTGTGTTTATATGTTGTAATGGATAGTGAATAGCTGTATTTCATCAGTTTGTGCATTCAGAGTTTAAGTCCACATAAACACAGAGGTTTTTACCCCCTTCGTTCTCAAAAAAATTTCTGTCCCCACACACGATCACAAAAAAATCTCTGAAACGCTGCTAAAAGTGTGCCAAACCAGCAGGCGGAGAAATAACTATAACCCTGAGGCCACACAAAGAAGAAGATGTTGGCCAATCAGAAGCCTGAAAAGCTTTTACTGGAAGGCTAGTGAGCAGTCAGGCCCTGACAAAGTGCACCAGGGTTTGAGCCAATTTTCTTTGTGGCCAAACAGTGTAATTACACCGTCACATGACGCCCTGTGGTCCAAAAAGACTTTTTCCCAATGAATTACATGGTGAAAGAGACGTCTGTAAATTAGGCCTGTCAAAGTTAGCACCTTAATAACGAGTTGACGCAAATTCCTTTTAATGCCACAAATTTTTTTGACGCGTAATTAAAGCAGGTACCGTCTATAATTATGACCCTAGTCCCCACCCCCTTGGGAATCAGGAAGCAAAGCATCAGTAACGTTATGAATGGCAAACAGAAACAAATCTCCTTGAGCAGAAATGGAGTCTTTGAACAGCAAGTTCAGCTTCAGAGTCCTGCCAGATGATTCTCCCATTAAGACCAAATTTATTTGCACTTACTGTCTGTGAGCTGAGTTACCACCAGAGAACACTGAGCTGCTTAAAAACGGGACGTATAGTTAACTGTTCCAAGCATGAAGCTGGACACTGCATTGTGTTAAAGCATATTTGTCCACTCCAGTGTTGATAAGAGTATAAAAACTATCACTTTAAGACACATTTAGAACAGATAAAAAATGTGCCATTAATGGCCTAACCCAAACCCTAACCCATTTCAGTACTGGAATTTGATCCAATTGGTCTGATCGCCCAATTTGGAAGGTCTAAAAGAGCTGCAAGACTAAATTATTTATTCCCATTTCTCTAATTTTATTCGCAGCTCTCTAAAAACTCAGTTTTCCCTGTGCACATGTCAACTCTGAAAATTGTGTTCTCTTAAAATCTTCACCCTGTTCTGTTTATATCAACCTAAAAGCAGTTTGCATGACGACAAAAGGCCAAAACGCTCAGAAGAAGGCTCAGTACACGGACTTGAACACAACATAACCAAGATGAAAGTAAATACATAGAGAGAATATGAACTGTGGAAAAAGTTGTATGAAAGCCACAAAACAAGCAAAGAAAACAGAATAAATGTGTTAGAAAGCTGTTAATGTGCGTATATTACTGAAGTCAGTACTTTCTGTTTTGAAGCTACAGATGTTTTGCAGGAAGTTCATCAATGCAGTGGTTCCCAACTGGTGGTTCCTGGTCTAAAAGTGGGTCCCAGGTCTTGCAGCCATGTCAACCTCTGTAGTTGGTTTTGCGGGTTTTTCCAGAACATAGCAGGTGTATTATTTTAGGGAGGATACAAACATGTAGCATCTCTCTGTCACTCAATCAGCAGGAAACATATGCTGATATTTTTTGGTATTTTCAATAAACCTGTCCTTGCTGTGGCCTTTTGCGGGGGTTTCCCTGTTGCTCCATCTCTGATGTGGGAAAAGGAGACCCCTCCTCTGGCTGTTGGCATGGCAACAGCACCTGTGTATACGTGTGTGTGTGTGTGTGTGTGTGTGTGTGTGTGTGTGTGTGTGTGTGTGTGTGTGTGTGCGCGTGTTTGCGGCAGAGAGATGAAGGGAGGGAAACGGGAGGGAGGGCACAGCACAGTGATTGCCCAGATTGCTGGCACAGTTGGACAAAGTTACCCATGCAGTCACAGCTTGTGTGTGTGTGTGTGTGTGTGTGTGTGTGTGTGTGTGTGTGTGTGTGTGTGTGTGTGTGTGTGTGTGCGAGTGTGTGCGAGTGTGTGTCAGTGTGTGTGCTGCTGCAGGTTAGGCTCAGAGCCCAGACACACCACACAAACACACACACACACACACACACACTCACAACCTCTCCTCTGGCCTGCTACGTTGGCATTGCCAGCTCAATCTGCCTAATGTTGGACACACACGCGACTAAACACTAACTAACACATTAATAAAGTAATGCAAAAACACACACACACACACACACACACTGAAAATGGAATTCCCTCCTCTGCAAGCCCATCTAATTATACCACCTGCGCACGCTGACACACACACTCACACCTTTCTCAGAATTAAATTTGGCGTGACCACTGCCTCCAAACATTTGTACCCACAATGCAACATAACTTGCATGAGTGTTTTGCTCCTGCAGACTTTGCAGGTTAATAAACTGACCTTTACATCAATCTTTATTTTAAATCATCACTTTCCAACTTGGATCTGAGTATCACCAGGAGGAATAGCTTCGTGTTCATTTTTTAATAGCCAGTGTTGAGGCTGATGTAATGTAATGACAGATTAGGAGACAGCAGCTGTACACACGCTGAAGCCCCTCCTTATTAAAGACCCCTGAACGCCCCGTAACTTTTTATACTCCCAGCGATCGGCAACAATCTTCAAACCTCTCCTCATCCCTGTTGTCCTGACACAAAGAGACACTTCCATAAGCTGTGAGGAAATGAACAAGTGTGGGGAAGTGGACATCTCCGGGAAAACAATCGGGAAAAGCACACAGACTTACGGCGTCCAACGGTTTCACACAGAGTGCAGTTTTTTTAAGGTGGGCTGAGGAGGAAGTGCGAAGCAGGACAGAGTGTGAGTTTAAGTGGAAAAGGGGACGGGAGTCAGCTGAGGCTGAGGAGTATGTATCACACTGGGGGAGAGATCTACAGGTAGTTTAAACTGTCTAATAAAAAGAGCTTCAGCCGTCAGAGCTGTCGGGCTCTGCAGCGCTCACGGATCCACCTTAAGAGGATGAAAAAAAAGGGCAAAACTGCAAGTGGAGGAAAAGAGAAGAAGAAAAAAACAGAAGTGAGCTGGATTTGTTTTCCAAACGCAGTCACATTCTTGGCAGCACCTTAGCTTGTCCTTGCCAGAGGAGGGTGGGAAGAGGAGGGATGAGAGAGGAGAAAGTGGACGTGGGAGAGAGAAAGAGCAGATTGTTTTTCTCTTTTTTTTCCTCCTCACACTCAGTGCCCAGTGCATTAAAAGTTAATATGTTAACATTATCTATAGATGTACTTTAATCTTTGGCCTTGGCTCACATTGTCCATAAGCAGACACATGTGGGGTTTTTTATCTTTTTCCACGTACGTTGCCTCATTTAGCCCCTGCTGACAAAATGTACCATTTTATGTTTAGTCTTTACAATTGCACAAACCGGTCACAGAATGTCCAGAGGTATTTTTACCCACTGCCTTCTGCCCAGTTTGTCTGTCTGTATATCAGCCTTTAAAAACAAATCCAGCGGTCTTGACAGAAATGAAGCAATTCTTGATATCTGATTAATGGTCTCAGTCATTTGTGAAGTACAACCCTGATTCTAAGAGTTAGGACCTTCATTTAAGACGTAAACAAAAACAAAAAGTAATGATCTGCAAATCCTTTTCTACTTATACTCAGTTGAATATAGTCCAAAGATTTTTGGTGTTCAAACTGATAAACTTTGTTTTTTGTTCATATACTCTCATTCTGAATGTGATGCCAGCAACATGATCCAAAAAAGTTGGGACATGGGCACGTTCACCACTGTGTTACATCACCTTTTCTTTTAACAACACTCAGTAGGCGTTTGGAAACTGAGGACACTCATTGTTAAAGTTTTGAAAGTTACATTTTTTCCTCAGGATTCATAAGGTGGCTCTCCAGAATTTTCAAGATTTAAAGACTGTGTGAGAGAATTGGCCAAAATCCCACCTGAACACTGAGACATTAGTTTCTTCATACAGGAAGTGTGCATTGTAAACAAAGGCCTTTCTAAGTATTAAATACATCTTAGTTAGCATGATAGATACTTATTTTCTGTCTCATTTCACTTTATTGCACATCATTTTTAAGGATTGAAATGTTATGAATCCTTTATCATAAAACCTAAAACCATAATATTTCTCTATAACTGTAACTTTAAAGTTAGGTGACATGAAGCAGCTAATAACTGTCCATATGAGTCTGCTGATGTTAGCCAACTGTGCCAGTGTTGGCAACAAACTAACGTTAGCATTGGATAAAGTGGCATTAGTTAGCCAGCTATGCTAATGTTGGCAGCAAACTAATGTTAGCATGGGATAAAGTGACATTAATTAGCCAGCTATACTAATGCAGTTAGTGAACTAATTTTAGCATTAGATAAGGTGACATTAGTTAGCCAGCTGTGCTAATGTTGTTAGCAAAGTAGTGGTAACATTAGCTGAAATGACACTGGTTAGCCAGCTATGCTAATGGTGTTTAGCATTACATGAAATGGCATTACTTAGTCAGATATGCCGTTTTTAGCAAACTATTGTTAGTATAACATAGAATGACATTACTTAGCTAGCTGTGATAATGTTGTTAGCAAACTAACATTAGCATTAGATGAAATGGCATTAGTTAGCCAGCGATGGTGATGATGTTATTGAATTAATGTCAGCTGAAACAGTGTTTGTTTGCTAATAACATTAACATGACTAGCTAATATTAGCAAACTCAGAAGGTTAATGGAAGTCATTCACTGCTTACTGTAACGTTATCTAACTTTATAAGTTACAGTTATTATGAAATATTAGGTTATATTTTTTGTCTTGGTGTCATTGATTAATATTTATTGAAATATTAGGATTTCTTTATCAGTGTAGTTTTCATGGAGATAATTCTAATGTTGGGTGTAAATCTCATGTGAGAAGCTGCATTGGAAATATGTGTATTGAAAAGCAGTTGGTGTGTTCCTTTATCTTCTCCACTGTTTGCCAAAAAGGATTTGCAATTCAGTACATTTTTTCTTTACATCTCACACAGCGTCTCTCCTTTTTTGGATCAGATTATAAAAGAACTAGCAAACATTTGGTGGCTCCAGTTTCTCAAATGTGAAACATTCTGCCTATCACTCCTTTATATCATCGTTAACTGAATATATTTGTGTTTCCAACGGTCGGATGAACAAAACAAGTAATTTAACGATGTCACCTTGGGCTCTGGGAACTTGTGATTGGCATTTTTCACCAGTTTCTGACATTTTAAAGGCTTAACGAGTAATCTAATTACTGAAAAAAAACCCACAATGCTTGACTGAATCTAATTACTAGTTTCAACCTAAATGCAACCTTAAAGGATGCACAAAGAAGATGAAATGAGACAAAACAGAAAAAAGACACGAATGGCGTACACAAAACATCTGTTGTATGTATATCAGCCTGCCGTGATGTTACTCGTTAACATTTACATGTTGTCTGATGTAATGGGACAATAAAACAGTAAGAATGAGCGACTGTGTAATGCGGAGAGGGAAAAAGGAGAGGCTGGCAGCGTCGTTAGTGAGTTAGCCCTGCAAGCATGCAGATGTCTCGTGTAAATTTATGTCTTCGACTGCTCATCAGCTCCAGTGCCAGGCGCCAGCCAGCTCTGCCTCCCTGTGCCACCGGCCTTCCTCTTAAACAACCACGGGTGATGACAGTTAAGGTGCCACTGAGCAAGGCAGCCGACCTCTAACTGTGCCTGCGCCTCTGCTCTGTGGCCAGTGTTGGAAAACTGTGGTGTCACAGGGCAACTACTGGGTGTGAATTTCTCTTCTGGGTAAACACATGTTAAAAGGAGCTGCTGTCCGCATGGTTGTGTGTCTCGTCTTTGCATATCCAACTGACGTTCTGCAGACTCCTCTATACCGGCTTTCCTGTTCAAACATCGACATGTCTGCGGCTTTGTTACAATCATGGGTAGATTATGAGACAATGTGCCCTGGAGCAAAGAAATATAAAAGCCCCCCCCACCCATCGAGACAGAGCGCAAATAAGTCCCACCCACACCAGAGGGGGAAACCATTCATCACTCTCCATTGACTTTGTAGTGCATGAAGGTGCCTCCTTGTCTCTTACATCTACTGGCAAACAACAGAACAATACCTAAAAGCTGCTGTGTGGTAAGAATGCTCTAACAACAGAAACAAGAGCCCAGAACTAAAATTTTATAAGCTGCCGAACCAAAAAACAGAGCCTTTAAACCTGCTTTCACACCTGCCCTGTTTGGTTCGGTTCAGTCTAACTCAAGTTGTTTGCCCCCTCAGTGTGGTTCCTTTGTGCAGGTGTGAACACACCAAAACAACCAGACCGAGACCTTCTTGAAGAGGTGGTCTCAGTCCGGTTCCAAATGAACTCTGGTGCGGTTGGTTTGTGGTGAGAACGTGTTCCGACCTGGATCTGAAGCAACTGCAGTCACATGACACATTGTTTGGGTTAAACATGAGCATGTTACAGTCCTGGAGGATTATTAATGTGCGCCTCCTCCTGTACTGCCTTAATATGCACATTCAGCACATCCAATGCATCAAAACATTGTTTTCTAGTTGGAGCCGCGCCTCGTTTTCAAACTGTATGCTTTGACTCAAATGAACAATGACAGCAATATAGTCCACGATGAGCAGCGCTAAAATCAACCTGCGTAGTTGTCCCTCCATTGTGACATTAGAAAGTGTCACATTTATCTTGACAGTGTACTCTTCCTAAACGTTTGAAAAAGCTTACTTTCTCCCACAAGGCATTTGATCTGGTCCGCTTGTAAATGCTGCCGTGAGAACACGAACCCACTCGAGCCATAATACAACTTCTGAAGGTCTGAAAGCACCTTAAGAAGACAAAAGTAGATGAAACATTGGAGATGTTGCTTTCATAAAGCTCAGGCTGTGTGACTTTATTATTATTAATAAATGACAGTTGCTAATGTGGCTGGTTGAAGCTAGCTAAGCTGTGCAAGAGCTAATTTAATCTTTGTTTGGTAAAATGATGATCTTACCTGTTGATTTTCAAATAGTTTGCTGTTCAGTGGAATCATTTCTCTAAGATAAGCAAGGTAAAAAGAAGAGGTCACTGAGATAGATTGCCAGTATTGGTGGACACGGTGCTAAAATACTCATTTAAGATATTGAAATCTAATGTTTTTAGTCAGCTACAGGTATTTTGTCAGTGTTTCAGCCCCTGGTTACACACCGTGGCGCCGTTTGTTTTCCTCTACCATGGATGTGGTTTTCAAAGTTTGACAAGTTGTGTTCTGTTTCCATACAAACAGCAACTATGCACGTCATAATACCAGAAATTTAGTACTTGATACCAATACCAGTTGAATTTCATAATGATTAATACCCAATTAGATACCACGGTAAAAAACAAAGACAAAACAATAAATCCCATGTACTTAAACATACACTCTTTTATTAAAAGCTTTGAATTAACTTTTGTTATCCATTCCAGATGATCCGCCACGAACACAAAGTCCTTGTTGGTTTATGAGATTTTGTGGGCGAGGAAACATATGTTAATTCAAAGCCTGCAGTATATTAACATATTTGTCCTCCATTGTTGTTGTTGTTCAGCAGTAAAGTGATGGTTGGTCTTTGTGGTGGGCTGTTTGTCCCGCGCTCCTCCACTGTAGCTGAGCCTCAATTCAGGGGCTGCAGCCAACTCTTGGAAGACCACATCAGCCAAACTGAATGGTCTCCAAAATGGGATGGTCTGGTCTGCGGAGGATTATCTGGGTGCATCACCAGTTGTTCTCACCCCAAGTCGTTGGCGTTATTGCTACCTAGCAACCAGCAGCGCTTGACGAAAGTAGGAGTAAGCTAGTAAGTCAGTTAGCTCTAAATCATGGACCCAGAGATTGTTTTTTTTTATCTTTTAATTTCTTTATTTAAGACTTGAGTAGATGATTCACCACTGAAAATACAGCCATTTGTTATATTTCAGGCTGATGGAGGACAGTTTTCAGGTAAACTTATTAAAGTAAGATTGTTCAAGCTGTGTGCTTTTAGCTCATAGTGATGTTAACAACAGTGAACCGTTAGCTAGTTAACAACTGTTAGTAAACTTAACTTAAAATATAACCATCACCGGCGTGATGCATCTTGGGATAGGCTGAGCCACGAAGGATTCATCCGTTGCATCCTCCAAATTCTGGGAAAGATGGCTGCATTTCTCAGCTGCATTTGAAGGAGCCTTCGAAATGGGACGGCCTTGGTCGCTCCAATGTGATGCAGTCGGTCTTCAAATGCAGCCTTCAGCCCCTGAACTGAGACACAGCTGCATTGGATGGCTGCGTCAAAAGTGACAGTGTCAAGCACAGTGTTTTACCTAAAGTTTAACATTTCTCAACTCTCACAGCCACAAGAAAAAAGCTTAACATGTAGCGCCTTGTCATGCTGCTAGCATTTTTAGCACAGTGTAAATACGCAGCCCTCCCCTTGCAAAAAATGTACAAAATACTCTGGCCTCAGGGAAAAATAAGCTTTTCTTTTCAATGAGTCAAAGTAGAGATATCACTGCATGTGTTGTTGTTCTTCTTCTGTGCTTGTAGGCTTTCTTCTTTTGCCTTTGGATATATTGTCAGCCTAGTACACTTGTAGGCATCTGCCCCATCATGTCCAGGAGCATCCACAGCACATAGAGTACTGGTGACAAACGAGTGCCCTCACATTTTCAGAATTTTGGCATCGAACTAGTACCTGAGAAAAGGTTCTTGTGACATCTCTCAGAAAGACAGAATGCATAATTTGAAGTTGTTTTGTACAGCTGTTTTTTCATGTCTGTTTGCAGTCATTTTGGGATTGCACATGCCTTGTGCTTCTTTCCTGTCTCTCTTTGAAGTAATTTTTCATCTTTCTGTAGTCGTTTGTTTGATTTTCTAACCAGAACTCTTAACAGTCACTTCAGGGGCCCATTCAGTAATCCATCCATAGTTGCAATGTTGATGTAGCAAAAGAAATTTTGGCACGATGTTAATCGGGCAGCAAAAGTAACAGAAATGTCTCAGAGGCTCTGCTTTCCCAGGGGTTTCTGTTTCACAAGCCTTATCATCGTCTTTATATCATCATTAGTTTAGAAAGTGACACACAGACAACGTGACGGTTTATAAGAGCCAAAGAGCGGGGTAAAGGCAGCCGCAGAAGTGGTGACGTAAAACTTGTGGAAGAAAAGAGCAAAAACAGGGTTGAAAGAGGTCAACGGAGATGAGGAAAGAAAATTGGTTAAAAAAAAAAAAAAAAAAAGGACAGATAAGGTAGAACGAGAGAAACAGCAATGGCGATGAAAACATTGTGGCACGTGGCCCCATCTACCCCAGTATGTCCCATGTGTCCTTGGTTGGTGCAGGCGTATCTATATGCACACCCAAACCCACATGCTGTACATGCAAACAGAATAAGAAACATAGTGTTACCAGCAGAGTCAGGGTAGGACACTGTGTTCCCATTTTCAGCAGGGCAACACTGAGGGATTAGAGTGTGTACTATATAAAGGCTTATAGACACACAGGGCTTACATCCCAAGCAAAGAACGTGTCAAAATTTAAAGGAACCATTGTTTGCTTGTTCGACATCTAAATTTGGGACACATGAGACGAAGCGAGCACTGCCTGAAAGCTCAGTGTCAAAGTAGGTCAAAGTTCAAACGGCTTGAAACCAGAGATTCATGTTTTGGCGTTTTTCTTGAGCAGTTTCCTGCGCCGGGCGGAGCACGCTGCTGAGTCAAGTCTTACTGCTCCCACCATAATAAACAAATGAATGGATGCAGTTTCTGAGTTTGTATTCCTGTCCTTTACCTGACAGGCATGAAACCCTAAATCACCACTTGTGTATACACATTTAAGTTGAACATTAACATTTTTGTGTATGCAGACGTCTGTTTGAGCGCAGTCGAAGGCACAAGGTCACATTTAAAAAGTGGCTGTAAAGATAGCGTTTAGTCACTTTGCTTTGACCTATTAGCACCTATTAATAATCCCCTGACGGTAATTAGCCCGGCGAGGGAGCGAGCAGAGACGTAGAATGAAACATGATCCCTTTGCCTTTGACTACTTGCGACCCCGGGGTACTAACACCCACGCCCCCCCCTCCCCACCTCCGTTTCTTCCACCATCAGACTGCATGCACCACATCAACAACTCAGCCCGACCCTGTTCCATTACTTAACCACTAATTGCTCAGGCCACCCTTGGGAGTCGGGAGCACTGACCCTGCGTCTGCAGTCATGGTGTGAATTTTAACAAGGGTCCTCCTGTAGGAGCTGAGGGTCTGAAACCATCTTCTTCTCCTGAGGCTACATTATACCTGCTCCACTCTAATCCTTCTGCGTTCATGGGCAAAGACATGTAAAGGTGCTGTTTAAAACGTGAACATGTTGAACATGAAAGTCTGTTTCACTGTGAATTTGCACATCTGAGCTGACACATGATCTGCTGCGCGCCGGAACACGCCAGCAGCTGCAAAAACCATGTAGTAGCCTGAACAGGTGTCATGTGGACTCGGCTGCCCCCTTTAGAGTCGATTATTTAAATGATTGGTCGAAAAGCTCTGAATCAAAACGCAGCTTCTCAGCCAAATTGTAAGACTCCATTTTTTCCCTGAATTGGTGCACAACTGTGACATTTAAATGGACCTACATTTGAAAGGAGACATGCAGAGATTAACATTTTAAACAGAAGTGCAGAGGGGTGAAAAGATAATGCAAAAAAAAGCCAGGTACCTGTCGGCCGAGTGCTTTTCCACTTCTGACACTTCTCTGAAGCAATTAGCAAATAAATATAAGTGTCACGGGCGAATTCACCAAAGAACTGTGTGGCTGCTGCGGTCACTGAACCTGCACAAATAAGACAAAAAGAATTCAATTCTCAAAGCACCCATGAAGGGTGAAATGCACCCTTAACTGCGCTGCCAAGCAAATAGCGTCTCTGTGCTCTTGTGCTATCTGCACATATTTAAATGAGGTCATATGCATACATTTGCGAAAAATTGGTCCCTTTCTATGCAAATAAGCCTGAATGCAAAAACAGTCCAATTCAGAAGGATCAGGGCTAATTAGAGCTGCGACGATTAATCGATTAGACATCAACTATTGAATTAATCCCCGACTAATCTGATAATCACTTAATCAGTTTGAGTCATTTTTTAACAAAAAAAGGGAAAAAATCTGATTGCAGCTTCTTAAATATGTATTTTCAGGTTGTTTTGTTTTGTTTTTGATGACTCACAGTCACAGTAAACTTGTGAAAATGTTGTGCCTGGAGCTCGTCGTGTATTAATGATACTCGTTACCTGGAGAGGTTGGAAAAAGATCTACGTTTCTTCCCTGTTCCAAAACCAAACTCAAACCCTGAAAAGTGTAGGGTTAGCTAGCTAGCTACTGAAGATATAGCCTACTGAATGTATACACATGCTGCTTTTGCTTTGTAATGATTCTAACAGTGAAACAAAGACCGACCCTGCTGTACAGGAACCAGTGAAGGGAAGCAGGGAAACTTTGCTCATATTCAACCAGCTGTGTGTCATCGCAGTGTGTGCAGATGAAAGCTGTTCATCTATCAGTTGACATAATCCATTCTTTTTGACTTCACCTGTCATTTTTTGGGAAACTTGTCAGGTTTTGCTGATGTGTCACTCTTTGTCTCATTAACTGTGTCGTTTGCGTCTTTCTGGATTAACTGGTTTTAAAGCAGGGAAACTTCACGTGACATGAAAGCGGCAACATTAACATATCAAAGCCGCCCATTATAGGAGTCGGATCTTTTGGCCACGGAGCAGCTCCACTGGAGCAGTGAGGGTCTAAGAGCCTTGCTCAAGGGACCTCAGTTGTGGGAATGAGGGAGGAGCCGGTGCTGTTTCCACAGCCAGATTTATGTTGCTGCTCTGGGGATTGAACGGAAACCTTGCGGTCACGAGCACACTTTACTCTTTACTTATAGTGTAAAAACAGAAGTTATGATCCTAATACACTGACGAGTTGTGTTCAGGCCATGTTGGTGCTTTTATGGGTGTGTAGTTGTTTTTATGTGCGTATACGTTATGACTGTATGGGAGTGTTTGGCTCAAATACTCAAGTCCAGAACTGGGTTTGATTTTTATCTGTTTGAGAGGGGGAGTGTAGGCAGGTTTTCAAACAGTCCCTCCAAACCTTGGATCAATTATGCAGCGTGCGTCCAAGGCAGCAAATATGCCAACTGTGTCACATCCTTGAAAGAAACTATTTTTATTAACAAAATAACTTGTTTTAATGCAGATACTTTGGTCCCTCTGCCAAACAGAAAGCAATGAAAACATGCCCTTCACAGATTCTTTATTCCCCATAATGATATCAGAACCACAGCTCACAAAATATCAAAGTGTCTCCTCTCTCATGAACCTAATTGGCAGAAAACATAATTCCTAAACATTGTTTCAGTGTCCTGTTTCTTTAATAACACTTTCAATTGATTTTCCTCCATCAAAACACATCCCAAACATCCTTGAACGTAACGATTTCTTCCCTGTGTGGAACCACGTTTCACACCGGCTTGTTTCTTTGTACTGGAGAATTCACCCACCTCTTTTTCTCCTGACTTTCTGAAGAACAGAGGGGCATCGATCTCTTTGGCCTGGAACACAGGAGAAAGGGAGCAGGTCATGTTTAATTAATTCATATCTTCTCTCAGGCATCAACGTGCATTCACTAGTTATTCTTTTGATGCATTTTAAAGTCTGTATTTCAGAGTGTGCAATTAAAGGTGAACTCTGCTTGGGGGGAAAATGCCAGTTTTTTGTAGGTCCAATTAAAATTTGGAAGCTGTACTGGAAGGGAAAAGAATCAAGGTGCATGTGCCTGAGACATGTGAGGTGTACTCTGTGTGTGTGTGTGTGTGTGTGTGTGTGTGTGTGTGTGTGTGTGTGCGTGTGCATGCGTGTGTGCGCGCGTGCGTGCGTGCGCGTGTGTGAGATCTACAAAGGATGTTACTTTAAAAAAAAAAAGTCAGAGAAATCACATCTTGGGATTCATTTTCGCAGAAGATTTTCACACTTTTCAAGTCAACCTTTCATTGCAAAGCACTAATTTGATTTTTACTCGGTGATTGCAGCCTTTCAGATGCTGTCACGTGCATCAGGGATGCTGAATCCTTTCAGTGCTGTGGACTGTTTTAGAAACAGAATCAGGTTTTTTAACAAGACGATTCTTACATACAAGGAATTTGCTTTGGCTTCTGGCACATAACAATGTAGTGAAAGAAATAAAAGCAAGATAAAAGTCATGGAACAAACTGTTCAGTGTTAAAGGTAATGTTTTTTTGTGATGTGCAAAATATAGTATGGAATGTGCAAAAGTTCACAGTGTTAAGTATAAAATAATATTTGTAAATGGGGGCTGCATGGTATGCCAAAAAATTATCATATTGTGGTTATTTTGACAGCTGTTGTTGTAGCAATATGAGTCGCAGTTTTAGTGGGAATGGTCATTTTTGCATTTAGTTTTCACTACGATTTTGGTAATATTGCCATTGATTGTGCCGCCCTATGTGTAATGTAAAGATTTTAGTCACAAAGAAGTGTGTTTGCAGTAAAAGTTTATCTTCCTCTGTGTCTATAACCATACATGTGTTTGCTCAAGGTACTGAAAGTAAATCCTTCATGTCCTGAAGTGCTTTACTTAAAGGGATGGGTCTGAGCTTTTGAAGTGGGGTTGTGTGAGGTGCTTATCCATAGTCAGTGTTTTACTAACAGTAGATGTCAGTCGGCATGCCCCAGTTTGGAGAAGCGGCGGAGTTTGACACGCTATACGTACCTTGCTATCAGACAGCATTTTCCGACAGGGTACGGAACCTGTTATTTATGCTCTCGTCAAAGCTACCAGAATCCATTGACAAAAACAGTAATTTAACTTCACAGAACACGCTGCTTTACCTCTGCCTAGATCAGTTAGTTTGTTCGCATTATTTTTGACTTTGGTGAATCCTAACTAACCCTTTAAAACTAACCAAGTGATCGAGGCAGAGGTAGATCAGCAGCTCCTGTGTTCAGCGTAGTAAAATTACTGTTTTTGTCAGTGGAGTCTGGCTTTGAAGAGAGCATCGCTAAATTTAAACAGCCCAGGTTACCGATGGAAAGGACTATCTGATGTGTGACTTTGGCATTTAAAAAACATTTGCTCAGAGTCACCAAAGTCACACAACAACACTAATAAAATATCTGATCGAGGCAGCGGAGGATCAGCAGCTCCACTGAGCAGTGATGTAAAATGACTGTATTTGTCAATGGGGTCTGGCAGATTTGACAAGATCACAGATGAGGAACTGAAAATGTATAAAATATAGCATACATTTAAGCTAATAGTGGCTAACGTTTTGCCCACTGCCCCCATCCTGAGCAGTACTTTTCTTTACTTCTGCGTCAGTACTGCTGCCTGCTTCTCTAAATAGAGAGTGTAATGACCGCAATCTACTGTAGATAACACACAGACTATGGCTAAGTGCCTCATATGACCCCACTTCAAAAAAGCCGAACTATCCCTTTAAGTACAACCTTTTACACTCTGTGTTGATGCACCTGAACTACATACTGCATGTTTATGTGAGTTCACCTTAGCTACGGTGCTGTTGTAGCATAACTCGAGCCAGAATCTGCTCGTTACATCAGGACATGGCTTCATAAATTCTGTTTGGCCCTGTTGCGTCCCCCCGTAGCTTCAAAGCATCCTGGAAGGTCACAGAGGAACATGCTCCACTAAAGCCATTCATCACCTATTTAAAATAAAGGAATCACATGTTGTTTCCCATGATTTGTGTCCTGATAAAATCACAGGATGATACACTGCATATTCTTATTTTATTGCTCACCGACGTGCACGGACCATAAATGGTTGTATAATGTATCCGTAACTGATACTGAACTCGTACAATCCAAGACATTTATATCTATGTATGTACATTTGTGTTTAAAACCAGCTGATCGCCCTAAATCTGCCTTTTTACACGCCCTGTTCTCTTCCTGTTATTGGTCTTCCAGCTCTGATAAGAGCGTTTATTTTGTCTCCATTCCAACAGTGACCTAAATCAAGTCTTTTCTTCACCTTTCATCAACTTTACCTCTGTGCTCTCTTCCATAAAATACTGTATCTCAATCCCACTTTATCCCTTCCTTTCTTTCTCACGTTCCCTCCTTATCTCCTGTCTTTCTCGCTGTCTTCTTTCTTCAGCTCAAGTATGCTATGAACTCTTTTCCGCCCCAGACCACTTGACAAACTATTTTCATGTCTTGACCTTATATGGGATAATAATATAAGCATAACTTCCTGGGTGGGAGGGAAGGGCGAAAGAGTACATACAAGGACACAGCAGTTAGGGTGACTGTATGGCCTGCAGAGAGGGAGAGAGAGTTTATAAGCAGATTTTTCACACTGCTGGTTTTAATTACACATATACCTTGATGCAGCCTCGCAGTTTTTTAGTGGAGGCTAGTTAGCCTGGCTTGCTAGCTTCCACTTTACGAGTGGAATCCAAACTTTACAACACGTCTGGTCCTCCTAAATTTGAATGCTGTAAAGAAACGGTGCAACATCTATGTGAGTGTGTTGAGAAAGGGGGAGAAAAACGTCTTATATCAACATTCTTAGGCTAAACGAGGGCTGTGATGTGCTGCAGTCAGGAGTGCACCACAGAAGTTGACAGCTCGGCCCTCAGAGGTCAGTAAAGCCATAGGAAACATCCACCCAGAGGCTTGAAGCTTAAACGCTATTTCCACAAATATGTCCAAAAACAGTTTCACTCCCTTTTAAAAACGGAAAAGTGTGCACAATAGCTGCAGTATCGCTGCAGGTTATGCCTCCTTAAAGGGACAGTTCATCCCAAAATTTGAAAGTATGCACGTATCCTCTTACCTGCAGTGCTGTTTATTAATCTAGTATGTTTCGATATAGCTGGCGAGTGTTGGCGATATCAGCCTTATCTCTATTATAATGAAACTAGATGTCACTCAGCTTGTGGTGCTCAAAGCGCCAAAAAAACAACATTTTAAAAACTCAACATCAATGTCTTTTTCCAGAAATCATGACCTGGTTACTCAAGATAATCCACAGACCTTGTTGTGAGCAGTTTCATGTTGGAACTATTTTCTTTTTACCGAACTACACCCACCAACCGAATCACCACACAGAGGGATAGCAGCTAAACACGACACTAGAATATGTTTCTGAAAACATCTGAGGCGAGAAACAGGCAGTGAAGTAACGTTATCCTGATTTTTATTTGGTCAGCACTGCCTGGTTTTGTCGTTTGATTTGGTTTTGTTCTGAGTTTAAGAGAAAGAGGGGCAGCTCTGTCTCGTGATCTGCTTCTACACTCTTTGTGTCGAGGGTGGCAGCATGGGTAGCTGGGAACACGAAAATGCAAAAGTAAAGCCTGTACTTCGAGAAACTGCAGGATGTCGTGTTGTGCATCAGTTTGCGTCATGCGGCAGAGGGGGGGTTGTCCGGTATCTCCAACACTCTGCAACTCACACGAAAACAATCTAAACTGATAAACAGCTCTACAGGTAAGAGAAAAGATACGTATTTTTGATTTTGGGGTGAACTGTCCCTTTAAACAGAAAGTTAGGACTTGAGTTTGACTTTAATTTAGAAAGTAGGGCCCACCTGAGCCGTTTTGTGACCACACAGCTTTACCTAGTTTTAGATAAGAGATGAACTCTCAGGTCATAAACGATCTTTCTCTCACTAATAGCAACACGTTTCTTCAATGAGCTCCACTTCTTTGCTGGTACTTAGAATTAATTTCACTTGCTTATCAAACAATGGGCCCCCTCTGTCATCTGCCCTCTCCGTCCCACTGTGATAAACAACTAATTGTTTGTGCTACAAACACAAACAACTGCACCGAGGCCAGTGCCACTTGTGGCAGCAGTCGATGTGATAGAGAGAAGGCCTCTGATAAGGCACACTCCATTAGAGGAAGGCCTGTGGGGTTTATGTCATCACTGTCCTATTTACTATCCCACTGCGGTCGGTCCTGCTGGGGTCCGAGTGGCAGTCTGCTCTGCCTGACCTTTTTACCATGACAATGAATGGAGCTGTTTGTGTGTGTGCAGCATGTTGTATGATGAATAGGCTTCTTCATAAAGGTTCTCTTCAACATAAACACGGCTGTTTGTGTCCCGTTTAAAATGGTAATTAGCTGATATTAACGTTACAACATATAGAACTTATTTCTAATGTAATACAGCTCTTCATCTCATGAATGAAATAGGATGTTTAACAATAGAGTTCTCCCTCCACAACATGTCACGTCATAAAACTTCCCTGGTGTCCCCACTGCTGGCAGAGGTAGTTACGTTTCTTATCTTGACCTCTTGATGAGTCATAAATAAATACGTTGTGCCATTTATAGGCCCATTAAAAGCTTTTTAATGCTGCAAAGGTCGCAGCACTTCATAAATCTTACACCAGTGTTCACTTTAACAAAGTATTTTCACACAGATTCGATAATTCTACAGTGACACAGAATGTTGCACCGTTTATTGAACTGATCAAAGACTCTGAAGAAGGGTGTTTAGTCTGGGCGTTAAAGTCAAAGCTGCTATGAGCTAATGGATCATATTTGCTTTTCATCCACCTTTTATTATTTCAGTTTCTGTTATCAATCAAAAAGATCATAGTGGAAATTAAGTTTCAACCAATGACCTCCAACTTTTATTTTTAATATTATTTATTTATTTTGTTTATTTTTATTTTTATGATCATGTACATATGCAACTTAGTCCTCAGAAAAAATTCCAGTCGTCCTGCTTCAGCTCCAAATATACACCCATGTATACTCTTGCTTATGGACAGGAGCAACACATCCATACACAAACACATCTTTGGATACAGCCCACAAACCCATGTGTACTTACACCTCATCCCAAATTTCTGACACTGTCACAATTTTATCCCAGGCTGTATTTGATTGCAAGATAGTGATAACGACCATCCTTGAACCTCTCACTGTGCAACGAAGGACCACTGACCAAAGACATTGCCACGTTTCTTTCATGATGGTCATCTTTCGTCTGGGACAGCCCAAAATCACACTTGTATACTGTGCTGCACATGTACCCATCACACAATCTGCAAAATAACTATACATTCGATCAAAGGGAGCTTACATGTCTGCTATCCCATCATGAGGGGAAAGGAAAATGAAACATTAGTGGAGTCATACAAAGTCTGCACAAGTTGGGTTTTTAAAATTGATCCAGTATTATTTATTTAACCCAAATTTAACAGAAAAAGAGGAAGAGCTCAAGCTGACTTCTTACATTTCCCAGTTTTGTTCGACCAAATGTATTCAAGTTATAAAGATATCAAACAAAGAAAAACTTCAAATCCTGACTTTTAACCTGGTTATTTTTTTCTGCAGTTTTTAGCAGCTCTATAGGTCGCTCCGTTGGTCAGTCGGTCGGCCCACAAAAATTTCCCCACCCTGTGGAGGCCACATTTTTTCCCCATAACAAAAAGGCACATAACTTCCAAACCGATTTAAATGACGTGACCAAAGTTTATGGAAAGACAAACACAAATAGACACACATACACCATGTTGCCACGTCCTCTTTCATATCTCATGAACCGGTCATTGTAGGGAAGCGAGATTGTGCTGGTAGCGAGTGTTTGTGAGGTTGTGTGTGTGAACGTGTGGATGTGGTCGAAGCTGTTGTGAATGTCACCTGAGAAATTACTATCATCCGTCAAACCATTAATTGATTGAGTAATTGTTTCAGCATTCATTTAAGACTAAACACTTAACTCAAAATCATCATCGTCCAGGCACCAGACAGTCTCGTATATTTTGTGTTTTTGAAATCTTCACTACTTCACTACTTTTCTGAGATGCCATCAGCATCACACAGAAAGTTTGGGGGCATGAATCGGTCATCTTCTGCTCTAATACGACTCCTCCGCCTGCAGAGACGGGTTGTTTTGAATATGGACTGTAATCTCTCTATTAGCAGCAAAAGCAATAATAATATCAGTCATGTCTAAGGACATTCTCATGCCCTGTATCCCACTGTTCCGGATTAGAAAGGCATTGAACCAGGGATTAGCGGAGGAAAGAATAAAGCCTTCCTTTGACAACAGAGGAGGGAGGGCTAATGGATCAAGACCCTCTGAGTATTTACACACACACACAAACACACACGCACACACTCCTCACACAGATTCAGCTGCTCATCTTAAAGCTACTTAACCCTGCGCAAGAGGTGACATTCCTTAAGATGTTTTCCAGGAACTATCCAATTGTAGCAGTTGAAGGTGATAGAGTTTTCCTTCTGACCTCCAGGCCACCGTATCCAGTTTTAACTTGGTGTGTGACTCCCAGGAATCCCTCTGCTGCTGCCGGTTGCACGAAGACATGTTTGCTCTTTCTGAGCCAGTTGTCTGTATCCATGCATGTCGTGTGTTTCACGGCTTAAAATTGGAGGTACTGGTTGGATTTATTCAGGTTGGGTTTTAAATTTGCTGGTTGGGGTCTCAGCTTTAGAGACAGGTTGGCAACTTCATCCCCAAGACTCTTAAAGAGAATTCATCACTCTGTGTATCTCAGAGATAAAAGCAAAATCTACTGGACTTAATTTTTGAAAATCAAGTTATTAGTGTTTTGACTATCGCAGCGTAAAACAGGAATATCTTGTCGTAAGTGAACACTCAGCGTGGTAAACTCTGACTCATGAAGTAAGAGCCAGTTGCAACATGTGAATACTGAGAGGATGTGTGTACACAGGTGTATTGGTATAAATACGGTGCAAGGTAGTACGATGTGCAAAGGGTTTTAAGGATTCTGGACATTTCTGAGACCATTACAAGGATAAATTTCGCTTTCATCTCAAATCACGAGAGACAGATTGTCGGCGAGACCTTGATAAATGCATGACAGAGGCAAGGCAGCTTTATTTTAATAGCACATTTCATACACCAAGGTAATACAAAGTGCTTGACTGAGCAATAAAACATAATAAAGGATACAGATTAACTACCAAAAAAGTGAAGAGAAAAACAAGACATATAAGGTCAAATTAATTGCTGAATGATTTACAATTAAAAACAAAAACTATGATTTAAAATAGCCAAAGTGCAGACAAGAGGAGCAAAGATAAAAAGATTATTGTAACTTATTTAAAATTGAGTTCTAAAATAAGTTTGCAGTCAATTAAAGGAAAGAAATAACACTCCTTTTCATGATATAGACAGTCAAGGCACAAGCACTCATGGGGATCAGTCTCACAAACTACTGGACCAATCAGCCTAATGTTTTGTGTGCGCATTTATGACTGTATAGAGGATCTTTTGTGGTTGCAGTGATTCACTTTTTTTTTTTTTTCAGAAAAACTGTTTTATTGACTATTTTATTCCTTAATGTTTTGACTGCCAGCTCCTCACTCCTCTAAATTGGATGCTAGGGGCTACAAGTGGTCAACAAAATCACCTAGCAAAGGGCATTTTTTGGCAGTCGACTCCGCTAAAAACAAGCCGTACCTAGTCTGTTGCAGGCCACATTTTGGTCTGGTCATGGCTCAAAACCTGATCATCTGCAGATTAATTCCATACCTGTTATGGTATGTTATGATCCAGTAAAGATGAATAAGTCACAGTTTTGTTATTTTTCTTGACCTTAAGGAGGCAGAAGGGACGATTCAGTGAGATTTAGCGCTTCTTTGTTTGGGAGGAGAGAGGAAAGAGGGTTTTTATTGGACATTGTGTCCGAGGTTCGTTCCCATATCGCCTGACAACTTTGGTTACACCTTAATAATTTAAGCTGCATATTGTCTCCCCTTCATTCCACTACTGTCCTGCATACACACTGGACACACAGCCTGACCTCCACTCCCTGTTTACCAACCCCGTGCCCTGAGATACACCCGGCGGAGATCTACACTCTTCTAGTTTTAATTAGCAATTAATCTGCAGATAAACTTCACAGTCACACAATTAATCATGAAGAATCTCATCACAGCCTCTTGTTTTGTCCAAAACCCAAAGATATTCAGTCACAATCATAGAGGACTCATAAAACCAGCAAATACTCACATTTTGAAAAGTGGGAACCAGTGAACTTTTGGTGCTTTTGCATAAAAAACCCAACATGAAAATATTGATTTTCTGCCAAGAACTGAAGGTTTGAGCTCTGGAGGCAGAGTTATCTGACTGTATCCTTTGTTCTCTTCCAGATTGGATCCCACTCCACCCTCCGCATCCCTGAGATTGACATCCACTCCAGCCCCGGCCCCGGCCTCGGCCCCAGGGCCTGCCCTCCAACATTTTCCATATTTCACATTTTCACACCGAGCCACGCCGCACCAACCTCACCTCAACTCCCTCTGGAGACCCTCCCCGACCCATCCTCCCACACACCCCCAGGGACGGGACCCCGTCATGTTTCACTGACCGACCCCTCCCAACCGGCGAATGACAAGTGTGCATCCGAGGGTGGGGCTTGCCTCAGTCTCTCATGATTGGCTGCTGGATGGAATTAAGGTGAATGGAACACGCGCCCAAGGAGCAGGACCCTAACCCATCAGAGGGAGAAGAGAAACGGTGAGTCTGTGATTTCAGCTTCTGTTGTTGTCTGTCTGTTTCTATAGACGAGCAATCTGATGCTTCCAAAACAAACTCTCCACTGCTTCTCATTCAGAGGCTGTTTTCAGATTGCATGGCTATCGCTGTTTCATGTCGGTCTGAGTAATGATAAAAGTAGTGTAAGTTACACCAAACCCCCCGACTCCTCCTTCACTGTGTCTTTTCTGATGTAAACAAATCCCTGAAATGAAGCAGACTTGGCTCTGTTATTGTGTAATGCTGTTATGTGTGTGAGAGGTTGTCTGAGGACATCCAAAAGGGAATCTTTATTTTTCAGTCTCTCTTTTATCGTCTAAATCTTTCTCATGGTGCTCTCCGTTTTCACCTCACTAGATCATTTTTTCCAGACAAGCTAAACAGTGTAGGGGCCTTTTTTTTCCTCGCCGCCACTCTCTTCCTCTCGTCTGAATTGTTTTTCAGAGGACTAGGCTTAAAGCTACATCTGACCCCGGCGCTCCTCCCCTCCGCTGCTCCTTCATTTCTTGAGAAGCAGAACCAGTCAGGCCGGCCCGAACACAAACAAACACAGCTCTGTTTAAGCCCCTTCTCATAAATGAAAACATAATATTAGTGGAATGGAGCCTGTCTCATAGAGGAAGGGGCCCTCTGAGTGGAAGAGGCTTCTGGATAAAGGAAAGCGTTATCAGTCAATATCAATCTGCTTTGGCTTTGAGAGCTGAGGTCAGTTAGTTCACTGATATCTATGATAGATTTAAGGGAAACTGCTTCCCTTAAATACAAAGTTAATCTCTCTGTCTGGCAACAGCTAAAGTTGTAATGCAGATGTCTCTTCTAGAAGTGTGAGTCAGATATGTAGGAAGATCATGGACGCTTGTTTTCACTTTGTTTAATCAGTATTTATTATGCTAATAAATTGTTGAGGATGTAAACACTGCACGCAGCGTTTGGCCAAAGCTTATTTATATAGCTGTGACAATTATCCCTCGTGCTACTGAAATAATAAGAGCATTAAATGTATGCATTATGGCTATTCATGCAGTCAGAAATTAGCTTTTTATGAGGTTTATTGTCTTGTTTATTTTGTTAAAAACAGAGCGCTCTTGTTTACGACATGTAGCATTCACCACTTTGATTAAGACTAATTGGATAAGAGGAGCGCCTGAAGGCAGCACCAGCTTCAAGTCAAACCTTTTCACTCTTAAATCTTTTTTATGTCTCTAACAATGACTGATTATAAAGACGGACAGTGCATCTCCACTTCCTGTACAAAAATGAATATAACTCAGATACAGGTGCTGTTATCTTGTGCTTTTGGTGCCAGCCAAGTCATCGAGTTACCACCCTAACATCTGTCCTACACAATCACACGCAGCACCACTGATCGCGAGCACATCAGTTGGCACTCACAGCTGTCAATCATGACATCACTTCCCCTTTTTTGAGAATCAGGTAGCTAAAACCAAACTTATGAAAACTAATACTTGAACACACATCGGTGATCAGAACTACCTTAAAAGATGGATGTATAAAGAGAGCTGGATACAGAGTTGGAGGCAGGCTCCGTTCATGCTGATGAAAGTTGCTGAGTGGCGCATGAGGCCAAAAACGTTCAACTTCCTGGTTGTAAAATTACCCAGATCTTCCACTTTATTGGAGGATCTGGAGACTTTGACGACCAAGCCGCTAACTTGATTGGGGATTAAAAAAGTTGGGGGCTGTACACACGCCGTATTTTTACACGCTCAAAGTCATTGTTTTCAATGAGCAATGCTGTCTCAGCGACCTACAAACTTATAAACAGCGCCTGAAAGAAGATCAGCTCTGCACTCAGGATTTCAGGTAAATAGGCTACGATACAGTACTCGTCAAAGTTGCTTGTAACCTCAGACGCAACCTATCGCCACGCTCTTGAAAGCTGGCTCAAAAAAGGCACAAAAGTAGCACCCAACGCCCGACCTTGCATTTTTTATAAAGACGCAGCGTGTGTTCGGCCCCTTCATTATGCAGCTCTTCTGGACTTTTGAAACATTATCGGACCAAATAGATCAAATCCCAAAAGTGAAACAAGTCACATGTATGGGGAGAGAGTCTGTTTGGGCCACAGGACATCACAAGACAAACCCGGAAGTTGTAGTAACACAGGTTTGGCCACAATGTCAAACTGGCTTCAAAGTCCAGCACACCTCCTGGGGCCTGTCTAAATTGAAAGAGGCCATTTTTGTGAAAAAAAAAAAAAAAGATTGATGTGTAGTTTGATCTTTTCGTTTATTTACCATGGAGGGGGCGGGGCATAGGACCTGTACTGCAGCCAGCCATCGGGGGGGCGACTGAGATGTCTTGGCTTCATTTTTTGGGGAGCTGTCATGCCGTCCATCTTTATCAGCAGTCTATGGTCTCTACAATAAACTTTATGTAGCAGATCAGTGTGAGTTTATGTTATTAGTACCATGTGGAGAGACGAGCTGGCTGCCTTAAAAGCAGCACAGCTCCACAGTGTCTCCATGTGCTGTATTACAAGCTTGTGTTAAGAAAGTCAATCCGGCGGAGCCTGGATAGATTCCTCAGCTAACATGAACACCTGTCAGGAGATTAGCAGCTCCGCCACTGGGGGACAGGGACAGTTGGTGCGGTCATGGATGTAGGAGCGCGCACACTGGCCTTTCTTTTTTATATCTGACATGTTTGGGTGCAGGCATTCGGTGTATCTGTGCTTGTGATCCAACACCTGTACCGAGTGGTGGCTGTA
Organism: Cephalopholis sonnerati; assembly: GCA_019142605.1. Taxonomy (NCBI): domain Eukaryota; kingdom Metazoa; phylum Chordata; class Actinopteri; order Perciformes; family Serranidae; genus Cephalopholis; species Cephalopholis sonnerati. The sequence goes on from JAGQAX010000020.1 coordinate 37,129,052, forward strand.
GCGCTTTGCACCTCAGGGGTAATTAAAAGCACAAAGAATTGAGCTCTGGGGGTTCAGACCGGAGCTACATAGAGAAGATATCAGTGGTGTGTTCGGCATGACAGTGGATTTTATTAAATCTCCGCCCCTCCCCTCCGCATGTTGTCAGCCTGTTGTTTTGAACTGCACCGGCTCTTTGAAGTGATGCTATGGTTACCGGCGTGCAGACAGAGAACAGAACACCTGTACCTATGGACTGAAGATTGTTTGATATGCACTCAGCCATTTTCAGCCCCTTTTTATACAAATGTGAAAGACTCTCTGACAACCAAACATTACAATGATTTTATATTTTACAGACCTGATTTCAGATCTGAGCCGCTGAAACCTGAAAGTTTGACGTTGTTTTGTGTCAGTTTGCTTCATGAAGCTGTGTTTTTGGCTTGATGGCTCATTAAGATGCATAAATTGTTGTAGAGTGTGTGTCACGCCTGATTTAGTTCAAACGTAGATATGTAGTTGCAGCTTGCATCACTTCTTTTAACATGTCACCACAGCTGATGCAAGGCTGCTTGCAGTGTGTTGCATTAACAGTAGCAAAGGCTTACTTCACAGTGGTGCGTGTGTGTGTGTGTGTGTGTGTGTGTGTGTGTGTGTGTGTGTGTGTGTAGTTTGTTGTATCCAGGAATCTTTGTTGTTGATATGCTTCAAGAGGCCGCCTCCTTTTATCCACTGCACTTATCTGAGAGCCTGCAGTCAAACATACGAGACCAGATCACAGCATGGAGTTAATTGTTGGTGCAATCTCTCTCGGACGACGTTGATTCTAATGACTTAATTACTTGGCAAATCAGATGGAGTTGTTACCGAGGATGTAGCGTTAGTACATAATGTTCCCGCTTCCCTCTTTTAACATGTCAGACGAGGTATCAGTGCTCATCAGAATTTCGTATTCGCACTGGTACGACCTGTTTCGCTCAGCTGTAAATAGCATGAGATGGGTGATAATAACTCTGCGGTATCTGTGTCAGGGAACACACACTCAAACCCATCCAGTCTACCAAACATACACACACACACATGTAGAGAGAAATAAGGACAGTCGTACCTACTATAAAAAGATTTGCATCTCGTCACAGTGGGAGAAAGTGTGAGCCTTTTACAAGCCACACGTGAATCTAAAATGTGTTTCTTTACCTCCCGTAACATAAAAGACAAACGTCCCTGAGCTTTAACGTCGACCACAGCCCTCTGAGTCTCTGTTGATCTTCCTCCTGTCATGCAACATGTACAGTACGTCTGAAAAGGTAAACAAGATTCAGCTTTTTCCTTCCCCTTGACATGAGGATGTCCTGTTGTGCGCGTGTTAAAGGCATTGTTATTTGCGCTCGTGCTATGGATTTGATAACGTCACTGCTCCTTTGTTCTTTGGAGATTTGGATACTAAGCAAGGCTTTGAAACTAAGTGTGTGTTATTAGGGTTGAATACACTGGGAGTTTCTTTACATACTGGTATTTCTGTCAATAGATTAAAGTCTTTTGTTTGCTTCATACAGTATGTTCTGTATGCAGTATATGGGTGTGTCCATAAAGTACGTGTTGCGTGTATACATAAACCTGCCGGGGATCAGAACATTTCTGAGCCCGCGGTGTATTAGATCACATGACGTGTGTTGCAAGGTGTTCAAATTATGTTTTTGGAGATCGAACTGTTCCTGAAAGGTTAACCTCATCCTCACCTGCTTCAGATCACCGCAGCCGGAGTTGCCATGGTGATTTGCCGTAGTTAAAAGTGTTAAAAAAGAAAATCAACTGGCAATTTCCCCCTAATGTGAGAGTGGAGCAGCAGGATTGTGTGTGTGTGTGTGTGTGTGTGTGTGTGTGAGTCAGTGGGTGTGGATCTCTGCTAATCAAAGTAATTGACAGAACGCTGTAAGTTTCCTCCTCAGAAATAGAATCTATTTCTGCGGTTTCCTCAGTCAATTATTAGTATTGTTCCTGGATTGGTACAAAAGAAGTTTCGCCGCAGGAATCTCAACAACACAACAGCATTTACAGAAAATTACCGGCTTTGAAAGTTTATAAAAATGAAAGAACTGATTTCTGACTGTTAAGAAGGCACACAGGACCTGCACTAATGCTGCGTTTGTGCCAGAGAGTTTGAGTCATAAATTTGGGTAATAACTGTGACTGAATGGTTTGAATGATCTCACATGGCTGCTTCAAGCACTGCTTTTTGTTTTTTATTTCAAATAACTCACAAAAACAGGAAAAAAGTAACTATGTTGAAATGCCGTCGTGCAGAGGACAAGCTGGAAAAGTACATCGTGAACGGCGTTTTGTTTTTGATTTGACTGCAGGCGTTTACTGGTAAACAAGTGCAGATGGAACACCTGTACGTCACATTATACAAATAAGCTGCTATAGATTCAGACGCACCTGCTGCACAGGGCTGATGGTAAATCTACACAGCATCGCTCTGCCTCATCACACCAACCAGTGTAGTCTAAACCCAGGGGATTTAAAGGCGAGGTGTTTCCTTTTTATCAAATAAAATTAAAGCAAACTGTTCAAATTTTGATTTAAATTGATTTATGTTTTATGTGAGAAAGGACAATGTGCATTAATGAACATTCAAAGAAATATTAATGCACCCAAGTTACTGAAAGGAAAGTATTCACAGGCAGCCTGATGTTATTGGGCATCTGAGAACAATAAAAATAATACAGTATGTACAATAAAGACTGACATTAGCCCCTTTTCCACTGCAGGAACTTTTATCATTCACCCGGGATTTTGAAAAACCTCGGCACGTTTCCTCCGAAAAAAACTTTCCCTCAACCCCAAACTTTCCCTGAAAAAAGTACCTAGTAGGGGGGTAGGACTTTTCAGATTCCCCGTAATTCTTGAGGGGCGGGGCTGTGTGCTGAAGAACGCTGATTGGTGGAACACACACTTGCAGCGTTCCACACTTCCGTGCCAGTGTGGCTGCAAACTTTATTTCATTTCTAAAAGCTTCACTTGGTTTGTGTTTTGATCATTTGGAAAATGGAGCAACAGAAGAGAAGCTACGAGAAGTGGACGGACAACGAGGTCCAGGCTCTTTGGAGCGTATTTGCAGAGATAGAAATTCAGCGGGACTTTGAGTCGGCGACTCGAAACAACCACACAGATTACCAGGAATTCTTTTACCCAGGTGAATAAATTCCTGGAAATAAAAGTTCCTGGAAATGTTGGTGGAAAAGGAGCTAATGTGAGCAGATAAAATCCAAATAGTAGATGATACAGGTAGGGCTGCCAAACATTAGTCGACCAGAAAGGTCATTAGTCGGCAAGATTTCATTGGTTGATTAGTTGCAGGAAAAAAATAAAATGTGAAACTCTATGAGGAGCTGCACCTTGTCAAAATAAATCCAAACCTATATGACTGGACCATGTGTGAGTTTACTTTGAAAGGACAGACACAGGAAGTGGAGTCAGGTTAATCTCCAGGGCTGGTACCTGCGGTTATTCCACAGGCTAGTTAATAACATGTGGGGCAGGAAATCCAAAGTGTGGGATCATTTTGAGAAGGTGAAGGACCAACCCAAGGTGATATGTAAACTCATCTTCATTGGTCCACTACAAACATGACGTATCATGTGAAACATGGAAGTAGCTACATGCCCATTAGCCCACAGCGTCATTAACAGGCGGCTCGCTCAGTGTGTGACGTGCACTTGGAGATAAAATATAGGCCTATATTAATGAAGGTTCATTAGTACGGTTTGTATTTCTCTGTAATGTAGCACAGTGTTAACAATGTTACTGAGACTATTCTTTCTCACACCTTCAACTCAAACCACCAAAATATATCATTTCATCATTACATCCATATCACAAACATGAGGGACACTACTAGGAAAATTCCCAGTTGCTGGCAGCCCTAGATACAGGTGCTACAGGCCTTTAAAAAGGTCACTATTTTAATATATTTGCCTAATATGAATGATTCATATCATTTGCATTATCAGAATGACGTATATTTTGTTTGAACGGTGCAGTTTTTTCCATTGTGGTGAAGTGTTTTATGAAAATGAATCCGATTGTTTGTGTTTTCTTTCCCTCTGCGGTGACTTCTAAATCATTTTGTTCAGTTCCAGAGATTTGAATTTAATGAAATGTTGACCCGAGAGCATGCATATGGTTTGGATGTATTTTATAGAATAAAATTTATGGATGCAAAGTACACACAGAGTTTACATTGATGTGACCCGAATGCAGCTAAATACAGGCTTAATGTAGACATTTCGGCTGTATGGTCTTTTTTTAAGTTTCATTGTACCGGATATAGCGAGCTGTGTACATTTGAAGTGTCAGCTCCATGTTTATTATCGGTTCTGTGTGGGTTGCCGTAAACTTGTGTATTTGGACAGAGGGAGTTGTCTGGCTCTCACTCAGTAGCATGCCATATCCCCCTCTAGCTCAGCCTGTAATTTAGACAGTGGCGGGACACATGAGGGAACAAAGTGTCCATTAGCTCTGGATGTATAGGACGGGACAGACCCAGCTGTAGGCCTGTAGCATGCGTGCTGAACAATAGGCTACTGTGGCACTCGCAACATAGGACAGGGGGCCTCATTCAGACGCTGTTATGGATATAATTCTCTGGACTATTCTGAGTGTCTTTGTATTGTTCTGTCTGTTTAAAGAGCTTCAGAGCAGGTGCTTCGCAGTCTTCTTGACTTAAAGGGTCAGTTCACCCAAATAGAAATAACATGTTTTCTCACTCGCCTTTAATTGTGTTTCGCCGGGGTTTTAAAATATCTGTCTGTGTGACTTCTGGCCCCGCCCCAAATACAATGGAGATGATTGTAATTTCATTTGTGGTGCCCACGGCAGTGAACATTTATTTATTAATTTATTTAATTTTGTCCTTGGTCTTTTTTATGTCTAGTATTTTTTGCTTGCAAAATGTATTTTATTTATTAATTGATTGGTTTATTCCCTTGGTCTTTTTTGTTTTTTTTTAGTTTTTTTAGTTTTTTTAGTTTAGAAATTGTATTTTATTTGTTTATTAATTTATTTCTTAATTGATTTATTTTTTCCCTTGGTCTTTCTTATTTCTAGTTTTTTTAGTTTAGAAATTTTATTTTATTTGTTTATTTATTCCCTTGGTCTTTTGTTATCTCTGGTTCTTCCTATTTAGAAATTTTATTTTATTAATTGGCTTATTTATTCATTTCCTCAGTCTTTTTTAACTGTAGTATTTTTTGTTTAGAAATTTTATTTTAATTATTCATTTATTTATTTATTTATTTATTTATTAGGTATTTGTGGGCGCTTTTTTTAATCTCGAATATTTCTTGTTTGGAAATTGTTTTATATTTTTTGTTCTATTCCTCAGTCTTCTTTTATCTATAATTCTTTTTTGGAAATTATATTTATTAATAACTTTTTTTTATTATGCCTTAGTTTTTTATTTCCATAGTATTTATTGTTTGAGATTATATTTCATTTTATTATTAATATTATTTTTTTATTCCTTGGACTTTTTTATCTCTAGTATTTCTTACTCCAGTATTTCCTGTTTGGGAATTTTTTTTTTCTCTTGTTGGAAAACGTATTTTATTTATTTATTTTTATTCATTCATCAATCATTAGTGAGGCTTGTGTGGAAAGTGAATTATGTCTCTTTTTTACATAAATATATTAAATATATTTATGTATGTTTGTGAATTGATGGTGAGCATATATATCTGTTGTAATTTTTTTCTTAATGTTAGGTGGAGTCATTTTACAAGCCCTCGGGGTTTTGTCGTCTCACATGTGCATTTTCTCATTTTGTATTTTTTTCTCTCTCATCTGTTTGGTTTTATCAAATGTACATATAAAGAACTAGAGCTACATTTCTTTATCAGAGACGAGGGACTATTTCTTCCTCATATAGTAATATATTGGTATTGTGTTGATATTAGGATTCAGACTAGATATAGTCTTAGATTTTGGATATAGTAATATCCTAAGTCTTCCTGGTTTTGTAGAAGCTGTATTATAGTAAAACAATGTAATTTTGTGAACTTGCCAGTCTGTTCTCGCTGTTGATTATTTGCCTTTATCCACTCAGTCATTGTTTCCACATTACTGAGGATTATTAATCAAAACTCTCACTGTGTTAATGTTTTGTGAAAGCACCAATAGACAACCTGCAGTGTCGTTGCAATATTGATATTGAGGGCTTTGGTCAGAAACATCATGATATTTCATTTTCTCCATATTGCGCAGCCCGTTATTAAATTTTCATTGCTTTGAGCACCACAAGTAAAAATCCTGGTCTCATGCCCTGTGTGAGGGACGAGGTGGAAAACTCAGAACCATAATATGTAAAACCAGAACTATGAGAATCGCTTGGCACCAAAAGCATGTTTTTTATTTTTCATTTTTCATTTGGGTGAACCTAACTTTCAAAATCTAAGGTTTGCAATATTCCATATTTTCCCTACTGTCATTAAATCCCACAAAAAAAAAAAAAAAAAAGCAGCAATGAAGCATTGCCTGTGCATCTATAGCTTATTGCTCTGTGCCATAGAGCTCCATTGTTGTCCACACACTATTAAAAACACATTAGCGGGCCACAGTGTTGCGCAGGCTGACATGTTCCCTCATTTGCATGAACACACGCACTGTAGTTTATTTTGACTCAATACAACATGCCCTGTCCTGCTGCCAGAAATACTCACTACAGCACCAAATGTGTGTTAATCCACAGCTGAAAATAGCCCCCCAACAAATACACCAGTTACTGTAGTCTGAGTAACGTCTGCTAAAAACCTACAGTGCTGAGCTGTTTAAGGAAGTTACAGGCTATTCTTAAATAAAAGTACATTTGTGACCTGATTTTATTTTGATCTGCAGTACAAATAAATCAGTTTGGAGCCACAGGCAGGTCAGGAAAGTATTTAGAGACTGACGCATTATTGGTTTTGATCTTTTCGTGGGATTTGTTGACAACAAGAAACATATATCCTGTAAATGTGCTGACATAAGTGGAATTCTCTGTAAGGACATATAGTTCTCTATGAGTGGTGTTGATGGCGGTTTTCGTATGTTTCTTGATATCTTTTGCAGTCATGCGTGCGGCTTTAGCCTTAATGAAACCTGCACTTGCTTAAAATAGTCAGGTCTCATGAGAGCGCTCAGTTACCTGACAGCCCGGCAATTACATGTTAGACGCACTCCACAGTCACTGTCAAAGTCACAGGTGGAGACGCTGGCTGTCCTCCAATCAGGGTAGACTGGGTGGTACTACCAGCAGAGCAAGAAAGTCCCACAGATTAGAGGAAGAGGGAGGGAGAAGCAGAGTGTATTTGAGTGGGTCGGCAGGCTAAACATAGCACAACTGGTAGAGACATCAGGGTGTAAGAGAGTGAGAAAGACAGATAGACAGAGACCAGGTCTATGCATGAGCGCCGTGTCGCTGCAAGCCGTCTACATCTGCAACTTCAACTAGTCCTCCTCTGCCATGCATATTTTACAGTCCCACTGCGTCATCAGGTCGTCACTGTAAGTCTTTTTCGTGTCATCTTTTTGGCTCGTGTTGTTGACTCTTCTCTTCTGTATGTGTTTGTTTTGGGCTGTGTGTGCACTCACTTGTGCAACATGTGCACTTATTTTGCACAGCTATCAGGCCATAGGAATCATATTGTTGCTCTTACACGCCAACTTAAGTTTCATACTGTGTGTGTGTCTGTGTGTGTGTGTGTGTGTGTGTGTGTGTGTGTGTGTGTGTGTGTGTGTGTGTGCTGGAGAGGCCAGAGAGAAAGTACAGTATGTGCATGTTTCTGTGGGGTTGGCTCAGGTTGCGGAGAGGCACAGTGTGTGCGGGGACCTTGTATACTCAGCGGTGTGTTGCAATCCCGTCAGAGTTTGAGAGCTGGAAATTGAAAAGCGCTCTGTGGTATGCCTGCGCTGCGCAGGGCGTCAAGCCCCAACCTGCAAAAACTCACATTCCATCAAAAAAATATTCAATTATGCATGATGTTTTCATCCATGAGACAGGCGTGCTTGTATTTGCACTAAGTGGCCACACGTTCACCGGCTGTGTGATACAGTGTCAAGTCCTGTCAAAGCTGCCTGCTTCTTAGCATAAGCACCCAAATCAGTCTCTGCTTTTTGTTTGTTTGGATGTTTGTTTACAGTTTTGCTTCACACAATCATGTCAGACAAGAAGCTGATCTTTTATTTTTCACACTGGAGCAAAGTTGAGCATGTTGTGTCTTTTTCTGGTCATATTTTTGTTTTCTTTTTGCTTCTTAGGGCCACTTGACACCGTTTCTCTCCAAGCCTTTCCACTGAGAGCTCTCAGAGCAGCGCAAAGCACTTCTGAGGCTCCGCCAAGAGTGCTAAGCTCTTTTTTTAGCTGCGAGGGTGCTAATATTTTCATCAGAGCTATTTTGGGATTGATCAGACTTTAATAGAGGGTTAGAGTGGGAGCTTATTCAGAGAGCCGTGATTTGAATTATCATTTCATTACTGTGTCATTGCTCTGCCAGTTCTCTGCTGTTGTGCTGTGGTGTTGTCAGTACACCCAAAACCGAGACCAGGTCATGACCAAGACCAGAGTTTATCGAGACTAACACAAGACCAAGACTATGAGGGGTTTAGACCAAGTCAGGAAGAGGACTAATGCAGGGTGTGGCTGAGTCAAGATCAAGATTTAAAGGTGTTGAGACTAGACCAGGTGCGAGGCAAAGTGTTACTGAGACAAGATTGAGACTTTGAGGGGTCGAGACCAAATCAGGACCAGGACTAAGGCATGGTGTGACTGAGACAAGACCGAAACTTTAAGGGGTTGACACCAAGTCAAGACCAGGACCAAGGCAAGACAGATTTTTAAGGGGCTGAGACCCAGTCAAGACCAGGATTAAGGCAGGGTGTGACCAAGTCAAGACCAGGACTTTGAGGGTTTGAGACCAAGTCAAGACTATCATTGAGTCAGGACTGAGACTTTGAGGGGTTTAGACCAAGTCCAGATTTGGACAGGCAGGGTGTGACCAAGGCACGACCAAGACCAGACCATTAAGAGTCCCGCAATGCACAGCACATTGTGACATCAGACTAGATAACGTCATAGATTTTGAATATCGTAATACTGTAAATGTTGTCTCATCTTGGTAGTAGAGGCTGTTACAGTAAGGTGACGTTGTTTTCTGAACTCACCAGACTGTTCTAGATGTTCTATTATTTGCTTTTACCCACTTCGTCACTAAGTCCACATTTCTGTTGATTAGCGACCAAAAATCTCATTTTGTAAATACTTTGTTAAAGCACCAATGATCAACCCTACAATGTAAATAATCACAAGGCATTACAGGGTGAATTTTATGTGCTGGAATTTTCCATTGTTTTCTATGAGCAAGCAAATACAAACAAACAGTTGTGTTCTTGACCAATCTTGAAATAAAATCCTCTTTGTCCGAGACTGAGACACCACCGAGAAAAAATGTGGTTCGGTCAAGGACGAGGCTGAAACCTTCAAAGAGTGGTCGTGATGCCGCTATCGAGCGCTACAACCATGCTGTTTGGTTATTTTATGTCAAATTTGTTCTTGTGTTAGTATTTTAGCCCTACAGTATAAATAATCAAAAGGCATAACGGGTGAATTTTATGTGCTGGAATCTATTTTCTATAAGCAAACAAATACAAACATGAAGGAGCTGAAGTCAACTCAAACATCTTTATCTGCACCTTTGTTTTGCACAGTGATATCACTGCAGTCGTGGTCTTGAACGCTCTTGAAATGAAATCGTCTTTGTTGTCATATTTGTGCAGAACTCAGCTGATGGTAAACAAAGTTAAACAGGTTTCGGCCTCTTTTTGTGAGGAGCCTGTTGTCGGGGCACAAGATCTCAGTGCGGAGACACAGAGAAGTAATAGTTATTGTGGAAGTGACAGAGATCTGACTAAAGAGTGTCTGTTTGCCTTTTTGCCGCATGGGAGGACTGAACTGTCACAAAGCTGTCAATCTGATGTTTGTCGCCTGCAGCAGCTGTACACAGTGATGTGGAAGCCAACTGGCACAGAGAGAGGTATTTACCTTTGAGTGTCAGTCAGTGAAAACTCCACCTCGTCTTCTGCTGCTGTGACAGCTCTAATTCTTTATTTTCTGCCTGCTGACGTTTCATTTTGCCCACAAAGTGAACAAAAAGCGTCGGGCATGTTCAAAGAGTCCTCCGATTTCTTAACATTGTGAAACATGCACCCTGCAACCTTGGTATGCCAAGAGGTGTTGCTTCACAGGTGAGCATCTTTACTTCACCAGCTTTTGGAGACATTTGTCACGTCAGATGTCCTGCGTCCTCCGTCCTCCCCCACACACCCAGCCATGACAAGAACATTATATCCTTTAGGTTACACGAGGTTCTAATAAGAAACTACAGGCACAACAATCACAATAAATCAAGCTTTAACTCAGTGGGCTATTTAGGAGTGTAATTTAATGCCCTGTTAAGCTATGTGATGTATTGTGAAAAGGGCAAAGGGAACCATAACCGAGAACAAGACAGTGCTATAATTGAAGCGAAGGTAAAGTGTGAAGGGCAGTTTGAGTTGGCATTTAAGCTCAATTACAGCAACAACTGAACTTAACAGGCAATTACATTGTTATGTGTCCGAGGGGCGAACGTTGTTTGCTGGTGTGAAATACAAAAACAAGATGGATTACAGGAGAGGTGAGAAACGTTTTGGTCATTCAGAAGCAGAGCGATGTTTTCTATAAGACCTTTTGATCACTGTGGGGAATAAATGTGTCGCTTTGCATAAAATCCCCTCATTACAGAGCATGGAAACAAAAATATGTTTTCATGCACTGAGTGACTTCAGCCCGTGTTTTTCCATCACTGCATCCCAGTTCCATAGTACATATTCTAAAGTGGCCAATTAGAATATAATCGGAGATGTCAGTATGCATACTAAATTCGTTAGAAGTGAGTCATCCCAACATGCAAAGTACAACGGAAACGAACGAGCCTCTCAGAGCTGGAGCTGTGTAATCAGCCTGCATCAGGAACATTAGCACAACTCTTTAACTCTTCTGAAAAATGACTCTGCTGCCACTTGTTTTGTCTCAACGTTCATTCAAATGTTGCTTTTCAGTTTGCATGTCATCGGCTGATCTGCAGACGCTCATGTGGTGTCATTAACTCTTTGTATTGATGCAAAGGAATGAAGAAGATGAATTACTTTATTAAACCCGCAGGCGAATTCAGTTTTTCACTCCATGTTCTTTACACACCCACACACGCACACGCACACACACAGTACCTATAGACATGCAGTTGACAGAGATGTTGGGACGTTTGGCGCCCAGGGAGCGGTTAGAGGTTTGATGCCTTGCTCAACAGCACCTCTGCAGTGCCCAGGAGGTGAACTGGCACCTTTCCAGCTATAAGTCAACACTTGTACTCGTTGGTACGGGATCTGAGCCGCGTGACAGCAGACAACAGCCAAGCACCTGATGTTGACTGTGAACTTTAGAGACACTGGGCCTCATTCCCAAACAGAACAAAATGTTTCACACACAGAAGCAGCGTTCATTAACGTGTTTTCACCTGAATTTGTTTGTACTCTGCAAACTAAGTCAGAACCACCTCGGACCATGCGTGCACACAAATGATGAAGCTGTTCGCTGTTGGAGAACATGTAAACACACTTTTTAGCTGAAGGTTTAGCATGTTATAACCAAATTCATCAGACAGTATTGAAGGACAGGTACATACTTACCTTCTCTAGATTCTAATAACTGCAGCTATCAAATGCATCACTATTCGGGAAAGATCTCTCATTACTCAGACTTGTAGGAAGTAACATTCGACAAACGATGGAGGCCTGTTAAGAGTATAGCTATGCCTGATCCTATGTAGTTATTGACCCGTATACCCTGTTTTATCTGTAATTGTAGTTTCCCTTTTGATTTATTATCATTATTTGTATTTATTTATTTATTCAACTTTTCCTCTTTTTTCCAACCATGAAGTGAAAGTAGATGATGTGAGCTGAATGTGGATGTGGGAGGTGGAGTGAGGGGCTTGACAGTGACAGGGACAGTGTTCGCACATATGTTTATGTGGTCCTGAATAATGAAAATAAATGAGTTCAAAAAAGGCTTAAGGAGACAACAGTATTTAAAACTGCTAATTAACTAATGCAAGCACGTATTTGACGTCATCTTAATCCTCATCAGTTATTATCATGATTAAAATATAAACACTGAGTGTCTCAGTCTCAGCTTACAGTAAAGTATATGACAGCGTCGACATTAAAATGTAACTGTTTTGATTTACTCTGTTGTTATTGTATTTGTCCACAGTAATCATCTACTGTCACAGATTTTTAGCTCCATGAAATTGTTCATATGTAAATGTAGCCTATGTAAGGATTCCGATTTACCTCCGAGCAGGTGATGTGATGTAGCCTTGCTAAGAGTCACTGCAGCCTGTTCCTCCAGGAGAGCGCTCATCTTCAGTGAGCGACATCACATGTTTGATGAACGGCTTATCATCATGTGTGTAGAAACAACTTCACCACTGTCTCCATGCTATACTTTCAGGCACATATTTTCCTATATGAAGAAATGGGGGTGTGGCATTTCCTGATTGCAAGTTGCAGACAAGCGTCTGTCACTTTAGAATGATTATGATCCACAAACACAGACACAGTGGTGAGAAGGAAATTGGCTGGTGCACACGAGTCATAAATTCTACTGTAATTTCACATGAGGACTTATTTTGTGTGCAAATAGAACATTTCTATGCACTCATTAGTGAATGAGGCTCTGTCTCAGTCGTTAAGGAAATTTTAGACGTAGTTTTTATATTAACGTGTTTATTTAACTGTTTGTTGTTTGTATATATATATATATTTTTTTTTTTTACTGAATACTCCCCGTCATAATACTGTTAGTTTGCAGTTTCTTTTTTTTCACACTTTGTTTACTAGATTTTCCCGTAGAGTAAGATTCACAGGATTGTTGCACTTTTGAATTGTTTGGCAAAAATATAAAAGTACAACATTAACAGCAACAGTACAACATAAATATATATTTATATATATATATATATATATATATAAACCATACATACTACAAACAAAAACAATATTTTTGAACAGGAGTTTACAGGTCAACTACATCAAAATCAGTCCGTAGCCCTCTTGGCATTCAGATTTCCACAGGGCAGACATCTTGCTTAGATATTACAATATATATTTATCTGGAGCTGCAAGGAAACGAAGTCGCTTTAGTTCATTAGCATCTTCAATGCCAATTTTTACAGCTGCAACATTTATTTTGAAAAAAAACAATCAGAAAATATTCACACTTAAGAAGCTGCAATCGGAAAATTTGCCTTTTTTTAATTAAAAAAAATCCTCAAACCCAGTAATTGATTATCAGATTAGTTGGCAAGGAATTGTATAGCTCAGAACTAATCCATAAATCGACGCAGCTTTAAAGATTTTCTAAAAATGCCTTAGTGCACAGTATCTTCAGTACCTTGTGGTATTTTATACATTGTGCAGTTGGGACAGTTTTCTCAGTGAAGTACTTTATTAAAATATCTCCAGTAAGCGCTTTATAATCTGTACAGATGACCCTCTCCATCATTGAACCTTTGATTCAGATAAGGAAAAACTCCAACATGAGAGAGAGCAGCAGAGGAGAGCTCGTCCCCCCCGATAATAAATACCATACTGTACTACAGCTCCCTCACAGACCTAACCTGGAGGCCTGCGTATTGCATCTTAACAGAGTGGAACTTCATTTTATTTATGGTGCTAATGGAGTCCTGCTCCCTCTCCTGGAGCGCGTATTAAAGGGCCCTGGTGTGGGAGGAGAGCTGGAGGCTATCAGCAGCGTCTGAGAGCAGAGAGCTGGACTCCTGGGACTCTGGACACATCGAGGAGCACTCACACACTCTCTCTGTTTCTCCCCTTCAGATATGCTTTTTTATTTTTTCTCCTCTCTCCTCTCCTCTACTTAACTCCCTCCCTCCTCCACCTCTGTGCTTTCATGATTCCCTGCAGAGCAGCCAGTTCCCATCTGTGCTTTACATGCCTTTCACATGTGTCAGTGTGGTTGGAGGTGTGTTTCTGAGTGCACATGCTCGCTGAGCGTGGAGCTGTGTGCATGCTCGATGCATAATAGAGCAGCGGTCTTTGTGTTTCCTCTGTTGTTGTGGAGCTTTCCCATGTGTGCCCTAATAATTTATTGTATTCCACAGAAAAATAATTTTCCGGCTCTTCGGTTTCAGGTTGGGATCACCCTCAAAAACTTTTTCCGCCACATACCAACTTTGACACACGGAAGTGCCTTTACTTGTTGGTCTAGACAGCTTCATTACTCCTCTGTTAGAAATTTAAGTGGTGGCAAACCATGCTCCTGTTTTTTATATTTAATTTGAGTAGCAGATGTTGAGCTGGTACAGGGACACAGGGTGATTTAATGCTACAGGAGACAAATACAGAAAAGTCTGTTCCTTTTTGTTGAGCTCGGGACACTGAATTTACTGATGCCTCGCGTCTTCTTGTCACCGTTTGGTTTATTAGCGTGTGTTCAAACTCTGCTATCGACCCCATTTATACAGGGTTTTAACAGTTGATCTTTACCTGGATACGTTACCAAAAATTGGCATCTAATCACACCTGTTGTTAAAAGCTTCAATGCTATATTAGAAATGTTCTCCAAAACATGAAGTGATTTTGAAACCATATATAATAGAGACAGGCTTTAAAACTGTACATGAGCCGTGAGATTCTCAGCTTCCCGAGGCGTTTTGATTTTTGCCTTTTTGACGATCAGACTGGAAATTTAACTCAACGCTGCGTGTTGGGTGGAACACGCAGCTGTCAAAAGAAATAAAACACGGCCAAGAGTATGGAGAAGAATAAATATACTGTGAAAGAGGTTTTAGATATTAGATTTGCTGCGAGGAATGAAAATATTATTCTTGACTGCAGTCTACCATATGTTGACAGATTACACTGTCTATTTTCCAGTGATATAAAACACTTTCAGATTTACTTTCAGAAGAGATGTCGACCAAAATATAAAGAGACCACCATCATTTATTATTGTCACATTGTCTACTAAAAAACGCCCAGGACGACGTTCAATGAAAGACTGTAGCTCACTAAAGAAAAGGTGTATCTGCACCAAACTTCACGTGGAGCTGCTTAACACCTAAATACAACTTTTCACATTTACTATGGAGTTATTCAATAAAATACAGTTTATCTAACCCTCACTAGGGATGCACCAATTTGAACATCAGTATCAGTTGATTTTTGCCTCACTGACTGCCAATGTCCCGTCCCCAAATACAATGACATTCACAGATGGCGGTGGTCGTTGTTTTTCTGTTGTGTCACATCAATTTTGCGCAGACTTAAAAGCAGGGCTCGAGACTAATGGCGTCCCATTGTCCCAGGGACAATAGAAAACATTTAGGACAATCAGAGATCTTCCTCGGGATGCAAGGACGCAGTAAACTCGCTGTCCTTTAAGGGATGCACCAGATCTTTTCCCTGATTGTGCCACATTGTGGACAACAAATCTGTGTTGACATCAGCAGGAGGAGAACCAGTTAACGCTGTTAGCTGTTAGCTGTTAGCTGTTAGCAGCAACTAACAGTTTACAGAGGTTGCACTGAGTTTCATTATGATGCGTTCAAGCTCTATTCGGTAAAAATGAGAACTGGGTGAAGAACATTTATAATATCATCATGTTGTGTTTAAATGAAATCTTGTAAAATGTACATTTGGTGAGAAATTGGAATAAATACAGTTCTTTGAGGGAGAAATTTGATGTTTTCACAGAAATATAAAATAGATATCAGACAGAGAATTATATATTATGTAAGAAAAAATAGTAAAAAGGCCTTTGAAGCAGTTTTTTAATTAGTTTTTTTATGTGAAAGAGAGTTATAGTACAGGTTGTTTCATAGGTTTTTGTGACTGGGTTGTGCTCAGTCAAAAGTGGTGTCATAAAAAGATCAGTAATTCTTCTTATTAGGGAGGTGTCTTTGTGTCCCTGGCACAAAGGGAAGAATAAATAACAACAATAACAAAACAGCATCGATATCGGCAGCCAAAATAGGCTATATTGTTATTTAAACATCTGTATCAGTGTTGGTGTGTTCCTAATGCTCACACAGATGTGATGCATGATGGTAACTTTACAGTGCTGCAGACAGAAAGGAAAGGTTCCCCTGAGTCATGATGTACGAGCTCAGAACTGGCAAAAATATAAAACTGATTTCAGGCTTTTTTTTAAAGTTTGTGTAGGTTTTATTGATTAGCTTTTTATTAAGCTTGATTGTAATGGTGGTGTGACAAAGACAGCATGTCGAGGCAATCAGTGCATTTGTCTGAAGTCTTCTGTTGGACACTTTAAGATGGAATTAGGCGACCTTTTAACTTGTTAACCATTTTTGTTTTTTTATTCTATATGTGGCCGGTGGCGATGGCTCCTCTGGTCGATCCAAGTTGGATTGAAATGTGTCTTTGTATTTTTTATCATGCCTATATTAGTTAATTTACATGCACTTATTTCTCTTTCTCTCCTCTCTGTGTTTTCCTCCTCTCAGGTGGCTCAATGGCCCGAAAAGGAAGAGGAAGAACAGCCAATGTTCGTTGAAGAGTATGACTGGTGAGTAACTGCTGGGTGGTGTTTTGATGGTGAGAGCGACTTTCTAAAGCGGCTCCAAAGTGGCAGCTGGGAGACAAACCTCCACTCTTGTACCTGAAGTGAATGAAGTCTGAATTTTCAGATCTTTTTAGAAACACACCTCCTCTTCGGAGAATAAAAGCTCCCTAAACACAGGGACACGCTCATTTTGAAAATCGCTTTCCCAGCATTTTGTTCAGCTGTATTTGAAACATTTTTGTATTCTGAGAATCTTTTAAGAGAAGGGAAAATTGTAGCTGTCAGTCTCACCACAGTGAATGCATGCAATTGAGTGACTACACAGAAGCTAGTGGTAGATGATTCATCGCTGCCTCGTGTACGTTACGCTTTCGATTTGTCACCTCCAAAGAGAAAAAGTAAAACATCTTGGCATCTGTCATCAATAAACGAAAGCCTTCTGCTCTGTCTGCTTTCTTGTTGGACACAGCTCGTTGTCTGAGTGACAGCTCCAAATCCCCCGAGCTGAAAGAAGCAAATAAAGAAGGTAAGAGGGGAGAGATAGTGACGGAGGCAGGGTGGGAGGAACACCACTGTAAAAATGTAAAATAAAATACATCTCCCAAGGCCAGTCCTTTCCACGTGTTTCCCCTCCCAGTGAGCGTGTTGTCTGCCTCTCTGCATCACTGCTGGAGTCTTGTACCATAGTCTACCTGCCACGGTCCATCTCAACTGGGAAACTATGACAATACGTCTGCCTGGTTGTATGAGATCCAGTAACGTAATGATGTCAGAGTTTTCCCGGGGGAGGGTGGACCCTCAACCAGAGTTTGATGCTTCAAAAGGCCTCGGAGGAGAACGTGTCTAATGTCTCCATCCACTGCTCACCGTCCTGATTTAATAAAGAGGCCTACTTTGATACAGACTTTCATACAGCAAAAAAATATATAACCCATTCTGTTATGATTTGAAACAAGCTTTAACAAAGTGAGCTAAAGCTATGAAATATTTCAAATCATTTAAGATATACATAAATTAATATAATTAATATTAATAAAACTGTTAAATATGAATTACAGTGCAGTATATTTGTGATGAACCTTCTCAGTCCCTCCAGAAAATCACGATCTTGCGATTGCAGTAATTAACGCAAATTCAACTCAAGTCCACAATATTTGCAGGGCCTTGCAACTTTTGTCATTAGCCACAATTTTTGTCATTTGCCTGCAAAAAAATCACATAAAAATGCACAATTTTTGTCACAATTTTTGACAGAATTGGCCGCAAATTCAAGTTTTTTGTGCGGCGAGATCCTGGAGGGGACGGCCCAGTATTGGAGTGATTAGAGAACTGATGCACCTGTACATTATTATTGCTCCGTCATTTGTAGTGACAAACCCACAGGCCATCTACTCTCAACCACCTCGTCTCCATCAGGCAGCTGTCTTCAACAAAAACAAAACAAAAACAGACAAGCTCTGATAAATCCACTGTACAGCAGAGGGTGACACAGGAGGGGATTTTCACACCTGTGTCACCCAGTCCCAGAGGAATGACCGCCATCCCATCCCGTCCAAGTTTTTTTTATTTTTTTACATGGCACCAAATCACAACAGAATTTATCTCAGGACACTTTTCATACATTTCAGTTCAATTCAGTTTTATACATAAAGCCCAGAGAGTCACAGATCACAGTTTGCCTCAGAGGGCTGAACAGCTCACAACATCCTCTGTCCTTGAACCCTCACAGCAGATAAGGAACCCCACCCCCAAAAGAAACCTTTAAAAGATAGAAAAAAGAGCTACAGATTAGGTTTAGACCAAACTCTTTTAATTTACCCAACAATTCAAACGGATGTTGTGTTTCAAGATAATAATGAAAATACAGTTTATTAATATTTGAACTGTATATTAAGATGTAAAACTGAGCATATTCAAGCTGAAATAACTTCTAACATGGTTGTAACATAAGTGCCACAACCATGTGGCAAATAACTAGCTAATAGTTCGTTAGCTCGATGCTAACACAAATGGGAATTACCATTAACACGCTAATGTAAATTAGCATTGTAATCCATTTTGCTTCACACGCTCAAAATCAAACATGTCTGCTCATACTTACAGATATATGTTTCCTGTGCTTTGAGAATATGAACTAATATCTGCTGACTTCACCCTGCTGGATCAATGTTGTCCTTATGATTCCTGTCACACCTGCTCCCTTTGACTTTTTCCCTGTCACATCCATGTCATGTGATGAATAGTGAATCCCACTCTGCTGGAGTCCCACAGGATTCTTAGAGAAAATGTCAGCCTCTGCTGTCCACCACTCGCCCAGCACCAAATGGCAGACAAAATTAGCAACCTGCTGGGGAACATTGTGAATTTAGAATTTAGCAGCTAAAGAGCAGGATGTTTTTCCTCAGTAGCTGGTGGAGACCAAAACTGAGCTAAAAGGAGAGTAAATATTGGGCTTATATTTGTGAGGTGGCCAGAAACATGATGTCAAATGATTGCTAATGTTGCACCATGTGAGCTGTATGTGTCAGTAGTTGCTAACATGTTAGCTAAAACAAGTTTACAAGGTGCTAGGTGGCAGCTTTAACCATCAATGAATAAGTTGGTTATTGTTAATTAATTCGTTAATTTATCAAATCAGCATGCCGAATATTAGTATATTGTACTTTTGCAAATAAACTGAATCACTTTGGTTCTGCTGTCAACACAAAATTATCAAATTGAACATGACACTTAAAGTTTATTAATTTTTGCACCAAAAAGTACAGTCGTACATTTAAATGCAATAAAATGCATCTGCCCTTGCTCTCTCTACTCAGTAAACTATATATTAATACTAAGAGAAAATAAAATAAAAAAGTAATTTAAAAAAAAACTGTAAATAAATGAGAAAATAATAATAATAAAATACAATTAAAAAATTTTGGAAAAAAGCAAAAATCAAAATCTGTTAAAAAAAAAGAGCTATAAATTCAATTGTAGACTAAATAATTAATTGATTAAAAAATCTGTAGATTAATTGAAAGTAGAAATGAGTTACACATATGTTATCACCATAATTTAACCTTTTTTATGGTAACAAATGGGCAGTTTTTTAATGTTAGTGTCGCTCAGGAGAGGAACACTGACCACAGCAGTGGGCGCACCACATTCTGTACAACAGCTGTTGTTTCAAATCCAGCTCCTGTGTATAGTTTCCTGCGCCCTGATGTCGTCAGTGTTTACAGTCTCAAATGTCCCCTGGCTCTTGTGTTGTCATGTCAGGACCTCTGAGGAACAGCCTCCATCGGGGACCTCTGTCATACCGCCCTGATTTACACACTTTGCTGAAACTAAACGGCAGCTGTTGTGCTCGGTAACAGGCAAAGACAAAATATTTCTCTTGACTGAGCCGCGCTAGAAAAACCTCCTTCCGTTTTCCTTGGTTCAGTTGGTGGAGGTGTTGCAGGGCCCGTCATGTGAGGGGCGGGCAGCCAGATCCACAGAGCTGCCTGCAGCGGTATTGATTTTGGGCTTGGCTTCCAAACACAGCCTCAGCAGACTGGCTCAGGGATCCAGCTGCTGCTCGCCCTGCCAACCCACCGGAGCTGACATTTTTCCTATATGATCATCCTCTGATGTCCTCGTTATCTTTCCTTTGGCCTGTTTCTCCTCTCCTCCTCCTGCGCCCTCTCCCGTGTTCTTCTCTTCATGTCTTCTGGCCTCAGAGTTTTTATTAGTGAATGCACTTGTGCACTTTTCCCAGCTTATTTTAAATCCATTTTCACTTGAGTAGTTTGTTTTTTTCCTCCTTGTCTAAATTCTTATTTTGATTTTTAAAGAATAATCACAAAGAGCTCTGGAGTTTTTTTAACGATATATATAAATCAGTTTGGCCAAAATGCCACTTGTGCCCCCGTGGCGCTCGTCTCTTCTTCTTCTTCTCCTTCTCCTCTGTTTTTCCTCTTTCCCACCATCCTCTTCCTCCCCGCCCCCTCCTTCTTCTTTTAAAATCTGTAACAAAGCCAAAAGGCAGAGCCCAACTGACACTGCCAGTCACAGCGCTCACCACGCCTTGGTATACACACACACATTAGCATACATGTCATGAGAACGTCACACACATGTACACTATGTACAGAGTACAAAGCTCTGCCAGTGGCTCTGTTTCTGACTGTGCTCCTGTGTGTGTGTGTGTGTGTGTGTGTGTGTGTGTGTGTGTTTCTGTATTAAGTTGTGACTTGCAGTGTACCATCTCCCCCCCCCCGCCCCTCCCCTCCCAGCTTCTGCGCTGTATATCATATGAAATGACTGGAAATCTGCTGTTTCCTGTGTCTCTGTGCTCACTCCCGCAGTCTCACTGGTCTTGTAGGCAGCAAATGGAAAAAGAACAAACTGTCCTATTCCTGCGTTGAAAGCAGACGACCGACTGCAGAGGGAGGAAGAGGAGTACAGAGAGAGAGAGACAGACAGAGAGAGAGAGAGAGAGAGAGAGCAATCAAAATACTGTAAATTTAGATTAGCCACTGGAGTTTATGGAACCTATGCATTAAAATAATTGTAACACATTCCATTTGGTTAAAAGCTGGTTATTATAACATCAAGGACCACAATGATTTGTATGTTTATGTACGTAATTGAAGAGCACACACTAAATTTTCATCATATTCATCAGTCACAGAGCTGACTGAAACTAAGGTTCATAACACAGCTCATGTCATAGACCTTTTACATCACCAGAAAACACTGGAGACTGAACCCTAGTTGATGTCTGGTGTTAGTCGGCTCATTAAAAGACATGTCGGGCAATTAGAGAGTAATTAGAAAGGATGAATGTTCCTTCATCAGATCTCCTGACGTGCAGTGTTTGTACTTATCGTCAAGTACCGGTCAAAAACAAATTCCCAACAACATGTGATGCACCTTTGTTTACATTTGCATCACCGATTCTGCTTTTCAAAGATGGTAGAGTGGAGGGAGTGAGGCGGTGTCAGAGGTAATCCTGCTCAGGAAGAGAACAGTTGTGTGGATGTGGTAGATCGTACTAAATGTGCCTGGAGTATTCCTGAGTTTAAAAGATATTGACATTTAACGGTGCCCTGTAGAGTTTCTCTGTCAATAGACAAAAGACCAAACACAAACTGTGTGTGTCCTGGAGGCATAAGAAATATGTCGAAGGCAAAAATCATTTCCAAAGTCAGTTTTTAAAACGTACTGTAAGAGATAACAAAAGAGTGTGACTATTTATTAAATTACTACCCAATTAAATACTTATGGGAGTAAATTGTAGTTTGCAAACTTGGTTTTTCCATCTCTTGTATGATATCTTACAGGACCTGGATTTTTTTTTTTTTTTTTATCATTTCTGTCAGACTTTAAGTCATGCATTGTTTACATCCAGGTTTGCCGGCAGTCTTCCTCTTCACTGCCTTTGCTAATGCATTTCTGGGTGTTTCTCCACCACCACCTGTTGATTAGTGGAATAGCATGAAACCTTATTAGCGAGAATGTGTATCAGTCCGTCTGTGTCCTTTCGTCATACATGTGGACATAGCCTTACACCTGCAGTCTTTCTAATGGCCAGCAGGGGGCGACTCCACTGTTCGCAAAAGTCTTTAAAGTCTTTAAGAAAACGACCGTACTTCTTACTTGGTTTATAACCACAGGAAACATTTTCCTAATGAGTTAATGTTCTCGATCGCTAGTTTTAAGTCTTCGTCAACACACCGTGATGTTTATTTTCTAAAGTATGTTCCCATCTTGAAGAAAATAGATGATAAATCCGGGTATGCTGTTGGGCGTGGCTACCTTGTCACTACCATGGCGACCTGACCATAAAGATAGAGGCGAAGCAAGACGTATCCCCCACAGCTTCACCCTGTTGTCCAAATATGGTCACCTCTGGCTCCAAAAAACAAGATGGCAGCAGCCAAAGTGCCAAACTCAAACGGTAGTCCACGAGCCAGTGGGTGATGTCATGTTGGCTACGTCCACTTCCTTTACACAGACTGATTTCAAATCATGTATCGTTTACATCCAGGTTTGCAAACAGTCTTCTTTACTGCTTTTGCTGGTGCATTTCTTTGCATATTACAGCCACCAACTGTCGATCAGTCGAATAGCGTGTAAACCAATTAGCGACATTATATATGATGTCGTCCGTGTCCTCACACACCTGAAAGATACAAACAAAGTGGTGGGTTTCTGCAGGTTAAAAACTCCACAGGACCCTCTTTAACCTTGGTAGAAAACAGCAGCTTGTGTTGCCCTGCAGGTCGGACAGAGGACTGGCTCCACCTGTTGTATGTTAACGTCCACATTATGTCCAGGCATCACCAAAATAAGACGGGACCATGAACTGTATAAAGAAAGTGGACGTAACTTCAGGGTCTGAAAAGTAAAGCCAAGGCAGAGTGACTAAAACCTGGATTCTTTCTAGGTGACTTGTCAATCACAAGGTAGCCACACCCTAAAGTTTACCCTGCTTTATTGTCTATTTTACTCTAGTTTATAAAGTAAACATCATGCTGTATTAAAGAAGGATTGAAGCTAGTGATGAAGACCATAAAGTCATCAGGAACATGTTTACTGAAATGATAAATCATGTTATAATTAGGGTCATTTTCTTATAGACTTCTATACAATCTGACCTCTTTCTCCAGCCAGTGGAGTCGCCCCCTGCTGGCCTTTAGAAAGAATGCACGTGTAAGGCTCTCCAGCATTTGCTTCACTTTTCAAAGCCGGAGCCTACGTCCACCTCATTGACACAGTCTATGCTTGGGAAGCTCATGAATCCAGCTCGCAGTGTGTTTATGTTACAGTATAAGAACTGTGGATGGATAGTGTCAGGTTTTTCCACCGTCTCCAGCCTGCAGCGGTGATGAGTGGAAATAACGTGTCGGGGTGTATAGGGAGGGGTACGCTGGCTAGGTAGAGCGGAGCTAAGCAGT
Organism: Cephalopholis sonnerati; assembly: GCA_019142605.1. Classification (NCBI taxonomy): domain Eukaryota; kingdom Metazoa; phylum Chordata; class Actinopteri; order Perciformes; family Serranidae; genus Cephalopholis; species Cephalopholis sonnerati. The sequence goes on from JAGQAX010000020.1 coordinate 37,152,635, forward strand.
AATGTGACTTAAAGGTGAGGTTGGTGTGCTTCAGTAGTGCAGGAGTGATGTGATAACAGTGATGTGTGTTGGTGTGTAGAACATCTGTAATGATGAAAAGATATATATATTATTCTTCTGTCTGACTTCATCTTTGCCCTTTCTCCTCTGTCTCTCTTTCTCTCTCCCAGGGTACATCCCCAGCTACCTCGAAAAGGATGAGCCATGTGTGGTGTGTGGCGACAAGGCCACAGGTTACCACTACCGCTGCATTACCTGCGAGGGCTGCAAGGTACACACACACACACATATACAGAACCCCAGAGTTTCAGACACAGCAGGTTCACAACCCACATTATATCTGCCAGAAAAGCTTATGTGAGGCCTCTGAGGTCAACTGCTTCCATGCACACACACACACTTACATATCTGACACACACTCATGCACACTCACACTCTGCCGAGGCACTCACTTGTAAACACACACATCAAGGTCATAGACACATTGTTTATAGCCGCAGGAAGATGATATATTTATATAAAACCTGTCAGTATGTCATGTCAGCTCTCAGCTGTCAGTATGCTTCGGTTCATGTCTGCTCATCAGTTCCATGTAATATCTAACACGCCACTGACGGGACTGTGATTAGGCATAGTGGGAAGTGTTGTACTCGACGCAGGATTGATTGGGCCACCACTCAGAAAAATAGAAAGCTACTGTGTAGGGGTGGGCGGTGTCGCCCTAAAATAACATCACAATATTTCAGGGTGTTTTTGCAACAATATTCTCGATGAAACCACAAAATACTGAAAAAGACGTCATTATTAACTTCAAGAACACACAACTGCAAAAAAAAAAAAATGACAGTGACATCAACTTAAACAGTTTGCCTGAAAATATTAAGTAAAAACTAAGAAAAAATAATTTCTCAGTTCTCTAGTTTTTAAACAACAGTAACTGAGTGAGATTCAGATTCTGGATAAAATATTAAAGTGATTGTTCAGATTTTTTGAAGGGGGGTTGATGTAGATGTCAGTCGGCACGCCCCCAGTTTGGAGAAGCAGGTTTGAGTCCAACACAGAAGCTTAGCAATGCACTGCTGTGTCAGACGGGGAAGCCATTAACAGCTCCAGCTCCCCGTTAGTGCTCTTGTCAAAGCCACCAGACTCCATAGAGAAAAACAGTCATTTTAACACCCTTGACATGGGAGCTGGTGGTCTGCCGCTATTTTGAGCAGTGAGTTAGTTTGTGTTATTGTGTGACTTTGGTGAATCCAAACTAACCTTTTGAAATGCCCAGGTCACACAATAATACAAACAAAGTAAGTGTTTGAGGCAGCAGTAGACCAGCAGCTCCTGTGTTCAGCAATGTTAAATCAATGTTTTTCTCAATGGAGTCTGGCTAGTCTCAATATAGCATAAACATAAACTGATATTGATTTTTTTCAGCTCAGTACTCATGTACTCAGGGTGTCTACGGGTCCTTAAAAAGTCTTAACAATAAGGCCTTAAAAGTCATTAAGTAGTCTTAAATTTGAATTTGTGAGGTCTTAACTACTACAAACATTTAACCTAATTTTGTTTATCCATTTTTTAATTTCTTTCTGTGGAGATGAGTGAAGCCTTTGTATGTAAAAGTCCACATGTCTAATGTTACAAATCTTTAAAAAAAAAAACTATAGTACTTTTATTTTACTTCATACTTGCCGCAGGAAGATGATATATTTATATAAAACCTGTCAATCTGTCATGTCAGCTCTCAGCTGTCAGTCTGCCTCTGTTCATGTCTGCTCATCAGTTACATGTAATATTACCACTGAAGGGACTGTGTGGGCAGTGATGTACTTGGCATAGGACTGATTGTGTCACCACCCAAAAAATAGAAATTTACTCTGTAGGGATGAGCAATATGGCCCTAAAATAACACGCAATATTTCAGGGTATTTTTGCAACAATAATAATCTTGACGATACCAAAAGATACAAAAAAAAAGTTATTAATTTTAAGAACACACAGACTTGCACTTATCTGTTGGCAAAATATAGATTGAGTTAACTGGAATGATTTAATAAGTAAAACATGATTTGTCCAAAAATCTGTCCTAAATTTGGTTAAAGGCGTCTTCAATGGGTCTTAAAAAGCATTATATTTAACGGTCTGATACCTGTAGACACCCTGGTTCTGTCCTCACACAACCCCACTTCAAAAAAATGGAACTTTAATTGGACCAAAAATAAAATCAACCACAAATTTTACATCTAAACAGTTTCCAAATAAAAAATATGCACCCTTGGCTACCCTCCTTTCTCTTTTGGCAATCTCCTCAAAGATTGAGTTGTTTTTTCCCACCTGGACGTGTACGCTCTTCCTGCTGTATCCTGACCAGAGACCTGCATTTATTCAGACAGGCTGTTGAGTTATGAAAGCCATTGCACATTACCTCAGAGTAAGTTTTTTGTCGAGCTCACATTACGACAGGCTTTTGACAAAATGACCTGGCAGCGTCGATCCCTGCGCGTACACGGTGAGTGAAGGAGAAGGAGGGGAGGCTCTGCTGCTGCTAGAGGAGCTGCTAACTGAGTTTATTCTTGGTAGCAAGTTGCTGAAGTGGTCTGAGAAGTCCAGAGCTGTTCATAAAAAATTCAGGCTTAATGACCACAGCGCTACTGAAATCGCTCCCTTTTTGGGACTCCTGCACCGCAGAGCTGGTAGCAGTTTCGCTTTCAGCCATGCTTGCTGTTGCTGTGCATAACAGAATATTAGAATATTTTTATCATATTAAAAATGATGCCAGTGTTTCGGTGAAAGATATGATGGAACATTCTTATTAATGTACATTTCAAAACATCAGATTCATGTTAATTATTTAACTTATCGATCAATGTGCAGTCAATAATTCAGGGCTGTCTTCACTCTGCAAAAGAATATTTTTAATCTAATGTTTTTAAGGCTTGATTCATGGATATAAATTCCAGCTGCGATTTGTTCAGCTCACTCCTCCACTGCTGCCCTCCAGCAATTACAACACTTGGATGTTAACATTTACACAAATTGCCTCAGATTTTGGTGGCAAGTCAGGTACACACAGTGAATTAGATTAGAGATCTTATTTCTGAATTTATCACACAGACGAAGCAGCAGTGGTAATTAAAGTGTGTACCTGCCAGTTTGTTATTCACACCGTATCAAACAGCAATACGAGGTGGAGAAGTTTTCATTCCTTTCAGACAGTCTCCTGACTCCATGCTCACACTTTCACCTTGTCCTCACGTGCCTCTCTCTACATATATATACTCCTCTCCTCTGTCTGCACACGTGCCTGACTGTCTCTTCTCCTGTGTGTGTGTCTGCAGGGTTTCTTCCGTAGGACCATTCAAAAGAACCTCCACCCCAGCTACTCCTGTAAGTACGATGGCTGCTGCATCATCGACAAGATCACCCGCAACCAGTGTCAGCTCTGCCGCTTCAAGAAGTGCATCGCGGTGGGCATGGCCATGGACTGTGAGTGTTGCACCTACATGTTTATACACACATTAAAAATGATGAGAATGTAGGTGAGCGCACGCAGGAGAGATTTGAATGACCCATGTGCTCTACAGCCTAGTTCAAAACAAAGATATGCTATGAGACAAATCCGTTTTTGGACGCTGTGGAGAGAACTGTGGTGTGAACTGGCGCATTCAGCTCGACCGACCGGCTGATGGTGTCACCTGCGACACAGCTTGTCAAGCGGCTGGTTTTAAAACATAAGGCACGTCACCTGTTATAACAGCCAGTCAGCTTCTAGAGAATTCAGCTGAACAAGTCAGTTACAAACTGTCAGCAGACGGCGTGTTTGCTTCCTGTGTCACTCTCTGATAACAGACCATCATCCTCAGCGAGTCTGTCTCATTTGCATTCCAGCAGCTGTTGACCCGTATGTCGGTCCCTGTCCTCACAGCGTGTGGGTCTAGGCCGGTGGGTCGCTGCTGCTGTTCGCCGTGTGCTCGCATGTCACACACACACACACACACACACACACTTATTGACTGATTAATTTGCGCCTGAGGCAGGTGTAGGTGCCATATAAACGCTCAGCCCACAGAGAAACACACACAGTCCGTATTCAGAGACTGTGGCCTTAAACGGCCGTCAGGACTTCTGCCATCTTGTGATGTCACACCTACACTATATAGACCTTTTAAAAGTTGAAACAAACATCCTAAATGGGTCCCTTTGGATTTCCTTTTGGAATGTTTTGCTGTGTATGTGAATGACATCACCTGACGAGAGGTAAACATGGGCCCAAGCTGTTGCCTAGCAATGCTGTTCCAGTGAAACGGTCTATGAAGGTAGAACGTGTCGGTACAGCGCCGTTACAGTCACGCTCCGGCTGTGATGACAGTGCAGAGACACAGATAGTGCAAATGTGGAAACACAGAGCAGGAAGCATCGCGAATATGGATCGTTTAGACAGAGCGTGAGTACAGGTATATTCAGACAGTATGAGAAGTGTTTTTGGAACATTAAAGCATGTAAATCCAAAATACAAGTATGAATCTAAAAAGGGCATAACATGGGGGCTTTAAATTACTGTGGTATATTTACTATGAATATGAATATCTGAAGCTCAGGTTGTTTGTTTATATTTTTGCTGTTTCATCACTCCTACAAATGCAGCTGTAGCCAGTATCTCACTATCACTATCCTCATTCAGATTTTAAGAAGCTACAAATTATATTCAGCCGCTAAATAAGTCTGAAAAGCTGCAAATCAGAACGAAAGTACAGACAGTGGTTGGTATGGAGACGATATAGCGTCTGGTGTGAACTGGCAGGTTTTCAGAACGTTTCAGACCGGCACATTGCAAGTAGTTGCAGGAATGAACTCGTCTCGTCACAAACCTTTGGTCTGAACTGGGCTGAACACAAAGTGTCAAGAAGAGTTAGTGATGCAGTGCTACTGCAGGGGAGATGTGAGGGCCGCATATAGAAGGCTTATATATAAACTTTATATAGAAGCTGCAACTTTAGACGATATGCAGACTTTAGGCAACACACAAACTAATTACATACCTCTTTTTTGCTTTCTTTCCCGTGGCACTCTGTCTTTCTGTGGGTCTTTTCCCTCCCTCTCCTCCTCCTCCTCCTCCTCCTCCTCCTCCTCCTCATCTTCTGCCTCCCACCATTCACCTCCCAGTGGTGCTGGATGACTCAAAGCGGGTGGCTAAACGGCGTCTGATTGAAGAGAACAGGGAGCGGCGCAAGAAGGAGGAAATGGTGAAATCCCTCCAGAACCGTCCAGAGCCCACAGACAGCGAGTGGGAGGTGATCCACCTGGTGACGGAGGCCCACCGACACACCAACGCTCAGGGTGCACAGTGGAAACAGAAGCGCAAATTCCTGGTAAGGAGACACAAAGTGACGTACAGACATCTGCACTGATGTACAGTTAGAATCTCCCATAAAGATTCTAATTTATTGCATACGCTTCTTTATTTGTCTTTAATCAACAAAAAAAAAAAGGCCAACAAAAGCACTGTTATATATTAATATAATCATTAGAGACAGGCAGAACACCTGCTCATAAAATATCATATCTAAAGCCCAAGTTCTACTTTCCGTATCTACACGTCTGTAAGGGTCTGCACTTTTATTATCTCCCCATTTCTGCATGGGAGTGTATGCACCACAAACATGTGTGAACACGCCCACGTACGCAGACACCACATGCAGATTTAACAGCGCTGCTGCATGTCTGTTTTTGGACTAAATCCGCCCCTGAATTAGTTTCAGTGGTTGCTGTTGCACATTGTGTTCTCTGCAATAGAACAACCTTCAGGGATTTCTCGAAGTTGCCTAACGTCAACATTCCTGCAACAATCCATCCATCCATTAGCTGTACCCACTTATCCTTCAGAGGGTGGCGGGGGGCCGGAACAGATTCCAGCTGACTTTGGCTGAGAGGCGGGGCTGAGACATAGAGACGGACAACAACTCACGCTCGCATTCACCCGTGCCAAGTTATCTAAACAGCATGTGTATGGATTGTGGGAGCAAACTGGAGCACCTGGAGGAAATCTACCCAGGCACAGGGAGAACATGCAACTCCACACAGAAAAGTCCCAGCCAGCTGGCAGGTTCAAACCCAGAAACACAAGTACGGGTGTTTACCACGCACAGTTGGCCTTTATTTTCCCTTCCAAGTATGTTACAAATTTGTTACCTGAGGGTTTTGTTTTTAAGCCCGTCTGATCATCTTACCACTCGTGTTTCCTGCTCTGTCTGAGTTGTCTTTATCGATGTCAGTTCTTCCAGATTTCAGCTATTAAACTGGTGAGAACAGTGTTATCATATCACACAGAAACACTGGCCAGAGCTAATAAAATATGATCCAAGCTGTAACAAACCAGAATGATCCCTTACATTCTTGACACACGACACTATGCAAAAGCGGCAAACAAAAAAGGCAGATCATAGGGGGATAAAATAAATCTGATTCAATTTGTTTGAGCACTCAGGAGGAACATTAATCCTTTTTAAAGGAATACTTCACCTACAAAAGGATCATTTGTCTGTCAGTTACTCCCCCCATGTTAGGCTGAATTTGTGAAGAAAATTCTGTTTTTCTCACATGCCTTCATGGTGAACGAAGAATCCAAAAAATTCTTGATGAATTGAAGTCATAAGGGTCCACATTTAACAAACAACAGCAAAACTATGTGAAAACATCTGTTTACAAACTCTCACACAGCTCATGCAGTATAATCCTAATCTCATTTATCCAGTTGTATGTTCAGATCCTCTCAAACACATGCATTTCTGCCAAAACCTTACTATTTATAACACCTCTACAGGCACGGGCGAGCAGCGTGCATGGCTAACTCAAAGGAATGCACGAGCAGAGTTCAAACGCAAGTGCCTGCCCAGACACGCCACTTCCACTTCATGCAAAATAGTGTTTAAAATAGTAAGGTTTTGTCTGGGAAGTACTGAGCATGTTTTGATGTAGCTTTTGTTAAAGGTCGACCACTATGACTTCACATCATCAAGAATTTTCCCAGTTTTTGGATTCTTTGTTCACCGTGGAGCCATGAGAGAAAAACAAAGCTTTCTTCACAGATTCAGAGTAACAAGGGGCGAGTAGTTGTTACACACATGATCGTTTTGTGGATGAAGTATTCCTGAGTGCAGAAAACACTCATCAAACAGCTTTCGTGGAGGTAATTTCACACTGTAAACTACTGTGCTGTGCTTAGTGCTGCTCTAGTGTTTACACTTCAGTTTTCCTGCTTTTAACCCATCACAACCTAACAACAGGACAATATGGATTATATCCTCACACAAACATGCACACTAAGTCAGAAATGATAAGGTGTCATTTTATCTGGGCGAGCTGCGACCGACTGTCAGAGTAGCTTTTTACGACTTTATCGCTCTGTGTTCCCTGCTGTCTGTTTCTGTCTCTCTGCTTGTGCCTTTATTCCTCCGTTCTCTCCGGCATTTGGGGGGTTTATTCATCCTAATCCTTCTGGGCTCTTAACCAGACCTAATTCCCTTCGTAGTTTTCATTCACACCTCGACTCTCGTTTTACTTTAATCTCTTTCCCGTCTTCATTTCTTTGTTTCCTCTCTCACTGTCCCTCAGTGTCTACCCTTACTTTCCCCTCTATTTTTGCCCGTCTGTTTTTCCGTGAGCTCCCCCCCTTATCTGAGCCAAAGCAAATCCTCAGTTATGAGCGCTCATCTGCAAGTTGGCAGGGATGTTGGCAGTCAGGGTTTCTCTCTCTCAAACTGTCTTCCTGCTGCGCGAGGGCTCAGATTTATCCTGGACAGCCCTGCCTGGTATCAGTCTTCCCCCGTCACACACAAACACAGACAGACACTGACCTCATGCTTTGGCCCAGGATTATCTGAGGTGCTTACCCAGTTTTAAGCACTCGTTAACGATCTCGCAGCAGCATTGGACCAGAGCTCAAGGCCAAATCAAGGGGCTTAAAAAAAAATCTACGCCAGGGAACTGTGAGGTGCAGGTTGGTGTGAGATGGGAGAAATGAGGGGGATTCGTCTGGAGAGGGGTTGATACCACTTAGTGCAGTAGCGAGTATTGTGGACGGGGTTGCTAGGCAACAGGAAGGAAGTGGTCGGGTGTGATGAGAAGGGGTCCAGATGGGGATAACGTAGGTGAGGAGGTGTGAAGCTTCAGGCAGAGAAGAGGAGGTGTGAGAATTTCTTTAAAGAGAAAAGACAAAATCCAAACCTGGTTTGTTTATGGTGGTTTCCTCTGTGTGTGAAGCATTTCACACTTCCTCATGAATCAGGATTTACATTCAGAGTCAAGGCTTCAATGAGTAAGTTAAAGATTAAAGATTCTCATTCAGAAAATCCTTGTTATTAATTACACCACCGGCTGTTAAGGTGGTGAACTGCAGTCAGCATCTGTTGCTCGCACTCTATAGGCATGAGCTAGCCCACTAACTATAGAGTGTAATGAGTCCTTAAGCCTGGAAATGAGTTACCATTTTTACACTCCTGGTTCCCTCGTCTAAAAGTCAAAGGGTGTTCTGAATGGGTTTTTGTTAGATGCCTGAAAGTAGGTCTGTGGTTAAGCAAGCCGTAAGAGACATCAGTTAAAACCTTGTGAATTTTGAAGCTGTTATGTGGCTTAAAAAAGGCCGTTGCTAACAAGTGGCTAATTGAGACTACAGAAGGTCATCACACTGACCACGGTCTATAGTGTTACTATGGTAAAAATACAAAGTTGTGATCGTTGTGTAGTTTGTTTATAACCTAATTTTAGCTTTTTACTTTTAGTGATTGCATTTGGGCTTGAAAAGTCATATTAAAGGTCTTTATGAGGATCATCTTGCTAAACAAGACATATAAGTACCATAAATGTTATTTTCTGCAATAATTCAAAATCCAACGGAAAAATCCTATTGACGAGCGAACCAGGGCGTTGCTAACTTCCACATTGGCCTACAGAAAAACGCCATCCCTGGCGCACTCTGTTGACCAGCATCATGTTGAGAGATGGTGGAAAATAATTAACAATCATATTTAGAATGATGTTACCATCTGTATGTTCCTATATTTTATCTGCACCATCGGCTCCATGATGCTAACTAGCTTACCGTTTGCAAATTACTTTATCAGCTAACGTTATGGCAGATCCGCGTAGTGCAGTTTTACAGCCATTTGTTTTCCTTAGCTTAGATTACGGCTAGCTTAATATCTGCCCCTGTCTTGCATTGCTTTTGGCTGTTAGAAATCATAAGTTATACGCCTTTTCTTTGTACTGTTACCTCATTTATCGTTGGCTAAATGAACACAGTTTGTCATAATACATCTGTTTGTATCATGCATCACATCAGCTGGTGAGATAATATGGAAAGATAGCTAATTAATCTAGTGATAACTTTAGCAAGCTAAGGTTAGCTTAGCTCCGGGGACAGACCGGCAAATGCAGGGTCTCGAACTGGCTGAATTAATATGACAGCACTAACTGAAGGTCCGTCTCGAGGCTGCCGCTGCAGCAGGTGTTGACTTTGTGTTGTGGTGGACGTTGGACGTTTGTCGACGTTATTGGACTCCATTTCTTAGCTAATGTTAGGTCGTGTTGCACACTGTTAGCGCTGTAGTAGAGCTGAAGAAAGGCACTGAGAAGCAAGTATAATGTCATATCCTTTGGATTTTCACGGAACATTCATCCCGAGTCCTTCTCATAGAAGTCAGTCTTCAGGCTGTCAAAGGCAGGAGGTCTCAGTTTTTAAGTTACGTAACAGTATGTTCATCCATCGTCAATAAAATGCGATTAATACATGTAAAACATTACAGAATCTTTAAGCCTACTTTTAGACTTAAGGTTAAGAAGCATATTTTTATGAACCCCACAAAGTTGCAGAAAGCCTGTCTCCAGAGCAGAGCTGGCAAAAACCGGGATTTAAAAGTCTGATTAGCACAATAACCCATGCTGCTGTGACATACTGTATATCTTAGCCCTGAGCTTGGTTCATCTGAAAGGATAAACAGTTCTATTTTACACAGGCTTCACCCACTAACGGGGCTCTGGAGGCTGTGGCCACTGAACCCTGAATATCTAAATTTACATGCTAAGCCAACCAGGATGAGGCTTGTCAGTCCTGTGGGGACATCCGCTATAAAACAGCAGCAGTGACACAGCTCCTCATACACTGTACTTTAGCTCACAGATGACGACTGAAATGACTTACAATAAGCTCTGCATTAGGTTAAAAAAAGACTGCAGAAAGAAGAGAAAGGGGGAAAAATATGGAGTTAAAAATATAAGTGTCCTAAATTTGTGTAAGTCAGTAGGTTGAACAAACATCATGCTGCTGTTTGAAAATAAATATTGCCAGTGGACATTGATGTATGAGCGACTTTGTGATAAAAAAATACAGCATGAAAGGACTCCACGAGTACCCAGATGTCCAAGGATATGTATAAGGTCTTTGTTAAATATCCGGATTGAAACACGACACAAACATCCGCACCTGCTCTTTGATCTAAATGCATTTATGATATCATCTATTAAATTCATACGATGCACCAGATGTAACTGCTCTGCTTCCAAAACAGCATTTTTGTTTTTAGCGGTGGATTAAACGGGACACTGCAAATGTTAAAAGGACGCAGAGAATGTTTTTCCATGCGAACTGTAAAACATCAGCGTCAGATTGATAGAATAAAGACATGACACGTATTCTGGAAGTGTCCACTTTATGCTGTTAACTGAACATGAATAAATACAACATCAGTTTGGCATGAAAACGATGTTTTATTGGTACTAAAGAGCTTAGTGGTTTAGATTTTTCATCGCCGCTAAAACCAAACAGCAACACATCATTTTAAACGTCATGTGTTTTGCCCATTGTATTATTCAGCTGAGCCTCCAGAGCTGCAGGAACACGGTGGCCTCAGTTACAGTTACACAATGTTCTCTCCCTCTCTCACACTCTGTGGTCAGGCGTCTGGCAACAGCTTTTACAAGAGCTTCAGTTCATATAGCTTCAGCTGGGTGTGTATATGCATGACTACACTTGTGTGTAGAGGTAGTAATAGTCGCTGATAGACACTTGCACCAGAAAATATGTTTAATTTTTTGGTGATTAACCCTAAAATGACCAAACAATGAGTGCAATTTTTTAACATATAAACTGTGAAAGGGTTTACATGCTTGAATCCAGGCAGTGTCAGGTGCGTGGAGCCTAGATCAAATTTATTCCTTATGCATTTAGAAAATTTGAGTTTTTTTGTCAGTTTTCCTGCATTTCTTCTTTGAGACATAACTATAATACACATAATCACACAGGAGATCAAATATGCACACATTTTTAATTCCCTCCTATCTACCAGTTTGCAGGATGCTCTGTAACTACCCATTAGTCCCTACCATCTTGCTAGCAAAGGTCAGTCCACACTTTATGCTCCAAGTATTTCATTTAGTTTTCCAGTGAAGCGTAAACTCCACTAGCCGCCTTTTAAATCACACAAATCTCGTATTTCCAGGAGGTTGTGAACTCATTAACTTTTTCTAGAGTCATTTCATGTTGGTCTCAGCAACATTAGGCAAATACCACAGCTCGACTGGCTGGCTCGAAGCGAGAGTTTGGCTTTTTTGAAGTGGGGTTGTATGAGGTACTTATCCATAGTCAGTGTGTTACATACAGTAAGGCAAGGCAAGTTTATTAATGTAGCACATTTCAGCAACAAGTCAATTTGTAGTGCTTTAGAGCACCGAGACAAAGTGCAAAAGAAACACATGATTAAAGGACAATTAAAGAGCCATTAGAGAGCTAGACAGTAGAAAATGACAGCAAGACTAAGACAGGTATAAAATACAAGACTAAAAGTTACAGTGCCATGTGAGAAACCAATAAATACTATTGATTTTTAATTAATGATTTACATGCAGAGATTTGTTGCAGTAGCTCATTTTGTGTTGTGCTTAAACCCCCAACCCACTAGGTTCCATAGTGTTGTGATCTTTTTTCAGCCATATGACTCTTCCACTCTAACATAAGAACAGATCACTAGCATAAACACAAAGGACACAGGCCTATGAAGCAGGCAGTCATAAAGGGCGCACCACTAGCTCCTAAAAGTAGATTTAAAAAGATTGTAATACATTGCCTTGCTTACAGTGCTGCATTATATTGAATCATAACCCCCGTATCGTGATACATATCATATTGACAGATCCTTGCCAATAATCAGCCCAATTTAGGTGGCTAAAAAACTGCTGCCCCCATCCAGAGCTTTACATTACTTAGTATATGTGGCGGTACTCCTGCCTGCTTCTCCAAACTGGGGACATGCTGACCGCCATCTACTGTAGGTATATATATAATTGCGTACCATTATTCTGCATTGGTTTTTTAAAGTAAAAATACAATCGCAGAACCCAGTTGTCTTGCCATGAAGCCGGCAACAGAGTTAGTAACAGCGCTGAATGATTGTCTTTTTTAAAAAGACAGCCGGCAGGACAGGACTATGGACTGGACAGGTGTGATGTTTTGACAACATCTTATGTGTATGAACCTTTACTGGGAGATTGAAAAAGCAGCTAGCAGCAGTTAGCAGCTAACCTATATGAAAAGACAGCGGCTGAAAAAGTCTGCAAAGTGGGAAAACAATGAAGTCCAGGAGTGCTTCGTCCTCCAAGTAGAGAACGAGTTATTGTTTAGAAAGTGCTGCCGACACACTAGAAGCTGACGCTGTTGTGTTAAATGTCACGCTCCTCACACCTCTTTTACTCGTGGGATGCCGGCATGCTGTCTAAAATCACACACTGGGGCATCATGATGCCTGCGTTGCTTGGTTCTGGGTAAAAATGCAAAGGCAGTGAAAAGAAGGGACTTCTTAGCAGCCCTGTAGCGTGTAGGAAAGTACCTGATATAACCCCACTTTAAAGAAGCTGAACTAACCCTTTAAAATGATCTGCTTAACTAATCAGCAGCTAAATGGAAAAATCAGAGCTTCAGTGTATTGAGGACATATGGTTTTAGTTGAACGCAGACATCAAGAGTTAGACGTTAAAAAAACATCAGCATTTTTCAATGGCGTGCTCGTGGTTCTGCAGTCATGGGGTGATCTTATCATCTCATCTTGCAGTTCCCATTTCTGTACAGTGTGTTTGAGCATATCATTATTACCAGATGATATCAATATTTATCGGAAAAAATGACCCAAGGTTCGGATGTCTATATTTCACTGGTACTGGAAGTGTACTGAAAGTGTGCGGGGAGTTTTGGGACCAAAGGTAAGTTCAGAAGCCAGAAATCTCAGTAGCCATTGTTATTAGTATTGATCATCAACTCCATCAATCAGCAAGCTCAATGATTTTCTCTTCTTTCTGTAATGTGAAACAAAACAATACAATTAACTCTATTACCAAAAATATATCTCGTTCACATAAAGCATGAACCAAGTGTGCACTTCCAGCCATCAGAGCCAGATGAAAACATCATTTCTCTTCTCCGGCTCTCCTGGAAGAAACTTTCCAGCACTAATCCATCTGATAAAAGGTCAACAGTTGAAGCTCGCCACATGATGGATGAGACTACAGTGAAAAAAAATTTCCCCCTCCTTTCCCCTCCCAATTTAGCAAGTGCCAATTCCCACTGTGTACTGGAGGTCATTTAAGTCCAAGTATGTTGTGCCTCTTTAGGGACACTTTGAAAGCTTTCTTTTTCCCCTATGTGGCAGAAAAGAGTTCCTTTAGGAATATTAACCCTCATTGAGCTCTATGATGTCCCCCCACAATGTTCAGGCTCCCCGTTACCTTAGACCTACCTGTTTATATCTACATAAGAAGCAGATCCTCGTCCATAAAGTCTGCCATGTTGCACTGCCATGTTTCTACAGCAGCCCAAAACAGAAAAACCAAACACTGACTCTAGACACAGCCTTACTGGCCACCATGGTTAGCAACCTCCTCGGCAACGAGTGAGTCGTTGAAAAATGCAGATTTTTTTTTACATGAAACTGCTTTATTCAGTGATCTGACTGGGCGGGAAGAGACCTGTGGATAATTCAGCTCCCAGTAAGAACCTCCTGAACATCTGGATTTTAAGTTATCAGAGAAAAAAGGTGAGGACACATTAGCAGGTGCTGGGCTAGCAGCCCATCTCCAGCCCAGGAGAAACACTGATTTGTAATGTGAAACTGTTTTATTCAGTGTTGAAATCACCAGGTCTGTTTGTGTTGGAGAGGAAGAGACCTCTGCGGATAATTTGGCTCCTGGTTAAAACCTCCTGAACAGTAAACACTAAAGGAGGTCTAACCAGGAGAAGTTTTAGCTGGTTGCAATCTGCAGTCCTCACTGCTAAATGCCACTAAATCCCCCTAAATCTTACACCCTTGGCCTTTGACTGTTAAAAAGCTTCCTGTTAAAAGCCTCCAGATGTTGCTAATTAGCATTTTGCTACAAGCACTAAACACAGTACATCTGGTTCCTGTGCATAAATATACAATTCTAATGCCAGATTAAAAAGATAGGTTTTAATGTTCCCTCTAAAAATACCAAAAGATCTCTCTGTTCCTTACTTGGACTTTTTAGGTAATTTAGAAAACATCGAATTGCTGACCCAGTAGTGTGAATGGCTAGTTATTTCAGCATATTTTGAGTGAAAAAAAGTCTGACTCTGAGATATTCTGATAGATTGTGACTTTAGTTTTAATCTGTTTGCTGAGGCCCCTAATTCACTGAGTGCAGTTTTTCTCTCGCTGCTTTGGGTCCTATTAAAAGAACCTCAGTGTTTCCTCATTTGGCTTTAAAATATTCTTACCCATCCATACATTGATGGCAGTGAGACAGGCAGTGAGAGCGTCGGGGGCATTTGGTGAAACAGAGATATACAATTGTGTAGAGCAGCCAGCCTCTGAAGCAGCAAAGACATATTCCCTCGCCAGCACTGTGGACATAGCCAAGTGTTTTCCCTGGACGCCGCCCAGATGGCCGAGCAATTAATAAACATACATCAACAGTTGCAGCAAAATCACATTAGTCCATAAGAAAGCCCATATTGTAGAACATTCACATACACACATATATACCCATTCACTGCATCATCACAAATATTTCTTAAATGCTTGAGCTCCAGCAGCAATACTCCAGCAGTATTGAGATTAAATTTGTTATGAAATCACATAACGGATGGTTAAACTCTGTTTTCATTAAAAGCAGCAGCAAGTGTGTTGTGGCTCTAGAACAGGGGTCGGCAACCTTTATGATCAGAAGAGCCATTTTGACCAAAATTAATTAAAAAAAAAGTCTGCAGGCACGCCGACCGCCATCAACTGTAAGTAATACACTAGCCCCGTTTACACTGCCTGTTCACGTCGTTATTCTATATGGCTGTTCTTTATAAACAGTACAATCACAGAACAGGTTAACATAGTTTGCTCACCTTTAAGCCGGCAGCTGAGTTAGTAACAGCGCAGAATCAATTTTTAAAAAGGGACAGCTGGCAGCTGTGATGTTTTGATTAAATATTATGTGTGCGACCCACTGCTGGGAGATTTAAAAGGCAGCTAGCAGCAGTTAGCAGCTAACTCAAATAAAAAGGAAAGAGGATGAAATTTTCTGCAAATTGGGAAAACAATGAGGTCCGTGAGCTTCTTACTCTCTTAGCAAAGAATGAGTTATTGTTTAAAAAGCACTGTTGACACACACTAGAGGCTGACGCTATTGTGTTACACGTCACGCCCGTCATGTCTATTTTGCTTGCAGGATGCCAGCATGCTGTCTAAAATCACACGCTGCAGTGCCATGATGCCTACGTTTTTTGGTTCTGTGTAAAAATGCAAAGGCAGCGTAAAGAAGGGACTTCTTAGCGGCTCTATAACGTGATCTCTGTGTTAAGAGGGCTACTGACTATATTTAAGTACCTGATATAACCCCACTTCAAAAAAAAGCCGAACTATCCCTTTAAAATGATCTGCTCAACTAATCAGAACCTAAGTGGAAAAATCAGATTCAGTGTATTGAGGACATATGGTTTTGGTTGAACAGTGGTTGAACCATTTAACCTTAAAACATCCGTACACTGATGGCAGTGAGACATAAATGTGCCATAGCCTTTACTGATAGTCTCCATGAGGTGGCTACTGTGCAGGGCACTATTATGATTATTTGGTACTTAAACTTTGCAGAGCTTGCAGTGAAAGCAAACAAATCTGTCCACACTTCTAAATTCTGGACTATGGATTTGGCATCCATAGCTAACCAGCTAGGGAGACTAAAGACCAGCCACTGTTACTGAGGTCTGGCAAAGTTTCGAGGACAAGGTGCCAGGCAGTGGATGTATTACGCACATGTTAGCTGTTGAAATGTTTGTTTGTTCATTTTTACAATTGGAGAATGTAAGAATTTCTTCAGGCCTACAACATTGATAAATGAAAATTAAAATGTTAAAGAACAAAATCTGGAAAAGTTGATCATGTTAGTGCAGGGCTACCCAGAGCTTTACATCTGTCCCACAGACAATAGGCCCACACACTTACAAACAGCTCCTGGAAGAAGATCGGCTTTGCAGTCAGGCAAATAGGCTACGATACAGTACTCGTTAAAGTTGCTTAGCAACCTCAGACACAACCTGCTGCTGCACTGGCTCAAAAAAAGGTACAAAAGTAGTGCCCAGCACTTGATCACATGTTTTCCAGGCGGTTAAAGGCGTGGCATGTGTACGGCCCCTACCCCTGCTCTAGAATAATGTTGACCAACACTGTCAAGGGCGTTTTCGCCTGAATTTAATTGTCATTTCACTAAGTTACAAAAACACCCCAAACATAATGGCTCACGTGACTCTTGTCAGACTTGTCAGTTTTGCTTTTGCGATACCTGTCTCTGAGATATCTGCCTCATAAGTCCTCATAAACTGGGTGATGGACAGACCTCCCTGTGTCTCTGAGACCTGTAGACAGTGAGGTCTATGGATTATTGAGAGTTCCTGAAGGAGATGTTGATGTTGATTTGTTTGTCACTTTGTATTGGGGCTGATGCTGAAGGCTCATATACCTCAAAACCTGGACAAATAAAAGCACAACCATCGTCATGACTCAGTGCAGCTTTAGGTAAGGGAAAAATCGTGTTTCTCAAACATAAGCAACCCTTGAAATGATTTCAGTTTGAGTTATAGACTCCATATTCATTTCTGTCATCGGTCTTGTCTCGTGACGTACAGCTAAGTCTTGCGGTTTGTTCCTAAGCCTCCTCCACTTTAGAGTGCGGTGGCGTGCATTCAGCAGCTCTGAACCTCAGCTGCTCTCTCTGTCTCTCTCCGGAGATCTGTTTTCTCAGCACTGAAATGAAAAATGCCACTGACCTCGACCAGCGAAACCAATACTTTGTTTTGGCTCATGCATGACAGGAGTAGCAGTCCATCAAAGATATCACTGAGATTTCTTAAATTTTCCATAATCGCTCAGCTCTCAGCTGTACAGCAGAGGATTGGCTACGTTTGCGCTGATTCACAGTATCTGTCTCCTTCTGGATGATGATTGATGCTTCATTGTGTGAGGTGATTATGCCTATACTTTTATCTCAGTCCGACCTGAAGAAATGACAGCGGCCTTGACACGCGCTTTATTCAGTGGACCATGAAACAGTATTCCTCACAGTCACAGCCTCCCCTCACAACTCTCTAAACATATGTATTACTGATCTGCAGTTCCCCACTGCAGTCCTCCTCTAAGTAAGCGCTATCTGTCGGGTGACATGTCCCATTCCTCTCACAGAGCCCAATCTGCGCTCCCTATCTGATAAATTGGTTTTAATTTGTCTCCCAAGGCAAGCGAGCACTTTGTAGAAAGGAGCAAAAAGGCTATAAAGCAGTTTAAAACTGTGTTGTTTCCTCTGCTGTATTTTACTCTGAGCCCCACGCCACTTTTATTGATTTTTCTATAATCTTGTTTTATTCTGATGTGCGCCTCAATTCTAAAAACACATCCATTGTTGTATTATAGTGCATTCAACTTCTCTCCCCATACACTTTGTTCTTTTCTTTATTCTGCTCAGCACAAATATGCTCTCCTCCCCTCCTCTATCATGGCTTAAGCTCTCTCAAGGTCCAGTGTGAAGGATTGAGGGGAATATGTTGACAGAAATGGAAAGTAATGAAGTAAGAATGGTTGTGTTTTCAGTTCCTTACAAAGAGCCATTTACACTCGCTGGCCATGTTATTAGGTACACCTTGCTGGTACCAGGTTGGACCCTTTTTGCCTTCAGAACTGCCTTAATTCTTCGTGGCTTAGATTCAACAAGGTGCTGGAAACATTCCTCAGAGATTTTGGTCCATATTGACATGATGACATCACACAGTTGATCCATGATGAGAATCTCCCGTTCCACCACATCTAAAAGGTGCTCATTGTCATGTTCAAGAAACCAGTTTGAGATAAATTGAGCTTTGTGACATGGTGCGTTATGCTGCTGGAAGTAGCCATCAGAAGATGGGTACACTGTGGTCATAAAGGGATGGACACGGTCAGCAACAATACTCAGGTAGGCTGTGGTGTTTAAACCATGCATTTTAGTGTCAGTCACGGTAGTTAGCAGCCCCTTCATGACAGGCAACATGGAAAAACACTTATTTTTTAATGTGAAACTGCTTTATTCAGTATTTTTACTGCTATAAATCACCAGGTCTGTTTGTTTTGGAAAGGAAGAGACCTCTGTGGATCACTGGGCTCCCAGTACAAACCTCCTGAACTGATTAACACTAAGGAAATTCTGACTGGGAGAAGTTTCAGCTGGTTGCAATCTGCAGTCCTCACCACTAGATGTCACTCAATCCCCTTAAATCTTACACGCTGCTTTTTTAATGTTTGATTTTATATTCTTCATATTCTTTATTGTGAACAGTGAATACTAAACTAAATACTAAACTCACCCTGTCTGTGGCACTCGGCCCTTAGGCCATTGGTTCCTGCTGAAGACATAAATCAAACACACGTAGGCACATGTGTTGGGGACTATTTCCAGCTGCGGATTAATCCACTCTTGGCACATCAGTGAGTATTTGGAAGAGCAGGATGATGTATTTGGGACTGAGTCAAAACAAACTACAGTCTGTGTGTTAATGGTAATGAAGGAAAATTATGATGTGGCTCACTGATGTGTTTTTAATAGTTTTTGGACAACAAAGGAGCCCTGCGGCTCCGGATCAGAACGTATTGCCAAATAGGTTTTCAACATACGAGGAGTTTGCTTTGGAGTAATGGTGCATACCCATCAACTTATTAGAGAAGAGAGAAGAAAATTAAATTAAGATGAAAAACAGCTATTGCAAAAATCAAGGGATGCAAATAAAGAATAAAAGAAAGTGGTAGTTATGTGCAAAAGGAATGTGCAAAGTTCATAATAATATTAAGTGTAAAAAGACAGTGTACTGAGATAATAGTCCAAGAGATGTGCATTAATGTAACGTGTAGTGTGTATGCGGGGGTCCATGTCAGTTCCTGGGTTGCAGTCAGGAGGAAACTGGTCTTGTGGCATGAGGTTTGGTCCTGATACACCGCAGCCTTAATCCTGAGGGGAGTGGTTCAAAGAGTTTGTGTCTGGGCTTGGGGGGTCAGCCAGAATCTTTCCTGCCCGCCTCAGGGTCCTGGAGGGTCCTCAGGGTCCTGGAGTGATGACAGATTGCAGTCAATTACCTTCTCTGCAGAGCGAATGATACGCTGCAGTCTGCTTTTGTCCTTGGCAGTGGCAGCAGCGTACCAGATGGTGATGGAGGAGATGAAGCCAGTGTAGAAGTGCACCATCATTGTCTTTGGCAGGTTGAACCTCTTCAGCTGTGGCAGGAAGTGCATCCTCTGCTGTGCTTTTTTGATGATGGAGCTGATGTTACGGTCCCGCTTGAGGTCCTGGGTGATGATGGAGCCAGAAGGACTCCACAGTGTTGACTGGGGACTCACACAGGGTGATGGGGCCGGGTGGGGCTGCTGTCTTCCGGGGATCCACTGGTTGCTCTGTCCGGTCACCAGATGGTCAGTCTCACTCTTGTCGGCAGACTCAGCCCCACCAGAGATGAGTCCAATTAGGGTGGTGTTTCCACGAACTACAGGAGCTTGACAGACTGGTGACTGAAGGTGCAGCTGTTGGTGTACGGAGACGAGGTGGGAGAAAAGGACGCAGCCTTGAGGGGAACAAGTGCTGATAGTACGAGAGTCAGAAACGTGTTCCTGTAGCTTCATGTGCTGCCTCCTGTCAGACAGGGAGGAAGACGGGGAAAAGGGTTTCCTACCCAGACAATATTTACCTCCGCCAAGGAGGATACGTTTTCAGGTTGGGTTTGGTGGTTTTATGAATTGTTTTTTACTACCATTGACATTGGGAGACAGGGCATCTGGCCTTGGCGTAGGCCTGTGCTCTCCGACTGCCCTTCTAGATATTAATAGTTCATTGTTTGGTCTTTTCTGTGGACCTGTTTCCAAAAATAAACACCTTAATTACCCCTTTATTCAAATCTGATTCCTTTGCTCATGTCTGCTGTCATGTCCGACTGCGCTCTAATCAACCACCCACGTTTGTTTTTCCCATGCAGCCAGAAAAAATCGGCCAGTCCCCGGTTGCCCCCACGTCAGACGGAGACAAGGTGGACCTGGAGGCCTTCAGCGAGTTCACCAAGATCATCACTCCTGCCATCACCCGTGTGGTCGACTTTGCCAAAAAACTGCCCATGTTCTCTGAGGTAAGTGTTGGCTAATGGTCTCTGGGAGCAGAGGGCAAGTGTGGGAGACACATGCTAAGAAATATAACACACAGCAGACACAGCAGAGCTGCTCTCATCCTGTGAGTGTGTGTCAGGTGAGGAAATGTGTGATTTAGGAGGTCAGTTTATCTCACAGGATTACAGCTCCTCTGTTCGAGAGGTTCAAGAGTTCCTTCTGATATTTACAACTTAACAGTGCACTGTGGAAAAAGATGAATGTATTGTGAGGGTCAAACACATGTAAGACGTTCTAAATCTTTGCAGCTGAATTAAGCAATAAGACACCAGCCCAGTTCAGACCAAAGATTTGCGACAAGACAAGTTGAAACATGCGACTGCTAGCAATGCACCGTTCTGCAACGTTCTAAAAACCCGCCGCAGCAAGCCAACACGTCGTCTGCGGTCATTTTGACTTGACCAGCAGACTTCACTACAAGCTGATTGGCTGCTGAAACAGGTGACGTGCTTTAAAACCAGCCGTGGGCCATTTGACCAGCTGAGTGTCAGGTGACACCATCAGCCGGCTTGAGTCGAGCTCAGATCGGCCAGTTCACACCGCTAACACTTTTCTCATTCTAAAACGGTTTTGTCTCGTTGTGAATCTTTGGTCTGAACTGGGCTTTAAACGTCCTGCTGCATCACTGAGGTGCCAATAATGACAGTAAAGCTCATCCTTCAGTGTAATATTGAGATTATAAAACAGTTACCAACAGAATAAAAGACATATCTAAAATGTACTCATATTGTGGGGCAATTAGCTCTAAAAATCAAACACCTTTTGCTAGTGTTATCTCCGTTTCAGTGGTAGTACACGGGGTCTGATTAATAACAGGAAAGCAGTCAGTAGAGTCTTGCGTAATGAAAGCTAGTGTTGTACTCCAGCAAGAAGACTGATCCTAATGGCAGTTTCTAGTTCCTGTTGAGACAATGTCAATGCTTTGCAGGACATTGTGGGATTTCCCAATCTGAATAAATACCACAAATAGAGATGAGGATCGAGAGCCGTTTCCAGTTGAGGACCAGTTCCAAACTAGAATCGGAATCAGGCGCCTCCTAGCTTATCAGTTCCTTTCATTCCTTCCATCGATGCGTCAAACTCATGTGTCCGTGCTGCTGGAAACTTGCAACATAAAAGTCCAAAGCACTGTTTCATCTCACAAAGATTACAGCGTTCATTGATTTCAGTAACCACCTATCCTGTTGGGGGCTGCGGGGGGGTGGAGCCTATCCCAGCTGTACACCCTGGACAGGTCACCAGACTATCACAGGGCTGACACATAGAGACAGACAACCATTCACACTCACATTCACACCTACGGACAATTTAGAGTCACCAATTAACCTGCATGTCTTTGGACTGTGGGAGGAAGCTGGAGCACCTGGAGGAAACCCACACTGACACAGGGAGAACATGCAAACTGTAACGCCCTGATGTCTGTAAAATGATCATCTGAAGTCAGAGTGAAAACACCAGCAATATGCTGAAACACCTTTCTACTCAACATGAGCTTAAAATCCAGGAATACGATGCGTTTCACACTCTCTGTACGAGTGCCATTTCTTCCCAACTGAGCAGCGTGTCTGTTACCGATGGTAAATATCCTGCTATAATAACATTAGCGCCACGCAGACAGGCTCAGCACATATTGTCTTAGACTAAGATAACACTCAAACAGTGGGGCTTTCGCACACCTCAGTCACATGCATGCCATCTTTTCTCCTCTGTTTCTACACTGGGTTCAGACTCAGAGACAATGAAACTTGTGCATGAGACTAAGAACCCGTCAAAGCTTCCTTTTGTTTCTGACAGAAGATTGATCAGGATTCGGATCACCTGGTAGCTCAGTGGGTAGAGCGGGGATTACATGTACAAAGGCAATGTTCAATTCCAACCTGTGGCCCTTCGCGTGTCATCCTCGCCCTCGCTCCCTTTTACGCTTAAACTGTCCTATGAAATTAAAAAAGAATACTGATCAGGATTCAATCGATAAAGAATTGGACCAATAAGCAGAATCGATAATGACACTGGTATGACACTGACACTGGTACTAATATCACTGGTATCCTCCAAATGAATTTCCTTTTTGGGGGGCTGAACATACTTGAAAACTCATGAAACGTTGCACACACATCACATCTGGTTAAAATTAGATATTTAGGGTTCTAATGCTTGGGTGCAAAAAATGGCTCAGTAGTGCCCCCTACAAAGTTTTGACAACGCAGCCCCCAGTGCTGGTTTCGTCTACATGTACGAACCTTGGTGGGCACGTATAACATTCTGGGACGTACAAAAAAGCCTCTTGGACCCATTCTCTAAACCCAACAGGAAGTCGGCCATTTTTAATTGCAATTTTGGTGCATTTTTGGCCTTTTCCAGGGATCGTTTTTTTATTATTGTTTCTTTATCTCTGTCTCTGTTATTATTATTATTTATTTTTATTATTTATGTTTTCTTTTCTTTTCTCCTCTGTCCTCACCCTTTCACCTGTCAACCTGTGGAGTATAGACACACAGACACACACGCACACATGACAGCCACCATAACCTTGTCCCCTTAACTCTGACAATTAATGTACTGGCCTGTGGTCACTTTTGTATTCACTGTCTTTGTTGTTTCGTCTGTGTTTTTGCAATTACGAAAAAGGTAACATTTATTGAAGAGAAGACAGATGTAAGCATTTCCAAAATTAACAATATTCTGCTTCATTCCATATTTGCTGGCGTTGGTCCTTTCAAAAACATTTTCATGTGATCACCTGCTTGCTACACAGAGGGATGCTCACACCTCAAATCTAACAGCAGCGTAAATTTTATTCATTAAATAAAGTTAATTAAAATCAAAATTAACTGCAAAACAATCAGTATTGTGTCAGTGTTGTAGCCTACAGGTTTTCTGTTCAGCTCTGGTAGTCACCATGTTGCCATGGAAATGTGGGAGCAATATTTTTAGTGATGTTGACGGTGTGCTGTCATGCTGATTTGATCACGCTCTGAATGTCTAGTCGACCAATTAGACCGCCCGGTCGGATCCGGTTGTTGTATAATAGAAAAGACACAAAGCACAGGTAAATATGCAGATCACTCACACGTTGCCGTGGCGCTAGCACAGAACGTCTGGCTTTAAAAAATAAACCCAGAAGCAGCTTTTGTTGCCGCTGACAATCAGAGAGGCATTTCTGCTCCATTCGCCCCGCCTTGATTAGCAACATGTAATCATGTTTCTTTTCTCTCTGCTGCTTGTAATGAGACCTTAGATTGGATAATTATCAGGGTAGCTGAGTTATTGTCGAGTGGGACAGCTGCTGTGTGTGTGTGTGTGTGTGTGTGTGTGTGTGTGTGTGTGTGTGTGCGTGCGTGCGTGCGTGTGTGGGAGAGGAAAGGTTGTATCTGTAATCCATTCTCTGAGAATATAAATCAAGGTAGTTTTGAAAGCAGAGGTCATCACTTTTTTTAATCAGCATATTTTAAGGTTGAATTCACCCAGATTGTTGTGTTATTATATAAATGTTACGGTTATGATGGATGCTTCTATTCAGATGAGAGCGTAAGGTACAATCCTGCTGCTGGATCCTCTATTCATTTACAGATGGAGAAAGTAAAACCTATGCTGCAGATAAGGATGCAGAGTTTTAGTATTCCAGACAGCGGAGCAGATAATCAGTCGTCTTTAATATGTTATCTTTTATTCACAATATAATAGATTATATTATTAGAGAGGCATTTTTAATCTGATGAAGGAGGCAGAGGGAGAGAACCTGTTTAGCCTACGTGAGATCTCTTCACGCCGCCGTGGTGAATTACCGATAAGAATGCACAGAAACAAAGCCAGCCTTTATTGAGCCACTAAAAATTAAGCATGCCCTCCAGGTACACATTTACAAGACAAATCAAGCCAATTAATGCCAATTAATCTGCTCAGCAGTCAAGAGCAGTGAGTTACATTTAGGTGAGATTTAATTCAGCGCACCAGAGTCTGTAGATTTAATCAAATGGGTTTCAACCTGGAGATTCTAATATCCATGTAAATCAGGGTGTATTAGTCATAATCTGTGTTCATCAGTGGAAAAACATGTCTGCTGCCGCTTTTCAACCCGTCGTCATGTTCCTCCCGCTCCCCTCCACATCTGTGGTAATCACGATGCTTCAGTATCCATTTCTACTTTTCAACGGATACGATAATTTTCTTTTCTTCCTAATTGTTTTCTCTCTACATCTGTACTACCAGGCATCAGTCCTGTTTCTTCTCTCTGGAGGAGCTGTGTGAGCGCTCTGCTGTGTTTTGGTGTTGTTATAGTCAGGGACATCTCATTTTGGATTTTTTTTAAGTAATCAGTTGTTTGTAAGGTTGCTTTCAAACTGTTTACGGTTTCAGATCACTAGTTACTCCATAACTAGTCCGAAAATCCCAAAAAGGCATTGATGATGAAAAGATGCAAAGCAACAGAATAATTAATATATTCTACATATTAACATTTTCCCAAAACAGTATGTTGGGATGTACTAACCCCCTTTTGCAGTCACCAATATATTGAGTAGTAATTGTAATTTTATTACATAGTTTTCTCAGTAACTGTAACAGATTACATTTATATTTATTTTTTATTTAATTTTAAATAACTCCATTTAATTAATATTAATATTTCATATTTATTTCGAAAAAAAACATAAACAAGCAAACAGACAGAAAGAAGTATTTACAAATGATTATGTGTCACTGTAAAGTTACCTTGATTTACACATTTGTGTAAGTTGGATGAGTAAACAGTTACATTTCATGTCATTTATTGTGACTGAGTGGCTGATTTTTTTTCCCATTTTCTTATCAAACTACCCCAAAAATGGCACTACAGCATGTAAATATGATTTTGTAAATATGATTTGATTTTTTTTTTTTTCAAATTGTTAACACTGTTCTTGAAAAGGGATTACAACAAAAATTAATAAAGCAACTAATAATAATAATAATAATAATAATAAACTTTACAGAGCATTTAGCAAAACAAATTTAAATGTATTTCATAGAGAAAAAAAATAATAAAATACCAAAATGAATGATAAAATACATGAAGGGCAAAAATTAAAAAATAATAAACAAGACATTTAAGGCCAATAAAAATAAACACACAGCTCAGATAAAATCAGGATATGCTTTCCAATAAAAGTACATTTTTAGAAAACACCAGACGCTGACTCAGACAGCCACATTTCATGGAGCAGGTCGTTCCTGAGCCTCGGGGCGCTGATTGTAAAAGCTCTGTCCACTTAAGTTTTCTGCCTGAAGAGACAGACGACCAGTTTAGAGCAAGAGTTACTGCTATAAATGAAATGACAAGAATCACATGCAGACAGAAACAGACTCAGTAAGAGAATTAGAATCAGAATAGTTTAAGTCTGAACATATATCCAACCTCTCCTGCATCACTCACTCTTTATACGCTCTGTTCTCTTTTATCCATTCTCAGTTACTGTAGGAACATTTTCGTTTAGGTGAAATTATCCACCATAATTTCCTTCTTGTAAAGCCAGCTCTGTTGTTACAGCTTCACAATGGGTCCAATATGCTGAGTGACCTTGCAAAAAATATTAAAACAAAACTTTTTTCCCCAGCTACCTTGTGAAGACCAGATCATCCTGTTGAAGGGCTGCTGCATGGAGATCATGTCTCTGCGAGCTGCCATGCGCTACGACCCAGAGAGTGAGACGCTGACGCTGAGCGGGGAGATGGCCGTGAAGCGCGAGCAGCTGAAGAACGGCGGGCTGGGCGTGGTGTCGGACGCCATCTTCGACCTGGGCAAGAGCCTGGCGCAGTTCAACCTGGACGACACGGAGGTGGCGCTGTTGCAGGCCGTGCTGCTCATGAGCTCAGGTTGTTGTTGACTCCAGAACCTCTGACTTCTTCTTTAAATCTAAAAGCTGCGTCACTGTGGCTTCACTCTATGGCTGCTTATAACAGTGGCGGTCGAAGAGTTTGAGTTTATTGTAATGTAAATGTGAATTTTCTGTCTTGTGAGCCCTCTGAGACACAATTCCATGACAGTCCATATTCATTACCCGCTGCTTTACACAGTATATATTGTAGCCTATTGTGAATCAGAATGTAATTATGGTCGGGAGATTGAAGTCCACGTACACACTCAGAGCTGAAAGGAGCAAATCTAAATCTCATCCTAAATGTGATTAAAAAACCTTTCAGTCCTGGTTTGTTCTTTGGAGGAACTCTAACATCAGACTAATTTTGGGTTTTAGGACACATGTCACATCCTGTGCTCAGAGTTTGAGATAATATGATGCAAATAAAGGATGAAACAATACACGAATTATCTACTCGTGGGGGAAAAAAACAATTCACTTCAGTTCGTGACTTTCCCTTGAATTTTTTTTTATCAATTTCTGCTTTTAAGGTGGTAAAAAGTTCCTGCTCTTATTGTGGTAGTCTATATGTGACATCATATCCATTTCAAGAAAAACAAAGCGAGGTGAGAAAGCAGAAAATGCCGGACAATTCCTAGGACAAAGACCTTCACCAGCTCGAAAAGCAACTAAATTCAGCTCGTCCGGTGTTAACTCCCCACCAGATCAGCAAACTTTCTGTTGCTGCAGTTACACAGATTAGACCCTGAACACTGTGAAACCCGGCACCAGGGATTTCACCGACCGAATAGGAGTTGCTATAGCCACTAGTCAAGGAATGTTACCAACTCCCATTCACACCTGGACCCATCTAACCCTAACAACACACATGATGGCCGGGTGGGTCAATGGTTCACGTGACCTGAAGGACTCTGTAAGGGTTCACACTCACACAGAGTTTAAAGCCTGTGACTCTGCACCAGTCCGTTACAACTGAAGACACCTCTTGGAGGTGAAACTCAAGCAGGTCCTGTTGCCTACGATAAATGCATTTAAGATGTTTTTGAAGAGATATTTCATGATATACAGTCACTAGGAGTGTGTGATTTAACTGTCTGTGGTCTGGTCTTAAAAAGTTCACAAAAATCACAATACTTAAAATCCAAAATACAAATGACTTGGGAGATAAGCACATTGGTCCAGACTGAGTATCCACAGGTTTAAAAAAAAAAAAAAAAAAAAACAGCTCCAAACCCAGCCATGACAGTAGACAATGTGTTTGTCAAAGGTACCAGTCAATAATAGCACATGACAGCGTTCACTGAGCTGACTGAATGTTGGCCTTTAGTCAGAACAAGACTGAGTTGATGATTTCTTATGCATTCATTTTCAAACGCTCTCCCTCCTCTCCTTCCTCTCCCCCTCTTATCTCTTCCTGTCTCTCTCCCTCCCTCCCTCCTCACCGACTCCTCCTGTCACCAGATCGCTCTGGCCTGACCTGCATGGAGAAGATCGAGAAGTGCCAGGAGACTTACCTGCTGGCGTTCGAGCACTACATCAACTACCGCAAGCACAACATTCCTCACTTCTGGCCGAAGCTCCTGATGAAGGTGACAGACCTGCGGATGATCGGGGCGTGCCACGCAAGCCGCTTCCTTCACATGAAGGTGGAGTGTCCCAACGAACTCTTCCCCCCGCTCTTCCTGGAGGTCTTCGAGGACCAGGAGGTGTGAGAAACACAGTTGCCACCAAGCAAAGGGAAGAGGAAGTTGGGGCTAACTGGGAGATGGGAAGGGCCATCATTTTTATAGGGGAAGGATGGAGGGAGAGTCCTCTCGTCAGGAATCTGCATTTCTCCAACATCGCATTTACAGTACGTGGTTTAAAAACTGGAACCAACAATAACAGAAACAACACACCAGCAACAGGAGAGTCAAGCAAACAGGATTTTGTTTTTTGAGCACCCTCTCCTCCACCTCTTTCTCCTCCTTTTACTCAGCCCTGTTTTAAAATCCGTGTGGGGGCCCTTCTGTCTGAGCATGATGTCTTATCTAGTAAGAGTTGTAGCCATTTGCCAAGACACGTACACCGATACACACAGCGCGCGCACACACACGCACATACACGACACACACACACACAGACGCACACACAGCCTGTTCCACCTCAGTTCTTCAGAGCAGCGCTCTTTGCAGGGGTCCGTTCCCCCTGTCTGGTTCTCTCTTTTTTTTTAAGCGGTCACAGATTTACACACCTTTTGAAGCCCATGTCTCCAGCTTCCCTGCTGGACAGCACCTCTCAGTATTATTTCTGAATAAGTGTTAGGCAGTAATTCAGAAAATATGGACACCAGTGACACATTACAGCTCACAGTCATGCAGGCACAACGCAATCAGCAAAACACTGCACATTGAAAATTTCAGCAGACGCTTTCAACCGTAACTTTGGTGTATTCTGGCTGCAGTAAAGCAGAGCTACCAGACATAGTCTTTTATCAATTCCTCAACTCAATCTGAGCCGTTACAGCTGTTTTTGGAGCTTCTACTTAGATCCCAGTGAAACCGGTGCTATATTTATATAAGGCTATTCCAGTTTATGAAATTGTGTTGTCTACCTTTGAAACAAATGTGCAGACCATGGCTCCATATCTACCTTCAGTTTTGTCATTGGACCGGCTCCTGTGACATACAGTACACACACACACACATACACACACATACATACACACACACGCATAGATGAGCAGACTTGCCTTGTCATTGCCCGTGCTGCTTGTGCCAGCAGCCTACCGTCATATTAATGACAATTAAGCCCTCCTCTCTCCAAGGAGTTAGTGCATTGACGGAAAGAAAGGAAGAAAGAAAGAAGGGAGGGAGGGAAGGAGACGCTCGGGAGGGGAGGGGAGAGGAGGAGAGGAGATAGAGAGAAGAAGCAAGATTTAATATCTGGACTGTCGAGTCAGAGCCAGGGTCAGAAGTAAATCTCCCACATGCAGCCTCCAAGGAGGTTTTCAATAGCAGCAACCACCAGCGAGACAGCAAAGCTCATCTTACACACACACACACACACACACTCACATAGACATAAACACAAACATGAAAACACACATCACCTCAGAGTAACGTGAATGCCTCATTTTACTGTATGCACTGCACAGCAGTGTCAATATACAGCCCTAACCTGCAGGGTTTGTACAGAGTCCTCTCCTCACGGACTCAACTCAGTGTGGCCCCTCCAGGCTTCCATACACATTTGCCTTTTTTTACCATGGGCGTCACTGAGAGCAGGCAAATGCCAAGAAGGCTACCATTTACCTCAAAGTGGATACACCCCCAGGCTGGGGCAGCAACACTGCCCCCGTGGTGTCAGGCACTACCTCACCTCTGTGGACACGGGGCAGCTGCCCACAGCCTACACACACACACACACACACACGCAGACATACACCATTCAAGTTGGCGCACGTGTAGGTTAACACACATATGTGCATAATATTTACGTAGGTGCACACTTGGAAAGACAAAACACTCACGTCATACACAGACACGACACACACATGCACACACACCCTCAGTGCTATCACTTGGTTGAAATGAAATACCATTGAAGACAGGAGGGCCAGCCATCCCCTCGGAGGGTTCAACCCACTCCAGGGAATGGTACCCATCACATTCGGGTTATCTCTTTTTGTTATATGGGACCAAGTGTCGTCTTTTGAAATTTGGATTTACCTGTTTCTGTCAAAACAGAAACCGACTCACAGAAGCGGCGAAGGACAGAGTAGATGTGCAGCCCAGCTGACACCCATCCACGCGAGTAGCAGGAGGATAGATGACAGAGAGTACCTGAAACCCCTCGGTGGCCTCGCCCGTTGAATTAGCATGCAGAGAAAGGGCCGTTTCCTTCTGCATCATGGCGATCTTCCGCAGTACGCTCATGATAGCTGTCATTGGATCTTTATAAATATTTCACAGTAATAAGCTTTCTTTCATGCATGGACGGTGCATCAGACGTAAAACGGTAGAATGTTCTCAACCGAAATTAAGCTTCTCTAGAGGCGACTCTAAAGCTCTTTTAGTCTCGTGCACTTTACCAATGCTCACCACTATAAAGGTAAATATGTCACGGCAAACATCCATGGCAGGTATCATCGTGCGCTAGCCAAACGACCATTCAAGAATGTTGATTTGATTTAAAAAAACAAAAAAAAGCCCGCTCTGTTCATTCCAATTCTGGGGCCAAGCCAAATCTAACTGGGTTTACCACTCTTACGAGAAGAGAATGAAAGAAAGGAGAGACTAAGAAAATCTATTTTATATTCAATGCCAAGCAGTAGTTGCTACTGGGCACTTGTACAGGATGGGTAATCTGCAGCCCTCAGAAGTACCTAAGCAGAGTAACATGTGGCAGGGATCATGGGCAGTCGTCACAGATGGCCGAGCCGCAGCGCTCCGACGTCTGGAGCAATGCTGGAGGAGAGAGGAACTGGAACGCCACCTTTGGGCACAATGGTCTGACTCCCAGAAGAACCCCCCCCCCTTCAAAAGATCATCACCACCACCTTTCAGAGACCCATCCCCTGCCCTGCCTTACCCTACTCTAGCCCATGACAATGCCCTTTTCTCTGGAGCCTAGCTCAGACTAAATTGCACCCCACCTCCATTAAAATAAGCCCCGCCCAGCCTGGCTGGTGGGAGTTTTTGCACTACTGCAGCGGTCCTCCTTTCAGCCCCTGACTCATCAAAGTTTAACCAACACCTATTGTTGGATTACCCGTTAGTTCCCCCCACCAAAACCCATCTCAACCAGGGTGAGTTTTGGTGGGGGGGCTAAACTGGGGCGAGTTTTGGTGGGGCGGCTCCAAAGCAGCAGTTTTGGAGTTTTGGCTGCTCTGTGTAACAGAGGCTGGCAGTCGCAGTGGGCTCAGTCCCAAACCTGACCCGTTGTCAGTATTAGACCAACAACAGCACATGACCCTCACCTGTTAACCAACCCGACCAGGGGTGGAGAGAGATCCCTGCGCAGGAGGGCTGTGTAGCACTTACTCATTCTCCCTGTAGAACTCCATTTTCCCATCATCCTCCCTCTAGAGTCAGCCCAGTGACATTTCAAATTCAGAGCCCTCCCCTCCATCATCATCTTCTCTCCCCCTCTCCTCTTCCCTAAGCACCCTAGCTATCGTACCCACTCGCCGCAGAGTGGGGATGCCCCCCAGTTTGGCCCAGAATCATTGACACCAAACGGGATCCAGGCCTCTACCTTGTGAGACAAGGCTGGCCGTAACTGCCCTTTAGAGTGGCGCCACCGAATGAATGTGAACGGCAAAGCAGCAGCGACGGGAACGAGAGACTTGAGCGCGAGATTGTGAGGATGTGAGAGAAGAAGAAGAAGAAGAAGAAGAAAGCGCGGGACAGGAAACATAAAAAGCCGAGGGCCTCGACCCTCACTGCCATCATTGACATGGGTGCGAGAGGGTGATGTGGCAGGTTGTAGAGACGATGCTAACGAACACTCGGAGGAAGGGGAGACGGCGGTGTAGGAATACGTACGGTCTCCCCCTTCAGCTCCCACAACAACCGCATATGAGCCCCTGCTCCCATGCCAGCTGACAACCCCAAATGTCCCCCCTCAGCTCCCTCCAAAAGGATAACCTCCAACTCTCACGCGGTGAGGATCAGAAAGAGATCCCTCGCTCCGGAGAGGCAGGTTTGGAATTCCAACACGTCTTTGTAAAAGAACTGAAAAAGAGAAAAAAAAACCTATCGATGTCCTTTGTTCTCGTGAGCTGACTGGGTATGTGTGTGTGACAGTAGGGGTTATAATGCTGCTTTACCTTCTGAGTCTGATTTAGATTAAGAAAAAAAAGATATATGAAATGATTATAAATCCACAAAACAAAAATTAAAAGAGATGACTTTAAAAAAAGACTCCTGAACAAAAATTATTGGAGATTTTTTCATTTTATCATTGTTTTCTTATTTTCTGTTTGTTTTTGACGCTTAAAACTGCTCTGTGTAAAAAAAAGGAAAAAAAAAACAGCTCTAGTCACTTTTTGACCATGCGTGCAGTGTAACATAGAAACTATTTCACTTCTTTTTCACATCTATACTTTGTGTTGATAAGCCAACTGATCTGTTTGTCTGTGTATCTGTCCAAGTTGTCCGTCCCCTTTTATCAGGAGGAATTTACAACCAACAAAACAGGAATTTCTTTTTTTTTTTTTTTCTTTTTTTTTATATTTTGTTTCTTTTTTTATGAAATACAACTTTGGAAAAAAAACACAAACAGGAAAAATAATGCAACAGAAACTGAAAATACAAAAAAAACTGAAACAATCTTGTCATACCTCACACAACACAAAACTCAAAGGAACTTGGGAGGAGTCATATTTTGCAGGCACATGTGAAAGTTCAGAGATGCATATATAGATTTAAAAAAATGTATATGTTAAGATAATATGTGCTTGTGTGTACGCATCAGTAGAAGTTACAAAAGGACTCTTCCCTCAAGCTTTTGTGCTCTCTCTTATTTGGTTGTGAGACGTTAGAGATCATCTGCTATTGTGAGCATTTCTCCAACTTAAAGGCACAGTCTAAAGACAGCAAACTTAAAATGTGAATGGCCCAGAGACTGAGGGATTATGACTTTTGTAATGGCTGAGAGTTTTATGGTATTGAATGTAGCTGACAGGAGGGGGCTGGACCTGAGCCCCGCACCCACAACCCAACTTCCACACACCAGCAGAAAAGATAGTGGTGTCACACAGACGTTACAAAACAAAACAACAAAACTGAGAATATATATTGCCCGTCTGCAAGGTGCAATACTATGTTATGTATTTTTGTATGTTTTCTGTTTTGATTTTATTTTCGTTTCATTTACGTTTTATTTTGGCCATAACCAAGGATGTAAATACAAAAACGTACAACACTCAAGATTTATTGCAGCAAATTTAACCTCTCCATCCCGCTCTCATGTAAGAGGAAAAAAAGAAAAAGCAAAGTAATGTGTAATGCTTCATACATGTGTATGTGTGCACTCTCTCACATGTGCATGCTGACCCATATTCAGAAGTGCCCCGTGACGTTAATCATGAACCCTGTGCCTCCTGTTGTTTGCAAAGAGATAGAGTCGTACCCCTCATATTCTCACAACGACATGACACGCTACACATGAATGCCTAGAGTCGTGTGTGTGTTCACATATGGAATCAGTTCTTCCCAACTTGTTGATGCGAGTGTTGCCAGCAGCCACAGCGGCGAAAGGTTAGCAGGGCAGGGAGGTGGTTTTGTGGAGTAAAGTGGGAGGTGGGAGGCATGAGTAGAATGTAAGCAAGGTAGTACTTGGCGTGAATGTCAGCTAACGTGGCTGCAACAGCACCCGCATCAAAGTTGGGAAAGGCCAAAATGGATTTGTCCGCCTCCCCATCGTCCCCCAGAGGCCGGCCTGAAAACCTTGACAGCTCCGTTTTTTATTCACATAGCAGACATGAACCTGGACCAGTTTACAGCACGGACTGGCAGAGACTCCATTTGCACTTCAAGTGTGTTGTAACCAGAACAAAATCCAGATTTAAAGGGACATTTCACCCCAAAATACAAATGTATTCTCTTACCTGTGGTGCTGTTTATCTGGATAGTTTTGGTGTGTTGGAGATGTCAGCTGTAGAGATGGCACTCGGCTTGTGGTGCTCAAAGCACAAAAAAAAACAAAAAACTCAACAACAGTGTTTACATGTGGAAAATATTCCAATTCAGCTTATTTCAAAAAGCTGTTTATATGGCTGAATATTCCATTAATATTCCCTGTACATGCAGCTGGGCGTACATTGATTAATGCACCTTTAGAGTTGTTTGTCACGTCAAAATATAGAGAAGTGGAGCTGCTTGTTATTTTGCTTCTTTGCATCAAATTTTCAAAAACTTTTTCAAAGTCTTGTAGGCATGTATCTGCAGCGTCTACACTACAATGCACAGAGCTAAGTGTAAACAGGCACGAGGCCATGTGTCGCAAATTGCAGTTAAAACCCCATCTAAAAAGCATAATCCGAATGTGCTGTATACATGCTCAAATAATGCTGTTAAAACCTCGGCAAATCTCACAGGTCTTAATCAGAAAATTCTTTTTGTGGAATATGGTAGGGCTGGGTGTCGCCACTGATTTCCTTATTCGATTCAATTCGATATCGATTTGATCGGGGATTTTTCAGTTACAGTATCAACTTTTGCTCAAATGTGAAAGAGATTCTCAGAGAACTAATAATGTAGATTTTTATAAGGAGTATTTTTAAAAACAAATACAGAACAGGATAAAATATAAAAAAAATATAAAATATGGAACTGAATATTTTATAACTAAATGTTTCTAGAGCAGCAACAGTAATATTAAAACAGTCACAATGTAAACTTAATATCTCACTGGCAACAAATCTAAAATGTCAAAGAAACAAATCACATTCCTGAAATCACAACACTGAGTGAGAGGAGATTTTATGAGTATTTAATGTGTATATTAAAAGATTTTGCGGATTTTATGAATTGATATTGGTCATTCAGATAAAGATTTAAATCAGATGAATCGATTAGTTTCAATCAATTTTATTTGTGAAGCCCAATATCACAAATCACAATTTGCCTCAGAGGCTTTACAGCATGCGACATATGGCCTAATTTGGAAAATCCAAGTGGAATAGGCTGTTTACAAGACCTGCATCAAATTCAGGATATTGTCATATTCCGAATAATAGGGGAATATTAGTCAATGTCTCTTCCCAGAAATCATGACCCAGTTACTGCAGATAATCCACAGACCTTTTGAGCAGTTTCATGTAGGAACTATTTTCTTGCTACCAAAATACGCCCAGGGTTAAATAGGTATATGACCGTATATGTGTGCAGTGCTATCTAAATAAAACTCCCCAAAACCCTCTTGGTTAGTCGTATTAGATATCTAGTTAGTTAGCTCCAACAATCGGCAACTCTGGTTTAGCTGAAACAGTCCCTTAATTCATCAAGTCAGATGTGCGATCTCTGTCTTTGGTGTTGCGAGCCGGCTGTTTACAGTCCTCTAATGTTATCCCCACTCGCAGTCGCCATGTTTGTCAGCTCAGCTGCCTGTTGCACCAGTAGAGACTGACCTCTGGTGGTGCGGGATGTGTACTACATACAATACATCCTCATTACAGAGAGGTGAGCTGACGGTATAGAGAAATACTGGCCAAGCCTGCTGCCGACTGTATCACTGCACAGAAAGAGGCTCACGACAGTGCAAGATGTAAACATTATTGGCGTCCTCCTTGGCTGAGCTGTAACGTTAGCTAGCTCAGTGGTGCTGTGTGAGCTAGCAGTAGATGCTTCCTTCTGCGCAGTGGTACAGTTGGCAGGTGTAGGTCAGTGCAGAGAAAATAGTTCCTGCATGAAACTGCTCACAACAAGGTCTGTGGATTATCTTAGTAACCAGGTCATGATTTCTGTAAAGAGACATTGCTGTTGAGTTATTCAATGTATTTTTTGGCACTTTGAGCGCCACAAGTCGAGCGCCATCTAGTGGCAACACTCAGCAACTCACACCAAAACAGTCTCGATCGATAAACAGAACTACAGGTAAGAGGAAAAATATGTATTTATGATTTTAAGGTGCACTGTACCTTTGAGACGCTTTTATTTACACTAAGCCTCACATGTTTGCGTCTCTGTTGGCCCAATCATGTCTTTGTTTTCACTGGCTACATGCAAATCAGCGCGAGTCCCACTCCAGTCAAGAGACTGGTGGCAGTATACCTGAAGATTTTTGGCAACACCCAAAAACCACCACTTCCACAGAGATGTTACTGGCGTGGTTACACTTTGGAAGAGTGAAAATTACGGATGCATTTACACCTTGTCAACATCTGGCAAGAATGCATCTGAATCCATCTCCTGAGATTTGAGCAATCAAATTTCAATCCATCTCGAATGCCTCTTGACTTTTTGGAGATCCAGCTGCCATCCAATCAGCCCGAGACACACAGAGTTAAGTGTAAATGGAGTCTTAGACTATGATGACAGATTGAACCAAATACCATATTTGGTGCTCTGCTCTGTCTGGTTAAAGCTGAAAGTAATTTTGGTCTATGATTACACCCTTAGCTCGAGCAAATTGCGCTTGGCAGACCACAACAAGCAAAGTGAAGGTTTCAAGGCTGGCTCTGCGGGGGCCTCCAAGCCCATCCCTCCATAGATACTCTGATCCTGGATTATTCTCACATGTTGACACATTGGACAAGGGTGGAGATTGTCTGTGATGTTTTTTGGTTTCATGGTTGTGTTTGGTCCCCCCCTATGCCAAATGTAGAGTTTGTGAAGACATGCAAGTAGCAAGATGTCTATGCAATTTCCCTCCTGCTCCCTCCGAAAAAAAGACAAGCTCAACGTAACAACAACGAGCCAGTCTCGCTTGTGAAATCAAATTCGGCCTGGCTTGTATTCCAGAGGTTCTTTGCGTGACCTAAAGACCCTTGCTACTTTGTGTGGGCGAGGGTCGGGACTGCCTGGGTGAGCTGGCCTTCAGCCCAGCTCAATGGCTGGTCCTCAGGGCCTGTAACTCTACACGGTAGTCCAGGTCTCATTGAACAAGTAGGAGGGGTACTGGGGATGTTGTGGAGAATAAGGATTCTACGAGATGTGCTGTTTTTTTGTAAACTGCTCAGAAAGTGGTGTGTGTGTATGTGTGTGTGTGTTGTTTGGAAGTTTGTCTACTTGACGCGATGCTCTCATTGTTCGGCGGGTCGATCGTTAAAGCCTAGAATTTGAAGATTTAGACTAAGCCCCTGAATGCAACCCTACTGCAATATGTGTGTGTTAAGCTTTAATTTTTCTCTCCTGCGACCAACTTAATGTAATGTTAGAGTATTCTGGGTGGTGGATGTCCATCAGTGGGGTGTATGCAGCATGAACATGTCATTCAACCTGTTACCTCTGCCTTTCAGACATGAGGAAAGGATTTGACTTTATTTGGAATCACAAATCTTTAAAATAAATCTACATCACCCCGCTGATCCGAACATCTACAACCTGTTGACTATCAGTTAAACTTGAGCACTTAACTTTAAAATGCACTTTGAACGGCCCAAACCACGCCACGACAACACGTGGACAAATCTTTGGTAGTAATTGTGATAAAATAAAAAACATAAATTGCACCCAAGCCAAATGCCTTTTGCACCATTTAATGTTTTTTAAATTAGTTTAATCCTCGAAAACAAACAGCCTTTAGGCGAAGACACTTAATGACTAATTATTAAGTTTACAATTATAGTGCAATAATAAGTGAGTGAGTGAACCTTTCGGCGTATTTCTCGTCTCGGCAGATCTTTTTTATACATTTGTGAGAAACTAATCTCACGATTGCTTTTAAAAACGCGTGCCCACCCGTGAGAGCATCAGCTTAGACCCACTCCACACACACGCACACACATGCACACACACAAACACAGACCACTTTTTGTGACTGGGTAAAGGAAGCTATTGAAGGATTCTCTCAGGTAAAAGAACATTTTCTAATAAATGATGATGAACCTTAGATGAAAACCCATTGTTAGCTCATCTTTTTTTTGTCCTCTCAATTTACAGTCAGCAATGTGCCCTTTTTTTCTGTTCACTGTTCGGTCCTCGACAAGAGTCAGATTGAAAAGGTGTAGACGTCTAGGCTTCAAGGATTTGGATCCCGAGTCTACTTCAGATACAAAGAGTTATGCCCTCACTGCTTTCTTAGCCCTAAAATGAGAACACATTTCTTCACGTGTGGAGGTGGGAGAGTGTTGTGTCTGTCTGCTGGTCTTGTTTGCTCGGGAGTGTTTGTGAGTTGTGTTTGTTTTGGTTTGGTGCTGCGCTGTATGGAAGCCCATTCCCGCCAGGAAAAGAAAAGTCAGTGTTATTTATATCAGCAGATATCACAAATTTTCCTCAAGGGGCTTTAAAATCAGTACAGAATGTGACACCAGCTGTCAGTAGACCCTTGATTCAGATAAGGAAAAACATTTACCAGAGAAAGCTCAGGAAGAGCAACTCAGGACGGACAGAAATATTACATCACAGCCTTATCAGGGTGACACAATTATAGATATATTAAAAAATATGGATCAGGGTGCTGCCAAAGTCAGGACCTGAACCACATGACCTGCTCTCCACCATGGAGACCTGGAAAGAGGACAGACACGAAGAGACAAAGCTCAAGCAAACCAGTTACACAGACAGAGCACAGGAAACAAACACAGAGAGAGACAAGGACATTGTGCACACAAGACAGAGTCAAGAGAAGGGCTTAATCTCCTGGAGGACGAAGATGCAAATCCAAACATCTGGAATGGTGCACCGTCAGCCAAGAGAGACAGAGAGTTCCCGGGACGTTCAGCACAGAGAAGCCTGACTGAAAGAGAGGGAAAGAAACCAGAGAAGGAGGCACATAGCTTGATGCTCCTGTGCTCGTGGGACACAAACAAACTGAGGGTTAGAGAGATGCAGTGGTTCCCAAAATGACTACAGTACAGGACAAACGCGGACTATACATCAAATATTGGTAAAATATGCAAGTGGCTGGTTGGCTTCACTCACCAGCCAGAAAAATAATAGTAATCAATTAAACGGCTGGTAAAATTTGAACATTCACTTGCCATTTGGCTGCTGGACAAAAAAGTTGATTTTAAGCCGTAAAGGTTGAGCAGCTAACAGACAGCTGCATTTGAGTAAGTTTGGCTGCAGTGGGAGAAATCTGGGATTGTGTTTATTGTTAATAATTAAGTGGGAGACATATTCTGCATTAGCAGCGGACGGGCCGACTGAATCCAGCAGACTGGAAAGTGCTGTACTGGAACAATCCTCAACAGCTCCTGTTGCTGCAGTGAAAAGAGCCAGGACCACAAGAAATGCTCGCCAAGTGCAGTGAAGGTTGATGGACCAATGTGGCGAGTGGTAAATACATCACCAACACTACAAAGACAGGCAACGACGTGCTAGTGTCGCTTTAAATTTTTAAGAAAGTGATCTGACACCAGGGATGTGACAGGAGAGACACTCAGAGCACAAACCACAAGTATCGTTCCAGTGAGACTTCACTTAGAGGATCTAAAGCTGCGTTCCATTTACCTCAGAAGTCAGAGCCTGGAATGCCGTCACACCAGGGTTGATGGCGTTCCAGTACAACCAGTTGGAAAACCAAGATATTGTTAGCAATACCAGTTCTAGCCAAGTTAGCCATTGTTAGCAATACCAGATGATAACAACGCATTACGCTGTATTTTGCGCATTCAAACTCTGTAGCAACACGTCCACGGATGGACACTTGACAGAACGACTGTTTTAATGAGACACAAATAAGACAGGAGTGCTAATGAACAGTGTGTTACTAGAGCTTTCACAACTGTTGATGCGCGAAGCAGCCATCTTGAATTTTAAGGTCGGCGTCGACGATGTTCTTCCAACTTAGCAAGTCAGAATGTAGACTTCAGGGGGTGTTCCAGTTGAAATTCCTGACTGGGAACATCGAAATTCTGACTTCCAAGTGCAAATGGAACGCAACATATTTAGGTAAATATTGAAATCACCAATAATTAAAATCTGATCAGAACGAGCAACAAGTTCTGACATCAATTCTCCAAATTCATGTAAAAATTGTAGAGTACCACAAGGTGGACTGATCGCAGTCTGCTGCCTTGGGCAGATGGTAAACAGTGGCGACTGATGATAAGATCTGACGCTGCAGGTAATGGAGTCCCCTGTTGTTAGCGTGGAGATTTGCAGGCCGAACGAACAGGGCTGGTGAAGGTCAAAAACCTGTTTGCGGTCAGAAGAGCTGAGTTTATGCCAGACTACACAACCTGCTGCCTGCTTTCTACGAGCCTTCCCACGCTGCCAAACAAGGATAAACTCTGCTTCATCTGCTGACTACGCCAATGCTAATTCACTAACCTGCTATCAAGCCTGTGGCTGAAGCTAGTTGGAGCGCCTGTTACATCTAAGGTAACATTAGCAGAGATTCGCTGTTCTAATTGTCGGACACGTCTCTCCAGTAAACACAAACCATCGTAACACAGTTAGCGAGGTTGTGTTAGCTGTGGCTGACTAGGAGCTACGTTTGGGGAAGCTAGGCTAGTGGAAAAAGAAGCAAGGAATAGAAATGGTAAAATAGAAAAAAAAGGATGTTGAAATGTTGACTTAATGGCCCACAAACATAAAATTATTACATGCTCGCTCATATTTTTGCTTAAAAAGTAAGAACAAAAAGGCATATTGCTAAATCGTAAATTAAAATTTCATAATGTTGGTTTAGAAAGTCAAATTTTTTGACTTACAGTGTCATAATTTTGACTTGTGATGACTGCATTAATTTTTGTCATCCCTAAATTTTGTCTTGTTGATGGCTTAGTACAATATAATCATAATTTAAAAAGTAAAAGTTTGGTTGCAATCTCATGATCTTGGGGTATGGTGAGTATTTTTATTTCCGTCATTCCTGACTTTTTAACTCTCTTCTTCCTGGCAGAAATGGGCTTCCATAGAAGAGTGAAAACACACAAGATTTTTGTTTTGTTATTATTATTCAAGCCAGCCTATTTTTACTTCAGAAGTCCAGCTTGGTCCCAAATAAATCACATTTCAACTCTCAGAAACGTGCCAGAGTGTACAAAAGCAAATTCAGCCCTTACTGTCAGTAACAGTCGAGTCTTT
The DNA here is from genome assembly GCA_019142605.1 of Cephalopholis sonnerati. Classification (NCBI taxonomy): domain Eukaryota; kingdom Metazoa; phylum Chordata; class Actinopteri; order Perciformes; family Serranidae; genus Cephalopholis; species Cephalopholis sonnerati. The sequence continues at coordinate 37,193,879 of JAGQAX010000020.1, forward strand.
GCACTTTCTCCCTTTACGGTCAAAGTGCCAGCAGCAATATCCAGTTCTCTCTCACCCAGTTGGCTAATGGTGCACATACAGCAGTACATGGCTGCCATCCAAGCCGGGCACCGTCCACCCTTGGGGAGGGAGGGGGGGGTCTGGCTTTGTTCCTCCGTCCACAGGCCTGTTCTATTTCAGTGTGCTTACTGTTTAACTTTGTGATGTACTGAAAGGTTGGCATGGCTAATCCAAGGCTGTGCATGTATAAAGGTGTGTGCATGTGAATGTCAGCGTCCATGTTCATGTGAGAGAACTGTGTGTGTGTGTGTGTGTGTGTGTGCGCGTGTGTGTGTGTGTGTGCGTGTGTGTGTGTGTGTGTGTGTGTGTGTGTGTGTGTGTGTGTGTGTGTGTGTGTGTGTGTGAACGCTTTGCTACAAACGTCCTGATACTCATTGACCTTCTTCTCTCTCCCTCCCCAATCCCCCCAAAAGCACCTTTTTAGGCCGCGGTACATGACAGAAGTCTGTAGAACAGAGTCCTGTCGTATTATTTCCTTTGAAGAATGTAACTGTGTTCAGCGGGCTAACAGAGAGTAAAAATGAGGGGGTCTTGGGAGCCATTTATATGTGAGGGTGGTGGGGTTGTAGGAATGAAAACTGAATTGCAAGAGTGGGGAATATTTCTGCAAGGATTCCCACAAAGAAAAAGCCAGACTGTTGCTCGCAGATTACTGCCGCGCCTGCAGTTCGGGGCTTTTGCAATTTTGTTTCTCTTTCCAAATGATGGCCTTATTGATTGCTTTTGTATCCCTCCTCCTCTGAGGTATTGTTCTACAGTGTGTTTCATAGGACACTAGAGGATTTATTATGAAGGCTTGCACTTAGAAAATGCAAGCTGTGGAGTTGGATCTCTGGTAACGAGTGAATTAATGCGCTGGGTGGTAGCAGTTTAGGACTCCCAAGAGTGATTTTTAGGTTATCGCAATACTCGATATTAAATGGCTAAATCTACGCCAACACCCCCTTTGTGGCCCCATTAGCACAACAAGAAATCAGCAGAGAATATTTAAGCCCCTGTGAGCTGAATAATGTAATCGAAGTGCCAAATCAGCTTATCGGGCGCACCCTCAACACTTCAAATTTTGTTCAGACTGTTGTGATTTAAATTGTGACTGTTCACATACTATTTGGCAGCAGTCACTTGTGTGTTAACAGCTGAGTAAGAGGCTTTGTGTAAATAGAGTTGTATTGATCATGAGATTATACTACACCACCTCAACAGCCCAGACGTCAGAGGAAGTGTTGGCACTGTACGTTTCTGCAAACCACGAATATTTTTGCAAGTTTAATACGCATAATATGAAGTGATAGTATATGAGCTGACATTTCATCAGGAGGTAGAGGGGATGGTGGATGGCGTGGCATCTAGGTGAGATGCCTGCTAAGCTGGAGACCACTGCAGACTACAGTTCGAGACCAACAAACAACAAAACCAGTTGTTTTTTAAGCAAGTCTTTACCGTGTTCTAGCAGATTTTTAGGCAACAAATGTGGGTTTTTTTGCAGTGACTTGTTGGTGTGTTTCCAGCAGCTTTTTTAAAGTGGCATGAAAAGTGGTTATTTTTAACTGAGACATCACTGCTTTTCCTGCCAGGATAGTGGCATGGAAAGCGGCAATTCTTTTTACTGTGACATTGCTGCATTTTCTGCCAGGATTTTGGCACAAAAAGTGGTTTTTTTTGCAGAGACATCACTGCTTGTCCTGGAAAAGACAAAATGCGGTTGTTCTTTACTGAGACATTGCTGGTTTTCCTGCTGGGGTAGTGGCTTGAAAAGCGTTGACATCACAACTTTTCCTGTCAGGATAGTAGCACGAAAAGAGGTTGTTTTTGCAGAGACAACTCTGCTTCTCTTGTCAGGATAGTGGCATGAAAAGCAGTTGTTTCAGCTTCCTCTGCCATGATTCAACTCAGCTTCCTCTGCCATGATTGTGGCACAAAAAGCAACTGGCTTTTCAGCCCAGACATTGCTGCTTTTCCTGCTGGAAAACTGGCATGAAAATTAATTTTTTGCTGAGACATTACTGCTTTTCCTGCTGGGACAGTGCCACAAAAAGCTGCCCTAACCCTTTCCTCCAAGGATAATACCCCCCAAAACCAGGGATTGTCAGCCTAGACATGATGTTAATAACCGTAACCAAGTGGTTTTGTGCCTAAACGTACCCATGTTAACTACAGTGTTACTGAAATGCGATGTTTCAATATATCAGGTCTGCAGTAAAGTACAATGCCAACATGTTCTCTGGTGACTGGGTTGTCCACCCTGTCCCTTATCCAATGGCACATGGAGCTCCGTTTGCTGCCCTGCACTACAATCTGGCCACTAGACATTATGAATAGCTTTGAGCGGACATTGTCATTGTTCTGTTGCCTAGTTACACCAAATCCCAAGACAGACCTACGAGCACTTACATACAGGTGGCGTTGTGGCGTCTTTGTGCTGCTCGGACGACCTACAAGGAGATTTATAGTCATGAGGATATTTTTGTAAACTGGTGGGGGGAAAAAAATCGCATGCCTAGACAGCTAAGAATGTACACAAATTAGCTCATCTATTAATAGTCTATCAATCAGAGGTATAGATAAGAGATTAGATAAATTATGTGACATGTATTGTAGTTTGGGGAGATCTGTGCTTATGAGAAAAATATGCAATGTTTGTCAGGTTGAAAATAAGGTTTTGAATTGGTTCAGAACTGCTCAGGTTTGATAAACCGGCCTCAAAGGGTGCTTTCCGTCCTCTCCCCTCCCTCTGCTCTTGGTCCAACATGTCTCCCTTGTCTGTTCTGTCAAAACGCCCCTTGGAGCACATACACTATCAGCTCTCTTGGCACATACAGTACACAAGCCCACTGTTGTATGCAAAACCAGAGGAGATGCTCTCTGCTCAGCTAACTCTTAAAACCTTAAAGGAAGGGATCAACTTATCCACTCTGTAGCAGGTCCAAGCCACTTTATACAGCACCAGCAAATCACCAACAACCACCTCTTTAAGGCTTCATGACCACTGGGAACGTCTTCTTTAACTGTACCACCTTTTTTGCTCACATTGTTTACAACAGAAAGGACTCAGTGTTGCATGTACAGAAAGCTTAGCATGCTTATAGTATGGTGTTAAAAAAAACATTTAGCAAAAACACACTCTGCTTCAAAGTGATTTCTTCAACAGCAGGACCAGTGTTTCGCTTAAAAGCAGATACCTGGTGGCAAGTTCTACGTCTTGTATGCAGCAGCTGGTGCTGGTAGATGTTTCCATGTCGGACTTTATTTATAGATGGGGTTATGTTGTACAAATGTCTATGAACTGTCTATGTGTCTGTATTCACTATTCTACAACTCACTGTCCAGTTAGATAGCAAGAGGTTTAAAATGATTTTATGATAAATCAAGAAAAGTAAACAAAGACTATGTAGATCTGAATGGATCGGCTGTGAGCATCGACAGCGTGCAGTTTACTTTGTCCTGATTTAACATAAAGATGCCAGTTTGAAGGTTGGACGGTGCATTTAAACACATTTTTGCAAGCCTTGTGTGTTTAGATATTTCAGCAACCAATAGACGCATGCCGAAGAGCAAATCTGTGGAGGTGGAGTTCTCTCTGGGTTTTTGATTTGTTGTTTTTTTTTTGGAATTTATATTGTCTTGTTTTCTTGGATTCTCTCAAGGACCCTGTTCAGCCTGCTCAGTATATATATAATATATATACACGATAACTTCATGACTTCGAACCAGCAGATGTTTTACAGAACCTACAAAAAATAAACATGCAAATGAGCTATAAAAACCTTCACTACAACAGCTAATACAACTACCTTTCTTACTTTTGTATCACTCCTTCAAGAGTTCCTTGCTTCACTGTGACTGCAGAGGCTGCTTGGAAAACTATGATGTGTTCTGCAGACACTCAGGGGTCATGACCTGTCCGCTTAGGATCAGGGTTAGAAAGGTGCCAAAGACGGGATGTGAGGTGTTTTTTGTCGGTTGTGTTGAAAGCATGTCAACCTGTTGTTACAGCTCTCCATACAAACTATAGTCCAGGCGAGTCCTATTATCTCTGGAGACAACTGGGAACAACAAAGCGCAAGAGATTGACGCAAGATTGTCACTCGTCCTGATCCAGGACCATCGTTGTACGCATCATGGTCCTGGGTGGGCATCTCCTAAAACCCGGACATTTCAGCCACTCAGCAGCTCATCAAAATAATTAGGTGAAGAAGTTTGGGAGCGATCTCAATGACTCATAAGATGGAATAAAAATAAGTCAAGGTAACAAAAATCAAGGACGACTTAGACAGTGGAAGTTCAGATCCTAATATCGGTGTTAGGCGAGTGCCAAGTAACAGTAATGACCAAGAAAAGTCTCTAAAGCACAGACTGTACAAAGGAAGTAGACCAAGCCTGGGGGTCTGATAAATGAAGCCAATGCAGAAGTGCCTTTAACCTTCGTTCTTTCTAATGGCCAGCAGGGGGCGACTCCACTGGTTACAAAAAGAAGAAAAAAACCCTACTTCTTACTTGATTTGTTACCACAGTAAACCTTTTCCCAGTGAGTTTATGGTCTGAGTTGCTAGTTTCAAGTCTTCGTCAAAACAGCATGATGTTCATTTTGTATATTATGGTCCCATTAAGAATTGGAAAAAAAGTAGGGTATGCAAGTTGCTACCATGGCATTGTGCTCGGGTTCTCAGTCAGATCCCCAGCTCCACCCTCTCCTCCAAATATTTTCACTTGTGACTTAAAAACATGAAGATGGCAATGACAAAAAATGCCAAACTGGAGACTTCAAGACGTTAGTCCAAAAATCAATGGGTGATAGCACGTTGGCCACCTCCACTTGTTTTGTACAGTCTATGCCAGGCCCCCGGGAAGTGCACCAGACTCTGAAGCCAATTTGACATAGTGGCCAAACTGTGTAACTACAACTTCCTGTTGGTCATGTGTTGGCATTGGGCCCAAAAATACTTTCTGCCACAGACTCATATTGGGAAAGAAACATCTACGTCACAACCCCAGCAGAATGACTAGTTTCACTATCAGAATTTGATGTTTGTTCCAATAATGTTTTAAAAGTTCTAAAAGCGTTGCACGATAAATCGTTTCATCCCCATTCAGGTTAGCCGAGGGCTAAACTGGAAGTTAGCCACTCAGACGGCAAAGTCTTTAGTGCAACTGCTCAATGGGCCCAATGATGTGAAAGATCTTGGTAATTTTACAGCTGGGAAGCTAAATTTTCTTTGCTTCACGAATGAACAGGGCCTCAAATGCTGTATCCAGCTCTCTTTGTATATCCGTGCCCCATTTAGAGTTAATTAGAGGATAAAGCAGAGCAGACACTGGGGTAGCTACCTTGTGATTGAGAAGTTGCTCCCATGGCAAGCTGTTAATCAGGATAAAGGCATAGTAATTGGTATCCATGCCAACTCCACCCTCTCGTCCAAATGTTGTCATTTCTAGCTCCAAAGACCATGATGGTGATGACAAAAACACCAAACATGAGGCTACAAAACAGTAGTCCATAAACCAGCTGGAGATGGCACAGTGGCTACATCCACTTCTTTTGTACAGTTTACTCTCTGAAGTCAGTTTGCGCCATGTAAAATCCAAAATAGCAGAGGATTTCTTCCTCACTCAACACCTCGAGTCCTGCTCAGCAGCAGGACACTCAGTGCTGCCACCAGTGGCAGAACTTATGTAAACGTGTCTACTGTTTTAATTAGTAGTATTGCTTCAATATGTCTTCTGTCCACCAGTGGCAGCACTGTGCCATCTTTAACTCACATGTTTTATATTGAGCATGGATGTATTCAGAGAGCTGGATACAGTGCCGCCACTCAGCCTTGCTGCCAATGTGCCCAAGTGGCCACTCGCAGTACTGCAATTAAAATATTACCTACAGCTAAAAAGCATTTTTACAGAGAACGTTATTAAAAAAGAGAGACCTGATACATTTTGATGACTTGAGCTTCAAATAAGGTCAACTATTAAACTTTGTACTGTGAATTTCAATACATGAAAGTTTTCTATTTTTAAAACTTTACCAGAATCTAGAAATTAGCGCACTGAGCAATTTGCATTTAAGTGAATCAGCTCCAACATGGAGCCCAATATCTAGGTCTTAATAATGGTATTGACTAAAGAGGGATTTCTTCATCAGAGTAAATGAGTTTAAACTACTTCGCACTCATCTAACATTGTTTTTAGCACCGCAAGAGTCACTAAAAAGATTGCTTTCCCTCCCTTCTCTAGTGGATTTCATGAGCTGGTGAGCAACTGAAATGTCTGTGTTTGTACGTGTCACGGACCTAGATCAGGACATACTAAAGGGAGATTTCTAGAGAGAATAAGAAGCCAAAGGGAATACAAATCCAGATGGTAACATGTAAAACATTGCAGAGTTTGCAGGTACATCTTAGGTTAGAGTCTGCTGCAAAACAGTGAACATAGGAGTCAGTACGCAGGGAAACACATGGCCATTCACTGTACTAACAGCAGAGATCTCTCCTTTAGTCTCTATCCAGAGGTGCCAGATGTTCATATATTTTCAGGTTAATACAAAGAGTAGCAGAAAGTATTTAAAAGTCTATTCAGTTTCAGTGACTGACAGCATACAGGATACTATTTAAATGGCCCTGATACTACAAACCCCAGCCTCCTGGTGTCTGGTGCAGGTTGAACCAGGTAATAAAAAGTATCTGAAAATATAATATATATATTATATTAGTTCCAGGTTTTGTTCCTGTCATCTCTGTTTCTCTCTTGGTTTGACTCTCAGATGACGTCACAGTCACGCAGAACAAAGGAACAACATTTAGGATTCATTTCAGACGTTAAGGACATACAGTCAAGCTTTAGGCAACGCTCTGGGCTAAATAAAAACACTCTGTCTTGTCTTTCAAATAAACACACACATGCGCAGGAAACCTCCGAATATCTACTGTGATCTCCTCTCACACCACCCACACCTCCATCACACCTTCTCACCTGGACCTGTCCTCCTCTCCCCTGATTACCCAATCCCCTGCTGTTCCCGAGCACCCACCACCTCCCCTCTTTTTACCTCCCTCTCCTCCTCCCAGTCCAGTGGGTGGTGTGATGTCAGGTTTTTGTGGTGGGCTGCTTACGACAGGTCCAGACAATCAGCGTGTTTGTAAATGTCAATGTGTGATTTTCAAATCTTTGTTTATGGTCAGGGTTTTAAAGGAAGATATTTTTATGGTAATTGTTGCTGGTCTATTTTACTATATATTTATGTAATAAATATGTGACTAAATTTACATCTCACTGGCTCTTTGGGCTGTTATTGGCTCTCAGTTCTCCAGCCAGCTGCGTCATGTGCTGGAGGGTTTTCATTAATGGACTAATAAATTAAACCCACAAAAACCTTTTTTTCTTGTTATCACCTCATTGTCTCTGTTGTATTCAGTTGTGTGTGCAGTTTATGTTGACTGATGAGGTCACTGTACATGAGAATAAATCAGATGTGTCATCTCTATCATGACTGTATCGTATCTGCAATCTAAACTGGTGAAATTGAAGATAACAGCTGGATATATTCTGTGTATATAATCCTGAGGCATCATTAAGGTCCAGACAGACTGACCTCGTGGTGATGAAGGTTGACTGTTGTGCCCCGGCCAACTAGCATGTACGTTCTACGCCAGTGTGAGAGGAAATAACTCTCCATAGAATAGGTGTTAGTAGTCTGTCTAGACTCTTTTACTGTTAGTTAACAGTATGATGTTTTTTGGTGGGCGGGGCTTAGCTGGAGGCCAAACAACTCTCCGCAGACATTAGCTAGTGCTAGCTAGCAAGTTATGTTGGATTGTTTTAGACAATGGAGGAAGACGATGTGAGTGGTGTGTTCAGAAATACTCATTCTGAGTGTGGGAGCACACTCTGACACAAACTGGAGCGTTCATAAATCTAGACACTGACGTCGGCCCTTAAAGGGTCGACTCGTCATTAAGGGAAACCAGGAGACCAACAGGACAGATTGAAGATGTTAGTGAGCTAGTTAGCACATTAACAACACAACCAAAACAGCTCAGTGGTCACAAAAAAAAAACAATCATAAGCCCCTTTCCCACTACACAAAGAAACCCCACTAACACCCGCTAACATCTGGCTTTTCAATGCGAGGGAATGGTTTTAGTCGGCATTCATACTCTGGTCAAATGACTCTTCCGTAGTCACAGGTATTTATCACCTCTGGCTCTTATCGGCATTGATAAAAACACAACACCTGGATGAATGCACTAATCTTAGCTCCTTTACCGGTGAGATGCAATGATGAGGCACCACAAAATACTGTCTGTCTCCGCCCAAGCAACCTCAAACATTGATTCAAATTAGTCTGTAAAGTGTTCAAGAGAGACTGAATCAGTTTGAGATACCCATAAAAAACAAAAAAAAAAAACAAACACAGAAAAGCATATTCGTGTGTTGCAGAGCCGTGTACACAGCATGGCCCTTACTAGCAGTGGGAAAGGAGTCTATTTTTAGCAGGGTTAAATGTGATTAAAAAACAGGCGTACACGTGCTTATTTTGGTGGAAAAGCTTTCGATCTCACATCGTCTTGGCTCTAGTCCTTTGTTTACTTTCCTCACTTCCGTTTCTCTTCTTATCCACTGAGCTGAACAACAGGTGACAAGAGCTGATTCATGCCAACAGTGCAAGGCGACAGATGTTCACTAACGGCATGACATTATCCAACAGCCGTCTGTCAGCTTGGTGTGTCAGGGCCCGTACAGAAACTTCAGGCTGAAATCCTATCTCATCTCACATGTAGCATTTTTCTGTATCACAGAAACATATTTCCAAACTCCATGTAGGAAAAAGTCATACTTTGCCTTGGGATAGGAATTTAGCTGTTGGAGCACTGTCCTAATTTAAGGATTTCCCAAGTTATAGATCCTAAATTAGGGCAGTGTGGACCCTGTCGTGAATTCAGAATAACTGCCAAACGCCAGCACTACTGTTGTTAGGTCTGTGTGGCAATACCTGTGGATAGATTAGTGAATGGACCTATTGGGCACAGACCCAGGTTTCCAAAGTGACGGGGGCCCCTCTGGCCTTAACCTGCAAAATGTAACTCAAATTAACATGTAATGACCAGGAAGAGACTCAAAATGAAAACAAAGAGACACAAAGGAACTGCGAAAAGAAGCAAAACAACACAAAGAGACATAAAACTACCAAAAAGACACCAAATTACCTCAAAGTGACCAAAAAAGACACAAAAGAACTTAAAAGATACACAAAACTATCTCAAAGACACACATAAAACTACAAAGAGACACAAACAAACTGCAAAGAGATGCAAAATAACTACAGAAAGATGACAAACAACATAAAGGGACATAAAACTACAAAAAAGTCACCAAATGACCTCAAAGTAAGAAAAAATTACCCAAAATGACCAAACACACATACAAAATAACTTAAAAAAGACACAAAATTATCTCAAAGAGACACAAAAAAACTACAAGACACAAAGGAACTGCAAAGGTACACATAATAACTCCAACAATAACTATAACTACAAGAGTAAAAACAACACAAAGAGACATAAAACTACCAAAAAAGTTACCAAATGACCTCAAAGTGAGAAGAATATGACCAAAAATACACAAAATGACCAAAAAGAAACACAAAATAACTTCTAAGAGACATAAAACTACCTTAAAGAGACACCAAAATAAGTACAAAGACACAAAGGAACTGCACAGAGACACAAAATATCTTTAAAAAGAGTAAAAAGCAACACAAAGAGACTTAAGTCTACAGACGAAGTCACCAAATGACCTCAAAGTGAGAAAAAACTACCAAAAAAGACACAAAATGATAAAAAAAAAACTTCAAAGACACACAAACAAGAATCAAAACCACAAAGTCTGTGTGTCTTGCTCCAATGTAGAAGAGGAATGAGGCCCTATCTGTGCCCAGGGGCCCATTGTCTCATAATCCACCCGTGACAACGACAGTGACGATGGGAACATGAACACAGAATGATTGAAAGGATTCTCAAACCGTATGATGACGCTTTAAATTTCCCAGACCATGTATAAACGGGTATATATCATCTGCCAAGGCGATTAATTCTGAATTTGATCGATGTGCTGCGACCGTCTCGGCAGAGGCCTGTGAGGGCTCTGCCAGCGGTCGTAAAGATCACAGACGTACGTCTTTGTTTTTCTTGCTAAGGGTGACTTCCAGACTGAGGTTGCAGATCTGTCTTTAACTTTACAGCTTTGCATCTTGTGCAACCTCACAGAAGTCAGCCGAGCTCTCTGTACTCTGGTGCCGCAATATATACGTTACCCACAAGGCTTTTCCATCCCGAGCGGCCTGCCAGTACAATTTAAACATAGATACAGGCATGACAGTGCTGATTGAAGAATCATTTATACAGCTGATGTTAAAGCCATGAGACAGGAGTAGCTTTAGTAACAAGAAGATAGGAAAAATCCTAGCTTTGAAACTTAAAGGGATACTTCGCCAATTCTCATCCAGCTTTGTATCATAACGATGTGGGTCATATGGGTAGATCATCTGTGGTGAACTTCCCACCATCTAACCAGAACCCAGATCTGCCCGCTCATCTCTCAGCTCGACATGTCATCCAGAGGATTTCTGCTGGCTTAAGGGCTGCTCCTCCAGCTACACACCCGCCACCATGAACACAAAGAGTATAGAGGCAGATCGAGAGAGTGTTCCCCCGAAACCAAACTCTGATCTAAAGATAAAACACCGCAGTGCTGATCAAATATAAACCAAGACTCAGTTACTGTATTGCCTAGTTCTCACTTAAAAACATATTTTAATGCACCGTTTGGAGAATAACAATAAGCAGACGCAATGTTTGTTACCTGTACTGTCAAAATGGCGGCTAAAGAAATTGGATCGAACAGTAAGACTAGGCAGTGCTGATTAAATATGACCCTGTCACATTGGGCATCTTTCATCCTCCATGCATGTCCTCTTCTCAGCCCATTCAGTAATTTTCCATTCACCCCACCTCGTCACCACACCCACCCACCAACCAACCTATCACCTGTCCACTCATTTCCTGCTCCTGCCATCCTCCGTGCCCACCTCATCAAGCTAACGGCCGCTCACCTGTGGATCATTACCCCCTGTCACTATAAAGACGCCCGCTTCACAGACACTCCTTGCCAGATTGTTCTTCACCTCATACAAGACCTTACAGCGTTTGTTTCCGGACTGCTTCCTCTGGATCGACCCTGCCCGTCTCTGACTCATCTGCTTTGTCTGATCCTCCGTCTTCGTCCCTGAGCTCTGCTTCTGCCTGCCTGGTTCCTGTTCGCCTGTTTCCTGCGGCTTTCTGGAAAGAACGTCACCCAGCTTTCCAAAGTGAGTTTACCAGCCCAGTCACCTGTGATCTCCTGAGCTGTGGATTGCTTCATGTGCTGCACTACGTCCCGCCTCGGAGTGTGCACCGCAGAGTCCACCTTTCACTGCTGCTGTCAAACTTTGCCTGTTACAGACCCAAGTTTCTGACACTACGTTCTCTATTTCTCTCCTAAGATGTCTTCAGAGACATATTTCAGTGCACTGTTTAGCTGTATTACAACTTTGTGAACAGGAAGTGGACGCCATATTGTTTCCTGTATTGTTAAAATGGAGGCTGAAAAAACTGAGATAAAATGGTAAAACTAGGCAGTGCTAATCAAATAGAAACCAGGATTCTGTTTCTGCAGTGCCTATTTCAGAGACAAAAGAGTTAGCATGTTAGCACTCCTGGTTCCCTCTCGTCTCAAAGTCCATGGGTTTTTGGTTAAATGCCTGAAATAAGGTCTGTGGTTAACTCAAACTTTCAGGTTTTGTTCTACGGCATAAAATACGCCAGTAAATACCTCCCTCGTGAATTTTAAAGCTTTTATGTGCTTTAAAAAAGACAGTTGCTAACAAGTGGCTAAATGATACTACAGGATGTCAACAAGGCGACCTAACAGCCTCACTGTGGTGGCGACCTTAAGTCATATGACCATGGTGTAGTTAGTTAACACAGGGGTCGGCAACCTTTACTATCAAAAGAGACGTGTGAACAAAAATTGAAATAAAAATCTGTCAGGAGCCTGATGATGAAGGTAACACAGCCTTTCAAGTTTCAGTTAGCCTGTGAACATCCCTAATAGGTCTAAATGAGCACATATTAATATGTTTAACCACCAGATGGCACTCTGCAGCAGAATATTTATAATTATTTTGTACTTTCATTTTGCAGCATTAGCAGTGAAAGCAAACAAATCTGTTCATAAACTATTAAATTATCTATTTTCCTCCAAGACTTTTCCTTTTATACATTAGGAATCCACAGCTAGCTTAGCTAAGGCTAGACTTAAGACTAGCCACCACTATTTAAGGTTTGGCAAAATGCTGGAGCCGGTGGCAGCGGTGCAGCAGTAAAAGTATTTGGGCTCTGTCTTAGATGACAAGTTAGATTTGGACAGAACACTGACAACATCTGTAAGAAGGCAAACCAGCCCTAACCTATTCTTCTTAAGGAAGCTGAGGAGTTTTGATGTAGATAGGATAATCATGAAATTGTTCTGCTCTGCTGTTATAGAGTCTGTTCTTTCTTTGAACATCGTCTGTTGGTTTGCTAATCTGAGCCTTAGAAACAAGAACAAGTTGGGAAAAGTGGTCGAGTTGTGCTGTAAGGTCACTGGTGTTATCTTAAATAACCTCCAGCATCTGTATGAGCAGAGGGTCACCTCTAAAGCTCACCTCCACATCCCCGCCATGTTGAGTTTCAGATGCTTCCATCAGGCGGAGGTTTTGCCTCTCTAAATGTAGCACGAAATGTTACAGATCATCCTTTGTCCCATCTGCTATCCTTTTCTTAACCAGCGGAGACCACTAATGTCCATGATCTACCACTGACAGTGTGATACTGGAGTAAAAACATTTTTTTTTATTCATTGTGTAGGCTCCAATTTTACAGTTGGAGAATGTAAGAATTTCTTACGACCAATAAAAACGATAAATGAAAAATTAAATTGTTAAAGAATACCAATATAATTTCTATATAGAGAGGCTAAAGAGCCACATGTAGCCGTGGGTTGCCTGCCGATGGCCTAACGTTAGCTTTTTACTTCTTGCGATTGCATTTACGCATCAGAAATCATAAAAGTGCTCTTAATTTGTGAACATTATTTTGCTGCACAAAATGTGTTTCATAAATGTTTGTTTCCTGCAATAATCCAAAATCCAATGGAAAAATCCTTTTGGCTTTTTGACAATGAGAACCAGGGCGATGCTAACTTCCGCGTCGGCCTAAAAATAGCACCCCTATGACACTCTATTGTTTCCTGTGGAAAAACTGCCAAGCTCACATAACACCACCCACCAGTGGGAGCGCTTATTGGTCCGGTGCAGTGTATTCTGGGAGTTGTAGGTTTTCTCTCTCTTCAGCAAAAGTGACGCCACAGCCCTTTTTCTCTGTTTCCTCTGGTCATGTAGCTGCAAATTCAAAAGTATTTGCATGTTTCTATTGCGTAGACCGTCCAGCTATATGTAAAGATAAGTGAAATACCTCTTTGAGTTCAGACAGGACTGGATATGTTTCTGTAACGAGGCCCCTGGTTTCTGACAAATGCATCATAGTGATGTTAATCGCCCTAAAATATGTGACTAAACTGATCATTTGGCCAATAAAAAAGATGCCAAGTACATTATCACTGCATCACATGCTCTGCAGTCAGGTTTCAGTAATAATAGATGAAAATGTAAATGTCCCCATGTAGCATAATCCAAGATGAGCACTTAATCCTACTTAAATTGAGGACAGCTATGTTTGCCGGCAGGTATGCGAGCACCTCCATTTGGTGAGAAATATTTGCATAAATTTGAAAAAAAAAAGTTCTTTACAGTCGCATGTGGCAGAAGGATGTAAAGTCTGTGGGCTGAAATAATGACCAGATGAGGAGTAAACAAGGTTTGTCTGATCAAATCAGTGTCAGGGTGGAAAGACCGGCGCTGGCAGCACTGCTCAGTTCATCAGCACATGTCACAGCACATCCTGTCTGACTTATTGACAGATCAAATCAGATGTCTCTCAGAGCGCTGTGAGGTTTCCCGGTGAGAGACAGCTGGTCGCAAGGCTATGACTGCTAATTCTTCAACCCAGAATGATTTGTCGCCACAGATGGGAAGGCTGTTAGGCTGCACGCTTTGTCCCAAAAAAAAACAAAAAAAAAAACCTCTCTGAGCTGATGATGTGTTATCGCCGCACAGTGAGCTCCAGCCTGCTCTGTTTCACCGAAATGCTGAGGGGAAAAAAAAATCCACATTATTACCCCTACCTTGTAAATCCTCATGTCATGGGTGTATGATCCATGCTTTTGCTGCAAGTTGGGGCAATTTGGATTAGCAGCCCAGCAGCGCAGCAAATTGTGGAAAGCCTCTCATCAGCTCCCCGGTGACACCTTAAACTGGTACAGTACAAAGATGCAGTAATATGTCTCTCCAAAAACCTTATGAGGCAGAAAATGTACCATGGGATTTGTGGTTGAGGAGTTTTCAGTTACTGGTTTCTTTTACAAACAAGGTTCAGGGTTGGAGTCTGACCTGTGACACGAGAAAACACTCATGAGAATGTGGAGTAAAGGTCTGCAGTGAAGCGTCGGGTTGTAAAGGGTCACCTGAGGGTGAAGCATCCATTCTGACAGTGTATCTCCATCTGGTGGTCAGATGATAAAGAACGAATGATAAACAGCATTAAAACGTCAGCTTTTAAACACTTTGAAGACAAACAGCTTTGTGCAGACTCAGTGCAGAGGAGTAGAAGAACATAAATTAATATCTACAGAAACATAAACATACATGCAAAATACTAATAAATGGCAAATTGTAAATTAAGCAAATACAAAAAAATCTAATTTCCTAATAGATTACGTCAGATTACCCTGTCTCCAGCCTGTACATGGTACATGGTATGTTTATATGCAACAGTAGACAAAAAGGAAGTATTCTCTTGACCCATGATCCATTTTATTTAAAGCTACAGAATAACAAAGAATGTATATACAGTATATAACAGTCTGGAACATTCAAACTGAAACATCCATCAATGTGCAAAAAAACTTTTTCGTCTACAATTATTTCTATAGAAAAAAACATATTATGTCACCTTTCTAAAGCAGCATTAACAGATTATTTTGGCCACTTGGGAGCAGTTGAACGAGATGTAAACACAACATGTGGCCAGCTGACGAACGTTAGCCCAAGGTTCAATCTCCTTTTAGCTCTGTTTTTGGTCTCCACCAACTCCATAAAGGAAATATCTGCCTCCTTAGCTGCTGAATGCTTCACTGTGTTCACCAGGTAGTTGTGACTTTGTCTTTCTGCCGTTTAATTCAGGGCGGCTACCATAGAGATAGTAGCAGATAGTGTTTGTTTATCAGGGCTTTGTTTTGCCTAAAACAGCTACCTGTTAGCCTGGGAACCAGACGAATCTGCAAGCTCATGTTTTGTTTGTTCTGGTAGATGCGTCTGGTTCCTCTCCCCTTAAAGAGGATGTCCAGCCGAACTTGCCGGCTTTGGGACAATCAAAACCATTTATCTAATACGGGGCTTGTTCCAGACGATGACTGAACTTGTGTAGCCGTTGAGCTTTGCACAAAATATGTGATGATGTTATTTTGGTTTGTGCACTCTCGTGCTGCAGATACTACAGCTAGCATAAACCTGGCTTAGTTTAAAAAAAAAAAAAAAAAAAGCGCCATTTATGCTACAGCTGATGACAGAAGTGGCATCACTAGTTCACAGACATACTGTTGTTAAACCATCACAGCTCATCTCTGCACACTGGAGTCTGGTTACATTTGTCCACCCCACAACGTCACGTTTCATCGCTCTAATTGGTTGTGGGTCTGTCCAACTCCGTTGAGAGGCATTTTGATCTACGGTCATCAATATCACCCCTTTGAAGTCAAAAATGACCTGAGAAGTTCCAGACTAACTCGCATTTGGTCTGGTGCTGCCGGGTTAGCTGCCTGCTGACATGAGAGCCTAGAGAGTGAACCAAGTCAGTAACGCTGGGGATCACAAAACAAAAACAAAGACCTAAACTACACTAATGCCAGGTTCAGACCACACAACATGTTTGTCTCTTCTGACAGTCACTATGTCAGATTAGACAATTGTAGAGTTATGAAATCGTGCCGTGATTTGGCCGACAGACATGACCGACTACACGATGGTCTGCACCAATCATCCCCGGTCGTCTTTCACAACATGTGTGATGTCATCAGGTTATTCTTGTCCTATTTTTAATAGTATTACTATTACTGCAGTCACTGTGTCTGATCATGTGCAGCCAAAATGTTACTGCAGTGACGTAAAAAAGTGCCACCAGATGGCAGCATTTTAAATGCGACATGCAAACTATGACAGTCACTGAATCCTCCACAAGAAGTTCCTGCCAATGTTTCAAAATAAAAGCCTTTTCAGAAAATGAAGTGATTCTCTCAACCAAAATCACAAAAGTCTTTTAATTTTAAACAGATACAGGAAGTGTGTTTGAAATAACGGCGTGATGCATTAACTTTAATATTAAAAGTAAAAACAGAAAACTACAGAGGGAATAATAAATAAAGTCCTGTTTCTAATGTGTTGTGTTTGACATGAAGCTGGTCCCCTCTGCAGCTGTGCTGATTAAAGCCCAGACACTATCTGTGAGTTTGACTCCTTTATATCCTCCATGATGAAGAAAGAACATTCTTTGCTAGCTTGATGCTAATGACAGCACTCAGCGGGTTGATAAAGTGCCTCTGCTGTTTCCTGTTTACTCTGTGTGCTAACGTCCCTACAGGAAGTATCTAGAAGGTTGGGCTGTTGTTGTCCTACAGTTGCCATGGCAGCAGATTGCTCTGTGTTCCTATTGGTCAAAGTGACGGCTGTGACGGGAGAAGTCGTGGTAAAAATAAAATCTTTACCCAGTTAATCAAATTAATCTGCAGACCTTGTTGTTAGCAGTTTAATGTAGGAACTATTTTATACTGAACTATTTTACACTTACCAACAGTATCACTGAGCAGAAGAGAGTGTGCATCTACTCATGGATGAGAGGCTTGTGATAGCTTGAGATGTAAACATTAATGGTGTCCTCCTCAGCTGAGCTGTAATTTTAGCTAGCGCAGTGGTGCTAAATAATTTGTTTAAATAATTTGAATAAATTGTTCCTACATGAAACTCAGACAGTAATTAGTTGCAACATGAAAGTGTTCACAACAAGGTCTGTGGATTATCTTGAGTCATTATTTCTGGAAAGAGAGAGTGCTGTTGAGCTTTTCCAAAAGTATTTTTTGGCGCTTTCAGCACCACTAGCTGAGTGCCATCTAGTTTAATTATATTAGAGAGAAGGCAGACATCTGATGTCTCCAACACTTGACAACTCAGACTGATAACTAGCACTGCAGGTAAGAGGAAAAATATTTTGGGTGGACTGTCCCTTTAACTGGATGTTTATGAAGGACAACTGTGATTCATGCTCCACGTCTGTACAGTACATGAGGGCAGTAAACAGTCCGCTGTGACTCATCAAGAGAAGTGTGTTATTGGGTCTATTAGTGTGCGGCAGGTGATGTGGATCACTTGAAGGTTGCACTTCCTCAAGAACACCGGTTTGTTTTTTATCAACTTGGTGTGGGCAGGGTGGATCTTTTCACATGAAGTCCGCCATGTGGGTGGAAGCTGTTGTGGGGGCTGTGATCTCACAAAGGCAGCTTTTCCGCCAACCAATCCCTCGCTAGCTGCTTGGACGATAGCCCAGCCCCCCTCCCCCCACCCCCTCAGATCGCCCTCCTCCTCTGCTTTCTCTCTGCCTCTCTCATGTGTGTGTCATGCGCACACACCCCTCTCCGCTCTCCCTCACACATACACACACTTCATGCTCCGTCATGGCAGGAATTTTCCACTCAGCAGCAGGAGAACATTGCAGCCAGCTGTGCTGTCAATTTCAGTATATGCTCGAATCTGGAGGACTGTTTGCAGACAACCGTTTTTCTTCCAACCCACTTTTCCTGGCTTCCCTCACGTGCTCAGCTCCACGCATGCACATAGCCGCAGATACACAAAGTACATGGTGTACTGAACATGGTCCGTGCGTGTGAGCCAGCAGCGTCACTCTCGTCTCTGTTTGTACTTTATTCCTCACAAACATAGCTGAAAAGAACTTCACGCTAACATGAACATGTGTGTTTACCAGGACAGTGGAGCACAAGAATGCAAATCCAAGTAGTGGGGCCCAGGGGAGACGGGACGGCCTACTAATACCTCCCCCCCTCGTCCCCCCCCCTCTGTCTCTTTCACTCGCTTGTGCACACTCTCTCCTTCTAAAGAATCTTACATGGATCTGGTCCAACAGTAGCCCTCTTTTTCCTCCTCTCATATCTATTTCTCAGTCTGTCTAATCCTCACAGTCTCCCCCTCTTTGTGTTTCATCACCATGGAACATCAAGGACAGCCATGCACATGTAGCATGTGCTCTGTGTGCATTAGAGGCCTCTTATGTAAGTGTGAGCTCACTCCCCCTCCCGTCCCCGTTGCCCATACATTTCCCTGCTTCCTCTCAAATCAGGTCAGGTGAGGACGGCACAGTGAGAGGACTGCCCTTAAACAGCCCCGTCGGTGAAAATGTACACATGATCCTGGAAGCCTACACCACTCAGGGGAGGCAAAAGGAAAGAAGGGAGGGAGGGTATTTGAGGAAAGTTTTTCATAAACATTGGCTGGATCCGTAGCAACGTGAGTAAATGTGAAAGGGAGAAAAAATAAATAGGTTCTGTATGAATCTTAAAAGGCCTAATCTAATGTAGCAGCGTGGTGCCACCTGTTTCAACATCATGGTTCTGACGGTGCTGATTACCCAGTGTTATTGCAAATGGACTTTTTGTCTGCTTCCAAATATGGCCAAAAGTATATGGACAGTGCTGGGCTGTTTTTCAGGGTTTGGGCCGGCCCTCTTGGTTCCAGTTAGGGGAATTCTTGAAAGAATACTTCAGCATTTGTGGGAATATAGATGGAGCCCGTGCCAGGGTTTGATGTAGCTTAGCGTAAAGACAGAAAACAGTTAGCCTGGCTGTCTCCAGTGCTCAAAAAATACACCAGCACCTCTACAGCTGGATTTAAAGTCACAGCAAGGGGTTAACTGGAGTCCGGCCGTAGGTATCTAAGATGTAGGTTTTGAATTATAGCGGAGCGTTGGATTTCACCCGTTGATATCACTACTGCAACACTAGACGCATGCATTGTAACCAAAACACAAAGCCATGTCCACAAAGAAATGTTTTTGTTTTCCACCTTGGTGTGGACGAACTCGACTGACCTGCACAGAGTCCTGACTTCAACCCCATCCAGCACCTTTGGGATGAACTGGAACACCAACAGCGAGCCAGGCCTAATCACCCAACATCACTGTTGGACCTCACTAATGCTCTTGTGGCTGAATGGGAGCAAATCCCTCCAGCTAGGTTTAAACATCTGGTGGAAAGTGGAGCCTGATTACTGCCCATGGTTTTTCAATGAGATGTTCAACAGTCACACGAGTGTAATGTTTACACTCCCCCTCCATTCAAAAAAAGGTTTGTCTTGTGTTTATGTTTCCTAAAAAGCCTGGCCTTGACTATAATGACATGGATCTGTGCAGAGTTTGTCATTAGAGATGTGTTTTCATATTCCTCTGCTGAAGGGGGCGATGAGCTGAGATCCAAATGTGGGCCAGAGAAGCTTTATTAGGAACGTCGCTGATACAAAAACCAACTGCTGTCTAATATGGGAAACACATATCGACAGTGGAATAGTTTTTGACACAAAGAAACCTGAAACCCCGACTCAGAGCAGACTTGTCAGCACAAAGAGCAGAGTAAGCATCAGCACAGTGAAAGTTTGACAGCTAACATGGTAGAGTGTGCACTTTTTGGGTTTAAACAAGACCCCGGAGCTTCCTTTAACTGTATACCAAAAAATCAATCACAGTGGATATTATATGTTTCACTGTCGCCCTTTTTACACAGATATGGCACTACAGGGCTGCTGTGAAGTCCCTTCTTCATCCCATCTTTGAAATTTTACACAACCATATGATGGCGGCACCATGTGTGATGTTAGACAACGTGCCGGCATCGTGGAATCAAAACATAACATGTCATCAAAACATCACGCCCGTGCCGCCCATTATCCCATCCTGCCGACTGTTCTATTTATACAGACACTGCATGGCACTTTTATTGCCTTTGATGCTGCCTTAAAGGCGAGACAACTCTGTCCCCTCATTCCGTGATTGTACGTTTTATACAGAATGGCGTGGCGACTTAAAGGTCAGGAGCTCCTTGGCCTCACTGTCTCCCCAATTTTCAGATATTTGCTGTTGTGTTCTTCTTCTTGAGTTAGCTGCTAACTACTAAGGGCTACTTTTCAAATCTCCCGCAGTGGGTTGCACACAAAATATGTCGTTAAACTTTTTTGCAAATTGCCAAGTGTTCCCCCTTGAGTTAGCTGCTAACTGCTAACAGCTACTTTTAAAATAACCCTAACCCTACCTTTTATACAGAACGGCATGGTGGCATCCATCCATCCATTTTCTAACCACTTATCCTCTTGAGGGTCGCGGGGGGGCGGGCTATCCCAGCTGACATTGGGGGAGGGCGGGGTTCACCCTGGACAGGTCACCAGACTATCACAGGGCTGACACATAGAGACAGACAACCATTCACACTCACATTCACACCTACGGACAATTTAGAGTCACCAGTTAACCTGCATGTCTTTGGACTGTGGGAGGAAGCTGGAGCACCTGGAGGAAACCCATGCTGACACAGGGGAGAACATGCAAACTCCACACAGAAGGGCTCCCGCACCTGGGATCGAACCAGGAACCCTCTTGCTGTGAGGTGACAGTGCTAACACCATACCACCGTTCCACCCCGCATGATGGCATGACAGTGTAAAAGGGTAAAACACATGCTGTGTCAGCCACTGAAAGTTAGCATACAAGCTAACAAGTTATCAAACAAATACATAAAAGATGCTAACTACAGTTACCATTCTAGTCACTGATGGTGGTGCACAACAGACCCTTGATCTGAGTCTAAAGCTCCTTTTCAGTTTGTTTTTTAAACTTTTTTATGTGGTAAAACCATGTTAAACATAATAATAATTATCACAGATTATTTTTACGTACTTTAAAATGTTTCTGGAGGAGGACTAAAGGTGTGTACATACTTCAGCCATGTGGTGTATTTGCCCTGAACTTTTGGCAGTACTTTTATGAACCTTGGCTACAAAGCAGCTGCATAAATTTGAGGTTTATTAACACTTAAGTTTAAGAATTATAGTCAAAATATATTTTTTTTATGAAGACAGTGCCCAAACATCCAACAGCTAAATAAATACCAGATTGTATTTTTGACAGGACAAGGGGGGAGAAACACTCGGAAAATGAAAAATGCATCGACTTGGACGAGATCGTGTGGGACTTTTGAGGCAAGCGACCTCCTGGGATGGAAGCCTCCCCTGAAAGAATCCATTACCGCCTGAGTCAACATAGGAAGACATAAAAATGTAAAATGTATGCTTTTTAAAGATGCAGGAGTGGGAATGCAAGAAATGACAAGTGAAGCAAAAATAATTACCAAAGATTGCAGAGGTTCAGCGCTTATCTGGTGTAACATGCTGTGGCAAGACACATGCAGACATAATCTCATTGGTTAACTCCTTCTTAAAATGATAAAATATCAGGGTGAGCATGAAGTCATGCAAGAATTTATTAAAGGTTTCTAGATCAGGAATTAAGCAGTAGCCTGTTACTGTAAATAAGTGACATGTTTATGGCTTGGTAATGAGGATTAAATTTGAAAAGGAGATTAGAGGTAGGGGGTCTGAGAGGAGAGTGCCAACTAGACTCCGACAGAGGGAAATATGTCGAGTAAACAAACAGAGGACAGTGTGTGTCGGAGGGTCCGTGTGATTAGATCACTGGGTTGAGGATGTGCTGGGAGGTATATGGAAGGTTATCCGAGGACAAGGGAAGGAAGGATGTCTCCCATGTCCTGCACGCCAGCATGTACTCCCAACACAAACAACATACACCTGTTTCAATTCATTGCGATGACCCTGACAGCACATACAGAGTGGTATAATCTGCAGTTTTGATTTACTGGTGCACACTTCTCCCTCAGTAAAACACTTCCAAGTGTCCATGAGTCAAAAACCTGTTAGTGAACGCAAAACGATGAATCATGGCTGTACGCAGTGACACTTTGTGTACTGGCCAAGATAGAAACAGAGATAAAGTTGTAGTGGAAGCCTGAGCTAAGTGCTCCAGATTACATGGGGTGATTCATTGCTGTAAACTGTGCACAGTAGAGTTCATGTGTCTTAATAATTCAGTTTCTTTTCTCAACACTTTCTTTCTAAGTAAGAGTTTGATATACTCTACGTGGCCAAAAGTATGTGGACTCCTTAAAATCACAGCAGATTGCTGAATATTTCATTCTCAAACCATGGGCGTTAGTACAGTATGGTGCTGCTGGGAAGATTTTGGAGCCTGGTTGCAGGGATTAGTGAGTTGGGAACATTTGGGGTACAGTTCATCCCAAAGGGGGTTGAGGTCAGGGTTCTGTGCAGCCACTCAAGCTGAAAAAACATTCTTTATGGATCCTTTTTTGTGCATGGGTGCACTGTCATGCTGGGTTTAAACCTTCCCCAAAAAGTTGCCACAAAGTTGGAGGCACACTGTTGTCTTAAATATGCTCGCAGCATTTAGATTTTGCAAAACTGGAACTCGCCCAGACTATGAAAATCAGCACAACATCAAAGTACACCTGTCCACATACCTTTGGCCCAACTTTATAGCGAATTTCCCATTGGTCCCTTCTGAGAAAAATGGAATGTGCAACATGCTTTTTCTGCGCCTCAGATATCTTAAACCCATCAGTGATGATAAATTCTTCATTGCACTGTAACAAATTATTTAGGAAACAAGGCTACGCTAGACATAATGTAGCTCTGGCTATGCATCCCAGGGGCTAAAGCTGGAGCTGTAGGCAGACAGAACATAAAACATAGACCATTAAAGTTGGAAATGTTTTTGGACACAGTTGCGTAAGATGTTGAAAACAATCATATCTTTGCCAAAACCTGCAAAGAATCGGCATTAAACTTTTACACAACCCATATATGACTGAGAAATTAAGGACAAGGATAATAATTTGAAATTTATGAGGGAGAAGGGGGTGATACTACATAAAGGAGGAGGCATGTCAAATTATGTTTTAAGCACTGGGGAGGGACATATGTTTTTTATTTTGGCTTAGGGGAGGGGTACACAAAGTTAAATGGCTGTATTTTGTGTTTATTTGCCGCCAAAGAAAACATGCCTTCTAAACCCGAGGGTAGGTTTGGAAGGCATGTAATCTTTAAAATTTGGCAAAATCACACCATTTTTCACAGCCAGAAACTGTAAAAACAGAAATAATTGTTGGATTTTCACATTTCTGACCGTCCTTGGACACATCATGTGCAGCGTCTGACAGAAAAAATACATCACCAAATGTGAAATGTAGTGATATTTCATCAATATAACTTTACTCTACGTCTCATTTAAAATTTAACCAAAAATGAACCTTTTGCACAAACTAACCAGCAGGCAAGACAAGAGTGAAACTCCAGGATTTCGTCTTCAAATTTTAACTCCTAACTTTCAAACATCAGACAGTGAGTTTCAAAAATCTAATAATTCATTTCTGGTGGAGTGAGGGCCTTGCATTTTCTGCCAGTCACCGAGGGAAGCTCAAGAAAAAATATTTGTAGCTTTGGGGAGAAAACAAAACAAACAAAAAAACAGCCACACCCCAGCCACCCCTGATAAGTGAAGAACAGTCCCTAAGGAGATATAACATAGGCATTGTTTTTGTTTCACGATGGGTTGAAGTGATATACATCAGCTTTTATATTGATAATATACATGTTTCCCGTATCAACCCAAATTATAAATTGATATTTTAAAGTAAACACCCTACATGTGAAGACACCACCAGCAGTGACCTTTTACATCCATAGTTAGTCATTTTAGCGCCATCTTGCGCCAACTTTGGGCAAGACCGTCCGCCCTTACGTACTTGACGTAAAAGCGGAAGTGGAAGTTGCCCACATCCAACATGTCCGCTGTCGTTTACCTTTGCTGAACAAAACAGAACTCGTGGAGAATGGCAGACGGTGGAGTTGACGAGCTCTCGCAGCTTGAATATTTGTCTTTGGTGTCCAAGGTCTGCACGGAGCTCGACAACCATCTGGGAATAAGTGACAAAGATTTAGGTGAGTGTTTTGAGGCCGAGAACAGCCGCTCTTAACGGAGAATCCTGGCTAACTAGCTAGCGTATGCTAACTAGCTAGCTGTTGTTAGCGAGCCGCAGAGTTGTCTGGTAATACTGTAAACTGGTATTTTCAATTACATTACCTACTAAAATTAACGTTACTAACAGAAGCGTGTTAATATTGCGAGAATAGATGAGTCGTGTGGTTTTCAACGGTTTTCCAACGGTCTAATAAGCTAGCAGGAGTTAGCTAACTTTGCTTTTAATGTTTTGTTCACTTGTAATTTGTTGTTTCATTGTTTCGCAGCTGAATTTGTCATCAACCTTGCTGAGAAACAACCGACATTTGATGGATTCAAAGCTCTTTTGCTCCAAAATGGAGCCGAATTCACAGTAAGTTCAGCGCTAAACGCTCCAGTAGTTGTCATAAAGTGATGTAGCTAGCTAACGTAAACAGCTAGCTACCAGTGCTTGCTAACCAACATGTTCTGTTGTTTTCCTTTTAGGATTCTCTCATCAGTAATTTGCTCAGACTCATTCAGACCATGCGACCTCCGTCCAAGGCATCTACAAGTAAAGGTAAGGTTAAAGTAACTTGTGCTGCCAGAGCATCAATATACTGCAATTAAACATTCTGTAAACAGCCTTAATTTCAAATAAGTAACATGTTAGCTATCATAATTTATTGGCTGCTACAGAGAAGGTCATCAAATATTTAGTGTAGGTAATAGTTTCTTTGCTACATAGAAGAACATTCTATATTAGTATTGAAACAATTAAACACAGGATTTGGTACTGCTTTGGTCAACCTCTTTTCTAAGTTAAAAAGCATCATTTACCCAGAGAGACATTTCTCTCAAGACACTGTGTATAGTTTACTTGTGTGTTGTCTTTATTGCTGTTTTACTTCTCATATCTGTAGTTCCCTTGTATTATGTCAATGGCTGTTTTCACATACATGTCTTTATCAGTAATAATTAAAACTATAGTTAATGAATAACTTCATTTTCAGCCTCTGAGGCTTTGGCCAAGCCAAAGACAGAAAAGGAGAGGCTGAAGGAGATGTTTCCTGCGCTGTGTAGACCAAATGATCCAGCACCAAAGGTACGTGGCTTGAACACACTGTCTCGATATGTATTTGATTTGATTTCTTTCTGTCATGAACAACATATGCCCAACCCTCATTAGTTTACAAGACTCCATTACAATATTGTTGCAGTGATGAATCCAAAGCACATGCTGTCTTTCTGCTCAGTCCTGTAACAAAATACTTTCCCTTTTATCCCAGACCTGGCAAAGAAATTCTGCCACAGAAAAGGGGTCCCCTTCTAAAGCAAAACTCAATTTCCATGGTCATCCAACTTAGAGAAATCAACATAAATGGAGGTCATTTTATTGATCAGTATGACCCTTATGTCTTTGCATGCAGAACAGTAAAAAATTGTACCTATGTTTCACAACAGACAGAGTCTGACATCTTTTCTTTATATCTTTTAATGAGCCTCTCATCAGATATCTTCACATGCTTATTCCAAAGCCAGAGCATTTACCATTTATGTCTTGTGTTCAGAGGGCTCAATCCTATATTTCTGTCTCTTTATGAACTCCCAGAAAGGACTGAATTGCTTTATGATGCACAGTGTTACAATAACTTCTTGGAAAGTCAAAACACCACAAACATAGTCAGACACAGGACACACACACAATTTATAGAGTTGTTGTGTTTAAATATGGAATCCCGGATTGCCACATTGCTGGTAGAGTACTCCATGACGAGCCGAACAGCATCAGAGAAACACTAATTTTTAACATGAAACTACTATTTTCAGTGTTTTTGCCAGTTTTATTCACATTAGCTCCTTTTCCACCAACATTTCCAGGAACTTTTATTTCCAGGAATTTATTTACCTGAGTAAAAGAATTCCTGGTAATTTGTGTGGTTTGCGTTTCCACTAGTCTATGGCCCAGCATGGCGTCGAGCTGGTCATACCACTTGTTAGTACGGTGGTCGGACCCACTGCGACTGTTGTGGTCCTTCAGCTTCTTATAATCTTGCTTAAGTTTCTTCAACTTTTCACGAATGTGTTTCGGCGTGTGCCCTATATTTAGCTCCACCAGCTTGTCAGCTATTCTTCCACAGACTCAGTCGTTTCAAGTCGCCAACTTGAAGTCTGACTAAATTTCTTCCTGGGTAAATACGCTCCAAAGAGCCTGGACCTCGTCGTCCGTCCACTTCTCGTAGCTTCTCTTCTTTTGTTCCATTTTCCAAATGATCAAAACACAAACTAAGTGAAGCTTGTAGAAATGAAATAAAGTTTGCAGCCACACTGGCACGGAAGTGTGGAAAGCTGCAAGTGTGTGTTCCACCAATCAGCATTCTTCTGCACACAGCCCCGCCCCTCAAGAATTCAGGGGTATCTGAAAAGTCCTACCCCCCTACTAGGTACTTTTTTCAGGGAAAGTTTGGGGTTGAGGGAAATTTTTTTCCCCAAGTAATTTCGGTGGAAATGCGCGAGGTTTTTCAAAATCTTGGGTAAATGGTAAAAGTTCCTGCGGTGGAAAAGGGGCTCTTATCTGTTGTGGAGAGGGAGAGACCTCTGTGGATAACAATCTCCTGTTAAAACCTCCTGAACAGTGAAAACTGCAGGAATTCTAACAGGGAGAAACTGACTGCAGTGACAGCAGTGCTCCGTCTTTTGTTATTGTTTTACTGGAGAAATCCCAAGAGACAGAAAATTAGATGCCATACATGAAACACTAAAAGAGACCATGTTCACCAGTTGCAGTATACCAGCTGTAGAGTGTATTCATTTTGAACTGCTGTGAGTTTGCACGTCGCATCACTTCACATCCTGCACAAGCATAGTTCTCTCATGGGAGAAGCTGGCCTTGACTCTTCTCTCCCTAATCACTTTGTCAATTTTAACTACTGCTGCCTGGGGTTAAATGGGATGAGAGGACTTAATGTGATTGTCTATGATTGGTGCCGGCTCGAAACACACCCACTGACAATCTGTGATAAGTGATTCCTCAGCTGCTGGGTGGGATGCCAGCCTTTGGACACAAAATGCTTGCTGATTTACCACTGCTGTGCTCTTGATTACGCCTTGTACTGTGTGCCTCAATTAGATGAGAGGGAATATTGTCCTGCTAGTGTCAACACTGATCTATGAACTGTACATAAGGTAACTGGAAACAACCGTCGACGCCACTCTCACGAAGCTGAGGAAGTTTAATGAATAAAGCAGGCTGATCTGGAGTAGAGCTGTTTTATATGGGAGCACAATGAAGTGGGAGTGATGCACCTGCGGCGACCAACGTGCCTGCAGCATAAAGCAGTTGAGAAGTGCTGTGATGGTAATTGTTTTGTTTCTTTGATTTGCTCTCAGAGGCTACTAGATGAAGATGATGTGAAAGTAGCAGCTGATGCCATGAAAGAGCTGGAGATGTTTATGCCCAGTGTCAGTGGGACGGACTCCAAAAGCAGCAAGAGCAGGTGAAACGACTAAAGACGTTGGTCACGTTTTTATTTGGGATCTTGAAATAGAAATTTTTCATGTAAGTGTTGTTGTTGTTGTTGTTAAATATAGAGAAGAAAAATACTACAACCAGCAAGTATGCACTGCAAGTTTATTGTGTGAATTAAACTTTTCTAATTACATGTGTGAACACTGGCATGTGATGTTTACTTTATTGTACTTTTCACACTAAATCTCGTAGGTCAGAGAAGAGCAGACGCCACAGCCGAAGTCGCAGCAGAAGCAGAGAAAGAGACAGACACAGAGATCGAGACCGAGACAGAGATCGCGAGAAGGACAGGAAGAGACGGCATCGTTCTCGCTCCAGGTCCAGGTCTCGCTCCAGAGACCGTGATCGGCACAGAGACAGAGACGGAGACAGAGACAGAGATAGGGACAGGGATCGTGGTAAAAGAAGAGACAAATCTTCCCGCTGGTCCGAACGCTCACCGAGCCCCAGAAAAGACCAAGACAGAGACTCTGACCGCTGGAAGGACAAACATGTGGACCGCCCGCCGCCAGAGGAACCTTCTGTTGGTGACATCTACAACGGCAAAGTCACCAGTATCATGCAGTTTGGATGCTTTGTTCAGCTGGAGGGGTTAAGGTCAGTATTAAAGGGAAACTTATTATTATTTTTTTAAGTTTTATTTTTATGGCTTTTTGCCTTTATGAGATGGGACAGGATGAATGTGAAAGGGGAAAGAGAGGGGACGACATGCAGCAAAGGGCCACGGGTCAGAATAGAACCCACAGTCACTGCGGCAGGGACACAGCCTTTGTACACGGGGCGCCTGCTCTGCCAGGTGAGCGACTGGGCGCTCTGGTATTTTTTGACCTGGACCATGTTTTGTGTGAAAGTGAATAATGTAAACAACAATATCTGATGTTGGTCCTGTATGGAGAGAGACAGCTGCAGCCAGCAGCCATGAAACAGGCTGCAACGTAACCACTCAGTGCGATTATGAGACGTCAGTCTCGCAAGAGGTGACTTGTTGCAGGAAGATGACAGTGAAAATGCAGGGGAGAGTTGGAGAGAGGAGTGCTAGTTTAGTGTCATCATAAAGACTTTCATTGTCATGGCTGAATATTTAGCTGATTTTCACGATGTGAAAAAGTCAACGAGATTTCAGAATGAGGCTTCTTATTGAGCAAGACTTGGTTACACACACTAACAGCGAAAGGTAAATGCTGTCAGACATTTATAATAACAGTCTGATCTTGTCAGTAGTTACATTGCAGCCTGTTTCCCTGCTGTAGTGCTATCTCTCTCTTAATACTGGACCAATTTCAAAAATTGTTTTTCCCGTTTGTTACTTAAACACACAAACATGGGAAAATATGTTCCAGGTGGAGTAATACAGAAGTCTCCTCACAGAATACAGGTCACCAACGTGCTATTAATGTAACATTGACCTAACATCAGGGCGACAGCTCAGTCTACTGATGGTTACTGATTAAAGTACGTCTTTTTGTCCAAATCAAAACCATGAAGTCTGTGAATTGAATGCAACTGTTCAGGTCTGCACTCACGTTGCACATGCATTGGTATGATGTGTGGTGTGTAGGGTTGGGTACTGAACGCTGTACTTTTGAGGGTACTGACTGAGTTACATCAGTACCACCAAGTACTGATTCATGTTAAATCCGTCGGTGTCAAATGTCAGTACCTGAAACGGCATATTGGTGAGAGTGCTGGGTTTAGACAGGAGGTGGAAGTGCAGCAAACCCCCGCGAAGCTTTGGACCCAGTCGCAGAGCTCCAGGGCCAGTAACGGAGCTCTGCAGAGCTACTGGGTTCATCTTCAGCCAGGAGGCAGAAGCCCACTGAAGCTGGGAAGCTGGCCACGGAGCTCCGCAGCTGCTCTGTCCATTTTTAGCTAGCAAAAGCTATCCACACAGCGTTGATCTGCCACGATTGTTTTGATGTCTGGTCTATGTCCTTTTCTTTATGGTTTTAGTAATAACCTAGTATCAAAGCTAGACAAGCAGACCTACACATGTACATATAAGCAGACAGGCAGAGGTTGAGCTCCGTGTAATTGGAAAAGAGCAGAGGGGCAGACTTGCGTTTTAGTGTACTGTGTCACCTTGTTCAGCTTGTTCAAAAACAGAAAAAGAAAGTGCTGAAAAAAAGGTACGTTTGGGAATCGCTATGGCTTTACTGGTACCAGTACTGGTGTCGATTCAAATGTGAACGGTACCCAGCTTTAGTGGTGTAAACATGGAACATCAGTTACCAGGAAGGAGCGGCATTTTTCAACGTGTCATTCTATGTTGTTGTTCTCTGCATGCAGGAAACGATGGGAGGGTTTGGTCCACATTTCCGAGCTGCGTAGAGAGGGTCGTGTGGCCAACGTGGCTGATGTCGTCAGCAAAGGCCAAAGAGTGAAGATCAAGGTGCTCTCATTCACCGGCTCGAAGACCAGCCTCAGTATGAAGGTAAGAAGAGCAAACAACTTCTTGAACTGAATTCAGTGAAGGTAATCTCAATAAGAATTAATTAATGGATATTTGTGTGTGTGTGTGTGTGTGTGTGTGTGTGTGTGTGTCTCAGGTTGGAAAATTGAGGTCTTGATAGCAGCATTTGAGCTTAATTGATTTTAATTCGTATATGTGTGTGTGTGTGTTTGTGTGTTTTTAATTTAACCTGATATTCCCTCTATATCAGAGCAGGTAATTGTTTGAGCCAGTGAGTCATTATCAACTAAATTAGTGATTAAGCTGCTCTGAATTTCCCATGAGATATTTGGAGAGTATATACTGTTTTATCGTCATGGGATCTCCTCTCAGGGTACATTCTTATCCCCTGCATTGTCAGCATGTAAATGGCTTAATTTTTCCCTTCTTGTTTTTGCCAGGATGTTGATCAGGAGACCGGAGAAGACCTGAACCCCAACAGGAGGAGGAACGTAGGCCCAGACGGAGGAGAGGAGATCACCATGAGGAACCCCGACAGGCCGAGCAACCTGAACCTGGGCCACGCCCCCGAGCTGGAGCAGGACGACACCCTGGAGCGCAAGAGGCTCACCAAAATTTCTGACCCAGAGAAATGGGAGATCAAACAGGTCAGTCTGTGTATTCCTGCACAGTTACGGCTGAAGAAGCTGCTAAAATCTCTGAGGAAGTGACTGAATCCTTTCTGTGGGCTTTTGTTTGTCACATACTCACACTCTGTGTCTGCCCTCAGATGATTGCTGCCAACGTCTTGTCCAAAGAAGAGTTCCCTGATTTTGATGACGAGACAGGGATTCTTCCTAAAGTTGATGATGAAGAGGGTAAGAAATTAACAGCTCACGGTACCCGTTTAATAAAACAATACTTTACACACACATACAGGATTTCTCATGTCTTCAAAAAATGCTGATAAAGTGTTTTTAAAATTTCTTTCAAAAACATGGGAAGAAGGCAATGAGCACAAAAGAAGAAATGACCCAAAAATGTGCAAAAAATAAGTAAAAAGAGAAAATTAAAACAAGAAAATAAGTAAACAAAACAAAATTGAAAGAAAGAAATTTAAAAACAAGCAAACAAGAAAATGACCTGGAAAAGATGCTTAAAATTTATAAAATAATCTGTAACATCATTTTAAAAATGTCATAATATTAATTATAAATATAGTTTTTCCGATTTTTTTTCTTTTTTCCCCTTGTTTTTTTATATACATTTTCTGAATCCATTTTTTTTTTTTTTTTTTTTTTTTTTTTTTTTTGGAATTTGTGGGACGTTTCTTTCCAAGTTGTTGACTGCCTTTTTCCCCCCCATGTTTGAGAAAGAAATCACAGCAATTTGCTCAGGGTTTAAAGGTTGAAATACTTGCGAAAGGTTTCTGAAAGCAGCACAAGAAAAGTGATGTCACTCTAGGTGTCCAGTAGTTACAGTTGTAAAAAAAAAACAGCTAATAAAAATAGTTATTGTCACAGTTTAATTTGATCTAAATATTTGAATCTCTAAACTGCAGATACAGTTATAGATAAACGTATTATATGATTTGATAAATGTGAGGTTTTTTGCAGCCTTTTTGTCTGTCCAACAATTTGATTCAGACTGAGATATGTCCAAAAAACTGATTTCCATGACAGTTGGAACAGACATTTCTGTTACCCTGAGGATGAATCAGAATAACTTTGGCAGTTCCTTTACTTTTCATGTTGCACCATCATCACGTCAAAATTTTGGTTTCAGACCAAAAACCTGCAAAAACTAATATTATTCCCGTCAGCCTCAGCTGCCTTTTGTTTTTATTGCTAATTGTTAAATGCTAGCTGGTGAACATTATACCTTCTAAACATGAGTTGCCTGAACTACCCTGAGTTTGTTCCTTATGCAGAATATTTACCAAAGCTTTGAGGTTCACTTGGGAGCGTTGCATGAAGTGTTTAGACGAAGGCTTTCACAGTAGTTACTGTCATAATCCAGCACATGTGCACTCCAGTTGCCATGGTTACGCTTCACTCACATCATCATCCTTTAATGTTACGTGACAGCAGTATTGTCAGCGTTAGCAAGCTTCTCCACAGTGGACAACAAAGAGAATACAGAAAGAAAAAGAAAGCCAAACTGGACAGAAGAATGTAGAAATAAGAATATGAAAAACATAAGCACATAATCCAAGTAAATTTACTCCAGCCATAACAAGTACGCACAAGCAGATGTGGCAAGAAGTAACGGACAAAATCAATGTGAGAAGTCTTGCTGTGAGACGATGAAGTAATGGGAAAGTAAAATAAGAAAATATCTGAACTGTCTAACAAGCTGCACATTGCTCATAGTGCCCAGTGGGTTTATCCTATCCTGAAAAATGTGTCTTGGTGTCTTCTCCTCTTCAGTCACCACAAATTCAGCCATTGTCTTATGTTCCACATGTTATTTAACTTTTAAGACACTAGTACAAGCTCCTTAACATTTCCTGGGCGAAATGATTGCCAAGGACCTTCTAGTGACACATAAGGGAATACTTAAGTAGCTACGGGCAAACACTCAGAGATTAAAGAGTTGTCCTTTACAACATTTTAGGGAAATTTGTCTGCTGACTTTGTCTAAGGGTGCTTTTGAACCTTGAACTCAGGTTTGTTTCTCCCCTCAGTGTGGTTCATTTGTGCAGGTGTGAACACAGCAAAGGAACTCTGGTGCGGTTGGTTTGTGGTGAGAACGTGTTCCGACCTGGATCTGAAGCAACTGCAGTCACATGACACATTGTTTGGGTTAAACATGAGCATGTTACAGTCCTGGAGGATTATTAATGTGCGCCTCCTCCTGTACTGCCTTAATATGCACATTCAGCACATCCAATGCATCAAAACATTGTATTCTAGTTGGAACCAACTCTAGGTCATTTTACAACTGTGGAACAACATTAGTCCCTGATTCAGACCAAAGGAGACAACCACAGGTCTGAAAGCAGCCTTAAGGCATCCTTAGAATAAAATTTAAGGGCAACCTTAGCTTTAGTGGTTTTAAGCAGCTGGGTATAGCATGTTGGCGTTGTCACTGTGAGCATGTTAACATGCCTGGTGTTAGCATTTAGCTCAAAACAACACTGTGCCTAAGAACAGCCTCACAGGGATGTTAGCATAGCTGCCGATTCTCAGTTGTGTGTCTTGCTTTATGAAATATGACCTGGAGTGGACTGCTTGCTGATTGATCTTGTTGTTTTGTTCACTCAGATGAAGATTTGGAAATTGAGCTGGTTGAAGAGGAGCCTCCGTTCCTGAGGGGACACACCAAACAAAGCATGGACATGAGTCCTGTCAAGATTGTCAAGGTACGGTGTTATGTCTGAACATGTTGTCACACATCTTGCTAAATGCACAGAGGAGTCCGGAGGCTGGAAAAGGCAAATGTGCCACAACGGACAGAACATTTTCATCAAGAGAAACGTGCTGCAGCTTCAAAAGGCAACAAATAATTTGTGTATCTAATTGACAAAGGAGCTGTTCAGCAGACATTGTCAGTGGGTGTACATATGCAGAGCATCTATAGTGTAATAAAATACACACTTAAGCATCGATGTCCTGTATTTCCCTCTGCCTGTAGAATCCAGATGGCTCCCTGTCTCAAGCAGCCATGATGCAGAGCGCTCTGGCTAAGGAGAGACGAGAGCTGAAGCAGGCTGCACGAGAGGCAGAGATGGACTCTATCCCCATGGGGCTGAATAAACACTGGGTCGACCCGCTGCCAGACGGTAAGAAATCCATTAGATGTGCTCATTAAGTAATTTCTAAGTCACAGATGTTGACGCTGAAGTACAATTTATCAAATCCCTGTGTATGCAATAAAAAACATCTGCCAGCTAGAAATTTGCATACTGATCATCTTATCCTCTGTCTTCAGATTTGATTTAAACTTGTATTTGAGTTTTATCTTTGCTTTTGGCAGTAAAGCTTTAAATATCTGAATCCATTTTGCAATACAATCTGCATGTTTGCTTCTCTTTATCAAAACCGCAGCGCAGTCTGAGTCAGACATGAGACTTGTTCCATGATGGCAGGCAGCCCCCCTCAGGCTTGCCAGAGCTGGAGATGGTTATCTGGCTTCCTGCAGCCCCGTATCTGGCCGGATGGAATAGTCTTGCTATGGTTCAGTGTTTTTGTATCCCATCCATGGCCCCAGGTGGTCGAGACAGTTTCCAAGGGTGGGCTTTATCCTGCTGTAACCGTGCAGATCTGGCAGTGACGTAGCTACTGATGTGATGAGATTTTAATTGAAGTGGGAAATAGTGTTGGGCTATATTTTAAATTTTCTAACCAGCAAGTGGCAGCCAACAACCATCAACTGTCAATATATTCGCACAAGTTTGCAGCACGCACAAAGAAAGGGGAAGTCTTCACTCCTGTTTTGTGCTGTAGGATAGGATTTATAAACTGCTGTTATTAATCGGACAGCAACGACTTCAGATGGCTTAAAGACCCGCTGAAATACACAATACATTTCCAGTTTTAATCCTGTGTCCATGTGTTAATTGATCATAATCTCTTGTTATGTCAAAAAATAAGTATCAGAGAATCTCTGCCCTCTCTCTTTCTCTAAAACTATTTCAAATGTTTAATGACTCATTCTGCACTTACGAGTGTTTACAAATGTTCATCCGATGAATGAAATGAGACTCTGGGTGACGAGCGAGCCACACCGGTCATATAAAATTGCAGTTTGCTATTTGTGGGTCAAGCTAATGGAGCAATATGGAGAAAGATAGGAAGAGATGGGTGTTTGGATATCAGGGGGCAAAACTTTTGTTGTCTTTGACAAAACAATATGTGGCAGAGGTCAAATTCATTCATTTCTTCGTCGTCCTCCTCGTGATCTAACAGTGAGAGAGGTGTGTGGCATAGTTTGTATAAATAATAGCTACTGTGATGTCACACGTTGGTTTATGTCTGCTAATTTAAAGCCTTGAGTTTGGCATTTCCGCCATCGCCAACTTGTTTTTATTGGAGCCAGAGGTGACCATATTTGGACAAGAGTTTGACAGAGCAGGGATGGATCTGACTGAGAAGCCAAGGACACTATCCGCAGACAGTCTGTTACTCAAAGCAGCCCTGCCCTTAAATGTGTGTGACTGGGCCTTAACCTCCTGAGACCCCGTGTCCTCATATGAGGACATCACGTTTTGGGTTTACTTAACCTTATACTTCATTCTGCTTAACTTAGACCCGTAGCCCTCGTTCCTGGACACTTTTTTGTGCCATCGCACGAAACTCTAAGTCTGCCCACTTTTTAGAAGTCCAATGAAATGCAAAGGATTTGATCTAAATCACTTTGGCAGCTGTACATTTCTCAAATATTTAATTTCGCTGGGACATATGTCTCTGTACAGAAGCTAAAGATGCTCTAACTTTCATCAGACTGTCATTTAGTCGCAGCCCTGTTTTGTAAAAGACTTACTGGAAATCATAGCCGCAAAAACATGCACAACACGGCCCAGTTCCAACTGCCAGTTCCTATTGGTGCACGCTTCGAGTTGCACTTTACAGGTTAATTATTTACTGAGTTGAATTCTCAAGAAGACAGATCATCAAATTAACAAAATAAAATAACAGACATTTCCTCTCAAAAAACAAAGGGCGGTGGACTCAGCCAATCGTCGATATATCCGGTATAACCCTCGAGATAACCACAGTTCTTCATTATCAAGCACACTTCTTCTCCTCTTTTACAGTCGATGGTAGGCAGATTGCTGCTAACATGAGAGGCATTGGCATGATGCCCAATGACATCCCAGAGTGGAAGAAGCACGCTTTTGGAGGCAACAAGGCCTCTTACGGAAAGAAGACGCAGCTCTCCATCCTGGAGCAGAGGGAGAGCCTGCCCATCTACAAACTGAAGGAGCAGCTCATTCAGGTCCGTCACAGTTTGAAAACAAAAACCCAAAGGGAGACCTTTCACAGATTTTGGTTTAATTGACATGGGAGTTCATAATTGATTCTGATTGGGTTTGGTTGAAAATGTAATTATCCTTTTAACAAGCAGATGTTGATGCTTAAGCACATTTATGCTTTGAGACGTGGTGAATGGAAACATCTGCTAAATGCAAATGACCAGACTTCTTCAATTTAGTTTAATTTACTTTTCTCTGGTGCTGCTGAAGTATGAGCTCAAACAACCCCACAGAAATTTGGCTGAAGAAGAAATACAGTATTAGTCGCATTAGTAGGGTTGCATCGCCTGTAGTAACATTACTTTTATTTCATGTTTCTTTACAAGCAAACATAAAATACAGAAGGGGAATGGCTGCTGCTAAAGTTCCAGTTTGTAACATTTGCTCTCGGTGTTAATCCGTCACAGGCTGTTCATGACAACCAGATCCTGATTGTGATTGGAGAGACGGGCTCCGGTAAGACCACACAGATCACTCAGTACCTGGCGGAGGCAGGTTACACCACCAGGGGCAAGATTGGCTGTACGCAGCCCCGTCGTGTGGCCGCCATGTCAGTGGCCAAGAGAGTCTCTGAGGAGTACGGTTGCTGTCTGGGACAAGAGGTGAGTCCTTCATCCTTTACTGTGTTCCCATTTGATGAGGATGATGAAAGGGCTGTAGTCAACCAAAGAAAATCTTGGCAGACTGAAAGTTTACCAACTCAAGTAATTGATCAGTCTGTTGATGGGGGGAAAGCATCTGCACAACAAAAATGTCACATACATGATGATGCAAGTGTAATAGAGTATGAAACGGTATTACTAATTCAAAAGCTGAGCAAAGGGGGAATGGAGAGGGGTGGCAATCGTACTCGGGTATGTTATGAATCAATCGCACCTAATATGAAAACACCCTTATTTTTTATTACCCAGAAGCTAACCATTGCATCGTCCCAACAAGGCCTCCAGTCTGATCATATCCCTTTCAGAGGCTTTGTAGTCCAGTCTGAGGCTGCGGTGTCTTTTTGGAGACTTTATAAAATAGATCTATAATTATAATACCAGCATTGAATTTCTTCTGTGAATATTTATGTTTTTCACAATAAAAAATGAGAGTCAAAAAATATTCAACTTTGGGTAAAATGCTGCCGAAATGGAGGAGGGGCAGGACAAATACTACAAAGACCAACCATCACATACAAGTACAAGATGTGCTGAACAACTGTTGTTGTTAGCTGGAATTAATTCATTGAAAAACACTTTGGTGGACACACTACTGTATGAAAGTAACACCAACAATTTTAGGACGGATGAGAGTTTGTTGGGATGATTTTGGTCAGATGATGATGATGACGATGGTAAAATCACAACAGTTATATTTCGTAATCACGTTGCTGAATCTCCAGAGGGATAATGTAATACTTGTTGCTCTAGGTGGGTTATACCATCCGATTTGAGGACTGCACCAGCCCTGAGACGGTGATCAAGTACATGACAGACGGTATGCTGTTGAGAGAGTGTCTCATCGACTCTGAATTGGGTCAGTACGCCATCATCATGTTGGACGAAGCTCACGAGAGAACGATCCACACTGATGTCCTCTTTGGTTTACTCAAGAAGGTAAGTGAGATGAGCAGAGGCTTTGGGTCGGGTTACACGTGGCAGGAAAGTAACAGAGACACTGAGTTTTTTTTCTTGTCTATCTCAGACTGTACAGAAACGCACAGACATGAAGCTGATTGTGACGTCAGCCACACTGGACGCTGTGAAGTTCTCCCAGTATTTCTACGAAGCTCCCATCTTCACCATCCCAGGAAGAACGTACCCAGTGGAGGTTCTTTACACCAAAGAGCCTGAGACAGACTACCTGGACGCTAGCCTCATCACAGTCATGCAGATCCATCTGACCGAACCTCCAGGTATGATTTTAACATCTTAAAAACACACAGGTGTCATTTCACCAGCAGACCCAAACATCAGTCCACATTTAAATCTGTCTCCCCCTTGTTCTCCGTCCAGGTGACATCCTGGTGTTTCTGACTGGACAGGAAGAGATCGACACAGCTTGTGAGATCCTGTATGAGAGGATGAAGTCTCTGGGGCCTGATGTTCCTGAACTGATCATTCTGCCAGTTTACTCGGCCCTGCCCAGTGAGATGCAGACCAGGATCTTTGACCCTGCACCGCCAGGCAGCAGAAAGGTGCCCACATCTAACAGTAATCTTTCAATCATATAAAAATGTACATGTCTTTTTAGGTTTCTGTTGCAACATTGCACTGTAGCCATCAAACTCAGGAATATTTTAGTAATCCCCTCCTGAGGGAAATCAGGGTAACATTACAGATGATTTTATATATACACACAGACATTGTAAGAAAAACAGAAATTTAGAAAAATAAGATGTAAAAATATATAGCTCAGTTCATTTATACAGAGAGAAATAGTAATATGTACAAAAAAGTGCATCATGCTGCAATATAGCTCCTGGTAACAACTGTACAAGTATGATGAAAGAGAAAGCAAGAAACAAACCAAATTCCAATTCAAAGTATGATTGGAGAAAGTAAACTATATAAGGAACTAAAATTTAATCAGGATCCAATAACAGCATACACACGTTAGAGCTGTGGTTTAAAGTATAAGATTCGAAATTAGGCAAATATATTAAAATGAGTTGTTATATAGTCAGTTTATAGTCATATAATGTTGGCATAAAAAAATCTAAGTTTGTGTGTATTTGTTTGTCATTTTGAGCAAATGTGGAATAACCTTTTGTGTTTTTTTCTCCTAGGTGGTCATTGCCACAAACATCGCAGAGACCTCTCTGACCATCGATGGAATCTACTACGTGGTGGATCCTGGTTTTGTCAAGCAGAAGGTTTACAACTCAAAGACCGGCATCGACCAGCTGGTGGTGACGCCCATCTCACAGGTACTGTGTTTTTATGAGGTACTTGGTGTTGCAGGAGAGAAACACCAAATGTTTTCTGCTATGTTTGTCTGTCTATGAAGCATCAGCTAGCTCACTGAACTGTTTTAAAATGTTGGTTTTCACTTTCAGGCCCAGG
This sequence comes from Cephalopholis sonnerati, assembly GCA_019142605.1. NCBI lineage: Eukaryota > Metazoa > Chordata > Actinopteri > Perciformes > Serranidae > Cephalopholis > Cephalopholis sonnerati. The sequence continues at coordinate 37,233,198 of JAGQAX010000020.1, forward strand.
CCAAGCAGAGGGCGGGTCGAGCCGGCAGAACAGGACCAGGGAAGTGTTACAGGCTCTACACAGAGAGAGCCTACAGAGACGAGATGCTGACGACCAACGTGCCTGAGATCCAGAGAACCAACTTGGCCAGCACTGTGCTGTCTCTGAAGGTAAACAGTCACTCTGTGCTTCCTTTAAATCCTACTCAGAATCTGATCATCTGATAATTGGTGTGATCATCATGTAGAAACATAGCTGAGATATCACAAGAATGGAGCAGGGATGTTGGAGCAAGATTCTCCATGAGACATTAGGGGTGGGAATCACCAGAGGACTCACGAGACGATATTATCATGATACCCAGGCCATGATACGATATTATTGCGATATTGCGATATGCTGAGCTTGGGTGCGGCTGTGTTGGGACGGAGTCACTTACCGATGGAGCGTTTTTAGCTGTTGTTTTTGACAACGTTGTACAGAAGCAGATCTTTGCTTGTGAAGTGGGTGATGGACTGTGTCATTTTCTTTGCTGTCTCAGAGCTGGATGTCCGACGTTGGTTGATTTTTCAGCGGAGCGGGTTTAGCTTTAGCTTGGCCAAATCGCAAATCTCATGTGTCATATCCAAGTCCTTCTTTCCTTCTGTGTTCACAAAATCCCAAATAAGTCCAGACATTTGATTTAAATGTCACAGCTCAGGCATTTGGTGGCAGCACCGTGACAGCAGTTTGAAATGTGAGCATGTTTCTAGTATTTTGCGACTTTATTAAAATAAAGTATTTCATCAAAGAGAAGTCACCTCTCTTGTACACAGGTCTGCAATGCAGTATCATTTCAGTATTGTAGAGAAATAAAGACGAAAATTTGCAGATAAACTTTTCACGCTTAAAATGAAGGTTTTAATGAAACCATAACTGTAGTGTTTGGTCTTGTCTTTCTTCTTACATTTCTGTTTCCTCCACCAGGCCATGGGCATCAATGACCTGCTGTCCTTCGACTTCATGGACGCTCCTCCCATGGAGACTCTGATCACAGCCATGGAGCAGCTCTACACTCTGGGAGCTCTGGATGATGAAGGCTTACTCACTCGGCTGGGCAGAAGGGTGAGGAATATTTTTACTTCTCTCTGCTGCAAAGATGAAGAGAATAAATTACATCACGTCACATTCATGCACTTCCTAGTTTCATTAACCTAGTTATGTATCAGTGTGTGGTCGCTTTGTTTTTCTGTTAGGCTGTTCACTTCCCTCTTTTTTTTTTTTTTTTTTTTTAGCATTGCTTCAGTTATTCTTATCTCTTCCTGTCTTTGTGTCCGTCCTGTAGATGGCTGAGTTTCCTCTGGAGCCCATGTTGTGTAAGATGTTGATCATGTCCGTCCATCTGGACTGCAGTGAAGAGATGCTCACCATCGTGTCCATGCTGTCTGTGCAGAACGTCTTCTACAGGCCCAAGGTAGGCCCAAAACTAAACTCTGTATTTAATGTGACTTAATAAGAAGTGTTTATTTTCTGAGGTAAGAGGAAAAATATGTATTTTTGATTTTAGAGTTAACTGTCCCTTTAATTATTATCTAGTTTGTGCACTCGGGCACTGAACAGGTTAAAAAGAAGTCCAGGCAGTTTTGAGTTTAGTCATCATCTTATAAAAGTTTCATCATTTGTTCTCCAGTGTAAAGTTTCAGTCACTCAGCGCCTCGATGGTTAATTCTTGTTCTCATTCCTTGTTTTCTTTTCCTCCTCGTGTTAAAGGACAAGCAGGCCTTGGCCGACCAGAAGAAGGCAAAGTTTCATCAGCCTGAGGGAGATCATCTGACGCTGCTGGCCGTCTACAACTCCTGGAAGAACAACAAGTTCTCCAACCCCTGGTGTTACGAGAACTTCATCCAGGCTCGCTCCCTGCGCAGAGCTCAGGACATCCGCAAACAGATGCTGGGTATCATGGACAGGTAGGACTGTCAAATCTGAGGGCCACCACATTTTAGCATAGCAGTGTAACAGTATCAAGTTTATTGTAGTTTAAAAGGTCTTTAAAAGTCTGTGTTTTGGGGAGCTACAACACTTGCAAACAACTGAATCTGAAACTGTGATATCTGTCTTGTTTCTCATGAACCTTCAACACGCTCTCTTCTCCTCAGACATAAACTGGACGTGGTGTCTTGCGGCAAAGCCACGGTACGAGTCCAGAAAGCCATCTGCAGTGGCTTCTTCAGGAACGCAGCCAAAAAGGATCCTCAGGAGGGATACCGCACCCTGATCGACCAGCAAGTCGTATACATCCACCCCTCCAGCGCTCTGTTCAACCGCCAGCCTGAGTGGTACGACAGCACCTCAGTCAATTAAGAAATTCATGTACTTTTATAATAGTTAAAGAGATAGTTTGGATTTTAACACACAGTTGAGGGAGCAGAGTCTGATTCGGTGTCCAGGGGGAGGCTTAGCTACGACTTAGTAACTCCCAGATATGTGTATGTGCCCCGTGCTGTGTGTTGCTGTATGTTGTGTGTGTTGTCTTTCAAACTATCCTTTTAATTTCCAAATCTAAAACCAGCTGTGTCCCTCTCTTATCTTCAGGGTTGTGTACCACGAGTTGGTGCTGACCACCAAAGAGTACATGCGGGAGGTGACGACCATCGACCCTCGCTGGCTGGTGGAGTTTTCGCCCGCCTTCTTCAAAGTGTCCGACCCCACGCGCCTCAGCAAGCAGAAGAAACAACAGCGGCTGGAGCCTCTGTACAACCGCTACGAGGAGCCCAACGCCTGGAGAATATCTCGCGCCTTCAGACGGCGTTAATGTTTTGACAGTGATGATGAAGTCGGATGTGTCGACCTGTACCGGCAGCGCACGTGTGATCAGACGCTGGTGGTCGAAGTTTGTGTCATCACTCCTTCTTTTAAACTTGTACACATTGTACATTTTGTCCCACTTTGACGAGTTCGGGGGAATTTTAGTGTCGTTATTTTAGGAAACCTGGAGCTATTTACTTTTCACAGCACTCATACACAAAGAAAAAGAAATCTTCCCACACATGTTGTTTTAAAGATAATCTTCTGTGAGGAGATTCTGCGACACAGTGGACTATTTATTTTGATAGCACAGCATCATATTGTGCCTGAATAAGGACCTGATGGGATCAAAATGGAGTCTTTATGTTTCACTAGTCTCACTGTAACGATCGGACAGTGTACAGTGTTTGTTTGATAGGTTTTGTACTGTAACAACGTTCACTCACTCGTCTGTATCTGACTGTTGATTTGTGATATTTGCCAGTGAAACTATAAAATTTGTCCTCATTAAATGCAACATTTTCTTTTTAACCCTGTTGGATTCTGTCGTGAACTTTAAAGGTACAGTAGAGATGTTCCTGTCCTGAGAGGGAGGTTGTGGAGTTGTATCTGTCCGTTACTCAGGCCGCACAAAACGTTAAAAACAAAAAGTAGAATTAAGACATTTGAATGGGAAAATTTATAAAACTGACACAAACGTAACTGCTTGAAACACCCTTTAATCTAGATGTGATGGCTTTGACTGTTAATATGTTTAATTATGTCATTTTCTATAGATGTTGTAAAGTATTAACGGTGCATCAGTCAGAAATAGTTATGTTTTATTTGATCTGGTCTGCTTCATATAAAGACAACAACTGTTAAACTGTGTCCAGTCTGAGCAAAGACCTGCTTAAAACAGAGGGAAAATGTGCCTTTGATGGACAGCCAAGTGCCCAGATCCAAGATTGTGCAACATTATGACACTCATTTCTACTTTAACTTCAACATCTTGCATGTTTCCAGTTAGACGGAGTATTTAGGTGTTTTACTAACAGGAGAGCAGCAATATAACAGTCTACAGTCTACACACTCAAAAACAGTGATAAAGCCATTCAAACTGTTAGAAGTTACAGAGAGCTGTGTTGAAGATACATGTTTTATATGTGTGCACGACCCTTAACCTCTGCACCCTGCCAAGAACAAACTTCCTTTATATTCATTATGGCCACAAAATTATCGAAGGACCATATGAGTCACTTTTTTTATTGTAATTTTTGATCTATGCCTTCAGGGTTTTTTTTTTGGCGTTTTTGTTTTTCTAAATTTTTTAAAAATTAATTAAAATCATTCTTTAATCAAATATTAACCCTTTCCATGCCAGTTTGTGTCATACACCACTAATTTCTTATTTGTAAAAAAAAAAAAAAAAAAAACTAAACATTTTTAACATACATACAGGTAAGGAGATTATTCTACCTTCACTATTCCAGTCTGACAATCAAAACCCACTACACATGTTTAGGGGCTTTCTTTTTTTTCTTTTAGTAGTAGCAGGTGCAATGTCAAATTTTAATAAAAATATTTAAAATTCTCCCATGACAAAAAATATGTCATGCCACCCTCCCTCTGGTGAAATTCTGATTTTTTTTTTTTTTTTTTTAATCAATTCCTCCGGGGTCTTTCGTTTAATTGTTTTTATTTAAGTGTTTTTAATTAATTTAATTTGCAAAGTAACTTGTTGTATCCGTCAATTTAATATGGTAGAGTAAATTTTAGCCTCTGAAATGAAGTGGAATAAAATTCTAAAATAGCATAAAGTGGAAATACTCAAGTACAGTACGAGTACCTTAAACAAGTACACTTAAGTGGAGCACAGTGATGAAGAAGTACTTTAGATCTTTAAAGAAGTAATACCACAGGGTAGAAATACTCTGTTACAAGTAAAAGTCCTGCATTCAGAATCTTACTCAAGTAAAAGTACACACTATTAGCATCAAAATAAAGTTTAAGTACAAACAGTAAAAGTACTTATTATGCAGAACAACGCATTTCACTGTAATATATATATTTCTGGATTATAACTGAATATATTAATGTGTAAACATCACTGATACAGGTGGACCTCATTTTTTAGAATTTTTATATACGTCTGGGGACCTTAAGCCTTAATAATGCATCATATATATATTTTCTATTTGTATTAATAATCTGAATCTGTTAAGTAATCAGTGACTAATCAGATAAATATACTGGAGCTACATTGCTTCCAAAATGTAGTAGAGTACAGCTATAAACTAGCTGTGAAATGGAAATACTGAAGTTAAGTACAAGTACCTTAAAACTGCACTTAAGCAGAGTACTTGAGTGCAGAGGCTAAAAAGCATTTAAGATATTTAAAGTACATGTAAAAGTCCTGCGTTTACAATCTTACTTGAGTCAGAGCACAAAAGTATTACTATCAAAATATACTTCAAGTACCAAAAGTAAAAGTACTTATTTTGCACAGCGACCCATGTCAGAATTATAAACATTAAATTACTGCATTATAATTAGTGGTACATTAATATGTGAACATCACTAATGTTGCAGCAGGTAAAGGTGGATCTATTTTTAATCTTTCAAAAACTGCTTTGGAGCTTTATCAACAGAAACATCATAATATATTGTTGGTTTATATTTGTACTGATTATCTGAACGTCATAACACGACATCTATGACACGTCTGTCCGTCCTGGAAGAGGAATGCCTCCTCAGCTGCTCTTCCTGAGGTTTCTACTTTGTTTTTCCCCATTAAAGGGTTTTTTTGGGGAGTTTTTCCTGATCAGCTGTGAGGGTCCAAAGGACAGAGGGACAGAGGACAGAGGGATGTCGTCTGCTGTAAAACCTCTGAGGCAAACTGAGATCTGTGATATTGGGCTTTATAAATAAAATTGAACTGAAATTGAAAAATAATCTGCAAATTAACTAATCAAACTAATGTAGTGGAGTAAGAAGTACAATATTTGTCTCCAGAGTGTAGCATGCAATGGAAATATTTAAGTTCAGTACCTCAAAGTTCACCACTGTGGTTTTAATGTGTGAACTACTGCAGTCTGCCTGTTGGCCGGCAGGGGGCAGCAGCGCCACAGCACATTCATTACAGCTCAGACTAAAGAAGAAGTCACTTCCTGGTCAGATTATGTAAACAGAAGACATGGCTGCTGCAGACGAAATAAAACGTCTTGAATATTTATCTCTGGTGTCTAAAGTGTGCACGGAGCTGGAGAATCATCTGGGAATCAGCGAGAAAGATCTGGGTAACGTTCCGCTCCGTGACAGCGATGTGTTCACAGCTAATGTTAGCTAGCTGCTGCAAATGTTAGCTAACATCTTCACATCTTAGCCAGCTGCTTCATTACAAACAGTGTGTGTGTGTCATCATCATGTCTCAGCATGTGTGTCTGAACTACTGTTGATGTCTTTCAGCTGAATTCATCATCAGTTTGGCAGAAAAACATCCAACATTTGAAGAGTTCAAAGCTGCTCTGATTAAAAATGGAGCAGAATTTACTGTAAGTGTGAAAATAAACAACACTTAAGTTTTTATTAAATGTTTCTGCATTGTATTTCCACATTAAACTCATGTATATTTCTGCTTTCAGGACACCCTTACTGGTATTTTACTCAGACTTATTCAGACCATGCGACCCTCACCATCTACAAGTAAAGGTACACAGACTTTTTACAAATTGATTTAATGTAATAATTCCTGTGTCAGACCTGTGAGGCTTCTATGAATTACTTTATATATATATTTTTGTCAAACATTTATAAGTAATGGCCTAAATCAGTGGTTTCCAATAGGGACGCATGATATTAGATTTTTTTGTGGATATATAACAACTAAGTTAGCCAATAACTGATATAGGTTTATCCACTTTTCCTCACCTAATTTTAGTGATCATCAAGTCTCTTCTGTAGTGGAATAAACATCATATTATACATGTATACTCTTGTTGTGACAGCCCACCAGCAGATGGAGACATGAAATATAATACAACATACATACAAACGTGTGTAATATTGATTCATTGTGCAAAATAAAAAAAAGGCGTGTTGACTTATAGTTGATAGTCTGATAGTGATTTTAAAGCTGATATCTGCTGACACTGATGACGTGCCGATATTATTGTGCATACCTAGTTCCCAACTTTTTTCCTTAGGGGACCCTTTTTCTATTATTGGGTAAATCCCTGACCAAGTGACAGTGTGTTTTATGGATATTTCACATTGTATTCAATGCATAACAATAACAGTACAGAGCAACTAATATACTGTACGATTAGCCCAAATAGTGAACACAATAAAAGCCAATAAACAGGAAGTTTGGATGAATGTCTAACAGATTATTCCCATGAATTTGACATCAGAGATGTTTTCCCGATATTTTTAGGTATGTTTTGTCTGATTCCCCGTCTGTATTTTTTTAAACAGTTTTTAATCATTAAACTTGAACAGTAGAGTCCACTGTGAAAATCTCCTCTGTGTTGTGTATGACAGCTCATCAGCCCGAGGTCAGGCCGAAGAGTGAAAGGGACAAACTGAAAGAGAAATATCCTGCGTTATGTCGACCAGATGATCCAGTGTGGACGGTAAGGCTCCTTCTAAACACATGACAAACATAAAGCCTTCATATCTTAAAGTTGAAAACAACTCTCTGTCAGTGGGAAAGGTTTAGAGTTTGTAGGAGTAATGGAGCTGCTTGTGTTCTCTCCATCAGATCCCACCACGACACTCAGAAACAGACGAGCAGGTGGCAGCAGCCGCCATGAAGGAGCTGGAGATGCTCATGCCAAACGTCTGTGGAACCAGCTCCAATAATAGGTGATTAAAAAAGAGGTTTTGTGCTTGAAGTGGAGAAACAAGCAATCACTGAACAGTTTATAATATATTTTAAAACTCTATAACCTCTGCACATTGACAGCATTTGGAGTAAAAACTGGAGTTCTCTTTTTCTCACTTGCTCCTCAGGTCAGATGGAAATTTGCACAGCGACAAAAGTCAAGACACAAACAGACAAATCGGACTTCAGCGCAGTCGTCCGCGCTCCAGATCACAAGATCGTGACGGAGAAACAAACCCTAAACCCAAAAGGAAGCGAGTGTCTCGCTGGAGTGACCGTCCGCCGAGCCCCCACAGAGACGAAGAGAACAACAAGAAGGACGGCAGAGACTCTGAGCGTTGTCGCGAGAGATTTGTGGATCGGCCTCCGCCAGAGGAGCCAGTAGTGGGCGACATCTACGACGGAAAGATCAGCAGTATCATGCAGTTTGGCTGTTTTGTGCAGCTGGAAGGCCTCAGGTGAGTCAGTTATTACTGTGTTTACAGCCACGCACAAAATACAGTGAGAGATCTTTGTAAAAACACGCTGTTTTAATATTAAGTTTTTCAGGATGTTTGCTACTTCAAATCTCACGTATGCATGTGTATTTTAGTGTTTCTATGTAACGTTCTTTCGGTGTCTGCACCTTGATCTGAACCTGTCACCTGACCTGAACTGTTACTGTCTGCAGGAAACGTTGGGAGGGTCTAGTGCACATCTCAGAGTTGCGCAAAGAAGGACGTATAGCCAACGTGGCTGACGTGGTCACCAAAGGTCAAAAGGTGAAGGTCAAAGTGCTGTCGTTCACCGGAACCAAAGCCAGCCTCAGCATGAAGGTGAGTCAGGTTTAATAGATCAGGGGCCGTAGTCACAAAGTTTCCTTGTACAAAGAGTTGCTCCTCGTGACAAAATTCTAAGAAAATTCTTGGACTTGTGACGTTTTCTTAGAATTTCCCCTTAAAGTTAAGACTAGGTCCTTGTAAAGATAAAAGTTATTCACAGAGCATCTCAGACCTTAAAGAGCTCCTAAGGTGACAAACTGTCAGAGCAGGGAGGAGGAGTTTTAAGAAGGTTTGGACAGTTGGGGACAGTCTCCCTCTCGTGGTGTTCAGAGGATGAGGCACTGAAGGACTACACTCAGTGTTGTGAATTAATTTTAAACAGATTACAGATACTGATACTATTATGTAGCCAGCGCATTAATCTAGAACAGTAAACAGACAGTTTAGTGAGTTTCCATTCTCAGTTTTTGACGGACACCCTGCACCCAATCAGAATCAAATATTCATCCAAGCCATGCTATAAGCTCGATTAAATGTTTAAAGGATTGAAGAAGAAATATATTTTAAAACAAAGATGATTATAACAGTGCACATTAACACAGTTTAAAGTGTTTTAAGTTGTGAACTCTCACCTGGGACGAGGCTAATATCTGGCACAGGGAAAGTTTAGACGTTAAAAAAATGAAAGCAGGTCAGAATATTTTATAAATCGTGTTTATTTCATACGTATAAATCCTTGTTAATGTTTCATAATGAGAACAACAACGTTATTTGCAAATAAACAGTTTGACTCACATCTGATATAATTACTGGTTTCTCAAATGTTGCCTAGAAATAGTTAATAACTGTTTACATGTTTCCAGGATGTGGACCAGGAGACAGGAGAGGACCTGAACCCAAACCGGAGAAGAAACCTTGAGCCTGTAGTCGGAGACGAAGCCTTGAGGAACCCTGACCGCCCGATTGAAGCCAGCATGCTGGAGTTAGAGGAAGACCCATCAGAACGCAAACGACTCACCAAAATCACCGACCTTGAAAAATGGGAGATTAAACAGGTATTTATCAAACATTACACAGATTCTTTAACATTAAATATTCCTCAGTGGCGACATCCTCTTTTTTTTTTTTAAACCATCCACTTTATGTTAAAGATATTTTTATCTCGTCCAGATGATCGCAGCCAACGTGCTTCCTAAAGAAGAGTTCCCAGAATTTGACGAGGAGACGGGGATCCTTCCCAAAATAGATGATGATGAAGGTAAAAGTCTGCACTTGTTTTCTGGGATTTTTGATAAATGAAAGTGTCATGACAAAAAACAGGAGACTAAACTAAAAGGTGCACAAATATATTATCCAACAAAAGGTAGTTTCAGAAATATATTTAAGTCATGAGGTGTGTTAATCTGTGTTTCAGTGTGTCAGCAGGTGCGTGAGTGAGTGAGTGATGTATGTGAGGTGTTGTATAACTCAAATTAGGAACAGCGCCAAAGCCAACTAAACAAGAACATGTCGGATGAAGGGAGTGAGAAAGCTGACTGAACAGCCAGGTCTTAAGTTAGTGCCCCTGGAGACCGGCCAGGTGCTCCCAGATGCTCTTATTAGCTCCGCCTACCAGGACCTGCAAGACAACAGAGAACAGACAGACCAGGGGAACACACACACACACACACACACACACACACAGCAGGCCCTGCTGAAGTTATACTGCATGATAATGTGTAAATATTCCCTCCACAGATGAAGACATAGAGATTGATCTGGTCGAAGAGGAGCCACCGTTCCTGAGGGGACAGACCAAATGGACCATGAACATGAGCCCAGTGAAGATAGTGAAGGTTCGTATCCAGACTCCAGAGGGTTGTTTGTGTTCACTCACAGTCTGTGTGTGTGTGTGTGTGTGTGTGTGTGTGTGTGTGTGTGTGTGTGTGTGTGTTTTACATTTAACACCTCCTGATGTTTTAGATAAATAAAATAATGACTTCTGTCACAGCAGCCTCCAGAGGATAATAAGTACTCATTCATTCGTTTTCGTAACGGCTTAACATTATTAGCACAAGCCTATGGCATTTTCCATTGTATAAATTAGCCTAGCAGCTAGCAGAGATTTCCTCTGCTCATATTTCAGCCAGGATAAATCACACACAGTGTGTGGAGGCTTTATTGTCTTTACAGTTTATTGTTTCTTATCTGTGAAATTAAAGTCAATCAAAGTTTTGTTTCAGCTTACAGAGACAGACAGGAGGTCTGCGTCACTGTGACGTGGAGTTACATTTCTGGGGAGGTGCATGTCAGGCTACGCTGTAGGTTACAACGTAGGCTTCGTGTCGACACAGAGGCTACCCCGTAGCTACAGCCTCGATTCAACGCAGAAGTATAAATTCCACATCAGCCTGTTAGGGGTCACTGGGGGGAGTCGAGAGGCGGGGTTCACTTGGACAGGTCACCAGACTATCACAGGGCTGACACATAGAGACAGACAACCATTCACACTCACATTCACACCTACGGACAATTTAGAGTCACCAGTTAACCTGCATGTCTTTGGACTGTGGGAGGAAGCTGGAGCACCTGGAGGAAACCCACACTGACACAGGGAGAGCATGCAAACTCTGCACAGAAGGGCTCCCTCCTGGGATTGAACCAGGAACTCTCTTGCTGTGAGGCAACAATGCTAACCACTGCACCACCATGCCGCCCTGGTCTATAGCAGTGTCCCAACTGGTCCAGCCACAGGGTCCAGATCGCTCCTTTGGCGTTTATTCAAGGTCCACACAGTTTAATATGTTCAGTGTCATACTTGCGTTTGGTCGTGTTGACTAAGAGCTATCCATCAGTCACTCACTCTACAGCAGGAAACAGCACTTCAAAATAAAAGCTCTGTGCCAGAAATTCACTGTACTTAAAAATAAAGTGTGTTTTATACAAACTTGACATGTTGGCGTGTCACTTGTGGTCCATTCAGAATTGACATGCGACCCACTTTTGGGCTGCAACCCACCAGTTGGGAACCACAGGTCTATATTTCATCATACACCTGGAAGTTCAGTGTGATTTGTGTGTTTGTGCTGTAAATTCTGACACAGTCTGATAAAAATTTGTTCCTTATTTTGTCCATCAGAATCCAGACGGCTCTCTGTCCCAAGCAGCCATGATGCAGAGCGCTCTGTCTAAGGAGAGGAGGGAGCAGAAGCAGGCGGCTCGAGCAGCAGAGTTGGACTCCATCCCGACCGGTCTCAACAAGCACTGGATCGACCCGATGCCTGACTGTAAGAACCTGGGCTACACCTCTTTAATGATCCAGGATACAATTCATTGTAGATTTAAACATGTGCAGCTCTGCCTGTGTGATTCTTTAGCATCAGAGGAACAAACATTTCAACCGGATATTAATTAAAGGTCAAAGTCAATCCGTGTTGTGTCAGAGATTTAAAATTTAGAAAATGAAATTGAAGCATCTGTCCTGCGCCGGGCCTATTACACTGTGACATTGTTACCATGGCATGGCTGGAGATGATTATCTGGCTTCCCCACGAGTTACGCCAGCACACAGAGAATCATAATGCACTGTGACGCTGTCTTCCGCAGCCTGAGGGCCCATCGGAGTTCCTTCCAGCCCTGGTCACTACCTCTGACTCATCGTTTAGTACAAAAAGAGCTTGTTAGGAAGTTCATTATCGTCGCAGTTCATCTTGATTACACTAAAGAGTCGGAACTTTACATTAGTCCCTGTTCCTCTCCTGTGCAGATGAAGGAAGGCAGATTGCTGCCAACATGAGAGGCATCGGCGCTATGCCTATCGATCTGCCAGAGTGGAAAAGATACGCCTTCGGAGGGAACCAGGTGTCGTATGGCAAGAAGACAGAACTTTCCATCCTGCAGCAGAGAGAGAGTCTGCCTATTTTCAAGCTGAAGGAACAGCTTGTTCAGGTAAGAGACTGACACACAGGTGACAGGGGAAATGATCGGAAAACTGAATGAGAGAGTGGGACTGTTGAAAAGGTGTTGAACAAGACCTGCACCCATATTACATCTACCCACTGAGCCATCGCTGCACCCATGTTTTTATTAACACACTTATAAGGGACAGATCTGTCTTTATGAGGTGGTGTTATATGAGGTTTACATCCATAGTCAGTGTATTACCTACAGTAGATGACAGTCTGCACACCCTCAGTTTAGAGAAGCAGGCTGGAGTACTGTCACAGAAGTTCAGCAATGTACTGCTGTGGATGGGGGCCGCAGAGAAACATATTTCAGTCAGGACCACTTTAGTCAAAGAAAACCTTCCATTTGCAGTATTACATGTGGCGGTACAGCTCTGTTCTGGGGCCTCTCTGCCTTTCCTACGCCTGTGCAGAAAGACTAAGATCAAGAGAGAATTCCTCGCTGCCCTTCCACGCGTCTACATGGAGAGCTTAAGGTGGAAGGAAGCACGCCTCTCCGCCCTTCCACGTGCCTACATGGAAAGCGTCAGGCGGAGAGACCTCACCTCTTCACCCTTTACACGCCTACGTGGAAAGCCTTAAGGCACAGAGCAAACCTCTCTGCCCCTCCATGTGCCTACATGGAAAGCCTGGGGCAGAGAGAGCTCCATCCTTCCACGAGAGTGATATAGGGGCTTCGGGTCCCCATTGAAAAGGGCTGTCTGACCTCAAGGTAAAGAGGTAAAAAAATATTTTAAAGTTAGCGTACACTTAAAGGGACATCGATTATTTTAGGTTGCTTAAAAACATTTTGCTGCTGCTGTAGTCTACAGCAGTACTTTACTTAGCTTCTGTGTCAGACTCCTGCCTGCTTCCTTAAAGTGGGGGCGTGCCGACTGACATCTACTGTAGATAATGACTTTAGATCAGTGCCTCATAAAACCCTACTCCAAAAAATCCAAACTGTCGCCTTAACGTTTCTTAGTTACCTTAACAGTTAATTCTGTCTCTCGACAGGCTGTCCACGACAATCAGATCTTGATCGTAGTTGGAGAAACTGGCTCTGGTAAAACCACACAGATCACTCAGTACCTGGCAGAGGCAGGTTACACCTCGCGGGGGAAGATTGGCTGCACGCAGCCCCGTCGTGTGGCCGCCATGTCTGTGGCCAAGAGAGTCTCTGAGGAGTATGGCTGCCGTCTGGGACAAGAGGTGAGTGATTCGTCTGAATCTGTACAAGACATTCATAGTGAGAGTCTCTTCTTTCTTCTGTGGTATTTAGCATATATTTTGTTAACCTTTATTTTAGGTGGGTTACACGATTCGTTTTGAGGACTGCACCAGCACTGAGACTGTGATCAAGTACATGACCCATGGTATGCTGCAGAGGGAGTGTCTGCTGGACCCAGACATGAGTCAGTACTCCCTCATTATGTTAGATGAGGCCCACGAGAGAACGATCCACACCGATGTGCTGTTCGGCCTCCTCAAGAAGGTACTTCTTTTACATTATTTTTGAAGAACATTAAACAGTGTGTTTTCTCATACAATAACTTCCTCTGTCCCTTTTAGACGATACAGAAGCGGAAAGACATGAAGCTGATCGTGTCCTCGGCCACACTGGATTCTGTCAAGTTCTCCCAGTATTTCTTTGAAGCTCCCATCTTCACCATCCCAGGAAGAACGTTCCCAGTGGAGATTCTCTACACCAAAGAGCCTGAGACAGACTACCTGGACGCCAGCCTCATCACTGTTATGCAGATCCATCTGACCGAACCTCCAGGTAGAAACAGGTTTCAGTCTGTATATAAGGTTCCTGTATATATTGTAAATTATGTTGTGTGGTCTCTACATATATATTTTGTAAATTATCTTCTTATATTTCTTATATTTTTACTTCTGTTTGCACTATATCTTCTTTCTACACTTGTTTGCACTATATCTTCTTCTTTTACACTTGTAAGGAGCACCTGTAACAAAAACAATTTCCCCTGGGGATCAATAAAGTATTGCTGATTCTGATTCTGATTCTGATTTCCATAAATAACAACAACACTAATAATAAACTTAATTTGTGTAGCCCTTTTTAAAACACAGTTACAAAGTGCTTTATGAGACAAATAAAATACACCATCAAGATAAAAGGGCAATAAAAACATGGAGCGTAGGCGAAGACTAGATAAATCAGAGTGTGTAATAAAAATAAATAAATAATAAAACTGATAAAAGAAGAATAAAAACTAGACCCACAACAAATTTACTGTAAAAAAAGACCTGCCTCAGGAAATCCACAGCTGTGGGGCTGTAATGGAAAAAGCCATCTTGAATTATTGTTAATTTTATCTCTTATCATTTGTTGCTTTTCTTCATTTAACTGTAAATTATACTTTTATTTTATTTATTTTTAATTTTTGATTTTTTACTTAGATTTTTGAATCATTGCCGTTTTATTTAATTTAATTTTATTTCTATTTTTTGTTTTTTGTAATTTTCATATTTATTTATTGTTATGATATTTTATTTTTATTTTTATTTTTAAAATTTATTTTAGAATAATTAATCAATCATTTGTTTGTTGTTTATCATCAGTATTACTATCTCGCTGTCTCTCCATGTATAGACGTATTTACCTGTGTGTATTTACTTGTCCGGAAATGGACATTGATACTTGACAATGAACCACTGATTCATGTGTGCACTGAAAATTTCAATAAACAAAACTGAATAAAAACTCTTGAATTGAAATTCAGAGGGAAAAGTGATGATAATTTTAAGTATTTTACATTTGTGTTTTATATAAGAAATCTGATCATGTCTCTATAAGACAAAATAAAATTTTAATAAGCTGAACATCATTTCCCCCTTGTTCTCCGTCCAGGTGACATCCTGGTGTTTCTGACCGGACAGGAAGAGATCGACACGGCTTGTGAGATCCTGTATGAGAGGATGAAGTCTCTGGGGCCTGATGTTCCTGAACTGATCATCCTGCCAGTTTACTCGGCCCTGCCCAGTGAGATGCAGACCAGGATCTTTGACCCTGCACCGCCAGGCAGCAGAAAGGTGATAAACTGAGCTGGATTAGATAATAACTGCAGCTACTGGGACTTTTGACAGACTGAAACCAGTTCTTCTCCTTCTTACTCTAGTTCCAAAATAACACAAAGAATACCTGTTTTTGATGAATTAAAATACATTTTCTCATGTGATAAAGGTTTTTTCATGTTCATGCCGGTCTTTGATAGAATTTGATTTTATTTACCTTTAGGTGTCTTTCAGATTGTATTTAAAGTTCAGCAGAGAACAAACTTAAAGACTAATTCATTTCTGATACTCTGCTTTTTGTTTTTGTTTACCATCAGGTCATCATTGCCACAAACATCGCAGAGACCTCTCTGACCATCGATGGAATCTATTATGTGGTGGACCCCGGCTTTGTCAAACAGATCGTGTATAATTCCAAGACGGGCATCGACCAGCTGGTGGTGACTCCCATCTCACAGGTCATCTATTTTAACACAGTCCCTCTAATTTGGAAGTGAACAAGTTTAGGACTGCTCCCTCAAAGCTGACACCTCAGTCGACTGAGATTCTTTTTCATTTAACCAACAGTCCTCATCAGGGTCCATCAGTGGACTAGTGTCCCTCATGTTTGTGATATGAATGTAATGATGAAGTGATATATTTTGGTGGTTTGAGTTGAAGGTGCCGTAGCTTGGAGGGCTAACTTGGCTTGTTTGCTATATTACATGCGTCACCCTGTCACCCTGAATGTCTTGCCGAACCTCATTCAAACTCTCAGTCTCTGTACTGTAAAAAGGAACTTGAAGTCGAGTATTAGTATTGAACAGCCGTATCTGATTCGGCTGACACAATTCTGCGTCAGGTGCAGCTGTAAACATTTGACATTGTCCTACTTGGTAACCTCAGTGGTTTTTATCCTCTGCTGAAAACCTGAATGGACATCTCTTTGCTACATCATCCTTTAAACACTTCCTGATGTGTTCCAGGCCCAGGCCAAGCAGCGGGCGGGTCGAGCCGGCAGAACAGGACCAGGGAAGTGTTACAGACTCTACACTGAGAGAGCCTACAGAGACGAGATGCTGACGACCAACGTGCCCGAGATCCAGAGAACCAACTTGGCCAGCACTGTGCTGTCTCTGAAGGTAACGTGCTGACACTTAACATGAATCTGTTTGTATCAGTCAGTCAGATATGATTTAGTGATTTTGATCTCAGCATTAACAAAGACTTTTGTCCTCTTCTCCCCAGGCCATGGGTATCAATGACCTCCTGGCGTTTGACTTCATGGACGCTCCTCCCATGGAGACTCTGATCACAGCCATGGAGCAGCTCTACACTCTGGGAGCTCTGGATGATGAAGGCTTACTCACACGGCTGGGCAGAAGGGTGAGGCCTGATTGTTGCATCATAACCTGCAAATTTTATTTATCATGGCCTCAGTGTTTACTCCTCTAACCTGTGCAAGAAGTGCTTGAGCGACCAAGTGCCAAACCACTTTGGTTTGATCTTCATGAGGTCCCTCTACTGATCATTATGCGCACTGCCTGTATCTGATCTACACCTGTATCTGTCCTGTAGATGGCTGAGTTTCCTCTGGAGCCCATGTTGTGTAAGATGTTGATCATGTCCGTCCATCTGAGCTGCAGTGAAGAGATGCTCACCATCGTGTCCATGCTGTCTGTGCAGAACATCTTTTACAGACCAAAGGTATGTGGCTAACACACAGCGACAGTCGTACTTACTCGATTGGACTTACTTCTGTAACATACACATACATTTGATGTGTATGAACAAAAACATAATGACAGCATTTTTCAAAGCGACGTCGTGTTTTAAGCTGTTGTGAAATATCAGACGATCAAAAGGCAGAAAAGACAAAATTCAGTCTTTCCATTCTCAGGACAAACAGGCCCAGGCTGACCAGAAAAAGACCAAGTTTTTCCAGCTCGAGGGAGACCACCTGACCCTGTTGGCTGTCTACAACTCCTGGAAGAACAACAAGTTCTCCAACCCCTGGTGTTTCGAGAACTTCATCCAAGCCCGCTCCTTAAAGAGAGCTCAGGACATACGCAAGCAGATGCTCAGCATCATGGACAGGTAGTCTGCCAATCTAATTCAATTGTCAACCATTTGTTTATCAGTCTTTGTCAGTGGAAACATATTCCACTGAGTGACACTGATAATTTGACCTCATATAGTGTGGAATGTAGAAGTCATTGTTAAAACAACCTACACTTTGACTACAGTTTTTTAGTCTTGTATATAAATATTTAACAACACTAAATATTCCATAGGCACAAGTTGGACGTGGTATCTTGTGGAAAAGCAACAGTGCAAGTCCAGAAAGCCATCTGCAGCGGTTTCTTCAGGAACACTGCCAGGAAGCACCCTCATGACGGGTACCGTACCCTGATTGACCAGCAGGTGGTGTACCTCCACCCCTCCAGCACTCTCTTCAACCGCCAGCCAGAATGGTAAGTCTGTAATTGTGATACTGTGATACTGCAGGGCTGATTTCAGGAAATGTCATAAAAAATGTCTTACCACAGAATGTCAGATACAAGTGACAGTATAGTATGTGGAAAAAAGTCGTAGTTTATTGTGTCTAAAATATTTTTTAAAAAGTAATCAAAGTCATATTATGGAATGTCAAAAAAGTCGGAGTATAGTGTTTTGAAAAAAGTAATTTAAAAGTCATAGTATAGTACAAATGTGAACAAAACCTCATACAGAGAACCAACAAACTATTTATTAAACTAAAGACTCTTAAATTGAAGATTTGGTCAACTTTAAACAGATTGAATTATATACAGAGCAAAAACAAATGCCTGAGGGTATTGAAAACATGTAGAACATTAAGTAGGTTTAAACAAAAGTATTTATCAAATATGAAAATGGATAATCAGACTGTAATTCTTGCAGGGTACAGGAACTCAAAGTGTGTACATTGTGTTGTGTAAGTTGTTTTTTGTGTATTTTGTCTTTGTTTTGTTGATGATTGCTAAATACAATGTGCTATTATAAGTGTAGGTGTTATTAGCTGTAGCTTCAGCCTACACCTTTTTTCAGACTGCACAAGTGTCTAAGTTATGGTAATGTTTTGCACTGAACTATTTAAGTATCTGCCATTTTCTGTGAAAGGTATGACTTTATTTACATGAATTTGTAGAATAATATATGATGTTCTTATTTCTATTTGGAGACTGAAATCATTTCTAAATTCTAGTATGTGGGGAAAAAAGCAAAAAGAAAAGTTAAGTATTATATACTGTAAGAAAATGTAATTAAAGTCATAGTATAGTATGTTGGGGAAAAAAATACAGTATTGTATGTTACAAATAATGTTAAAAAAAGTCAGTACACTATGTTAAAAAAAAGTTTATTGTATAGTTTCTTATAAAATTGTCATAGAAAAGTCATAGTTGAAAAAAGTTAACAAAAATAAATAAATAAATTTAAGTATAGTATGCTACAAAAAATATCAAGTCATAGTGTAGAATATGCCATGTAAGGAAATGACGCAGAAATATAAACTGAAGTGGGAAGCAGAAACAATGTAATATCTTGGAGAATGGATTACGCATGACCTTAACAAAATGTATGAAATAAATAACTTAATAAAAATAGGATACAGAAACATATATCGTCCCATAACAAAATGGGAAACACTGATATTTGCCATCAGCTTTAGGATTGTGGTGGTGAAAATTAATATATTGCCAAGGTTGCTAACCTCTTTTTATCATTGCCAGTCAGAGTTCCAGATTCTCGGTTTAGCCCGTCCAAAATCATGACAAAAACTCATAGTAAATCATGTCGTCCGAAATCATTGAAAAAAGTCATAGCCTAGATTGTAATTTTGGACGACATGTCCATGTCATGACTATTTCATCATAGTCATAGTATAGCATGTCGTCCGAAACCATGACAAAAAAGTCATAGTATAGCATGTCGTCCGAAACCATGACAAAAAAGTCTTAGTATAGCATGTCGTCTGAAATCATGAAAAAAAGTCATAGTATAGCATGTCGTCTGCAATCATGAAAAAAAGTCATAGTATAGCATGTCGTCCGAAATCATGAAAAAAAGTCATAGTATAGCATGTCGTCCGAAACCATGACAAAAAAGTCATAGTATAGCATGTCGTCCTAAATCATGAAAAAACGTCATAGTATAGCATGTCGTCCGAAATCATGAAAAAAAGTCATAGTATAGCATGTCGTCCTAAATCATGAAAAAACGTCATAGTATAGCATGATGTCCGATATCATGATAAAAAAGTCATAGTATAGCATGTCGTCCAAAATCATGAAAAAACGTCATAGTATAGCATGTCGTCCAAAATCATGAAAAAACGTCATAGTATAGCATGTCGTCATAAATCATGAAAAAAAAGTCATAGTATAGCATGTCGTCCGAAATCATGATAAAAACGTCATAGTATAGCATGTCGTCAAAAATCATGGAAAAACATCATAGTATAGTATGTCGTCCGATATCATGAAAAAAAGTCATAGTATAGCATGTTGTCCGAAACCATGACAAAAAGTCATAGTATAGCATGTCGTCCGAAATCATGAACAAAAGTCATAGTATAGCATGTCGTCCGAAACCATGAAAAGAAAGTCATAGTATAGCATGTCGTCCGAAATCATGACAAAAAAGTCATAGAATAGCATGTCGTCCGAAATCATGACAAAAAAGTCATAGTATAGCATGTCGTCATAAATCATGAAAAAAAAAGTCATAGTATAGCATGTCGTCCGAAACCATGAAAAAACGTCATAGTATAGCATGTCGGCCAAAATCATGAAAAAAAGTCATAGTATAGCATGTCGTCCAAAATTATGAAAAAAAAAGTCATAGTATAGCATGTCGTCCAAAATTATGAAAAAAAAAGTCATAGTATAGCATGTCGTCCAAAATTATGAAAAAAAAAGTCATAGTATAGCATGTCGTCCGAAACCATGAAAAAACGTCATAGTATAGCATGTCGGCCAAAATCATGAAAAAAAGTCATAGTATAGCATGTCGTCCGAAATCATGAAAAAAAAAGTCATAGTATCGCATGTTGTCCGAAATCATGATAAAAACGTCATAGTATAGCATGTCGTCCAAAATCATGAAAAAACGTCATAGTATAGCATGTCGTCCAAAATCATGAAAAAAAAAGTCATAGTATAGCATGTCGTCCAAAATCATGAAAAAAAGTCATAGTATAGCACGTCGTCTGAAATCATGAAAAAAAAGTCATAGTATAGCGTGTTGTCCGATATCATGATAAAAAAGTCATAGTATAGCATGTCGTCCGAAATCATGAAAAAAAGTCATAGTATAGCATGTCGTCCGAAATCATGAAAAAAAGTCATAGTATAGCATGTCGTCCGAAATCATGAAAAAAAGTCATAGTATAGCATGTTGTCCGAAATCATGAAAAAAAGTCATAGTATAGCATGTCGTCATAAATCATGAAAAAAAAAGTCATAGTATAGCATGTCGTCTGAAATCATGAAAAAACGTCATAGTATAGCATGTTGTCCGAAATCATGATAAAAAAGTCATAGTATAGCATGTCGTCTGAAATCATGAAAAAAAGTCATAGTATAGCATGTCGTCTGAAATCATGATAAAAGTCATAGTATAGCATGTCGTCCGAAATAATGAAAAAACGTCATAGTATAGCATGTCGTCCGAAATCATGACAAAAAAGTCATAGTATAGCATGTTGTCCAAAATCATGAAAAAACGTCATAGTATAGCATGTCGTCTGAAATCATGGAAAAAAGTCATAGTATAGCACGTCGTCTGAAATCATGAAAAAAAAGTCATAGTATAGCGTGTTGTCCGATATCATGATAAAAAAGTCATAGTATAGCATGTCGTCATAAATCATGAAAAAAAAAGTCATAGTATAGCATGTCGTCATAAATCATGAAAAAAAAAGTCATAGTATAGCGTGTTGTCCGAAATCATGATAAAAAAGTCATAGTATAGCATGTCGTCATAAATCATGAAAAAAAATCATAGTATAGCATGTCGTCATAAATCATGAAAAAAAAAGTCATAGTATAGCATTTCGTCCGAAATCTTGAAAAAAAAAAAGTCATAGTATAGCATGTTGTCCGAAATCATGATAAAAAAGTCATAGTATAGCATGTCGTCCGAAATCATGAACAAAAGTCATAGTATAGCATGTTGTCCGAAACCATGAAAAAAAAGTCATAGTATAGCATGTCGCCCGAAATCATGAACAAAAGTCATAGTATAGCATGTCGTCCGAAACCATGAAAAAAAAGTCATAGTATAGCATGTCGTCATAAATCATGAAAAAACGTCATAGTATAGCATGTTGTCCAAAATCATGAAAAAAACTCATAGTATAGCATGTCGTCCAAAATCATGAAAAAAAGTCATAGTATAGCATGTCATCATAAATCATGAAAAAAAAGTCATAGTATAGCATGTCGTCATAAATCATGAAAAAAAAAGTCATAGTATAGCATGTCGTCGGAAATCATGAAAAAACGTCATAGTATAGCATGTCGTCTGAAATCATGAAAAAAGTCATAGTATAGCATGTCGTCCGAAATCATGATAAAAAAGTCATAGTATAGCATGTCGTCTGAAATCATGAAAAAGTCATAGTATAGCATGTCGTCATAAATCATGAAAAAAAGTCATAGTATAGCATGTCGTCCGAAACCATGAAAAAACGTCATAGTATAGCATGTCGTCATAAATCATGAAAAAAAAGTCATAGTATAGCATGTCGTCCGAAATCATGATAAAAAAGTCATAGTATAGCATGTCGTCATAAATCATGAAAAAAAAAGTCATAGTATAGCATGTCGTCGAAATCATGAAAAAAAGTCATAGTATAGCATGTCGTCTGAAATCATGATAAAAAAGTCATAGTATAGCATGTCGTCATAAATCATGAAAAAAAAGTCATGGTATAGCATGTCGTCTGAAATCATGAAAAAAAGTCATAGTATAGCATGTTGTCCGAAATCATGATAAAAAAGTCATAGTATAGCATGTCGTCCGAAATCATGAAAAAAAAGTCATAGTATAGCATGTCGTCCGAAATCATGACAAAAAAGTCATAGTATAGCATGTCGTCCGAAATCATGACAAAAAAGTCATAGTATAGCATGTCGTCCGAAACCATGAAAAAACGTCATAGTATAGCATGTCGTCCGAAATCATGACAAAAAAGTCATAGTATAGCATGTCGTCATAAATCATGAAAAAAAAGTCATAGTATAGCATGTCGTCATAAACCATGAAAAAATGTCATAGTATAGCATGTCGTCGGAAATCATGAAAAAAAAAGTCATAGTATAGCATGTCGTCGGAAATCATGAAAAAAAAAGTCATAGTATAGCATGTCGTCGGAAATCATGAAAAAACGTCATAGTATAGCATGTCGTCTGAAATCATGAAAAAAAGTCATAGTATAGCATGTCGTCATAAATCATGAAAAAAAAAGTCTTAGTATAGCATTTCGTCTGAAATCATGAAAAAAAGTCATAGTATAGCATGTCGTCCAAAATCATGAAAAATAGTCATAGTATAGCATGTCGTCCAAAATCATGAAAAATAGTCATAGTATAGCATGTCGTCCGAAACCATGAAAAAAAAGTCATAGTATAGCATGTTGTCCTAAATCATGAAAAAAAAAGTCATAGTATAGCATGTCGTCTGAAATCATGATAAAAAAGTCATAGTATAGCATGTCGTCATAAATCATGAAAAAAAAAGTCATAGTATAGCATGTCGTCATAAATCATGAAAAAAAAAGTCATAGTATAGCATGTCGTCCGAAACCATGAAAAAACGTCATAGTATAGCATGTTGTCCAAAATCATGAAAAAAAGTCATAGTATAGCATGTCGTCCAAAATCATGAAAAAAAGTCATAGTATAGCATGTCATCATAAATCATGAAAAAAAAGTCATAGTATAGCATGTCGTCATAAATCATGAAAAAAAAAGTCATAGTATAGCATGTCGTCTGAAATCATGAAAAAGTCATAGTATAGCATGTCGTCATAAATCATGAAAAAAAGTCATAGTATAGCATGTCGTCCGAAACCATGAAAAAACGTCATAGTATAGCATGTCGTCATAAATCATGAAAAAAAAGTCATAGTATAGCATGTCGTCCGAAATCATGATAAAAAAGTCATAGTATAGCATGTCGTCATAAATCATGAAAAAAAAAGTCATAGTATAGCATGTCATCGGAAATCATGAAAAAAAGTCATAGTATAGCATGTCGTCTGAAATCATGATAAAAAAGTCATAGTATAGCATGTCGTCATAAATCATGAAAAAAAAAGTCATAGTATAGCATGTCGTCGGAAATCATGAAAAAAAGTCATAGTATAGCATGTTGTCCGAAATCATGATAAAAAAGTCATAGTATAGCATGTCGTCCGAAATCATGAAAAAAAATCATAGTATAGCATGTCGTCCGAAATCATGACAAAAAAGTCATAGTATAGCATGTCGTCCGAAATCATGACAAAAAAGTCATAGTATAGCATGTCGTCCGAAACCATGAAAAAACGTCATAGTATAGCATGTCGTCCGAAATCATGACAAAAAAGTCATAGTATAGCATGTCGTCATAAATCATGAAAAAAAAGTCATAGTATAGCATGTCGTCATAAACCATGAAAAAATGTCATAGTATAGCATGTCGTCGGAAATCATGAAAAAAAAGTCATAGTATAGCATGTCGTCGGAAATCATGAGAAAAAAAGTCATAGTATAGCATGTCGTCGGAAATCATGAAAAAAAGTCATAGTATAGCATGTCGTCTGAAATCATGAAAAAAAGTCAGTATAGCATGTCGTCATAAATCATGAAAAAAAAAGTCTTAGTATAGCATTTCGTCTGAAATCATGAAAAAAAGTCATAGTATAGCATGTCGTCCAAAATCATGAAAAATAGTCATAGTATAGCATGTCGTCCAAAATCATGAAAAATAGTCATAGTATAGCATGTCGTCCGAAACCATGAAAAAAAAGTCATAGTATAGCATGTTGTCCTAAATCATGAAAAAAAAAGTCATAGTATAGCATGTCGTCTGAAATCATGATAAAAAAGTCATAGTATAGCATGTCGTCATAAATCATGAAAAAAAGTCATAGTATCGCATGTCGTCCAAAATCATGAAAAATAGTCATAGTATAGCATGTCGTCCAAAATCATGAAAAATAGTCATAGTATAGCATGTTGTCCGAAACCATGAAAAAACGTCATAGTATAGTATGTTGTCCGAAACCATGAAAAAAAGTCATAGTATAGCATGTCGTCGGAAATCATGAAAAAACGTCATAGTATAGCATGTCGTCTGAAATCATGAAAAAAAGTCATAGTATAGCGTGTCGTCATAAATCATGAAAAAAAAAGTCTTAGTATAGCATTTCGTCTGAAATCATGAAAAAAAGTCATAGTATCGCATGTCGTCCAAAATCATGAAAAATAGTCATAGTATAGCATGTCGTCCGAAACCATGAAAAAAACGTCATAGTATAGCATGTTGTCCTAAATCATGAAAAAAAAAGTCATAGTATAGCATGTCGTCTGAAATCATGATAAAAAAGTCATAGTATAGCATGTCGTCATAAATCATGAAAAAAAAAGTCATAGTATAGCATGTCGTCGGAAATCATGAAAAAACGTCATAGTATAGCATGTCGTCTGAAATCATGAAAAAATGTCATAGTATAGCATGTCGTCCCAAATCATGAAAAAAAGTCATAGTATAGCATGTCGTCCGAAATCATGATAAAAACGTCATAGTATAGCATGTCGTCCAAAATCATGACAAAAGTCACAGTATAGCATCATTTTCAATCAGTTTTTATTTACAAAGCCCAATATCACAAATCACAATTTGCCTCAAAGGGCTTTACAGCATACGACATCCCTCTGTCCTTTGGACCCTCAAAGCTGATAAGGAAAAACTCCCCCAAAAAAACCCTTTAACGGGGTGAAAAAAATGGGGAAAAAACATCAGGAAGAGAAACTGAGGAGGGGTCCCTCTTCCAGGACGGACAGACGAGCAATAGATGTTGTACAGAACAGATCAACATAATAAATTAACAGTAATCCACATGACACAATGAGACAAACCATGAAAGAAAGTGAAAGTATAGCATGTGGTCCGAAATGATGAAAAAAACGTCATAGTATAGCATGTTGTCCAAAATAATGAAAAAGTCATAGTATAGCATGTCGTCCGAAATCATGAAAAAAAGTCATAGTATAGCATGTCGTCCAAAATGATGACAAAAAAGTCATAGTATAGCATGTCGTCAGAAATCATGACAAAAAAGTCATAGTATAGCATGTCGTCCGAAATCATGAAAAAACGTCATAGTATAGCATGTCGTCCGAAATAAATGAAAAAACGTCATAGTATAGCATGTCGTCCAAAATGATGACAAAAAAGTCATAGTATAGCATGTCGTTCGAAACCATGAAAAAAAGTCATAGTATAGCATGTCGTCCGAAATAAATGAAAAAAAGGCATAGTATAGCATGTCATCCGAAATCATGTGAAAAAAAGTCATAGTATAGCATGTCGTCCAAAATCATGACAAAAAAGTCATAGTATAGCATGTCGTCCGAAATCATGACAAAAAAGTCATAGTATAGCATGTCGTCCGAAATCATGACAAAAAAGTCATAGTATAGCATGTCGTCCGAAACCATGAAAAAAAGTCATAGTATAGCATGTCGTCCGAAACCATGACAAAAAGTCATAGTATAGCATGTCGTCCGAAATAAATGAAAAAACGTCATAGTATAGCATGTCGTCCGAAATAAATGAAAAAAAGTCATAGTATAGCATGTCGTCCGAAATCATGTGAAAAAAAGTCATAGTATAGCATGTCGTCCGAAATCATGACAAAAAAGTCATAGTATAGCATGTCGTCCGAAATCATGACAAAAAAGTCATAGTATAGCATGTCGTCCGAAATCATGACAAAAAAGTCATAGTATAGCATGTCGTCCGAAATCATGACAAAAAAGTCATAGTATAGCATGTCGTCCGAAACCACGAAAAAACGTCATAGTATAGCATGTCGTCCGAAACCACGAAAAAAAGTCATAGTATAGCATGTCGTCCGAAATAAATGAAAAAACGTCATAGTATAGCATGTCGTCCGAAATAAATGAAAAAAAGTCATAGTATAGCATGTCGTCCGAAATCATGTGAAAAAAAGTCATAGTATAGCATGTCGTCCGAAATCATGACAAAAAAGTCATAGTATAGCATGTCGTCCGAAATCATGACAAAAAAGTCATAGTATAGCATGTCGTCCGAAACCATGAAAAAAAGTCATAGTATAGCATGTCGTCCGAAACCATGACAAAAAGTCATAGTATAGCATGTCGTCCGAAATAAATGAAAAAACGTCATAGTATAGCATGTCGTCCGAAATAAATGAAAAAAAGTCATAGTATAGCATGTCGTCCGAAATCATGTGAAAAAAAGTCATAGTATAGCATGTCGTCCGAAATCATGACAAAAAAGTCATAGTATAGCATGTCGTCCGAAATCATGACAAAAAAGTCATAGTATAGCATGTCGTCCGAAATCATGACAAAAAAGTCATAGTATAGCATGTCGTCCGAAATGACGAAAAAAAGTCATAGTATAGCATGTCGTCCAAAATCATGAAAAAACGTCATAGTATATAGCATGTCGTCCGAAATAAATGAAAAAACGTCATAGTATAGCATGTCATCCAAAATGATGACAAAAAAGTCATAGTATAGCATGTCGTCCAAAACCACGAAAAAAAGTCATAGTATAGCATGTCGTCCGAAACCACGAAAAAAAGTCATGGTATAGCATGTCGTCCAAAATCATGATAAAAACGTCATAGTATAGCATGTCGTCTGAAATCATGAAAAAAACTCATAGTATAGCATGTCGTCCAAAATGATGACAAAAAAGTCATAGTATAGCATGTCGTCCGAAATCATGAAAAAAAAGTCATAGTATAGCATGTCGTCCGAAACCACGAAAAAAAGTCATAGTATAGCATGTCGTCCGAAATGACGAAAAAACGTCATAGTATAGCATGTCGTCCGAAATAAATGAAAAAACGTCATAGTATAGCATGTCGTTTAAAATGATGACAAAAAAGTCATAGTATAGCATGTCGTCCAAAACCACGAAAAAAAAGTCATGGTATAGCATGTCGTCTGAAATTATGAAAAAAAGTCATAGTATAGCATGTCGTCCCAAATCATGAAAAAAAGTCATAGTATAGCATGTCGTCATAAATCATGAAAAAAACAAGTCATGGTATAGCATGTCGTCCAAAATCATGATAAAAACGTTATAGTATAGCATGTCGTCTGAAATCATGAAAAAAACTCATAGTATAGCATGTCGTCTGAAATCATGAAAAAAACTCATAGTATAGCATGTCGTCCGAAACCACGAAAAAACGTCATAGTATAGCATGTCGTCCGAAATCATGAAAAAACGTCATAGTATAGCATGTCGTCCGAAATAAATGAAAAAAAGTCATAGTATAGCATGTCGTCCGAAATCATGAAAAAACGTCATAGTATAGCATGTCGTCCGAAATAAATGAAAAAACGTCATTGTATAGCATGTCGTCTAAAATGATGACAAAAAAGTCATAGTATAGCATGTCGTCCAAAATCATGATAAAAACGTCATAGTATAGCATGTCGTCTGAAATCATGAAAAAAAGTCATAGTATAGCATGTCGTCCGAAATCATGACAAAAAAGTCATAGTATAGCATGTCGTCCGAAATCATGACAAAAACGTCATAGTATAGCATGTCGTCCAAATCATGAAAAAAAGTCATAGTATAGCATGTCGTCCGAAACCACGAAAAAAAGTCATAGTATAGCATGTCGTCCGAAATAAATGAAAAAACGTCATAGTATAGCATGTCGTCCGAAATAAATGAAAAAACGTCATTGTATAGCATGTCGTCTAAAATGATGACAAAAAAGTCATAGTATAGCATGTTGTCTGAAATCATGAAAAAAAGTCATAGTATAGCATGTCGTCCAAAATGATGACAAAAAAGTCATAGTATAGCATGTCGTCCAAAATCATGATAAAAACGTCATAGTATAGCATGTCGTCCGAAACCATGAAAAAAAGTCATAGTATAGCATGTCGTCCGAAACCATGACAAAAAGTCATAGTATAGCATGTCGTCCGAAATAAATGAAAAAACGTCATAGTATAGCATGTCGTCCGAAATAAATGAAAAAAAGTCATAGTATAGCATGTCGTCCGAAATCATGTGAAAAAAAGTCATAGTATAGCATGTCGTCCGAAATCATGACAAAAAAGTCATAGTATAGCATGTCGTCCGAAATCATGACAAAAAAGTCATAGTATAGCATGTCGTCCGAAATCATGACAAAAAAGTCATAGTATAGCATGTCGTCCGAAATGACGAAAAAAAGTCATAGTATAGCATGTCGTCCAAAATCATGAAAAAACGTCATAGTATAGCATGTCGTCCGAAATAAATGAAAAAACGTCATAGTATAGCATGTCGTCTAAAATGATGACAAAAAAGTCATAGTATAGCATGTCGTCCAAAACCACGAAAAAAAGTCATAGTATAGCATGTCGTCCGAAACCACGAAAAAAAGTCATGGTATAGCATGTCGTCCAAAATCATGATAAAAACGTCATAGTATAGCATGTCGTCTGAAATCATGAAAAAAACTCATAGTATAGCATGTCGTCCAAAATGATGACAAAAAAGTCATAGTATAGCATGTCGTCCGAAATCATGAAAAAAAAGTCATAGTATAGCATGTCGTCCGAAACCACGAAAAAAAGTCATAGTATAGCATGTCGTCCGAAATCACGAAAAAACGTCATAGTATAGCATGTCGTCTGAAATAAATGAAAAAACGTCATAGTATAGCATGTCGTCTAAAATGATGACAAAAAAGTCATAGTATAGCATGTCGTCCGAAAACCACGAAAAAAAGTCATGGTATAGCATGTCGTCTGAAATTATGAAAAAAAGTCATAGTATAGCATGTCGTCCCAAATCATGAAAAAAAGTCATAGTATAGCATGTCGTCATAAATCATGAAAAAAACAGTCATGGTATAGCATGTCGTCCAAAATCATGATAAAAACGTTATAGTATAGCATGTCGTCTGAAATCATGAAAAAAACTCATAGTATAGCATGTCGTCTGAAATCATGAAAAAAACTCATAGTATAGCATGTCGTCCGAAACCACGAAAAAACGTCATAGTATAGCATGTCGTCCGAAATCATGAAAAAACGTCATAGTATAGCATGTCGTCCGAAATCATGAAAAAACGTCATAGTATAGCATGTCGTCCGAAACCACGAAAAAACGTCATAGTATAGCATGTCGTCCGAAATCATGAAAAAACGTCATAGTATAGCATGTCGTCCGAAATCATGAAAAAACGTCATAGTATAGCATGTCGTCCGAAATAAATGAAAAAACGTCATTGTATAGCATGTCGTCTAAAATGATGACAAAAAAGTCATAGTATAGCATGTCGTCCAAAATCATGATAAAAACGTCATAGTATAGCATGTCGTCTGAAATCATGAAAAAAAGTCATAGTATAGCATGTCGTCCGAAATCATGACAAAAAAGTCATAGTATAGCATGTCGTCCGAAATCATGACAAAAACGTCATAGTATAGCATGTCGTCCAAATCATGAAAAAAAGTCATAGTATAGCATGTCGTCCGAAACCACGAAAAAAAGTCATAGTATAGCATGTCGTCCGAAATCATGACAAAAAGTCATAGTATAGCATGTCGTCCGAAACCATGAAAAAAAGTCATAGTATAGCATGTCGTCCGAAATAAATGAAAAAACGTCATAGTATAGCATGTCGTCCAAATCATGAAAAAAAGTCATAGTATAGCATGTCGTCCGAAACCATGAAAAAAAGTCATAGTATAGCATGTCGTCCGAAATAAATGAAAAAACGTCATAGTATAGCATGTCGTCCGAAATAAATGAAAAAACGTCATTGTATAGCATGTCGTCTAAAATGATGACAAAAAAGTCATAGTATAGCATGTTGTCTGAAATCATGAAAAAAAGTCATAGTATAGCATGTCGTCCAAAATGATGACAAAAAAGTCATAGTATAGCATGTCGTCCAAAATCATGATAAAAACGTCATAGTATAGCATGTCGTCCGAAACCACGAAAAAAAGTCATAGTATAGCATGTCGTCAAAAAAATTCACAATTTAGTAAATTTCTGCTTTCAGCTCTGTTGATCTATGTTAATGACATCATCAGTCTCAGTCCTACATCATTACTGTCCTCACGTCCTCGTCACATGTTGTGCAGGCTTGTGTACCACGAGTTGGTGCTGACCACGAAGGAGTACATGCGGGAGGTGACGACCATCGACCCTCGCTGGCTGGTGGAGTTTGCTCCGGCCTTCTACAGAGTTGCCGACCCGACGCGTCTCAGTCGTCAGAAGAGACAACAGAAACTGGAACCACTGTACAATCGTTATGAGGAACCCAACGCCTGGAGAATCTCGCGTGCCTTCAGACGACGCTGAACACTTCCTGTGCCTCATGTTTACACCACGTGGACACACTGGCTTATCTTTGGAACAGCTGAGAGACACTTAACTTTGCTGAAGCCAAATATTGAACTGGACAAATGGTTATTAAATCTGATGTAATCGTCTTGGAGAATTCCTGACTATGTTTTATAAGCTTGACATTATTTCAGTCATATTTAATGTTGCCTTGTTGTGTCACTGTTATCAGCTGTTCACACTGAAGTTGATGAACAATTACTGTATTATATTTTCTATGAAAACTCTTAAGTGATTTAGATTTTATTTTAAATGCAGTCTGTGTTGTTTGTTTGTTGTCTTTGCAGATAAACACTGGATGCAGTTTAATTTGCTGCTGTGTCTTAATGTTGTATTTCTATGGGTAAATATGGAATATGTATTTAATGCTGTTTCAGTTTAAAGAACAGTTTGACATTTTAGGAAATTTGCCTCTTGTCAGTAGAGTAAATAAGAAGCTGCTGATTAGCTTAGCTTAGCATAGTGACTGGAAATGGAGAAACAGTTAGCCTGGTTCTCAGCTAAAGGTGACACAATCCAGGCCAGTTGTATTCCCATTTCCAGTCACTATCCTAAGCTAAGCTAAGCTAAGCTAAGCTAACGGGCTAAATGTGTCTCTATAAATTTAAAGTTATGACCATCATCTTGTTTTTACTTACCATGACATATTAATTACAAACTGGGGGACAAGTTGGAGGACAGAACAGTCTGGACGAGTGTTTGGGTATTATGGGTATTTATTAAGCAATCTGTTCAACCACAGTCATGTTTATGGATCGAAGAGGCCTCAGATGTGAGGGGAATGCAGCTCTTAAAAACAAACAAAAAAATCCCTAATGAGATTAATTTAAAACAAAACACCATAGCCTTATATACAAGTGGAGGAGGGGGGGCGTGTGCAAGAGGTGCGTGGGGGTTCAGGGTGTGTATGATGATGGGTGGGTACAACAGGAAGATGTCAGGAGGGGGCGGGGGGGGCTGGCTTTAGTACATGTAGCCTTTGGAGTAGGGCTGCGGGCCCATGTTTTGGGGGGCTTGTTCCGTGGCGTAGGGCACGCCCTCGTCCAGGTGGGACAGGGGCACCGTGTCCTCCTCGTTGACGTAGCGCTCGAACTCGGCCTTCAGGCTTGGCCGCTGATTGTCGGGGAAGGCCAGGGAGATGAGGGCCTCGGGCTCACACACAAACTTGTAAACATAGCGCTCCCCCGCCACCTGGACGGAGACAGAGAGGGTGGAGCGTCAGTCATGGAGACAAACACTTTCAGCTCTTTGTTTTCCCAGGTGCACATACGTTTCAGTTTGGAGTCTCTTTGCAGGTGCTCACTATGACTTTACTGCATCATCATGACATACTTTACTGTGACATATCTGTTGGATATTATCTCGTGCTGTGTCATAAAAACGTCAATTATATGGCTATATACCATATTATACTATACTAAAGGAAAACAGTCAAAATTTATCACAGTTTATTGTTAAGTATTTGAAACATTGTCCCAAAACTATAGTGTGCATTAAGAGCCCTCTGAAGACTTTAATCACAACTTTCAACAGCCATGTTGGATTTTAAAAGCTGCTGAAGTACGAGACACTTTGCACCGTGCAGTATGAATGTGAACATGACGGCAACTCAGTCAAAAGTTAACCACTAAAATAACATCTGAAATAAATAAAGTGCCTCTGAAATGATGATCTGACAGAAATGATAGCAGTTCACTTTAAAGTGAATAAAACAACATGTAGTTTATAATGAAACTTCAGCTGAAATGAGAGGCATTTAGCTGCGTGCAGTATGAATGTAAACCCTGCACATTATCTGACAACAACTCACTGAAAGTTAACAAATAATAGAACATCTCAAAAAGATTCATTGCTGCTGAATTCATGTTCTAGATCAAAGTGCTGCCAAACCACATCTCTCTGATTTAAACTCCAGTCTACTCCAGCATTACCGCAGGGAGGGGGACTGCTGTCTGACGCCTCTGTAGCACCCACTAGTGGTGGGAGGCTGCATGACAGTTAAGCTGCATTGCACATGAATAAAACACTGATTGGTTTAACTGACTAATATTTCTGGTGCTGAGTAGTGAGGGGGCGGACGTTTAATTGTTTCAGCATCTAAACGTTTAAACTAATCGTGCACATCCCTCATTTTTATAGCATACTGTTTTATTAATTATTATTATTTTACATTTTCAAAACCTCCTCTGTGCGTCTATATTCAGTATATTGAACCAAATTTGGGTTGCCAGGTTGTGAAAAGTCCTTCTGGCTGGTTTTCAGGCTCCAAAATAATTTCCTTTGTCTTTTTATCTAGTTCTTTAATTTATCAGAGACTTTATCCATCTGATCACTCAACCACTTAATTTACAGGAAAGTTCTGGAAAAGTTTATCAGGACCAAAATTATTTTTAACTTCATATTTGGTGGATTATAGTGAAAACCTGTTGTGCCACACTGGAGCAGGATTAACTGCAGCCAAAGGGAACATTTACAACCAGGCAACACAACAAGCTTGTTGTCATTAATAACTTCTGTCTGATGAGTAAAGCATTAGTAAATAATTTAAGGCTGTTTCCTCTAAGGTTTTAACAACAATGATTTATAAGTTTAAAACTGTAATATCCAACACATTTTAAGTAAAGCTCATGCACTTACCCTAATATAAATATGTGAGCTACACTTCAGCAAACATTTCGCTGTGAAGACAGCTCACAGACTGTAACATCTCTAAATGAGGATCATTGTAAATGACTAATCTAAAATAAACGGGCTGTGTTTCGTACCTTCTGCATGATTCCCTTCTCGTAGTAATAGCGCAGAGAGCGACTGAGCTTGTCATAGTTCATGGCTGGACGGTTCTTCTGCATGCCCCACAGCCTGGCGACCTGAGGAAGAGGAGGAAGAAGAAAAGGAAACAGCTGTGGTTACACTTCTGGCTCAGCTCAGCTTTGGTGAGGTTGATTTAAAGCAGAGAGCTTATTTAGACGCTTTAAAGAGCTTAAGAATAAAACCTTCTTCAAATGACACGTCAACACAAGAGAAGTGTGTGTGTCAGCAGTTTGTTCCTGAATTTCAGATTCCTCAAATCCTAATTGGACCCAGTTGTGTGTGTGTGTGTCTGCGCTGTGACCACTAGGGGTCCTCGGTGATAAGCCAAAGTCCTCCTGTTCTTTAACTCAACAGCGTCAACAAGCCGAGACCAGGGCGAGTCCCCACATGTGGATTCACTTCCTTTTTATGTAACCCATTACCACTTGAATGCAACCAGAGTCCCACAGTGTTCGCAGTGAAACAAGAGTCATGGCGGCCTGTCAGAGGCACGCCATCAAACACACTCCAGCCCAAAACTCCACTCTCAGCTGACGAGGGACCACTAACTCTGATCGAGAATTAGCGTCTGACCGCCACACACAGGCAGAGGGCGAGTAAATCACATGGCGTGGCAGCGGTGACGGATGTTACTGTTGACAAACATGTGAGGTAGAGGAGAGCGTGTAAAGCTGTGGGGGGAGGGGAGGCGCTCAGAGTCATGACTCAGGAGGAGACAGGTTGTATCCCACAGTGACCATCCAGCCTGCAGCCCTGTTTGATCTCTGAGTGTGCTCTCAGCTCTAATTGCTCTTGTAAAACTCTCCCCATTCATTTTTAATGTACAGTAAAAAGATAATGGAAACACAGTATAGACCTCTCCGTATTAGGACACACCTAAATGGACGCTGTCTGATCCGTCCAATCAAATTGCAGACTTAAACATCGCAGAAATGTCTCGACTAAAGAAATGTGAGGAGGTGAGAGCGAGCGGGGGGGTGTTGGATGATTCTGTGATAGCGCTCGTCCTTCATTTATCAATCCAGTGTTTCATGTGTTGAATAATGAATGTGGGACTAATGGAAGATGGATCAGAGCAGAGCGAAGAGGAGAGTGGCCAAATCTCACGTCTAATCGCTCTAATCTAAGTAGCGCCTTAAAACCCTGCTAACATAAATTCATTCCCAGAATAACTCTTATCAGATTTATATTAACATTGTGATCTCTATCAACACTTCTCCACTATCTGTGGACGCAGACGTACAGGAAGAGACACTAAGAATAGTGCTGATGCTTCTTTAAACCACCTCTCTTTGACTCAGACATTTAAGGTGACAACATTACTACAGGTTTCATAACAAAGCCTTTGGCCTGAGATTATTTGGCAAAACTGAGCAAGAAAATCAACCAAACTCAAATACATTAGGACATTAAGATGCTGTAGCATTAAAGGGACAGTTCACCCCAAAATCCAAAATACCTGTAGAGCTGTGTATCAGTCTAGATAGTTTTGGTGTGAGTCACAGAGTGTTGGAGATATGAGCTGTAGAGATGTCTGCCTTCTCTCTAATATAATGGCGCTAGATGTCACTCAGCTTGTGGAGCTCAAAAAATACATCTGAAAAACTCAACATCAATGTCTCTTTACAGAAATCAGGACGTTGCAACATCTCTCTCAAACTTATAATTCAGTTCAATACTTTGTGTTTTAAAATACATTGTGCTTTTTTAATAAGCCTGGACCTCTGCTTCATTTGGTCTCAAAAGAAAAAACTAATTAACTTTACCTCTTCAGGTTCGATGAGTTTAAACTCCATGCCACGGCCGGTCCAGGCGATGAAGTGGGCGTTGCCCGGGTCGTCCAGCAGGGCCACCAGGAACTGCCAGAGCTGCAAAGAGCCGCGGCGCTGGTAAGGTGTGCCCTCACGAAAAACACCACCGCCCTCCTGCTTCACCTCGCCTGGAACAATGAGAGGAGAAAAGACACTGGGCTGTGAGTGACACACATTAACATTCTTAATGTTACATCACAAGTTGGTCAAACATTTTGCAGCTTCAGTTGTAGTTTACACACTTTCATCACATTAATCTTCATCAGACAGTTCAGACTGAATCATGAAACTCAGGTCTAAAATGCTTCTTATATTACATGTAGAAAGCAGGAAATGTTGAGCAGTTGACACGTCTCTGATTGTAACGAGTCAGGTCATCATCAGGTCATCTCATCAGGATGATTCATGTTTACACGCTGACGTAAACTGAATCAAATGCTTATTAAGTACAGCTTATCAAAGTGACCAGTGAGAGGGCAGCACTTAGGAACATTTCACTCAGCAGGGCTTGACAGTAAGGGCTGCCATTGGCTACCATTTAAAGAAACTGGCAAGCAATTCTTGGCCTTTGGTTGCCATTAGTAGCATTCACTCTTTAAGGACTATAATCAACAAAACGTACACCCCAAAATATACACATTTTTAGTATGTGTTGCATTAGTGATATAAAGATATTATTGCTGCTACAGTCAGATCTGATACCAGACAACACCGCACGTTAGTGTGTTTACCTGTGTGTGCACAGTCATCTGTGTTAGAGACAGTGGCAAAGAAAATCAAGGTGTTTGTTGTTTGTGGGGTGAAGAGTTTAACTAACAGGTCAACATCACCAACAAATGTGCAAATTGGTTCAATAAACAAAGGAACAAAGGAAATGAGTAAAGTCTAAAGAAGCAAAGTGTGTCACCATCTTTGAGCTGCATGGAGAGCAGCTACAACATAAACCTCAATAAGTGGCAAGTGACGTTTTTACACAAGCCTCAAAGCTGATGTGTACCTCAATTACTCAAAATGCACTGTGACTAAAAATGGCAGACATATTTTCAGTTTCCACAATGAAAGGCTGATGCTAGACTCCAAGTGTTGGAGACTGTTGCTGCAATTACAAAGATATTCTTTGTATCTGCAAAGTAATTGGTTGTTGGTTGATTTAAAAAATGAAAAGGCAAAAAAAAAAACCGGCAACCACTTCTAAAGGTTCATGTTGAGCCCTGCTTAGAGGAAAAACTGAAGGTTCACACACATATTTCAAAGAGAGAAGATGCACATGACATGGAATAAAGAGAAAACCAATAGTGATTACTGACACTGGGTGAAGCTATATGTGGTAAAAGGACACTGATTCGTTATTGGTTCGTGGTTGTTTACTGGTTACTGGATATGTTGTACACAAGTGTGGGAACACGAGAAGCTCAGCTATGTTACTGCTGTTGTCTCTCAGAGCAGTCGCACACTTCACTGGTTCAACCAGTGCTGACACCCTCAGGCTCTCCACTCAATCTCCTTTAGCGTCAGTCACCAACACCATGAGAAACTGCTCGTCTGTCTTCTCACGCTGACAGAGGAGCTCCACATCGTGTGTGCACAGAAACCAAACCCTCTAACTAAGCTTCAGAGGACACAAAGACCCATGTAGCTCTTACACAAGGAGCCCTGACATCCATATAAGATGATAGTCAGGTGTATAGAGTTTCTGCTCTGTACCTGATGTCGTCCAATTAACACCTCGCAGAGTGCAGTGTGGTGTGCAAATGAAATAGTGTGTGAATGCAGGGGGATTGTGGGTACAGCAGACTCACCTTCGAACTTCTCTGGAACCACACGGGAGTCATTTTCAAACAGATAGCCTGTGAGACAGAAGGAGGATTGTGTTAGTTTCAAGGGGCCTTGATCTTAGCACAACTAGAGCTGTTCATTCAGGATCAGTGCCAAGCTTTGAATACATCCAACAAATAACAAGGATCTATTCACGCATGAGTAACGTTGAGCCACTAAGTGTGTACTCCACCAGAGCACTTCAGTGACAGAGACAGGGTTTCATATTAGAAACTTGTGATGCAGACTTGGATCTCTGCTCTCATTTCTGGGGCCAGTGAACGTTTTAAATCTGTTGTTCCTGGTGAATGAGAATCTGAATGACTCTAAATGTGTAACAAACAATATGAGTGAAGGGAAAATGGTTTCCTTTTTTGCTGGGGAATACTGTGCTTTTTCCAGGAGTTGTGTTTATTCGGGGATTCTTGAGGCAGGGGTGAGGCTGTGGAGGAGAGCCTCTGCCAATGGAAACATAGACACACCGCTGGTTAGCCAATGGAAACACGCACACTCCACGCCGGTTAGCCAATGACCGCAGAGCTCTGACCAGCGGAGGCTCAGTGTAGATATGGGAGAGGAGAGTGGATACATGAAACTGAAATGTCACTATGATTCCTCCCTCTGAATAACAACCGTAATTCGGCTGCCTGGGTCCTGACCCTGGAGTCCACCCACTCCACTGAGTTGTCTCATTAGTCTGACATTGTGACGTGAAACAGCTGTTTCTCAATGGCAATAAAACAACCAATGAGCACCAGAGGTGGACTTACAATCAGCCAATCAGCACCACAGGTGGGACTAATGCTGTGTGCCAGAACCAGAGAGGAGTAATAACAATGGTGACTGCTTTAGATAAGACAGACGCTGCTATCAGGGCTGTTCTAAATCCACGTCCTATTAATATCGCCATTTCAGTTTGTTTTAAAACACTCTGCTCCTCACAGCTACGGCAAAACTAGTGTGATGGCATGGCTACGCAATCAGTGTGGATTTAAAATGGCGTTAGATTCAGGTCTCTGGTGATTGGTTAGAGAAAACTGAGGAATCAGTCAAAATGGATGCAGCTGTCCAACTGAAGATAGAAACGAGCGTAACGAGCTGACAATTCTGTCTGATATCAGGCAAATAATTTGGTAAAGGCTCCTAAAAGGAGACTAAATAAACAAATGGACATTGGATTAAGGACGTTATGTATAATTTACAATTGGAGAAAATCTGTTGTTTTATTAAAGGATCAACTGCACGCTTCTCTGCCACATGGCAACCATTTTGAACTTTAGTGGCAAATATGGAAGCTAAAACATTGTAATGAAACATGTCATACCCTACTTATGTCAAAGAAGATAATTAATTTGTTTTTTAATTTTTTGAAAACTTTTTTTTTTTTGTTTTTAATTTATTGACTTGTTACTTTTCCTTCTTCTCTGATAGATTTCTTTAACTGGTCTGTCTTTCTCTGTTCTCGGGTTGATGGGTGGGGTCGTCTTTTTGTCCTTACTGGGTTTGTGTTTGTTTATTAAATTACCAATACAAAAACCCCCCTTGTTTAAATAAATAAATAATACTGGGGCAAAATATGAAGGTTATCAAAATAAAAGTTGTGTTACCTTCATTGCCGTGCTGGGGGTTTGGGTAGCCCTCGTTGTGGTGGTACATGGAGGGACATCCAGGCACATCTGTAACAGAAATATAAATAGCTATATGTCACATTGTAGTTGGTTTTAATAATTCAACAGTGTTAAACACAGAATGCAATGATAGGATGAATGTCCATCTATCCATCCTCTGAGAAAACTCTCTCAATTTTTCCAGAAACAGAAAAGTCGATTTTTAAACTAGGGATGGGACGATATACGATTGAATCATGGATCGCGAAAAAAAAATTTTCATTATCAGGATTAGGGGTGGGCCATAAAGTCCTGAAATAATATAATATGTAGTAGTTTGTCGAGCCACGAGCATCACGTAAGTTTACATCACCAAAGGTTTCTGACAGAATCAGAGAGGAGAGGGAGAGACGCTGTGCGGCTGCCAGAGGAGCCGCTGAATGAGTTCCCTCTGAGCGATAAGAGAAGGAAAACATTCAGGACGCCACAGTTTATTCCACACTACTGAAGCTGCTCCTCTTTTTACTGGAACCACCAAGGAGTCGATTCATAATTTCACTTTCAGACAATATTTCAGTCAATGTTTCCGTTTCTTGTTGCCATGCGTAACAGTATCTCATCAACATGTCAACAAGTCGAAATATTGCGAGTACCACAATATGAATTTTTTCTATCATATTAAAACTATACTGGTATTATCGTGAACAAGATGATATGACACACCCCTAATTAGGATAATTATGAATATTGTGTCCAGCAATCTCTTTGAGTGCAACAATAAATGAGATGCTGCAAAAACAGGCACAATACCAACCTCAAAAACCCCAAAAATCTGAATCAAGCATTGGCATATTTCATACAAAGATATAATGCCATCTCAAATAGTTGAAAACAATAGCTTTTTAAGATTTGTTTTCACTAAAAATGATATTCACTAAAAAATATGTTTCCTATCTGTGATGGAATATAAGTTTGTTTCTGAACTAAATGTAAGGTCAAGTTATTCCACTATGATCTGGAGCAATTTTAAGAGTTTTACGCATAAATAAAACTGTGTGTTATTTATCGACCATCAATTAAAGTGTCAGAATGGAAACTGCTCACAATGGGTCGACTGATTGTTGAAGAATAATCACATTAAGTAAATCTTATTATTTAGAATGAATAAAACCGAAACCTGCTGCCTACTGATCTGATATCAGCTGCAGAAAATGGTTGTATTATATGGATATGTTGTGTGATCACCCCGAGCACTGCAAGGACAAACGCTGCATTCATCATATCACTTGTCTTGTCTCGGGTGGTATTTTTAGGCCATGAGCAAGCACCTTCACCAGACCAGAAAAGTGGTACAGTATACAGTGTCTGCACTTTATCTGGGCGCTATTGACTGACTCCAATAGGTGCATTCACCAAAATAGATTTTATGTTCCTCCTCATAAACCTTTAAGCAAAACTCTGCATGTTGGAACACATTTTTATGAGTTCTCATAATGAGGAGTGTTGCCAAGATTTCTGTACTTCACATCCTGTGACTGCACTTCTCACCTTTGTGTGTGTGTGTGTGTGTGTGTGTGTGTGTGTGTGTGTGTCTTTTTCTTTGGCTGTCTGTGCATAAAAATAAAGGCGTGACACTGATTAATCTTTGTTGTTTGTCCGTTTTTATGCCGTCTGTCAACTGAATGAACGAGACAAGTAAGAGCATAAAAAGCGAAAGGTGCAGCTCTTTGCCTCTGGCTCTGGACGTGACTCACTCCTGGGGAATGCAGCTGCAGCACTGTGCCTGTGATAAGATGCCACTGGGGAAAATCAAACCCTCCATTCTGGGGCAGCAGCACTCCATCATACTGTAAATAATATGTCT
Source organism: Cephalopholis sonnerati (assembly GCA_019142605.1). Taxonomy (NCBI): domain Eukaryota; kingdom Metazoa; phylum Chordata; class Actinopteri; order Perciformes; family Serranidae; genus Cephalopholis; species Cephalopholis sonnerati. Next base: position 37,274,095 of record JAGQAX010000020.1, read on the forward strand.
GCCAGAGATGGCAGGCTCTCACTGGGGAGTGATGGGTAGATTGGGTGTGAGAGCAGCGGGGTTACTGAGTGGCATGACCATTTTGTGCCTTTCATGCGACACAATGGCAGTGATTAAGCGCTGGAATGCCAATTTGTATGTGCAACTAAGAGACTCGTTCTCAAGCCTGCTTTTAAAATGGGGCCGTAGACTTATGGCATTTGGCTGTCATTGTTCACATCGTGCACATTAAAGACAACACTGGTGTTGTTCTCTTTACACGCCACTTACGTCAATACACCTCTATTGTGCGCTCAGGTATAATTTTCCTATTACATGTCTGTGACCTTACAGTTTAGGACAGGTTGTCGTCCAATTAAATGCCCATAAATGACATTATAAATCAACAGCATACAAACAACTTGGCAATCTGCCTTTATAAACCATATTAATGTTTTGTTTGCAGGGTGCATTCATTCAAAAGCTCTTTAAACACAAAGTATTCAATTAACCGCCTGAACGAAACAACTGAATTCACTATGTCTGCAAATTAAATTCACATTACTCTATTTAAATGGTGGCAGATTAAGGTTTCTATTTTAAAGAGACCTTGTTAATTGGAATTTTTAAAGGCCACCTTGAATCCAATTTTAACAAATTAATGTTTTTATTAATGCCTTTTAATTAGAGCATTCTTTTCATACACACAGTTCTCTACACTGTTCACTGAAAAAAATCTAGTTGTAGACTTTAAGGAAGGACAGAGTGACAGACAGATTAATGTGACAACATTATCTCCTGTCCCTGTGTATTATTATCTCATCAAAGTGTGGTGTATTGTATAACTGTCTGCAAACCAATGATAAACTCTGATCTTTTATGTCTGCAGTCGGTCAAACTCGTATCAAGAGACACTTCTGAGGAAACTCCACCAAATTCAACTGTCTCCTCCTCCCTGCAGTTATCCACAGAAAAACATCCTTTTGTACTTTCCCTCTTTCTTTCTCAAGGCTGTGTGATTCCTTTTCAGTGCTGTCCCGTCCCCCATCAAAGGTGTGAGTATAAAAACATAGGCCCCTTTTATGCTGCCTGTTCAAGGCGGGGATGTTGTGCTGTTATTACGCTTCGCTGTTCTGTATAAACTGTACGAACAAAGAATGGGAGGGACAGAGTTTTTCTGCCTGTAAGACAACAGCAGAGTAATAACAGAGCTGAATCCAAGTCTGTGTGAAAAGAGTGAGCCAGCAGGACGGGACAAGTGTGACAGTTTGACGTGTAACGTGTCTGACCCGCCGTTGAGAGATTTAAAAAGCAGCTAGCAGCAGTTAGCCGCTAGGGCTGCATTCTCACCATGTCTTGCATTGCAGCAACAAAGCCACTCCTCCCATTCATCTGAATGTGAGGAGTGCGTCTAGACTAAAGCAGTGCATGCTGGGAAAAGAAACGCAGCGCAAAAAGTTGAAACAGATTTAACTTTTAGAGAAACAAAAGCTGACGTCACACTGCAGTGGCCAATTACGTAACTGGCGATCAGACCAGAGAGACGTCTGCAAGCCACGGGAACAAGAACCACAGACTCTTTCTATCGTTAAATATTATAGTGAGTAAAAGAAATTAAGTACGTAGTAACACACCGGCTCGTGTGTACACATTTCTTTTGCCGCATGAGGTCATCCGCTGCTCTGAGGTTAAAAACTCCAGAATCTTATTGTTTTTCCAATAAGCGGACATTTTCAGCCGCTGTTCATTCTTCTTTGAGATAGCTGCTGACTGCTATTAGCTGCTTTTTGTGCTGTGCAGTGTGTACATAATAAAAAAATTATTATAATTGTAAATAATGAATGTCAATACACACCGTCCTCTTACAAATCAAATAAACTTACATTTTAAATCTGTGGGTTGCACACATAGCTTCATTAGAACCTCATACCTCTCCTGCTCCTGTCCTGTTTATACAGAAACGAGCGTTGTTACTACCTCCAGACTTAGAGGCGAGAAAACTCTGTCCCCCCATTCTGCAATCGTACCTTATATACAGAATGGTGAGGCGACATAACAACACAATAAACCTGCCTTGAACAGGATGTGTAAAAGGGGCTGTTGTCATTGTTTAGAATGCCCTGCCCAGCATGTATGTTATATGTCACATGAAAGGCCGATGCTGTTGTATTACGAGTCATACCCGTCACGTCTCCTTTGCCTGTGGAGGGCTGGCACGCTGTCTTAAATCACACACATGAGCAGTGTTGCGTCAGCATTGTTTGGTTCTGTGTAAAAAAGCAAAGCCTGCGTACTGTAGGGTTTTCATGGCCGCAGTGTTGCAGGATCTCTACAGACAGTAAAATGACTGAGGTCGCTTTCTTTTGGATTTTTTTTATGCAGAACATATGCTGGTTTCAGCGCTGGCAGGCATGTTTTGCAGCCGTCCACTAATGTGCATGTGGGACCTGTGGGACTCAACAATAGCTTTTAAGTCCTGCAGCAGCTTCAATGCAGGTGAACGAGGACACAGTGTATGGTGAGTGTTAGATTTCTCACTGCTTGTTTTAAATTCAAGCAGAGGAGCTGGTTTCTGAGCTCTCCAGTGGTGGAGCTTGTTGTTGAAGCGCCTGCGCTGCCTACCCCACCCTGTACCCCCCATCACCCCCCACTCCTACCACTCCCTCCCCTCACCCTCTCCCAAAGCCCAGCCAGTGAGAGGTTCGGGTTACTGCGGCCACGCTCATTTTTCCATTATGAGTTCATCTGCCTGCAGAAAAAGGAAGCCGCTGGTGCAACCTGAGACCCTGGAGCACTCCACCAGGGACTCTAGTCTTTCCAGTGCCCTCCATTTTCTCAATGAAATTCCTCTGCCTCTCTCTCACTGAGAGCGCTGAAGGAAGGGAGGGAGGGAGAGGAGTGAGGAGGGAGGGAGGGAGGAGTGAAGCTGCAGCAGAAAAAAAATACGTTTTTCTTTTTTCTTTTCTTTGCAAAGTGTCAGAGAGTTGAAAGGAGGAGTTTTGGAGGCAGGGAGGGAGTCGGGTAGGAGTCGAGATACAGTGAAGAAGTTTGTTTGCCTTTTGGACATTTTGTTCTTGAGTTAGCTTTGCACACAAGGGAGGGTTTGTCTTCAAAGGGACTGTTCTTGAGGCGTACTGCAGTGCCAAATAATCCTAAAGACTCTAGGTTCAGTTCATAGGTATTTACTGTGTTTGCCAAACTCTCTTAAATTTGATTTTATGAACAAAAATAAGATTAAACTGATGCATCCATATTTATTATTCCTCTATGTCTCTGTACAATACAACCCAAAGCACACAAGCCTTTTAATCTTTTTATAGACTCAATAATTTATCAATAGTTAAATGACTATAGTTCTTCATTAACATAGCTCACCCTCTGGGTGTGTATAAAAACTACAAACTCGCTGAAAAGGCAAACTGGCTACTCCTTGACTCATTTTTAAATATACTGTAGTGACATAAGCCTCTCACACTCACCAGGTTCGTAGGTGTAGTCTGTGGGCTCCTGCTTGACCATCATGTGGGCTGGTGGGAACCTGTGTGGGTGCGGGTGCGAGTGTGGATGTGGGTGGGGATGAGGGTGAGGTCCGTGTCCGTGTCCGTGTCCGTGTCCCGGTCCGCTCCCGTGCCCAGGCCCGGCCATGTGAGCCGCCCGCTCGTACAGCGGGTCTAGGTATTCTTGCTTAAAGCTCTGCTGCAGAAAGGGCATGCAGGGGTCGGAGTGCTGCCGATGATAACCTCCCGCACCTCCACCTCCGCCCCCCGGCCCTCCGCCGCCGCCTCCACCGGCTCCACTGCTGCCATGACCCGCTGGGGCAGATGGCATGCGCTGAAAGGCCTGGCCTGGTGGTGGGAACTGGGGGCACATGGGGTCTCCTGAAGGGCCCTGATACCTGGAACTGAAGAATGAGACACAGCAGCTCAGCTCAGGATCTCGTTTATAATCAGGCTACATACACATTGTAATGTTTTCATTTTAAAATGCATAACCTTTGCTACTTGAGAGCAATGAGAACAGAGTCCCCACACAAGGATGAAATCACCAAAGGTATGTAGACCTAGCTATGATATATTGGCCTGACAAATCATGACTTCTAAGACCTAAGACTTCTAAGTATAGACGTAGATTATTTCTGAGAAGGTACAGAGAGACTGTACAGAAATAATTCTAGATTTAAAACTGAGTTACAAAATAAAAACATATCAGTGTGGATGTAGAGTTCAGTCAATGCAATATTCAACTATGCAGAAGAGTATCTGTGCTGTTGTTGTGATAGAAATACACAACATATTCATACAGCAAAAGTTTTAACAGCTGCAAATACACTTTTTTACATGTTCATCATAAAACTTTAGGATCGTTTATAGTTTAATTATCTTTAACAGTAATGGTAAAATATCTTGCACGTGCTAAACAGCCAATCACAGCTGCTGTTGAGACTTCCGTGGTGAGTCACCTGGCGTTGATGGGGTAACTGTTGCTGGGCAGTGGCTGGGAGGTGGCAGCAGGGTTCATGTAGCCAGCGTCGGGCCGTCCGGCCGTGGCAGGTTTTGGGGAGTAATGCTGCTGCATAGGAGACATGGGGGTCCCTGGGCAGGAGCTCTTGGCTCCTCCTGCAGCCCTCTTCTGCTCATAGGCACTGAAAAACATGAACACACACATGAGGACATGCATCCATAATCCATGCTTAAATGCACATGTTACAGCAGGGTCGTAACAGCTGTGGGTCAATAGAACAAACAAAGCTAAAGGGAGTTGTTTGGTGGTCAATAACATGTGGTCAGTGTTGTAGCTGCGATGACGTCTGCATGACAGCTGAGCGGCCAGTGCTGCTAGGTCACTGCACAAAGATAACAGTTAGTATTGAGAATGGTAAAATAAAGTAATTATTTTTTTAATCTGTTCTGCCCTTGGTAACAAAGGATGTCAGTGAATATGCAGAGGGACAATAAATCAGCCTACGTGCAGTGCCATAATAACATTTTAAAAATGTTCTAAATAAAAACTAAAACAGCTCAAAGGAAGAGAAAGAGAATTAAGAGGAAATGACAAGCCTCCTGTTTGCTCTTATCTGCAAACCAAAACTGAATGAGAAACCACAAGGGCTGGACCAAGTGTCTTCTTTTTCATTCCAAACCCTCTACTGAAGGTTTCGAATGAAGCTTTAAATGTCGTCAATTTTTATGATGTCATCACCCTAAAACAAATAATCCTTGAACAAAATCCTCAACTTACTGCATTAAATGAGTTAGTCTTCTTTAGGTAATCAACTGTCTTCAATGAATAACTGTAGTTTATGGTGCTGTTGGACTGCTGCTGGAGAGCAAACAGTTCTCCAACTGTAGTGAAAATGTTTTTAAAACCCATAACTACTATAATACAAATAATAGTAGTGCTGCCTTTTGTTTATCTGCAACTGTGCAGAAATACAGAGTTTAAACAGAATAATTAGAGCCTGTTTACACCTGCTATTGACGATGTGTGTTTGGTTAATTATTGCTATCCCAACAATTAATGCAAATTCAACGAAAGTCCACAATATTTGCAGGGCTTGCAATTTTTCAAAAGTCCCGTGATTTTCTGCATTTTCCACATTTTCCGGCTGACAAGAAGTCGTCGAGCATTTGACATCATTAGAAGCGTCATCAGACGCGTCATCAAATGGCGCTAATGTCATTGCAGTATGGAGAAAGGCTCTGTATTGACATAAGAATTGTCCCTTTGTTTAAATGCATACAATATGTGTTTAATTGATTCAAATGTTCTGTTTACAGCAGATGTAGTTAACATGTTGTTTTACAGTCACATTGTCTGCTTTGAGAGCTACAATATTCACTCAGGATTTTTGGAAAACATTATTGGAGTCCATGTTTTGAAACTAATTCAATAAAACTAAAGAAGAGAACTGAAACATTTGCAGCTGTTTTTGGAATATTCACTATGATTATTATAGCAAGTCATTACATCACTTATTTTTTGGAGCCACTGGTTTAATTTTTTTTTGTCATTTGCCGCAATTTCCTGCAAAAAAAATCACATAAAAATGCTGCAATTTTTATGTGATTTTTGACCAAATTGGCCGCAAATTCAAGGTTTCTTGCTGTGAGATCCTGGAGGGACTGATTTTCACTACAATAGATATGTGCTGGAATGCCTTCCAGATGATCATGGCCAGTTATTTCAGTGATCGACCATAATGTGTTTACAGTTGTATTTAGCGCTGTCTTCTTGTGATCGGACCAAGACGCATGTTGACACCAGGTATAAACAGGCTCATGGACATGCAAAAAAACAAAAGACAGGCTGCACAGCATTTGATTGTTGATTTAGAAGCTGAATATCAACATGATGAATAAAGCTTTGAACTTTTCCGTACAGTCCTGGAAACCAAAGACCGTATGTAAAGATGCAAAGTATGACTCCACGCACAGGTTTGTTTTCAGTGAGCAAGTATGTAATTTGGGTGCTTTCACACTGTGAGACACATAAAAGGGACAACACACGTCAAACAACATGTGGTTGGGCACTTGTTTTAGGTACCTGGCATAAAGGCACTGCTCTCCACTGGGGTAGCTGAAGCTCTGCTTGTGGCTACAGGACTGGCTGGGGTCGGAGCCCGGGCTCTGCGGTTCCTTCTTGATAGTGACTGGAGGGCTGTGAAATGCCACCGCTACGAGAGACAGTAAACAGAATACACAGATGAGGGTTGGCGCACACACACACACACTCACAGCAGGCTTTGTGTATCCTTTTCTCATTAAGCCCTGCCCCGATACTACTGTCGTTAAGCTCAAATGCAAAAGCAAATACTTCTGTCTGCACAGGAATCTCTTTTACGTGCCAGCCAAAATGCTTAAGTGACTGTCAGCTGCAAAACACAGGGCAGCAGACAGACACGTACAAACACACACTTGAGGAGAACAGGCACACAAAAACACACACGCTCACACACGACCGCATTCCAGCCGTCATTTGGAAGCCCAAAGTGTCCTCGCCCACTTCTCTTCACTCTTCCAGACACAACAGCAGCCAAAACTTCCTCTGTCAAAGTCAAGCTTAAACCTAAACAACTCTACGGGCCAGAGAGATGTCTGTGGACTGATGAAAGCAAATGTCACACCTCTGTTAGAACAGCGTATACACCGATTCTGAGTCCCTGCATTCTTTCCTATTGGTATCCAGATGTTAGCCATCGCTTGTGAGCTTTGCTTTTGCTTGTGAATATAAAGAGGGAAACAGGGATAACCTGATAATGCCTCATATCCTCCCACAGTCAAACATATTAACATATTATTTTGCCATTTCACATTTCCCCAGAGGCATCCACTCCATCTCCTGCACACCAAACTGTCTGTCAAGCTGGGCTGCTGGAGGGGACCTTTGCCTTGACGGCCACAAAAACCACCCAAAGTGGAGCTTCAAACTGTGCCGAGGGCTTGTGTTTATTATGTGAGGGGAGGTTTTCACCCGGAGAACTGTACAGGATGTTTTTCTGGTCCCGACAGGGTAAACAGCAGCAGCTGTGCACTTCCAGCTGGGGAGGCCTGTATTTATGTGCGTGCATGAGTGAGAGAGTGTGCGTGTGTGTGTGTGTGTGTGAATTAGCAATCTCTGCAAGTCTGTATCTGTGTGCACACTTGTGAATGTGTGTGTGTGTGCGCAGAGGGTGTGGAGCTGACGGAGCAGGCCACACTGAAAGCTCAGCCCAGGTAATTACATACTGTCGTTCATTCACAAAAAAGGAGGAGGAAAAAATGTCTGGCTGACTGAAGAAGGCCAGAGATGACTGCTCCGCTGAGGCGAGAGATAGAAAGTGAAAAAAAAAACGAAGGAGGAAAAACAGAGTGAGCAAAAAGTGAGAAGAGATTATAGTGACATAAACCACAAAAACAGCCTCGAGGATCTGCCGTCACGCTCAGGATTTTCCCTCAACTCTAAAAATTCATAAAGCTGGGTGAAATCAGTTATTAAAAAAATGAAAATGGCTAAATTTTGGAAGGGTTTTATTTGGTGCTGAGTTCAACAATCAATCTAAGTCATTTACGAAGGAGATAAATGTACCGTCACCTGATTCCTGCTTCTCAAATTTGTAAATGGAATAATCAGAGTTTGACAAAACAAACTAAAGTCCCTTTCACACTGGACAAAACCCACTAACACCCACTAACATCTGGTTTTTGTCTTCAGTGGGAAAGGCTCCAAACGGCTTTCATTCCCTGGACAAGTGACTCTTCAGTGGTCACAGGTATTTACTGGCCCCAGCTTCGATTGGCTCCGATGGGCAGTGATGACAATAAGACATTTTCACCCCTTTTGAGGCGCAATGTAATGACACGTCGCCACATTCTCATTCTGGATTACTTCACATAAAGGCTGTAATGAATGTCAGTTTTTTACATTTGAAAGTTCAACTGAGGATTTCAAATAAAGCTTGGAATATATGTCATTATATTTATGATGTCACTACCCTAAAAAATTGAACAAAGTGATCCGTTTAATGGGTTTATCTTTTGTGTTAAACCAGCTTTCTTTAATAAATGAATGTACTTTATAGTGTTGTTTGACATCTGCTAGATTGCTGCATTAATTTGGATGTGTCTCCCGTTATGTGCAGCGAGCCAGAGACAAAAAAGTTTGTCGACTGCAGTTGAAATGTGATTTCTAACAGGCTGAGCGCCGAAAAATATGGATTCAAGTAGAACATTTTAAGTTTCAGTATTTTCTGATAACTGACAGACTCAACATTTAATCTTAAAATCAATAACGAAATAAAGCAGAAAACATTTGCTCCCTGCAGCCCTGGTTTTATTTGTCTTATTTTTACATGTATTACAAATAAGTATTTTCAATTAACATTTAAAATGAGACTCCGTGCGTACAGATGACTCTGGGATCAAACAGCTTAGGTGGTTTGCCACTCATGAACAACTTCATAATCTTGTTTGAAAAGGTTTAAAAATTAAGGATTTTTATGGTGTTTCTGTTTTGTAATAAACCCCCCTGGTTGCTGTTCAGATGTTTATTTTACTGTTTGCCTTTCACTCAGAAAATGGAGCTGAATCTATCAATCAATCGTTGCTGCTCGTCATCATAACCTTCCTATTTTTGGCGTGCAGTCACTCTCCCATGGCAGGCAGGCAGGTGAGGAAGTGTTGGCTTTAGCGGTGGATCAACAGGATTAGAGCGCATTTACCCAGATTTCCCAGACAGACGCGATGGGATTCCAGCCTCCTCTAAGTCTCCGACAGCTCGTCTGCTAGTACACAGAGGGTGGCACATGACTGCCGCTCTAATAATACGAGTGTGTTTGTCTATTGACATTCGCCCCCCCCTTTCTCTGCCATGGTCATGAACTGCAAACAATCCTCAGAGAGCGTACACTCACGGTGCAGCCAAGTAGAGCCACTAATGCGATTGGCAGGAATATTTCCCTTGATGTGGCGCTCGGTTTATGAGGATGTTCCATTTCAAACAGTCGTGCCTGGGAACGGCGTCAGCTGTGTGCCGACATGTGTGTGTGTGTGTGTGTGTGTGTGCGTGTGTGTTTGAGCTGTTTGTGTGTGACCTTCCTGGAATATTAATTAATCTGGTAAATGAGCATCAGACAGCTTTTTGTGTTTGTGTATCTGCCTGTGATTGTGACTGCTGTCCGTTGCCTCGCTTGTGTTTCCAATTAGACAGAGATGGTTGATGTTCCGATTCAGGAGCAAGACCTAATATGAACTAAGGAGAAAACTGGGAAACTCAACATACTTCGGTCCATTGATTCTGAATTTGTCTACAGATATGCTCACTGCTCTTTGAGGCTGTCCTTCAGCACGCTCACATGCTGATGTTAGACAGGTATTTAATGTTTACTATGTCCACCTTAGCACAGCAGAGGCTGATGGTAAAGTCATTACAGAGGTATTTGGTCAGAAACCAAAGTACCTGACAAATTAGAAATTTGACCTGATAGCAGTGCTGGAGAAAAGGTTAAGGGGTTATTTAGGTTATTTCAAATCATCTGACATGCTCACGATTCTGCACAAATCTAATTTTGCGTTTAAAATGCCTGTACACTCTTTAAAGTAGACTAGCAGACTGAGTAGTGCTCAAAATTTATTTTGTGTTCTCTCAAAGCTATTGTCAGGCCATGGACATGAATGTCAGGTCATATTTTATGACAAACCATCCATTAGATGTTGAGTCATTTTACTCAGAAACACATTTGTAATCATGTTGGTATTAAGGAAGAAGTTTAATCATCACTAAACTCATTAAAAGGGAGGTCTTGTGCTTAATCAGTCCCTCTAGGATCTCATGGCAAAAAAAAAACCTGATTTTGTGGCCAATTTTGTCAAAAATTGCTATAAAAATTGCTGCATTTTATGTGATTTTTTGCGGGAAATTGCAGCTTATGACAAATATTGCAAGTCAGGAGAAATAAAATGTGATGATGACGCGTCTGACGTTCTTTGAATTTGCATTGACTATTGTGATCGCAACATCGCGATTTTCTGGAGGGACTGGCTATTGTACTTATTTTCATTTTCATACTTGTATTTAGGGTTTCTACAGGAACATGTTACTCATACGGTCTATGCTGGAACAGTTGTATTTATCCTCTCTTCAAGCTCAGTCTGCTCTGACTGTTCAGCGTTTTCATGGCACTTTGTACCACGAAAAGAAAAGCTTCTGAACACAACTGGATATGTTCCAGCAGGAATCTGATCTGAAATCAGGGGGAAATTAACAACATCAGCAACCATCATTACATGTTTCCCTGACGTTAGCATGTAGCAGTGCAGACTATGTAATGTTGAGACTGTTTGTAGCTTGCTTATGGCAGATGACCATAAAAGAAATCACCACAAGGTGATGTCAGCTTGCCTCAAAAATAAAAACACGTTGGCATCAGGAGTTTTTCAGAGCGGTCTGAAGCCTGAGGTTTTTGCTTACATGTGTAAGGTTGACATACGTTTACCTCTAACTTGAAACTTTGGCCACGTTCAGTAGGCTGTATGACAGAAAATGAAGCACAATCGGTCCCTTTAAGATACATTATCTGGCTGCTAGCGTGGCTAAAATCATCATTTGTAAATTAATCTAACATCCAGTTCCAAGAATAGTCCTTGAATTTAAAAAAACTCTCTTTCCACTAACTATTACAAACTCTCCTGCATATCACGGTAAATCTCGCTGTCCAGATGATGTCAAATTTGCTGCTGAAGTTTATAAGGTGGTGGCAGTCTTGTAAACGGATCCGGGGAGAGTTATGTTCTTCAGGTTCACATCTCTTCCTGCTTTTATTTGGGGCAATATGACCTCCTCTAACTGCTTTGTTAAATGTTACATCACCTATTCACAGAGTTCCTCATATTTCATAGTGTCTATTCTACAGAGAGGGGGGAGAGGGTCGGTTCATGAACCTGAGCACACCGAGTGAAGAACCTGAAAGGACAGATACAGTAAACGATCGCTGTTGCCTTTTAAAACAGACATTTTGAGATAACACAGAAGGGTGCACAGTAAAGTATACGTGAGTATTTATGTGTGTCTGGGCATGCACGCTCCTGTGGATGAATGTGTTCACTTTCTCCTTCAGTGTTGGGCGGAGCGTGGCAGATTCCCAGCACCCCCTAAACTGATAAGGTCAAAGGCTCCTTCCTCACTCCTAACTTGTCGTATGTCCTCCTTCCTTATTTTGTGGTATTCTTTACCGTCTCCAATTCAATCCCTTTTCTGAGCGCTGCGTATAGAGATGACCCCGGCTAAAGGCAGGGTGGAGATGGACTTTTACATATGTAAATGTTGGCTCTTAGAGGGGGAGGATGCAGGGTGAAAGGTGATGGTCATGGTTGAGTGCTTTAGGAAGTAGAGGGATCATTACGTGGGGGGGGTCCCATTCAACAGACACCCACCGCAAACAAATCGCATGAGCAAGGATGGCACACACACACACACACACACACACACACACACACACACACACACACACTCTTCTCTACACAATGGGCCCCTGAGCTGAGCCATGTGGAGGTAGTGTGAACATGCCGGGAAACACTATTGGATTCCTCTGGGATTCCTAAAAAAAACAAACAGCGCTGACAGAGAGATAAACTATAACAGCTTGTGCAGAAAGATTTGGTTTGCACATGAATAACGATGGCTGCGATAAATTAAGATTACACTATTATAAATTTAATCTGCTTTAAAAATTCAGACTAGATTGGCATTAAAAGAGAATAAATCAGGGGATTAAAGTCTCATGTACAGCAATCAAAACATTTTAATATCATATGTGAATGAACTGTTTCAAGCACCTTGACAAGACCTCGCTATGAACTCCCCCATCTTATTTTAGACAGCGTATTTCCTACCATTAAAGGTCCCTGTGTAGGGAAATCCAACCTGAAGACAGCAGTGGATCTGGAGAGTCTTACACTCAATGTTTATGTGCGACATGGCCAAGTCTTAAGCCTCTGGAAGTCTGCAGCACATGACAGCCTGGCTCACAATAACTCATTGGACATCAGCCCCAGTGTCAAACAGGGTGACTGGATCTTGCTAAACCAAAAGACATGTGAGCATAATGTAAATACACACTTAATGGGTCCAATCATACAAATAAGATTCAAGTTGTACTCTTAGAGGAAGCATCTCAGGGCTATCTGGAGATCTGGTTCTTATCTCACATGATATGCATTGTACATGTGCGGTGCGAGCGGCACGAGGCCGCCGTGTGCTGTACAGGCGCACTAAAAGCAGGCTGTAAACGTGTGATAGGCTACACCTGGTACCCCCCACTCTTGCCAATTGATCCCTCATGTGGTGACAGATCAATAAAAACAAGGATGCCAATTATGCCACAATGGTTTTAAAGGTTAAAAAGGAAGCTATTGATTCACATGGCTTGCAAATGACATTAGTTGCTTGGCTGAATACATGGCTCCATTGTGGTGAGCGGGAGGCGTAATAGGGAAAAGCAACAGTGTAATTTAAAAGGATTTGACTGTGAAAACAGGCAATACAAGTTAAACATAGCCTATACTTTCATGGTCATTTTAAAGCTCTGCACGCATGGGTATGTGTTGCTTTCTCAGAGCAAGTCTGGCTGCTGCTTTCAAGTTTCTAGCTGCTTTTGTTGTGGGCGTTAAAGGTTTGTAAAAATAAAAAGTAGAAAAAGAAAAATATCAAATTTCCTGAGCTTCACATAGTGCATGATTAATGTTAACTACACAACAAAGAAGAGAAAATGGTTTTATGTGGCAAACCAAGAAACATATTTTCTTTTTAAGGTTCTTCATTTTCCTTGAAAAAACAAACAAACATTGGTACATGTTGCAGTAAGATCAATAAAATAAATAAAACTACAAATTAGTACATTTAGTGTTATTTAACATCATTCAAAAGAAGATTCATGGCACTTAAGTAAGGGATAATGTAGAGCGAGCCGGTCACTATGTAAGGGATAATGTCTCCGCTTCGCGTCGGGGTCCTACATCACCCTGTCGGGGTTTATTTCTCTATAGTGACCGGCTCGCTCTACATTATCCCGCTTATTACACGGCTACTCACTAAAGAAATCAAAAGTTTGAGCAACAGAAAACAACAGAAAATTAACGATTTCTTGCCGCAGGTATAAACGTCTTTCTGCGGATTGATATGACAGGACGTGATTCGCCCGAGTCGATCAGAAGCGTCCTTAACAACGGTCTGCTATTCATAGCAACGGTCTGCTATTCAGAAATAACAGACCGTTGAATGTTGTTATTGACCAATCAGGATCGAGCATTTGACAGTGCCGTGTAATAATAACATTAATTCCACCAGAGTCAGAAACTGAAATTGCAGGTAGCTAAAAGCTAAAGAGACAGTTTGGATTTTTTGAAGTGAGGTTGTTTGGGGTACTTATTCATATTTATTGTATTACATACAGTAGATTTCAGTGGCCACACAGAAGCTACAGAAGCTAGGTAATGTACTGCTGTGGGTGGAGGTCAGCATCAAAAGCTGCTACAGCCACCTAAAAAATCTGTCAGTTTAATTGTATGCTTTATTGAGAGTATTTTCACTGCTTCACCTTTCTGTCAGACAGCCCATATCTACAGGGAAGCTATTAACAGTTCCAGTTCCCCATTAATGCTCTCGTCAAAGACACCAGACTCCACTGACAAAAACAGTAATTTTAACATTACTGAACACAAGAGCTGCTGGTCTACTGCTGCTTCTATCAGTTACTTAGTTTGTGTTATAATGTGACTTTGGTGAATCCAAACCAACTTTTCTTTAATGCAAAGTCAGAAAATAACACAAACAAAATAACTGTTTGAGGCAGCAGTACACCAGCAGCTCCTGTGTCCAGCAATGTTAAATCACTGTTTTTCTCAAAGCAGTCTGGCTTTGAAGAAGGCATTATAACAGCTTGACTTTCAGGTTGGAAATCACTGCATAACATTAAGGTGTACCACTAAAAACACTCAATATGGTGTAAACTTGAACTAAACACCGACATTAGCTGTTTGTATCAAGTTATCTGTGGATACGTACTTCATTTCAAAATAACTGCGCTTTCCTTTCAATGCTACTAGCTAATGCTACTAAGCTAGGCTACTTAATGTTAGCTACTTTGTTGGCATTGTTTTTATTGTCATACATTTAATGGCGTTTATAGGTGAATATGTGAAGTAACAACTGTTTTGTACAGATGCAAACTCGGAGATCGACACACTTAAAATTACACACAGTTGAACACAGGTGTTAATGCCACTGGCGACATACCTGTTCTCCACCTGCTGTTATCCTGCTAACTTCCGGGTATGTTTGCGCTGTCGGCTAACGTTAGCCGAACAAGTCCACTTTTACGGCATTGTCCCGCTGCTTTCATGTCCGGTAATCCGCTCACAAATGTTGCCTGAGATGCTGAAAGCTGGTTTTTAACCGAGTATCATCCTCTCCGAACGATAACGACACTAACGGGAAGCTATCAAACAAGCTAACAGTTAGCCGTTAGCGTAACGTTAGCCATTTTGTTTCCGGAGAACCACTCCAAGTTTGATTACTTTGACCAAGAGCTCGGTTTATAACAATAACCCTCGGCTGGTGGACACCAAAGTGTTCAATCTCACGTTTTTCTTCGTATTTGTTAATGTAGACGATAATCCGCGTCGTTTAATGCGCCAACAGTTGCTAAATGTTTGCTGCTTCCGCCAGCTACAACCGGCGTCTACGGGGCGATGACGTCATCAGTACTTTGGAGCATGCGCATTTTTATTTTCCCGCACTACAGGCACTTGACGTTGCGTCACCACCGAGCAGCCAATTAAAACTGTCTAAAAACCATCATGTCCACCCACTGACTTTATCTATAACATTAGCCAGTGCTTTTATTTTATTTTATTTAATGCATGAATACAGAATTTTATGATTATTGATAACTGTCTGCTGGGCGAAATATGAAATGTATCTCCAACCAAAAAAAAAAATCAAGCCTAAACTGCATTAAAACTATGCTCAAAGTAATTACTTTAATTGACCTAATTTACCTCAATAACCTTAATGTAATGACTGTAAATAAACTGTATTTCAAATATGTTTTTGTTCACCAACAAATACATGTAATGTTTTATATTAAAAATGTTTTTCATGCTCCTCAACATATTTGAAAAGCACAAACAATTTTTAACAGTAATTACATTAAGTTCATTGAAGTAATTTCATTTATATTTTAAATATATAAAATGTATTAACAGTAAATAAATAAACTTTTTTGACCCTTTGAGACCTGGTGCAACATCAGTTTTCTTATGCTGCTGTCAGACGCCTTTCACAAATATTAAAAGCTTTGAACCCCAAGCAAAACGGTGCGATTTCCTTCAAAAATGATTAAATAAACAGACTTTAAAATTATTAAAGAAAAAACTAGGGGGTAAAAAAAAAAAAACTAGAGAAAGCTATATAATAATAATTATTATTATATATTTGAAATTATGGTACAGAGTTAAAATTTTAAGCACCTTTTCTAGGTCATTTCCTTGTTTGTTACTTTCTTTTTTAAATTTTCTTGTTTCTTTATTTTCTCTTTTAAATATTTTCTTGCATTTTTTGGGTCATTTCTCCCTCCATTGCTCACTGCCTTCTTCACATGTTTTCAAACCAACTTGTTTAGGTTTCAGAAGGTTAACGTAAATAAGGTTAATTCCATGAGCTCTAGTTACATAAACTTTCATAAGTCTGTTCATCTTGATTTTATTTGATTTAATTACAGAAATTGTCCTTTTTTGGTTCATGTTAGAATTACTTTACTTAATCAGATAGAAATTTTTCTATGTAATTAAAATATGTAAACTTGAGAACAGACCAACAAATTTCTTTGAGTGTAGGTCGATCATTTAAGATTTGATTGTCCATGGCCTGAAATCTTTAACTGCAGCCAGAGCTGAAATTCAGCATCACCACTGTATAAATGAAAACAATGTCAAAGTGCATTTGGTCAAATGTCATGAAAAATTGATATGATATTGAAATCTGGTGGGCAGCCTGTAAATCTTAAAAGTTACAGATCAAAATAATACATCTGCCACTGGAAATTACTCACACATGCACAAAAATTAAGGAATAATAAAGCATAAATTACATATTTGTATGTAGAAGTTAAAAATAAATTAATGCCATAATCGATTTATGTGATTCATATGTTATAATGAATGTCAAAAAGTCAGTTTCTGGTGCTCACTGTATTTGGACCAAACATGTATTGACGTGTTTCAGCACTGTAGGTTATAGTTCAGTGGAAAAATTCAGAGCAGGAGGGAGAGTGAGATATGCAGAGAGCCAGCGAGGGAAGGGAAGCGAGGCGATACAATATGATCCAGACCGTTTCGACTGTGTATCCAGTCATTCCACTGATGCATGGAAACATGTGCTGGACATGTGTGTGCGCTTCTCAGGTCACTGCACAATCAGGAAGACACAGGGAGAGAGAGTGAAGAGCAGCCTGGCCAGCACTGGCAAACTCTTCCTCATCATCTCTGAGAGCCGACAGGCCCGAGAGTGGCTTCAGTATCTGTCTGCTCAGGGCGCCCAGGAGTGTTGGATCCATTAGTGTCTGCTCTATCTGATTTACAGGTCGTCCTCTCTCATCTGATAATGGTTCAGGCTCCTTGAATATTTAAAGAATGGTTGTCAGATACCTGCCAAACAAGCCTAACGAGATTGATGGAAAGTACAATGGTATCAGCAAGACAGATGATTGGCCAGGAAAGCACCGCTCTCACAAATGGGATTTTTTTTTTTTTTTTATTGGCCGTTGAAACGTTTCTTCAGTGCATCATGTTGCGTTGGCTAACAGGATGTGGATCTGAATGACACCCATCATGAGAAAGGCAGTGGCACGGTACATTTTTTTGCAAACATCAAAGTTTCACTTCCCCTTTTGTCAACTGGAAATAGACGGCAGTATTTATCTGCAGTGATGGGAATGTTCTTGTTTGAACACGTACACTCAGCTGTTTTCTCAGAATGAGCCTTACACTTTTTAACTCTGAGTCCTCTCAGTGAACTCAGTATCAATCAGCAGGTCTGTCCCCTGAGAGTCAAAGGTTTGAGTCATCAGTCACAGACCTCTGGGTCGACTGAGATTATTCAACTCCAGCAGGGTTTTATTTTTTTCAGTCAGTGCGCAGCTACATCTGGGGACGTGTCGGTCCCCAGATGTAGCTGCAGAGTGAACACTCCTTGTTTTCACACTGCTCTCTGAAACAGGCAGCTGCCGACACAGACCTAGGGTGAGTCTGAATGAGATGGAGGCAGCTGCCAAGAGGAAGAGATGCTTTGTCAGGTCAGGGCTCTGAACTAATATCATCTTCTGCCGTCTGCTTAGAGGTGGTGAATTAACGTCTCAAAGCAACTTCATACGACACAGTCTCTGGCTTTCATTTGATATCTAGTGTTGACAAAACAATGCTGTTGCACACTTCTGATCCATTGTTAGCGTAGCGCACAGTCAGAGGGCTAACTTGGCTTCTTTACTATACTACATGAACGACGCTGTCACCCTGGACGTCCTGCCGAACCCTGCTCAAACTCTCAAACTCTGAATGGAGAAAGGAATGAACAATTCAATATACTTATTGAACAGCAACTGGACTGCACTTGTATGGTGCTTTCTAGTCCTCCGACCTCTCAAAACACTTTACAGTACAAGTCACATTCACACTCTGGTGGCTGAGGCTAACATACAAGGTGCCACCTGCTACTCAGTTATTAACACACTCACACACCGATAGAACAGCCACCAGAGGCAATCTGGGGTTCAGTATCTTGCTCAAGGATACTTTGACATGCAGACTGGAGGGGTCGGGGATCGAACCTCTGGTCTTCCAATTAGTGGACGACCAGTCACACAAATTGGACTTGATTCAGACTTGAATCACAAATTTGAAGACAGTGGACTCGACTTGACAAAATAAAAAAAAACTTGCAACTAGACTTGGACTTGAACACCAGTGACTCGTGACTTCACTTGGACTTCAGCTTTTTGACTTAAACATGCTCGATATCGTCCCTTAAGCCAAAAGATGAAAAGTTTTCGTTTTTTTTCAAGTGTGCCAAAAATAATTAGTTTCTCTTCCTGTATCAGCTAACATTAACGCATTTATTTGCAGCAAGTTGACATTTAATTCCCCAAATCTAATCTGACACCACCCAATCAAATTGCAGAGAACCATGAAGAACTAACGTTATGTTACAGAGCGCCGGTTGGAAAAAATAATACCAAAGATAATTTTGTTTGCGTACAAAAGCTTTGCGATGGTCAACAAAAGAAAAACTAATTGCAGTATAAAAAATGTGTGAATTACACACAACTTTATACAGTCTTGTTTTAACAAATGAGTACAAGTTAAAGAAACATTTATGACGTTTGTAAATTTAATGTAAAAATACTCTGTCGTCAAAATGGCATTACATTTGGTGAAGAGCACATTATGACTGTAGGACCTGGGACTTGCCTGTCTTGACTTGGGCCTTGACTTGGGAGTTGTAAGTCTTGACTCTGGACTTGCTTTTTTTTTCTTTTTGTCTGTCTTGACTTGGTACTTGAATGCAAGGACTTAAGACTTGTGACTTGCAAAACAATGACTTGGTCCAACCTCTGCAAAGTGCAGCTGACATAATTCTGAGTTGAGTCCAGCTCTAGTCAGTGCTGCTGTGGGACGTCAGCCATGAACTACAAGTCATAATTCCCTGTGTAGGCTGATGGTGTTGTGCTCTGCAGGGGAGATGAATATTCAGCTCAGGTGTGATGGAGGAAACATAAAAGAAACGTCCAATTACAGATGAGAGTTTACACTCTGACATTATAGAAGAGAGAAATCTGAATACAATAATTAACTCCATATTTCCATGGTCTTTGTTGCATCAAGGGATCACAGCTTTAATCGGTAAATGTTCTGACATCTCACGTTTTCCCTATTGTCCACTTCACGCACAATTGTGCCTGCGTTGGCTTTTTATAAACGGCCATTGACCAGCCATAAATCTCAGCGCTGCGCTGCTGTTTAGTGGACCCAATACAATACATCCCTGTCCCGGGACATGTGCAGCGAGAGGGACATCCCGTCACAGGCGAGGGGTGGATGTAATTAATCTGGCACAATATTGACTCCTCACTCTCAATCCCTCAGCCCCCAATATAGCTGTCCCCTCTTAATGTTTAATGTAGCCATCGATCCACGCCCACACCGTTACTGAAATGATATAATGAGCTCCCACTGCCCACCAGGGTATCATGCATGTGAGGTGTGTGTGTGTGTGTGTGTGTGTGTGTGTGCAGTGTTTCATTTGTTTGCTGCCTTTGGGGCAATGCATGCCCGTACGTGTGTTTTCTAGCAGGCGTTTCAGGCGAAATCTGCCTTATCAGACGGAGATAACACACACACGGAGCGGCCGGGACACCTTGCTGGAAATTATCAGCGTACATGCCACATCCACAGTTCCCCTGCTCCTCTCTCAACCTCCCCTCCCCCTCACTCTCACCCTCTCTTGGTTTCTTGATCAGGATCTCGACCGTAATTCTTGACGGCACATTTGACCCGCTCTTACTCCGCTCTTCCCCCTATCTGCCTCCATGCTGATTTATCTGAGCTTTATCTTCATCAAGTCATCTATCAACCTGCTCCATCTCCTCTTGCTCCTCTGCTGGATCAGTGAGGATCGATACGGCCGTACGCTGGCTCTCAGCTCGCTCTACACACCTACTGCTCTGTGTCAGCAGGTTACTACAAGGTCCGCCCTCTGCAGCCACCTCCCCCGCTCACGTGCAGCGTGTGTGAAGTGTGCATGTGTTGGACTGTCAGGAGTAGTTCAGTGGGAAACAGAGTGGGATCTGAGGGTAAATGTTGGCCGAGAATGGAGAGCAAAAACAGCTCCTAAAAAGATCATTCTGCTTTGTTACAATTTGGATTTTATTTTCATTATTTTGGCCATCATGTTTGACTTCACTCACTATAGTAACGGCTAAATGGTAATATTGCTCCAACAGTCAGAAGGGGCGAGACACAGGAGCTTTAAGGGCCCTGACACACCAAGCCGGTGGTTGGCCATCGGTCAATATCAAGCGGTGAGCATCTGCTGCCTAATTTTTTGCGGTATGTCCCGCACCGTTGGAACTTGTCGGCTATTTTCAGGTGGATTCAGCATGTTGAACCAGCAGCAAAGCCAGCAGCATCAGCATCAGGTTGTTGTTAATGTACAAACTTGCTAACTCGTGTCTTGAACCCTTCCTGTCGGTCTTCTGGTTCCCCTTTTTGAATGACGTATACAGACTACCTCTGCCTGATGATATGGAGAGTTACTTCCTCTCATTTAGGCTCAGAACGCAGATGACTGTGCAGTCCTTGTGTTCAAGTGCAACCTTTATGCTGAGACACAGGCGGCGTGAGGCAACGCGGCAGTCAGCCTTCGTCGCCACGAGTTCTTTGATGTCAGCTTGGTGTGTCTGGGCCTTAAGGCCGGGCTTGAAACCAACTGGTTCTCTCAACGTGTCATTCAACAACATCAGAGGACAAAAGTGTCCACAGCTGTTCCAAATGGTGTGAAAGGCCTATCATCACAGAGGGATGGGACACAATCATTGTTCATAACGGTGTATACTTTCAGACGTTGTCTGCCTCGAGGTATTCATGGTTTTGGATGTATGTTAAACTATTTAAGTTGTGTAGAGCATGAACAAAAGTTCAAATCCTGTCAGCTTAAACACTTCCACACACCTGGTCGACTGCTGCTTATGGTTGGTTTTAGAAATTTATGAATACTGTTGAACTCAGCCTCTGAAAGGTGTTTGAAGGAGGGAAGTCTTGGGCATTGTTTGACAATACCACAAGCACTTTATTTGAGGCATAGTGACCTCTTTAGATTGCCTGATACTGAACAATGATGATGTCTGATGTCTGATGCCAGACAAACCAGTCAACTTAGCAGAATGGGCGGACTCCAAGTTCTGGACCCAGGCGACTCAGTTTAGACAGATTATCTAAAACCACTTTATCTGGAGGTAAAACCAAAATTTAACACACCCGATGTCACAAATAATCATAAGCACAAGTCAAACCGTAACAAGAAGGCGTGTCTATTAACTCTGCTGGATCCTTGAAACACAGTTTGTGTAATAACTTTAACATTTGCCCCTTTTTCTCTCCAAAATAACCGAGCTAACGGGGCGGGACTGTTGACAGTCTGTCTGACCTTTCTTGCTCTGTCTGGACAAAGTCGCCACTACAATCTTTTTATAACCAAAATAAATGACGGCCAGAATGAGGCTTAAACCCACATTATAAGAAACTGGGATTATCTTTAAACAGACTGGACCTAATCACTGCCATGTAAGCACGGTTGACGCACTCCCAGTATCTTCTTATTAATGACTGCTTCAAGTTCAACTACTGTTGTTTTTACGGCCTCGCCCCTTCTCTTTCACAGCGTCTGTTCCCCTCTTTCGCTTTTGAACAGAGAAAACATTCCAGCTGCAGACAGCAGAGCCGTCCTGCCGGAGTAAACACACCAACACGGACGTAGAAAGAAATGCACAGGCACGCATATGAGCATCACAGGGACGAAACACACACACACACATACTCTCTTTTTTCCTTGCACACACACCTCCCCTCACTCTCCTGTAATAAAACACACACTGCCGTCCATTCACAAAGCTATGCTGCTGACACTCAGGCTGTGCTGCCTGGCTCAAATCCCCGCGGCCCCCTGGCTTTGACAGGGCTGTTCTGAATCAACACGCAGAAGTACAGCTTTTACTTCCCCACTGGAAGCTGTTAAACGCCTATTACTCTACATGCCTGGCCTTTACGAACCATTTTCATTGGATTTGATTGTCTAAAGATGGTCAAACGATGCTGTAAACTAGCAGGACTGATGATTGTAGTGTCATTTCGCAGGATCCTAAACGGAAAACAAATTCACAAGAAACACTCCACCACAAACCGAGGAAGTGCAAATGAAAGCATGAATGTTCACTAGATAAAACGCTCCAAAAAAAGCTTAGATCTTGAAAAACTAGAGTAGACAGATGAAGGGTGACAGGGAAAAAAGGCCTGCAGCTCTCATAGGTGTTGTGTTAGTGTTGGAATAACGTCCCCCGATGTCATGAATGAAGGTTCACTCCCCTGCGCTCAATGTGCTGCCTCAGCCAGTCTTTCACAACCAGCCCATTCATAAAACTGCAGGGCTGAAGTTTGTGTGTGTGTGTGTGTGTGTGTGTGTGTGTGTGTGTGTGTGTGCGCCAGGCCAAGTGTGTTTATGTGTGTGCATGTGTATGAGAGGCTGTCAAAAGAAATCATCTGTTCACGTAAGAGAAATCGACCATTTTACTCGTAAGCAAAACAAAACGCTGCAACAAACACAGACACGAAGAAGCCTGGTCTCCCCGGAGCGAGCAGGCGAGCAGTATCCGTGCATATCTGGCAGGCACCTGGCTGTTTTTGCGCACTTTGTTGCGTAGCAGCTGTATTTTGGAAAGAGGAAGAACACAGAGCTGCATGTTTCTCTTTAGGGGAGAGAGGGAGTCGGAGAGGGGAGGGCGCAGTTGGCCCATCGGCCCATGCTCCGAACAGGGCCTGATTGGGCCAGTTCGGATCCAGAAAAACAACCCAAACAAGAGGAAGGCTGTGAATTCATGACAAAGCAGAACACACAGAGCCAGAGAGACGCACTGCTGGGAGGATTTGGTTAGAGCTGGGTTACTGGAACTTTTCCCTTCTCTTGTTACCTTGTTTTGTTCCCTCTGTCCTTGTTCCTTTCTTTCCTGTTTCTTTGATTAATGATCAATCCTTCAAGGCATTTTTTATGCTGAAAAGCTAAACATGACCTAGTTTAATGTTCTCAGGTGTGGTATTAGCTGATTGTCCTTGTCTTGTGTGACAGTAGATGGATTGTCTTTGGGTTTTGGACAGTTGATCAGAAAAAAAAAGCAATCTGAAGATGTCACCTTGGACTTAAAGAAACCGTGACGCACATTATTGCACATTTCATGGACCAAATGATCAATTGAGAAGTTAATTGTGCAGCCCCATGCAAGCGACAACATACAGGGCTATAAAATGGAGCAAAAGGGGAGTGCAAAAACTGCAGTTCCTCTAACGGCCACTTGAGGCTGGCTCCAAAAGTGAATCGGTCCCAATAGTTAAAATGCCCAAATGTACAGCAGAAATAAACATGTTTACAACCTGGTACAAAAAGGTTTCTGGTCTCTGTAGCTAATTTCTTCATTCAGGACAACTGTAGGGAGCGCGAATAGGTAATTCATACTTCTGTGTTGAATCAACGCCATAGCCTGACCAGCACCTCCCCAGAAATGTGACTCCACGTCACAGTGACGCAGACCTCCTGTCTGTCTCTGTGAGCTGAAACCATTTCCCTCAGTGGAAACTAAACTTTGACTGACTTTAATTTCACAGATAAGAAACAATAAACTGTGAAGACAATAAAGCCTCCACACACTGTGTGTGATTTATCCTGGCTGAAATATGAGCAGAGGAAATCTCTGCTAGCTGCTAGGCTCATTTATACAATGGAAAATGCCATAGGCTTGTGCTAATAACGTTAGCATGTTGTATTTGTTTGGAAAATGTGTCCAGATAAAGACAAGTGTTTGTCTGTGAATGCTGCCAGTTATAGTGAAGCTGATTGGTGTTTGAAACTGTCTCTATGAAGCCATGTTTAATGTGTGTTTAATGTGTGTTTTGAATCAACTAAACTTCACAGCATTTCACAGAAACTCCGCTGCTGACTAGTGTTTTGGAGGTGTAACTGCAGAGTGACACAGACACACCACTGCACAAAAATAAAATTCTCACAATGGTGTAGGGTCTGCACACAACTATAAATCCTGCTTAATTCAATAAAGAAAATGCTGCAAACAAACCAACATGGAAACTACATATGACTCAGTGAGATGTAGTTTATTAACTGAGTGTAATGGTGAGAATCACAGGAGAAAAAAGGCACA
The DNA here is from genome assembly GCA_019142605.1 of Cephalopholis sonnerati. Taxonomy (NCBI): domain Eukaryota; kingdom Metazoa; phylum Chordata; class Actinopteri; order Perciformes; family Serranidae; genus Cephalopholis; species Cephalopholis sonnerati. The sequence continues at coordinate 37,298,579 of JAGQAX010000020.1, forward strand.
ACAGAAACCTAAAAGAAGAGGCAGACTTTGAGGATCAGTACAGTGTCATGTGTTCATATCTTTCCTTCCCTTCTCCACTTCCTCTCTTTCACCCTTCACTCTCCCCTTTTTTTTGCTTTCTCTCCTTCGCTAAACTTGCTCTGCGAGCAGCACTGTAACGGCGTCCTATAGCCACAACTTCCTATATAATTACTGCAAGGCACAAAACTAAACAATCGTCCCACACAGCTCCGAAATCGCTGGATTAGTTCACATCTTGGAACACTCAATGTGTGTGTAGAGGAGAGACAGAGAGAGGTAGAGAGAAAAGGGAAAGGGGGGGGGGGCAGATTTTTAAATTCGACTTAGTTTGTACAGACACAGGAAGGGAGGGAGGGGTCTGGAGTATCCACTTGGAGAGGAGGGGGTGTCAGAGAGAGGGGATCTGTAGTACTGTAGGGCTTTTTTATGAATGAAGAGCGAAGGAGAGAGCAGCGGAGGACTGAGAGCCGGAGAGGGGGGAGGGAGAGGCACACTTCCTCTTACGCACGCAGGGAAGAAAATTTATGAATGGGTCACATCTCTCGAGCTGCTCCAAGTGTAAACAACATACTTGGACAAAGAAGAACGAGCTCTCGGTGCAGGCGGCGCCTCGCTGAACGCTCCAGCGCTGGCCTTTTACTGTTTATAACACAAGAAGTAAAGTCCTGATCACGTTCAAACTATTTTAATTAAGCTTCTGCACTTTGAATTTGACTGACACCTCTGTGAGTTTACTCCCCGCAGGCAGCACACAGACAAAGGAGTCAGTGCGACAGCCGAGCGTCAGGCGAGGATAACCCCTGAAGGTGCTGTCAGCACAGAAAATGAAACATTAATCCTCATCTCCTCTTGATGAGCCAGAGATTAAAATCACATCCTTCTTTTTAAGGGCCAATCACATTAGTTCAATGGGAGAAAAAAAAACACGGTGCGCTGTTATCACCAACGGCTCAATTACCTTTACACACACAGGGGAGGTCAGCAAGTACATAAAAGTTGCATGTTTGCGTAACCTTCCCTGAATGGCAGCCTGCAGACAGAGCATGCTTGTTAGCTGTGAACTGAGCGAGAATGGACCAGATGAGATAGATTTACCAGATGTGCAGGTATTGCACAATCCCTCCTTTGCCCCCCCCCCCCATCTTCCCCAATCTAGCATTCCAGCATGTCCCAGTGTTTTTGCCTCTCTTCTTCTTTTGCTGTTTCTCTGGCTCCCTTCTTTCCGTCTCTCCCCCTCTCCGTCAACACCACACCCATGCAGGTAACAACCTGACTCAGTAAACAACAATGTTTAATTTTACCAGGGCGCCTTTTCAATGCAAGCCTCAATTATACTCGGGTCACCTGGGATTAAGGCTTTGCTTTATGCTTTTTTTATGTGCTAGTTTCCAAAACAGGTGAGTCACCTGTTTTTAAAAGTACACCAGACATGAGAACACCTTTCAGGTCTGTATGGGGAAAGATAAGCCTTTTTAAAGGAGCAGTGTGGAGGGTTTACTGGCATCTAGGGGTGAGGACTGCAGTGTGCAACCAGTTTAACTTCTCTCATGTACCAAATGTGAACTCTCCGTAGGATTCCTTAATTGTTGAGCAAGTTCTTTTATCGGGAGCTGAATTGTCCTCTTCCTCTCCAAATCAAATGAACCAGGTGATAAAAACTGGTAAAAACACGGAATAAAACAGCCTTGTGTTACAAATCAGTGTCTCACTGCTCAGTTTGTTGCAGCCAAGCCGTTAGAATCTGCTAATGAGTGTTCACCTTTTTTCTCTGATAACTTAAGATCCAGACATTCAGGGGGTTTTTAACGGTAGCCCAATTATCTACAGAGGTTTCTTCCTTTCCAAAACAAATGGACTCAGTGATTTAAACCGGTAATAAAAACAAATACAGCAGTTTCGGGTCACAAATCTGTGTTTTCCCAATGCTGTTCGGCACGTCGAAGATTAGCCGTTAGTCCAGCACAAGCTCATATGTACCCTCTTGTTTCTGATCCAGACGTTCAGGAGGTTTTCCTCAGTGCGTTCTCGTTCCAAACTCGTCAAATGTTGCTGCTTTTTCAGAGATTTCAGCATCAGACGCTGAAGCAACAAGGCACATTTTGCTGCAATACCATGACACCCGTCAACGTCATTTTGAAGCACTACCAGTAAGAATGTGTTATAAGGAGCTGGAAAGTCCGTGTAGAGTGGGCGGGAGGGAAGGGAAGGTCTAAACCTAACCACCTGCTTCTGCTGCAGAAGCTACATCATATTTTGAAAAAGACACTGCTTCTAACAAGCAGAAACTTTATACATTACGTATGTAGCAAGCATAAATTGACATGGCATCCTGGAATGTCAACAACAGATGCAGGAGGATACCTTGTGTGTCCTGTGTAGACGTCAAAGTCCACCGTCAAAGTGGTGACATTTGACGATTTTGCTGCAATATGACACGCCACCAGTCAGCGTCATTTTAAAACACTGATGGTAAAAATGTGATATAAGGAGCTGGAGCAGGAGGGAAGGTGGACGGGTCCAACAAACCCCCAACTTTCACCCGAGACACTGCTTTTCGCTTCTCATGTGAATGTTGAGCCAAGCCATTATGTTTCTGTCTAAACCTGAACACATGCTTTTGTTACACGTGGAAATAAATGTAAAAACGAGGTGTTTTACCTACGTCATGAGTGTATTTTGAAGAAGACTGTATGCAACAATCAGAAACTGTACATTTCCAGTGAAATGGAAGTGTATTTTTATAAAGGCACGATCAATGTAACAAGCCTAATAACGTCAGCAACAGTTGCAGGAGGATACCTAGTGCGTCATATTTAGACAAGAAAGTCCAGTGTCAAAGCAACGATATTTGACGAGTTGGGATGAGAACACACTGTTTTAGCGGGAGCTGAATCATCAACAGAGGGCTCTTCCTCCCAAAACAAACAGAACTAGTGATTTAAACCTGTAAAATACTGAATAAAAAGGTTTTGCGTTAAAAATCAGTGTTTTTCCAAAGCAGTTTGGCATGGAGGGGCTGCTGACTACAGTGGCCGAAGCAAAAATGTGATTAGTGCTATTTAGAGCCAGTGTTTGGTTTGTCTGTTCTGAGCTACTGTAGAAACATGGCACTGCTCCTTATGTAGATATAAACAGCTCATTCTAAGGTTATGAAAACATGGCAATTCTTAATTTCAGATGATTATACACTAAAGAAAACATACTTATAATATTATGTTCCATGTCTACCAGTTAAACCCCCTCAGTCCTGCACACTGGACCTTTAAAGCTTTTAACAGACCACATACAGGATCTAGAACAAGCACAAAAGATGAATATATTTATAGTCGCTTGTCAACTTCAATTTTCCATAAGTCAAAGCTGAATAGAGATGCTCCGAGAGGACTCTGCAGCTATTGACTGTGACCAGCAGGGACACTGTCTGTCAACGCAGGAGTGTCTCTGCCGCGTATAAGTGAGCTGCCCGTCAAACTGAAGCCCCCGTGACCCTGCAAATCATACCCTGGTCAACCGTTAGCAGAGGCCTGACAGCTGATTGGCTGACAGGTCAGGGGGTTAAGTAGACATGACCCCTGCGTGCCCTGGGGTTCATCTGCACTTCCTGCGCCACATTGTTGGCCAACAGACAGCGACAATGTTGCACAGGGCATGTGTCACCGAGGGGCCGAACAGTTGTGACTTGGAGTTAAATCACATGATGTTTACACACAAAGGACACATGGGTTTCACTGGGAGGAAGTGCCTCTGACTGGGACTGAGAGCTGTCACTGTTACTTTGGGGATGAGATTATTCTTCAAGTTCTCTTGTTAACCATTTCAGTGTCACTGCTAAAGATGAGAGGCAGAGGGATGAATGGGGCGGAAAAAAAAACTGTTTGTAGAGCGACACGTACCCCCCCCCCCACCCCAGATCCTGGATCGCCATTGTTAAGACACACAACAAGAAAGGGAAACGCATTCAAATAGCCGCTCAGTTGTGCGGCCCAGGAATTTGCTTTTCCATTTTACACCTTCCGACGTGCACAAAGGGCCATCTTTGTACCTGGGCCCTGAATAAATTTTTACTGGTTTCCTGAGCCGTGCCCATTCAGCTTTTCAAAGGCATGCAAATGGATGATGGCGGCACATAACGCCGGCATCCAAATGCACTCCATGAATACTGCCTCATTAGGCCCTGTGTTTCTGCATAGCTTTGTCTGCCAAAGAGATTACTGTAACATCAGCGATTTACAGTAGCCCCACCTAAGCCTCTGGCCGTTTGACAGCCCAAATTTGACCGCTGGTTTCATCCTCGATTTCTAATGACATGCACACTTTAGTTGGAATCACACAACCAAACCAAATCTGAAAGACGGCTGAGACAGTCCATGCACAGCTCTGTATGTTGTACCGATCAATGCCTGATTGAATAAGCAATAAATAAATGATCTGTGTAATGTATGGTCAGGAAATCAGACTTTCAGAGGACAGAATAACTGAAAGTACTCACAGTTCTCAGAATGGAAGTCAGGAACAAACTGCTCGTCACTGTCAGGAACCTGAGCTGAAATTAGGAAGGAAAAACAGTGCATAAATTCAACATGATTATTACATTTTGTACAAATCTGACCTTTCTCTTTCCCTCCTGTCCTCCCTCATTCTGTCCAACTTTTTCTCTTCACTGAAATATGAGTCAGAGCCAGGCTGGGCTTCAGTCGGTCAGCCTTCACCTCATGATTTTTGCAGCATGTCAGCACTTTGTTCGACTCATAGATCAATACACAAGAACATGATGTTGACCTGCCAACATGGTTTCCTTTAACTTAACGCTCAGAGATTTCTACCAATTAATGACAGGCACACTGACTACAAAAACAACATCCAACTTTTAGGTTGGGCTTCTATGTTTGGAGACACAAAAGTGTGATAGGTAATCAAAAATATAACCATTATTGTAAAAGCTCAGCTCATTATTATAAAATGTTATTTCATCCAGTTCCTTTTCACAAAATGAGCTTTTGTTTCAGGTCGTCAGCCCTTCACCAGCCCTGTCCTTTGGATAGTTCGTCAACTGTCGGAGCTCACATGGAGTCCACTGCCACTAACTGCACTTCCTGAAGAAATATCTCATTTTTGGAAAAACAATTTCTGAGAGAAGCAGATCGAAGGGTCTGTAACCTTGGTCACTAACAGGTGGACCGCGGTCCAAGTCCAGACCCAGACACTGTCCATACGGACCTGGACCTATAACCTGTAAATTATTAAGGGATTTTATTCTTCTATTGTAACAACTTTTCTAGTCTTTACGGCGCCGGTTTAGTTGATCAGGAAATACACAGACCAACTGCATGCAAGTTAAACCATCCCACGTGATGACACCCAGCCGATCAAACCTCTGCACTCCAGGTGATTAACATTGCGACTCTGAATACAGTCAGATGAGAGAGGTGAGAGGTGAGTGACAGGTGGAAAGACAATGGAAAAATAGAAAGATAGAAATATAGAAAAAGGAAGAAAGCGATATAGGGAGAGAAGATTGTTATTTATTTATTGTAAAATTAGTTGAGACTGTTTAGTCAAGATTTGAAACAGTTAAAAGAAAAAGTAAATTATTTAATTTTTTCTAAAATTAAGCACTTTAAGATGCACGAGTGTTCAAAAACTACTTAATTTATGTTCTCCATTTTATTTTTAAATGCGTATCTGTATAGTTCAGTGTTAAGTGACGTTAAATATTGTCAAATTTTTTTTAATCATGCTTTCTTTATTTGATTTGACAGCCAGACGTTGATGCAACTACAAGGCTACTCAGTATATATCACACAAATCGTATCGAAAGTTAGACATTAGGATGTTCTAGACCTTTGCTTAAGGATATTTTCTCTAACTGGACCTCTTTGAATTTTAGTTGAATACCCCCCTACGTCACCTGGAGATCAACAGAGGACATTAAAATGAAGCAGCAACCAATGACTGTGGGAGCAACACTGTTCCTGTAAAGGAGGGGAGGTCCTTACTCGAACGCAGCAAAATCAGCATGTGAATACTTTCAGTATAACTTCAATAGCTCGTATAGCCTACTGTCCGACATATAGTTCCTTCCCATCTGAGTATCACTATTACACGTCCCCCAGGCACAGTGTTTAACTATGACTAGCTTGAAATCCACAAAACCAGCCAGGAAATTAAAAGAAAATCTGAATTGATTGCACAAGAACCTGTGGAGGACATGCTCGGTTGATGCTTCGCTATGACTGACTAGTCTACGTTTGAGGGTGGGACTAACTGAAAGGTCAATTTTTCTCAATCCAAAATTTGATTTTTCCCCAGTTACCAATCATTTCACAGTCCCGTAATTCATCACAAAATCTTTTAAGGGCGCTTTCAGACCTGTGGTGTCTCCTTTGGTCTGAATCAGGGACTCATGTTGTTCCAAAGTTGTATAATTGCCTAGAGTTGGTTGGTGTTCTCACGGCAGCATTTACAAGCGGACCAGATCAAATGCCTTATGTGAGAAAGCTGCTCTTGATTGGTCAGAATTTCCATGTGGGAAAAATCCAGGAAGTAAAGCAAATGTTGAAGAAGAGTACACTGTCAAGATAAATGTGACACTTTCTAATGTCACAATGGAGGGACAACTACGCAGGTTGATTTTAGCGCTGCTCATCGTGGACTATATTGCTGTCATTGTTCATTTGAGTCAAAGCATACAGTTAGTCCAATAGGTAGATAGGTAAAGTAGTTGGCTACCACCTCTTTAAATACATTCTCTCCAAGCTGCCCAGTCGCCATAAGAAAATGTTTGGATTGTACGTTTCTGCAAACCACGGATATGTTTCATTTCACCTGAGTGCCAAGTGGCAGACCACTGTTCGAGTGTAAGCGGGTATTTTTTATAACAAGTCGTAACATTTCCATCTGTGGTCGTGGTGACATAAGTGGATATTTTAAGCCAACACATGATCTTTTCCTGACCAGAACCGAGTGGTTTTGGTGCCTAACCCTGATCACACATTACAACAGCATTGTCACAACATAAAATTGACATTTTAAACCTAAATAAAGCTTCAAGTTTCATGAAATGTAAAAATTTAAAATATCCATTATTTGCAGAAACACACAATGTCAACACTTATTTTGGCCACTGGATTAATTGGAGACATGTAAACACTTCCCAGACTACACAATCTAGTCAGATATTTGTATACCAATGATCAAGTTTTTTCAACCAGCTGTTAACCAGTTTCTTTGCAGAAGTCCAGACAGACCCAACAGGTTCTTCTGGCTAAACAAGCCGTGCAACAAACCAGCTTTTCAGATTCACCTTTTCCCAAAGTGTTGGGGACTCTGTCTCACAACTTAAAGGCAGTCTGGATTTCATCAGCTGTGCAGATGAGGAATCGCTCTCACAGTCAAACCAGAGGCGGATAGAGAACAAGCAAAGCAGACTGAAATCAAGAGAAGAATTGGGGAAGTGAAACGAGAGCATGTTAAGGTTAAAGCCTCTGAGCTCAGCAGTGATTTAGTGCGCTTTCTAACGCTACACTAAGATTTGATCACACCACTTTTCCTGTTAAGAAACAGCTCGTATATCAACCTTTATCATATTGGTTAAAACACTGTGATGCATCAAAGTGTCGCAGGCAGCCTACAATCATTTGTAAAAATAGAGGAGTCAGTGCAGTGATATGGTATGTGTGATGTGATCTGTAATTACTGGCAGTGGTGTACAGTTTCAGTGGCCCTGATGAGACGCTCTGATAATGAATCTCATTTAGGATCTGACTGAAAAAAAGCCCGATCAGTGATGCCAGGCCCAGGTGCAGCAGAGCTCGACAAACACCATTGTGTAGGTTTTATTTAGGAATCCAAACCCATTCACAATCACCCTTTTGGAGCTTTGGACGTTGAGTCACACAAGCAGATTAGAAAAGCCCAAATCGTTTGACTGCCAACACCCTACGAGGGGTGAGGAGGTCAAATTCACCCACTTAACCACGAGCACGCTGGTAGTAATGATCAAACTCTAAACATAGAGCAGAACCAACCTTTTAATCTGGCTCCTCTCCAGCTACACAAGTTTTTTAAAGTGTTTTCCACTGCTCGGGCCTCACACTTACGTCATGGTACAAGCTAACTGGTAGGGAAAAGTTGATGGCTATCATTAAATATCATGCACTCAATCAGGGGCGTAATGGGCTACAAAACAAAGTGGTACCATGTTGTGAAAACTTTAGCACCACTCGCTCACTAAATATGGACAAAGGTTCATAATGATGGAATTTCCTTGTAGATAGATCTGGATTTCTTTCCCCAAAATTACACATTTACCATGAATCTGCACCAAAAGCTACAGTGGAGGAAGTTAATTTACTCAAGTACTGTACTTAAGTACCAATTTGAGGTGCTTTTACTTGAGTTTTCTTCTAAAGCCACTTCACATTTCACTACAATTCAGAGGGTAATACTACTTTTAACTTCAGTACACCCATCTGACAGTTTACTCTACAAGTTACTCTACCAATTAGATTTTCCAAACAGAACCTATGAAAATGTACAGCTGAAAAAATAAGTCAATTGACTGACAGAAAATTGATTGGCACTATTTTTCTAAGCTAAAATGCAAAAAGAATTGAGGATCCTGATTCCCAGATGTGAGGATCTGCTGCTTTGTAAATACATAATTATACAAATCACTGATTTGTTGCAGTTCTATATAGAACAGTTAAAGCTTTAACAGTAAGATGCTTTTACATAAATAAAAACAATTTAATGATATATAATATATATTAGTGTAACAGTCACATTTTTCTGCACATTTACATTTGTTTGTTTTCATTCCCAGGTCATCAAATATTGATGTTTTGTCACACCCCTTGGCGTCTGATAGCAACGTACCGGGGACCCTTTAGTGTCTCTATGTGATGCAAGCAAGCTCAGGGGTTTAGTGTACTGTAGCCCACAGGAACAACGCTCCACAACGCTTTTTTCCATCAGAGTGAGGATTAGAATATATGCAGCTCACATTGTATGGTCGAAATTAATACTATAGAAACACTTGAAGATCCACTCATTACTAAAAGTGTCTGTCATATAAAAACTAAAGTGATGCTCAAAGTTGTCACAGGTAAATTTAAGGTGTGCTGATGGATTCACGTCATCAACTCATGCATTGAGTAACATTACAAGTTAACGTTCCACCTTAAAAGTTGCCGGCAGTCGGCCCAGTGAATGAAGTGATTTTTTCTCCGACTCCAGCTGCTGTGAGAGGCAGCAAAACATCCTTTCATTTTATAGTTCCAGTTTACTAATCAAACTCTCCACAGTATGAACAGTGGTTACATGAGCCTCAAAACCAGACACAACTCAGCCCTGAGCAGAGTGACCGTCCTCTACTGACCAATCAGACTGCAGTGTTCACAGCTCCACCTTTTAGTACCAGATCTGTGTGCTAGGTACTCCAACAGAGGGGGGACCAAACATGGGGACGCTAAGGAACGCTGCTATTGGTACCATCCACAACTTGAAAAAAAAGAATTGATCTGAACAGCTCAGTGGAAACGGGGCTATAGAGAACAGGTGATAGGGTTGGTGGGTGTAGTTCAGTAGAAAGAAAATAATTCCTACATGAAACTGCTCACAACAAGGTCTGTGGATTATCTTGAGCAACCAGGTCATGATTTCTGGAAAGAGACATTACTGTTGACTTTTTCAAATACACTTGTCACTTTGAGCACCACAAGCTGAGTGACATCTAGTTTCTGATATCTCCAACACTCTGCAACTCACACCAAAACTATCTATGATAAATAGCACTACAGGTGAGAGGAAAAACATGTCTTCTTGATTTTTGGGTGAACTGTTTCTTTAAATACATTATCCATGTTATACGTGCATACTTTTACTTAAGTAACATTTTCAGTGCAGCACTAGGAGTACTTTTACAGTGTGGTATTTGTACTCTAGAGTAAAGCCTCTGAGTACTTCCTTCAGTGCTGAGGGGACGTGACTGTAACCTCACCCAACAACTTAAATCTGACCCTGTGTTCAACCTCAGCAGCCTCTTCCCTCTCACTTCATCCACCATTACGGTTTCCAGACAGTGATGCACACAACACAGAAACCAAAACTCCAGAGACAGAGACAGCGAGAGGACAAAAAGAGGAAATAAGAAATCCAAATCCACTTTCTTGTCGTCACACTCCTCCTTCCTGTGCAGAGGAAACCGGATGATGGCGTTTTGGAGCATGTTCAGATAAATGACATCGATTTCTTATACGACGCCGCATCCTGTGGCCTACTATACCATAATAATATTACCCCCTTTTAACTTTTCAGTCTGTCGCCCTCGGGGGGGAGAAATAAAGCTGCTGCATGAGACAGAGCAGGGGCCGATATTTAGTTCTGCACATCCAACAATCAATCACAGCCACTAGTTTCAACATGTCCAAAACGGAACATGCTGGACCTCGTAAAGACACACGGATGATGAGCATCAGACATCGTAACCCCTGGAGTGTGTGTGTGTGTGTGTGTTTGTGTCTGTGCGCTTTCCTGTGTGTGTGTGTGTGTGTGTATCTGATTTGTTTCCAGGAACACCTCGTCAGGGGCTTTGAGATGCAAGTCAGCACAAGAAGGAGAGTGTGTTTATACGAGCACAGACGCATGTTCGTTCCCCCCGATGCTTCCAGGCACCTTGAATGACTTTTTTTTTGTTGTCTCTCAGTGGGAGATGGTGGGCGGAGCCAAGCAGCCTCAGTCATATAAAGCTAAAGGCCAGAGTGAGACAAGATGTGACAGGCTCCTGAACTCTTGCCATTCAGCGCTTCACCCTCTCTGTCTCTCTCGTGCTTCCGCTCTCCTTTGGCAGGAAAAAAAAACCTCCCTGCAGCTACCCGGCTTTTACAATCTGGGTGAATCCCTCACAACTGCAATCAGTCATGATAAGGTCTTTAATTAATGCAACAGGAAAGGAGAGGTCTTAGCCGGGGAAGCTGAAAACAAGCCAGTACTTAGGGTTAAATAACACTTTGATAAAGTTACACTTCCATCTTTCTGTCCTGCTGTTTTTGTCTCAGTGACTCAACAATAAGTTACCACCCAAAACGTACGTAAAATAATGTCTCAGTTTAAAGTCAGCTCACCAAAACTATAAAAAAACTCTCTCATTTATCTCACAGTCCTGCTGACAGTTTGGGGTTTTATTTGCTCAGGTTTTAAAGTCTGTCTCTGGTTCCTGAAGCTCAATGCGAGTTAGATTTAAGACTTTTTTTAAAATGCCACTTGAGATGAAATTTGAGACCTGTTTTACAATAAACAAAACTGACAATTTAATCTTAGTGTAACAGCCAATTTTTGTTAAATCTGCACTTCCCCACATCGTCCAGGCTTCACTGCAGCTGTCAGTCATGAACATACAGCGTCTGTATAAATGAAGAGTGTTTATATTGTGTAAATAGATTTTACATTATTTTAGTTTCATTTTATCTAGTTTTTATTTTTGAAAAATTTTTTAATCCTTTTTAGCACTTGCTCTCTTTTTTGCTTTTTACTGTTGCTTCTGAGTTTTGAGCTGCTGCAACATGTGCAGGATTAATTAAGTCTTCTCTTTTCTTTTATTTTCTCATCTCATTTCTTATCTTATCTTGTCTCTTCATGTCTCATGTCTTCTTTCATTTTTTCTCTTCTTTGCTTATGTTATCTAATTTCTTCTTATCTTATTTAATTTCCTTTTTTAAATTTTTTCTAATTTCCTTTTCTTCCCTCTTCTTTCCATATCTTTTTTCTTTATCTTCTCTTACTTTTCTCATTTCTTCTTTTCTTTCCCTTTCTTTCCTTTTCTTTAATTTTCTTTCCTTATCTTTTTTCTTTCCCTATCTTATCTTACCTTATCTTATCTAATTTCTCTTTCCTTTTCTTTTTTCTTTTCTCATCTCATTTCTTCTTCCCTTATCTTATCTTATTTGACTCCCGATGTGTGACGTTAAAAGTCATTCAGTAAGTCATTTAAGAAAAATTTTTTTCAAATGCAACGTCAGAAATAGACAATTTATAAAATCCTACTTCCCATGTCCCACTTAGCAAATTTCAAGACTTTTAAAAGATCGATTTAAGACATTTTAATACCAACTAAGACTTTAGATTTTGATGAATGACTTCAATGTCTTTGAAGACTTTTTAAGGATCTGCAGGGACCCTGTCTGTCTGTAATTTCTGGCGTCACCTCAGAGCAACAGTGCTGAGTGTAATGTGGTGCTTTTAAGAAAAATTACATTATTTCATTTTAAAAATTAACAGCAAACTCTCTGTCCAGAGACACTGTCCTCGCTATTTTAACCCATTTGTGCCAGCAATTTTTTTTGGTGGAAGAGTGGTCTGAGCACAGATCTGAATTGAAATTACAAACAAACAAAAAAAAAAGTCAAACTGTTTTGCTCAAGAGTGAATATTTCTCATTATTCTACATTTAGTCTTATGGCACGCAGGACAACCTTTTTTTTCTTCTTTAGATTTCATTACAACACAGTCTCTTAATAATGTGTGAAATGGACAACAAAGCTTAACGCAGAACTGGCAACACAGAAAATGCCAATACAAAGTCCATTAAGAAACGTAGCAGTTTTGTTGTGAAACACTCGCAGTTTGGTTAAGTTAAAGAAGAGAAAAGGACCCAGCACAGTGCTTCTCAGACCTTTAAATAAATACACATTAGATCATGGACCTGCATTTGATGCTTCTTATTTTGTTTTGTTTAATGGATTTCCATCTGAAAAGATTTTGGGTGTTAGATACGATTGATACCTACAGTTGGGGAGAAAACTCTGACGGAAGTGAAACCTGTCATCAGAACAGTCACTCTTACACTGGAATCACTTTTCAGGCGTATAAAAAGTGTCCACGAACGAGGACAACAGGTCAGCAGTTAAGTAGAATGAAGTTTAAGGTCACGCAAACTCAAAATGTGACGTCCACATATGAAGACACAGGGTCTCAGCAGTGTCATTGTGCGCAAAGATTAATACAGTATGATAAGAAATTGGCTGCACAATCAAGTATTTAATATCTATGAACTCATTACACGCTAAATACCAAAAACATGCACATAGACAGTGTAAACAGAATCATATGAAGGACATTTAATAAACACAATGTTAGCATTTCTCCACCTTTTTAAAAAGACCCTGACTTTGACGACTGTTTAAAGTCTTACAAGTGATCCAAAATGTCCTGTTCAGCACTGATCCAATGAATGTCTGCACCAGATTTTAAGACTAATCAGAACAATTGTCGTGTTATTTCCCCAGATCATACTAAATATAGTCTTTGGGTTCATGTCGGTTAAATTAAATCATTCACAGGACTCGTCAGCAGTTTTCACAGGAACCCTTTCTTTGGTAGAAACTACTTCCTGTGAGACAGATCACAATGATTTCTGTTATTCACAGTAACCAGGACGCTGTCTCTGCAGGGCCGTGTTTCTCATTATGTTTTCTCAAAGTTTAAAGCAACACAAACTCAATTCTGTCTCCGCTGTCGTGAGCTGATTTCTCTGATGTCTCTGGTTAAACAAGAATCGTCCTTAAGACTTTGTTCCTCTGTAAGATAAGTGAGAAACTTTAAGGGTGGCCTTTACAGTGAGACCTGTGAATACAAATAGGCTCCGGCTTTAAAGCGACACCTATTGTTGCTGTTTTACGGTCTCTGGCTCTTTGTGTGTGTGAGACGCTGGTGTGAAGTGAACTTGCCGGTTTTTGACGCTGCATGTGAAAAGGTGAGAAAGCTGACGTGGATGCTTCATTGTTTCCCATAAACAGAGGCAGGAGGGCCGGGGAGTGGGCTCCATTTAAATGTCTGGTGCTCAGACAGACACAAGAGACTGGACCTGCCCCGCGTCCCTCGTCTGATCTGATCTGCTGTTGACTGTGACTCAGAGTCAACACTGGGACTCCTCTCAATGTTTTAAAGTGACTCTAATAAATATGAGAAACTGCCTTTTCAGTTCTGCTTTCTCCATAAATACCAGAGCTCCACCCAGACACTGAACTTGATTCATGAAAGGAGCATTTACACAGAATATATAATCTGCCGTTACTCAGCCAGCTGTATGCAACATTCGGAGTGAAACTATGATTCAGATCAAGGACATCAGTTTCATTTCAACATACGAGACAGAGAGTTTGGGGTCCTCTGCCAGAACACTTTGGCCATCAAACAATTTGCATTCTGGTAAATTTTTACGCTCCAATTTATGATGGAAACATCTTGAATTTTGTCAAAATAAAAGTCCTCAGCTACTTTGTTATTTTTATTTGGGGTGGGGGGACAAATTCACATGTTCCAGATATTGAGGGGGACGTGTCTCCTGCACTCCCACTAACCTAAACCTGTAGGCAGCATTGTCTGCACATGGATGTCAACATGAAGGTGGCTCAGTCAGTGGCTAGCAGCTAACAGCGCTAACTCAATAAACAGCGCTAACAACAGGCAACAGTGCTGACAGAGATGACTGTGGAGGGTGGGTGCAACGCTTCCATAACAACGCCCTGCTGATATTAGCGGTAACCACAGTTAGCGCAGAGCTAGTTAGCGTCACAGGGATTCACAGGCGCTAATGCGCATGACGCCGGGATCGTCTACCACGACATCAGCCAGAGAGGCTCAACTAACAAAAAGGTAGCATGACTTCATTCTCTGCACGGGGCGCCATTTCCCCGCTAAATCTTAACATAGTAAACAGCAGTTTGCTGCCTGAAGGCTGTTACTGAATGTCACATACAGGACCTTTGACGCTGTGAAGCCTGAGCAAATTGGTTAGATCAAAAAAAAAGTTTTCAAAAACACAGGAAGAAGGCGGTGAGCAACAAAAAAATAACTGACCCAAAAAATATTCAAAAATTCAATTCAAAACAAGAAAATTACAAAAAAAGAAAAGCTGAAAACAGATAAAAAAACAAGGACATGACCCAGAAAATAGCTTAAAATTTATAATAATTCTGTGCCACAATTTAAAATATGTAATAATAATTATTCTAAATATAGTTTTAGCTTTTTCCTTTTTTTTTTCTTCTTCTTCTTATTTTTTATTATTTTCTAAATTATTTTTTTCTTTTCTCACCATGTTGCTCGTTGCTTTTTCCCCCATGTGTTTTTTTATTTTTAAAGAATGACAACAATGAGCTCAGGGTTCACAGGGTGACATACATGTGAAAGGCGCCTGGAAGCAGCACAAGAAAAGTGACGTTGCTTCAGGCTCCGAAGGGTTAAAGCAGTGGTTCCCAACTGGTGGGTCGCAGGTCCGCTCTGAACGGACCAAGAGTGACTCGCAAAACTGTCAGGTTTGTATAAAACACCTTTTATTGTGAACAGTGAATTTCTGGCGCAGAGCTTTTATTTTTAAGTTCCAATTCCTGCTGCAGAATGTGTGAATAATGGACGGCTCTTTGACAGAGACAACAAACTAGCTGGACGACATGACCAAACACAGGTATGGATGTTTTAAACTGTGGGGACCTTGAACTAATGACTGAGGAGAAATCTGGACCCTGTGGCTGCACCAGTTGGGAGCCACTGTTTTAAAGATGGCCTCCAGACGTTTAAGTACTCTGCTTGAAATAATTATTTGTGTCTGATATAGTTTTTCCACAAAAATAAATAAATACAAAACGCAAGATGTCTTCTACTACACAGAAATTTGTGATCTGGAGGCGTCAACATTCCACGTCACACTCGTTTGAGTCTCTCATTGGGCCGTGACTGGTTTCCAAACTAGTTGTGATGTCACAAAATCACTTATAGTTAATTTATGCTCAATATCTGATACATATGCGGATACAGACTGAGCCCTCTGTCCGTAATCTGCGTTTATTTAGTCCGTATTTGTGCATGTTTTCTGAAAGCTTACGGATACAGGACAAACTGAGGAGTACCAGCGCAGAGCGAGGGGTCAGGTTAGTGAAGCTGAAGTGCGATACGACCGTAGCAGACAGCGGAGATATTTTAAAAATGGGGGAATGAAACAAATCGGTAACATAGTGAAAAGAATTCTCTGTGCACAACAAGAGTTTTCAACAACATTTAACATCACTGGTAAAAGGTGCTTTATGACGAACTCTTCCTCTGTCGCATCGTTTGTTGTCGTCTGAAACTTTTGACTCCGCCCTCTAGTGCCATCTATTGGCTGTATTCAGGCCACCAAAAAGAGGCGTGGAACCGTGACGTTTACATTAGAAACAGATGTATTAATCTATTATCAGGTTCAGAGGAGCACAGACTGACTTTGTCCTTTCATCAAATCAGAGTGAAGACTGCGCATCACTCTGCACACTGAGGCTCAAACATCCTCATGACAACAAGCAACTTTAACAGGATTCATCTGGTCGATGTGGGTCACATTTAATCTCCAAAAAAAAATAAAAAAACAAAGCAGCATTTCCTGTTAAACCTTCACATCAAAGCCACTGACACGACAGAATTCACACCTCGTGCTGCAGTTCTCATTTTTACTTGCAGCTTTAAGCACATTTGGACCCCACAGTCCTGCCGCTGTCACCCAGCACCAGAAACAGACACAATGACTCACGGCTCGTGTTGTTTTCCTCTCTCCTGACATACTGTATAATTACTCTATTAGGGCTCACATCATCAGAGCTCTTATTAAGTCTACTGGCTGACAATCGCCTCTGGCCGGGCCTCATTTCATCGCTATGTGCCTTTGAGTGACACAAGCCAAACAGCCTGTTTGTTTGCGTTGGCCGCTGGCTGGCACGCATGCTACATGCCAACATGGCCAAAATAGGACATGCTCAAAGCTAATAATGTCCCGTCTGTGTTCTCTCAGGCCTCTCTTTTTTTGTGGTGGTGCATGGTTTATGAGCATGTGTGTTGCATCAGACAGTTTGGGACGGCAGCTCAAGGAAGGAGGTCATCTTTTAGGAAGGCGTTTAAATAAACGTGCATAATTAAGAGTTTGTTTTTAACACTGTTGGACTGACAGAAAACTCAGTGTGTCCTCACTGGATGTGTGACAGTGGAAAGCAGCAAAGAGCTTAATGAAATACAACAGAAAAGTCATTTTTAGGCTTCAGTGTTCTCCAATCTTTCCAGACAGACACATCATCAAACCCCATGACTGTCATTAATGGAGAGAAACATCACAGAAAAGTACAAATGAAGAGGAAAAACAGCCTGCGGGCAAATCTCACCTTCTGTGAGCCATGTCTCCTGGAGTTGGCTTAAATCCTGGAAGAGGTCTGAACACAAAGATAAAAAAGAAAAGAGTGAATAATCAGCTGGCTGCAGGATGACAAGCCACCAACATTTGTCTTTTCCTCATCATATTTAAAGGCACTAACTGCAGCTCAGACTGATACTGCCCTGAGGCTGTTTAAACCATGATGTCAACATGCGTCATGTAAAGAGACCAGAGGCCAGAAATTGTGGACTTCCACTACTTTACCTTCAGATTCCTGAGGGGGTAATTCTGTGTCCATGTATTTCCTTTTCGCTGCCATCAACAGTCTATTTAGGGGCCCATTGCCATGCGACTTCTGCAAAACCCATAGATGTGAACAGAGGAGTGAGAACAGAGTCCAGCAGGGCACATCACTGTCAAAATCTTTAATGTGGCGTGCGTAAAGTGAAGCCAACACTCGGGTACGTGTCACTGAAACAATAACATTACCAATAATAATTTCTAATGAGCTACAAGTGAACAAGCAGCTGCTCAGAAAACAACACATTTCTCAGCAGTGGAGGCAAAGTGGGAAAAACAAACGCGCTGTTTGCGTCTGAAGAAAGTGACCATTTGGCACACACTGGCGCGTTAAATCTCCCACAGAACAAACCCGCTGACAAACTCCACTAAATGCAACACTTGCTATGCTTCAGTTTGGAGGATTTTATAACGGTTTAAGCGGGGTGAGAAGTAGTTTTCTCTCGCAGCTGCTTCAGCCAAAACTCGTGCAAGCAGACGCGAGACAGACGGAGACACCGAGAGATAAAGCCCGGCAGCCGCGTCACTACAAAAACAGGCTTTAAAAAACAGGCTGTGAAGAAACAGAAAGAGTACGTACATTTGCTAAAGTGTAAGGCACTTGCTGGTCCAAATATCCATCCATCTTATAATCCATCCGTTAACCGTTTGTGGTCATTTAGGCTGAGTTGAGTTGATCCACGCAGCCTGCAGGGAGAGGAGGGAGCGCTGCTTGTGAATGGAGCTGCGTGGAGGCTGCATGCATAATGAGCTCCATTCACAAAAAATGCCGAGGGGAAGTGATGGCGAGTGATTACCCAGCGGGCTGCTGCCCTCTTTACAAATCCCTTGTTTTTGTGAGTGTGACAGACAGCTCGTCACATCACCTAGAACTTCAGGTGAAGTTACTTTGACGCACGAAGAAGCGCTTTTTACGCATTTATGTTTCCTGCGCAATGATGCGATTTAATTTGGTTTATTCGTGCTTTAAAAACATGTCAAAGCCTGTGTGAGCTAGGAGTGATATTTAAAAGCCTGTGTCTCGGGCTTTTTGCCACGTCTGCCCAGATTGCCAGGCTCCTTTGGCTCAAACTGTGACGGGAAACAGATGTGGAGTCACAGCAACTGAACCCAACTTCGACGGAAAATAACCAACACATGTATTCAGAGGGAGTTTAAACACCTTTATGTTAAAGTGTGTTGACTTCTGGGGCCAGCTGTGCTGTCATGTTTGTTACAGACTCATTTAAGGAGAATAAGTCGACTTGCTTTTCTTGCTCGGGCCAGACGAGGCTCGTGATTGGTTCATTTCCTCTTTCAAGAGCTCGAATTTCTTGCCTTTGTCCGGTTGAATACACTGACTTATGAATGAAGTCTCGGTTCCCCGCGTGAGCCAATCACAAGCCTGGTAGTCTGGCTCCTAGCAACCGTGGGAGGAGCTTGCGCCGCAGCAGCCAATCACCTCTCGAGGCTTTTATACTGGATTTTCCAGTTGTTTTTCATTCACAAAAAGAGGGAGAGGGAAAGTTAGAAAAAAAACTTCCATTCATAAAAACCTGCCCTGGCACGAAAAGTCCTGACATGTTTTTCTTTTTGTGCCCGGACAAACTCAAAGAACTCGCTTTGTTTACTTCATCTCATGTCTCCAACCTTCTACTTGTGACAGGCAGGCAGCAGGAAGTGGCCCTACCTCTGCAGGAGCCTTGTACATTAAAATGAGCATAAAAACCCACGTAGATCAGCTCAGGAATATGCATCCCTGCATTTTTGTGGTTTACAGTCTACGCCACACGAAAACCGCAGGATTTAAAGTTCTCCTCAGGAAGCTTTGTACACAGACTGGTGAAACGCTCGCTGCTTATTGAAACTAAACTGCCAAACTGAAGCCACAAAGACTTGTTTTGGCTGCCAGGAGACAGGAAACAAAGTTCTGATGGGATTTGAGTTTTAGTTTCAGTGGTGAATGAGATTCAGAGACAAACAGTTGGAGAGCATTCCTCTCCCTGCTCTCTCCCCCGCTGAGATCTGATTCAATCTCATAACAGGTGATACTGTACATGTTATTTCCTGCCTAATGACATTTAGATGTGAATTTAGATGCACACAACAGGCTATAAATATTACATCAGCCCTGCTGTGTGCAGAGAGCAGGACAGGCTCCAGGATATTACACCAGTAAACATTATGGTTGTTTGGTTGTTGTTTTTTAAATTCAAGCCTCTGTAAACTCTGTAACCATACCGGCTAATACACTGGTTCCCAGCTGGTGGGTCACGGTCCAAAAGTGGGTCGCTGTTCCTTTCTGTGTGGACCACAAGTGACTCGTGAACGTGTATGTTCTTTACTTTGAAGTACATTCAATTTCCAGCACAAAGCTTTTACACAGAAGTGCAGTTCTCTGCTGTGACTGAGCATCAGCTATTTGACAGAGGCAGAAAACTAGCTCGACGACATGGCCAAACACAAGTGTGACGCTAAATGTATTTAACTGTGGTATGAGGTCGCACCTGGACGAAGATTTCTATCCAGCATGAACTGACAGATAAATACAAGGGGTTTGTGGTGAGGGTTAGAGCAGGGGTTCCCAACTTGGTCTAGCCACAGGTCCAGATTTCTCCTGTGTCATTGGCTGGAGGTCCACAGTTTAATTTATCCAGAGTCTCTGTCAAGTAGCTGTCTGTTAGTCACTCACTCTAAAGTAGGACACAGCACTTCAACATAAAAACTCTGTGCTGGAAATTCACTGTATTTAAACATAAAACTTGTTTTTTACAAACTTGACATGTTTGTGAGTGACTTGCGGTCCATTCAGAGTGGACCTGCGACCCACTTTTGGACCACGACCCACCAGTTGGGAACCACTGCTCTAGTATGAACTGAACGATAAATATAAGGGGTTTGAGGCGAAGCTTAGATTCAGAGACATCCTATCTCAGACATTAAAGGTTCAGTGTGTGAGCTCTGGGGAGATTTAGTAGCATCTCGTGGTGAGGACGCAACCAGCTGAAACTTTTACTCGGTTAGAATTTCTTCAGTGTTCATTGTTCAGGAGGTTTTTACCACGAGCTAAATCATCCACAGGTCTCCTCCTCTCTAACACAAACGGACCAGGTGATTAAAACCAGTAAAAACACAGATTAAAACAGTTTCACGTTACATATCAGTTTTTCTCCTCGGCTGTTCGGCTGGTCAGAGGCGGGCTGCTAGCTTAGCACCTGCTAACGTGTGCTCACCATTTTCTCTAATAAAATAATCACTGTTTTTTGACGCTGTCTGCGCAGAGGGGACGCTAACTAAGGTGGCCACTGCAAAAACACAGATGCCCCTATCTAAAGCCAGTGTTTAGTTTGGCCCATCTGGGCTACTCAGGCCCGCTGGAACGCTGCTCGGCCTCGCAGACAACTTTTTCCAGGGGCCACTCGTTGTATTACAGCTAACTGTAGCTGACTTGTTTGTCCATTGTTTGGTCTGTGACGTTATAGCTCGAATGGAAAAAAGGTCCAATACTAACAATCTGAAAGGAGGCACATCTGCACCTATTGTAGCAGAGTTAAACATACTTCTTGTATACTGAGACGAGGACAGAAGTCAAATCAAATAACCTAGTTGAGCTGTAAAGATAGCTTGACTTAACTTAGCATGTTAGCATATCAATAGCATTTAAAATAAAGTGCCTTCTTTCAGAGCTGTGTCGCCATAAACACTTGTGTCTTATACTGCATACTTTAACCTCTTAAGACTTCTAAATATCTTTCAGACTAAACAGTCAGAGAAAGAAAAATCACTCTTTGGTTTAACCGTCCTGACTCATATCCACACTGAAGGAATAACCTGTGATGACGGGCTGGTCTACTTGCTGAGAAGGTTAGGAGTCGCTATGCTAATGGTGCGTTCCATTTGCACTGGGACATCAGAATATCTGATCTCCCAGTCAGAAATTTAAACTGGAACACCTCCTGAAGCTGATTTCTGACATGGAAAGTCAGAGGAACCTCACTGACCCTGACCTCAAAATCCAAGATGGCTGCTCTGCACATCAACAGAAGTGAAAGCTGTTGTAATATATTTATATTTCCACTTCTGTCTTATTTGTGTCTCATTAAAATCGTCCTGTCTAACCTCCATCTGTTGACGTGTTGCTACAGTGTTTGTAAGCTCAAAATACGGCGTGACTACTGGTGTTGCTAATGGTGGCTGACCTGGCTTCAACTGGTGCCAACAACATCTTTGTTTTCCATCTAATTTCACTCAAACTCAAAGTCGGGTGTGACGTCATCCCCAACTGTGACTTCTTATTTCCAGGGTAAATGAAACTAAGCATGAGACCTCCCTGTTGTACGAACTGGACAGACAGTGGAACGAGTCAGTGCAGAGGGTTCGATTCCCCTGAATTTCATTTCCACAGCCTCACTTTGACCCAGATATCAAAGCATGACTCAACATTATTCTGTTGTTACCACACAGTGTTGGCAAATTCCTGCTCTTGCAAAAAAAAAAAAAAAACTGCACGTGAAACCCCACATGACATCAAAGCACATGAGCTTTTTGGAACATGAAATTCCCCATTTTTCATCTGTAAATAACAGTTTTTCCCTCTTGTGAACCATTTTTGTTTTTCTGTGTGAAATTAAGCTTCACATCTGAAAAAATAATTTATTTGATGTCAAGTGAATGAAATTAAATTTCTCGTGTGGAAACCCCCTGTCACTTTGTTACATCTCTTTGTCACATGTGATTTAAGGCAGAATGAACTCCTGAAATGCAGCACGTGTTTGGACGGCACATGTGTTTTTAATTCACATGTGGTCGACATCTTTAAATTGAAAAAGGACGGAGGGCAGGAACAGACGCGTTAAATACCTACACAGTGATACATTAACTGTTCTGATGCAGCCATATTGTTACAGCCTTCTTTAGATCCTTTAAGATGAACTGAAATAGTAAAGAACACGAGCAGTCGCTATAGATCACCTCAGTGTATTTCATTTACAGTACGCTCACACACAACGCAGCGCTGAGATGCATTGTGAAATCTATTGTAATAGTCATCCACCCATGAGTGTAATACAGCTTTGTCAGCAGAGAGATAAGTACTGACAGAGACAGAGGGGAGACATTTTAAGTTCAGTGCGGTGCTGTGGAGTGGACTCAAAGTGCTTATTGATCAGAGCTGGCTGTGCTTGATGGATGGCTGAAATGTTATTATAGCTTCAGCTGTTCTAGTTATTGAGAGGCGGAGTGAGATGTGTCGAAGTGGAGGTAGACAAAGGGAAATATTCAGAGAAATAAAGAAGCAGCAGAGAAGATGAAATAAAGAATGAATGGAGAGAATCAGGAAGCAGGACAGAGTGAAAGAAAAAGAGGATGTGGGGAGGAGAAGGAGCCAGAGGCCAGGGCGTCTCTCTGTGGGGGATGGTGTTTGTTTGGAGGGCTTGTCGACAGCACCTCTCCGTCTTTCCTCTCTTCCTCTCCTCTGGAGCTTGGTCTTCCTCTCGTCCCTCCTCCTCCTCCTCCTCCTCCTCCTCCTCCTCCTCCTCCCTGGCTCCCGATAAGGCCGATGGTGCCTGATAAACAAATAAAGATCTTTGGTAAAACAAGGACATCACACAGAGACTTACTGGAAGCATGATGCATTCTCAAAACACCCAATCACAGCCACGTTTTGTTTCTTCTTCAAATCTCAATACTGCCTGCATAAAAAATATTTTGTCTGCGATCTTTATTTATTTTGATGTAACCTTCACACTGTAATCAAATTCTTCTTACGTTTAGTGGCTGTTCCGGAGCCTTTGATCAAATCATATGGTCTTCATCAGCACGTTAAGTTTGTCAGTTGGTGTTTAAATTTTAACCCAATCACTAGAAAAAATGTTGTAATCATACATTTCTGCTAACCATAGATATGTTATACTTGCACGTTAATTTGTAGTGGATACGCTGAAAGTTTACATTTTAACAATGCTGTGGTCAATGTGTGGTTAGGGTTAGGCACAAAAACACCTTAGTTATAGTCAGGAAAAGATCATGTATTGGCTTTAAACACCCGTTTTGGGGGCTCCATCCCCGCTAGAAAAACAGCAATGTCTCAGTAAATAGAAAACACTTTTTCTTGGCACTATCCCCACTGGCAGGTTGCTACAAAACACCCACAATTTGTGTCTAAAAAGCTAATGGAAACACACCGACAAGTCACTACAAAACACCCATGTCTAAGGCCTATAAAGCTGATGGAAACACATCAACATGCTGCTACAATGCACACGTTTGGCTACCTAAAAAGCTGATGGAAACACCATGGCAGGTCACTTCAAAACACCCGTTT
Organism: Cephalopholis sonnerati; assembly: GCA_019142605.1. Lineage (NCBI taxonomy): Eukaryota > Metazoa > Chordata > Actinopteri > Perciformes > Serranidae > Cephalopholis > Cephalopholis sonnerati. The sequence goes on from JAGQAX010000020.1 coordinate 37,322,371, forward strand.
GGTGCCTAAAAGCCAATGGCAACACAACAGGTTGCTACAAAACTCCTTTGTTTTGAGTTAAAAAAAAAAAAAAAAAGCTAAAAAAACAGCGCCTGGTGGCTACAAAACACCTGTTTGGTGCCTAACAAGCCACTGGAAACAAACTGATTGGTTGCTACAAAACACTTGCATTTGGAGCCCAAAAAGCCAAGGCAAACACAGTGAGAGGTTGCTACAAAACACCAATTTGGTGTCTAAAAAGCTGCTGGAAACACACTGATTTGTCGCAACAAAACACTCACGTCTGGTGTCTAAAGAGCTGATGGAAACACATCGACAGGTTGCTACAATACATCCATGTTTGGCGCCCAAAAAGCTGCTGGAAACACAATGACAGACTGCTAAAATACTGATTGGTCACTGCAAAACCTTCATATCTGGAGCCCAAAAAGCTGTAGAAAACACACAGATGGGTCACTACAAAACACCCAGTTTGCAACCGAAAAAGCCAATGAAAACAAATTAACAAGTTGCTATAAAACACCTACGGCTGTTGGCTACAGATCTGCAGTCACTCGCTAAAACACAACTTTTGTTGTTTTATGGCCTTGAACAGTGGTCTGCAGCTCAGCAAGGCATCTGGCCTTAGTGACACGCCATCCACCATCTCGTCCATCTCCAGATGACAAAGCCAGCTCATATATTACGTTGCTTTAGAGACGTTGATATGCTGCGTATGACGTGCAAATGTAATGTATTTGTGGTTTGCACACTGCCAACATTTGCTTTTAACAACTGGGCTGCAAATTTCCATTTATTCTTGAGCTCTTTAAGAACTTCTTGTCCTTAAAAGCTGGGTTAAGCCAACATGGATGAGAAGATCAAGAATGATCTTTAAAGAGTCAACAAAGGTTATTTGTAATTTTTCAATACAAATCAACGATGGTTGATTTTAGACATAAATTGTTTTCAGGTGGTTTTGTTGAAGAGATTATGCCTTTGCTTCTTTATGATGAACGACCACCTCTGTACCAACAAACATGGTCTTAAAAAATATCTCTGCACCCATAATAATGTGATATAATTTGTAATTTGATCCAAACATTATGCAGGGCTTCGTTTACAGGTTTACCTGCCACTGCGTCGCTGGTTACCTCAGTTTCTCATAAACTTGCCCATCTTCACCAAACAGCGGTCCATGGTGTGTGTTCAGCACCGCACCCCTGCTGGGAATGTAATGGATTACCATAACAACCAGCCTCTGTTTTGCCAAGCAATGCCAAAACTAAAACCATATGAGTCTGATCGTTTCAAAGCAGTGGTTTGATTTGTGTGGGCCAACATATAAATTCTTTCCCACAAATAAAACATTGATATGTTTATTTAATTGTCTTTGTTCAGTCTTTCTGGTGAACTGACTTCATGCACGAGTAGTTTCATTTGAAAAAGGCACAATATCTCCACATTCAATCATTAAAAAGTTCACACAGAAACATATCCTTAAATATACATACATTAACTATTCTTAGACTGAAAAGTGATTTTAAATTGAAATAGCTCTTTTTTGGCCTCTTGAGGGCAGTGGAAACAATCTGTAAACACAAGACTAATATTTCCATCTTAAGTTGAACTTGTTTGCCAATGACTCCCAATGACATATTTTGCTGTTGGAGAGTAGCAGCTGCGACATCATTTAACACTGCCAAACAGTTTCAGTTTTGTTAGGTTTAGGGAAAAGAATATGGTGTGGTTTAGAATAAGCACAACTGTCATGTAATTTAAGTTACGTACCCAAGTGCATAGCTAAACACGGAACATAACCACATCAGTAAGTAAGTTAAGTACATTGTGTGGAAACATTTACATTTAAAGTAAGTCAACGTTGACTTTTGGTTTCAAACAGAACACAAACAGTGTCCTGGGTCAAAGTCCTGTGCTTGTTTGAAACATCCATCCACTCAGACGACGTGATCTCTCAGAAACGTGAAATGACCACGACCTCTGAACAACCCCTTATTTAACGCTGGTAGATAATTGTTGAAATAAGGTGGTGGCAGCATGGTTGGGTTAAGGCTCCAAAACTACTTGGTCAGGTTTAGAAAAAGATATTTTTTGGAAGTGCATCATGTACCATGACGGAAAAGTATGTAAAATTAAAAGAAGTCCATGTTGAGTTTTAGTTTCAAGCAGCAGTCTCTTGGGTGAAAATCTGACGTTAGTTGAGCCATCCACCACCCCGATCTCCTCCCTATGTAGACTTTCACGCTTATTTTACTACCTTTGGGGTCGTAACATTAACCATCACCCACTGCATGACTTCATTAAACCAGGGACTTTGTGTGTCCATCATGGCTGTGATCTAAATTGTGAAAAACACCATTTTAGTGTCAGAATGTTGGGAAGATACGTGGCTTGTAAAAACTTTGCTGACCATAGGGCGTAGGTATTGGTCATAATCTGGTCTTATGTTCTCCTGAAGGGGCGGAGCATTAGCAAAACCCATGTGACACAGTGTTACAGCCACAGCCAACCACCTCTCCTCTTGATACAGGAAGTGAATCTAAAGTGGGCTGTCTCCATTAATCAACGGTCTCTGCCCCGACCTTCGCCCTACGCAGACTCTGTCACTCTTAAACTTACGTCATCTGACTTCCTCCTTTGTTCCTGTCATACGCCGACCACCACTAGAGGCCGCCACCAAACAATAAACAGAAATATGAGCTGTAATAAGCTGCTTCCATAGAAAATCTATAAGGCTGTTTTTGGCGAGGACAGTGTGCTAATTTCAAATCCAACAACATGACCATTTATGGAGTCGAGTTCCTAGTCACCTAAGGAAAGCAAGTATTCACTCTCTTTTAGCTCTGTTTTTGGTCTCCACCGATTTCTGTGGAAACATTTGACTCTTCAGCTGCTAAACGCTCCACTTTGTTCACCAACTAGTCGCCAACTTTGTCAAAGTGATACCATAATTACAATCTGTGAGACCCCCTTCACATCCAGGCTAAAAACCTCTACTCTGATATTGTGTTTTGTTCAAACTCTGAACTGTTTTCATGTCTCAAATAAAGAAACAACACGTAGATAAAACAGGACATTCACTGTACATGAGTGACATTAGTTCTCATCATGAGCGCCGGGCGTCACAGGAGCAGTAAAACAAACAGGACTAACTCTCCGGCTGGACGCCATCAGGCAGCCCCGGTTTGTTTGGAGTGTGGATCGAGCTTCCGAGGAAGAGCAGCCTCTCTCACGTGCCATGCCAACTGAAAAATGATTCCTAATGCAAACACTCATCGTGTGAAACACAGGGCAGTCTGTGTGTGTGTGTGTGTGTGTGTGGTTCACATGCCCTTGTAACTTGCGTGCGTGTCTGTGCCCGGAGACAAACCTTTTCCAGTTTCTCTTCCAGAGTGACCAAAAATAATATCAACTCTACGTACGGTTCCTGATTTATCTCACATCCTTACTACGCCACGTTGCCAAATCTGGACCCCCCAGGGCGGCCTCGTGTCCTGCTTGTGCGAAAGTGCCTGAGTTACATCCAGCTGAATATTTCCTCAACAACAATACACACCTGAAAATAACTCCAGACAAAATAGAGCCAGCTATGTTTAGTGTATAATTTTTAAAAAGGGGCATTTCCTGCAAAGGTCAGGCTGGGTTATTTGAACTTGTAACCTCCCTGGAAAGATCCCATTGTTTGGGGTGTTAAAGAGCTCCGTATCATGTTGGTCTTGGAGAGCGGCCCCGCACAGACTCGCATCAGTGCCTTGATTACCAGAGAGCACCTAAACACTGAGCACACTGTATTTCAACTCGTACAAGAAAAGCTAAAAGTTGATTGGTGACTCACTCCTGTCGACGTGATTGGCTGTGAGTTCGGAGATGTTCCAGGTTTTTGATTTACACCTCCCGGTGCTGTGCTCCTGAGGCTGGTGCAGGGGATTGTCCCTGCCTGCCTGACCACAGAGACACGTCGAGTGATTTCCCATCCGTGCACCACCCCTGTGGAATTCCTGGCAGTGATGTTCAGTCAGCACCCAGACAGGCTCCGCCGGCCTCAGTCGAGCGCTGCCGGCTCTCAGCAACAGATGAGCTTCAGTGGAGGTGTGTGTGTGTGAGGAGAAAAGACAGAAAGAGATCTTTATTAGTGTGTTTATGAGAAAGTGTGTCATGTTTAATGCATGTGCTCCCATACATCTCCTCCTCCTTCGCCTGTGTGTGCTGTAAAATCCGCCCAGGACCTGTTCTTCATTCCCCCCTGGACGCTGCACCGTTGCTGGGTTGCCTGCTTGTGTATAGCCATAGTCAGGAAATGTCACTGTTGGCATCTGACGGGAGCGAGTGCGCCAACCCAAGCGTGCCTCCTAGCCACCTGCGGCCCAACCTCCTCCGCCGCAGACACTGGCTCGCTTGTTTGTACACCGACCATTCCTCGCCGTTGCCCTCCACAGTCGGGCTGTCTGGCCTGCTCCGGGCCTGTGAGAGATCAATCAGGTGAGCACAATAGCATTTATAGGGGTGTTTTTGACTGGCAGCCCTGAAGAGAAGGAGCTGCCATGCAGCTGCACCGGCCCAGCTGAGCTGCCAGAGGAAACACAAAGCTGACTCTAAACTCTCCCCCGCACAGACACACACACACAGCAACACACACACATTTTAACGGTCTGACACAGGAAAGAATATATCACAAAATTAAATAAAAAAAGTTGATGTAAAATCCACCTTTTAGTTTATACAAAGACTTTTTTTGTTGTTGTTTGTTTGTTTGAGATTTTTGTTTTAAATTTTTGAGATCAAACTTAAAAAAAATTGTTTATGAATGTAACACGTTTTTTTCCCATATTATTCCATATTCTATTTTCAGAGCGCTGTTTAAGACCAAGTTTCTTTACATGCATTTAAAATTTCTTCTGTTTTACTTCTAACTTAATACATTTTTGAACACAGCTGATGTAGACTGAAATATGAGATGATGAATTTTAACATGGTGTTTTATTGGTTAAGATATATGTTTTATATCGGCCTTTGCATTAATGTTTTTTCCACATAAACTTTTTTTCTATGTGTGTTATAGACCCTTTTAGGGCCGACGTCACAATGACGTAATTTTCTAAACAGCTCAGTGGTAAAACAACTGACAATAAACACTTCAATCAACTCTTTTCCTGTTAGTAAGAAGTATGACATTTTTTTAGTGGGCGGGGCTTAGCTGGAGGCAAAACAGTTCTCCACAGACATTAGCTAGCGCTAGCTAACAAGTTGTGTTGTCTTGTTTTAGACGATGGAGGAAGATGATGTGAGTGGTGCGTTCAGGAGCGCACTCTGACACAAACTGGAGCGGAGTGAATGTGTGATTAACTTAAGCGTTGGTTCATTCATGTAGAAATATAAGGCTCTGTTTCTTCCACCAACAGGGCTCTCATTTTAGTGTAGAGCGTCAGACTGAATTTACCAACGCACCATGTCAGGTCACTCACTCTCCGGGACCGCCAGTGTTACTGGAAGAAGTAAACACTGACCAACGGGACCAGACTGGCCGACCCGTATGCTCTCACTCAGTGGATGGATGATGTCACAGGAAGCCAATCTTGTTTGTTTTGCTATGGAAGCTAACGTTAGCTAATGTGCTAAAAAGTTAGCGTTCCAGAGAAATCCAATCTTCCTCTTAATAGCTCCCCAGTTTCTGATGAGGTGGACATGATAACCCTTAATACACATAACGTTCTTCATCCCTACAACAGGAAATACTTTGTCCCTAACCTGATATGAAGTGTGCGCTGCACATGTGAGCATTTTTGATGATGGCCTCCGTCCAGTCCTTTGGTCTGATCACATTTAACCATAGTTGTCTTTGTTTTTGTTGACGGGCAGTGGCGGCTGGTTTTGAGCCATGACTCCTTCTATTCTGGCTCCTAATAACACAACAAGACCACATGTTAAGACTCCTATGTAGCCTACAGCCCTGTGGGGGAGAGGCAGCTTCACCTCCAGGTATAATTCCAGAATAACATAAAAATAGAATATCATCAGTTCTTATACCTTTCTATACTATTTTTGGCATTTCTAGCTTATTTTTTAGAGTTTGCTGCATCAAATTATTTATTTAAATAGAGTTAACGTTGTTAAAGACACATGCAAATAAGCCTGTGTTCACATTCATGTATATTCACACGTTCACACTATAAAACCGTCCCTCTATCAGCAGCCAGAGGCACATGGTGGAGACCAAAGAGTGTTGTGGGACACATTGTTTTGTTCTAAAAGCAGGATGACTTTAAGGAGACACAGAGGAGCCTTGTTGATGCCCCCCCCCTCCTTGCTTGCTGCCCACATAACGCTGGTTTTGTGTAAACCCTCCTATTGTTGCCACCAGCTCCCTCTTCACCCACATTTCCATTTATATCCCATTTTCCACTTCATTTCCATGCTAATTTAGGGACAACGAGAAGAAAAAATCCCATGTTATGTCATTTATAGTGATGCAGCTGGTTTGTCTATCCATACGAGGGGAAAACCAGCGGGGCCGGCCCCCTGGCCCCAGGGCCCCGGGGCACGGCCTCCGCCTCATCAAAACTGCCTCTGTCCAATCAAAGGCAGGATATGTAGATGGTGGGACTGTTTGGCATACTGACCATAAAGATGTCTCTTATGAATCCAACATAAAGAGACGCTCAGTTGAACGTGGAACAAAAGCCAGATTAATAGCAAGTTATTTTAGCTCCTCTGAGCTCTGCTCCACATCTTCTTCTGGGGTTTCATGGTTTTGCAATCCCGTATTGTAGTGTTTTCACAAGGGAGCCTGTCTAATTTTGTTGGATTCCTGCTTGTAATGACTCTCAAGCCTTGTAAACTCTGTGGTGTAAACAATGCCTCCAGATCTTTTCCACCAAAACAACACACACGTCTGTTTGGAGGCCTGAACGAGTGGGCGGTTGTGTTTAGTTTGGGTTTATCCGGTACTAGGAGACCTGATAACACAAGGTCGCTCAGCTTGACCGCAGATGTCCCTCCATGGGTGACGGTGAGTTTAACAGAATGTGAAGGTTGCAGATAAACTCATCTCTGTACGGAGCGTGTGCTGCTCCCTTCATGTTTATGGAGGAATTACTGTTGCTTTTTGTTATTGAGGAGGTGTTTTTTGTGACCCTCCAAAAGCAACAGAAAAAACTGATTCTACAGTCATGTTAGCAGAAACACAACACACAACTGAGGCTGATATGAATGCCAGTTTTGCTGATATTAGGTCACACAGTAAACCAAGGTATTGGACAGTTAGAGAAGTTATATCAGACAAGAAGTCAGGGGATGACCTGCATTATTATAATCTATCCTCTGGGCATCATGACCTGGCTGTCTTTACATCAGCTGTAGGAGGAGATGTGCAGAAACCTTTTACCTGCTGGAGGAGCTCAGTGAAAAATTAGAGGATCACCAAAGTCACAGGAGCCACTTCCCCACTGGTCAAACAGCCCACTAACACCCACTAACATCTGGATTTGTATTTAATGGAAAAGGTTACAATGTGCATTTAATATCAGCACAAATGACTCTGCAGTGGTCACGAGTGTTTACTGGCCCCAGCTCTGACTGAGCGTCACAACCCCTGAAAAAATGACTCGTTTCTCTGTGAGGATTTGATCCAATCAGGTCTGAAAACATTTCTTAAGTCTTAAGGAGTCGCACAATTAAATCATTTTATCCCCATTCTAGTTAGTGGAGCGCTAAACTGGAAGTTAGTTGCTTGGAAGATCCGGGTAATTTCATATAATCATATCATCATTCAAGTCCAGTTCAGAACAAAGATTTGTGACGAGACAAGTTAAAACATGCAACTACTGTGTCGCTCTGCAATGTTCTAAAAACCCTTTGGTTCACACCAAGTCAACTAGATGAGACGGTGTATCATCTCTAGTCAACAACTCTCTGTGCCTTCCGTTCTGATTTGCAGCTTTTCAGACTTATTTTGTGGCTGAATATAATTTGTAGCTTCTTAAAATCTGAATGAGGATAGTGATAGTGAGATACTGGCTACAGTGATGAAACCATCACATCCCAGCTACATCAGCTGATGGATCAGCTGATAGATCACATGATTCCTTTCTATGCAACCAGTTGGTGAATCTCATCCAGGGCGTCCTATTTAAACTGCTCTAACCTGCCTACTGTTGCTGCTTCCTCTGCAACCTGCCTCCACCCCAGCTCCTCCTTTTCATGCTGTGTCTGACTTATTAATGACGTTTCTGTTTGTCACTGATGCTGCTCTGCTCTGTTCCAAGGGCCTTAGGCTTTCCACATAGGCACATGGAAGGGCAGGGAGGTTTGTGTAGACCTCAGAAAGGCTGAGAGCCCCCAGAACAGAGACACACCACCAAATATGATACAACAATGATAGTAAAGTTTTCTTTGACTTAAGTGTTCCTCACTGAAATATTATAAAACCAGCACTGATTCATCAGTCAATGAGAATGTGTATGTGTCGGGAGTCATGAGCACATACAGCCAGCAGCAGCAGCAGTGACCCACCATCCGTTACCGGCACACCGTGAGGACGGAAACATAGGGCCTAGTGGGGAACACGTCATCTGCGGACCAGCGGACTTCACTACAAGCAGACTGGCTGTTGAAACAGGTGACGTGCTTTATGTTCTAAAACCAGCCGCCAGCGATTTGACCAGCTGGGTTGCAGAATACATCATCAATTCACACCGCTGCAACTTTTCTCTGCAATGTTCTAAAACAGTTTTGTCTCGTCGTGAATCTTTGGTCTGAACTGGGCCTCAGGGCACGGTCATGCATGAGCGAGTGCAGGTGATTGACCAACGCTGATGAGACAATATTCCTGCTGAATGTGGGCAAAGGCGGATGTGATGCACATGGAAAGTTAGCTTGCTACTAATAAATACCATGAAATAAGATGTTATTGTTATATTTTCCATTTTTTTATGTATGAAACGTAACATATGAAACATAACCTAACTTGCTGTCAGCCAGGCAGCACCTCTCATATGAGACAGTGTTTTTTATTATTATTTTAGACTAATATCAGACAGCACTGGCTGGTTTAACACAGCAACTATCACTGTCTCTGGTGAAAGCTGTGACTGCCCTGTTAGACTTCACTCAAGTCGAACTCCACAGGATGTGAATTTGCTTTGCCACCTGAAGCAAATGTTTTATTTGCCCCTGACCTCAGCCTGAAACATCGTCACTTTTCAGATGTGATGCAACAACACGTCGCTACAACATACCACCTGTCTCCATCCAAGCAGCGCTCAACAAAATTAGTCAGCACCAAGGCTGAAACCATCTGAATCAATCTACTGTATCATCACTACACACACACACACACACACACACACACACACACACACACACACACACACACACACACAGTAAATCAAAGATAAAGGTGACCCTCTGCACCTGTACGGACCAGCTAATACCCTTCGTGTACAAAATTCCTGCGCTGTCTTTGAAGTGAACAAACGGGTACAAAGTATGCGAGACTGGCGCCCGTGCCATCCTGTGACATCTGGGACTTCACCCGTCCAGGAATGCGCACAGACGCCCTTGATGGAGGTGTGTGTATGAATGAGGGACTGATGGCAGCGAGGACGTGGTTTAAGGGCTGTTACAATGAGCTGTGTCCTTGGGGGGTTCCACATAGCTGAGGGCCTCTAATGAGCAGTAACCTCTGACTGACTGTGGATCTGTCTCTGTGATATTAACAATACATTTATGGTAATTTTAGGTCAGTTTCTGTGAAGGCTAAAACCTCGATATGAACACACACTGTGTTCAGAGCTTTGTGTTCTTCTAAAGTCTCATCACAGCAGCTTAGACGAAAGTCAAACAACAAACTTGTCAGCATGAATTTCACTTTGTGAGTGTAAGGCTAAATCCACACTGTATGTTTTTGTTTAAAAACATTAAACTATGCTCACAGTTACGCCTGGTGTCTCCACCACTCCGGTGTAAAGTAACCAACAAAGTAACTGTAAGAAACAAACACCAACACTGGCTGTTTTTCACCGACACATCACAGTTTCCCTGCGGCGTCTGTGGCACAGAACCTGGGTGTTTCTTACCAACACATCACGGTGTTTCTCAGCCCTGTTTGAGCCACCAAGCCTCTGTGTTTTCACAGACCCATCCCTGCTTTTCTAGCAACTTTTATGCCACCAAACACGAGTGTTTTAAACCAAAACATGATCTTTTTTTCTGACCATAACCACTTTTGTGCCTAAACCTAACCTCACCTTCACCACAGCGTTGTTGAGAAACAGAAAGTGTCACCGTATCCGTGGTTTGGAAAAACAGTCAATATGAATGTGATTGGTGTTGGTATGAGTGTAAAGTTGCATAAAACTGAAATTCTCAAGTAAAAGTACTTTAAATTTGCACTTAAGTATAGTGCTTACGCAAAGTTTTTTCATTGGTTGAACAGATGAAAAGCAACGTCAGCTGACCATCAAGTCTCATATCAACACGTTACGTAAAGTAAACACACACAGCCTCTTATTCATGACCTTTTTTTTTACTTTAAAGCACAATGGAGCCTAAAAAAAATTGTACATAAAGGCCCGAAACACCGCCAAGGATCCCTCACTGTCTCTGCTGTGATGGAGATGATGGACTTTGGGACTGTGAATTTGCTGCTCACACTTAATCTGAACAATAAACATGCAGTGTGTGTTCACAGGGTTAGAACACACAGTGAACACACACTACATGTTTACAACTTCAGAGCAGAGCCGCCAGATTTATTTCAGAAGTGAAGCAGGCCGAAAAGTTTGTGTGTGTGATGGTAAACAGATTGGAGGCGTGGAGCTGATGGCCCTGTGGGCCGCTTTAACATTGACATCACCTGACCTTTCCTAACGATGAACAAGACTTAAGATTAAACTCTGTAAAAGTTGTCTGGCAGCTCAAATGTCTTGAGGTGCCCAAACTTCTGCATGTTCCTGTTGACCTGTTTTTAACTCTAAACTTGTACAAAATAAAAATTTATACACTAATCTTGATTAAAATGTTGAAAAGCGTGTTTTATCTTTAACGTCATGTCTTTGCAGATCAGTTCATCTTCTACTCACTGTATTTTTCACTTCACTTTAGTTACTTGACTTTAACTTATGTTATATTTTTAATACTTGTAACAGAGTGTTTTTACACTGTGGTATCAGCACTTTTACTTAAGTAAAAATTTGGAATACAATCAATACCACTGCCCATTAGACTTCTTTGTAACATTTTTATAGTATTTTCCATATTTTATTGCACATTTTTATATTTATATATTTTGACTTTTACAGTATTTGCTTTTATTTTTCTATTTATATTTCTTGTTATGCACCAAAACACTAATTCCTCGTATTTGAAAACCTACTTGATAATAAACCTGATTCAGATTTTGCAGGATTAGTGATTTCAGATCTTAAGCTATTGGTGTTGTTATCATTACCTTCAGAAATAATGGCCGTAACTGAGAAAATAAGACCTGAGTTGAAATAAAGTGAACTGATCCAGTAACCAGTCTGCCTATCTGAGCTGTTATAGAGGCAGAAACAGGGCGTGAGCAGCCACCTTGTTTTCCCCGTCCTCAGCACATGTTCTGAGGGTACAGCGCCACGCAGCATGACATAATAAAAACAATATTCCATTGAGAAAAACTTGGGCCCGTACTGCGGGCAGTGCTAAGCGACCGCTCCCTTCTGGTGTCATGCTATATTTGCTCTGCTCAGGTAAAGCTGCACTGATGTCAGCGCTCTAACATCAGGGGATGAAGTCAGCGGGCTTTGAAGGAGTGAGATCATTTTTCCATTGACTGCAGAGTGGGGCAGTGTAAGGGACACCTCTCGTGGCAATCAGGGAGATGCTGCCTGTCTGTCTGCTCGCCTGTCTGTCTGCCTGCCTGTCTAACTGCTGTTATACTCGCCTGCTTCTCTGCTTGTTTGTTTCTCTGTGTGCTCACAAAGATAAATAAAGAATAGAGCTGATACATCCCTGAACGTTTTAGGGAATTACACCCAAACAAAAGCACTGCCATGTTCAGGGTTCGACCACTCACACACACATACACACAAACATGAGATTATAGCACACGCTTCAGTTCTGATCAGTGATACAAGAGTTTTAGAAATACAGTGTTATAATGACCTCAAGGACCCAGGAATATGGATACTGGGGGATATGAGTTCTGTTGATGGGAACCACTACAAGAAACACTTTCATCTACTCTCCAGTGCTGCAGTTAAAATATGCTTACTCATTAACTGGTCATCAGAAGATGCTCCATCCATGAGACACTGGATTACTGAACCTGCGTCTTCCTGCATGCTTGAAAAAATATTATATAATGTAATAACAAACACCTTCAGTCTGTTTCTGTTTCTGTATAAACAATTAAGCGTTAATAACTAAAATTATGCGAACTTTAAAAAATTGCCAGGCTAGCTGTTTCCTGCTGTTTTTAGTTTTTATGCTGAGCCAAGCGAATCCCCTCGTGGCTCCAGCTCTGTAGATAACACACAGATATGAAAGCGATGTCAATGTTTTCATCTCAGTCTTGGCAAGAAAGCAAATGAGCAAATCTCCAAAAATCTTGTTGCTTCTTTAAGAGCTTAAAAGAGTATGTGACCAGGAACCCAAGGATACCAGTGTCAATCACAAGGTAGCTACGCCCTAAAGATACCCTGATTTATTCTCTACTTGAGTCTAAATGGGACCTGAATCTACAAAATAAACATCATGCTAAATCAACAAACACTTTAAACTGGTGATTGAGATTATAAGCTCACTATAAAAATGTTCACTCAGATGATACGTTTGTAATTTTCTTGCAGACTTTTATACAATCTGACTTCTTTTTGCAACCAGAGGAGTCGCCCCCTGCTGGCCATTAGAAAGACTGCAGGTTTAAGCTCCTCTGCGCCGGCTTCACTTCCAGACCTGAAGATAACCTCTGGATTTTAACATGAACAGCTGAAGCTCATCAATAAATTTGAGGATTTAAGAGAATATCATGACACATGATGGAGGTTTCCTTACCCACACCCACTGCAAAGAGCTTACACCTCTTTCTCACTGTGCACGCACACACACACACACACACACACACACACACACACACACACACACACACACAAACAGGAATACATATATGTACCTATGTGTTGAAGACACATGTAGTATCTGACATACACTAACTGGAGCACAAAGGTGCCACGCACGGGCACATTACACCTGTGAGAGCACTGTAACAAACAACATGAAACAGAACACTCACACTAGTTCCCACAAACAAACACCACACACACACACACACACACACACACACACACACACACACACACACACACACACACACACACACACACACACCCCGCCCCTCCTTTACCCATCTCAGCATGACATCAGCTCGTCCTGGGTTACTCGGCCTCCCGAGTGTCCTGATGGCAGAGATAAGGCAGGAAAGTCACTGATTAGCTGGGAATCTCGTTACACAGGGAGCGGATCCCTCCCTTCTTCCTCCTCCTCCTCCTCCTCCTCCTCCGCTCTCCACCACTCCTCAACTCCTCTCCTCCATCACGGATGCCATGCATGAGCGGTCCTGAGGCCAAATGATGAGCAGATGAGGCGGAAATGAATGTTAAGAAAAGATAAACAGAGCAAACACCTCATTACAGACGATAACTCAGACAAAACACTCCTCTGTGAATCAGCTGGTTTACCATTAACATTTCGTGCTGATATTCATGGTCTCCAAAGGATGACTGACTTGACCAGGTTTAAACTCAGTCAAGTCAAATATTTTTACATCTACCTGATGGGTTGGCACTGATTCAGATGTTCATGGTCTCCAGATGATGCATCCCAACAACCATGGTGATCCCTTAATTTTTTTATCTGGTGTCATCATCAGGTCAAACTTGTGTCCAATACTTTGGTTTATAGGTGAAATACCTGCCAAATTAATGCCATGCTTACCTCTTCAGTAGCACATGTTAGCATGCTAATGCGATAAATGTCGGTGAACACAGCAAGTATTCCATCCATCCATTTTCAACTGCTACTCCATGTCCTGGTCGCAGGGACAATCTTACAGGACGTGAACATCTCTCTCTCAGGTGAGCGTCGGTGGTTGTTGGGCCCATCCACCACCTCCTCCACCTGGCCCACTCGGACTTTCACCACCCTAACTTTCGTCCTCGTCCCGCCGCGTTTCCCCCTGAAGGCCGCCAGGGTGCCATTAAACTATAACAGCAACCAGCCGCGTATCTTTTTTCGTTGGTTTCTGACGCCGCAAGTCAGTGCCCAGGCGCTGGATTTCAATGACTTCGGAGTGAGAACGTGTTCGTAAAACTCATATGAGGAATGCATTTCCCATGAACACACTTTTAAAAAGTATGTGCAGTGACCTGCTTCATGACAGGTATTTTTTGGCATGAAAATATCAGTCAGACAAATGAGCTCCGCAAGATTATTTCTGAAGTCCTTGAAAAGTGATCCAAAGTTTTTAGAATACATTACTTAGTTTGAGTAATCTAATAGGTTACAAATGACATGTTAATGACATGTTCTTTAATTTGTAGTAGGATAAGTTTTAAAGTAACCGTCCCAACACCGACCATATGGCATTCAAACCACAGTATGTTGTTTTTTTGAAGCTTTGGACTATAAACCCGAGTGAGGCTGTGTGAGATGGATGTGTTGTTGACTTAAGCGCCCTGTTCTTGTGATGTGACAGGATTTCCCAGCAGTGTTGCGAGGGCGTTGTTGCTTTGCTTTGCTGCCGTTGGGCTCATTGTCTCGGGTACAAGGGGAGCAAACGTATGCTTGAAGGAGCCCCATTTAAGACTCAATCAGTCCTTTGGTGGGGTCCACTGACCCAGAAAATGGGTTTCCACAGCTAGAGGAAATGATACTCAGTAATCACCTTACTGGCAACACCAGGGGAAGGAATGTGCAGGGATCTCACACAGAATACGTCCACACACTGAACGTTTAGCCTCAACATGCCTGAGACGACGTCATATCTCATTAACTTAAGTCAGAATTAATTAATAACATCTTCAAAGCGGTTTCTTTCTCAGCAGGTAATCAGGTAAATGTGTTTCCCACACATTCCTGTCATATGTGTATTATACAAGAGCACTCTGCAGAGCTGAGAGCAGGTGTATCATGTGTCCGTCATGTTACTTTCTCATGGGAGAGAAGTGCTGAGATCTAAAGGAAGGTAACGTACACGCAAACGATCAATTGACAGCCTCAGTTTTACTGCAGCTCTGATGTGATGTTTGTAACGCTGTGTTAAAGAGTGAAAATGTGCAGAAATATAGTGCGGTCATGACTCATGTAGAGCTGCAGTGGTTATACTATTATTCAATTTGTTGTCAACTATTGAACTAATCGCCAACTAGTTCAATAATCAATCAGTTTGAGTAATGATTTAAGAAAAATAAATGAAAATTCTCTGATCCCAGCTTCTTAAATGTGAACATTTTCTGGTTTCTTTACTTCTCTGTGACAATAAGCTGAATGTCTTTAAGTTGTGGACAAAACAAGACATTCGAGGACGTCATCTTGGACCTCAGGAAACACTGATTGACATTTGTCACCATTTTATAGGCCCATCTAATCAATTAATCAAGAAAATAATCTACAGATTAATCAATAAGGACAATAATTGTTAGTTGCAGCTCTAGTCTCATGTATAACCTGCCTAAATCACCTCCTGGTCAAGTGCCATTTTTTAATTTAAACTCTAGATAGAGACGTTTTTAAACACGCTCGCAGCATCGACGTCAGTGCGTCAGTCGTCCACCACTTTGGTCCAGACTGAAACATCTGTTGAATGGATGGCCGTGAAATTTGGACATTCATGTTCCCCTCAGTATGAATTAAAAATGTTGCTCATCCTCTGACTTTTCATTTAGCGCCACCTTGCAGTCAAAATGTTAATGTGTCCAATAGCATTTAGCATTTAGCTCAAAGCACTGGAGTGCTTAACCAGACCCTCTGGAAGTGTGCTGGGCTTTGAATCTAATTTTTGTAGAGGCTAAACAGTGGAATTACGCTGTCACATGATGCCCTGCAACCTACAAAAGACATTTTCCCACCTACATGCTAAAAGAGACGCATTAAAGTGTCACAGCCCCCTTAAAGTGACTCGTTTCACATTCAGAAGTTAATGCACTTGGTCCAATAACGTCCAGGCTAACGTTAGGCTATAAATGAACTACACCACTGTCACATGACCATTCCTAGGGTTTCATTTATTTGTGGCGGCCCACCACGATTAAAACATCTGTCGCCACAAACAGATTTTCTATTTTTGGGGATGGACCGTTCATTAATACCGTTTGGTAATTTGTAGCACCACACTGTCAGAGCGCAGAGATGGTGTGGCAGAACATCAGGCACAGTCAAAGTGAAACTTAAGCGTCCATTGTCCTGGGTCTAAAAGTTTGCTTTCACTCGCAGCAGCTGCTCCTCTTATTCATCGATCTGATCGGATGTGAATGGATCAACAGATCAATTATCCACCCCACAAGTCACAAACTGCTACTGAGGAAAAAAAATCACGGAGAGCTCTGCCTGTGCTGTGTCAGAGACCTGAAAAAGCCAGGCATTTAAAAGAGAAAAAAAAAGCCATGTCTGCGTGATGAAGCTGGCCATGAAGCTACAGAGTTCCTGAGTGGGGTATTAACTGATGAATTTTATGTCACAGAACAAAAAATTCTTGTGTTCAACACAGGCCTGATTTAAGGCATCACACCAAAAAAAAACTGCCTTTGAGACAAGAGAACCGGGAGTGCTAAAATGCTGACTTGTTTCTGAGCTATAGGACTCACTCCTGCACTACTCTTAACTGTATTCTTTCTCTTTATACATCCATGTACCTGACGGCCTGACAGAGCTGCTGGTTTGGCTTTAGACTCTTATTCTTGTTGAAACACAGACACCTTACGGTGCATGACAGATGCAGCCCTGCACAGAGAAAAGAATTAACCAACATACTGTACGTCACTGAAACACACAGAAGCCTGTTCCTAAACGTAAAAGGCTCAAGAAGCAAAGCCATGTGTCCGCTCAGATACATTTACAAATACGTGTTAAGTGACCTTCCTCACCAAACTCCAGCGTTCTGCATGTGAACAAACCCTTTGCTTTATCCCTGCAGCCCATAATGCCGTATTATGACACAGAGCACATCTGATACGGGCGGGTCTGCTTCAGTGAAAACATTTTCCCTGTGATATTCAGTTACACATGCCATTACATAATCACAGTGAGTCTAAATGGGTCATTGAAGCACTTGTTATTTAAGATCTTTGGAGGACCTGTTTTGACAGTCATGCCGATTGATCCGGCTCGGAGTCCGGTTTCACATGGGAATTGATTGTGTGATAAAGATAGAGAGATTGATTGGCTCGATCCAGAGAGCATTAGGCCTCTATGCAACAGATAAAAAGTAGATTAATCAATTTTACTCATGTGGTCTTTAATATAAATTAATTCACAGTAAATTAAAGTTAAAATCATCTTAAATGCAGTGGACATATTATTGAATGCTGCAGAACATGTTCTAACTGCAGCAATCTGTTACACTACAACATAGGAACTCTTAAAGAACTTTTCAAGAGAAGAAATAACAAATAAAAAGTTGAAATAATCAGCAAAAACACATCCTCCCTCAACTCAAAGGATTTTTGCTGATACAACCTGACTTGGTCTGATATGACCAGTAGCTAATGGTGGCTAACAGCAGCTATCGTTAGCAACAGTTATTGATGTTATTTACTGTGAAAATGAAGTGAGTTCACTGACTTGATGACTCTTCTGTTCTTGTGCTGCTGTTACTCTGTGTCTTGTGTCTGGTTCACACAACACCATATGTTTGTTCAATCCAACGCTCACTGTGTCAGATCAGGGGACGTGTGGAGTCTTTAAATCTTGTCGTGATTTGGCTGACAGACATGACAGACTGCATGATGGTCCACGACCAATCATCCCTGATCGTCTTTCACGACTTGCGTCGTCGGATTATTCTTGTCCTATTTTAATTATTATTATTTTTATTTCAGCCATGTGTCTGATCGGGTGCTCTAAAATGAACATCAGATCAGAATTGGCCAACACAATGAACAATTACATACATTGGAAAGTGTTACATTTCATGTCTCCATCTGCTGGTGGGCCGTCATGATAAGTGTATACATGTATAATATGATGTTAATTCCACTAAAGAGACTTGATGATCACTAAAATTAGAGTGGGGAAATAAGGGGATATATCGATACTGGTATCAGCCAAATGAGTTTTTACGTATCGACATGTCGTATATACGCAAAAAATCCAGCGTCATGCATCCTGAGTATTAAAATGATAATTGTAGGCCAATTCCCAAAAATTCCACCTATTCCTTTAAAAAAGTAATAAAAACATTAAGTTTTTTCTTCCTGACATATCTGGTAAAATATATTTTGATTTCACTATAAAACGGTTCATTCTTAAAATCATTCTGTGTCTTATTTTGATTTTTAATGATCAGTGTTAACTTTAACTTTCTGTTGCAGAGGTCAAACACAGCAGAGTGTGACAGAGGAGGAGAGCAGTAAGTTTAAAACAACCCTGAGATGATTTCCCTCCGCTCTCTGACCGTGTCTCTACCTGAGTGTGCGAGCAGATGGCCGAGGTGATGAACTGAGAGAGGACGATAAGGTTTATGGTGACGTCCCCGAGCAACACAATGTGTGTGAGATAAAACTCTGCTGCCATGTTTGGGTTGAGTAAATATTTTGAAGGGTGGATGGTGGCAACCGTGTGACAGGGTCGGTCATACTCAGTGGCACTGCTCTGATGGAGGAGTGAGAGGAGGAGCAGTGTTTATCCTGCACCTCTGAGATGTTTCATGTGGTTTCTGTTTCCAGTAATGAGCTCTTTGAAGGAATGAGGAGTTTTAAGACCTGAAAATGTGACTCACAGCTCATGTTGTAGTCACAGGCGCCACCGTGAGGTCACCTCTGGTAGAGCATAGGCGTCTCCGCCGGCCTGTAGATGGATATTGGTGTGATGTTAATCACATGTTGGGAGCAAAGGTCAGTCAGTGAACAGAGGAGCTATTAAACTGAATCAGAAACAAAATAAACACGAAGAAATCTTTCTTGCAAACATTTTGCAGCTTCACAGAAAAACAGCACAAAACTTCATATATGATTAAATTCAAAACGTTGGAGCAGGAAATAATAAATGTTCTCTTACACTTTAGGTGGGGAGTAAAACTGTCAGGCTGCTGTGGTGCAGCAGAGCAGAGTGAGTCACAGAAACAAAAGTGTCGACATGTGTGTGCCACTGTTTGCTGACATGTAGTTTTGTTTGCACTTCTGTGACTGTGCAGAAAAACCAAACAACGCTCACGTCTCACTGTCACTGACAGATTAAAAAACAGAGTTTAAAAAAAATATTTTCAGGCTGAAGAAACTTAAATTCAGGGGAACATTATATGTAATGCAACTTTAAGAAAACTGTTGAAATCACTGTAAAAAATAAAATAACATAAAATAAATGATGGCAGGAGTCGTGCACGCTGCCTCACCGCAGCAGTAAAAGTAGCAACACCACAATGTAGGAATACTATTTTTAAAAGTAATAATCATGTCTTCAAAATTCCACTTGACTAAGACTACGTACATCACCAACAAAATATACTTAAACCACCGGTTTCCAAACTGGGGGCCCCACTAGGGGTCGCCAAAGGTCACGAGGTGGTAGAGAGGCCGTCTGGATTTTAAGGGGTGAAGAAGTTTTTTTCTTATACACAACAGACCTGTATCTCAGCATTTCATCCTCTTTTGTGAAGGCAACTTATGAAATTGTTATTGGTTTTATTTTTAGATGATTACTAGAGACATAAACTTAAACACTGTGAAGACCTGAACACCAGCTACTGTAAAACTTTAATCACTGAAATCAGCAGGCTTATATTTGGGACAGGCCTTTAATTCCTTTCACACAAAACTGTTGCTCAGCAAAGATGGGAAACTGGATCAAATGTTTTACTTAAACCAGTCTGAATATTACTGGTAATAAAAATCAGGCTTCAGATAACGTAACAATTATGAATCATTTATTGATCTAGTTCTGAGAAACAGAGCATCAGAGACAGAGTTACAACACCCGACACACCGACACAACATCACTTTATCCTGTTAAAACAATCCTCACAACTTGGATTAATTTTATGAAAAACACTTTTGATTCTTTTGATCCGACGGTATATTCACAGAGCCTTCACTCTCTGCTAAACAATCTCGTTCTGCATCAGAAAAGTATGAAGTCAAAAAACGAAACAAAAAAACACAGAGCTAATGCAACCAATGGATTTGTAAAAAAAAAAAAAAAAAAAAAAAAAAAGCATATGGTGTATGTGTAACCATGTTTAAAAAAACATAACACAAACAAAGAATCATGTTTGTATAATATATAATAATAATATAATATCATGAAAACTCATCTCTCACAATTTTCTTTTTAAAATTCATCCAAATCTCTGGTTTTGCACGAAGTAATTGTGTCCACTGTTTGGATTGATTCGTACATTTTTATCAGTTGTTCTGCACTGTTATTTTTGTTCATTAAATTTAATAATAAATTTCCATAAAACATGTCACACAGTCAGAGGTCATCAGTTTACACAGTGATAGAAAAGGGGGTACTCTGAGGGACAAGGCCTGGAACCACTGACTCACAGTATCCCCCCCCAAAAAACCCTCATGATTTCTAAGGTCCTCTTTCAGAGTGTTATGGAGACTCAAAGGTCCTGAAAGATGATAGTTTTTTAAGCACAAAAGTTACTATCTGGTCTGAGAAGAGGAAAAATAATGTTTGTGAGCTCACCTGTCACTTTGGCCGACAGGTTATGATTCTTGTTGGTGACTTCAAATGAATCTCAGCAGAGCTTTAAAAACTCCAACCTGAGCAGGTCTGATCTGACGAGTCCATCATGTTTGACATGTAAAACCAAAGTAAGTAGTGACTGTAGCTGATGAGTAAATGTAGTGGAGTAAAACAGTGCATTCATTCTCTCTAAACTGAAGCAGAGTGGAAATTCAAAGTAACACAAGTCAAAGTCAAAGTACCTCAAAATGTGTTGTCAACCACTGTCTCACTGACACACAGTCATTGTTAATATAATCAGTAACATGACAAGGTGTCCTCTGTGGACTTTTTAATATGCAATATTAATTTTACTTTTTGATTTGATCATGTCATTTTACACGTTCATGAATTATTAAACTAACCAGCAGCTCTAATGATCCTGCAGCCTCGGTGTGATCTCTGCTGTGATGTGCAGTGTCCTTACTGAGCACAAGGTGGCGTCAGCGACCAACTATTGTATTTTTCAGCCCAGCTCTGAACACTCACATGAAGAAGCACAGAGGAATAAGAGAGCTAGGGAGGACTACATGAATCCTACTCTTATAAAACCATTTAACTTAAAACATTATTTTTCAGTATGACAGCAAAGACGTAATAATTTGAAGCCGTGTGTCAAAAATAAACAAAGCAAAGCGAGAGCAGAAAGTGTGACTGTAATCAAGTTAAATGTTTCAGGGACTGACTCAAATGTAAATTATTCATAACCAGTTTATTTGTTGTGTTGTGTTTCGTTACCAATATAACTGATATGCAGCAGGGTTAAAACTCTAACACATCAGACACTTAGAAAATATTGGACAAACACTCAGAGGTCTGAGACAACAGTCAGGTGTTATAGTAAATAACACACACTAAAAATCACTGAGTCAAAAATGTACTGCACACAGACAACACTGAGCTAACTGTTCCCAATGTTGGTTTGTTTTGACTCAGTGTTAAACACATCACGTCCACATCCCACCTTAAAACTGTCACAGATTTACTCAAGACGACGTGCACATGACATTCAAACCTGCGAAGGAGACACGTTATCAACAGTCAGTAACAAACAGTGTTAGCTTTTATTTTAGCATATAACTCAGATGTTTGGCCCTGGTGGGTATTACACAGTTTAATGTCATTTAGTGACCATCAGTGAGCGCTGACTGGTGTCATGAAACATCTGTGTTCCTACACAAGTTTACCTAGACAGCACCTTTCAGGAACAAGCTGATTCAGAGACATGAAAGAGTTAAAACAAGAATCAGAAGAAACTCGAGATGATTAAAAAAAGACATGAAGAGGATTCAGAGATAGAAGAAAATATGATGAGGACAGATGAAACAGGAGAATAAGAGTTACAGCACAGATACAGTGATGTACAAGATGTGAATAAATAGCAGAGGTGTTACATGACTCGATATCTTTCAACTTGACAAAATCAGAAGACTTGCAACTTGACTTGATCACTTGATGGCCAGGCCGCCATTGTAAATAAGAATTTGTTCTTAATGACCTGCCTGGTTAAATAAAGGTGAATGAATGAATGAATACCTGCTCCCCCAACCCAAAGATTAAATGTTTGTTTAAGAAGTGTGCACGTGCAGCAACGTTGGCACGATTTTAAAACTGAGTTCAGTCAAACTTGTTTTACGAATAAATACAAATTCTAAAAAAGCATTAGTTATTTTTGTAAATATAATATTTTATTACTCTGTTGTTACAACTGCATTAAATTTAGTGAAGAGCACATTATGACTTTTTCAGGATACTTTTCACATCTAACAGGTGTGTAGGAGAGAGAGAGACCAGCAGAACACAACGTGTAGAAAAACTCCTGCACACTGTGGAACTTTCAAAAATGATGATTTTAATGCTGCAACATTTGGGTGACCTTCATCAGGCAGTCACACTGTTTACTGACGAAGGTCTGGTTAGACAGTGTGCGGGAGTTTTTTCTACAAGGACTCAAAACTCAAAGTTTAGCACTTGGTATTTGACTCGAGACTGTAGTGTAAAGACTTGTAATGACCTGTTCTCACCTCTGATAGATAGTCCCAGATTTAATTTAATCAGACACAGACAAACAGAGAAGAAACTGCTCAGTTAAAGAGGAAGGGAGAGCTGAAGCAGGCATTAGGTGTTTCTGGTTTTAGATATCTGGGGCATAAAAGCTGAGTGTTGTGTCTTTAGTGTTGACTCTGAGAGCAGGACGGTTCATGAGAATAAAGCAGATCAGAAACATGAACCTCTCAGTACTACTGGACAGCTGATGAATACAGTAAGATCATTTCACAGAGTCTCACAGAAACATGTGACATGGACACGACCTCTTTAAAAGACATTCTGTGGTGTTATTCACAAAATGTGTTAAAAGTGTGTGTGCAGTCAACGTTTGGCACAGCAGGACAGGAAAATAATCTTTAAGATCTAAACTGAAAATAACAAAATCTGTCTTTTTATTGGAGGTTAATCTCTCTCCACTGGAAGTGATGCAACATCTCAAACTTTGGGAAACTAAAAATTCACATTAAAGGCTCTTCTGATAAATTTATGAGAATCTGGAATCCATTTATGGGATGTATAAAAGCTAAACTCTAAACCCCTCCACTTTATTAATAATAACTTCATGTGAAGTCACATGAACTTAATTTATTTATTTTTACATCTTGTTGGGACAGACCCTGATCGGCCCTTTACCTTCTGCAGCGTCCTGTTCCTTTAAAGGTTCCTCATGTATGTGCATATCTGTATATGACTTTTTTTCCTTTTGTAACGCTGCAGAGCAGATCATATGTTGTTAAAGAAAACAATAAAAATGGGTAAAAACAATTACGTGCAGTCTGTAACTAACAGTTGCAGTTTGATGAGGTTCAGAAAAAGATTCTGGTTTCAGTCAGAAAACTACTG
This sequence comes from Cephalopholis sonnerati, assembly GCA_019142605.1. Taxonomy (NCBI): domain Eukaryota; kingdom Metazoa; phylum Chordata; class Actinopteri; order Perciformes; family Serranidae; genus Cephalopholis; species Cephalopholis sonnerati. Next base: position 37,346,185 of record JAGQAX010000020.1, read on the forward strand.
CTGGGACAGAAGTGATGTAAACTGACATACTTGTTGTAGTTTTGTTAACTCCATAAAGTCACATAACTATGTTGTTCCTGCGAGACATGGACATCGGCCTCCTAGTTGAGAAATAAATAAATCCCTGCTGAAGCCTTAATAAAATACAAACAGGTGAGTTATGTAAAACTTCAGCCCCTGCACAACAACACGTAATGCCTTTTTAAGACCTCATGTCTATTACACATTTTTCTGAGACTGGGCTGTATCGGTTGGATTTCACTTACCCGCCTTATTCCTAGCTCCCATGATCCCTTGTGTGAAGTATGTCTCTGACAGCCATCTCAAAGCAACCCAGCACGCTAACAGTTAGCACGCTAACAATTAGCTGGCCTTGCTCCGTTAAAATCTAGTTAACTTGAACATGTCCCGAGCTAGCTGAAGGTAAACATCTGCTCCTTCTAAAGATGATTTATGATCTCTGATGACTTATTAAGAGACACTAACACATCATTCAGTATTAACTGTAGCTCCATGTAAAGTGAATCAATGGGATGTTTCCCAGCTAATCCTCCGCTCGTCTGCGTTAACCACGCAGTTTACACGTTTTTATAACTTGTGATTTATTACAAACTGTTGTGAGTGAAACATGAAGCTGAATTTAGCAGCAGACTTCAGTCATAGTAATATAAAGTAGGAGGAAAAGACATTCATGTGTTCATATGATATAAAGGAAGTAGGGTAAATCAGTAACACATTCTCAGCCCTAATGACTAAATACATATTTCACAGTTTATTTTCTAATGTAGGTTGAGAATGAAGTCAGACGGGGAAAGACAGGGATATCATGTACTGACGCTGAGTGACCGACCTGTCAGTCTACGTGTCGTTCTCTTCTGGTGGTGTTATTTCTCTTATCAGTGGTAACCATGGCAACAGGAACAATCCCTTGTTGTCCTGGTCACATGTTCAACACACAGTTGCTGAAGACAAACATGTAGCTCAGACTGGTTGTTAGTCGTCACAGACACGGACAGTGCAACAGGTACCAGAGCTCCACAGAGACATTTTAGAAAATGCTGAGTTAACATGAGTTAAATATTTGTTCAAAAATAAACTGAAGGAAAATGACTTTGGAAAAGAACCACCAAGAGGAGCCACTGGGACTAACCACAGAGTAGCTTACTGCTACTTCCTCTATCTCACAGGAAGTTGTGACCAGAATCATGTCTACAGTCGTGCCCTCAGGAATAAGGTGGATATTCTTTATTTTTTCTTTGTCCTACATAAAGTCTGAAATAACCACCATCCTCCTACATTATCCTAAACTCTCTGCAGCATTAGTGCAGCTCTTTTACAGTGCTTTAATCCATCTGTATGACACGTTATCATATCAAGATGATGTCACAACATTCAGCTCAGAGCAGGAGATCAAACAGGAGCTGAGGTCTGTGTCGATGGTCCAGCTGTCTGTCTCTATTTCTGGTCCTTCAGATGTTTTAGATAAAACTTTTATTTTGAAGATATCGCTAAAAAAAGTCCAGCAAACTCAAACTGGTCTGTGGACGTTAAAGATTAGAACAAGTGAAACGCCCAAATATTGCCCCCAGTCCTCTGCAGTGTCACTTACACTCACCGGTGATGGCGTTATCATGGTGGCGGCAGCGGAGAGAGTTTATCTGTTTCCTTCACCGCACCGAGGAGCAGCGTTTCAGTCTTGCCCACTTGTTTGACCTCTGGGGGAAATCCAGACAATCTGGTAATGATGTCACTTTTCCGAGCCTATCAAGACCAATTAGTGTAGGACATGAGGACACGTGCACAGGGGCGCAGACAGACACACATAAACATGCATTAAAAACACACGCACACACACTATAATTAAGAAATAGACTTACATAAACAGAGTAATACAATATCTTAAAACCCATTTAGAGCGAGCTCTGAAATAAACCTCGGGCTTATTGCATTTGTCAGGTCTTTCAAACTGATTGGTCCTCTCTCAGACGTTTGGTTTCTTTCCTGCAGACTGATGAAATATGGTGCAGGAGATGAGTGAAATCTTGCCTGCTCTGACACACAGAGGTTGTTAGAGAGAGGTCTGGAGGGCCGAGCAGAGGAGAAGCAGGTAATAATGGAGGGCTTTTTGGAGCAGGTTTCACCGTGGCCCTCTTTTTTCCCTCCGAGTGTGTGGGTGTAGAATAACACAGCGCTGTGACCCGGTGTCTCGTCCACATGACAGATTGACAGAAACACTATTTCTCTCTGTCTTTTTCTTGCAGTCGAATACAAACCTCTCAAGTATTCTTTTCTTTTAATGAGAAAGTGAGCATGAAGAATGAAAGGGAAACAGACAAGGGAAAGATCTGGTGGGATCAGAGCCAACAGAGTTGAGTTAACAGGGAACACTGCAGAGAACGTTTCATTCAGATCAAATCAGTACAATATTTGTGGTTAGTGGAGATTCAGAGCCCAGAGTTCCCCATTAATAAATAAAATAAACTTTATGCTTTGTCTGCAGAATATCAGGGTCGTCAGCGCTAAGCAGAGTGCAATGAACGTAAATATATGAATACACAGAACATTCTGTGCAGAGAACTGGAAACTGTCAGGTACAGAGGAAGACACTGAACGTCTGCTCGGACTCACACACTGTGTCTGTGATCACTCCCTGTTAGTGAACTATACAGTATATACCCTACACCCTTTATGAATGCAGCCAGATTCTGAGTCTAAAGGTGCTGTCAGCCCTGTCATTGTCTCCTTTGGTCTGAATCAGGGACTCATGTTGTTCCAAAGTTGTATAATTACCTAGAGTTGGTTGGTGTTCTCACGACAGCATTTACAAGCGGACCAGATCAAATGCCTTGTGTGAGAAAGCTGCTCTTGATTGGTCAGAAAAATCCAGGAAGTAAAGCAAACGTTGAAGAAGAGTACACTGTCAAGATAAATGTGACACTTTCTAATGTCACAATGGAGGGACAACTACGCAGGTTGATTTTAGCGCTGCTCATCGTGGACTATATTGCTGTCATTGTTCATTTGAGTCAAAGCATACAGTTTGAAAACGAGGCGCGGCTCCAACTAGAAAACAATGTTTTGATGCATTGGATGTGCTGAATGTGCATATTAAGGCAGTACAGGAGGAGGCACACATTAATAATCCTCCAGGACTGTAACATGCTCATGTTTAACCCAAACAATGTGTCATGTGACTGCAGTTGCTTCAGATCCAGGTCGGAACACGTTCTCACCACAAACCAACCGCACCAGAGTTCCTTTGGAACCAGACTGAGACCACCTCTTCAAGAAGGTCTCGGTCCAGTTGTTTTGCTGTGTTCACACCTGCACAAATGGACCGCACTGAGGGGGCAAACCAACTTCAGTTCCAAACAGGGCAGGAGTGAAAGCACCCTGAGAAAAAGTACGTTACAATACTCACCGCTTACAATCCCACGATGCAATGCAGTCGCGCAGCACTGCACCTGTAAAAGACGATGACTCACTGGTGTCAGGAATCTTAATGTGCTGATCACTATGAAGAAACTGTAACAATTTTTTTAGATAATCTGTGTAAATAGTTTATAGTGTTTGCAACATTTCACCTGCTTTGTTTTGACAGCAGATGTTGATCTATAGAGTGTATGTGACAGTTCACCACATTTTCTAAGAATAATTGAATTAAATATGAACCACAAGTTGAGTAAGTCGTCCAAAGTCTCCTTGAATACTTTGCCAAATTATAGATGTGACTGTGTTTGTTTTTTTTTTGCTGCTTTTCAGTAGCTGTGGACAGATACAACAGGAAACATGGGGAAAGAGAGAGACAGAGGGTTATGACATCAAAGGTTTTCACCGGTAATCTGACAAGGACATGCACTGTATTTATGTGTATATGTAACAGGTTAACGTTTTCGTTTGTCTTTAAGTCGTCCTCAGACAGTACTAATAAGCTCATGTGTACAATAAAAGAGTGATTTGGTTGCTGTAACTGTTCCTGCTGCCCATACTGGCTGTGATGTGATCCTCCTAAAGCGACATCACACTTGAAAAATGTGAACTAATCCTTTAATGTTGATGCTTGAATGAAAGTCCTGTTTTCTTGCTTGAATGTGTCTGATAGAGGAACTTTATGGCTTTGATTCAATTATTAACACATCTTACTCACAGTAAGTTTTAGGAATATGGTACTTTGTTCTGGAGAGGTAAACGTGCTGACCTGTGCTCATGAACAACTTGGCGTCACTTTCAAAACGCACAGCAGCGTCTGAAGAGACGTCCTTGGGTTCATGCACTTGCATCGTGCGCTCTGTTTGCATCCGGCCAGACAAAGAATGTAGATTTACAAGCCTGTGCAGCCATGCAGATGTGGAACCAACGAGCAAGTGTTATGGTGTATCCCCTGGTGTGCGAGTCCACCGTCTTCTCTCCTCACCCCCTCCCCACATCCACACCCCTCCTGGCCTTCCACCTACCCCCACCACACCTCCTCCTCTCCCTCCACGCTGTCCACCTCTCCTCTCCTCTGTCCCTTCCCCCCGCCAGCGGCAGGAGCTGCAGCATCCCTGCTGGGCCTTGCCTGTTTATCTCTTCCGAAGCAGCCATGATTAATGAGGCCCTGAACACATCCTCTCTTTCCCCTGGACCTGGGGAGCCCCACAGCTGAGTAAACAGGCCCAGCCGCTGTTCCACCCCGCTGCCACGATCCTGGGCCTGAGGTGGGCCGACAGGGAACCCCCACTGCAGGTAGAGACTCACGAGATCTGTCAGAACTTTGAATCGCACAGAGTCTAGATATATCACTGTGTAAGAGATCCAACAAGAAGTCATCTGGGTGTCAGTGGGTGAAGGAAAAAACATCCTCACGTTCAGACTTCAAGAAAACCCTCGTAATGCTCGCTCTCCTTAAACATGTGTGACACACACGCACACACACACGCACACCGGCTTCTTGTGGTCAAACAGTTCATGAGAAACTTTGAAAACATGCCACGGCTGCAGATTTATGACTTTGTTACATGTTCTTTAAAATGCATGTGATGAGAAAGTGTCGTGGCTCCTGAAACCTGCAGAGCGAAAACACAAACGTACATTTACAGAAGTACTTTTCACTGCACTACATTTATTTGACCACTTTAGTTACTGTGAAGATTTAGATTATTAATACCAAATATGAATCAACTAATAACTGATCATAGGTTTAGTTACCCTGCGGCGTATAAAGTAGTTAAAATTCAGCCAGAAGAAAATGTTGGCATTGTATATATCTGCAAAACATGAACAAGTTACATTTCCACACTTCTTATGTATCATATAAACATTTCCAAAGTTTGTACGTTTCTAACATATGAGCTGACTTTGTCATCGAGAGGTGACTGGATGGGGAATGGCGGACAGATAAGCGAGACACCTGCCAAGCTTCGGACCACTGTTTGAGACCAACAAACAACAAGATTGGTTTTGTTATAGCGAGTCATTGCTGTTTTTTCAGTGGCTTTTCAGGCCTCAAACGTGGGAGTTTCATAGTGATTCATTGTTGTTTTTCTAGACAATATTTTAGCCATCTGTTGGTGTTTTACCAGCAGCTTTTCAGGCACCAAATGTGTTGTCACTGTCACTGTGTTTCCAGCAGATTTTTTAGCATCCCATTGTTGGGTTTTCGGTGGCTTAACAGGCACCAAATGTGGGTGTTCAGAAGCAACTTGCCACTGTGTTTCTAGCACCTTTTCAGATATAAAGTGTGGGTGTTTTGTAGCAATATGTTGTTGTTTGACTAGCGGACTTTTGAGCCCCCTGTTGGTGTTATATCTGCAGCTTTTCAGGCACCAAATGTGAGTATTTTGTAGCAACCTGTCACTGGGTTTCCAGCAGATCTTTTAGCACCCTGTTGCTGTTCTTCCAGTGGCTTTGTAGGCTCTAAATGTAGGTGTTTTGTAGTGACCAGTCACTGGGTTTCCAGTGGATTTACAGACACCAAATGTGGGTGTTTTGTAGCAACTCGTCACTGTGTGTTTCTAGTGGCTTCTTTTTTTGACCCAATTTTTTTTCTGGTGGATATTTTAGCCACCTGTTGGTGTTTTACTAGCAGCTTTCAGTCACCAAACGTGAGTGTTTTCTAGCAACCTTTTACTTTTTTTTTTACCAGTGGTTTTTAGGCAATAAAGGAATAAATGTTTTGTAGCAACCTGTCACTGTGTGTCCAGCGTTTTTTTTTTTTTTTTTCAGCAAACCGTTGCTGTTAGTGGCTTTTTAGGCACTAAATGGTGGTGTTATCTAGCGATGCATCACTGTTTTTCCAGCAGTGTTTTTAGGTACTTAAAGTGGGTGTTTTGTAGTGATTTGTCAATGAGTTCCCAGCAACTTTTTACTGACCCACTGCTGTTTTTCCAGATGCTTTTTAGGCACCAAATGTGTGTGTTTTGTAGTGACCTGTCACTGGTTTTACAGAGCCTTTTTTAGTCAACTGTTTTTATGTTTCCAGCTTATTTTCAGGTACCAAATGTGGGTGTGTTGTAGCCACCTGTCACTGTTTTTCAAGTGGGTTTACAGGAATAAAACGTGGGTGTTTTGTGGCAACCAGTAACTGTTCCTCCAGGAGATTTTTCAGCGACCTGCTGCTGTGTTTCAAGTGGCTTTTTTAGCAACTCGTTGCCGTTTTCTGACGGCTTTTCTGACACCAAGCATGGGTTATATTTTACAGAGCCATTGCTAATTTTTTGCCAGGAGTCTGCCCCTCGACTCGGGCATTTTATGCCAAAACATCATCCCGACAATAACCAAGTGGTTTTTGTGCCTAAACCTAACCACAGGTTAACCACAGCGTTGTTGACACATAAAGCCTCAACGTGTCTGCTACATAATAACACGCAAATGCAATGTATCTGTGGTTTGCAGAAATGAATGATGCCAAATTTTTTTCTGATGATTGGGTTGTAAAATGAGCTCCACCTTTATAGACCACAACATTAAAGTACACATAGATGCATCAATAATTATAATCCAGTAATATATTATTCTGAAATGGGTCATTCTGCATAACGAATACTTTTACTTTGGTACTCTAAGTATATTTTGATGCTAATACTTTTGTACTTTTGTTTAAAAATCTGATTACAGAGAGTTTTTTTAATACTTTTTTTTTTTGATTGGCACCTTTCAAACTCCTAAGGTCACCTTACAGAGCATAAAAATAAAACCAACTGCCAGCAAGTAAGAAAATAAAACAAGAGACGTGAATTGAGCTGTAGTGTTGCTACGTTTACTTAAAAGATCGGAGTACTTCTTCCCCCACTGTGAGTGAATATATAACATAAAAGCGCCACACAAGCAAAGATGATGAAGTTATTCCAGTATTACTCCAGTATAACTCCAACAGTCATCACAACTCAAGTTTACTGCAATTATAAATATTTTCCCTGTTCAGACGAAAGGATTTGGTAATTACAAGTAATAGGCACTAACTATAAATAACCAGTACTTTCTCTTAAAAATATTCTTTAAGTCTCATAAAATTCAACTGGAGGTTTATATAAACCACATGAATTTTTGGGGGATGAATATTGTCTGCTTACTTGCAAAGATATCCACCATGAGCAATACCAGATTCTCGCAAAAGATTTTCTTCTTGGCAGCAGGTTTGGAGATTGATCTGTTGATCCCTGTGCACTGACAGGACGGCTAATCAAAACAGATACCTAGACGACAAAGGCATTACTTGCGGGTAGAAAACAACATAATTGCCAGCAGCATATGGAATTCAGAACAGCTTTATTTAGTTGCTCCCAGAACCAGCAGAACAGAAAATACTTTCCACGTCTAGGAATACCATGTGTCAAATATAATCTGTGATCATGACAAATTTCTCCTGACTTGTGTACTGTTTCTGTTACTTATCAAGAGTTGCCTCCACTTGTGTCCAGCAGAGCTCCCCGTTTGTTTAGGACAGACGCTGGTGCCAACAGTTTGTTTCTCATGTCAGGCTGTGGTGTCAAATGTTATGTTCCAGACCCGGCAGGGGAGCCTTCTCCTCTAACAACCCTGAACTGGATTTAACAACTCTAACGCCCACCATCGTCCACGTCTTCACAGGTGACGTGACAGGCGCTATATAGCGGTCACTTCACTTTTGGGGCCATTTGTTGACGGGCGTTTCCTCTGTTGGGTGTGTTTGTCTTTGAAAGTGTTGAAGGTAACACCCTGCACCAGCAGCAGTGTGTGCAGCAGTTGGAGAGCAGCGTAACAACTTTATTATTACACCTTCTGACAACATGTCATTCTGTATTAGTGTGAATCCATTATTGCACCAGTCCACTGAATATCTACTTTAATGTGTATTTCTGCTGTGTGAGGAGGAGTGTGATCAAACAGGTGGAGCAGATGTGAAACTTGACTGTATAAAAGAACAATTTCAGTTCATCAGAGCAGGTTTTGATTTACATCATCTGGCTTTGGTCTTCAGTTCAGTTCAGTGCTGGTCGCTTCCTCAATACCTGAGATCTGCTCAAACTGTTGACTCATTTAAATCAAAGCTCAAAAATTATGATTTAGTGCTGCTTTCTAATAAACTAGATACATAACTTAACCTGTAACAGTTTATTTGCTTGGGTTTGCTTCTTGTTTTTATTGATTTTAATGCATTTATTTCTTTTCTCTAGTGTGTAACTATCTATAGTATTAGCCCTGTTCTCAATTCCTGTTCTTATTCTTTTCTTTGTAATTTAATGTTTTCTCAATGTCCCGATGCCCCTGTAAAGCTCTTTGAATTGTGTCTGAATGGTTTTACTTACATAAACGTACCTAGTAAAGAATACTGTGAAAATAATATGACAGGAACTGTACTTTAAATGGAGTCAAGTGAGTTAGTAATGCACCTACAGAAAGTTAGGAAGTCAAGATATCTTGATTTTCAGTCCCTGATACAGGTCAGTCTCTAAAAATGCAGGATCCTACATTTCCCACAACGCAACTCAATCGAAAATCATTTGCTAAACTTTCCCTGCCTGGTTATTCAAAGTCTAATCTCTATAAACAGATGATAGATGGATGGATGGATAGATAGATAGATAGATAGATAGATAGATGGACAAATAGACGTGCAGAAGGTTCTGGTTCTCCATTCATAGTCTGAGTAGTACTGACCAATCACGTTTGAACTGCAGGTAAACAGTCCGTGTGGAGAGGTGGAAAGCGTCGGCTGAAATGCACTATGGGAATCCATCAGCTATCGTCTGATGACGAGTTAGGCTTATATTAGCTTTTTAAAAATGTATCTGCATTCATATGGAGACCTCTGTTTATAGAAATTGGCCGAAACAACCGGCAGAAGGAAGAGGAAGTCTTGGCCTGGCTACACCGGATCAGCCAAAATATTGGCCCTCGCTCCCAGAGACTGGGCGTCGTCTGACAATAGCTGACGGTTTTCAAAATTGTTCAGATTCCAGACTCCAGTTTGTGACTCTAATGACATTTATTCTCTCAGACTTCATAAAGTTCCCCTCAGAGACACAGAGGACAATACACACTGTTTGTCTCAGGCTCAGAGAGACTCTGCTGTGACGAGTTACCTGAACTTCATGTGTTAAATTGACGGAGTGCCCCTTTAAACACTGCCTTGTATTGGAGCCATTAAACCAGCTTCATGCCCGACCTCTGCTGCAGTGTGTCCTCTGATGAAAGCTCTTTATGAACGCTAAAACATCAGAGTGATGAGAGGTGGATGTGTCCCCATTAATCCTGACGCTGCTTCATGTCTGTGTACTGCACACACACACGTGTGAGCATGTGTTTGTGTGTGTGTCTGTGCATCCATGTGAGTGTTGAGGAATCCCCTGGTAGCTAATGCCTTTATGTACGTGTGTGTGTGTGTGTGTGTGTGTGTGTGTGTGTGTGTGTGTGTGTAATGGATACAGTGGTCTCCAGCATCTTACCGGGACTGGATGACGGACTGGTTGGCTGGCTGGCTGGGGGCGCCTGGCCTGTCTGTCCCCATGTCTACCCATCTGTCTCTGGGCTCTGCTCGCAGAGGTGTGGGCTGAAGGATGGGGAGCCAGGCAGATGTGCAGCCATTAAGTGGTGACTTGAGTCTGAGAAGCTGTGGGAAGGCAGAACGCTGGATTACACAGAGTTAGAGTTAAACCTGGAGGACGTTCAGACAGAAAAGACCCCACATATTAATTCTGATATTTATTCCATATGCACATTATATACGTCTTCATGCATGTGAAGAGTTAATCAGAAAAAAAAGACAGATAAAAGACATTCTTTACATTAAATCGACCAGCAGCAGTTTGACTGATACACACCCACAAGTGTTGTATTGTAAATGAACTCTTCATTGATATAACTATAATCAAAAAGCAAATGTTGAGGTGATGTGTGGCTGATGCCTTTACTTAAATGACTGACAGTAGGGGAGAGTGGGGCCCAACCTAACGCAGGGTAAACTGTAACACAGACTTTTAAAAAAGTCGTTACACAGGGTCGATGCAATACTGCCAAACAGTGACCTGCGAAATTCAAGACTGGACATGTTTTAGCGGAGGTCAGTAACAAGGGTGTTTTCAGGCGATTTAAGTACATTTCTTTGTCTTTTTTTATATTTTATTACTGACCTTTGAATGTAAGTCGCCAAATCCAACCTTAACAACTGTCTTCTTGCCTAAAACATGGCACCATTTTGAATTATGTAACCAACTCCCAGCAAGCGTGAGCTAGGCTTGATAAAATTTCACTCTAGTCAAAAAAACACTTTATTGCCTTTGCAGTATTATATTTGGTGGTGTGGCTCTGTTCTGGGGCCTCTCTGCCTCTCCTTGGGCCTATGCAGAAAGCCTCCTCCACATGCCTACATTGAAAGCCTGGGGAAATGAGGGCAAACCTCCCTGCCCCTCCTTGTGCCTACATTGGAAGCCTCAGGCAGGGAGAGCATGAAAAGGAGGAGTTAGGGTGGAGGCAGGTTGCAAAGCGGCCTACAGAGGAAGCAGCAACAGTAGGCAGGTTAGAGGCAGTTTAAGTAGGGCGCCCTGAATGAGATTCAGCAATTGGTTGCATAGAAAGGAATCATGTGATCTATCAGCTGACTTCCCTCCATCGATGCTCAATCAGCTGATTCGGGCTACTTGAGATCAGCTGCCTTGCTTCATTGCTGTTTTGAATGCTCAGGGACGACATGTCAATTTACACTCATATAACTAAACTAAACGCTCTACACTAAAATGAGAGCCCTGTTGGTGGAAGAAACGGAGCCTTATATTTCTACATGAATGAACCAACGCTTAAGTTAATCACACATTCACTCCGCTCGGCGCTCTGCTGCTCCGTCTCCACAGACAGAGTGTCCAGAGTGCGCTCTGCCACTCTGAGAGTGCGCTGCTCTGGATAACCCAACGCTACATTCAGACAGCGCTCCCAATTTATCAACGCTCCAGTTTGTGTCAGAGTGCGCTCCTGAACGCACCACTCACATCATCTTCCTCCATCGTCTAAAACAAGACAACACAACTTGTTAGCTAGCGCTGTGGAGGACTGTTTGGCCTCCAGCTAAGCCCCGCCCACCAAAAAACATCATACAGTTCACTAACAGTAAAAGGGTCTATACTACAGCAGCTAAGCAGAGCGTCAAAAAATGCCACCACCTGGTGCATCTCATACTGCCTCTAAAAGGTGCCTGAGTGCATTGGTATCTGCGCTGAGGGCCACTGACCGAAAATCAGTATTTGACGAACTGGGAGTGAGAGCAGGTTGAGAAGAGACAGCACAGTGTAATCTTTCCAATGCTGTGACTATCACAAGTATACCATTTACCTCCACTGCTCTAATGTGGAGGCAGAAATCTAACCCCGGAGGTCCACTGGATCCATCGCGTGCGCGACTCAGCCGCGGCGCAGGTGCCAGAGCTAATCGCGGCCATTCAAGTCAATGTAAGCTGCTCCACCAGAAGCGGCGTGGAACGTCCTAGCCGTGTTCTAGAAGTGGCTCAGCGCTCCGCTCCGCTAAAAATACGCACCGGGTCTATTTTTTGACGGACGCCGCGTGACGCCGCGTCAATTTCCACAGACCAAATGAGTCAAACAGGAAGTCAGGCGCAGAACAGACGAGAGTGTCCGGTCAATTTTCAAAATAAAAACACCCATGAAAACTCCGGAGCGTATTTCACATCGCTACAACAACATGACGTCAAAGGTTGTGGCCCCCGACCTGAAGTCAAACACGGGTAGGGGCTCAGAGGAGATTCAACGCCATGGATGACAAGAGGTTCATCTTGGAAGTGGAAAAGAGAAATTTTTTCTTTGTTTGTTGATGTCTTTATACGTCCAGGGTTTCCACAAATTATCGCGTGACATTATGATCTCGCGATCCGCCAATTCCAGCCGCTCGCGTGCGCGCCGCTATAGATACGCTTCCAGTGGACATTGACGCCCGGCACAGGATGGAGCGAGTCCATGCCGCGGCTGAACCGTGCACGCGACGGATCCAGTGTACACCCAGCGTAAGTGACGTACTGTGTATCTTAAAACCTGGACAAATAAAACCATGTATGGTCAGATATCACAGTAGGTGTGAACTGACCCTTTAAACTTCTAATATAATCACCCCCCTAAAAACAGACAAACACACATCACGTTTAACTCTCTGTTGTTCCTCAGTGAATCTAAACACACTGAAACTGAGCGTATGTGCGGCTGCAGCGTCTGTGTCCTACTGTCTGAAGTGGCAGTGAGAAACAGCTGGGCTGAGGTTAGACGTGAGTGTGTGTTGAACTGCAGATCTCGTTTCAACTCAGGAGAAGATGTAAATGGTGTGTGATGGCGTATGCGCCCATGTGTAATGTGTATGTTTGCGGTCGTAGTGGCGTGTGTGTGTGTGTGCAGACCGTCTGTGCATCTGAATATCTTCTACATGTGCATGTGTTCAGCATCTTGGTTTGTGAAAATATTTGTGTGTGTGTGTGTGTGTCTGGCAGTCTGTCTCTGTATTGTTCTATGCATGGTCATGTATGTGAGGTTAAATGATCACGGCCTGTCTGAGGTCCGCCCCCCCCTCCCAGGAGACCTTGGCTGCTCATTGGAAAAGCTCTCTGACGCTCTTCCTCTGTCTTTCATTCTCTCTGTCTGTCCGTCTGTCTGAACACAAACAGAGGTGCTGCCTTCGTGAGGCACAAATCCCCACTTCCTCTGAAACTTCCAGCGCCGCTTTTTTCCTGTCCAAATTCCACAGCCATTAAACTTTCCTGGCAGGAATTCAGAAAACAACTCAGAGGAGAGAAGGATGGAGGAGGGGTGGTGGTGGTGGTGTGTGTGTGTGTGTGTGGGGGGGGGGTACACTCCACCCTCCCACACCCCCTTCACCTCACCCCCCCTCTCGTCTCCTCTCCTCTGGATATCACAGATCTGTGCTCCTGCTGACTACCTTAAATAAAGATCTGACTTCATACTTGTTTTCGTTGCTGATCAGGTTTCCTCAAAAGTGTCTACCGGTTTTCACAAAGGGTCAAGACCAGGTCCACCCTCCTCCTCCTCCTCCTCCTCCTCCTCCTCCTCCTCCTCCTCCTCCTCCTCCTCCTCGCTGACATCCATCCACCCTCACAGCTCGGATGATATAAACCATGGTCAGATTAGTCTAAGGTAAATATTCAACCAGTGGCTGTGATGGTCGGGGCTTTATTGCGGCCGGTGGTAGTCTCACAACACAAACAACATGGCCTCCCACTCGGCGGGACAGCTGAGGGAGAGGTGGTGCTACCGTGTTGGACGGCTTCTCGCTTTCTCACTTTCTGTGGATTGTGTCGGAGGGAAATTACACAGAGCTTAAGTGACTTTATGGCCGTTTGCGGAGCCACAGCTGGTGTTTAGAAAATAATAAAATAAGAAACTGGCGTTTAAACTGCACACACATAAAATAATTTGACATTTTTAAGTGTTTTATTGACCTGTCTGTAAATCTTTAGTGCTGCAGTATGACATGACCTACAAACCTCTGTGAAAAAAAGACCTTTGCTGTCAAGTTAAGAGTCTGTCCTAACGCTAACGCTGACAAAGGTATTGTATCGTATGTACTGAAAAATTCTGCAAAACTACATTTACTCATGATTAAGAGGCACACAAGAACTGTGTGAAAGGCAGGCCTTACAGTCAGAGTCTACGTCCTGTGAGCCAGACTTTGATGAACCTAAACCAAACACAAATCACTTTTTTTAATGCTTCAATATCTTAACAGCAGAAATGGTAAAAGAAAAAAAACTTCTGTTGTATTGAAGCACAGTATAGGTGCTGACAGAGAGCAGGAGGGAACAGACAAGGGCTTTTTCTGGACTGAAAACAGGAGGACTACCCATTGTCCTGCCAGCCCAAAATCCAAAGCCCAGTTAGTCCAAAAATGTCCCACTGGACCAAAGACTCGTCTCTCCAAAAACAAATGCTCCAAAGTCTCATTTCTCTAAATATACACACTGCCTGCCATCAGACAACCAAGTCACAAGACCCTAACCCATACGATACGGTACGATACGATTCCGTATACTTTATTGTCCCCATAGGGAATAGTGTCTTGAAATCAGGAGCTGCACAAGTATTGCTGCCTCACAATAAAAGCACACAACAGAGCACCATAAGCAAAACACAACATGACCCCTAAAGCACCAACCAACATGATTTAAAATCTTAACTGAGGTTGGCACACATTCATTTTGAAAACTATTCAGTTTAAATTGGGCATCCTGTATCGTCTGCCTGGAGGTCAACGCTCGTACTCAGCGTGGAGAATGTGGGAAGAGTCAGACAGTATTCTCTACAGTGTCTGTTTCACTGTACGTTTCTGTGAGCCATAGACATGTTGAACAGAATTTTGTACTCAATGCAGAACTCAGATTCAGAATTTTTGGCTGTTGGAACAACGGCACGGCACTGTGAACAGTCCTGCTATGAAAAATCTGTTCTTGAAACACTGAAATATGATCCAGAAAGTCCAGTTTAAGTAACAGACCCATGAGTGTAGAGGCTTATCAGACGCCTCCTGCGGGACTGTTCCTCTGAAAATGTCCGACTCTGGGTAACTTGACGGCAACAATTAGGGATGAGCGAGTACACCATAATATGTATCTGTTCAACCAAATAAATGATCTGAATCTGTGCTCAGAATGGGAGAAGTTTATGCAGAAGTGGGTGGGGTTTAAATCAAAAGTGGGTTGGGCCTAATCAGAGGTTGCTATTTTCAGCCTGAAATTTATATGAATTGATTAGAAGCTGCGATATTTATTACCCATGAGAAATTCACAGAATATCCTCAGAATTGAGCTTCAGACATATTTTTTTAATTAAATGTAGCTACCCAGATGAGGATTTTCCTCCATCACGAGTACAGTTGATGACACATTTTATTCATATGATACTCGTACTCGTAACAAGCACACTGTCTGTACCAGATACATCTTTCATGCGAGTATTCGGCTCAACCCTAGCAACAATCGCTTTATCTTCCACAGAGACAGTTGTGAGGAAAACAGTGGACGGCATTTCACGTCATAAAGTAATCTACAAGATATACGGCTTGCAGGTCTTTGACCAGCCTTTGGCATGTGTTAGCAGATGATGTTGCGAGAAAAGTTGTACCAGACTGCATTTTTGGTCCGGAGCTCGCTAGGACATTGAAATACATGATTTTTTTGCACAAACATGGTTTTAAACAGCTGAGAATTACAATAAATATGCTACACAGCTATCTGACTGTGGTCGGACACCTTTACACATGTAAACTTGACGTGTTTTCAGAACTTGCTGGCTGAGTGTTAAAGAGGAGGAGGGGGTCACTAAGGGCAGAAGAGGTGGGAACAAGTCTCACTTTCCTCCAAGCCTCCACCCAACACCCCAGAACCAACCTCAGTAATGTGCCTTTGGTGTTGAGCCTTGAACTTTCCCTCTGTCACCTTCCTCAAGCTTTATCTTTTTAACTATCCCAAATCCCCGGAGATTTAGTGGCCCGACCAGCTGCTCAGACTTGTAAAACCAACAGCAGGATTGATGAGGAAAGGTGTGTGTGTGTGACAGAGAGACGGACAGCATGTGAGCTCAGGGGTCTGCAGCCAGATAGCGAGCCCTGAACTTAAATGAGAACAATGTGGGCTGCCTGTGTGAGAGCCGACTGACCCAGAGAGACGGCAGAGTGAGGGAAGGAGCGTGGGAGGGAGCGCAGCGGTGAGACGACAGGGAGTTAAAGCTCTCGTCAAAGAGGAGAGGGATTGACAGGAGGAGGAGAAGAAAGTCTCAGACACCTGCGGCGGAAGGCTTCAGCACACTGTTTGGTTGGAGACGAGGGCGGGGGGGAGGCCGAGGGGTGAGGTGGCTGACTGCAGAGCTCAGCGCCGGGCCGGACCAGACCAGACCACGCTGGGCTCGCGCTGCTGCAAACAGCCGCGCTGTAATAACTCAGGGACTGGGGGGCTGAAAGGTGATAGCCTGGCAGGAATTGGTTTACAGCCAAGGCGGCCGACACTTGTGGATGCTGAGACTTCCCCTTCAGACAGAGGCAAGCTTAAATGTAATCGCTGTAAGGGTAGCTTTCCTGTCTGCGACTGTTTGTGTGTGCAGACCTGCGGCGAGTTGAGCAATGGAAACTGGATGATGGAAGAGGATGGAGGGATGAAGGCTGGCTGTGGGGTTAGGAAAGCTGGTGGTGATGATGTGTAGCAGGGAGGTGGCAGTATTTGGTGTTTTGGACAGTCTCTGTGAGACTTCCTGTCCTCTGTGGGACAGGATTAAGGAACAGGAATACAGGCAGTGGGTTTCACACCAGCTGGTGCCCACCACTGTATCTGGTTTATCTGCTGCTCTTTTTGATGTGGTGTTAAATGGCCATGATACTGGCGGTCTGACAGTAGGAAGTGTTGAGGCCTGAAGAGATTAAATCCAAGCCGGAGCTACAGCATCGACATGCTCTTCTGAAGACTTCCTCAGATACATTTCTGATTTTACAGTGCTCACGTCCTCCAACAGATTTCCTTCAAAGCTGGGACTGTGCAGGGCCTGGTGCCTTAAAGAAAGGATCAGGAGCCTCAAATGTGGGCTGCAGTCAGACAGATAACAGAGCGTGGAACCACAAAGTGAGATTACTGTGTAAATCAGGTTAGCTGAGGCTAATGCCACTGTTTCTGTGTCACCAAGGTGGCTCTCTGAGGCTGAGTGCAGTGGCAACTTAAGGTAGATTTATACTTGTGGGTTAGATTTATGCAGACCTTACGCTCGTGGCCTACGCCATTATAAGGATTTATACTGTGTGGTGGTGTGTCTGTGTCACTCTGCAGTTACACCTCCAAAACTCTAGTCAAAACACACATTAAACACACATTAAACACACATTAAACATGGCTTAATAGAGACAGTTTCAAACACAAATCAGCTTCACTATAACTGGCAGCATTCACAGACAAACACTTGTCAACTACAGATGCTTGGTCAGTGGCTCTTGGTGTTAAACTATGATACTTTGAGCCTTTCCCAGACTGCCCCCTACACCCTTCCTTAACCACTCCCACTCCACCGACCACCACACTGGGTGCTGTCCTAAACCCTCCAACAGGGAGCCTGCAGCGATGCCGACTTATGAACCACATGCAACACACAACTGTGTTCGTCATGGAAGAAGCATATAAAAAAAGCTCCACGTGACCACCCTGAGGAATGTGAACTGTTCAAACGAAGACAGATATTTAATATTGTCATACAGACATGACCATCTTAAATGCTACATTATATTTAGCATCAAATCTGTCTAGTCTCTATAAAACAGTAGTCATATTTAGTTTACAGTTAAGTGTGACAGGAACTTGGAAAGTAGGTGAAAAAATGTGTTTGTGGGTTTACTTCCTGAGGTCAAGGCATCAGAAGTCTGTGGTAAGGTTTAGAAAAAATATCACGGTTTGGCTGAAAGTAAGTTTGTTTATAACTAATGTAAGGTAACATCATGTGACATACATCACTTTCATTGTATTCTAAACACACTAGCACACTACGTTATGATTGAAATATCTCCACTGACTTCTGGTGTTGGGACACAAACAGTTTGTTCAACCCATCTACCTCCCGTCTCGCCCGCCCTGTGGGCTCTGTCACTTTTTATACCACAGTTGTTGCCCAAAGCTTCTAAAAATGCTGCTGCCCAGTGCATCCCATAGCACCGCAGATAAAGCCAGAGCTGACACTGGGTTATGATGATTTGCTGATTTGCGTTTTGGTCGAGGTATTTTTGGCATCTGCTCCATATCAATGTGCTGGTGCATCGCTGAAAATGTAAAAGCGAGGGCGAGGAAAGCAGTTTCAATGTGCTGTAATCTGTCAGCCAGCGACAGCAACCATGTAATTATCAGCTGTCAAAACAAACGACAGTGTCAGCACGAACAGGACAAAAGCCATGGTAGCTTTCCTTGTTGACAAATCATTGCCAGGATGGACAGTGATGTTCACAATGTGATTTTGTTTAAGACTGAAAGACATTTATCAGTTCTTTTCTTATCAATCTCCCTCCACTTGTTTGTGTTTGTATGTGCCACGGGGTCGTGGTGATGTATACGCAGCTCTCACTGCTGAAATTTAGTGGTGTATCGAACATATTTACACTAAATGTCAAATGCTGCAGACTCTGCTGACACGGTGCTCCACAGGTGTATGCCATCATGCTTATGGTGTGGACCCTGTGAGTGGAGCTTTAGGGTTTGTTGAGTCAGCTCAGGAAAAGAAAGCTTGGCTCTGTTGAACTTGCTTCGTCGTACAGCCCTCAGCTCTGCGTGAAGGACTTGATAAAAATACGAAGGGTTGATTGGAAAAAGGTGCTGCGCGTCCAATTTAATACGTGCGAGCACATATTCTCAGCAGGTGACCTTGAAACATGAATGCTGTCGTGCTGTTTACCTGGCAGTCATCACAACACAAGATAAATGATCTCTGCTGTGAGAACTTTCCACAGTGGTGAAATCCTGTCAGTGTAAATAATAAATAAACGACTATGCAGTGTTTTAGAGTCTGATGAGCCAAAACACTGGGTCTATTACTCAAACTGGACCTCCTGGATCATATTACCAGTACATTAAAAACACAAACCTGCCCCACCAACGCAGACCTTTGCCTTTTTTTAAAGCAGGGCTGTTTTCAGTCTGAACACTTGAACTCAAAAGCACAACACATACGCAGGCAGAGAAATTTAGATTAAAGTTAATGGTTATTAGAGTGAATGAAACAAATTTACCCAGCGAGGAGTGAGGCAAAGAATCAACAAAGACTACAGGCAAACAAGACGATGTGGCAGAGGGCTGGGCTGTTTTATATCCTGCTGGGCTGATTAGGGAAATGGGAAACAGGTGAGTGTGTGGGTGGATAAGGTCAGGTGATGGGAACGGTGGGAACAGGGGTGACTGCAGGGCCGTGACTGAGTGACTGGATCAGCAATGACATGAAGAGCAGTATCAGCTGATTATCAGAATGTTTTTTCTTACTTTGCTCAATGAATGAATATCACATACAATATAAAGTATTGTATTTCATGTCTCCATCTGCTGCTGGGCCGTCATGATGAGATGTATAATATGATGTTAATTTTACTACAGAGGAGACTTGATGATCACTAAAATTAGGAGGGGAAAAATTGGATATATTGATATTAGTATTGGTTATCGGCCAAATGAGTTGTTATATATCAGCATATATCAGACATCAGCAAGAAATCCAATATCGAATATCGTGCATCCCTAAGAGTTTATATATACAGAATGAGGTATATATGTATTAGGAGCTGACTGAGAGCTGCGTAATTTAAAAAAAAAAAAATCTGAGGAGCACAGAAAAGTTCTAAAGCTGCCTGAAAATGACTGATGTTGCTTCCTGGTAAACAAACTGTTTAAAGGTCCAGTGTGTCAGATTCAGGGGGATTTAGTGGCATCTACAGGTGAGGACTGCAAACTGCAACCAGCTGAAACTTCTGGTTAGAATTCCTTCAGTGGTTATTATTCAGGAGGTTTTAACAAGGAGCCAAATTATCCACAGAAGTCTCCTCCCAATGATTTAAACCAGTAAAAACAGTGAATAAAACTGTTTCACTTTATTAGTCAGTGTTTCTCTGACGCTGTTTCTTATGTCACAGCTAGCCCAGCACCTCCTAATGTAAGCTCACCTTTCCTCTGATAACTTGAGCTCCAGACGCTCAGGACAGCCACTGCAGAAACATGGCGGGTGCAACATGGCGATCTCCATAGACGAGGACCCGCCCCCTCTGCAGATATAAACAACTCATCCTGAGGTAACAAAAGCATGCCGATTCTTACTTTCATCTGATTATACACAAAAGCAGTGGTTCCCAACTGCTGGGTCGGGGTCTAAAAGTGGGTCACCTGTGGTCCATTCTGATTGGACCACAGGTGACCCACAAACATGTTAAGGTTGTGAAAACCAAAAACACACTTTGAAGTTCAGTGAATTTCCGGCACAGAGGTTTTATTTTGAAGTGCCCGCTGTAATGGACGGCTACTTAACAGAGACAGCAAACTAGCTCGATGACATGGCCAAACCCAAGTATGATGCTGAGTGTATTAAACTGTGTGGACCTTGAGCTAATGACTAAGGAGAAATCTGGACCAGTTGGGAACCACTGTACTAAAGAAAACATACTTATTATGTTATATTAAATTTCTGCCAATATGTCCCCCTAAACCCTAGACACTGGACCTTTAAAGAGAATTACTTTTAATATTTAATGTGCATGGTTTATCATGATAAGATATTCTAACACCACATAGAGCATAACTTAGTTATTTACTGTTAATACAGAAGCAAACGCAGCTTTTGAGCATTTTTGTTTTTAAATCATTTTAATTGTTTCAATAGTTCCTGAGATCTCTATGTTTGTTTGCACTGAATAATTTCTCAGACTAATATAATATGTTGTCTAAGAGGTAATAAATATATGACTTTCTTTTTAGTTTACACCAGCAGAGCACTCACAGCTCCACCAAGCCTCATCTCAGAACATGTTCAGTGCCACAGGCCAGGATGGTCCTCAGGTCTAAGCAGCACCGACAGGCTCCATGTTTTCTCATCGGCCATATTTGTGTTGCTGCTCTGACTGATTCCCTCTGGATGGAGCTGACTGGTGTTTGGAGAGCTGTAGGTCAACATTGACCCGTGTCCACAGATGGTCTGCAGTGATGGCTCGTGTTGCTGTCAGTGAGGGGGGGCCGGGCGGGGGGGCTATAGGCCCAGAGTAAACAGTCAAACAAACACAGAGGTAATCCCATGGCTGTTTGGGTTTGACCCCGACCGCCTGCACACTCACATAACAACCTGGAGTCTTATCAAGAATCACAGGATGTGACAGAGATGTTGGTTTTATTTAACCCACTGTCTGTGGCTTTACTTGACTGATCTGTCTTGTTAATAATAAGCATTATTTTAATATAGTACTGTCTGTGCAAAGGAATCAAAGTCAACCTTTATGTGTTACAGTCAGTGCCTGTAATACCTGCTCCTGTTTTCTCTCCTCAACCCCCTTCTTTACTGCTTGACATTTTCTTGTCCATCCTTCATCCAGAAAGTTAACGTGCTCTATCAGCAGTGCACACACACCAGAGGATTCCACCGGCTAAACAGGCTAACACCCGGGCCACACTGCCCGCGTGACCAACATGTGTGTGGTGCAGAAGCTCCTGTATTTTTTTGCGGCGCCCATGTTAACAGATTAGAGCAGCCACGTTGCCAGTGTGAGCAGCGCTTCTCAGGCCTGGCTCAGCTGCAGAACTTTTACAGACTGTGAAAATGTTTTTTTGAAAAATAGTGCAAAAGACACGCATATGGAGTGGGTGCTGGACCAAAGAATACCTGGCAAAGTAAAACACAAATAAGTCCTCAGTAAGCAGCTCCCGCTTAGAAAGATTTTAACGCAGAGTGATGTTTCAAGCCATGCGGCTCTTTCTCATATTTTAAAGTACCATCAGAAAGTGTACAATGGTAAAAAAAAAAGGTTGGGAACCATTGGTCGAGATCACTCACAGCCATGAAATAATATAGATTTTTATTTTTATCTAAACACTTCAAAATAAAAGCCTTCTGGCAATGATTCTGTGGGCAGAATTCTTTTATGTGTTGACAGAAGGCTTTTTTTATTGTTGTTGACAATGCAGTGGCTTGCATGGCTCCTTAAATGTGTGGAAGTTCAGCTTTTAATTTTAGAAAAACAGTAGTTACAGCAGCAGGCATCCCTGCAGCAGCAACACTGTCTATGTGAACACAGCACACATGCAAGCCAGTGCTATTCAGAAGGGTAGCCATCATGTGCTTCTCACGCAGGCAGTTTGGCCCAGCCATAAATCCTGCTTTAGCCCTAGACTAACTTAAATGGGGATTAAATAATTCAATCGGCTCCTCTTTTATACTCTCCAGATGTTATTGGACCAAATTGATCAAATTCAAATAGTGAAACTATCGTGGAGCTCAAAACAATTTGCCCTTCATTTTAGGGCCACAACAGAAGCAACGGAGAAGGCCACAGTGGAGCTTCTAATGTAAGCATAAGTTAAGAACAGGTTTAACTCATTTGGTTGTGATCGACCAGTGAGCCCAGTCCCAAAACTTGCACACTGCATGCTCTTGTGCACCCTGAAGGGCCAGGAACACGTGACGTACAGGGCCGAAAGGCCAGTTATAGATTTTTGACGGTTCACCTGCCCAGCGATGTGGTGTCCCACCAGGATCTGTCTCAGTAAACCAGACGGCCAGTACACCAGTTGTTAAAATGTTTGAGGGAAACAGGAGGGGCCCTGGATACTGTCCTGAGGAACTCCAAAATGTACTTATTGTACAGAATTATGATTATTTATTAACAGAGAGCGTGAATATATGAAGAAAAATAATTAATGACAGTACTTACCAACACACAGTGGACGATGCACTTTTCAAAATGGCCGATCACAATTTTTGGGTGTGATGACGGGCAGCACCTCCTAAAATACAAATAAAGGAAAAGCTCAGCATCATGCTCCCACTTTAAAAAAGAATCACTGATATTTCAGTGTTTTCTCTTTCACGTTAAACAGGGCATTCCTGTTGCCTGTTGCGTTTGTGTGTGTGTTGGATGGAAACATTCCCACAGGTCGCCCCTGCTCCCCTCTTGGGAGTGTCTGAAGGCTTTGACTCCCACTGAAATCAGAGGGTGTGGAGGCCACCAGCAACACACAATGACCCTGACCAGCTAACAATGGCCACACACACACACACACACACACACACACGCACACACACACGCACGTACTGTGTTGGTTTGGCCCAGCGTTGCATCCCCTCCTCCTCTTCCTCCCGTGGACCTCCACTGATGGATTGCTTTCCTCACTCTCGGTGCTTGGCGTGTGCTGCGGCCTCGCCGGACTCCAGCCGACCGTTGGGAACTGCCCTGTTTTCCCTCTCCCTGACTCTAAACCTCCAAACAGTCAGCAACTCCCCTCATTACCCACGCTGCCCGCAGTCCCTCCTCGCTCCTCTACCATATTGTGTTGCCTGTTATTTTGCAACACTGGCAGACGAGCGGCTTCGGCTCCTGCTCCCAGAAAATAAAGAGACATTAAGCCAACGTCTGAACTTTGGTTCAGGAGGTGAAGAAAGAAGCAGAGAGATGTGACACGAGGGGTTTACAGTAACTGGCTATCGTCTTGCTCTTCGTCCAACAAAAAATGTCTCATGTTCTATAGATACATCACGCATACGAGCCTGCACGCTGCACAAATACACACACACATACACACACACACACACACACACACACACACACACACACACACACACACACACACACACACACACACACACACACACACACACACACACAGCCCAGTAAGACTTGACAAATAATGTTCAACATTAAACCAACATAATCCTGTGGACATTCTGCCAACTCGCTAACATGCAGACTCTCCGCCGGCCCACATAAAGCTGCAGCGCTGGTTCTCACTTTCAGGGAGGCGGAGGTGTCACAGGAAGTCAGATTGCTATCCACCGGGCGTGCGAGAGGTCCACAGCTGGAGAACGGCTGCTCTGAGAGGGCTAATCCTCGGGGCTTTGAGTGGGATTTTGGACATACAGGGTGCGCACACACACACACACACACACACACACACACACACACACACACACACACACACACACACACACACATCTGAGTGCATACAGTTAGAGCCTGTATACAGACATAAACACAAATCATGCTGGAGGACCATGATAAATCGGATTTAAGAGGAAATTCTGGCACCACAGAACTTAAGTCTTATTTTTTTTATAGTTTTGGAAGTCATTTATATCGGTAATAATAACACTGTACTCACTGAGTTAAATGCTGAGATCTAGAAACACAGTGACATCCCTGAAAAGATGTGAATCAGGTAAAGGGGAAAGGAAATAAGGCACAATCAGTGACCTATTTCCTTTTTTTTTAATGAAGCAAAGAAAATCTGAAACCATTTCCCTCAGTGGAAACTAAACTTTGATTGACTTTAATTTCACAGATAAGAAACAATAAAGTGTGAAGACAATAAAGCCTCCACACACTGTGTGTGATTTATCCTGGCTGAAATATGAGCAGAGGAAATCTCTGCTAGCTGCTAGGCTCATTTATACAATGTAAAATGCCATAGGCTTGTGCTAATAACGTTAGCATGTTGTATTTGTGGGGAAAATGTGTCCAGATAAAGACAAGTGTTTGTCTGTGAATGCTGCCAGTTATAGTGAAGCTGATTGGTGTTTGAAACTGTCTCTATGAAGCCATGTTTAATGTGTGTTAATGTGTGTTTACTGTGTGTTTAATGTGTGTTTTGAATCGACTAAACTTTACAGCACTTCACAGAAACCCCACCACCAACTAGTGTTTTGGAGGTGTAACTGCAGAGTGACACAGACACACCACTGCACAAGTATAAATGCTCACAATGGCTTATGCCACATGTGTAGGCTCTGCATAGAGCTGACGCACAAATATAAACCCACCCTTCCACACATATTTATAGAACACAAAAAACAACAGAAAAAAGGATGAAATGACAGTCATAATAATTCTAACAATATCTCGTAGTACCAGTAAATTTGTGGAAATCTGTTAAATATTTCAGGCATGTTTGTGTGTATGATTGTGTGTGTGTGTCAGGAAAAAATAAATAAAAAATATATCAAAAATTAAAATATTGCCTAATTTCCACTGTCTGGTTCAGCTCAACTCGACTCTTTCTGGTATCAGGTCCTTTTCTCTATTTACCTGTGGGATAGTATACCACAGGTTTTGGTGGGTGCTGGCCTTCAGGCAGCCACAGAAGAAAGTCTTCATCAGCCCTGCAGTCTCCAGTCCTGCACATCAGAGCCTCGCCAGCCACAAATGCCTACACAGGGCCACCTGGCTGCTGAAGGGCGACTTGGGCTACCCGGTGTCCAGGAGCATTGGGCCCTCCGCCAGAAATCAGAGTCTCTCCAAACCTTGTAGAAAGGACAGCAAGAGAAAGCAGGATGAGCTGGATGATGATGAGGAGGAAGAGGAGAGTCAGACCTGGAGGCACTCACTCAGGAGCTAGCTAAAAAGGAAGGCCCTGGGATGGATCGTGACTATGAGTCCAGTACTGTAGAGACTGAGAGTGAAGAGTGCCGCTCGAACAGCAGCACAGAGAGCCACATTGAGGTTGCAGTGAAAGGTGTCGTCATTGAGGACGTGAACACGGAAATGGAGCTGTGGAATCCATCTGGTGTCTTTTGCCCTGCTGATCAATGTGTCATATGACAAAATGTTGTATTGTTTCAGTGCTAACGTTATTAGCACAAGCCTATGGCATTTTACATTGTATAAATTAGCCTAGCAAAGAGTGTAGATGTCCTCTGCTCATATTTCAGCCAGGATAAATCACACACAGGACTTAAAACGCTATTTTTGTGGAGGCTTTATTGTCTTCACAATTTATTGTTTCTTATCTGTGAAATTAAAGTAAATAAAAGTTTAGTTTCCACTGAGGGAAATGGTTTCAGCTTACAGAGACAGACAGGAGGTCTGCGTCACTGTGACGTGGAGTCACATTTCTGGGTAGGACCCATGTTGACGCAGAGCCTATGCCGTGGCTACGGCGTACTAATTCTGCCTTTTTCTGTATATCTGCGTGCTCATGCACATGTACGATATGAGCCATGGGTGAGATTAAAGGAGTTTTGTCTGCACTATCATGCAATCCATTTTCTTGCACTCATGGATGCTTCTGTGTGCGTGCATGTGTCCCTGCGTCTGAGAGCCAAGAGGGGCGGATGAAGCGTGGGTGGGTGTGAATGATTCTGACATCATCACCGCCTGCCGTCTCGTCCTCTTCCAGTGCCCTGATACTGACAGGTCCTCTATTGTTCCAGCGTTGCGTGGGCTCCCAAGGTTCCCATGTGTTAGAAATCATCCACCCACGTGCTCCAGCAGACGGGGGCCCGAGACTGTGAAACTGTATACTGAGAGTCTGTGGGCTGCAGGACGGGGCCTGATGAAAGACAGTGTGACTGTAGAGAGAATAACAAACACCAGGCTCCTGACACCGTATACTACACACACACACACACGTACCTGCAGAGACGCAGTGCAGGCACACACACCCACACAAGGTAGACAAACACATACACACATTGCCACGCCAGAGCCCAGACTTCAGGGCCAGTGGGAGTAGGAGGGGGCGGAGGGATGGGTATAGATGGATGGATGGCGGTGGACTAGATGGATGAGGAGATTTAAAGAATCCTGGTTCACGATGGTCTGAGCCCACTTCTGGTTCTGCTCAGAGCTGGTTTGGATGCAGGCCAGGCGGAGTGCGCTGGCACAGGTGAACACAGTCACACTCTTGGCTCACAGTGCCGCCACAGATCATTAAAACACAGAGAGGACAGCAGTGGAGAGTCTGTATATTTTCAAGTGGAGCTGTGCTCATTGTGTGGCTGCATCTGCATCCACTGAAATCATCTGCAGACCTGGATGAATTACTGTTTGCAAATATTTGTGTAGGTTTTTTCTGCTCCAGAACCAGATGGTTGGGAAATTTTACACTGTTTGAAAACCATTTTAGCATTAACATGTGGTCACTAACAGATGTTTCCTACTACTTTAAGTTAAAACTTTTATTTACATTTTAAAACGTTCACAGCGCTGTCATTTATTAAAGGGCCAGTGTCAGATTTAGGGGGCTATACTGGCAGAAATGGAATATAATAAAATAAATATGTTTTCTTTACTGTATATTCACCTAAAAATAAGGATAGCTCTGTTTCCATTATCTCAGGCTGCTGTCAGCCCTGTGGTGTCTCCTTTGGTCTGAATCAGGGACTCATGTTGTTCCAAAGTTGTATAATTGCCTAGAGTTGGTTGGTGTTCTCACGGCAGCATTTACAAGCGGACCAGATCAAATGCCTTGTGTGAGAAAGCTGCTCTTGATTGGTCAGAATTTCCATGTGGGAAAAATCCAGGAAGTAAAGCAAACGTTGAAGAAGAGTACACTGTCAAGATAAATGTGACACTTTCTAATGTCACAATGGAGGGACAACTACGCAGGTTGATTTTAGCGCTGCTCATCGTGGACTATATTGCTGTCATTGTTCATTTGAGTCAAAGCTTACACCTCTTCAAGAAGGTCTGGGTCCGGTTGTTCTGGTGCACACCTGAGTGTGATTGCTGTGTTCGCACCTGTCCAAACGGACCGGAGAGGAAGAGATCTCTGTGGATAATTTGGCTCCTACTAAAAACCTCCTGAACAATAACCACTGAAGAAATTCTAACCAGGAGAAATTTCAGATCTGTAATCCTCACCGCTCGATGCCCCGAAAGTCCCCTACATCTTACACAGTGTTCCTCTGAGAAACAGGCCAAACACACTCAAGCTTTAAGAAACAAGCCACAATGTGAGTTCAGTTTAGAAGTCTAGTTTAAAGCATTATAAAGCAGTCAGGTGTGAAACTGGTTTTCCAAATTGTTCCCATGACTAAACTGTGTTTACTCTACATGGAAACTCAGAAGCACACCTCAAACACTTGAAAATAACACCTTGTTCAAACACACACTGTGACCTGCTGGTGTTGCTGCTCCTTTTTTTGATGGCATTACCTCATACAGGCTCCTCAGTGTTGGATCTTGGTCATCTTTTTTTATGACAACACCTGTACTTAAAAAACCTCTGCCATCCTACGTCTCAAACTTTGTATGGAAACCCAAATCCTTGGAATTTACTGGGGGGCAGTAAAGGTGCAGCTGATGCTCAGTAATCCTGCTATTTATTGATGAGTCAGTGAGTGTTAAACTTTTACTCTTTCATCGCAGCACAAAAGGGTCTTTGGACATAAAGTCCTGCTTCGGACATTTAAGTAATTTCCATATTTTAGTCCTTAAAGGGTCAAAATGAACACCCAAGTGAAAATGTGGGTAGAGATCAGGGTTACTCTTCCTTTCTGTGCTGCACAGTCTGTAGAGATGAGCTATGATGCATAAGTTGAACCTTACATGGCTTGCGCTTGTGCAAATATTCACAGACAGCAGTTACTTCAAACTTTAAAAACAGAGACCCCTTTTACGGCCGACGTCACGATGATGTCATTTAATTAGCTGGATGCAGAACCTTCCTCCCCCACAGGGCTGTAGGCTACATAGGAGTCTTCAAATGTGGTCTTGTTGTGTTATTGGGAGCCAGAATAGAAGGAGTCATGGCTCAAAACCAGCCGCCACTGCCCGTCAACAAAAACAAAGACAACTATGGTTAAATGTGATCAGACCAAAGGACTGGACGGAGGCCATCATCAAAAATGCTCACATGTGCAGCGCACACTTCATATCAGGTTAGGGACAAAGTATTTCCTGTTGTAGGGATGAAGAACGTTATGTGTATTAAGGGTTATCATGTCCACCTCATCAGAAACTGGGGAGCTATTAAGAGGAAGATTGGATTTCTCTGGAACGCTAACTTTTTAGCACATTAGCTAACGTTAGCTTCCATAGCAAAACAAACAAGATTGGCTTCCTGTGACATCATCCATCCACTGAGTGAGAGCATACGGGTCGGCCAGTCTGGTCCCGTTGGTCAGTGTTTACTTCTTCCAGTAACACTGGCGGTCCTTTTATTTTTCTATTTACAATTTATGGAGAGAAAAATTGTGCACTGCGCTCTGTGCAGGTTTTCTCTGTGTCATAATACTGATAACTTTCAGTCCTACATGACTGCAACCTTATTAATACAGTCAAATCAACGTGCGTGGAGTTTAGATTACTGTGTGATCTACAGACATTTGGAAAGTCTTACCTCTATCTTTCATCCCAGTGGCCTCAGTGTTCAGATGCCTCAGTGAAACCAGACTCCAGAATCCAGGCTCACATTGGATCCTTACAGTCCGGAGACATGGGTGTCTTTGTTGTCCTTTAGGTTCGGCTGTCTGGCAGCCATGACACCTTTATGACAGCAGTCTGATCCTGGTGCACTCTGGGAGCCCTCGTGTTGATGGATGGTTCCTCTGCTGCCTGATGCCAGGGCCTCCAGGACCATTTCCCCATCGCTCTTGAAGCCGTGGCTGTTTGGACAGGAGACCTGCGAGGCAGGAGGGTGAATGAAGAGCTGGTGGTCACAATGACTGAATGAGCTTCTGTGTTTGATGGAGGGGCTCGCTGGTCGCACCAGAGGGTTAGAGGTCCTAGATGTGGGATTGGTTTACCACCATACAAAGTTTACTGTTCAACAGAGGGAGTGAGAAGCTGCTGATGTGTTTGAGTGATATGTTTTCATATAAACATGTTTTACTGTTACACAGTGTTTTTGTCGTGGTGCTGTGACATAAATGAGACTAAATTGGAGATCAGGATTTTGATCCTTTTATGTCACGTTGATGGAGGAGCAGTTCTGAAACTTAACCTTCACAAAATGTCGTCTCACTCATCAGTCCAGGTTCGTGGAAGATACTGTGCTCTGGAAAATCTGAATCCATTATATATAAACATCAGTGATCACACGCTATCGACTTATGGGAACATTTCAGATGGATGGACACTTTTCTTGGCAGGAAACAGGTAAAACAACCATTTCTGCAAAAAGGGTTGAAGTACTTTATAATGAGGGTGGCCTTGATACAGTATATGATGGAAAGATTCTTCAAGTAGCACTGGTGCTATTTTCCTGTTCTATTATCTGGTCTATGTGGAACCATTTCATCCAAAACAATCATCCTGCTTTTGCGTTCAAGCTTCCTAAAGAGACCGTCATCTGAAGAATGACAGCATCGGTCATCTGCTCGAACCAAGCAGCAACCTACGGGGCTGAAAAATGAAGCCAACGGGGAAGTGCCAAAAACTGCAGTTCCTCTAATGGCCACTTGAGGCTTGCTCCAAGAACGAGTAAATCTCCACAGACCCCCATGTAAAGTAAACATGTTTACAGCCTGGTACAAAAAACAGTTTCCGTCACTGTAGCTAATTTCAATATGGCGCCTGGCGTTTTTGCCCAAACGCTCTGAATCTGAACTGAGTTGAAAAAACTTCAACTGAGAGTGGAAAAGCGCCCCACGTCATCTCTTTTTTCATCATCTTTTTTCCCATTGTCCGATCAAATGATTTGAGAGGCGGGCCTTCTGTGGTGGTCACGACAACAAGTTTACGGTTGGTAAACAATGGAGGTAAACTGGTGGTGGCTGTTGCTGGATAACCACAGCTATACGGCCTGACGATACACAGCAGTTTGTCAAACTGCCCCAGAGTCATCCTACAATATGCCTGTAAACATCCATCATGGAGGAGAAGCTCCTGGACCAACTGGTGGTACTCCCCGTCATGGAGGAGAAACTCCTGGACCAACTGGTGGTACTCCCCATCATGGAGGAGAAGCTCCTGGACCAACTGGTGGTACTCCCCATCATGAAGGAGAAGCTCCTGGACCAACTGGTGGTACTCCCCATCATGAAGGAGAAGCTCCTGGACCAACTGGTGGTACTCCCCATCATGGAGGAGAAGCTCCTGGACCAACTGGTGGTACTCCCCATCATGGAGGAGAAGCTCCTGGACCAACTGGTGGTACTCCCCATCATGGAGGAGAAGCTCCTGGACCAACTGGTGGTACTCCCCATCATGGAGGAGAAGCTCCTGGACCAACTGGTGGTACTCCCCATGATCCAGCCTCTTTTTTAGGGTCTCATGTACCCACACAGATCTCTGTTTATCTGCTGATAGCCTCTCACCCTCAACCAGAGCTACAGAACTACTACTACTACTGTCAGGAACTACACACTGATTACTGTGCGGAATGAAAACAGTAGATTGATTACACGGCAAAGTTAGTGTGAGGACATGATGGGGTGTTGCCTGGCAACAGTAAAAAGAAGGAGCAAGCGTTTTTTTTTCCAAGTCACATTCAATTTTTAAAAAAAGGGCAGCGCACTGACACCTGTGATAGGGGTCTTGGTGGCTACTTTTTGTATTGCAGGATCACGTGACACATACTGTCCCACAATCACTACAAAATGAATGACTGTAAAGTCATGAGTGTATATTTCTGAGCCTTACAAACAACCAAAAATGACCACTTGGGCCACAAAAACCTAAAAACAACAACCTCCAAATGTTTACCTTTCCTGTAAAGAAGTACAAGTACACTCTGAAAACATTCATCCACAAAACAGATGATGTACAGTCCCGGATGTCTCAACGAAAATAAGTGCAACTTCAACAATATGTCTGTTTTTCCACATTCAGTAAGTCCACCACTCACTCCATGCACACGTTTCCACTCCTCTATAGTAATGTTGGCATCATTACACCAAACTAAGGCGGATCTATTGAGGGAGCAGTTTAAGTTGTCCTCTGCCTTACAAACCATTTACGAATCTAAAGTTCTGACAGTGCCTTAGCATAAACTTCCTCCACATTGTTTTAAGATAGAAGTCTGATACTGATTCTTTTGTACTGAAGCTGCTGGTCGACAATATTCTGCACAGTGTTCAATATCTTTAAATCTGAGCAGGATAAATATTACTTCACTTTTTTTCATCTAATCAGGGTGGAGAGCTTCTGAAGCAGCATTTTACATGAAGTAGGCTCCTCACTGTTTAACTGGCTCCTGAAACCTGACACCACTCAGCCTTCACAAGATCCTCAATAAGAGTGCGTAGAGTCATCCAGCGGTTTGGACCTGCAGGACGTATGTGTGACACTCCTGATTTATATGGTCAGAATTTGATCCAGTCCAATAAACTTTGGAAAGGCTGGAGGATCAGTAAATTTCCTCACTTCTTCAATAACTTAGCTAGTAACCTTTTGGGGGATGAATGTGGCGCCATCTTGGAACCCAGTATCCACTTTTGTTAATACATCTATGCCTCAGACAGCCAATATACTGACTGTATGTACAGACAGTAGCTGAAGCCAACTAACCAGAATCTCCAGGCCTTTCTATGTCCTCCACTCTCCTTTCTTTGTGTCTCTGAACGTTTATGAAGTCTCGAGAACCATGCAAAGAACTATTATCGAACGAAGACACCTCTTTGACACCACCCATGGCACGTGTGTGTTTGTTAGTGACCACATGCATCCGTGCTTTGACTTCATCTGCAATAGGAATAAAAATCTGCTCAAAGGAATGATGTCACATGTCATACTGCTATAAATTCACTTTGTATTCAGTCTGAAAACAAGTTGAGCTGCTTTTCCAACTGGAGGAAAAAACCCACTAACACCCACTAAAATCTGGGTTTTGTATTTAATAGGAAAGGTTACAATCAGCACTCACTCCTGGGACAAATGACTCTGCAGTAGTCACAGGTATTTATCAGCTCTGACTCCGATCAGCTCCGATCGACAGTGATCGAAGCATGACACCCAAGTGGATGTGCTAATTGCTAATGCAATTACATTCCACTACAAATGCTGCTCATCTTTGTCTGTTTTGAATTAGTCACCATCAAGTTTGAAAGACAGACTAAATACTAACACCTAATAAAAATAAATAAAAAAACACTTAAACATTTTCACCAGCCTCCATGCTGCTTTCCTGCTTTCTGTTGTTTACTAACCTGTTTTCTAGCGCATTTATGGCGTCTAACAACAACAACAAAAAACCCAGCAGAGGCATGCTGGTCTACTGTTAATGGGAAAGGAGTCTATCTATTTTTAGCGGGACCTCAGAGCATGTTTTGTGTCCTGTCAATATATATATTTTTTAATATGAAGTAGTTTCTGTTGCGTACACTGAACTCAAGAACTGTCAGATCTGAAAATGCTCATATAAGCAGGTTTTGTAAAAGTCTTACAGGTCCATCTGGAGGACACTTTCACTGAGGAATGACCTGTTTTTGTTCAGGTGAGAGGACTTCTTAAAAAAGCCCAAAGAAGTCAGAAATTCAGATTCTGCGATGTTTGATTGTTTTCCTCTGCTTTTGTTGACGTCTTTGAAGCAGACAGTGAAGCCTCACTCTGCAGCCTTCATGCTGCGTGTACTTGCTGTGTGCTTTCTGGTGAACAAGGCCCTCTCTATGTTCACTTTGCTCAGCAAACAGTGTGATTGAGTGGTCCTCTGTGTGATGATTTGCAGAGTCAAACTGCTGCTGGATTTCCTGGCTCCACACCAGGCAGGACACAGCAGGTCAGAAGTACCAACCAGAGGGAGCCATAGACCGGAGTCCCACGGCCCGAGGTTCTGGTATCCACTTCGCTTAAGACGCAACATCCAAAGGAGCCTTCGCAGGAAGTCTCAGATAATTTAATGTTGTGCAGCTCCTCAACTTTGGCCCGTCCTGACTGATTGTGCAATGGAAATTGAAGATTTATAACTCCTGAAGGAGTCGCTAATCACCGGAGACGAGAGGCTTTGGGGGGGAAGGATGAGCAGAGGCGGGCTGCATGAGTGTCCAGCGCAGACTACCTCTTACCCGCCGGGCTTGTTCACTCACCCACAGGTACACAGGACTGACACGCAAGCTCACACACATGCAGACATGCTCACTGTGACATGACACGCATGCAAACACACGCTGCTTGTATGCCTCCTTCAACACAACGGCCGTCTTGGGAGGATGTGCGGAAGACATCGCATATTTCCTCCTCTTTTCTTTGCTGTTTCTGTCTTGCATGTGTGAGCGGCTGGAAACAGACGCAGAGCGGCTAAAACAGAGAAATAGATTTGCAGGTGGCCTAAAATAACAATAAGGATGAAAAGAAAGAGAGGATGTGTGTGTGTCCACTGCTCCCAGCGACTGGATGAAGGATCACAGAGGAGGGCAGAGCGGAGGGCCAGGAAGACGGGAGGACAGTCTCGTTACATTAAGTTTCTCCTGGGTCCATTACACTTGACAAAACCCAGTTTACTTTTGTCTCCTGCTGCCGACGGCGAGGTGAGACGGACATGTTCAGGACAGGCTCCTACTGTCAGATTTAAAAAGATGAGAATTAACAAGAGGCAGAGCTAAAGACTTTCCCGTGAAGCCTTCCCAAGGTCACGTCGAGGAGTTAAAAAAAGTTTTTACTTGCACACACCAACCCCCCCCTTCCTCCCTCAGACACCCCCACGTTATTATCCCGTAATGATGTTATCTTAACTCTCACTATCTCACGTTTTCACAGCGGTGTCCTTCCATATCAGCCCGTCTGAGTCTTTGATGTGACCAACGAGCCGCCGTCTCTGAACACAGTAACAGTGTGCAGATGGAGCTGAGGGAGCAGAGCGCACAGGCCCCAGTAGGAGAAGGACATGCTTTAATTTCTACGGCCGCCTCTTGTAGAGCTGACCTTCACACCTCCGGCGATCCATCAAGATCTTTTCCCGCCAAGAGCAGCTGGAGCCGAAGCAGAGCGCTGGGTTTCCAAAATAAATGTATGGTGAGGAGCAGGTGAAGGTACACGTGTACTTCAGATGTGAAAGGGTGAAGTAAAGATGATGATACTCTCAGCACGTCGCCTCTTCACTTTCTCTTTTCAATTTTCAGTCTCCAAACTCTGAAAACAAAAAAGTTGAGAAACAACTTTAAAGGCAACTTAAATACATTTCTTCATTTTGTTTTGAGTACACAAGTTCTGTGAAGTTTAAATCTTTTGTCCAAATAATGTACTTCAAGGTTTCTATACTTGGATACCTCCGTTGGTGCACTTATGTTGTGTTCACACCAGGCCTGAGTAAAACAATTTGCGCGAGTGAATTATGTAAGTGAATTACATAGACACAAATTCCTGCCAGGCGGTATGATGGTCGTGATAAATGCAAAATACGCGAATTAAGTGGCGTGGATGAAACGAGTAGTGCAATTTTGTATCATGCGCTTATCTGTGAGAGTTGAAAAATCTGAACTTCAGCGACAAATCTGCACCGCGATAGCCGACCAGCCGCTGAGGATGTACTGCTGGAAGTTCATTCTTCATTCAAGTTCTGTGAAGTTCGAATCTTTTGTTCAGATCATGTACTTCAAGGTTTCGATATTTCTAATGGTGCGTCTCAAACTGGATACTTCCGTTAGTACAGTTATGATATTATTATGTTATAATGATGCACATTAAGTGGTGTGCATGAAGCGAGTAGTGCGATTTTACATCATACACTTATTCTGAGTTGAAGAATCTGAACTTCAGCAACCAATTCATGCCGCAATAGCCAATCAGCATTGCGATCCTCCGGGGACGTGCTGTATGACACCATGGATGCACCACTGGAAGTGTGTTCATCATTCAAGTTCTTTTGTCCAAATAATGTTCTTCAAGGTTTCTATATTTCTAATGGTGTGTCTCAAATCGGACACTTCCATTAGTACACTTATGTTGTGTTCACACCGGGCACGAATAAATAAAAACTTGCGCAAGTAAATTACATGTAAAGTCAATGTAAAGACACGATAAGATGCTTGTTCCTGCCAGGCAGCCTGATGGACGCCACATGAATCATGTGAAATGCTTGAATGAAGCGAGTAACGATTTTGCGCCATACACTTATTTGTGACGGTTGAAAAACCAGAACCTCAGCAACCGATTCGTGCCGCGATAGCCAATCAGGACTGAGATCCTCCAGGGACGTATGACACAGAGGACGTACCAGCATTGGGACTGGAAAAAACTGGCCACAAGGCTGAGCGGCGTTCCTGGGGGCCTGGTTTGCTCACTTGACTTATGAGTTAATGATAGCCGTCGCATTTTGTGAATATTAACAACAACTCTGTGTCGACGAAGAGCCTACACCATAACCTACGCCGTAGGTACAGTGTCGATTTGATGCAGAAGTACAAATCCCACTTTGCTGAAGAGAACTTTATTAAAATGAGCTAATTTTTTGTTGCTGTTTTTTGAACTACAATTATATTTATGTCTCATCAACATAACTGTTATACAGTAGCCATTAAACACTGATATACCTGCAGTGTATATGTGTAGATATAAGAGCAAAAAGCGATTTCAAATTGCACGAAATCCATCCTAGAATATGTACAGTGCCACACACATGCACAAGAACAGCATTTATAAATGCCAAATAAAGCTGCTGTAAAAATACAACATCACATGCAATGTTTAAAAACTCACTAAACCTTTGGTGCTGATGATGCATTTGGGTGATGTGGGATTATATATAGCGAGATGAATCACAGTAACCACCTGTATATAGACTGTTGTGTATGTCTGAGGTTGCACCACATTTGTCATTAATACTGTCCCATCCACATGAATCACTCACAACTGGAAATGCTGTAAAAATGGAAATGCAGCTGCTCATGTCATGTCCCTAAACGCAACATTTTTAGCGTCCTGAACCAGTGACGTGGTCTGCCTCACAGCCTGCTGCTTAAATCCAGCATTTGGCCAAATTCTCTGGTAATCTGTGCTTTTTAGAGGCAATGCCTTCCGTATGCTGACAGAATATTCCTGTTGAGTGCCGAGGGCGAAGTCCCGGCCCGCTTCCAACTCTGACGAATGTTTTCTTATTGCTCTTTGCCCACAGAGAAGCTTGTATTCAAAGGAGAGGAGTTATTTCAAGAATGTTTCCTGCAGCTGAATCTGCGTTTATAATCACAGCTCGGCAGATATTACTGGGACTGGGTCCTTATTTTTGGTGGCTGCCACAGACATGTGTTGCCTCAGCTTCTATTTCTAAATCAACTCATCCTGAATCAACAAAAATAGAAAATCAAAGCTGTTGGTGGGGTTAGAAAAGTGAAAAGGAAACCTACGTTCTCCTGGCACGGTCCAACATCCCACAATCACAATACCACCAATTAAATCTAATCCATAAATTTGGCCACCCCAGCGCCTTTAAATGGAACCTCTATGGTGGAAGAACAACATTCCAGTTTCATTAGTTTACACTGCTGATATTAATACTATCATTACAGTTGGACATGGTTTATTTTGACTACTATTACCACTAATACAATAATAGACCCTAATAGAGGCTGAGCGAGGGGGGAAACGGGCACAGGATCCACTTGGAGTTATTCCACCCCCAGCAGCTGCAGCGGGGGCCCACAGAGGTCAGACGTACAGTAACACTTGACCCCGGCTCTGTGTGTGTGCGTGGAACAACCATCCCACCCTCCCGCCAGCTCCGGGTCCCTGCAGACCAGCAGAAAGGGCAGTAACCTCTGAAGGCTTTGTTTGGTTGGCCGGAGTCTGAGCATAGGCCCACCATTGTAAGTCTGGGGACTCCTCTGCTCGAGCTCTTGTTTTCTTTGGGAAGCAGGAAATTGGATGACTGGCTACCTGCTACAACAACATCCTGTACTTGAGAAGCCGTCTTTTCACCCATACCCACCTATTATTTCCCTTTTCCATCATACGCAAGTGGTCAGCCAGCAAGAGCTTTTTCTTTTTTCTTCTTCTCCTGGTCCTGGGGGCCCCGTGCGTGGGTTTGTCTAAGTTCCACTCAGGTTGAGATCAAATTGGCCCCATCCAGATGCTTCCGTTGAAAATAGTGTGCCGGGGCCAAATGCTTTTTGGAGCCTGGCTCCACCTTGTCAGGTTAATGGCCCTTTGTGAGCCGACTGGGATGACAGTGATGGTGAATGTTCCCGTTCAAACACACAAATCTACTTACAGCTCTGTCAGTGCCTGTCAGGTCACGTCAGACCAATCACAGTGATCTGCGTGGGTCTGCAGGAGACCGCTCGCCATTAGGAAAACATTCTTATGGATTACGCTGCTACAGACAGGATCCAGTTGGGCGCTGATGAGAGCTGATTCCGATCTGACCTCGGGGATATCCGACCTCCATGTGAGATATTAATGAAGATAATCACGGCATCATCGGAAGGGATTTTGTGTAAAGTTTGCTCTGTCGCAGGAGCTCTCACTGAACACTTATTTTACACATTAAGGCTGCGTAATCCCTCCTGATAAGATTTTGTCGCTGCGACCCCCAGACAGGAAGATTTCACTTATAGATATACTACGCAGGATTTTTCTTAAAAAAAAAAACAATGTGTAGACTCGAACAAAAAATCCCTCTCAATCATCACTTATGACCCACTGAGTGTGTGCTGGTGCAGAGACCCTGGCTGCTGCCTGCATGTTCTTACTTTGCTGCGTTCTGGACGTTTATGGGCTGCAACCTCTGGACAGCAGCAGACGGGGTCAGGACTTTAGAAAACGTAGTGACCAGAGGTCTCATTTATAAAACAATGTGTGGGATCCAAAATAAAAATGTACATACAGACAGAAGCCAAAAATGGTGTGCGCCAAAAAATCAATCAGGCTTCCACTTCACCATCTTTGTCGCCAATTTTCCTGTCTCCAGAATGTTCATTAACATCAGTCACAGATTCTCCCATGAAGTCTGTTTTTATAGATCACAACTTTTGTGTGGGAAGTGAAATTTAAGGTGTGCTGATGGATTCATGTTGTCAACTCATGCATTGACTAAAAGTACAAGTAAGTGTTCCACCTTAAGAGTTGCCGTCCGATTTTGCCAGCAGCAAAACATCCTTTCATTTTATAGTTCCAGTTTACTCATCAAACTCTCCACAGTATGAACAGTGGTTACATGAGCCTCAAAACCAGACACAACTCAGCCCTGAGCAGAGTGAGCGTCCTCTACTGACCAATCAGACTGCAGTGTTCACAGCTCCACCTTTTAGTACCAGATCTGTGTGCTAGGTACCCCAACAGAGGGGGGCCCAAACATGGGGACGCTAAGGAACACTGCTATTGGTACCATCCACAACTTTTCACTGTGGAAACGTGTACCAAACTAAACTGTACTGACGCTCTGAGGAAACGGGGATTATGGTCACCAGTTAGCAGCTAACTGTGTCTGTGAGCTGCTTGCTGCTGAACAGGTTTTGTACTTTAGGTTCATCAGAGCTTTTTTACTGAAACCAGCTGCCAAAACAATGAGCTGAAAGAAGTTAAACCGCTCTGTACAGCTGGGTGATTATTCTCTGCGGGTTCGTCACTAAAGGTGATCACTAATAATCTGATCCATTGTTCATATAAAGATATTGATTAGCACAGCTTTAATATTTGTCACGTTGATCAAAGAAGTTATTTTTGAATTCTGACTGTCAACAACCTGTACAGCTGCGTCAATCTCATCCTCACTTATTGCCTTTTTCCTGGCTGTTCTGGTACAGAAAGATGACATCATCTTTCTTAAAGGAGCAGTTCACACAGAAACAATATAAACTGTGTATGGTACTCACCTCAATGAGCTCTCTGTGGTCCCACAAAAAATTTGATCAAATGGCGTTGAGGAGAGTCTAGCGCCTAAAAAATTTAAGCATATCAGTGTAAACTGGCTTTAAATGGAGGCTGAACTAAAGACAGCAAAAAAAAAACACCTGGAAAACTTTCTGAAAATTATTTTGCAGCAATGTCAGCATGTCTTATATCCATTTATAGATTCATGAAAATCCATACACTGCTATATTCACTTAACTATTGCTAAACCAACCATTTCTGGATTAACCTCATTTTAAGGAATTTTGTTGCCTTAACTTGCTCATATTGTGAGAAGATTGTCAATACAAAGGTTGAGCACCCATTCACATACACATTCACACAATGTTAATGTGTTAATGTAATGTTTAATGTGCAGACTGGAGGAGCCGGAGATTTGACAATCCGCTCTATCTCTGAGCCACAACTAGTGTCAGCAGTTTGAGCAGTTTGAGTCTGGGCAACATATTAAGAAGAAAAAAAAATTCAAAATTCTATGATTCCTGCTTATTAAATGTGAATATTTCCTGTTTTGTTTTTTTTTGTTTTTAAACTGAGTATCTTTGGGTTGTGGACAAAACAAGACACTTGAGGACGTCATATTCAGCTTTTGGAAACAGTGATTGACATTTTTCACCATTTTGTTTTTCATTTTATCAACCAAACAATTAATTTATTAATTGAGGAAATAATTAACAGATTAATTTAAAATGAAAATAATCTTTACTTGCAGCCCTTGTCAGAATACTTTTGAAAACCTGAGATACGGGGGGGTATATCTCTGGAACCTGGCAAAAATACTGACATGCATGTACACACACAGATACACGCGATTTATTATCTCTGATGTCAGCTGCCAACATCAGAACCAAATGGGAGCAAACCTCTCCTCAGTCATTTTCTGAACCATTGTATTGTCTGACCGAAGGAGCAACACGTGATGAAACCACGAGCCAAGAATACAGATACAGTTCCTACCGTCCAATCATAACTCAATTGTTGCGGGTGGAAGAAATTATCAAGATATTCTTGCCCATTTTGCAGCAGATGATTTATTCTATTTGCAGAAACAGGCAACATCTGTGTTTTATCAATAACATCCAACATGTATAAAAAAGAATAGTAAAAAAAAAAAAAAAAAAGCTTGACAGATTAAAAAAAAAACACTATATTCTAGGAAAAAGAAACTGACAAATTGAAAAAAAAAAAAAAAATCATCTGATTCGGAGGCACTTATGGCTTGGCAACACTTGTGCAGTCTGAGTTTTCCCAGGTGGTTGTAGTCAAGCGTCAAAGGCCATGATTACAATACTGGAACCAACGGGGATGCTCTCAAACACAATCACATCACGGTCTGATATGTCATCACTGGCCTCAGAGCTTCTGTCTGGACTCTGTCACTGATCTGCAGTGACCAGAGGAATCATCTCTAATATTTAATACAACAGGAGGCGGCCTGTGGACCGGAGTACTGATCAACATCAAAATGCAGTTCATGGTGGAAACAAATCAACTATTTACAACAACAAAGGAGATGCTCGCTGATTAAAAAGAGTCTCTTTGATTCCTGCAGCTTTCCAGAGAAATGAAGGTTGCATTGTGCTGCGTCGGCGTCCAGTCGACCCCCAGTCTCTCTTTACTAAACGCCGGCACTCTTCTGTTCATTCAGAGCTGGGCGAGGCGGCCGAGTCTATGTCGTCATTTTCCAGGTCGTTGGGTGAAGACGACTGTCCTCCCTTCACTCTCTTCCACTTCATCCTCCTGTTCTGAAACCAGACTTTCACCTGTTGGACAGAAATAAAGCAAATGATTCATTAGAATTAGCATTAAATGAAGAGTGAGGAATTATGTTTAGATGTCTGTGTGTCGTCAGCATACATGTACAGAATTGTTGAGGTAAATTTACACCAACAAATTGCCTCTTGGTTTCCTACCTAAATGCAGACCATAGACTTTTAAAACACTTTAAAGGTCTGACGCTCTCTAACATTTAAAGACTGACTTTTCAGTCAGACAACGTCAAAACAGACTGCCTCAAGGCTGCGTTCACACCTGTCCTGTTTGGTTTGGTTCATTCAAGCTCAGGTTGCTTTGCCCCCTCAGTGCGGTGTGCACCAAAACTGGTGCGGTTGTTTTGTGGTGAGAGCGTGTTCCGACCTGGATCTGACCTTTGATCTGGTCTGCTTGTAAATGCTGCCGTGAGAACACCAACCAACTCTAGGCAATTATACAACTTTAGAACAACATGAGTCCCTGATTCAGACCAAAGCAAGACAACTCTAGGACATCATTTTGGACTCTGAAAAACTGTAATTTGTTTCCACAATTTCCCATAATTTTGTCAGATATTTTACGAGATAAAATAATCCTTTATTTATCCCCAGGGAGGAACTTCAATTGCTGCAGCGGCACAAAGACAGAAATTAATACTGATAAATAGAGAAAGTAAAAAACTAATAATTAGTGGTTTATAAAACTACACCAAGAGTAGAA
This sequence comes from Cephalopholis sonnerati, assembly GCA_019142605.1. Taxonomy (NCBI): domain Eukaryota; kingdom Metazoa; phylum Chordata; class Actinopteri; order Perciformes; family Serranidae; genus Cephalopholis; species Cephalopholis sonnerati. Next base: position 37,388,317 of record JAGQAX010000020.1, read on the forward strand.
GTAAAAATATAAACGATAAAAAAAGGCAATTGAAGACAACTGAAAGGCAAAATGAGAGCGAAGTGATGTGATCAGTGGCAGCAAACTCAGCAAGGAAGAGTATATGTACACCAGACTAATATATCATCTGATTATAGATCAATCATTGGGCGATTAATCAAGAAAATAACTGTCACATCAATCAATAAATGACAATAAACATTATTTGAAGACCTACTTTATATAAGTTAACAGTACAAATAAGAGCTGCTGAGCATAAAGAGTTAAAACATTACGTATCTATAACTTTCACACAGTTTTTGTGCAGAATGTATTTTTTTCACCAGATTTGAACCTGTAACAGGATCACTGTGGCTTTTCTCTCTGTTTGGCAATTTTTAGAAAAATTTACAACCCGGTCAGCAGAAAAATAGACAAATAATCTCCCACAAATCTCCCAGCGCTGAATATAAATGGGCTCAGTTTGCACTGGCCTTGCAACGAGCATTTATTGTCAGAACAAAGCGCTCGGCTCTGGCTCAGAAATCCTCTGCGAATGCAGGCAGAGAGTATCGTATAGACGGCGGGTCAAAAGAGTCAACGATCAGGATGTCGGCCTACACAGGATGTGAGTTTACAGCGAGGATGCTGCTCATCTGTGTCACTGCTCTGAATGATATCATGCTTCAACTGAGCGGCCAAGAACAGCAACCGAAACACACCTCCTGAAAATTACAGGGAAAGTACGGCAGATAAACAACAGAGGAGTGAACACACGTCAACTGTGACTGAGAACATTCACTCAGGATTTTATAAACTCATAAAATATAGTCAGTGTGGTTTAAAACACCCGGACAGGCCAGACCAAATAAATATGATACATTAATACAACACTGACACGAGGCTTCATGTCCAACTAAATGTGCAGCTTTAGTCATACCTTAATATTCTTTATAAAACAGGAGAAGACATTTGAATGTTCTTTAAGTATGAGGCTGGTATTATTTTATATTTTTATTACCGTCGACAAAACCTGTGAAAAGACCAAAACTAACAATTACTGTTCATCAACACCTTAAAACTGCCCTCACACTCCACCATCCAACGTCCCCAAAGACTTAAATCTTGAACTACGGGTCACTAGTACTTTTTATTTTTAATAGAAGTTATTTTCTAAATCAGCCGGGCTCTGTAGATTTTAGCAAACATTATTAAAACAGCAGTAAATAATGTGTTTGTTGGAGGCATGCCACTGAACCAGAAATCTGTCAGTCAATAATTCCACAAATGGTAAAGAACAAAAACAAAACAATAAATCCTTTGTGCTTAAACATACACTAACAACTGCTGATGATCCACAAAGTACTAGTCTGTGTGGGTTCATGAGATTTTGTGGGCGAGGAAACATTAATATAGAGCCTACAGCAGGGTCCAAAGGTGAGTCACAGGTCCATTCTGACTAGACTGCAAGTGACTTGTAAACATGTTTGTAAAAAACTTTATTTTTAAGTACAGTGAATTTTTGGCACAGACCTTTTTTTTTTGAAGTGCCATTTCCTGCTGTAGAGTGAGTGACTAATGGACAACTTCTGGACAGAGACAGTGAACTAGCTCGACGTCATGGCCAAACACAAGTATAGACCTTGAACTAATGACTGAGGAGAAATCTGGACTGTGAGGCCGGACCAGTTGGAACCACTGGCCCACAGTATAGTAATATACTTCTCCTCCATTATGATGTTGTTAAACACTTTTTGCCTCTCCTACACTGTGATTGGACGGCTAGGTAAAGGGTGACAGTGATGAGCGCAATGTTAAACCCAAAATTTAACATTTTTCAACGGAGAACATTCAGGTCTGAGAGAATAGATGCTCAGCGTCTCATCATGCTGATGATGTTTGCAGCAGAGTGTACATACACAGCGCTCCCACTCCAGAGAACTAACAAAATACACTGCCCTCAGGAAAAAATGCTTTTTATTTCAATGCGTCAAGGCAGAGCTGACACTTTAGTTGCACTTGTTGCCGTCTTCCACGTGTTGTTGTTGTTCTTTCAAGCCGGTAGGCGTTTAAAGGCAGACTACAACACTTGTAGGCGTATTGGTGAAGATTCTCAGTCATCCAGGTCATGGTCATCTTTAGTGGCAGGTTGAAGGCAACTGGACTTACTTGAGGTTCTTGAAGAAGTTTCACCTGGAAACATCTTTAAGAACCTCAAACAAGTCCAGTTGCCTACGATCTTAAAACAACAACAAATCAGGGACATCATGAGAACCCATACTTGGGTATCAGTTTGATGCCAAAATTCTGAAAACTTCCCGGAGCTCGTTCTTCTCACATCTTGTAGGTACTGGGGATTCTTCTGGTCCTGATGGGGCAGCAAAAACGCCTACAAGTAATCTCAAGTGCTAGCTCGTAGGCAGCTCGACTTGCTTGAGTGTCTTGAAGACATTTCAGGTTAAGAATCCCCAGTGCCTCAGAGGACGTGAGAAAAACATGTTTCGGGACATTTTCAGAATTTTGGCATCACTTTAGTACCCATGTATCGGTTCTCGTGGCGTCCCTAATTTGTTGTGGACTCATGGATGTATAAAGAGACCTGGATACAGAGTTGGAGTTGGGACCCTGTTGAGAGTTGCTCAGTGGTGCATGACACCAAAAGCATTCCACTACAGTGATGGTTCTGCATCATTGGGCCCATAGAGCAGGCGCACTAGTGACTGTCATCAGCCCAGCTGGCTACTTATGGCTTAGCATTCTGCTAACTTGGATGGAGATAAAGAAATTTAATCGTTCAGCTCTTCTAGACTTTCCAAAATGTTATAGGACTGAATGCATTAAATCACGATAGTGAGACAACTCAGGTCGCAAGGATTTTGGCAATCAAAAAAATGTATCTTCTGATTTACAGACGTCTCTTTACCAACCTACGTCTACGGGACAAAGTCTTTTATAGGCCCAATAGCTTAACGTGATGGACTCTGGAGTTGTAATTCCACTGTCTGGGTGCCAGTCTGGACTATTTTCCCTTGCGGATCAATCCACATTTCCGTTCTTGTAATAAGTATTTACAGCACCAGGATGGTGTGTGGTATAGTGTTGTCAAAAATATGGATTTATTGATAAATACTGATTCTGAATATTTGAAACAGCTTCATCGATGTTCATCATGGAGACATAACGTTACTCCAGTGTGCAAAAGGTTTATAACAGTGTTTGGCCAACAGTGGAGCCAAAGGCACACAGGTTGGGTTGTTAGCATGATATATTTGTTGTTGGTCTTTTGATGGATTTGTTGGCATTACAAAAATTATAAAGTCTCTCCAGCCTTATCTTAAAGTTAATATAACCCATTAAAACCCGTTGGACTGTGTCAAAATGTGACGACACAGAGCATGAAAACATTTCAGAGTCCTGATCTTAACAGGTTAAAAACGGAGATCATGTAAAGTGTTAAACTAAATTCATATTTTGAAGATGACTGTAGCAGCTCGAGGAATGAGAATTTCAGGTCAAGGAGGTTTTGGGTGACCTCTGCACATCCCACTCGTCACCCCACCCCAACTCTGGGATTCAAATGAATCCGTTCCCACATCCTGCAGCCTCTTGGTCTCCGAGTTCTGCTGCTCATCCAGGCTGATTGAAAGGACGGCCAAACGCCAGAGCATGTAGGATGAGTTGGAAAAGGCCGACGAGTTGCAGTGGGAGCTGTGAGTGAAGATGGAACCCGGCTGTGCGAGTGCGTCTGTCTCTACAAGTCTGTGTGTGTGTGTGTGTGTGTGTGTGTTCCAGAGGTCTGTGAAATAGATTTGAGCAGCAGACGGCAGTATGTGTGGTCACTGTGGCACCGTGGCCTCATTAGGAGGAGCTGGGACACTGCGGCTGACAGGCAGACTGCTGGGGTTTCATCCAGCAGCATCGACACATGTTCGCCCGATTTCATCCCGTCTGGAGCTGCCGCCCACTCATTAAAGCTGCGTGACATTCTGCTGCAACCACAGCATGACAAGTACCGTGGAAAAAAACTGCTCACTATAATCTAAATGCATCTATGTGTATGTATGTATTATTATTATTATTATTATTATTATTATTATTATTATTATTATTATTATATGGCAGACGGAGATTTAGAGCACTGCTGGTGCTGTCACTTAAATACCTTATGATTTATATGTTTTATTTATTTTAGATGTTTTTTTTTTTGTCCCTGAAAATTAAACTTATCGAGGTAAAGAGGTGTTTTATTTTTCAGATTTTTTGGTAATAATTTCTTCGGGAATTTTAACTCTGGAATAAAGTCATTGGAGGCTGATCATTCTGCACTCAAGAAAAAAATACACATGTAATTTTAGAGAAAAACTTCTTACTATATTTTTACTATCTTTAACATAAACCTTTCTACTAGATTTTGTATTTTTTGGCGGTGATTCAGACACAGCTCCTGCAGTTTGAGGCATGTACATTTACTACTTTTTAAGACTTTTTGAAGCCACTCAATGAAATTTAAGACCAAGCTCAATAACCAGAAAAGAAGAAAAGTTGTTTCTTGATGTGTGTGTGGGATTCCACTGCCTCCATTCCCATTTTCCAGAATTCCAGAATTTGAAAACCTTCTTAAATAAAATACACCCCGCCTCATATGTGCTGCCTTGTACTGGTTTCAGCCACGCTGCAATATCTTGGTTAAATAGCCAGTTTGAATTAAATCTGTTGTTCCTGTGTCGTCCAGGGAACAGTGACAGCGAGCTAACAGACAGTGGATCCTTTGCTCTGAGCATCGCAGAATATCTGCATGATGTTCACATGCGAGGCATTCGGTAAATAAAAAAAAGATGTTACTAATTATTTTGCCGAACACAATGCAACACCAAAAATTAGATAAATATGATTTTTAAAAAATCATAAAACCCTTCTTATGTCTTAGCAGTTGTAAGACTGTTGACAGGCTGATTTCAGACATTTAATACCAATTAAGGCCTAATTGTTATATTATTTAATTCAGTGCCTTTCAAGGCTTTTTAAGGATGTGGAGGAACCCTGTCAGAGGATTCTTACATTAAACAAAAAGTCCAAGATCACAGATTTCTTTTTACAGTCACATGTGACCCTGCAGAGAAATAAGAATGAAAACAAAACTCCTTTCATACTTACGATATTTGAATAAAGATTAATATGGAGTGATAATAATATAATTTCTATCCTGTGAGGGGGGTGGGGGGGGGGTGTACCTGTCTCTCTGTCAGGTCCAGGTTGACGGCGATCTCGTAGCGGCGGAGCCTGGTCAGGTAGTTGTGGTGGGTGAACTCGGCCTCCAGCTCCCTCAGCTGCTCCTTGGTGAACGCCGTGCGCTCTTTCCGGGCCTTGCAGCTGGAGTCCACCTTAAAACTGGACTCCTGGATATCTGGAGGGAAACAGAAAGGAAATGTGTTCAGGTTGAGATTTGTGTTTGCTCCTTAATCTATATGGACAAATGAATATTTTGGCAAGCTTTTCTCCTCATATTTGAAATAGGGAGAAAAATAAAATGTTCCTAAAGGCAGATATGACACATTTTGATCCTGGTTAAGGAGTCCTCTGTTCTGTCTGTTTGTCTCATTGTGATTCTGCCACTTGACCAACACACCCTTCTGTTTTCTCTTTCCTCACAGCTAATCTGATCTGAATCAGCTCTCCAGTCACTCTGCGACCAGCCTCCAGCTGACTGTTAAACAGACCTTAAGGACCTCTCCGACCAACAAACCACAACTCCAAAGAGCCTTTAGTGGGAGGCCCCTCGTATAGTAAACACCAACAGCAGCACTTTAAAAAGAGACCACCCTGACCTGAGCTCATGAGTCCGCTTCACCTGCAGCGTGTCTGCATGAACACTTCATCTGTACACTAGTGTGTGTGTATTTTTGTTTTCCGTCTGTTGTGATTTGTTTGTTTACACCCTCATGTATTTGAATCTCATTCACTCATGGTGTGTGTGGTAGCAGGACGGCACAGGGCAGGGCCCACCACACCAGCCACAGAGGGACTGAGTTAGCAGAGGAATGCAGCGGAACATCGTTAAAGCCTCTAACAAAAGAACAAAGGTGCGGATGTGTCCAGGTCTGACTGCTGCGTGGGTGTGTGTGTGTCCCTCCGGAGCACTCGGAGGGGGGGGGGGTTCACATTAACTCATCTCAACATGACAGCAAATACATCAGGAAAAAGCCCCAGATATCTCTATGAACGTAGCGGTCAGTTGTAAGAGACGAACATCGATGACTGTCCAAACGTTTGTGCAGAGATTTATGGAACTTCCTGTCTTCATATTTCTGAGGAAATGGTTGAATTTTAAACCTCATTTAGCAGGATAAATATAAAAGAGAGCTGGTTGATTTAACTTTCAGTGAAACCTCTCGTGTGTATTACAGGGAGGGAGTTTGGGATAATAATTGTGCATTGGTAGCGACACAAGCAGCTGATGTCATCTCCAGAAAATGGTTCTAATTTGTCAAAGTGAGAAGTTTTGCTCGGTGCTCGCCAGAGAAACGAGCCAGAATGTGAAATGGTCTCCTGTACCTGGGCCAGATGAGACCGGGCAGACCGGTGTGTGTGTGTGTGTGTGTGTGTGTGTGTGTGTGTGTGCGTGTACATGTGTGTGCTGGATGCTAAAAACCTTCTTATTGTTGCTGAAGTGTCATTAATGACGCGCTGCCCTAAGTGCGCCGACGCTGCCCGGTCGCGTCAGCTCTGGTCTGGAGCTGTGTCAAGCAGGTTTGGTTAGACTGAACACCTGGCAGGGGCACACACACACACACACACACACACACACACACACACTAAACAGGCCCCCAATAAATATCCTGCACAGCCAGAGACCGTAAACTTGCAGGGGGAAGGCTTCTGCACCCAGCAGGGTCCCAAAGACAAACAGCATTTGGTGCCTTTTTGGGTGGATGGTGCAGCAGTAGTTTGTCTTCATCAGGACTGAATTAAAGCTGCTGTAAATTTACTGATTGTTTTAAATCTAAAACCCCAGGTGAAAATTACAGGTGTGACAGATCACATCATTTGTGGGTGTTAAAGTCGGGGCCAGGATTTCACTATGAGTTAAGATGTTTTATCGATAAAACTTTTATTTCAACCTCCTTATTTAAGATTTGTGAGCTGTAATTAATTATTAAATGGGCTTTAACCACAGGTACAGGTTTTGGGGGGGGCACAGGGGGCACGTCCCCCTCAATAAAAAGCATGAACGTAGAAAAGGACTTTTATTTCGACATAATTAAAGACATTCACACCATAAATCGATGCATTAACGGCAAAATTGGTGCATTAAATTCACCAGAAGGCAAGAAATTAAATGTTTGATGCTCATTTCATATGTGTCCCCCGCACTGTAAAAATTAAACCTACAGCCCTGGCTATAACACATTAAAATGCATTATCACTTCTTTAGATCAGCCTGTCCTGCTGCTTCCTAATGTGTTTATTATTATTTCATCTGTATTCATGTTTAATTATTGTTGTTCCTATTTGTCATCATATTGTTTTTCTTTCCACTGTTATCTTTTATTATGTACTGACTGTCTTTTTTTGTTTTGTTAAGTTTCCTCGGGTGATTTAAAACATTATTATAAGTGGATATTTTGAGGTGTTTCTTATTGTGTATAGACGGCTAATGTATACTTGATAACATAAATTATATATCATGAATTGTCTTCTTTTGAACCCACCTGTGATTTATTTGTACATGTGCACCGACAGTTAATAAATGCTTAATAACATACTGTTAGGATTTGTTCATGTGTGTATTCATGCAGCTGTTATTATACATTACTTAACTGTTTATACAGTTATATATGCTTTATAAGAGGAGTTATAATTTATGATACTTAAATCAATGAATTATTAAAGATGTAGGCAGAAAAATAATCTGAATTTAAATAAAAAGTGTTCGTATTTGCTGTAAAATTATACTGTGTTATATACAATTTATTAAGTTATATATTCTGCTTTAAAAGGTTAGATAGTCGGGGTGGGAATCACCAGAGGCCCAACGATATGATATTATCACAATACCGTAGTCACAATACGATATTATTGTGATGTTCAAAGTCATGTCAAAATTTATTTCCTTTTTTCAACCACTAATTTTGTCCCCAAAGGAAAACGCTGTCACCATCTGTCTGGTCATCTCACTTCAGTCATTTTTATTGGGTTTGGTGCAACTGTGACAGCAACTGGTTTTATTATTTCAGCAGGCCACCAAAAGTTTACCTCATATTTGTAATATTACTAATTTATATAATTAAAAAACTGATACTTGGCGTCCATGTATTGACTGATTGAAAATATCGCAACACTATGCTGTATTGATTTTTTATTAATTAGGGCATTGTACTCCACTGTGGGCCAAATCTGGACCATGATGGAGTGACTGGTGACCTGCTGACTATTTTTTAATTTACAGTGAAAATAAAATGATTCAAACTGGGCATGTTTGAGGGACTTTACTGTAAATAAGCTGCGAAAGTGAATTAAAAAAGCACGAAAGTATGAGTTTGTTTGTGAAAAAAAAGTACCAGGGGAGAACAATCAGTTCTATATATATAATTAAAAATGTTTCTTAATTAACATTTGTTCATTAACTGGCTCCTGGCCTCCTGTTGTTTTGTAATAGGGGTGTAAAAATTATGTGTTACTGTTTGATTTTATTATGAAATTGAACTTTTTTTCCCAAGTTGTTTTAAACTGAGAACAAACTCAACTTTTTAGAACCTGTACGCGATCAATAATAGCACTGAAATTGTAATAATGTTTTCTTACAGCAGCTTGTTTGTTTGTTGTTTCATAGACAGAATTATTTGTCAAACTTTGGATTAAAGTTGATATGTGACACCAGTTTAAGTTTCAGAAACACTTGAGGAGCGCCACATCTCCATATCCGTATAAACACAGGAGCAGACTGTACAGCAGCTCCGTCTGTGCTGCAAAAGCCTTCAGGGCATTTTCCTAATATATGCTCCTCCACCAGCTCGTCAATACACGACTGACTGAAAGGCTCTTTTCTGAAACCGAGAACTGATGTAGTGGTCAGACATGTTGCATGCACTCAGTGGGAGATTGTGTTACGGCTTAACGACAGGAAAATGTCAATGGATAAGAATGTAAAAAGTGGGCTCACAGGCAAAGTGATTTTACCAGACGTGGTCTGGCATGTTTTCAGTGTAGTGAGTGGAGGTTACAATAAGGTAAGGAGGGGAGGGGGTCTGTGCTCCCCCCACCATCCCCTTCAATTAGGCTGCTGCAGACGTTTGAGTCCTGTAGGTTTTCCAGATAATTACTCTGCTCTTTATATATCACATTTGTTACGTTTGGATGAAAGAGATGATCACGATGACGCACACGATGACAAGATCTGAGGTGTTGCTGTGTGATGGAGCAAACTCCACCCATCTGGATTAAAGTGAACACACCATGACAAAATCTCATTTTAAAAATGTTCAAAAATCTTTCAAAGTTTCACTGGAGGCTCCACGACAGCACAAACATCCAGTATTTATTTCTTATTAGGTGCAGAGGTCTCGTTGCATAAATCATCTCTGTGAGGAAATTTTGTTCCTGAGTTTAGAAAACGGTTTTCACAGATGAAACGTGAACGTTCCAGATGTGCTGGACGCGGCTTTATTTTCATTCTGCACATTAAAACTTTTACACCTTTAGATTCAGTTTAAATATAAACATTGACTCAAAGTCTGTCGCTCTTGTCGTTACGTGTGAAACTTTTAGGAATTAGTTGGTCATGGGTATCAGTTACTGTTGCTTCCTATTAGCAAGTGTGAAATGTGATAGGGGGGAATAAAACAGCACTACAATCCACAAGCATACACTGATTGTATTTCAATGCTTCCAACACGACTCTGAGCGTATATAAGGAGATGTGAGGATGCATGAAGTCAGTCTTTTGTGGCAAATAGTTCTTTTCACAGGGGGAATTCGTGGAAACAGAATTTGATTTCGGCTCACTGGTGTTTGGTGAAGAAGCTGAAAAGTATTTTTACATGATCACTTCTTTTCTCTTTGATAATTTTAGATTGAAAAGCTGTAAATTTAACATAAATTTTTAAAAAACTGCAGCAGGATCGTGCACTGATTTCACTCCTGAGACTTCCATCTACAATAAACAATAATTAAAAACACTCCGAAGCACCTGTGATGCCTTAAAACCACTTTTCCCCCACTGAAGCTTGATGTCATTTTTTAGCATCGTCCCGAGCGCGGCCGCCTCTGTTATAAAACAATGGTCTATTTCCAACGGATACAGGAGCGCAATCAAACGCTCACATGTCCCATTAATCATTCCAGCCTTTTGAACAATCAGAGGATGCAACTGCTACTTAAAGTTTGTCTTGAACACAAAAGTCTTGTCACCTACTCACCTTTCACATAGCAATCTGGTGAGAGTGCTGCGTTAAGATGTGGCGAGGAAATAAGAGGGAGAATTTGTGTCAGTGCCAGCTGTGATACAAGGCACAGAGGAAATTCTTAACCTTGACATAGTTAAGCTTTAAATGGAGCAACAATGGCACCTGTGTGCAGAGGGAAGGCAAAAATATTATAGGTTTACTATCAGTTTTCAGAGTTTTCCCTGGCGTACTTCCATGTTTCCTCATCTTTTCTTTGTACTTCCACCAGTGTACAGTCAAAAAACAGGAATGCGCACGATCATTTTTAAAACTCCCATATGTGTATTTTGTGACTTTATAACTTTTCCTTTTCTACGTTTCCTGTCATGAGTTTTGGATGCTCTTCTTCTTCTATAAAACCATCACACCCCAGCTGCCTCCCACCCTGACTCACCTGTGACATCTCTCTTCCTCTTATTGGAGCTCTTCTTGTCCGAGTCGGCCGACGCCACGCTCTGAGGCGAGTACTCTCCCTCCAGGCACCCTGGCACGGCCCCTGGAAGCCTGTCTCCCCCTACACTGTCCAGCTCGGGCCCTGCGCCGCCGCCCACTGCTACTGGGGCTACGACAGGCGGGCAGGCCTCGGGCGCTCTCACCCGCGTCTCGCAGGGGTTGAACTGCCAGTCGGCTCTCTGGTAACCCCCCTGGCTCTCTTGGTACAGTCTGTCGTCGCGGGGGAAGGCTGCGTGCGGCGCAGTCGGCACCAGGCAGGAGCTGGAGAAGTCTGTGTAGGCCAGGAAGTCGGGCTTCTGGTGGAGGGAGAACGGGGCCTGCTGGTAGGGCGACTGCAGGTTGGCTCCTGGGACCCCTGAGTGAGGGTTCCTCATGCAGCCCCAGATGGGGCTGCTGGGGTGGGCGCTCCGCATGCAGCTGCTGGCTGGCTGATCCATGGTGATTCAAAACACTTCACACTATCTTGATTAATGTCTTATTACGAGTCTTTTCCTTGCAGAGGAGCTGGAAACCCCCCTCAGAAAGTCAGTGAGGACTGGAGATCTGTCATCCACTGCAGCTGACTAAATGCACATCATCGTCTCACTGCATCCAGCTCAGGAGTGCTCACTGCTGTCAGAGGCTGTTGACTCTTCCACAGCCCCCCAAAAACGCGTGAGGATAGACGCCTTCCTGTGACGGCGTGTTTCCCTCTCTCTCTGGGAGTGTGTGTGACGTCCGTTGGAGCCTCTGGTCCTGACACACTCTCACACACTCTCCCTCTGTCTTGCTCTCACACACCCTCTCTTCTCCCTGACTGGCTTGTGGCTCGGCGGGAGAGCTGCATCCGCAACTGCATGACTCCCCTCCTCGGGCTGGCTGTTTTCACAACTCTTCTAAGGCATTCTTGACAAGTGAGCCCTCCTCCTTTTTAAACATATAGGTGGGAAAGAGTGGCAAGTTTATGGAGTGTAACGTGAGATTGCAGAGGAGGAGCCCTGCCGGCCACATGTTGGTAGTACCCTCCAACCAACCCTGCCTCATCAACTATTAATCACGGGGGAAATTTTATATGCACATCTAATGGGCTTTCCAGACGTGGGGCTTTTTAAAGGGACATTGTCTGTAAAATATAAAGCGAGCACCCACCCACATGAGAGCCAGGGACTCTGACTTATTTCAGCTCCTTAGCGCTTTCTGACACCCAATTTAGTTCCTTTTTTTGACACCCTTTAGAGGAAAGTTAACCCTAACCCTTTCCCTCTGCACCCCTGATCCCCGCCTGTCCTCTCCAATCTGAAAACCCTTTTTTTCTTTCCCAGTTTTTATGACTCTGTGTGTGTGTGTGTGTGTGAACGCTGCACACCCAAATCCACCTGGCTGGCTTTAACTTTGAGGTGATAGAGGGACCAGATTTGATATTGGCTGTGCAGGCGCTCACACCTCCTGAGGTTTTCTCACTTTAGTCAAACACAATATGAAATTTCAGAGCCATATTTCAAAAACACAAGCTAATATTTTCTCTTCACAAACACTGCGCCTGAGGAAATGTGCTATTTTCTTTTTATGTGTTCCTGCTTATTACGTCTCAGATATTAAGCAGCAGGAGCAATAGTGTGTGACAGCGATCGCATGTAGATTAACCACATTTGGATCTACAGAGATGTGATTATTCAATTTTCTGATCACTGATTTTTTTTTTTCTGTGCAGGCCTCTCATGATAGAAGCCACTTCCCCATGAAGTAATGTCTCTAATACCATTAAAACCTTTTTTTGGCTAAACCAGAATCTGGACTCAGTTGCAGCGTATCCGTTACGCAGTAAACCCACTGAACCACATTTTACAGAAATGCAGTTTTTCTTCATACTGCTCATTTTTGTAAGTTGAGGTTTGTCTTCCTCTCGTGTGTCCTCACTTTGCTCCTGACCTCTCAGACAGGGGGGGAGGCGGCTCGGACCTCCGTCGAGAGGAGAAGGAGAGGAGGCAAGATTAAGAGACAGAGATTATTAGAGAAGAAAGACGGAGAAATGCTGAGATCAAGAGCGCACCTCAGAGAAAAGGAGAACTTGTTTGGTGCCTCTGCTGGTAAAAATTTTATAACCAGAGAGAAAAAGAAAAAGAAAATTAACCTTAAAAAAGTAAGTAAATCTTTTTAATACAGAAGCTCATACAAAGAGCAAAAGGGTCAACGTTTAAAAGAACAAAAAATGAGTTAAAACTGGAAAAAATAAAATCTAAAGCAGCTTAAATGACCCTGTGTCTGACCCTCCTGTGTACACACCGCACTCAGCTGCCACAAAACCATTCAAGAAAAACAGAGGAGGAAAAAAACCCAGAGATAAATAAATAAAGAGATCCAAACATCCACTCCAACACAAGACAAAAGAGGCCAAGAATAAAATCAAATTAAGTTAAAGCCAACTGAACGAGGAGTGGACGAATTGAAAGAAAAAAGTCAGGGAGAAGGGAGAGTGTTTGAGGTCACACACTAAAACCTTTCCATTTACCCAGCGAATTGTTGAGCCATGAAGCATCCCCTCGCTTTTACTGGCAGTCTGAGCTCTGGCCGCACCGCAGGGAGCAGAGGTTACACTGCATTTGTGGTCAGAGCAGGGGCCATCTGTGTGTCAGGATAAATTAGAGTGTGTGTCTGTGTGTGTGTGCTGTGAAAATATACGTCAGTGAGAGAGAGTGTGTGTGTGCACACGTGTCTCACGGAAAGAGATAGAGTGCTTGTGGGTATTTCTGTGGATGAAGAAGAAAGTTCCAATCAAGTGTTTGATATTATTAAAGGATAAAGAAACAGAGGAATTTAACTACACGTCTCCCCAAATATTTGACAGTGACGTAGAGACTACCTGCAGGGCTGGTTAGTAAACTACTGTGGCTGCCAGGATAACAGCCAACACAACAGCCAGGCAGAAACACAGATTTTATTCTCAGGACTGTACGTTATTTAAATCAATTAAGAATTTTATTTACATGGAAAAAGTTCTCTGAGCTAACAAGCTAACAGACAGTTAAACTATCTTAGTCGCTAACAGGACGACGAGTTCACTCAGTTAACTGCGGCATTGACTCCTGTCTTCTTACTTCCTCTTTAGCGGAGAAGTTTACACTCTGATAGATAGAGTGAAATAAAAGTTAGTATCAAAGCTAACAAGCTACACTAGCTTCCTCCATTTAGGACTCCACTTTCTACATTCTCTATAGGTCAACAGTGTCATGACGGCTAAGTGTTGTCATTGGCACAAATTGGCACGGCAAAGTTAAACTTGACATAAAAAATTGGCTGTTGCTGATTAACTTTACCCCACAAAGCCTCCACTAATAATTCCATTTGAAGCCGAGTTTGGCATTTCGACCATCGCCATCTTGGATTTCTTGAGCCACAAGTGACCATATTTGGATGAGAGGTTGGAGCTAACCTTAATGCTAGCTTGGTTCGCATGGTGCATTTACAGCTATGGCTAGCTGTGACAATGCTAATGCTAATTTTCGCTAGCAAAAAACAGACTTAAACCAGTAAAATTAAACGTACTTACCGGAAAAAATGGAACATTTGACTTCTTCGATGGTCTTTAAGGACAATCAAATGTTACAGTTTAACTTGACCGCTACCACAACGCATATACTCTGTGAATCTGGGGTTATGCCATGGTGGCGTTACCTTACCAACGTGGTAGGAACTTGTCAAAGGACGGCACCCATCTGTCACTCAAACAAAAGTTAGCAACAAAGTGAACAAGCTACAATAAATTCATCAATTTAAAATTCTGTTTTGTCCATGCTCTAAAGGTCATTAGTGTACCGACGGCTAAGTGTTGCCATCGGCAACAAATTGGTGTTAAAGTTGAATTGACATTAAAATTTACTGTTACTGATTTACTTTACCCCGGCAATGGATCCACTAATCATTCCACTGGAAAGAAAATTTGTAAGATAGTGGACGTAGCCACTGTGATGTCACCTAATGTTTTGCGGACTTAAGTTTCGAAACCTTGAGTTCAGCATTTTGGCTGTCGCCATCTTAGATTTTTGAGCCAGAAGCGACCATTTGATGAGATGGTGGAACTGACCACAATGCTAGCTGCTACTTTGGTTAGCATTGTGCATTTACAGTTATGGTTACCTGTGACAATGCCAATACTAATTTTCGCTAGCAAAAAACAGGCCTAAACCAGTAAAACAAAATGTACTTACCAGAAAAACAGAACATCCGACTTCTTTTAGGATCATCAAACACGACCAAAATGTTCCAGTTTAAATCTCATGAGCAGGAAACACACTGAAATTGCGGCCGCCACCGCAACGCCTGTACTCTCGAAATCTGGGGTTATGCCATGGTTACGTTACCTAACCAACGTGGTAGCAACTTGACAAAGAACAGCACCCATCTGTCACTCAAAACAACCACACCCTTAATTATGCGTACATTTAAGCCTCAGTTAAATGTAAACGGTGAGTTATATAAAAATGAATGTTGAAATTATCTATAGAATCCAAAACCATTTTTTCCAACCAGGCTGTGAACATGTTTATTTCTGCTGTAAAGTTTGGCATTTCAACATGAGAGTCTACGTGGATGACTCACTCCTGGAGCCGGCCTCAAGTGGCTATCTGAGGAACTGCAGTTTTTAGCACTTTCACGTTGGCTTCATTTTTCAAACCCGGAGGTTGCCGCTCAAAAAGAACTGATTTGGCCACAAAATTTTACCGTTTTAAATGCTGATGTAAGCGGGTCTTAAGGCTGTTAATATTTGATTATTTTCATATTGTCAAAAAATCCAATGACTAGACTAAAAACAACAGTGAACTGATCCAACTAACGAGTACTGTCTGTGTATCAAAACCTGATGTATCTACTTCCTGTGTGTCATAGAGCTCCACTGTTGTCCAAAAACTATTAAAAACACCACACTGAGCCACACTGTCACACTGGGCAACATGTTCCTTGAAGTTTACTCTGACTTAATCCCACATACAGGATCCTGCTGCTGTAAATGCTCACTAATGCATCAAATGTGTATTCATCCACAGCTGAAAATAGTCCCTGAAACACAAAGTTTCCTCCTGTTTGAGTTACATGTGTTTCAAACTACAGTGCCCAGCTGTTTTAAGACATCACTGAGCCCTTTATAAAAATGAAACTTAAAAATTTTTGACCAGTTTTAGAAGAATTTATGTTCTCAGTAGTGAAGAATGGGCGTTTGGTTGAGTGCCACAAACAGTGTAGAGAAATCAGAGACAGAATATCATGCTGCTGGTTTTGGTATTTTCCATGGGACTAGTTTCAAAAGGAAAACTAGAGAATAACACCAGGCTGTTCCTTTAACAAGCAGCCATGCCTGAACCAGATCTCTCTCAGTGTGTCGCAGAATGTTTCACACAGTAGTAGTGATGTGTGGGAGTGTGTGTGTGTTTGTGTGTGTGTGTGTGTGTGTGCTATCTCTGTGTTTGTAAAACTGTAAGTGTGTTTGCGGGAGAAACTCAGAAGTATGTGAACTCTCACTCAGTCATACACACCATGGATTGCAGATAAATGAGCTGGACATGAGTCACATCTCCCCTCACCCTGCCGACAACCTGTTTCTGTCAGTCTTACACTGTGTGTGTGTGTGTGTGTGTGTGTGTGTGTGTGTGTGTTTAAGTGTGTGTTTGTGTGAAAGAGAAAGGGGGAGTTTGTAATAAGGAGAGAGAAACTAAATGTTGTATCTATGCATACATGCTCAAGTTTAGTAAAATGATTCTCTGTTGATACACGAACATATCTTGATGCTTCTGAATATATTTGTGCATGAATGTGTGTGTGACTGTGTGTGTGTGTGTGTGTTTTCATCTGATCCATCTTCATGACACTGGCGGGATTAGAGCCCTCCATCAGTCTCCTGTGTCTGACAGCGTGACCCCCCGTGACCCCTCGTTCACCTGGGTCTTACTGGACTGTGGGAGCCTCTTATCTCTGCTACTGTTGTGGGGATGAGTGGAGGATGAATATGAGAAGGAGGGATGAAGGAGTGAAGAGCGTGAAAAAAGGGAAGAGGAAGATAGAGAAGCAAAGATATTAATTAAAGTGGAAACAGGCAATTTTTCATCTTTTCCCCCCCTAGTGTTTCCAAGTGGCATTATTGATGGCGCCGCTGTCGCAGAGACAACTGGATCACTTCCTCAGAGCCTAGCAACTCCCAACAACACAGCACACACTGCTTTTTGTTTTCCACAGATACTTCAGTTGTTTCACTGTCCGCCTTTTCCGCTGCTGGGGACGGTAACTGCAAAGAACTTTTTGGTAACTGGGGATAGCTACCCATAGCTGCCAGGGAAAACACAAGCGCTGTCCTCTTTCTGTTTTGGTTGCGCAACGGTTGACGCACTTTCTTTGTGCCCTAAATCAAGCCTTCATTTTCCCGAGATCGTATGTGGGGGCAGATAGAATTGCACAGTGAAGCGAGACTTATAGGAACCAGCTTAAACACAGATGCTGTCATTATTCTATAACACTGTGCAATCAACTTCATAATGATGAGTTAAAGCAGAAATATTTGTCTCCATCCACCTAAACTGCTGCATTATAAACACATAATAGTCTCTATGATTCAGTAAAATCCTTGCAGGGTCTCTGAGGCCTCGTGTTTTGTTAATTCACTCCACATTTGCCTTCTCATCAGTGCCACTGAGATAGTATCTGCTGCCCAGCTGACAGGCAGATAGGAGCCAATAAACAAGGCTACTGGTTTCTCTCATTCCTGCTGCTGCAGCCAAGAACCGAATCAGAGCAGCTTCTGTACAACCAGAGCATGAAAAAGTACAACTCAGCTGCACGAGGATCACACAATAAATGATGTTTCATTAAGAGTAAAGCCACAGCATTCAGTCTTTTGCCCAGTTAAGGTGCATGTGGTGAAATACTGAAGTATCACAGGACTTTCATTGTGTTATGTATGCATCATGTCAAAGGGCCCTTTCACATGACGCATCTTTTGTACTCTAAAAATCCATTGTTGACATGCAGCTGAGGAGCTCTCAAAAGCAAGAGCAATGCTGTTGCAGCACGCAAGCATTCCTAAGCGCCTTTTTCAAGGCACAACAACTGCACCCAGAGATACGTAAGGCTCAACTTTTATAATAAACTCTAAGTTTAATACACCAGGGACGCACAGATTTATTGGCCAACTTTGGTATTTGCTGATATTCGCCTTTTCGACGGCCATTGGCCCATCGGCAAAGACAATGACATTCACCAATGGCAGAGGTCAATGATTTTCCATTTTGTCACCATTTTGTGCAGCTAAAAAAACAGGGTTCGAGACTAACAGAGTCCTATTGTTCCAGGGACATCAGAAAACGTGTTTGGGACAAACAGAGATTTTCCTGGGACAGAGCGATTGCTATCAGGGCCCCGAGACTCTGGAACAATCTGCCCGAGGAAATCGGGTCAGCTGTGTCAGCGATCTCTTTTCAGTCCCTTCTTAAAGCGTACTTTTATCAGAGAGCCTTTCCTGGTTTTACTTGAGTTTTAAGTGCATATAGACTGTCCTTTATTTCCTCAGTTTTTATAGACTAGTGTTTTAATCAGTTCTTTTGAACATTGATGTTTTTATGTCTTGTTTGTTTTAATCTTTCGACATGTAAAACACCTTTTGAGCGCTTTATAAAAAAGATTATTATCATTATTTCCTGGGACGCCTCCGGCACAAAAAGACGCAGTAACTTACTACTGACGCATGAGAAGACACACCGCAGTGTTTTCCTGATAATGACACATTGTCAACAACAACTCAATGTTTAAATCAGCAGGAGGAGAGCTGGTTAACGTTAGCTGGTAGCAACTAGCAGACACAACCAACAGCTTAAGGAAGTGCACAGAGTTACACGATGATGCCTTCACGCTCTATCTGGTAAAAATGGTTACTGGTCGAAGGTAAATTATCACATCCTCAGGATGTGTTAAAATGTCATCTTGTAAAATGCAGTTTTAATAATTTGAATAAATAAAGTTGTTTGAAGGAGAAATATGATGATGTTTTACGGCAACATCAGATGATGATATCGAGTAAAAACACTTGAAAGCAAGTTAAAAACAAACAAACACAATTTTCGTGTGAGGGAAACTTTTGCTGAAGGTTGTTTCATATATTTGACTGAACTTGTGCTCAGTTAAAGGTGAATGACTTCATAACAGTTCAGTTATTTTCTAATACTGAAGATTTCTTTATCTCCCTGGCACAACAGGGGGATAAATAACAAAAACACAAAAACAAATAAACAACAACAACAAAAACCCCAACAGTATCAGCTATTGGCTCAGAGAATGACAGCCAGTGCATCCTTATAATACACTAGAGCAGCATGATATATATCAGGCTGATAAATTATCAGCCGATAACGGGACGTTTTTCTAATTATGCATTATTCCGATAATTAAATTTACAGCCGATAATATGACGCCAGATTGCTTTCATTGACTTAACAGGAGCATCTCAGCCTTTCTCACCCTCAGGTGTACATAAACTACAGATTATAAACTTCTTTTCGTTACCGTATCGCTCCATCCCTTTAATATACAATCATAAAACAACGCCTGGAAGACAATCAGATCCGAACTCAGGACTTTTGTTAAGTAGGCTGTGATATGGCACGGGTTATGGTCACTCACATGCAACCTGTCTCCACGCCTTTTTGGTTGGCACATGAGCAGCACCGAGCACCCGACCTCATGCGTTCGCCGTAAAAGATGCAGTTTGTACATGAGCCCTGACAGCCTCACCTGCACAGGAGCAGCAGAAAATCAAATCCTATGTGGTCTCTGTCTAAAACTAAACGCAGTACATTATTGTGTTAGCTGGTTTACAAATGTCGGCGACTTTATTCTCACTGCATCATATTCATGAGCTCACTGTAGGTCAGGGGTCTGAGAGGTAAACAGTGACACTGAATGTGTTGGTTTAAATACAAAACTAAACGTGTAATATCTTTGTGTCCCATATTCCTTATTTGCTGTGTAAACCTTCTTTCATGAGGTCTGCTGTAAACATGAACCCTGAGGAGTAGATGGAAGTGCGTCTTCATGCCCAACCTGTTTCAGTAACACTTTATAACACACAACAGAGTGTATAAACAGCTCCAGGCACTGAGAGATGGGGGTTAAATGGATGGTGTGTATTTTATTCTTCAGTTTGCCAGCAGTATTACCTAAAGTCATTAGCAGTGTTGGCGAAGTGATGGACTGCTGACAAATGGACTGGATTTTAATGCTGCTGAGCCAACAGAGAAAGATGCTGCCAGCACGTCTGACTGTGGAAACGTGTCAGAATAAAAACAGAAAAGTGCTCAGGTCGTCTGCGTTAAAACAGTCAGCCATCATGCTGGACAAAGCAGCAAATTAAATATGTGTTAATTGATTAACAAATGATGGAAATAAAAACAAACAGCAGCAAAATAATGAGCATTCTCTGGAGCAGAGTAATGCCTGGCCTCAACACTGCAGCTCTCAGCATTTTTACTAATGGCTGTGTTACAGAGACTTGGCTCACATATTAATATAAAATCTCCGGATGTCTGACTTACTGACCGATCCATCATAGCAACTATTCCTGCTCCAATATTATACCAATACTAGGAATAATATCTGCTGATTGTGCATGAAGACATTGTCTGCTAGTGTTACAGCATTTATACATGTGTGTGTGTGTGTGTGTGTGTGTGTGTGTGTGTGTGTGTGTGTGTGTGTGGGAGGGTGGAAATAAGGGGGGACACACACAGGTGCTAATAATCACATATGATCACGTATGATTGGAATCAGGTGTTGGCAGCAGTTTCTTGCATTGTGAGGGAATATTATAGCTCTCTGAGGCTTCGGCCGCTCATCATCTCCCATTGTGAGGTTGTTTACCATTTTTCCACAGTCAGATTTTCAGAGAAGATCCTGCGAGGTTAAAGCCAGTTTATACCACAGTGTGTCTGTCTGAAATTCTGGGCTTTGGATAATGCGTAAAAATAAACACTAGTGAGAGCACGGAGGTCTGAGACAGGCAGCGTCGGTCAGCTGCTCAATTTAAGTTTAAATGATTGATGTTACCCAGAAACAGATCGACTTCACTCCTGCAATAACTGAGGTTATGGTCACTTTAATGAAACAGAAACAAGCTGTAAACACAACAAGGGCTGTCGTGAACCAAAGAAAATCTTAGTCGAGTGAAGTTCTACCCAATGGTCAATAGAGGTGGGAATATTATCATGATACTTCTGTCTTTCTACGATCCTTAGGTCGCTTAGTACGAGTGCTGAACAATAACAGTAGAGCAGAAATAAACACTGCTGGCTGTGTAGACTGGTGAGTCTGTCTTCTGTCCCTATGTGCTTCAGGCCTTCCTTCACACAGAGGAAGAACTCTACCTTGTGCTGACATTTTTGCTTTAATGGACGCCCCATATCAAAGCAACCAGATGCAAGCAAAGTGTCTCAGCTCAAAAATAAATAAATATCCATCCATTTTCATTCACTTATCCGGGGACAGGTCGTGGGGACAATCAAAGCACCCCAGACGTCTCTCTCCCCAGCAACACTCTCCAGCTCCTCCTGGAGGACCCCGAGGTGTTCCCAGACCAGATGAGATCTATAATCCCTCCAGTGTGTTCTGGGTCTGCCCCGGGGCCTCCTACCAGCTGGACCAGGAGGATCCTGATCAGATGTTGAACCACCTCAACATGAAGGAGCAGCGGCTCTACTCCGAGCTCCCTCCAGATGTCTGACTCCTCCCCCTATCTCTAAGGCTGAGCCCAGACACCCTACAGAGGAAACTCATTTCAGACGCTTGTATCTGTGACCTCATTCTTTCAGTCACTACCCAGAGCTCATGACCATAGCTGAGGGTTGGGATGCAGATGGACCAGGAAGTAGAAAGCTTCGCCTTCCGGCTCAGCTCCCTCTGAACCACGATGGTCCCCAAAACTGCTGATCCATCTCACGCTCCATTCTATCTTCACTCATGAACAAGACCCTGAGATACTTGAACTCTCTCAGTTGAGGCAGTAACTCTCGCCCAACCCAGCGAGGGCAGCAATCCACCATTTTTCCGGCAAAGACCCATGACCTCAGATTTGGAGGTGCTGACTCTCATCCCAACCGCTTCACACTCGGCTGCAGGTCATGCTGGAGGTGTGCCCCACATTTCAGAGGCACTTTGTTTATTTCAGATGTTATTTTAGTGGTTAACTTTTGACTGAGTTGCCGTCATGTTCACATTCATACCACACGGTGCAAAGTGTCTCGTACTTCAGCAGCATTTAAAATGCAACGTGGTTGTTGAAGGTTGTGATTAAAGGCTTCAGAGGGCTCTTAATGCACACTATATTTTTGGGACAATGTTTCAAATACTTAACAATAAATTGTGATAAATTCAGACTGATTTCTGAGTGTTTGCCTTTTATAGACTAGCCGACGAGTCTTAATTAAAATTTTGGTTTAGTCAACAGGGAAATTACTCGCCAGGAACATCCCGACTCTGAAGTACAGCTGTGAGACTTTTCTAGAAAAATGTTGATTTAAAAAATATCAGTCATGCATAGTTCATAAATAAAATGACCATACTTTGAATAAAAAATGTAAATGTAAGTTTGATTACCCACATTTTATGTTCAATATTCCTATTTTGAATGCGACTGTCGACTGCTGCAGCAAACACGTCCATGTTCATTCTTTTTCTCTGTTTCTACCAAAAATGTTTTAAATATTTCGAAGAGGGGACATTACTGAAAAAGGTTGAAGAACCACTGACTCTGATCATAAATCAAAAGATTTCTCCTCGTGTTTTTTATACAGTAGCAGGGAAGGTATCAGTTTTCTTCATGGCAAACTTTTAAAATGAAACCAAAATATGTGAAATCATTGAATTGAGAGTGAACTCTATAATAATGTGGTGGTTTTAAGAATACAATCTTGTATTTAATAAGTGAAGTTTCTCAGTCCTCAGTGAACTGACCCTGAACATGTTGTCTTGTCTCATATTATCAGTCTCCAGCTTCCACATTGAGTCACGTTACAACAATGAAAACAGCTAATCTTTACCTCACCGACACGACACCGCAGAAACTAATTTCCCTGCTGCCACAGTATTACCGCATACAGTATAATATGAGCCGGGCCAGGCCGGGGCTCACTGTGGAGGCCAGGCTACTGATTTCATTGGCAACAACATGAGACTTGAGCTCCAGCCACATTCTCACTCAGCTGTGAGTTCATACCTCACTCATGGAAAATCAATTGAAGACTGCTCTCTAGTGGTTTTTAGTTGGAACAGCTGAAAGAAGCTCAAGCCTTCACTGAGGAGTAGTCTCAGCTCCTCAAGGACAAACTGTCAGTGGGGTTTTTTATTTTCAGACAATTGGATTAAGTATAAATGTTTTCAATACAGGAGCACTTTTTATAACCTTGAATCCTGCGTCTCACTCAAAAGGCCATAAAACGCGAGTCATCAATCTTCATCTGAGAGGTAGGTGTTTTGTGTAAAAGCTTAGCAGCAGGATGCAGCGTCACTGCCACGAAGAACAATCAAATACATTCACTCGCGTCCAATAATGTGCAACTGATGTGCTTTTGTACTCGTTCCCGGGACAAATAAATCAGTCCGGCTCCAAACAGTGACTCCCATCCATCACATGTGATAGTGCGGACAAAATTTTATTCAAATATCAGGTTATTTTAGAAGGTAGGAATCTGGCTGCTATTGTGGCAAAGCTGCCTTCAGCTCTGACCTCTGGAGTGTTTGCACGCATGCACGCACAAAGCTGCACCACAGGAAACCAGAATCATCCACACAGAGCTGCTGGTGATCACCTCGGCTATTCAACGGCAAGAAACACAAGATAAATCACGCTAAATGTCTGTGGGGTCCAAGGAATACCCCTTTTTGTGGGTGTCAGGAGGCACTGATCGGATATGCCTCCCTGTGTGTGTGTGTGTGTGTGTGTGTGTGTGTGTGTGTGTGTGTGTGTGTGTGTGTGTGTGTGTGTTGCTTTGTGGACGGTAGCACTATTGCGTGTTCATGGATTACCTTCCTTCCTGTCTGCCTCATCTTGTTTCCAAGCAGCGCAGGGCTGGACTTCCTGCTTTGGGAGCTGAGGCTCTTTGAAGAGGCCTACTGAGCGCGCTCCCTGGAGGGTTGTCAGGATCAGCCTTGGCCAACAAACACCTCAGAAGGGAGCAAACTGGCCGGGCCAAACATTTCCTCAATCACCGAACAGACTCTTTGGGGTTTACGCTCCCGAGGCGCAGGGGCACCAACTCCCTAATGCTCAGTGCGGAGGGTTTTAACTGAGCGGAGGAACGGAGCTGCTCACACGCAAGGACAACGACGGCAAGAACACGTGAGCACGTATACACAACAACACCCTGCAGCCTGATGTTACGCATGTAAAAGAACATTTTCATACACAAAGACCCCACCCTCCACACACACACCTACATGTGGGTAAAGAAATGTACAAACACTAAAAAGTGAAGGAACGTCACAGACAGCCACTCATACATCATCTCTCTGCACATCCCGTCCCTTTAGCAGCAGTGATGTATTTCTCCAGTGGTGGTGGAGGTAAAGCTGTTGTGATTTGTGTTTACGGTTTTTAAAAGTCTTCCTGTAAAAGGAGGGAGACAGGGAGGAGGAGGACAGAGGGGGAGGAGGACAGAGGGGAGTCCTGTCTGAACAGCAGCATCCTGTTTTTTATGTGTGTGTGCACATGAAGATGACTGACACTGCAGGTTAAATACTGTACATGTGTAACACTGTCTGTGTTATATTCATATCAGGGGTATATGGCCCTAAAATAATATCACAATATTTCAGGATGCTTTTGTGATAACTATTCTTGACGATATTCATTAGGTAGGTATTTGGACATTTGCTGTTGTTGTTGCTAATGACAAAGACATTATAAATAAATATAAATACATGGATGTATTTGTGGTGATCCAACACAATATCTACACTGACTGCCACGTACTGATTTTCTTTCTCTCTTTTTTTAAAAAATTAATTAAAATGGGTAAAATCCTTACCACTATAGAGCTGCGTACAGCGTATTGATTCCCGCAGTCCCTCCTCCCTCTGGTCTCTCTCTCAGTTCATCATCTTTTCCATGTCGGGGACAGTCGGTGAGTTCATCTGCAAACACACACAGTGACAGAGCTAACTGTTAGCATCACACGGCTCGTCAGGAGGAGAGCAGCTGTGGGAATGGTTCTATCGTGCTGTGTCTAACCTTCATGACAAACACTGAATCTCATGAATATAAATCTCAGCGATGCACGATCGTATCAGTACGCCATCAGTATCGGCCGATATCAGCCTTACAATGAACTATGAGAATCAGCCAACATGCTTTTTCTTATTTTGCACAATGAATGAACATCACATACACTGAAAAGTATTTCATGTCTCCATCTGCTGCTGGGCCGTCATGATAAGAGTATGCATGTATAATATGATGTTAATGCCACTACAGAAGAGACCTGATGATCACTGACATTAGGAGGGAAAAGAGGATACATCAATATTGCTATCGATCAAATGAGTTGTTATATATCTGCATATTAGATATCAGCAAAAAATCCAATATTGTGCGTCCCTAATACACCTCAAATCTTAAATTTGTTGGAGCCAGTAAACAGTATACTCAGGCACTGTCTCGTTGTCTCTCAGCCTATTATCATTACTATTATTAGCTTTGAAGTATGAATTTTCAGTTTCAGGTATACCCAGTGGTTCCTATAACCCAGTGGTTCCCAACTGGTGGGTCGTGGTCCAAAAGTGGGTCACAGGTCCATTCTGATTGGACCACAAGTGACTCACAGACGTGTCAGGTTTGATAAAAAATACACTTTTTACAGTTTAAATACAGTGAATTTCTGGCACAGAGCTTTTATATTCAAGTGCTGTTTCCTGCTGTGGAGTGAGTGACTCAGTAGTTGTGACAGCTGGTTATCAGAGACAGCAAACTAGCTCGATGACATGGCCAAATAAAAGTATGACACTGAATATATTTAACCGTGTGGACCTTGAACTAATGACTAAGGAGAAATCTGGACCAGTTGTTAACCACTGCTCTTGCCTCCTTCGCCAGACATCCCCAGATCAAGGCTGGTAACTAAAGGTGACCTGACTTTTGCCATTGAGGCCCCGAGGCTCTGGAACTCTCTGCCTGAGGAGGTCAGGCTGGCTGACACATCACCTGTTCTTAAATCACTGCTTAAACATACTTCTGTAGGAAGGTTTTCCCTTTAATGCCTGATTTGTGCTTTTGTGATTTACACCTTCTCTATTTTATTTCCTTTTGCTCTGTTTTTGCCTCTGTACTATTTTTCTTTGGTCTTAACTTTTTTTTTTTTTTAAATATTGTATTGTTATAGTTGTCTAATTTTCATTTGCACTTTGTAACCTTGTTTAGATAACTGCTATACAAATAAAATTATTATCATTATTATTATTATTATCACTATTATTATTATTATTATTATTATCATTATTATTATGTAATACAAACACAGTAGACAAAATGAAATTTACAAGTCGAATTCCTGTCAATTTTCTGATTCCTGATTACCATTTTAAAGTAATTTTATTGGCAGCATAATCTGTTTAAATACTTAAATTTAATGGTATAACTTCATTTATCTTTCAGTTACTGGTAACTGTGCCTTCACAATCTATAGAATATGTAATTTAAAAAAAAAAAAACATCTTTAAATACTTTCATTTTAGTAGTGAAATTATAATAATCTACAAATAATGCAAAGCAAAATTCCCCTTTAATCATGTGCAAAACAATCTAATATTAGGTCACTTTTATTAAACCGCTTCAAACTGGGATTATTTTAACAGACCTGACAAAGCAATCTCAAATCAAAGGAATAATCACCGGCTGTTTTTGGAGCTTTTCAACCTCATCAGTTACACCCATTTAACTGTAATCTGTTTACATGTAATCTGTAGTATTTACAGCCTCAAACATTACCCAGATAACCTTTGATTACACCCTCATTAAATATATTTAACAGCTGGAGGCCTTTAGCTGATTGGTTCCTTATTCTCTCGCTCACAGTGTGTGGAAACGTCTCGACAGTATAAAGTAAGCGGTGCTGAGAAACATGAGAAGGTGACAGTAAAGAGGTCTGAAGTTAAACTCCAACCATCAGCAGCAGGAAACACAACTGTACATGCTCACAGCTCAAAAATATCTTCATCCTCTCACAGTAGTCGTGTAATTACAGGCGTGATGGCTGCAGTGGAAATAATAAGAGCAGCATATTCAGCTGAGACGAGCCAAAGCACGTTATGAGCCCGTGGTATTATCCACTCTGTAATGACAACGTGTGAGCACTGCGTTTCTGGGGGGGGGGTTCAGTCAGAGTAATGTGAGGGTTAATGCTCTGTCTGGCCTGTCGAAGCCGCAGCAGACGAGGGGATGATAAGACACAAAGTATCTGTGATGCCAGATTAATTACCAGTGACAGCCTCCATTATGATAATGACCCTGTGTGTAAACCCTGCAGGGGTTCAGAGTGCGGTCAGGCCGCAGCAGAGCAGGGCATGATATCATGTGTGGTAAAATATGCAGCGCCAGAACAGGCACAAGAAAACAAATGTCTATATTTAGCCGGCTGACGCTTTTACGATGATGGATACTGTACCGAGTGAGTCAGCCCTCAATCAGAATGGAGGGGGGAGCGAAGAGGAAGAAGAGGAGGAAGAAAATAAAAAAGGAAGGGGAGGAAAGAAATTCCAGATGTCAACAGTAAAGTTTGTCCAGCTCCGGTTTGTGGCCACTGGAGCTTTGTGTACCTGCCCCTGCTAAAGCCATTACCTCCGGCTGCTGCGCCGGGGAAGCTGCACAACAAAGCAGGAGAATTCTCGGAAGCCCTTCAATCAGGCTCTCCAACATCGTCCCGACGCTGCGCCCTCTCCCAAGAACACACTGTTAATTTGACAGGGTGGAAATGAGGAGGATGATGAAGGTGTGTGCCCTGATCCTGCCGTATTGTGTAATGTTGGAGCGTGTCCCTGCAGTACCTCGTTGGATAAATGGAGAGTGTGTGTTTCTCTTTCTGTGAGTGCATGAACTGCAGAGGTGGAAAACACATTTACACTGAACAAAAACTTAAACGCAACACTTGTGTTTTTGCTCAGTTTTCACTGGTTTAAGTTAAAGATCTAAAACTATTTGATGCACTCAGTCCATAAATTTCTCTCACATTTTGGTCATAAATTTGTCTAATCCATGTTAGAGCACTTCTCCTCTCCCAAGATAATCCATCCACCTGACAGGTGTGACACACCATGTGCCCTGGGACTGTCAAAATAAAAGGCCACTCTAAAATGTGCAGATTTATCTTGGAAAAAAAACATTTATTGGGATTTAAGTATCTGGTGTGACCACCATTTGTCTCACGCAGAGCGAAACACATTTCCTTTACATATACACTCACCATCCACTTTAATAGGTACACCTTGCTGGTACCAGGTTGGACCCCCTTTTTAATTCTTGGTGTCACAGATTCAACAAGGTGCTGGAAACATTCCCCACACACCATGACACCAGCAGCAGCAGCCTGAAGCGTTGATACAAGGCAGGATGGATCCATGCTTCCAAATTCTGAGCCTACCATCTGAATGTGGTTTTTCCAATCTTCTATTGTCCAGTTTTGGTGAGCCTGTGTGAATTGTAGCCTCAGTTTCCTGTTGTTAGCTGACAGGAGTGGCACCTGGTGTGGTCTTCTGCTGCTGTAGCCCATCTGCTTCAAGGTTGGACGTGTTGTTGCTTCAGAGATGGTCTTCTGCACACCTTGGTTGGAACCAGTGCTTATTTGACTTCCTGTTGCCTTTCTATCATCTTGAACCAGTCTGGCCATTCTCCTCTGACCTCTGACCTCTGGCATCAACACTGGATATTGTCTCTTTTTGGGACCATCCTCTGTAAACCCTAGAGATGGTTGTGCTGAAAATCCCAGTAAATACTCAGACCAGCCCGTCTGGCACCAACAACCATGCTGCGTTCAAAGTCACTTCAATCACCTTTCTTCATCATTCTGATGCTCAGTGTGAACTTCAGCAGCTCGTCTTCATCATGTCTACATGACTGAATGTGTTGAGTGGCTGATTAGCTATTTGTGTTGACAAGCAGTTTAACAGGTGTACCTGATAAGGTCAGTCGCACCTGTCAGGTGGATGGATTATCTTGAAAGAGGAGAAGTGTTAATGAACACTGATTAAACAAATTCACGACCAAAATGTGGGAGAAATACATCCATCCAGTGCATAAATAAAGTCTTAATCTTAAACCTGTGGCAGATGGGAGCCCAGACAAAGGCGCTATAATTTTTATTCAGCATATTTATCTGATTACAGTCTGCATAAACAGTATTGAATCACTGATGGGAAAAAAACCTGGACCTGACTGATCCTCCTGATGTTCAGTTGATGCTGGTTATTATTTACAGTCTGCATAAATGGGACTGAATCACTGACAGAAGAGACAGAGTCTAATCAAGTACTGAACAGATGCTGCACTCGTACTTCAGTAACAGGTAGATACCATGTTAACATTTACTTTTTAATTTCAAATGCAGGATGTTTCCTTCTAACGGAGTATTTAGTTTACAGTCGTTTTGCATAGGGCCGCGCCCCCGACACTCAACCAAACGTTAGTTGACCAGAAAGGTCATCAGACGGCAAGATTTCATTGGTCGCTTAGTCGCAGGAAAAAAAAAGTGAGACGCTATGAGGAGCTGCGCCTCGTCAAAATAAACTGTATTTGACTGGACCATGTGGGACTTTACTTTGAAAGGACAGACACAGGAAGTGGAGTCAGGTTAATCTCCAGGGCTGGTACCTGTGGTTATTCCACAGGCTAGTTAATAACATGTGGGGCAGGAAATCCAAAGTGTGGGATCATTTTGAGAAGGTGAAGGACCAACCCAAGGTGATATGTAAACTCATCTTCATTGGTCCACTACAAACATGACGTATCATGTGAAACATGGAAGTAGCTACATGTCCATTAGCCCACAGCGTCATTAACAGGCAGCTCGCTCAGTGTGTGACGTGCACTTGGAGATAAAATATAGGCCTATATTAATGAAGGTTCATTAGTACGGTTTGTATTTCTCTGTAATGTAGCACAGTGTTAACAATGTTACTGAGACTATTCTTTCTCACACCTTCAACTCACTCAACCACCAAAATATATCATTTACTCATTACATTCATATCACAAACATGAGGGACACTAGTCCACTGATGGACCCTGATGAGGACTGTTGGTCCACTAGGGACACTCCCAGTCGAGGGCAGCCCTAGTTTAAGGAGCGTTACTGTGGCTAACAGTATCATAGCAGATAAGAGTATCATCGTTAAGCACAGCAGGACAAGAGCATTTTGGATGGTTGAGAATGTTTGGAGATGATTCCTCTTTTTGTTTCTCTTGACAGAAAGTTAAGAGAAATTTAGGAGAATGTTGCTGCTTGAGGCTCAATTTGTTGCCTTTACTTTTCTGCACCTAAAAAGCTAAATTCCCACGCTGCCTCGACTCCTCTCTCCCTTAAATAACTGTAAGACAGAAGGGAGTGACCGTCCATAATTTTAGCAGAAACTATAAAACGCTTCACGGTCAGAGGACGACAGAATATATCATTATATTTAATGTCTCGTTGTTATATAGGCCCTCCTTTTAAAACACATTTTTGAAAAGGTGAAACAATTTGACTTCATGGCCGTCACTTGTTGCTTTTAATGTCACATTTATTCATGTTTAAAAAATGTTAACATTAATTTATTTTTCTTATTATCCACATACGTTTTATTGCTTTTATTTAAGAGGCAACATTAGAGTGTCATAAAAGGCCAAAGTGTGTTTTATGTTATAAAATTCTCACATTTTACAACACAGAAAAAAGATTGAAGTGACCTTGATGTCATTAAGGGAAACTTTAAGTGCCATGCTCAGGGTGAGTTTAACCAAACAACAGTGAGGATGATTACAGCTAACGTCTCTGGCAGTCTGACTGTAACAAGCCATGAACGCAGCATCATATTTCTGCGGACTTGTTTGGCAGTTGTCTCTCATTTCGTGGTTGCGAAACATCTCTGAAGGCCCCCGAGGGAGCGCACGGTTGGATTAGATACATGAGAGAGCCACCCAGGCTTCATCATCACATTATACAACACTCAGCAAGCTGCGTCTGGTTCAGCTCAATGCAAAGTGAAAGTGATGGGGACCAGGAGGGATGCTGTACAGAGGAGGAGGAGGAGGAGGAGGGCTGGTGGTGGTAGAGGAGGAGGTGGGGGGGTTGTTTGTGGTTAGAGCGCAGCCATGGGAAGAAGAACATGGAAAAATCTTGGAAATGAAGCGTGTCCATCCACAGAGGTGACGAGCAAACTGAGCAGGGCTGCAGAGGACAGGATGATGATTTTGGAAACCACAATCTGAATCTTTAATGTATGACACCCACACACACACACACACGGGACACACACACACACACACACACACACGGACACACGTAAAACAGAAATAACATTCATGGACACAAAGAGAAACAGTCCTCATCAGGGTCCATCAGTGGACTAGTGTCCCTCATGTTTGTGATATGAATGTAATGATGAAATGATATATTTTGGTGGTTTGAGTTGAAGGTGTGAGAAAGAATAGTCTCAGTAACATTGTTAACACTGTGCTACATTACAGAGAAATACAAACCGTACTAATGAACCTTCATTAATATAGGCCTATATTTTATCTCCAAGTGCACGTCACACACTGAGCGAGCCGCCTGTTAATGACGCTGTGGGCTAATGGGCATGTAGCTACTTCCATGTTTCACATGATACGTCATGTTTGTAGTGGACCAATGAAGATGAGTTTACATATCACCTTGGGTTGGTCCTTCACCTTCTCAAAATGATCCCACACTTTGGATTTCCTGCCCCACATGTTATTAACTAGCCTGTGGAATAACCACAGGTACCAGCCCTGGAGATTAACCTGACTCCACTTCCTGTGTCTGTCCTTTCAAAGTAAACTCACACATGGTCCAGTCATATAGGTTTGGATTTATTTTGACAAGGTGCAGCTCCTGATAGAGTTTCACGTTTGTCTGGGTTTTTTTCTGCGACTAAGCGACCAATGAAATCTTGCGGACTAATGACCTTTCTGGTCGACTAACGTTTGGTCGACTGTCAGGGGGCAGCTCTTCTTTAAACACTGTATAAGTGCAGGTGTTGTGCCGTGTGCAGATACTCTGGTGCATGCCCATAACTTGGAGAGATGCCTCTAAACCAGGGGTGGTCAACCTGTGTCTCTGGAGCCACACGTGGCTCTTTTGACCGTCTCCAATAGCTCTCTGTGACTTTGACATAAAATTATGTGGAGATGAATAACAGTTATTTTTTAACATTCAGATTTTCATTTGTAATTGTTGTCGGCCTAAAGTCATTACTGCACTGTAGGATTGTAAAAATGTGTCTATACATCGAATTAAAAAAATGTTCCAGTGTTTCATCAACTTAAATGTGCATCATACCTCTACGGTGGCTGCCTGGAGTTTTACCAGTACAGCTCTGGGTTCCAAAATGGAAAAGTGTTAAAGGAAAATAGAGGATTTAATAATGTGAGGACAGTACTAAGTAATTATAAACAGGCCACTGCAGAGGAGACACCTTGAAGTAAATCATATTAATAAATGCTCATTTAGACCTATTGGTAATATTATTGGGCTCATTTAGACTTAATAGGCTGTTGCCTTTATTCAAATATGTTTTGCGGCTCCAGACAGATTTTTTTGGCCAATAATGGCTCTTATAATAGTAAAGGTTGTCGACCCCGCACTAAACAAAGGCTGTAAGATTTAACGTACCGTTGAATAAACATAAACAAATTAAATGTGATTTTTCAGAGTGTGCTTATGTCACAGGAAAATCAAAAACCCAACTATGACAAAACATTTGTGATGCTGTAAAAAGTAATGACAGAAGTATTAAGACCCTTTACTTGGGTAAATGTACTAACACCACACTGTAAAAAATACTCTGCTGCACTAAAAATGTTATTTAAGTAAATGTGATTAAGTACAATCAAAACATGTATTTAAATATTAAAAGCAGAAGTACTAAAT
Source organism: Cephalopholis sonnerati (assembly GCA_019142605.1). Classification (NCBI taxonomy): domain Eukaryota; kingdom Metazoa; phylum Chordata; class Actinopteri; order Perciformes; family Serranidae; genus Cephalopholis; species Cephalopholis sonnerati. The sequence goes on from JAGQAX010000020.1 coordinate 37,421,333, forward strand.
GCTGAAAAAATTCAAATAATTAAAATCATAAGAAGCAAGTTCTTATTTTTGAGAAGCCGTAACACTGAAATATGTTAAAAAAAAATTGAAAATGATTTTTAAAATAGTTGCCGCTTAATATTCTAAGTAATCAAATAATCGTTTCAGCTGTACTTGTATATTTTTGGGCAAAAATACTCATTTGTAAAAAGCACAATATTTCCCTTCCAAGTGTAGTGGAGCAGAAGTAGAACAATCACTCTTTAACACACTCTAAATTTAATTATATATCAGTGATGCATTCTTAAATGTTCCTAATATTTAAAACAAACCTTTCCTTGTGTTGGAGAATTTGTGGACTGTGTTTTTACTTATTTTCTTGGTAGAGGTGCTCCTGATCCGCTCGTTAAATTTTCTCTTCCCTAAGAAAAGAGCGAGCACAGAAAACAAATATAAATAAAACAGTGAATTCCTGAAGTCAGAGAGTACCATCAAAACAAGGACAAATCATGGATACAAACAAAAAATGTGTTGCTTCTGTCATGAGGACAAATGTCTGTAGTCACGGTTCATTTCAGACTTCAAGTCAGATTATTTTTCATGTTAAAATACCTAAAATTATGCTTTGAGTTTGTTCATTTAATCAGAAGTGTACTGTATTCATTTAACTTATAAGTATCATGAATTAAATAAAACATTATCAGGCGCAGTCGGGTTTAGTAACTCCTGTAGTTACTCTGTTAGGCACCAGATTTTGCTTTTGCTCTTTGAAAACACTTCTCATCTTGTATATTTGCATATTCTGCCAGATATTTAATACTTTAATGTTATTAAACTGGGCCCAGTGAGTGACCTTCTGACCTGAGGAGCCCACTGGTAGCTCTGGTTGTTCTGGTTGTGAATCTTAAAAATTGTGGTTACTGTCATTCGAAGCGTTCTCTGGCACAAGAATTTAATTCAGGATAAATAATGTTCTATTTAATTGAAGTGAATTATAAACCTGACAAATACATGTAACTGTAATTTGGTTTCCCCCCCCTTTTTTTTTTTACACTTAAAGACACACTTTCACATTTAAGATCATTTGTTTTTACAGCAGATTTTTAACTTGCATCTTTTCTCCGTGTGGTCTTACTGTACGAACACTATCGGTCTGATGAAAGTATCTGACGGTTAATTCTACAGTCACTCTGTTAAGTATAAATCTAAACCTGCTTAAGGCCTGTTTGAACCTGACGACAGCTCAAGGACCAGAGGATGAGAGCACAGAGACATTTACAGAGACCATGTCTCATCATGTCCTCCACAGGAGCCTTGATACAACACTGCCCTCTACCTCACACTGGAGGAGCTTCAGAGATGTTTTATAGTCCATGTTCACTACAATGTGGAGTTTATTTCAATTCTGAGAATGACTGACTTTAAATAAAGATCCTGTGATGAAACACAGTCTTATAAGAGTGTGCTGCAGTTTAAGTTTGTTCTATTAGTGTCAGGAATCAGATGTTATCAGTGTAGGATCAGTTTTAAATGAAAGGCTTGGACACATTTGTGACTGCTGAGAGATCATTGAGGCACAAAGCATTTCTTTAACTTAAATTAAGGGTCGTCCACACCAATACCGAGAACTGTAACTATGAATAAATCGTTTATAAAATTATTCTAACTCAAGAGGATGGTGGAGTCACACAACTACAACAATAACACTTAAGAGACATTTGATAAATGACAGAAACTGATGAAAATAGTGGAGCACTGAGCAGCTAAAGAGTCAGATATTTAACAACTGCCCTCAAATGGCAAAACAAATAAATGTTATCACTGCATGATTAGGTTAAAAAGGATATGAAATACACTGATCGAAAAAAATCAAGGGAACTCTAAAATCACATCAGATTTTGATGAACGAGTTGAAAATCTTTTCTGATGTTCATTTTCATTCATTTTCCGTCACCACTTATCCTGTTAGGGGTCACAGGGGTGGAGCCTATCCCAGCTGACACTGGGTGAGAGGCAGGGTTCACCCTGGACAGGTCACCAGACTATCACAGGGCTGACACATAGAGACAGACAACCATTCACACTCACATTCACACCTACGGACAATTTAGAGTCACCAGTTAACCTGCATGTCTTTGGACTGTGGGAGGAAGCTGGAGCACCTGGAGGAAACCCACGCTGACACAGGGAGAACATGCAAACTCAGAGGGGTACCTCCACCTCGGATTTGAACTAGAAACCCTCTTGCTGTGATGCAACAATGCTAACCACTGCTCCACCGTGCCGCCTGATGTACTGATATGTGCTGATGTGCACTGTATAATTTGTTAAGAACAAAACGACATAACACTGGTCAGTAGAAACCAAAGTCATCGACCCACTGAGGGCTTTCCTTCGAGCAGTGTATTTACATTGAATACAGATGTCTTGATAACTGATAGTAAATGATGAACTGATGATCTCCTGATAATTTCACAGCTAACCTGAGACGAGAGACAGTTTGTAAAATCATTAAAAATAAAGAGACACTGCAGGAACGTTAACAGTAGGCCTTTGATGGTCTTCACATTAAATGAATAAATAATTATGGTCATATTTAAAGACAGTGAACAGCATCAGTAGCTTCCACTTTAGTTTGGTGTGTTGTTGAAAATTGGGCTTATTTTTCTTCAGACGTCTCGTCGGGTTATAAATAGATATTTTCAGAATGTGCATGTTCTTCTTTACAACAAAAGGAAGGGAACATTTTGTGGTGGTGTTATAAGTTGTTATACAATGGTTTTACTGGTCTGGCCCACTTGAGAACAAATTGATCTTTATGTCCATGAACTACAACGAGTTCAACACCCCTGGTCTATACAGTCAGATTTCTTGAACTTCTTTTTTTTAAGAAGTCTCTGATTATCATATTTTTGTGTCTTCACAGGGAACACGGTGGAAAGAATTTCCCAAACACTGCAAACCTTATTCCTTTTGTCAGAATCCACAGTAAGAGGCGTTCATGTCCAAGAACAGGAAATAAAAATGCACACCCATTTGGCCACAATGGCTTCAACATGTTTAGCAAATTAAATTTAATAGCCATTGTTCAGAAAGGTTTGGAATTGGATAAATTTATATTGAACCGCCTCACAACTTTGCAGCAAATTCACTAATAATTGACCCTTTGGCAGAAACAAGTCGACCTCTTTTCAGTGAACTCTTCATTTTAATGAAACAAAAAAAGTTTGTAAAAGTTTGTGGGACACCGGGGACATCGGTCCTGTCCAGCGCTTTGAGTTGTTCTTGCCAGGTAATTTTACAAGCCCCTGTGAAGACAGATCTGACAGCAGAGGACGGGGAGGAGAGAGCATGAGAGAGTGTACGAAGGAGAGAGATGATAGAGCGCCTCAACATGTGCCAGACAGAATAGGAGTTCTTCTGGAGGCCAGATCTGCGTGTAGCTAAACCTGAGCCAGAAGAAAGGCTTCGCTGTGACCTTTCTGCTCCCCGCAGGGAGCCAGAGTGATGGCTGCATGTCAAGAAGAGAAAAAATAAGTAGTTAAACCTCGACCTCCTTCTCCTCCTGCGTCTCTGACTCCTGCAGGTCAGGTGCAGCGTGGAGCCGGGGGTCTGTAGATTCATAGGTTCAGCCTGAATCGTGGAGAGCCTCCTTGTTCTGCCAAACTCCTGTTGACATGCTCGTCCATGCCAACAGAAACATTTAAGGCTCCTTCTCTGACCCTCTGATCACTGACCTGTGAACAGTTTTCCAAAAATGCATTTCAAGCAAAGCAGAGAGCAAACGGAAAACGGAAAAGCAACTGACAATCCTTTCCGGCCAAATGAAATGAGCTCTATCGTGGATCTCCAGCTCTTGTTCCGCAGCTGGATCCTGAGACCTCGTTCTGATTGTAATTGATAGTGGCAGAGGTAATCATGCAGCACTATTTGAGAAACTCTTCAGTATGAATGGAGCTTGAAGCTTTTGGGGAGGAAAATAATACCTTCCTGCAGTATGCAACAGAAATGATAGATTAATGAGAGTGAATGAATCACAGGTTTCAGGGCAGAGAATGAGTCCCAAAGAAAGGCCAAAACTTAGAGTTTACTTTGGGGGAGAGAAAATCTGATAATCATGATTTATGTGATAACCTCTGTCCTATAAAAACATCATGTTTTATGGTGTGAACGACACGAAACTGTAACAACACCTCCACGTTACTGAACCTCCTGTTAAACAAGCTAAAGAGAGTAAGACCTCAAACCAGATGAGGGGGGCCTCGTAACGTGCTGTAAACACAACAGTTTCCTATTTACACATCCAGCAGATACCAGGCAACACAAGTGTTCATTAAGAGATGTGTTTCTGGACACCTGGTGAACGTATGTGCAATATTCACTATGTGTGTAGCTCTGTTTTAGTCTCCACCAACTCTGTGAACTTGGTCAGAGGAGACGGAGACAACAGAACACTGAACCATCACTGAACATTACAACGTGTTCCGCTGTACCTCGGAGACAATATAATTTTATCAATTTTTTTTTGAACAACTCAGACTGACATAAGGAAATGAGAATGCACAAATTTTAGTGTTGATAAAAAGGAGTGGAATAAGATAGAATAAAAGGTATTTTATGGTATTAAATATTTTTCATGTATGGTGTATAAAAGCAGAAGGTCTCTTTTGTTTCGTGTATTTACTGTTAACATATTCATAGAACAAATTATTCTCTGGGTCTTGAAAGTTTAGTGAGTTTGATCAAAAATGCTGGCGGTGGCTGGAAACTTAAAAATAATACTCGGACCCTGGAAAGGTGTTTAGTGGCTTAACTGTGAGCCATAAAGCCCTTTAGCACATCACTGTTAGCTACTTAAGCACCGTTAGCAGTGTTAGCATGGCTAGTGGTGCTAACAAAACTTTGGTTGCAGCCTAAAATCAAACACCTGGGCTACCTTGGAGAAGACCGGAGGGTGTTACCAAGCAACACCATCCCAGTGGTGTGGTCATCGCCGAATGTGCCGCACCACTAGCTACGTCTGACCCGACCTGTGTAGTGTGCAGTGCACGGCAGCCCGGGCTAAAGCTAGTTATCCAGTGGGCACCATGTCTCTGCAGGTTAATGCAGATGACCAGCTGTTTGTCAGCAAAGCCAACAGAAAATAACATAAAGGCCCAACATGTACATCACTTAACATTTAAAGTCCACCCCCTCTAAATACAGAGCGCTTTGAAATACGGCGCTAAAGCTCACAGAGTCCATGGAGCGCTGGACTGAACAGAGAGGCCTCTTGTTTTTCAAGTTATTTGCATTTTTTTTTTGTCTTAAAAAAAAAAAAAAGCTGTTAGTTAGCGGTTACTGGGTTTCTGCTCTTGACACCAGACGAGATGATCTCCTCTGTGATGAAGCTGACCTCACTGTGAGGACATGAGGTCACGCTGGAACATTCAGAGTGTCTGACCATCACAGACGAGGTGGTAAAGACGAGTTTATGGAGTACAAATATCATTTATCACCTATCATTATCATTCCATCAGCTCACGCTCACCCTGCACTCTCATTAACCACACCCACATCTGTCGGGCAGGTGTTGGCACGTTATCAGCACCACAACGTGTCGTATTCAGGAGAAGTCAGAGAGTGAGCTGTGATGTTTAACTGGCTGAAGTTATGTTGAAGCTTTACTGTTCTGTCACTGACCCCTGGCCCGTATGTTACACAATAAATCCTACATACTGTCTAAATATTGGGCGAAAAACAACCTTTTATGATCTGATTTATGATGGGATGGTTTCAGCAGGAGTGGGAACTTACTTTATTTTGCCTATTAACCCCACTGTATGTGGAGCTGCTGATGTTGGCATGTCACAGTAAGAGTGATTTAGTAGTTGATACCAACACAGTGGAATTTTTATAATACTTGATATCAAATTTAATACCACAGAAGGCATTTATTTATTTTTTATATTTGATATTTATATATTTTAAGTATAGGTAAGTGCTAGTGTAAGTATACCCTTAACAGTTGGGAGTTAATAAAGTTAAACTTGAAGTTAAAGCCATTATTTAATGTTGTAATGGACTCTTTATGTTTTTTTTTGTATATGTTTGAGTCCAGTTCTAAAAGTATTATTTTAAGCAATGGTATCTGAAAAATGGGAGTGATACTGATACCGATACTCAACCCTTCTCATCACGCTGCTGGCGTTTGTACCAACGTGTAAATATGTGGTGCTCCAACTGCAGAGAATTAACACAATATGATGGCCTCAGGAAAAAATGCTTTTCTTTATCAGCGACTCGAGGCGGCGCTGCAGCTGCACCTGTCGCCATCTTCCACTTCTGTGCTGGTAAACATTTTTCTAACTTTAGCATTTCACAGCAGACTAGAACACTTGTTGTCTACAGATGTAACCAAGTTAAATTTAAGACTTTCTACAGACCTTTTTAATACCACCTTATATAAAATTTAAGACCAAACCTGCAGTGGAAATTCACATTAAATTTTGGGCTATTGAACAGTGAAGAAAAATGACAACAGCTGAGTGAGTTTAAGTTTAATGTGTTTTATGTTAAAAGAAAGCAAAATCTCATCTCTGTCATAAATGTTATTTATTATTGTAATTCTTCACCTGTCCGATGATTGTCAACAGTCACTGTTTCTGTCAGGCTGGAGACATTTTCACAGTGATGTGACCCAAAGTATTTCAGGCCCAACAAATCTGAATTTTTTTTTTTTTTTAAGATTATTTTTTTTAGGGCATTTAGCCTTTAATGAACAGGACAGGACAGTTAAGTCGTGAGGGGGGATAGAGAGTGGGGAGTGGCATGCAGCGCAGGGCCACAGGCCGGACTCGAACCCGGGCCGCTGCGGCAATAGACTTCGTAAATGGGGCACCTGCTCTACCACTAAGCCACCGACACCCCAACAATTCTGAATTTAAGACAATTTAAGACGTTTTAAAGGCCTGCAGGAGTGTGTGCTGCCCCGACAGGTCAGGAAGAATTGCTTCCCGGTACCCACATTACTGGAGAAACATAAGAACAACACTTTTTCAGAATTTTGGCATCGACTTGGTGCCAAAGTATTTGTTCTCCTGACAACACTGAAACATATCTGTATATCTGTTTGGCTGCAGCTAAAGACTGAAATTTGTAGTGGATACTTAAAACATTTTCTTTCTTTCACCTTAATTTTTCCTTTACTTTACTGTAATCTTTTATTTGACCTTGATTATGTTTTCTGTTTTACATAGCAGTGATAGAGTGTTTGATAACATAAGTCACTTTCCCTCTGGTATAAACTGATGAATCTATTATTTCATTCATTAAAAGACATCATAAATTAAAAGTGCACACCATGAAAAATGTACTAACCTGAGGTACGAAGTATAAATGTGTTACATGTTTGAAAAAAGAAACAGTCTAAATATAAGTGTGCCTCATTCTCGACCTTGATGTTCTCAGTTGTCACAGGGAGCAGCCACAGCGGAGAGCCGTGACTCAGCGACCACTAGGACAAGGTCACGCGATGACTCGGAGAAGACCCCTCTGTTTGCTTTCACTTGTCTCTCCCAGTGTGAGCTCGACCCAGATTACGCCACCCATGCGTTGCTTTCTTTCCAACATCTGTCTCCAATCGACGGCAAACCAACCGAGACCGTGACCACTCATTATTCATAAACGAGCTACTTTCGTGCTTTACACCAGTCCGCTTACATCATATTTGTTTATGCTGTTTGACAACGAGCCCCTGTCGACTGTAAAGGCCACGTTGTGAAACACTCACTGAGGTTTGTTTCTCTCCTTCTGTGTCCTGCTTGCTCTGATTTACAGAGAGTGATGGTGAGTGTGATTCTGTTAGATCACTGTCATTTGTTGTGGAGTTTGTTGTGGTGAGAGGCAACAGTGTTTCTGCTGCACGTCTCTGGTGGAGGCCGGAGTTGTCTGGACACACAGAGGAGGTTTTATTCTGTTTAACCACCAGTGGGAGCTGTGTGACTGCGTACTTCATGTTCAGCCATCCAACCTGAACCACCTTCACTCCTCTCCACAGAAAAACATCTTCTCTGCTGAAACCCAGCTCATCAATCATGTATTTCCACAGATGTCAGAAATAACTAAGTGTATTTACAGAATCCAGCCATGTAAAAGACACTGAATGAATATATTTCAGTGTTCGGGAAGCAAACGTGCTCCACAGGTGCCTCCTGGACTTCTGTGCAAATATAAATCCAGTGAATTTCATAGAGGGCTTCAGCGGGCCTTTTTTCACATCTCACAGCACACAGATGGATTGTTGTAGCTCTTGGACCAGAGGAAGAAGCTTGAATCGATCTAGAGAGAGGACTGTGATGTGGCCTGGTCAAGCTCTCACAGGACCGTCTCTGCGGCGAAACTTGGACGTGTGTTTGGACGTGTTTCACACGAAGCTCTGTGCTGCTCGCTGGAGAACAATCTAACATCCGACTCCATAAACAGGAGTCGCTGGTGTGTTTGCACGTGTGCGCAGAAGTGCACATGTAAATGGGGAGCGGGAACTGTGTGTTATATGTGTGTGTGTGTGTGTGTGTGTGTGTGTGTGTGTGTGTGTGTGTGTGTGCGCCTGACAGCTTTGTGCACTTGTGTCAGATGAGGGACGGTGCACAGTTCAAGCCCTAAAGCACATCTTGTTTGGTTAAGCATCAGTGTTTCTGCGCTGCTGTGTCGACCCTCCCTCCACGCTGCTCATCACTCAGCCGCTGCTAACAGGGGAGGAATAAAACTAACTGAGATGCCCACACCCACACACACACACACTGTCAACCATACTGTACTTACAGTTTGTACATGAACTCAAAGAAAGTTAAGGATGAGCGAAAACACACACACACACACACACACACACACACACACACACACACACACACACACACACACACACACACACACACACAAATTACCGTCCTCTTTGTCTCTGAATGTGAATGAGCATGACAGTCAGAGTCACTAAAAAGTTCTCAGTGAAGTGTTTCCACTGTTCTTATTTAACCACTACAAGTATAAAGGTAAGTACTCTTAGAAATAAAGGTGCTAACTAGAACCATACAGGGTTCTTTGGCTTGTCCCCATACAGAGGGGGACTAAATGGTCGCATTTGAGACTATTTTTACTGAGCGTGCGAGTTGCATTTGTGCGAGGACATGACGCAGCCGGACTTATTTTATTTATAGACTTGTTTTGTGGCTGAATATAATTTGTAGCTTCTTAAAATCTGAATGAGGATAGTGACAGTGAGATACTGGCTACAGTGATGAAACAAACACAAACACACCGTGAGGACGGAAACAGAGGGCTGGGCGGGGACGGAGCACCTGCCGCAGCAAGCCAGCAGTCATTCTGACTTGACCAGTGGACTTCACTACAAGCTGATTGGCTGTTGAAACAGGTGACGTGCTTTAAAACCAGCCATTTGACCAGCTGAGTGTCAGGTGACACCATCAGCCAGCTTGAGTCCGGCTCACACCAGCCAGTACACCACTGACACTTTTCTCTGCAACGTTCTGAAACGGTTTTGTCTCATCATGAATCTTTGGTCTGAACTAGACATAAGAGAGCTTGCAGAAAGTGGCGGCCAGTTGTGCCAGTCAGGAGATGCAGCGCTGCACACTCACACCGTCACACACCAAGGTGAAATTTCAGGAAGGTATGAAGGTATAAAAAGATTAGATACCACTCAAGCCTGACCCTTTCTTTAAAAAGTTGCAAATGGTTCTGGGACGAACCTCAGCCCTTCAGGAAGAACCCTTATTTCTACGAGTGTAATACAGACGTAGCCTCGTGCTGCAGAGGCACTCTTTATGCTGGGACAGTAATTATTAGAGTGAGTTAGGGTAATCAACGTTTTGCCAACAGGTAAGTGTACGTACAAAGTAAAAGACTAGAAAAAGAGTATCAGGTTCAGACTTCACAAATCCAAATGTAAAGACTATTTAATGACGTTAAAGGCCTGATATTTAGAACATTAAAGACATTTTAAGACTTGCTAAAGACCTGCACACACACTATGCATACGCATTATAATTTTCTTGACGTATTATTTTACACATAATCAACAGAGTAGCTCCAATAAACAGGAAATAGTACAGGAAATTTCCAGTGGAAGCCTTCATGCAGTTTGGTAGGTGAGTCTGGCTCTGCCCTCGCCCTCTCTCTACTCTACCTACTTTCCATTACTTGCAACATAAACACAGCGCGCCACAGGAATGTTATCCAAAAACTACTAATTTGCCTTGATTACATTAATATTTTTTCGGTTGAAATTGCCCTTTTCCCCTTCCTATTGCTGTTGTTTATTTTTCTTTTCTTCCCCTCCCGCTGTGCTCCTCCTTTCCCCTCCACATGCTGCGCTTTCACTATTAGCACACAATTAAGGGTGATTAGTTGTCAGACGGATGCCCTGTACTTCCTGTGTGTGTCGGGGTGTTTATATTGGCTGTTTATGTAATCATGCAGAGAACGACAGGAGTCGAATACAGGCTGATCGTATAGGATCTACTCATGAGACTGAGGAGCACAGCAGGCAGGAGGTTTAATGTACGTCTCAGACACAGTGGATCTTTTACTATATATATCTGTAGTTGTATTAAACAGACTGAATATGGACTCTACACACTAGATAAGATCGTCACATGTTCACTCTCTACAACTCTCTTTGTTTATGCACAGCTTTTCTCGGGACGTAGGAGTTGTTGTGAGGCGGAAACTTGTTGCTCTTGGTTGCTATTTATTGATGTTTGTGCGTGGAGTGAGTCCTCCTATGAAAAACTATTTTGCTGCTATGATGTGTTTGTTTGGTTTTGCAGTGTTTGGAAAGATCAGAGCTTCTGATCCCGGCTTGTTGGCCCACGTATAACCCATTGCTCATAGATGTAAGGGCAGAGATAAGATGGAAAAAGAAACATCAGCTGGGAACACACCACGTTTTCGTCTCAATTTGTTTTCCTGTTATGATTTCTACAGATTTTTCCACTAAAATCATCTTGGAAGAATTCATCGTTTCGTAAGAGGTGTGCCTCACAGTTAGGGACGCACCGATTGGGAAATTCTGGGACGATACCAGTGTTTAAAGTAACTATTCGACCGATAAACGATACCGAAATTTTTGTTGCTGTTGTTGTTGATTTTATTTTCGTTATTTATTCCTTCTCTTGTGGCAGGGGGAAAAAAAAGTAAATTCACTGGTTTAAAGTCATTCAGCCTTTAAATGGGCACAAATTCAATCATTCACGTTTACAAAACAACCTTTAAAGGTCCAGTGTGTAACGTTCAGGAGATATATCAGCAGAAATGGAACATAATATAATAAGTATGCTTTCTTAAAATACGAATCATTGTGTTTTCCTTACCTCACATTGAGCCGTCTATATCTACATAATGCGCCGGTCCTTGTTTATGGAGATCGCCACGTTGCACCACCGTGTTTCTGGCGTCCCAGGGAGTATCTCAGTTCATCCCAAACATGTTTTCTGTTGTCCCAGGGATGCCGTATATTTGGAGCCCTGCTTTTTAGCCTGCTCAAAATTGATGAGAGACAACAGAGGAATATCGTCCACTGCGATTGGTGATTGTCATCTTATTTGCTGATAGGTGAATATCAGTACAGATACCAATGTTCGGCTGATAAATTACTGCGTTTCTTCTTCACAGTATGATATACAGGGCTAATATTGAGATTACAGGATGAAGTTCAAGGACTTTCAAGTCATTTTAAGCAGCAATGTTTTAATTTTAAAAGACTTCACTCAAAGCAAATAATTCATTTTCAAATATAAATGTATGTTAAACAATTAAATGATGTGATCACGCCTGTCTCATCAGTAAAGGGTCACTTATCACACTGTTTTGGGGCATTACTATAAAATCCTCAACAAAAAACTGACATGACGTGAAAGCGATGGAGCTTAAACTACTGTAAAGCACTTTCTCCTGCTTCAAGAAAGTACGGCCGTCAAGAGGGTGATGCATCAGAGTTTAACTCCTTCCCCGCCATTGATAAGCTATTCCATCCATCTGTGTTTTTGCTGTTATAAGATAGGGGGTGCCATTACACATCTTGTGAACTAGAACAGCACTCGTGTCTTAAAAACAAACAAAGAAGAAGATCCTCTGGTAACTGAAGGAAGATGTTGTTTACAGAAATACAGCAGCTCGTAAACTCCACGAAAATGCTGATGACTACGAAAAAGCAAGCCATGGAGATGGTGATGGACTCAGACTCAGGCTCTTCCTGTTTTGATCAACGTTCTGAATCTGATTGGACAAAGAAGCAAACGAGTGTGGTGGGACGAAACGCTACCTCCATGACGGTGACAGTGACACATGGACAACACGACCACAGGGGAGACGCAGACAACAGAACACTGAACCATCACTGAACGTGGCAACGTGTTCCGCTGTACCTCAAATAGACTATTTTCATTATCATTATTAATATAATTATTTTCATTTATACAATTCAATATACTGTGTATTTACACTTGAAAATGACTCTTTGACAAAAATGCATTTTTCTCAGCTTTTTGTCCAAATGTTTTCTTTTTATGAAAATGCACAAATTCAAGTGTTGATAAAAAAGGAGTGGAATAAGATAGAATAAAATGTTTTGTTGTGTATACAAACAGAGGGTCTCTTCTTTAGTTTCATGTATAATCTGTTCACAAAGTCATAGAACACATTATTCTGTGAGTCGTGAAAAAATTTGTGAATTTGATCAAAAATGCTGGCAGGTGGCTGGAAACTAATATTTTGGCAGAAAGTGTTAACAAAGAGAAAGATGAGCAATTTCTGATTCTGAGTAAATTAATTAAATCGACTTGATGAACAAAACTTTGGTATAAAATGATAGTATTATGTGTTTCATTTGAATTTCAGGACTTTTTAAGGAAACAAGGGGCCATTTTCAAGGTATTCCAGTACATGACTTTTCCCCTCAAACTTCCAGCCCTTACAGCACCTTGTGTGAACCCAGCGTTCACTCTGTGCCGGCCAGATGAGTGTGTATATCCACTACAGAGTTCAGACCCAGATCCATCACAGCGAGCGACACAGCCCACATGGATGTGCAGAGAAGCAGCAGAAGGTGCCTGAACACAGGAACAGCCTCGGCTGGCTGTAAAGAAATCACGGCCCAATCATGTTTCAGATACTCAGATGTCAGGCTGACATGCGTCATGATTTTGCGAGGCTGTGAATCCCTTTATTGCTATTTGTGTGCAATGAAAAGCCTCTGCTGGCTGGCGGAAGATATTAACAGGTGTTTGTCTGTTTTGTGAATCTGTTGCAGCTGCGTCATGTCAAAGGAACACGTCTTTACATTCTGACTCGGGTCGTAACACCGCCGCTATTCAGCGTCGCTTGGAAACATATGGTGCTCACAGCCTTGACCGATACCTTATATACTCAAGTAGTCCTAATTTTCCCGATGATTATTTATACAGATTCGGGATCGAGACCGCTGCTCTCAGTGAAAGCAGACAGTCCATAACTCACTGGGCCTGAGAATCAAGCTTTTAGTAGTTCCTTTCCTCTTATCGTAATCCCATTCCAATCCACTTTGATTTATTGTGTTTTGAATTATGCTTTGCTTGTCGGGTATGTCGCTGCTCGGAGGAAAATGGCAGACTCTTTCAAAGCTTGTCTGCACTTACACACTCGCTGGCCCGAATGCAAGGACGGGGCTCATCATAAAAAGCCGATCAGAACCTTCAACCTCCGCCTGACCTCGGCGAAGACGTAAACACGTTGAGAGACAATAAAATCGTGGATTAGAAAAGAAGCAACTTTGTGACTTTGGGGCCAGAGAGTGATATAATGACAACAACTCCTGTTTGTTTGTGCGCTGTAGAAGAGCGAGAGTCTTCTCTTACACATAATGCTCGGAGACATTCTTGTCTTTGATGAAGGGGCTGGCGTTCACGGCGCAGAGACAAAGAGAAGAAGAAAGGGGAGAGGGAGAGGAGCAGAAGAAGAAGAGCGAGAGATTAAGTGTGTGGTTATTCTGGCAGCGAGCAGCGGCAGGACGCCAACAGAAACTCTGTGTTTGTGACACAGATACACAAAGATCTGCACACACACAGCTAAAGATTATATTCACAGGTACACACACACACACTTTTGTCTCTAATGGTGTAACTGTGTGTGTTCATAGAAATGTCTTATTAAATAAGAGACAGCGTAATCCAAATAATTTAACACACACGCCTAAATATTTGGAAAAAGCAAATGGCAGCTTTTCAAGACTAACAGTGTTGCACAATAGCTGAGGTCGTTTCACCAGCCTAAACAATATTATGTTAAGAAACGATTAATATCAAAAATAATGTTTAAACAATTGAGGAGACGTTTAAAACAAGCGTCCAGATTAAAATCAGATTTCACAGTCGAGTTAAGATCGCTGTTGAAACACCCATAAGCAGCCCTTCCTGAGTCCGTCTGTATTTGTACAGAAAACACAATTACTGAGAAAAATGGTGTTTTACAGAAGAGTTACTCTCAGACCTGCTGCAGCGTCATTATGGAGAGGTTTACATGACTTCACTGTCGAACACTATACCATAATTTACAATATTTTGTTTGTAAAGATCAGCTATTAGTGTAGACTATCTTAACATCTGGTGACAAATGAAAAAGTTACACTAATTTCACACTAATTCGATTTCCTAAAGGTTAAAAATGGATAATTGTTACTCTTTGTATTCTATAAACCAGTGGTTCCAACTGGTCCGGCCACAGGGTCCAGATTTCTCCTTAGTCATCAGTTCAGGATCCACACAGTTTAATACACTCAGCATCATACTTATGTTTGGCCATGTCTTGAGCTAGTTTGTTGTCTCTGTCAAGTAGCTGTCCATGAGTCACTCGCAGGAAACGGCACTTCAAAATAAAAGCTATGTGTCTGAAATTCACTGTACTTCAGAATTAAGTGTAATGAAAAAAAGAGACGGAGACAAAGACAGGCCGAAGAGAGACTGAAGAGTCCACATGTTCAGAAAATAATCTGGTTTTAATCTGGCCTCTCTGCCTCACTGACTTTGGTTGCTGTGTCCTAATTTGATGCTCCAAAATCAAAACAAGGTAAGAGTAGGGATACCGAAGCAATCTGACGTGTCTAAAAACACTTTTAGTGTGTGTTCAGTCGTTTAAAACAACAGGTCTATTTCAAAATGCATGCGTGAGACACTTTCAGTGTGTTTGGGTCTTTAAAGTAAATACATTTCAACCACTGTGGCTAACTTATTTTACAACGCTGTGTCCATGACAAGGATTACAAAGATCCTGTAATGTACAGTAATAAATAATAGGGAATTTATGGACATTAACAGGAAATAATAGAAATAAAATGGAAATATAGCAGTTATTTGCTTAGGTTGTTTTTACCATGTCATTAACAGGCAGGAAAAAAAAAACTTTCGACATATCAGAAGCAGACACATTTAGTTAATTTGCTAAATAATTTAAAATAATTTATCTGTCAAATACATACAGTATGAACTGTGCAATGTGGTGAGCTAGCTAGCTAGCAAGTTAACTAATGGCAAAAACAAGTTCACTATTGAAAGCTATTTATTCTAAAATTCCAAAATTCCCAAGGTTAACTTCCCTTGGAAATTTCTGTAAATTTACAGAAAATTTCCGAATTTTTGCAGCCATACTAGGGTTGTCAATAATTAACTGTTAACCGTTGAGAAAATTTTGGACCAATTACACATGTTGGTCTGTTGGTTGATTTTACTACTCCTCAGTTCACTGCACTGCGCACCACCTGGTGGAAGCTAGCTAGCAGCGCTGCTCATTCGTCCATTACTGCTAGTAACGTTGTCCCAATTCAACAGCGTTGCTGTGGAAACATAATGACCACCCTCCGGTCTCCCAACAGGTCACACCGGTGAATAAGCAGCTCAATTGTGAGCCACAGACCTCCTCACCGTTAGCTGTGTCAACACGGCTAGTGATGCTAACATAGTTAACAATACTAAAGGGGTTTTAGCTCAAAATAAACCACTTACTCACTGGTGCTACCTGTGGGGAGAGAACAGAGAGTCATCATGTTTCCACAGCAACATGTACATCACTTTCCAGCGGTGATCGTGAATGAGTGGTGCTGCTAGCTAGCTCTTATTCAACCCAAGTGGTGTGCAGTGCAGAGCTGCCAAGGCTAGCTGACCAGAGGAGACCAGAGGGAGGGCAGCTAACACAGCTAGCCGGCTATCTGCAAAGACAACAGAAAATAAAATACAAGGTGAGACATTTACATCACAACACATTTAAAATTTAGCACCTCTAAATGGATAGCGTTATGAAATTCGACAGAAAAGCTCACTGAGTCAGTGTAGTGCTGGACTAAAAGGAAAGGCTTCTTCTTGTATTTCACGTTGTTTTGCATCTTTTTTGTAAAAATTGACTGTTCAGTTACTAGTTAAAATTTACCCTAACCAACACCCCTGAACCTGGTCCATCACTGCTTTTCATGCTGTCTCCCATCAGATCCCAAACTCCTTCACACACCACCAACCAGGTGAGGTCAGTGGTGCAGTAACAAGGATGTGATCCCTCACTGGCTTCCCAGCAGCAGATTAAATGTTTGTTGGACCAAACTGAAAGTTCTGTTTTTAGTGCGTACTTAGTCTGAGGTCTTGTTAACGAGAGTTCCTGCTGAATAAGTCGTGCTAATGAGTGAACATGTTAATCCGGCCTGATCTCAGTCAGAGTGAAGGAATGTTAAAGACACAGGGCTTGTTTCTGTTTATGAAGTCTGCGTGTGCTGTGCGTGTGGAGCTGCATTCACTGAAGCCTACGGGGGATTAGCCTATTGAGCTAAATCGTGGCACTCTTATCTCTCCCAGTTTCGTTATCTCCAACATGGTAATTGCTGACTTCCAATCGCGCTTGTTTTCCCTCTGATAGGGAGACTTTTCCTTCTCAGCAGCGAGCTCGCTCTGACTTCCCCTCCGAGCTCAGAGCGGCCCCACCTCCACGCTGACACACAGGAAATACCCACAGGAGTACATGAACAGTCAAAGACAGAGACAGACACATTACCCAATGCCCTCTGCTCATGCCAAGACTGAGGGGGAAATCACTGACTTCTACTGAACCCATTACAGGATCCAGTTTGCCTCACGGCGACTGCAGAGAGCTCATTATACGTTGTACTATATGTGGAGAGAATACTGTACCCTTCATCAGCAGGAGGCTTATGTTTCTTACATAACGAGCATCATTAGGACGCTGTGATCTGGTTCAGCTTCATCTTTGGTTAATGCAAACAAATATAAGTGACGTGTTCTCAACTGGAATATAAAACTCCTTTTCCACCAACATTTCAAGGAACTTTTATTTCCAGGAGTTTAGTTACCTGGGTAAAAGAATTCCTGGTGATCTGGGGTTTGTGTTTCCACCACACCTCAAAGTTCTGGAAAATGTATTCAAATCAGGCTGATGACGTATGGGAGAGTGGTAAAGAAACTGCACTACACCTGCAGTCCAGCAGGTGGCGGTAATAAGAAGCTGAAGGCCAAACCAGCACGATGACGCCATAAAAGGTGACCGACAAGCCCGCATCATCATTTGTGCGACACAATACTCCAGGATGGAGGACGCTCAAGTTGTTCTGTTGTTCCTCGTGTTTTACTACATCACATATAAAACCATGTGATCTGCACGGACAAGACGACAGGCGTTATTAGCAAAGACAATCACGAACGCCCGAAGCTTCTTATAATCTTGCTTGAGTTTCTTCATCTTTAATTTTTCACGAATGTGTTTCAGCGTGTGCCCTATATTTAGCTCCGCCAGCTTGTCAGCTATTCTTCCATAGACTCGGTCACTTTGAGTCACTGACTCAAAGTCCCGCTGAATTTCTTCCTGGGCAAATACGCTCCAAAGAGCCTGGACCTCGTCGTCCGTCCACTTCTCGTAGCTTCTCTTCTTTTGCTCCATTTTCCAAATGATCAAAACACAAACCAAGTGAAGCTTGTAGAAATGAAATAAAGTTTGCAGTCACACTGGCACGGAAGTGTGGAACGCTGCAAGTGTGTGTTCCACCAATCAGCGTTCTTCAGCACACAGCCCCGCCCCTCAAGAATTCTCCTACCCCCCTACTAGGTACTTTTTTCAGGGAAAGTTTGAGGTTGAGGGAAAGTTTTTTCCCTGGGTAATTTAGGTGGAAATGCACCAAGGTTTTTCAAAATCCCAGGTAAATGATAAAAGTTCTTCAGTGTATATTTATATGCAACTTTTTGTCAGCATCTACAAAGAAATCCTCCATCCTAAAAACTAGAAAGTTATTTCTTGTGTACGTGCATCACATTGTTTGCTTCTGATGACCTTGACACAGCAAACACCACACACACACCCTCTGAGAAACATCAGCAAACATGTCAGCATTTCTTTCCCTCCTCGTTCTCCCAGGAACACACAGCCACAGCCCTGCGGTCCTTGGCTTCCCCATGCTGAAGGGGGACTGCACCACATGTTGTGTCGTGGTTAACCGACGGCCGACCACTTTAAAACAGCCCAAATTGATGCAAACCATCTTGAACTAATCCTCTGGTTGAGGATGGGAGAAGGGGGGGGTAACCTGGTGGATTAACCACTGGACCACAGATATGATTTGTGTAACCTGGGCTGGTTACACGGCGGTAGACCGCAATGATCAAACTGGAGTATCTGTTGGTATCTGATGGAAGTGGTGTGGTTTGTGATGAGGACAGGCTTGACAATAAAGGCCAAACAAATACAGCTGAAGAGCTGGAAATGTGACACTTGAGGAGTAAGCAATACGACACTGTCCAGGGTTAAGGTTTTGATTTGGGTCCAGGACGTGCATGTTCTCCTGCCACAGGGGCTGCAGACGGGGGCAGCAACCCTGCCAGTAACTCCAAAGTTTGATTCCGGTAAGAGCTCAGGAATCACAGCTTCACTGAGGTTGGTACTCCTGGAGCATTGTGTGCAGTCTCTGGGGCTGAGCTAGCTGATGGTCACCTGATACCACCAAACGTAGGCTGCCAACAAGTCTCACTAACTTTACATTTACTAATGGTAAACTGTTTAAAACTTTAATACAACAATGGGAATGAGTTTGTGTGAAATGTAAACCAAGTCTCACATAGTGATGAACCCAAAAGGAGTTATCATCTGACGGTTATTTTCCCCTCAGCTCAAAGGGTTTCAACATTTGGTAACCTCATTGTTTTGTTTTTCTGGCAGCTCTAAAAACCCAAAGTTCATCACCCTCCCCACAACAAAATGGCAGACAAAGTTAGCAAACAGCTGATGACAATAGTGGAGCATTTAGCAGCTAACGAGCTACATATTTCCCTCAGCAACTGTTTGGTGACGTGTTTATTAGGGGTGTAAATCACTGTTTTCATCATGACATGGTATCACATTGATTTTCTGGACAACAATATGGTATTTACCGACAAAGTCTGCCACGATACGATTTTGATACGATGGGATTCAGGGGTCTGCGATCAATATTCTGACAGAAAGCCCTTTCTGGAAGAAATGTTTTCATTCTAACCCAAACAATGACCCTTTTCATAAAACTTTAGGTCTATCTGGCTCAAAGTCCTGAAGACAAACTTCTCCAAACAGCCATAAAACCTGGATTAATAACAAGATCATTTAACAAAATCATAAACCTCAGCTCAGTATTAACTATCAAGGTTCACAGACATGTCAGCTGTTTTTTGCTAGTCCCCCATTATTAGCTCAGGCATGCAACAAATTAATTTCTGTGGCATCATCCGACAGAACAGTATGTTCAAATTCCAGCGTACATGCACGTTTTTTGCAGCAGGATGTTGTAACAGCGGAGCAGCTGATGTTGCTGTAGTGAGAATTTAGCAGAATAAGATGCTCGGCAAGGCAGGAAATGTTACGTCGTGTTTTATCTCATGATGGCTTTGCTGACGTACGTCGTGATCTGTCCGTTGACCCCTTTTTTCTCCTAAATTGAAAATATTTCCACTCTGCTAATTTATTCCTGAGTAAATAATTTTACCCTCATTGTCTTTCTCTTGTCTGCTCGCTGTCTGCCTGCCGCTGTTTGACGGTAAAACAGACTTTCAAAATAAAAGTGCATCCTAAAAAAGACCATGGATCGATGTTTTTACTTAGCATCGATGATATTAGATCGTTGATCATTGAATCTATATATCGATGGACTTCATTGTGTCAGCAATTTTCATGTTTAACTTCTTGACATATGCCGACTCCACACTTCCAAAAAACTAAATTATACAGTATTTACTATTCAGTGATGAGTAACTGAGGAAGTTACCAAACTCTATCACAGACACGACACATTAGCTATGTTTACATGCACACTTATGTTTCCCTATTATTCCAAATATACTGAATTTCTTACAGGTCGTGTAAACTGCATATTCTGAATTAGGCCTTTAAACGAATGTAGCATATCCCCATTAAGCCATGGGATATTCTTTTATTATTTGGGTTTTAAAAGTTTTATTTGAACGTACAGCACATTCGGAATATGCGTCTCAACTGGGGTTTTTAATCGCAGTTTGCAACACACGGCCTGTTCACGACCGGCTTTGTGCATCATCATGGACACACTGTAAACAAACCAACTCGCTAATAGTTTGGCTGTTCTAGAGATGCACGCCCACATTGATAGTGGGAAGGAGAAACACACCTATTTTTCAACATTATTAAAGACTTAAATACCCAAAACGTTTCTGTTAAACACAAATATTGCAACGCCAATCTTTTCAAGCAGGTGGCTGCAAGAATGAAAAAGGGGAGGCAACAAGTCCAGCACCAGTAGGAAACTTTTAAAAATCCTGTTATGATGCAAGAAGCAAAAAGTCAAGTGTCTCCAGCTGTCCTACACATGATAGACGTCATGTTACCGGACATTAATCACAGTATGCACGGCTGCATGTAAACAGGAATATTAGTGGAATATTAATTTTTATTAGCCGTGTAAACAGCTTCGTAGGAATCTGTCAAAAGACAGAATATTTTGCGCATGATGACAATGTATCTGATAAGCACGGGCCACCCAGAGTAAGACTTCAAAGGCTCGGCTAATTTGCTCGACGTGACACCATTACTCCTGCTCTGCTGCAACGCTCTGTGACCATGCCAGGTTTTATTTTTTGACACGTAAGAAGAGAGAAGGTGGCGGCGGTGGTGGCGATGGAGATGGGAGTTTGGCCACGCCGCTGGAACAGTTGAGTTCACAGAGAGCGGTGCCTGAGTGTGATTAGCAGAGCTGCAGCGCTGCTTCGCCAGCTCCAGTGAGGCCAGCTCTCGTCTGTCAGTGAGTGTGTGTGTTTGTATATGTAGGTCTGTGTGTGTGTGTGTGTGTGTGTGTGTGTGTGTGTGTGTGTGTGTGTGTGTGTGTGTGTGTGTGTGTGTTTGTGTGTGTGTGGAAAGGAGCAACAGACTCCGAAACAATAAGAGCAGAGAGAAAGAGGAGGGAGATACCGTAAGACAAACTATACGGGGATTGGTATGTCTGCCTGCCATTTGAAACTGCAGCGCTGTGTGGCCCGGCACCATGGTTTCAGAGTTACACCCTAAACAAATAAACAAAGGAGATTGGGCAGCGTGTGTGTACGAGATTCAAAACCTCCGCTGTGGCACACACACACACACAATTGTGTAATTGATGGATCTCCCACCTTTGGTAACGATGACACAGGGCTTACAGAATCTTGTGGCGTTTCAGTTCGTTAGGAATCTCATGGAAACGCTTTCATCACATTCCTAACACGCTACATCACACGTCACTGCCTCCACCGGCTGTGGTACAAATATAGCGTCTGACGTGTGTGTAGTGTTTTGGAAACCCAGGTACAAGATCGCCAAGTGAAGGGTGTGTTGTCACGACAGCACACAAGGGTGTTAAATTGATACCAGAGTCTGTTGTAACGTCACTTTGATCACATTTCTTTTATCGCTGGTGTCCAGTGTGTGTGTGTGTGTGTGTGTGTGTGTGTATTGGCACCTGTGTTCAGTATACAAGCAAATTCATTCCAGCAGTGCACGTATAAGGTTGTTGGTTTGACTTTTTTTGTTGTTTGCGTCTCTATTTATGCTCGGGCGGAGCGCTGGGACCTCTTCATCCTCTCCAGATTTTTGTCAGCTAAGGTTTCAGGGGTTAGCTCATAAGGAAAGCTGATTCCAGAGCTTGCTTCATCTCACATGGTTTCAATCACCTTTTCCTGCCGACCTCGCAGGTTCTGAGGCAGACCTTCGCTCCAGGACTCCTCGACCTGGACCAGGCCGGGCACTGGGGAGCAAGGAAATGAGGAGGGGGGGGGTGGTGACGAAAAGAAGGCAAAGGAGGAAGGAAGCAAGGAGGGGAGGAAGAGGACGAAAATGAGTTCTCACACACTTCTGTGCTCCTTCTCTGTCCTCTCCACACTTGTCTCCTTTTGTCTCATCTCATCTCCTGTTGTTTCCTCTCACCTAGTCTCTTCCTATAACATCTCCTTGTCTCTCCTCTCCATCTCCTCTCTTTTAGTCTTGTCTCTATTTGTTTAACTTGTCTCTCCTTCTCTTCTTTTGTCTCTTCTTATCTTGTCTCGTGTATTTTATATCCTCTTGCCTTTTCTGTATCATCTCATCCATTGATGGGGTTTTACTCAAAAAGTAATGTAATACACATTATTTATTACTTTTAACAAGAGTAATGCATGACTCTCATTAATTACTCCCTGTAGAGAGTTATTTGTAACACTACTCATTATATTACTTTACATTACTCTGCTACAACACCTGAGATGCATTGTTTGGTAATTGTAATTTAACAATAATATACCATAAAACCTTACAAACGCCCACATAGCACAAAACATGGCTCTGGAGAATCAAGACGCAGACTATATATATCAGATGTCAGCGTTCCCAACGTCGCGCAGAACAAATAATGATTTGCCTCAAAATAATCTATCAACAGGCCTACAGAGACCAGCCTTCCTGACATCATTAGACATTATTATCTCTAATTTATTTCCCCTTTACGTACAAAAATAGATTTGTACCGTTTCAAACGTTGTCAACATCACTGCCCTCACTGTGTCCTTTATGATGACATAGATACAGCCAATAGATGGCATTAGAGGGTGGAGTCAAATGTTGTACAACAATGGCTGCCCAGGCTGAGGAGCCTCTCCAGTGACGTACTAGATGACGAAGCTGTTACTGGAACGATTTATTTTTTCTTCTGTCTGATCATTATGCAAACACTTGAAGAACTTATGTTTTACAAGTACAGACATAGTTTTTGATTAATAATTGTAATTTGGTGACTGAATTTAGACAAGTTAACGTGTTACATCGTTACTGACAAATGTAATGTGATTACAGTGACGCTGGTCTCCTCTAGGTTGATTGCAAACCGAATTGCCCTTCTGGGATTAATAAAGTACTCTAACTAACTAACTAACTAACTAACTAACTATTTCCAGCGATGCTTTGTCCCTCATGTAGTTTTTATTCTCTCATCTCCACTTCTCGTCTTTCATTTCTTCGTCTTGTACCCTTTCGTCTTGTGTCATTTCCTTGTTTCATCTCCTTGTCTTGTCTCCTCTCTTCTTATCTCGTCTCTCTTCCTCTCATCTCCTCTCATCCTGTGTCCTCGTCTAATTTTTCTAAGTCTCGTCTTTTGTCCTTTCATCAACCCACTAGTCTTGTCCTCTCCCACCATCTCATCTTGCCTCACCTTGTCTCCTCTAATCTCCTTTACTCTCGTCTCATTTCATCTCCACTCGTCCTTTCTCCACCTCTCCACCTCTCCTCTTCACTTCATCAGGTTGTGATGACATCTGT
Source organism: Cephalopholis sonnerati (assembly GCA_019142605.1). Classification (NCBI taxonomy): domain Eukaryota; kingdom Metazoa; phylum Chordata; class Actinopteri; order Perciformes; family Serranidae; genus Cephalopholis; species Cephalopholis sonnerati. The sequence continues at coordinate 37,445,144 of JAGQAX010000020.1, forward strand.
CGAGATACCTGCTTTCACTTCCTTCAGTTAAATCTGACGCTTTATCGTCAGTGTTGTTCACCATCAGGTTGAACCTGTCTTGTTTAGGACTCACTACATCGACGAGACGAGGGCAGGAAAGGGGACTCCAGCCCTCGGGTGTTTTCTTTGTCTTCCCAAAGTAGCAGCTAAAGAGGAAGTGGGCTTGTTCTGGTGAGAGAAGCTCTGAATGCAACTGAGACAAAGTCAAACAAAAAGGCCTTTTCTTGTCTCCTCAGTTTGCTTTAACACGCTCTATTACCGAGGATTTCCCTCAACACTGCTCCTGGTGTCAACAGCAGGATTCATGGAGGCCCAGTGTGTTCACATGGATCCTGTGGAGAGGAGGGGCAGTCAGGGGTCACCTCAGGTCAGCGGCAGGCACTGCAGGAGGATGTGACTGTGCAGCCTGATGCGGGCCAACACATCCCATCTGTCAGTGCAGCGACACCCCTCACAGGCAGGAGGACGTTACATGCAACAGTGGAGTTATGAGGGAGAAGGAGAGGCAGCGGCGGCTTTTCCTGAGGGAAGAAAACGGTGGGATGGCCGACGACTCCTTCTCCGAGTTTTGTTTTCATTCTGGTCGGGGTCGGAAGTGTTATTTGGGTTAGTATTCAGAGTGCTGGTGTATAAACATGACTTCTGTTCGATGGGAACGAGGAGTCTGGGCGACACATCTCTGCCCTTTCTTTGTTTTTCCTTCTTAATTCATTGTGAAGCAGAACAATAACATGTCATAAAACGTACAGAGGATGTCAGAGGAGGAAAATACTGAAACACTGTACCATGACGGCCTGAACTGCCTGTTCTTTTTTTTTTAAACTACCTTGGCTTCACTCTGTCTTTGTCATTTGGCTTTAAATTTAACAAATATGATCTAATCACACTTGGGAGAAGCAGAAAGGCATAAAAGCAACGATACATCACATAAACTGCAGTGTTTCTTGCCAGGTGTTAAATTTTTTAAATAAATTTGCCTCAAGACAAAAAAACATGTAAGGTCTCTAACAGAGAAATCCCAGTTTATTGGAACTTGGATCTTATTTTCATAGTTTTGGACACTGTCTCTGTTGCTAATAATAAAACACTGAACTCGCCAAGTTTATCGTGTGATCTGGGAGCGCAGCAACAATGCTGAAAACAAGAGGTGGTGCTTTGGGTTAAAATGGCACATTTAAAGAAATAAGAACATTTCCCACAGTGTCAAACTATTCTTTTAAATCAGGGCTGTCAAACATACGGCCCGGGGGCTAAAGGGTCCAGTCTGGCCCCCTACATGACTTAGCACACCTCATGTTGATGCACTTGTGAGGGCTGAGAGGTGTCAGGGTTAAACAGTGAGTAGATACTTCATGTAAGATGTTGCCTCAGAGGCTTTTCACCCCGACCAGAGCACAGCTCGCTGAAATAACAATAAATACTTTCTGTTGTCTGTATCAGACTTCCATCTTAAAACAATACGAGTGGAACCTTCCTGCTGAGGCACTGACAAACTTCAGACTGTACATGGTTTGTGAGGCAGGGGTCGACTTACTGTAGGGCGAAATTTATACTACTGTGTTGAATCGACGCTGTACCTATGGCATAAGCTCTGCGTTGATGTAGAGCTCACACCGTAACCTACGCCATAGCCTGACGTGCACCTCCTCAGAAATGTAACTTGTGTCACAGTGACGCAGAACTCCTGTTTGTCTCTGTAAGCTGAAACCATTTCCCTCAGTGTTTAGTTTGTTAGTTCTTGTGTGTGATTTATCCTGGCTTCATATAAGAAAAGGAAATCTCTGCTAGTTGCTAGGCTAATTTATACAATGTAAAATGCCATAGGCTTGTGCTAATAATGTTAGCATGTTGTATTTGTGGGGAAAATGTGTCCAGATAAAGACAACTGTTTGTCTGTGAATGCTGCCAGTTATAGTGAAGCTGATTGGTGTTTGAAACTGTCTCTATGAAGCCATGTTTAATGTGTGTTTAATGTGTGTTTTGAATCAACCAAACTTTACAGCACTTCACAGGAACCTCCACCAACTAGTGTTTTGGAGGTGTAACTGCAGAGTGACACAGACACACCACCACACAAGTATAAATGCTCACAACAGGCCACAATAGGCCACATGTGCAGGCTACGGCGTAGTGTTTTCCGCACAAGTATAAATCCCGCTTTAACCCACGTCTTCAATAGATTCTACTTTAGTGGAAAATTAGAAAAAAAAAAAACGCACATGTAATGAAAGTGAGTGGTAAACTGACTGAATGTGGAAAAACTGAGACATACTGTTGAATTTGCGCATATTTTTCTGAGGATATTGAAGGCTGTTCATCACTTGTTTTGTAAATGGAAGAATGTTTTCAGAATCTTAACACTAAAAAAAGGGGAAAATTTGAAGTGGTTGATATCAGCAGGTTATTGTCAGTCTTGCAATCGCAATAATTAACGCAAAGTCAACGAAAGTCCACAATATTTGCGAAGGCTTGCAATTTATCAAAAGTCCCGTGATTTTTCCACATTCTCCAGCTGACCAGAAGACGTCACGCATCCGACATCATCTGAAACGTCATCAGACTCGTCATCAAATGGTGCTAATGTCACTGCAGTATGGAGAAAGGCTCTGTATTGACATAAGAATTGTCCCTTTGTTTAAATGCATACAATATGTGTTGAATTGATTCAAATGTTATGTTTACAGCAGATGTAGCTTACATGTTGTTTTACAGTCACATTGTCTGCTTTGAGAGCTACAATATTCACTCAGGATTTTTGGAAAACATTATTGGAGTCCATGTTTTGAAACTAAAACTAAAACTGGCCACAAATTCAAGGGTTTTTTGCTGCGAGATCCCGGAGGGACTGAAAATGTTATCAACCCAAAAATTGAGACGTATTTGAGCATAAGAATGACCATCATTAACTTCCATCATAATGTACTAAGTCCCTATAGAGTCTAAACTTTCAAAGTTTGAATAGGCACCAAATTAAACTAATGTTTATTACATATTTATGACTTGAAAAATTTGACACACTGAGCCGAGCTGCACCTCAAATTAATCTTCAGGCTCCCAGCTGTCACATGATGTAACCACTTCTATGTGGTTCTTACTGTTGACCTGCTACCTGCCCCTAAAGAAGAAAACTGGGTGTATGGTAGAGAGGGTGGAGCTGAAGAGGTTAAAGACTGGTCCTGCTTGTTTTTCAATAACAGACAACATCCGCAGTCCAAACAATGTTTAATGGCTGTTTCAAACCCTCCAAACTTCTCAGGGAAAGACCTCTCTAGTGAAACTAAAAAAACCTCAGTGCTGTGTTTTACTGTCTGCACGGGCCAGACAGGTCAGTTGGCCACGGCGATAAAGATCTGCTGTGGAGCTGCATTCTACAACAAACAAGTGCCCCGATAAATGACAGGACGGGTGGGGGTTTGCCCTGAGCTGCAGACATAAACACAGCAAACCCTCACGGATGGAGGGAGGTAATTTAGATACACCACCGCCATTAGCCCAATTAGGGTTCAATGCCTATGAATCCACAGGGCTTTCCCTGTTCGCCAGAGAGGGAAGAGGGGAAAAGTCCACCGCAATTACACGTGTTCAACAGAAACGGCAACAGAGGAGGAAATGGGAGAGGAAGCCAAGGTGAAGTCTGAGCGGCGGAGCTTCTCCTCAGCTGTCTGTAAGTCGGCCATCGAGGTAGAGTTGCATCGGGACTCGCCAGGGGGCTTTGGTGGAGCGTGCTGGCATTTCTGACACTGATCCTCGACTGACTGAACAGAGATAAGACATCTGGTGGACTCCCTCTCTGGGTCATATGAGCAAACTTTATCCAGGTTCAGTCTGATTGAATATCACCGTGTCTTTGACGGGGGATGACGGCTCGTACGCTTCATAAGCTTTTATATGTGGGGTTAGTTTGCACAGATTTGAGGTCTGTGGGCTCTTTTTTCCCTTTAATATCAGATATTCTAGATCTTTCATGAACTTTATGAACTGTCAGACATTTTGTGCAAGTTGATCCCAAATGTCCCAGCAGCTCTGACTCTTAGTCACACCTCTAAAATATCCAGGTGGGGGTGGGCCGTGTATCGATTATACTTTATGTACTGTAACTCATTCTGTGTGGGGCGTTTAAAATGACTGCTCACTAACATCGAGTATAAACTGTCGCATCATTTGTTCCAGACTGCAACTATTTAGTTGCATTTTGCAACCATGGAGCACCAGTGTCACTTGCAAATACTTTTAAAATATGAGCTGGAGAGCTGTTAGCTTCAAGCTCACAGTAAATAAATCCCTAATTCCCAGTTTGACTTCTAAGGGGTTTAAAAATAGTGTGAGCAGGTCAGGTGTGTGTTTTTGTACCTGCAGGGTTTCAGACTGTGACCACTTAGTTGCATTTTGTGACCATGGAGCACCAGTGCGACGTGCACATATTATTAATGTATGAACTGGAGAGCTCTTTGTTTCCAGTTTACAGTGAATAAATTCTCACATTTAATGGCGCCGTAATGAAAGCACCAGTGGTACCCCACTGATTTGTTTTATTATGGCAATACTTTATATTTTATAATATTATATTTTGTTACCACAGTACTTTAACTTTATCAAAACAGCTTTTTTTTTTACATTATTAAAACAGTACTTTATTTAACTTTATTACAATCATATAATCATACTTGTAACTTTATCATAATAGTACTCTGACTTCTTTAAAACAGTACATTAACTCACATCATAGTAGCTACTTTATTTACATTTATGATAACAGTACTTAACTTTATTAAAACAGTGTTTCATTTAACTTTATCATTACAGGACTTTATTTAACTTTTTTAAACAGTACTTTAACCATTACATAACAGCAGCTACTTTATTCAACTTTACTGTTTTACTGTTATATTTAAATCTATCATCACAGCACTTTACTTCACTTAACACAGCAGGACTTTATTTAACTTTATTACAACAGTACTTTTTTCAACTTTATTTAATATAACAGTAGCTTCATTAACTTTATTGTAACTGTAGTTTATTCAGTAGTTCAGTATTTTAGTATTCTACCATAGTTAGGAGATTCCAAAATATTGATTTATATATTATGTATTGTTATATAATCTTAAAATACTGCAATTTTATTTATAGATCTTATTTTCCAGTCTTATTTCCAGGTATTGAGACAGCATGTTAGGTTGGATAAAACCAGGTCCAGTGGATTTTATCAGTGGTTTCACAGTAAACACACAGCTGGGCTAAACTGGTCTCCATGTTCCACTGTTATGGCTGCGAACCAGTAAGTCCTCGGGCTGCTTTGGCGTCTGGTGGAGTTGATCCTTGAAGGAGCCAGCCTCTATTTAAGGACTGCCCCGGCCCCAAATCTGCCATGACTCGACGCACCAGCACAATGGGAACAAATGAGGAGGGGGTGGACTGTAGAGGCCGTGCCATCATGCAGCAGAGTAAATCACGACTCATTCAGATAGATGGTATCAGGACCGGAGGGTAATAATAGCCTGTATTTGTCCAAGTGGAGCGCAGAGAGAGTGCAGCAGAGCAACAGTTTGAAATAATTTTGATAAATAACATCCCGGGTTGAAGGTGACAATTGGGAAAATTCAGGACCAACATACTGAATCGCTCAGCACAATGATGCTTATGGTGTGTGTCATGTGTTGTAATTACACACGCTGAGGTGTAATATAAATGTTTAGCACAAAAGTGACGTCTTATTAATTCATGTGCGTAAAACAAAGCTGACACCAGGGTCGAACTTCAAGGAGCCTCTCTTCTTTCTCCTCTTCTCTGCATGAAGATGCTTATCCCGTGGCCTCATTATGAGAGCAGGAAAAGGCCGTGGCCCTGTTCTTTGTATCACATTTTCGGGGGGTTGTTATGGTTTGCAGATGTCACCCTGCATAGCATTTGGAGGGAGTCATTCCCTGGTGCTGTCAGGCAGGGACCCTCCTTTGCTCTCTCGTCTTCTCTCCTGGGTGCAGCGTCAGGGAGGGGTCTGTGCAGGGAAACCCCACAGGGTGGATACCAAACATGTCCTCCAAGTGGGGCGGAAATGCTTGCAAACATACAGTGCGTGCTTACTCTTGCATACCTGAATGTAAAGACGTGACGACACCCATAATAATCACAGCATGTGTACACAGTGATAAAGAAACCCCCTGGCAGGCTTTCAGACAAATGATGCATCTGTCTGATTCCTATCAAATTCTTGCTCTCCTATTCACTCGCTGTCTCATGGAAACATATGAAGGAAATCAATGTAAAACTTTTACTATTTCATTTTGTTTTTACGATTTAAACTTGGACACATTTTCAGTATGTGGGCTCAGGGACTGTGTTGTGCAGAATAAACATTTGTGTTCTTGTATATAATATTCTTTATGTTGTACTTTGATCCCAGAGAATCCAGGGTTTGTCATTAACCATAGCTAAATCGTCCGTATGCCACAAAAACATACACTGCAGGCACCAATTATCGCTGGTAGGTGGCCCACTGTGGCCACTTAGTTCTATCAGGTCTCTTTTATGAATGAGACTTCATGTCTTCATGAGATTACCTCTCTAAATAAAGGTTAAATAAATAACCTACCATACTGAGCTCCTTCACCAACACAACATTGAAGTTACACAAAGACTCTGATTCATTTGCTCCTTTTCGACAAATCCACCCCCTCCAAGCGTAAAAACGTTTTTGCGAATTTTCGGCCTTTTTTCGAATTTCTAGCGTTTCCATTAATGTTTATTTTCACTATTTTTGAAAATTCGAATAAGAATAGGGGGATGGAAACCCTATTTCTTAGCAAATGACAAACTGAACCGAGCTACTGAATCTTTGTGGTCTAATCACCTGGATCATGCACAATCACGCGCGGCGACTTCCGGTCTGCCGAAAAATGCGGGAAAATGGTGGGCATTAATTATTGCGATGGCGGTTTTCTGGAGGGACTGATCATTGATTAGAAAATTCTTTATATGAACTCAATACAAAACAATAATAATAACTACTGAGTCCCACAACATTTCAATGATGCCACCAACAACTATAGATGATAATAACAAAGTAAAGCAGTGACAGACTGTGAGATAATATATATTACAAAGATATTTTCATTGTGTTAATGTCTTTTTTATTAAGGACGACTGAGTTAAGTTGATTAAATTGCCTCTCCTGAAGGCTACTGGCTTTACATGAGTTGACATTTGTGCCCTCAAAAATGTTCTTTGGCCACTTAAAGCCGGGGCTTGGTGGCTCAGAGGCCACTGCCTGGAAACACTCTCATTCCTGAATGTGTCTCTCACTCTCTCATGCACAGAGATGTATGCTAACATGACAATAAACCGGAGTGATTGATTGATTATGGTACCACGGGGGATGTAGTGGTCTCTAACTCTCCATTCCTACCCTAAAAAACATGTCTGACACAGAGACAGCTGCCTGAGCATGTGTTAACGATGCAGACATCCAGATAAATAATGCTAATTTGAGGGAGAGTCGACCACAGCTTCACACCCAGCCGAGCCCCTCATGTCTCCCACACCTTCTCCCTCATCACTGTCACAATTTTAGGATTTTGGCTCGAGAGAAAGAGCCATCAGTCCCTCAACTGCGGTTGAGAAAAATCAAAAAGACGAAGGGAGTGGTGAGAAAAATACATTGCATCTTCATATAAATATTTTCTGCATTAAAGCCCCAGTAACATTTTTTTCATTTTGAGTCAAAGAAACGCACAAACAACTTTATGACGGCTGATTTTACGGTGGGAAAGGATCAATGTTCAGCCTCCAGTGAAACTGAAAACAAAGATATATTTTATTCCTGTTTGTAAATATCTTTAAAATGCAGTTAAAGCCAGAGTCTGGGTCAGTCACTCAGAGAATGTCTCAGCACCATGACGTATGCTTTAACAAAGCCGGCAGGGTGATTTTAATGATGCCGTCTCGATTCCAGCTCGGGCCTTTAAGGGAAAGCAAATGTTCATGCACCGCTGCATTATAAATGGATTTGATTTTGAGAAGTACTTAGGCTCCGGACCAAACTAGGCTGAAAGGCCCAGGGACTGTAAACTAATATTGGTTTACAACACATGGTCCAGATTTCATAACAGACATTAAGACTCAATCCTGGAGGACACTCCTGTGGAAAAAGGATGATTGATGAGCGTAAAGGAAGGTGTGTGTGTGTGTGTGTGTGTGCGTGTGTGTGTGTGTGTGTGTGTGTGTGTGAGCACAGTTGGATAGTTGGACGCTGGTTTCAAAGAGCAGGTTAGTAAAACTGATCTAAAAGCTCCTCCTGTGGTAGCTCACTGTTGTTCCAACAAGTGCCAAACTAAATCTATTTCTGAGCTGAACGACTGACATTTTAAGAAATATGTGTGTGTTCACATTCTTGTTGAGAGTTAGATGAGAATACTGATATCACCCTCATGTTTGTGCGGTAAATATTAGAGCTGGGTCGCAACAGTTACAATTTATTGCGATTTTTGTTTACTTTTGTAACACCAGACCACTGGAAAAAGTTGAATCATAACTTCTACAGACTGTATTATCATGAGACGTACCTCCAAAAACAATGCACGTCTCATGTCAACCAGCTCCTCTGACTTTTATTTCAGCCAGGGGACAGCGGGTGGAGGCTCTGGAGACGATGCTCACAGTAGCGGCTGTAACAACCTGAATTCAGCCGGGCAAACTCCAATCTAATCTGAGAAAGTTGGCTGACCCAGGCAGGAAGTTGTGCCAGGCTGGCTGAGTTCGAGTTGGTATTCGAGCAGGAGAAGGTCGTGACGGACTGCCCAGCACTGACTGCTTTCATGCTTTTGCTTCACTTTTCTTGAAACCAATCAAGTCACTATGAACTATGAAATCACGTTACTCGATGATTACCACAATAAAAACCTGCAACTTCTTTCTGCCTCCACACTGGAAGTAAATTACTTCAGGCCTTTTAAAAAATGATTTAAAAAATATTTAACAGAAAAATAACAATACCTACGTGAATCAATTTTTCCCCACCCTTTAGTAATTATCAGGCTAAAGCCAGCAACTGTTAGCTTAGCATTGAGACTGGAAATAGGGAAACAGCTGCCTGGCTGAGTTCACAAGTTAAAAAATCTGCCCACCAGCACTTCTGAAACTTGACTGGTTGCCTTACAGTGACAACAAGACTCTAGAAAAGGTGCTGATTCTGTCCAAGAAGTAGTTTGGCACATCACCCCCCATAAGACCACAACTTATCATCTTTACACTTCAGATGTGTATGGAGTGCACAAATGAAATAAAACATATAAATTAGTGAGCTTTAGCGGTGGTGGGCAGAGTTTGTTACTTTAGACAGAGCCAGACTAGCTGTTTTCACCTGATTACAGTCCTTATGCTACGCTAAGCTAGCCAGCTGCTGGCTGCAGATATGAGAGTGGTATTGATTTTCTCATTTACCTCTCATCGAGAGAGCAAATAAATGTTTCCCAAAATGTTCAACAATTTCTTCAAGTATGAAAATAAGCTAGCAGGCTTCCCGCAGCAGTCAGTGTAACTTTCGTTAGCCAGTCTTCAGGCATACACCACCTACATTACTTGCCCACCGCTCCCATCATCATCTCACTTTTTGTTTTAGTCTACACCTGGAAGTGTCAGCTCTCTACAGATGCAGCACAGAGTAGCAGGAGTCAAGACTCTATCAATCTCTTCAGCAGTGTTTCTGATTCCAACCCAAAGCTTAGAGGGAACCTGATAACGTTAAGGAGAGAAAAGCTTTAGGTAGCCTACATGAGTCATAAAATAAACTGCTTTTTCAGTCCACTACATACATTTTGCTGCATATTAAATGGCTGAAGTCGGATGAACAGACTGAAAACTTTATCCAGTTAGATAGAACAGATGTTGACAAAGTTTTCCTTCGGGCACAGAATTAATTTACAGTTGAAAAAAGGTAAAAAATCACATAGTTTTATTGTAATACTCAGCATACCTTTAAAATCATAATAATATTGTGTTGTGACTTGTATCGTGATATCGTATTGTGGAGCCTCTGGTAACAAACACAATGCATTTCCTGCGACTACTTCATAATAAAAGTCAACTTGTGATTCGTAAGATAAATGAATTTAAAGTGAAGCAGCTGAATTTGCGCTCTACAGATATTCAGTATCACAGATGAATATCTTTTCTTGTGAAATGTACAGTGTAATCGGAAACACTGGTGTTGTCACGAGTTTAATAAACGGTGGGAAAAGTTCCTCAGCGTGGCATCCCTGTAAGCCAGCAGATCTACCTATCTTTGATCATACTTCCTGTCCCTTACGCAGAGCTGCATCACGTCCTCACGGCGCACCACACACCCATAATTCACCTGAGCACTGTAAACTGCAACATGTACACAAGACAAACAAATACTCCAAAAGCTGCCAAACTCCTCCTTACTGCCCCATTATCCAAACAATACTGCTGTTATTTGGGGGTCACGCTGCACCTCTGTGCACCCGGTCCACAGCTCAGACATGGCCGTGTGCCAGGCTCTGGTGATGGGTATCAGCACGCTCGTTGGCGTTTGCATTCGGAGTCATTACAGTTGTTCTGTAAATAGCAACCCACCTAAAGGAAATATCTCAGATTAAATCAGTATTTCTCTCTAACCACTTCCCAAACTACACCACACACACACACACACACACACACACACACACACACACACTGAGACAACCTCATAAGTAATGAGCGTGCACACACACATTACAGACATCAGGTTAAAGAGCTGCAGAGATGATGACTCAACCACACCTTCGCCAGCATCACCTTTACAAGCATCTAAACACATCCAATTGCATTATTAATTTATTGCCGGCTGACAAAGAATCGCCGCAGCCTCTGCTGACGTGTCCCGTTCACACTTTTGATTTAGACTCTGCACCAGATGACCAGCGCCGTGGCACCGCTCAGTATCCCCTGCGGTCGATATGTTTCTCTCAGGTTACAGATTTCCCTCTCTGTGAGCATGAGAATGAAGCAGTGATCAGCGGGGGTCTCCTCTGGAAAAGCTCCCAACAAATGAACTGAGATACAACAATAACTCCACAACACACCTCCCTGGTCCCAAAGGCTGCGTCCAGGCTGCAGTGGAGCTGTTAATCTTGATGACACAGGATACAATGGCTCCGCTATGGCTGCGCTGCTGACTCAAATCTCTGTTTCTCCCTCCATTTAGGTGACACACATCCGATATTTTATTTGTTGTTGTAACTAAAGTTTATTTACATGAGTCCAAACTTTCAGATCTCTTTGTGGTGAAGAGGAAATGTCACATGCCAAGTGGTTTACTGTAGAAATGAGGTTGTCTTAATGTCTAAACATCAGATTTCATGTGTATGTTGGGGACCAGACGTGAGCCCAGGCTGTAAGATTCTTTTTATTACAATAATTTGACATAAAATTTAAAGATGGGAGCGTAACCTCGCTGAGGAAATAAACTCAAATCCATATGAAAACACATTTCTCCTAGTTTAGGATGTTATTAAGAGACCGCATTGTGCCACAGAATGCCTAAAAACAGATGTCACTGCAGCCGTGTCCTCTGGGTAACATGTCAGGTTTATGCTGAGTGTGTAAATGTAACCGGTGACATTTGCGTGCATTAAGAGTGCGGTCGTATGTCATTTTACTTTGCTGGAGGTTTTGGTTCAATCCAGGAATGTGTAGGAGGGCCTCAGATGGTGACATCACCATCCACTGTACGACTCCCTGGAGCTGTAATGATGACCGCGACCGAGCGCTGTGGTCATGACCTTCTGGTCTGTCAGTGAAGAGCTCAACTACACAGTGATGCAATTAGTTTTAAGTGGTGGCAACGACCTACAGCACGACTGGGGACGTGTTTCTTACAGTGTAAAATCAACTCTAAAGGCGGTTTATTGTTCATGAACCAGTGACTTCCAGTTTCATCTGAACTCCACAAAGCTTTAAAGAAACCCTGTTCCCAAGCCATTACACATAAATAAGAGTCAACAGCATACACACTCTGTGAGGTCGCAGTGGTGCTTCTAGCTAATTGCTAATGCCAGCATGCTAACACTAATGCTGAAAACCTCACACACACCATACATGTCACGCTGAAGCTCGTCAGCGGACAACTGCACAAAGTTATCATTACTGAAAGATCTGTTCCTCTTCTGTATTTGCGTAAGCTTTAAATCATGTGAGGGAAAACCACTAATTAAAGTTGATTTCTAACTTAAAGAGCCAATCTCCAGAGCTAAGACTCGCCAGGAGTTATCTTTTTGGCCATGGTCTTTGTGATGACGCAATTGTGAGTCCTTTAGCTCGGGATATTTTCTCGACCTCAACAACAAGCCTCTACTCATCCACTCTTCTTCATCACATACAAGACACAGCAACAGCAACAGCGTTCTCGTTATGCATCCATGGTGAGGAGAGGAGTCAAGCTGCCATAGAAGCAGAGAAAAAGAGCTGCTACGGGAGCTGGTATGTTCAAGCACAGAGCAAGAGGGGAAAAAATGCATTGAATTCCAGGGGCTGTGAGGCTGGAAACAGGTCAGTGATGTGAAGTGCTGCAGGGCCATGTGTTCAGAAAAGGCGATGCACATCTAGCTGCCACCAGTGTGGGGTTGTAGACTGAAAATAATCGGGGCTTATTTTTCGATGCATGCTGTTCGCTAGTGTCTTTTTAACTTTAGTGTACTAATTAGTAGGGGTGTAATGATCCATCAGTCTGGACCAATATATCGATTAATTGATCAACCATCCAGTGTCATCGATGCAAAGTGAAAACATAGATCATATAGTCATCTTTAGGTACGCTTTTATTTTGAAAGTCTGTGCCACCATCAGACATCTACAGGCAGATGGTGAGCAGCCGAGAGAAAGACGATGAGGATAATGTTATTTACTCTGGAATAAATCAGCAGTGTTGAAATATTTTGGATTTTGGGGGAAATACGGGTCAACAGACAGAACACATGGTGAATGTAAACACTGCTGTTACAAGATGAAACACGACGTAACGTTACCTGCCCGGTCGGACATCTCACTCGTCAACTTCTCACAGCAGAAACATCAGCTGCTCCGTATCAACAATGTTCGGCTAAAAACATGCACGTGGGCTGAAATTCAACCGAGCTGTTCTGTCAGGAGACACAGAGACTTAAACTAACAGTAAGTCAGAAAAATAATAACTTCACATGTAATTTGTTAAGCTATGAGTAGTGGAAAAAAGTTTGCTAGCTGCTAGGCTAATTTATGCGATGAGAACATGTTAAAGCTAATAATGGGTGACTAGCAAAAAACAATTGTTTTGTCTCTGAACCTTGACAGTTATTACTGAGCTGAATTTGATCCTTTTGTGATGATGTGAAATGATGCTGTTGTTATGGCTGTTAGGATAAGTTTGCCTTCAGGGCTTTAAGCCAGATAGACCTGAAGTTTTAGGAAACAGATGAGGGTTTGGGTTAAAAGAAAAGATTTATTTTAGAAAGGTCTCTCTGTCAGAAAGCCCTGAAGGTTTACTTATCCCATGTGCTGTTAAATGTGTGTTAGTGGAGTCAATATAAAGTCAGCTTCACTGCACTTAAGTGGTTACAGTTATTTACTGTAACTGACTGTGTTGAATGGGCAGATATTATCGTCTCATATCGATCACAGGCCACTGAATTACATCGAATTGAAATCATTTCGTGGCAGAATTTGTAATAACAGCAAATATTGTTTTGTTACTCAAAGAATCAATATAATATCATATTATGATGAAACTGTTCAACTATTCAACAGTAGTTAAGAAGCTGTGAAACAGACTGTTGTGACTGAAACACTGATTTACTGTTCAGCTACCAAAGAAGGTGGTAACAAGTAATGACGGTCGCAACACACTGTGTCCATGATGCAAAGCAGAGGTGGCATGTGTGTGTGAGTGTTGTACTGCAGTGCAGAGTGTGACTGTGGTGGTCTGAACCCTGAGCTGGCTCCATCCCAGCAGCTCCGAGGCCCCGCTGCCAGGCCTGGCCCCACTGTGGGAAACAGCCTCTGTGTTATTGTACGCGCAATGAATCGCCAATGACGCATTTGTTTATGCGCTCGCTCAAATAATGGGAACATTAAATATTTGGCCCAAATAATAATAATCCATTTCCTCACCACCACAGAAACATGACGAATCACATGAAAATTAAAAATAAGCAAACATGCCATCAAACGATTGTATTAGGTGGATGTGATGAAGATTTGTCGGCACACGCCCTACATGGCGAACATTACCTCAGATTTATGTGCACCATAACAGGGACCCGCCCTCTACATTAGTGCGGCCACACATTCCTCTGGAAAATCATTACGTCGTGAGAGTGATCGGAAATTCGGCAACGCCATTTGAATTCAAAATGATGTCTGAAATTTAAGACCAACTTTGTTGTGTCTTCAGCAGAAGCATGGAAATTCTGATCTGAAATTATGAATCTTTGTTTGGCCGCAGAGTCTGGCAGTGAAAATAACGCCTGGAATTAAAGGATGAATCAAACTGTGCTGCGTGCGTACCCTCGCAGTCAGCATCTTCGCTGGAAACTCCTAACTCCCGTGCAAATCCTTCCATCTAACACAGAGAACTTTCCTCTCACAGTGAATCTGACCACAGAGCTGTTATTCCCTTGTGACAGATATTCCTCTGTCAAGAGCTATTACACTCTCCCACAGTCATTCTCACACGCTCCTCGCCTCTCAATGCAGCGGGAGAAAAGTCTCCCAAGACAAAAAATAAAAAGAGTAAAAGCCAGGACAAGTAAAGATCAAACACAGGAATATAAAACTATAAACATCACACGCATACGAAGGCTCTTTACGGGCCAGCAGCTCCTGACTGACAGACAGCACACTGGCTGGCATGTTAAACGTACACGAGGTCAGGGCTATTCACCGAGTTTCCTGTTTATATGTGGCGTGATTTGTGCTGGGCTGCGTTCGGCGGCTGAGCAGAGGGAGTGTTTATAAATGGCTGACTGGCAGAGAGGAGAAGGACAGGGCTGAGAGGTCTGGAGGAGAGGAGACAACCTGGTGAGGTAACTTGGATTAGTGAGATGTGACCGTTTCTGCTGTGACAGCAGTTCAGAGGCGGTGTCAGGTTTACAAACAGTGAGGCATGCTGGGAGGTGAAGTCTGCAGGCAGGTCGGCCACCTAGGCAGACAACAAGTTTTGTTTCCAGTGAAATGTTACACAAGTTTTAAACAAATGTTTGAGATTTGGTCAAAACGAAATCTGAATGTTTCCATCAACAACCTCTGTGAGCCGGGACAGGCCCAGAATTTTGGAAATAATGATGTCATGAGTCGCAGCAACTAAATGCACCCCCACCCAAGAGAAAACAGGAACAGACATCAGAAGTATTTTTAGACATTATTTGGATTTTTTTTACGTTTTATTTACAAGAGCAGAGGGCTGACTGACATCAATCTTTTTTTTTTTTTTAAATTAAAGTGTTTTCTTTAAACCATATCTTTGGTCTCTTTGTGGTCTGGATAAATTTCAGGGTCATCTGCCATCAAACGGGGAATAATGTGACATGAAAATAGTCGAAATGCAGGACTGTCAGGCATATATTTGGATGACGAAGTAATGCTAGTTAGCTGGTGAAGTAGTTGTTAAGCTTGTTATAAAGAAACTGATCACAATTCACTAAACGACATTAAACTAAGATAACACGATGCTTATTGTAACTTTACTACAAAGGAAATTCAGTTGCTCTTTTCCTTTGTTTATTTGTGATTTTCCGCAGAAGACAGAGAGATTTACCGGGGAGCAGATGAAACAGGAGAATCAGGGGCAGGTGGGGTTGGTAACGAGGAAGCAGTCTGGGAACAAACTCTGGAAAGTCTTGCATTGAAAAGGCAAAGCAGCAGGAGTCTTTATAGAGACAGCAGGTAATGATCAACAGGTGAGGAGTGTTAGCGTGATGAGGTGGGTGTGGTGGACTGGCAGGAATGGGAAATGTGTGGACAGGTGATAGGCTGGTGGGTGGGTGTGGTGGCGAGGCAGGGTGAGTGGAAAATGACTTAATGAGCTGAGAACATGGCCTGTATGGCAGGTAAAAAGTGCCTACTGTGACAATCTAGTTTCAATAAAATATTGTGACTCTAACAACAAAAAACAACTGATGATTGTTAACAAGTCGAACACAGACACCTTTATAATCACGAATCAGAATAGTTTAAGAGATTTTTGATTGATTACATCAAACCAAACATTTCTACAATTGCCCTGTGTTGCCAGTCACAGAGACAAAACAACTGAGACAGACCTGGTGAACATAAATGTCAGAAAACAGCAGAGTGTATCACAGCCTCTACAGAAGCATGGAAACACTCAGTGTGGTGTGTGTGTGGTGTGCAAGGAGAGAGACAGTGTGTCTGCACTCAGGACAGGAAGTAGAGCTGGATGTCAGGTTGGTGTTAAATCATCAATGTGACAGTTAATGTTCAGCGTGAACTACAGTTTGTCTGAACCACCAGACCATGAAGCTTTCTTGGAGGCATGTAGACAAATTGTCTCACATTTTGTATCATCTCATCGGCTCTTCTAATTAGCCTTCAAACTATTTCCAACAAATATCGGGATCAATCAGACCTCCCTTATCTGTGGGTGTTGGTTTTATAATCACTGCTCTTCCCTGACTCTGGCTTCTTAAAGTAGAGATAGCAAGTTAACTGCGTAAGGGGAGGGGAAACACTGCTGCTCTTTTTTTGGTCCTCCCAGGGTCAGCAAAAAGTCACACAGCAGTCAAACTACAAGTTTCTACAGGAAGAGAACACCAGTACAGTTCACATTCAGTGAGATTCATTCAGGAGATAACTGTAACAAATACTCAGTGATGGTCAAAATAATCATGACATTTAAAAGTTTCATTACAGTCACAGGTAACAGCTGTTGTTTCTGTTGTCCTTTAAATATACAGTGTGTAAAACATGGAACCAGCCGACACAGCACTCACTACATGTGAGCTGTTATGTATCCACAGTCAAACTATTTCCCACAAACTTTCTTGTGACATTTAAAAAGCTTGAACCGACTCCTAAACAGATGTACAGTATTTGTTTTCCTCTGCAGCTGTTATTTATCAGTACGTGGGAGTAAAACAAGTCATCTCGCCTGCGTATCTTTCTCATACATCACAACTGATCAGCCTCCATCATTTCGCGGAGCAGACTGTGATGAAATACTGTAAGTCACATACAACATCCACAGGGACGAGATCGAATTCAGAGTTCAGACAGCCTGGAGGAAATACCCAACCTGATGCTCTGCGAACACAGAAAGTGTTTGGACCTAAAACCTCCTTTTCCCCAATTTCTGTTCTTGGCTTTTACATGTAGGTGATAAATGCGCTGGAATTTGTTCTCGTCTGCCCCAGAGACAGAGAGACGGGGACTTGAAGAGAAGAGGACTCAGGTTAGGAACGATCTGGCCAGACATTACTAATGAACTCGGCTGTCTGGGGACTTGCAATGTCAGCCTGCCTTCCGGCGTTCTTATCATCACCCACACAAAACCTCCCCACCAATCAAACTGGATTCTGGAAAGGAAGTTGAAAATGTCAAAGGCTATTAATTCTGCCGCGGCCCTCTTTGTCTGCCTCTCAGAATACTAATCGAGAAGTACGAGCGGGCCAACCCTCTTTTTTATATCTTTTTCTTGGTGGTTCTGTGAGGGAGCGTGTGAATGAGGGCGTCGATCACCAGGAACGTGAAAATCTTTGAAAGACAAGTGTGGCTGCGACTCCCTGCCTTGGGGAGTGAGAACCATGTAAAACCCTGTTATTTTAAGATTCAGCCTCAGACCACCAACACAATGAGGCATTCACATGTTTAATAGCAGGTTGTTGGCGCTGGTTAAGCCTTGTTTCCTCTTTAATAGTAATGATATCCTGCTCTGCACACTTTCTTTGAATGTAGCTCAGGTAAAGCATGGGTGGGACCTTCCGTTTCATGACACATTTTGTGGAAAGCGATGGCTTTTCTTTGTGCCTGTGCATATAAAGGAGCTAAAGTATACTCTTTCACACAGACACAGAGCCCTTTAAAGAAACTCTATATATGCTTTACTTGAAGCACTCACACTGTGTCTAAACAGTTGCTCCAAGCTACAGTACTTCAACAGCACATGTGCCCTGCTATTATCACATTACTTTGGTTTGTCATTTGCTCCAAAAAACTAAAACCTAACATGCTGGAGTTACAGTAATTAAGGGCATTTTGTTATCTCAATGTAGCCTGCCTCGCATGACAGTAAGCATATTGCTTGGGTCTTTTTTTCTTGGAGCAATTGTTCCCATACCACTCACTCACACACTGTGAGCAAACATATTTGTTAGATATAGCATGTTTTGAACGCACTCCAAATCGGGCCCTATCTATGTCAGGAGCAATTTTGCTTTGTTGCCTCTACAAAGCCAATGAGGGACTCTGCGAAACACATGTGATGAACAGCCTGCAATACTTTTTCAACCACAAGTATTTTAAGAGTCCTATCTGCATCACACAGTGTGTCTGCGTTACATCTACATCCATCATTTTTTGACGTTTTAATCGTTTGTGAGTTTTGTTTAAAACGGATATTTTTTTATTAAATTAGTCCCTGCAGTTTGATTTGATTCTCTAGAAAATTCCACCGGGAATGAAGAACTCCACTCTGCAGCTTTTTATGATTTTAAGCCACTTTTTATTGTTTTTTTTTTTTTTTGCCAAGCACTGAACGGCCCACACAAACTTCCAAATGTAATATAACATGAATAATGGTGGTGAGAAAGGTGGGATGTTTCCTGATATCAGACAGAACTGTCAACTTGTTATTGTCCATTTCCATCTTCACTCATTTAGAGTAGACGTTGAGCTTTATAGCCGACACTGCGTCCACTCAAAACCTGGGCATACAATGTATGATTTTAGAGTTGGGCGTTGTTTGCCATAGCATCACTCGATCAACTGCTCCGAACCGATCCCTGGACATCTGGATAAATTTCCTGACATGTTTTTAGGGTTCTTGCATAGCTGAAGCAGAGCTATGAGACAGTTCCTGAAGGTCACTGGGGCATTTGGAGATAATAACAAACACGGCTGTTCTTGGCTTTCAATGTCTGATAGTAAAATTTTCGTCACATCTCGTCAACGAAAATGAAACATAGACGTTGTCTACTTTTTACTTTTAAGATCTTTTTTTAGTAGTGCTAAGGTCAATATATAACCAGGTAGTACGTTGGTGCCGCTGACATGCTAACATGTGTTTGAGCGTATGTGTGTTTATGTATGTTTGTTAGAGAGACCAAAAGATAGATAGAGAGGAAATAAGAACTCGGACTGACTTGTTTTTGCAGAATCAGATTCTTGAGCTGTTTTTGGGACCTCTGTCTCTACGTTTTTGTGAACCTTACCTCTGCTGTGGTTGAAGGGTTGCTGACCTTGTCATCAGGAGGTGGACTGATGGTGGATGGAGCTGCAGACCACTGTTTCAAACCTGCAAACAACAAAAACAGTTGCTTTTAAGTGAATCATTGCTGCATCTTTAAGCAGCATTTTAGCCAACAAATGTTTTCTTTCCCTAGCAGCCTGTCACTGTGTTTTCACCGAGGTCAAAAAGCAGTTGTTTTACAGATTTTACTGCGTTTCCTCCTGAGATAGTGGCATATAATCACTCGACTGGAGCAATGCGTTACCACACTCAACTCAAGCATTTGGACGTTAACTGCACAGGACGACTGCTGTGCAGTGCTAGCCACACTCACAACATCGTTCACCTGGAGACGCTGTGATCCCGCCCGGTCTGAGAAGATAACACAGCTCGCCACGACAATGACCTCACAAGATATGTTTCCACTTAACTTTGTTGAGGGTAAAAGTTTCAGGAAGTTAATGCAACATGTTGAGGCTGAATGTTCATGTTCACATTCATACCGCACGGTGCAAAGTGTCCCGTACTTCAGCAGCATTTAAAATCCAACATGGTTGTTGAAGGCTGTGATTAAAGGCTTCAAAGGGCTCTTAATGCACACCATATTTTTTGGGACAGTGTTTCAAATACTTAACAATAAATTGTGATAAATTTTGATTGTTCTCTGAGTGTTTTCCCTTTTTTAGACTAGTCGACTGGTCTTAATTAAAATTTTTGTTAAGTCGACAGGGAAATTTGTCGCCAGGAACATCCCTAGTTATTACTGCTTATTACACTGAGAATGAACGACCGACTCTGCAGTTCTTTACAGTTTTTAGCCACTTAACTTTGAGTGTTTCCACTTGACCAGCTCATCACGTAAAACTATGATTTTCCCACTGATTAACTACACTGAACAAAAATTTGTAAATTAAAGAAAACATAAATACAATTTAAAAACAAATCTCAGGCACTTTTGGAGCAATCCATAGCTAAAAGTCAAGTAATCATTGGACTCTAACTCATGCGGGGATAAAACAGAGGACTCCAATGGGAACAGAAGATACATTAATTGATTACCAACAAGCTAGCAAGAAGAACCAGGCCCACAGAAAGTGCGCTAGGCTATGAAACCAATATTCTTAGTGGCCAAAAACTAATATTGCAATTTCCAGGGTCCGTCATAGACATACATTTGGAAAAAGACGTCTGTAGATCAGAGGGTACATTTTTTGAGTGTCATAGCCCCCGCAAATTGACTTGTTTCACTGTCAGGATTTGATCCATACAGTCCGATGACATTTGGAAAATTTAGAGGAGCTGCAAGGCTAAATCATTTTATCCCTATTAAAGTTAGCGGAGCGCTAAACTGAAAGTTAGCTGTTCAAAAGTCATAACTAAGACTCTTGACCACACTCAGAAATCGCATATCTCTGTGCACCTGCTCTACGGGCTGCACAGTGCTGAAGCAGTGCCAATCATCTCCAGATCATCTGGGTAATTTTATACACAGCAGCTGAACCATTTTGGCTTCATGCACCACTGAGCAACTCTCACAGGAATGAACGGGATAAACCAATTGTATATAAAGGCACTGTCTGCTCCCCGGTGGTCTAATATAGCTTTTAATATGAACAATTTAATGAAATAAAGGTGTTTAAAAAGGTGAACTATATCAACAGCAATCAATTGTTGTCTGATGTTTTTAATTTACATTTTTCCAACATGTCCGTGAAGACCAAAGGACAAAGTGACCCCTGTCCTTAAATAGAGGACATTTGTGTTTAACATTTTCCTTTCAGTGAGACAACACAAACCAACTTTCACTGCCAGTTTTAATTAACAAAAAACATTTCTGTCTCCAAAATGTTTTCATTGCCATTGTAACTCAGCCCGTCTCATGGCCGGATCATAATGCATATTGAAAAAACTGGCGCAAACATCAAAGGCGTATGATAGTGAAAGAATACTGTTGATGTTGACTTGGAAAACAAACACACAAATAAATGATGAAACAGGAAATCCTTGTGTATGTGTGTCCTTTCAGCAGTTTTTGATCTGGAATCTGACATCCTCATGCCATTTGAAAGTTGGATTTTTTTTCCCCTTCAGTTTCTGCGGTCGTGTTGAAAACAAAAATCATCTGTTTAAGTGGCTGTCCTCCTCTGGGCCATGTGGCCGAACGTAGCCAAGAGTGAAGGCTCAGGGGTTGGTGACTAAGGCAAGATGTA
The DNA here is from genome assembly GCA_019142605.1 of Cephalopholis sonnerati. Classification (NCBI taxonomy): domain Eukaryota; kingdom Metazoa; phylum Chordata; class Actinopteri; order Perciformes; family Serranidae; genus Cephalopholis; species Cephalopholis sonnerati. Next base: position 37,466,807 of record JAGQAX010000020.1, read on the forward strand.
ATGCTTGGCATGAAGACACAAGCTCCTTTTACCCTTCCCCTGAATTCCCTCACTTTGGGGTGTGCTGGAGGTTTAAAAGGCGAAGGTGCAAGCTCTTTCTGCGTGATGTAAAACGTTGGCTCGTGAGCTTTCGTTCTTATTTTTCTCTTTCTCATCCTCTCTGATTCTCTCCGCTTTATAATGACCAATAAAAGAAACAAAGAGCGTATAGACCTCACTTGTTCTTCTTCTCTCCCAGCCAACGCTCTGCTCTGAGCTTGTTGTCTGGAAGCTGGAAAGGATGAAGGGAGCGTGCTCAGCAGACCTTAGAGTGTCTTAAAATGGACATATGTGTAGGAGCTTTGTTTTAGCATGAGACCTCTGGCAGGGTGCGCCCGTGGTGGCGTAGGCGTTCAAAGACAACCAGGATGTATATCAATGAAGTCATCTCTACCAGTAAAAATGGAGTTCCACTTGAAGGGAATAACAGGTCAGATGCAGGGGCGAAAGAGTTGGATCGGCATGGTGTACTTCATTTACTCCATACGATCTGTTCCGATGACCTCATTTCCTCCAGGGCATCCTGCTGGCCGTACCCTCCTGGACGCCGATCAACCGCTCAGGGCTGAATGATAGGGTGTGATCTGAACGGGCAGACCCATGACTGTTTTGCACATCATTGTTCTGCTGACAGGATCCGTTATCCGTGTTACCTGCACCTTTTTTTTTCCAGTCCAGTCCGAGCCAGGCCCGACCACACCGGACCAGACCTGGCGCTCTTCTGTTCCTGGGTAAGAGGTCTGTTTGAGGCCAGGTGGTTTGGTGGAAGGTCCTCAGAGGTTGATGTTGGCTCCGCGCTCCACGTCTGAAGTTTCAGTTCATTCTTAAAGCTGCATGTTGGTTTTGTTGAAATATATTTTGGAGGATTTGCAATCTTTGCTCCAGCTGAAACATAATTTCACCTGTAACTTGCTGGAAGTTAAAGATTCCAAGTCAGCCCAGTAATCTGACAATGAGTGAATTGTGTGAGCCAAATATCTGACTGCTATAAAGCTATATTAAAGCAATACTTCACCCACAAAATGATCATTTGAATTATCACCCTTTACAGTTGCAACAGTATGAGATTTTTAACGATGCAATAACCATCTCAGAAAATATTGCAGTTTCACTGTAACACAGAATTGATGTTACTATCAGCCAGGGTGACCCTTATAGTAATGAAAATGGAGGAGTTAGTTATTTTGGCCACTTTGGGGGCAGCAGAGAGAGCCAAAAACACACTGCCCAACATGTCATCATCTTATAAAGTTGTTATGGCAAACATGTAGGCAAACAACTGCATATTTACTCATCCAGAAGATTTGGAGCAATATTAGCATTAATTTAGAGTCATGTCTCTGGCCTCCAGATGAACATTAGTCCAGTAATTAGTCTCATTTTAACCTCAATCGAGTCACGACAGAAATATCTGGGAGGTTTTTTGGCATCTAAATTTCCCACACTCTTCACCAGCTCGTCACTAACTCTGTCTGTTTGACCTTTGGTGCTGGCCAGGTAGTTTACAGTGTGGTTGTGACAGCTGCCATCTGTGTGTGGAAACAAGGCTGACGACAGCTGAGTTCGGGATGAATAACCAAAATAATAAGCCTAAATTAAGAATTCCAGTATGCTATTTCCAAGCTTATGATGTCATCAAATATAAAGTTTGGAGCTGCTCCACAGACGATGAATGGGAGACTGATTTTGTGGACCCAAGGAATGTTTTTTTTTTTTAAATCTTATACCCAAATAACCTTTTTTTATTGCGGTGTTCTCAGTCCTGAAACAGACACTGTACCAATATACTCAGAACATTCCTCTGGGTGCTCTCAGTGTCATCTACAACATCTCTCACCATTCATTGTCTAGAGAGCAGCTCCAGACTTTTTAGTCGATGGCATCACAAACAGTGTTAATACCGTTGATGAGAACTATTTTGAACACTTTTTTCAACAACCTTTTTTCCACGACACCACACAAATACAACATGCTAACGTTATTAGCACAAGCCTATGGCATTTTACATTGTATAAATTAGCCTAGCAGCTAGCAGAGATTTCCTCTGCTCATATTTCAGCCAGGATAAATCACACACAGTGTGTGGAGGCTTTATTGTCTTCACAATTTATTGTTTCTTATCTGTGAAATTAAAGTAAATAAAAGTTTAGTTTCCACTGAGGGAGGGTGCACATCAGGCTACGGCATCGATTCAACACAGAAGTATAAAATAAATTATATAAAAGGCTGTGAAGTGGAGGAAGAGAGGAGGTTGTTGTGTTTGTGTGCTGAGCCCATGTCACAATGTTGTTTCTGAGAATTATGGGATTGTTTCCAGAGCTCTTGAAGTGTATGGAGGTATCATAGCGTTGTGACAGGCCTTTTGTGAGCCAGTGGAACATATTAAACCTCGCTCCGCCCAGGTAGAGGAGCAATCAAAATATTTTTCTTCAAAAATGAAAAAGAAAAACAGGTTTACAGCTCTGTCTCCTCCTCACCGTCTCCTTCTCTCCTTCTGTTTCTCATATCTGTGTATCTGCGCTGATCTCCACCACCTGTTACCTGACACACATTGGCCCTCAGCCACAAAGCTTTGGGGACCAGGACAATAGCCTGGCCTATGAGGAGCTGCTAAATCCATAGGGTGGTGTGGCTGTGAGTTTACAGTCAGCTATTGTTGGCCAACACAATACAGCAGCACATCCCCTCCTTCACTGTATTATAACGATTGTGCTCCAAACAGCCATTCTGGGGCTATTCCATGCGCCCAGGTGATTTCCGCTTGCAGAGGATCAGTTTTCAGCTTATTGATGTCTCGTTTTGTTATCGGAGGCTTTCACGCAGAAGGTCAATGGTTCTTTTGGAACAGGTTGTCCCGTGTGTGTGTGTGTGTGTGTGTGTGTGTGTGTGTGTGTGTGTGTGTGTGTGTGTGTGTGCGTCTAGGGAGGAAACTCTACAGAAACATAGGATGCAGTCAGCTTTTCACCTTTATCCTTTTGCTCATTTCTCTTACACCCCCTTTGTTTTTCCTGCCTGTGGGAAGATAACACTTCTGTTTGCGATGCAGAAACTTTAACAGTTTATTTCAACTCTGATAAACAAGCTACAGGACAGTTAGAGAACAGGAGGTGTACGGCCCAAAAAAAAATATCCTAAAGAATAATAACCCCAGATATGGACTGATATCTCTGTAAGTGACTCCAGTGAAGTTAAACTTTTTTAACAAATAGGGCAGATTATTTTTCAGTTTCAGGTGTTGATAAATATTTTTTATATCTGGATGAAAACCTAAAAATGAATAGTCCAGGGTATTATTTGCTTCAATCATTGAAATCAACAGGCTTATATTGAGACAGGCCTTAATTCCTTTCACACAAAACTATTGCTCAGCAAAGATTGGAAAATACAGTCAAATTGTTTGTTTAAATCAGACAACTGTTTTTGGATTATGGAAATTGGAAACATGCATTGAGACATCTGGCATTGACCACTGCTTTAACAGCGACACAGAGCAAGGAAAACGGACTGAAAGACTGATGTCTGTAAGCTGGCTGCTAGCATGGTTAGCTAGCGTAGCAGGACTGTTCACATGTCTGTGGCCGCAGTTATTGTACCAATCGGGCTGAGGACCAGGCCCTCCTACGCCAGGGCTGTAACACCGGCAGAGAACAGCGGGTAGCCCACCAAGTCCGACTTGGAGTCCCTCGAGCATCAGGTGACAGCCTTCTTTAAAAACAAAGGCATCTCAACAGTTCTCAACAGTTTTTGGAAGTCTGGGCTTTCTTGCGAGTTAGAGGAGCAAAGTTAGATGAGAAGACTGATACTTAAATATAAGTTTTTATTTTCATTAATAATTGAAATACAAAATACAAAATGAAACCTTCTTTCCGGAGTGTTCACAACACTAGTTTTATCTACCTGCTCCTCATTACATCGCAATCAATCAAGCTTCTATTGTGAGTGTATGTGAACTTCATTTTCAGGAGGTCCATTAAATGTCATCAGACATCTTTGACATAGTTCATGTTCACTGGTGAGGATGATGATTGATGGGAAGATTGTCGGGTCAAATAGCTGCATCGTCAATATGTTTGAACGCCGAGACCCTCTGACCTCTGATCATCTGTTCCCACCAACCCACTGCTACGGCCGTCACTCAGGCAAGTTTGACTTCACTGTTCTCAAACGCACAAAGTCAAGAAAGGATGATCAACAAATCACACTAATTTAGAGGGTTTATTAAAGACCTTAGTATTTTGTTATTATGGTAATGACTTTCATGACTCTCTGTGAACGCCCTCTTTTACATTTACGGCTTTTACTCATTTGAGGTGTGATGAAATAACACAACACTCAGAAAAGAGTCAAAATTTATCACAATTTATTGTTAAGTATTTGAAACATTGTGCGGTATGAATGTGAACATGACGGCCACTCAGTCAAAAGTTAACCACTAAAATAACATCTGAAATAAATAAAGTGCCTCTGAAATGATGATCTGACAGAAATGATGGCAATTCACTTTAAAGTGAATAAAACAACATTATTTATGATGAAACTTCAGCTGAAATGAGAGGCATTTAGCTGCGTGCAGTATGAATGTAAGCACCTCTGTAGCGCCCACTAGTGGTGGGAGGCCGCATGACAGTTAAGCTACCTTGTACATGAATAAAACACTGATTGGTTTAACCGACTAATATTTCTGGTGCCGACTAGTGAGGGGGCGGACATTTAATCGTCTCAGCGTCTAATCGCGCACATCCCTACCATTTACTACCAAGTATTAGCATATTTGTAGCTGTCGCTATTTCAGTGTGTTTTCAAGTCATGAAAGTTAATTTTAACTATTTGGTCGCATATAAAGTCTTGTTCAGTGCTTGGTTGTACTAAAGACCCACTGAGGAGTCGGATACTTGGTTTGTCTGGTAAGTACATTTTATTTTAAAGGACTTAACCTGGTTTCCACAAGCGAAAATTAGCATTAGCTCAGTTAATCACAGCATCGTGCTAACCAAGCCAGCAGCTAGCAAATATGGTCACTTCTGGTCAAAATGCCAAACTCAAAGCTTCAAAACAAGAGTCCACAAACCAGTAGGTGATGTCAGAGTGGATACGTGCATTATTTTATTCAGTCTATGGTTCTAACATGTGTCTGTCTTTACACGACTGCTTTCTAGCCTTTGAGCAGCTGTCGTGGTGTTAGAAACAGTCAGAACATGCTTTTGACTGCACTTTATGTGAACTGGTTTTTATTTTCCAACTTCAGCATCATTAGAAGAAACCAGTGGGTCAGAGACTGAGAGGTTTTGTTGCACAATGGGCAGTTCCCTGCCATATGCGTTTGTGGTATCTGTTCTTGTAAAAGAAGCCATTCATGTACATATAACTCTTGGATTACAGACCACACTAAACCAGAGCCTCTTTCTCTTTAATTACATCAAAGTTAGCATTCGAATCCGAGGAATGACTTCTAATCTGTGACATGGCCAAATACTTTCTGATGTTTACTCGGGCGGTGGCGTAAACATACGAGAGCTGGACCATATTAGAAAAATACATTTGAAAATATTTGGAGACTCATGTGGAATCGCTCATTTAACTAATCTAGCGGAGGCTCACACGGCTTTACGGCTCCTCCGCTGACTCGCTCGTCGACCTTTCATGTCTGGTTGTTCAAATATTTGAAGCCACTTAGGTTTACAAATATTTTGAAAATGTTTTTTGAGCCGGCCCGTCACATGCCATCCACTGAAGAAAGTCTTGACAGGGTGAGGAGAATATTGGACTTGGCACAGACGCGCACACACACACACATATGCACACACACTCTGTCTGAGAACCAGCTGGCCCTGGTAACCTCTGGCAGCATGGCACTATGACTTGGGCCCTGTAGCACTGACCCCCAACCAGCCAGAGACGGCCCAGGGAGCCATGGGGACCAGTAATTAAAAATGGGGGGCTTCCCATGAGCCCACTCGTGTTCCCTAATTAAACAGAATCACATTCCTTTAGCTGGGATAGCCCTGGGACAGGCGGGGCATTCAGGAGAACCAGTTTGTCCCTTTGAGTTGGTTTTCCCACAGACAGCGTTCAGGGCGATTCCATCTTTGACTCGGCAGACAAAATATTCAGAAGTGTTTCAAAGTGTCGGCGAGAGCATTATCTGCCGGGGACGCAGTGTTGTTGGATCATTAATAATCTGAAGTCCTTAATTTGGCCGTGTATCTGAGAGCAGAGTACGGCTGACTTAAGCCATGTGGTTTGTTTGGTTAATAAACACAATGGCAGAGGGGCGGGGTTTATCCTTTAATCTCGCTTTAACAGGGGCTAAACGTCTTGACATCGCTGAGCTTCTGAGAGACGCAGCCATCAATTTAGATTTATGGACATGAAGGTTTGGATGACCTCTGAAGTGAGCCAGCAGAGAGATCTGTCAGTAGAAAATAAAGAGATGAGATACTTCTCTTCTCAGAGTGAGACCTCTGTGATGTGTGGAATAATTATTCCTCTGTGGTGTAATGTGAAAAGTCTCTTTTTTGGGAGGGAATTTAATCATTTCACCATTTCAGTGATTTGTTGTGCTTGAACTGATTTCAATAACGAGTGTGTGTGTACGTGATTACATGATAATCAATTTAATCTACTTGCAAAAAAAATGAAACAAGCAAACCCAGCCATGATTTGTGATAATTTGCATACAAATTAAAAAGCTTTTCTTGGCGTCTGCCGTCACACAGATTTCATGGGAAATCACTGGAGAGGTCTAGTCAAAGGTCAAACTGCAGGTGTGGGATAAAGATTTAGTAATGCTCACATCCAGTGTCTCAAATGAGGCGAGACATCACCAGGGATCTACTGAACGACTGAAAAGGTAAGGTGAAAACTATTGTACCATTTACTCAATTAGAGGCTGGAGCTGCACCAGTATAAATAACTGGCCTGATGAAAAAGTGATCACAGGCTCCTGACCAAAGAACTTCCAGCGTGTGACCTGCAGATGGGTTTGTTTTGGCTCATGTTCATGGCTAGTTGCCACTCGAAAGCACAGGGATCTTTAAATCCTCTTTTCTCATCACACTCCATACAGACTGCTCGCACCTCCTGTATCTACGTGCACACATATGTGCACATGTAGCCGTGACTGCTGGGGAGAGGAGGCCATTCAGAAAGAGCTGGAGTCAGCGTTACAGCCATGCAGACAGCTTAAATCCAAAAGGTGGACCAGAGGATTTAACAGTGTTAATTTAGTCTTTGTCTTTAGACGAAAAGGCGTGTTGGTTTTAGTCATTTTAATCCTCTATAGTTTTAGACGATGAAAATTCATGACATCTTAGTCAACTTTCAGTCATAAGCACACCTACTGGTTCTCAAAAACTTTGACACCACAAATAACTCATCTGAGACAACTAGGGGTTTGTATTAGGGCCGGGAGACGTGGACAAAAATTCATATCTCTGTATTTTCAGGCTGACTGGGGATACACGATATATATCTCGGTATTTTCTACGAAGTTAGCTACATGTTCAGTCGCAAGCTGATCCACAGCAAAAGTCCCCTGTTATTTTTTCTGCATATGTTTTTCCATCACACAGGTGAGCTGTTTGCAGAGGTGCAGTAAGAGCCTGTTGTCTGCAGCTCTTCATCATCATCATCATCATCGTCTCACTGTGGCTGTTTCTGATTTCTCTCTTCCTCCCTGCTGTATTACTGCACTGAAGAAAAGCCACTAATTAAGTTCCGCTAATTCTGTATTAAATATATTTTAATTGCTATAGAATCTTAAAAATCAAAGTCCCCTGTTATTTTAAGTAAAAACTTTTATTGTGAAGCAGCAAAATAATAAATGTTGAGTTTTTGAGCAGCAACTTCACACAACTTCTAATACAGCTGATAGCAAACATGAAACAGTAAAATAAAGCAGATATCTAAAGTAAAAACAGGACGCAGGAGAGAAACTAAACTCCAAACCGCAGAGATTCAGTTAGAAGCTACAGACGTACTGAGAGCTGAACACATAGAGACTTTTAAAAACACCTGTCTCTCTGGTCTCCTGCAGACAGAGGGGAGGAGAGTCTGTAACACACACGGCTTGTTTGGGAGGGAGAAAAGGGGTTGTCGGAGGTTGGCTGCGGTCAGCTAGACGCCACCGCTACCCGCTTGAGTGCCGGCAAACCCGGCTTTTGGACCCACTCTGGAGAAGGAGTAGGTGTGCAGCTCAGCGTGGCACCGTGCGTCAGTCACTAAAAGAGTCTGAGAAGTAAAACATTCAGGACGCCACAGTTTATTCCACACTACTGAAGCTGCTCCTCTTTTCAGAACCACCAAGGAGTCGCTAATAATTTCACTTTCAGACATGCTTGGTGTTGCCGTGGGAAACAGTATGACATCAATATGTCAACAGGTCGAAATATTGAGAGTATCATAACGTGAATTTTTCACATCATATTAAAAATGATACCAGTATTATTGTGAACGATATGATATGACACACCCTTAACAAACACACACACACACGGATAAAGGAGCAGAAGAAATCATCCAGGCGAGGACATCTAACCCTGAGCAGCCACAGTAGACTGTTTATTCTTCGCTGGGGCGGGTCAAGGAGAACAAACACAGCCTCAAACACAGGAAAATGTGATTCAGGTGTGAGGGAGGTGAAGGTATACAAAGCACAGCACGTATGAACCGGGCCGGGGAAACATTTCTAATGCTATGAGTGAGTGAGACAGACACAAATCAGACATCCTGTCCTGGGTGTTGTCTTGAAGAATGAAGAGAAACAGAATAGAAGGGGATCAAGTGGCATTTGAAGATCCAGGAGGCAACAGGGTCATCCTTCACGGTCAACAGATACTCCAACATGGCCGCTGTTGTCTCCGTCAATGGACTATAGAAGTCAGCCTCACAGAGCTTTTGTTGCTCAGACGTGAGGCGTTGTTCGGGTATTTATTCGACATCAGTGAGTGTGAAGTGACATTGTTTATGTGCAGTGTTGTGTGGCATGACATCAGCTGGGTCTGTTGGAGCTGGCTCTCTGCAGCCCTGATTACAGAAATTAATGCAAGGCATGAGCAGCGTCAACTGATGTGCCAGACTCCCACTGCGTCAAGCCATGTGCCATTTTCCTGGGAGGGCTCCTATACCCCCACCCCCACCCTTCTTCTAATGTTAAAGGGCCTCTTCCACCCTGGTAATCATTTTAAGATGTCAAAAACAGAGCCCAGCCTCTCTGTGCTGAGTATCTATCACAATTGATGTCTGTGGTATTCTAATGGATGTTAAGCTGAGATGATAAAGGGGCTAGTTCAAAGCACAGCACCCCCTTGTACCTTGAAATCTTTAAAAGCCCTCCTCAAAGCCTGCACAAGCATCTCGACTGGGCACCACCCTTAAATAAATTTGGCTCCACTGCTGGCGACTGCCAAGAATGTAATTGATGGGGGCTGACCAGTAATACTCTGAATGCAAACACTTTGGGGAGGATTGTGATGGTTCAACAGGATTTCTAAGAAGGCCTCGTGGTCTCTGGGCAGTTTACTGGCTCTCTGCGACCAATGAGAGAGGTGAAGCACAGGGCTGACATGTAATGCACACTGACAATGGGTCCTGGTTTTCATTTGGACCTGCATTTACTACATTTTCTGCCATTAAGTCTCAGAACAACACAGAATCAACCTAAAGCCCTGTACTGAAGCACAGTACTCATTGAAACACAAAGAGGACGGAGCGTACACCAACATGCACAAGGACGGACGGTACAGCTTTGTAACGCAGCTTGAGTTTATTAACCCAGAGCACCTTAAAAACGAAACAAATCTGTCAGAGCAGAATAATTCTCGGCCCACATAAACCCTGCAGGTACACACAGCCAGTGACCGCTGTGACAGCCACTCCAAATATTTAGGCTGAACGTCCACACACTGTAAACTACTGTAGGTAAATGTACAGACTTCATCTATGTGTGTGATGTATAACAACGTGCTCAGGTCTGTGGGTCTGTGAAGGTCACTCCCATGTTGCTATGCCAGCACACGTTGGCAGCTGAAGAATTTGGGGAGACTTAGGACAAAACATTTATCTGCCTCACATCTTTCTCTCTATCCATCAATCAACTGTCAAAACTACAAACCTCTAAACTACAACTACAAAGCTCTCCCACACACACACACACACACACACACACCTCCTGCGCTACTGTCCACAATGCTGGGAGATGGATGTACGCTTTTATTCCTCTTCAGGGTACGAATGAAAAGTAATAAAGTTAGTTATCAATGAAACTGGAATTATATTTTAGAAAAGATACACATAAACGTCTCTGAGGGTTTACACAGCTGAGGGTGTGATGGGTAAGGTCAATAAGGCTCAAAGTGGCGCTAATGTCCACACTTCCCAAATTTCAACTACATCTTGTGTGCTCACAGACTGTGAAAGTAAAACTTAACTGTTCATTAATTCATATAAAAATATAACACTATTTTTCTTAACATTTTTGTGTTGTCCATCATTTTTTCTAAACCTGCTTTAAAGTCCCTCCAGAAAATCATGATCTTGCAATCGCAAAAATTAACGCAAATTCAATGAAAGTTCGCAATATATGCGGGGGCTTGCAATTTTTCAAAAGTCCTGCGATTTTTCCACATTTTCAGGCTGAGCGGAAGTCAGCACGCATGCAACGTCATTTGAAACGTCATCAGACGTTTATCTTTTCCCTTTTGTGTACATATTTCTTTCATATTTTTCATCCATATTGTTTACTTTTCTATTTATTTATAATTTAGTGTGGATATACTTGATATCTTTTTTCTGGCATTCATTGCAGTTGGCAAAGGAAGAATTTCATTGTACAGGGAAATGTGTTTCCTCACTGTGCATATGACAATAAACACTTTGAATTTCAATCTTGAATCAGACGCGTCATCAAATTCTCCTGACTTGCAATTTTTGTCATTTGCCGCAAGTTCCTGCAAAAAAATCACATAAAAATGCTGCAATTTCTGACAAATTTGGCCGCAAATTCAAGTTTTTTTTGCCGCGAGATCCTGGAGGGGCTGTATAAAGATGAAACCGGCTGTGTTCCCACAAAAACCATGTACCCTATGGTCCAGTGCTGGGTCTAAAAGTTTGCTTTTGCTCACCACTGCAGCAGCTGCATTCTCTGAACTATCAATCTGATCAGCCACAAACCACAAACTGGTCAACTGATTATTTCTCCACCCCTTGGTGCAAACTTAAGGAACTTCTGTTGAGAGGGAAAAACTTATGAAAAGTTCCGCTCTGCGTTCAAGGACCTGCAAAAACTTTCAAACTCAGACAGAGAATGATCACAAATGGCCCACAAAAATAAAAATAATAAAAGTTTGTTGACAAACATGTCTGGAAACAGGTTAGTAAACAGCAGAAAGCAGCATGGAGACCAGTGAAAATGCTATGGTGTTTACTTCTTTTTTATATTTGTTACGTATTACGACACGTTTCCAAACTTGCTGCCAGCTAAATTGAACACAGTGTGAGCACTGCCTGGATGGAGACAGACTCAGTTTGTGGCAGTGCGTCATTGCATTGCGCCAAAAATGGGCTAAAAATTACGTGTCCACTCAGGCATCATATTACCATCACTGCAGATTACAACCGATCAGAGCTGGAGCCAACAAATACCCATGATTACTGCAGAGTAATTAATCCTGTGAATGAATGTTGACTCTAACCTTTCCCATTAAAAAAAGCCAGATGTTAGTGGGTGTTAGTGGGATTTTGTGCAGTGGGAGAGGGGAAAGCAATAGATCAATAAATAGTGAAAATAAATACAACTACAAGGATTTCTTAATCAAAATTAAATCAGTCAAAATTTCTGTGATTGAAAGGCAAATGGTTGATGATAAAAAGAAGGATTTAACTTATATGGGTATGTACACACGTGTGTACTTTAAAAACAGCCCTATGATGGACACAAGAGAAACAAAACCCTGAGGATGTCATGTTCTGCCAAGACTCCAAATCTAAAAACAACCAAAAGAAGGATTTCTGCTTTTATCAGATAAAAACATTGTTGCAGAGAAAACTCTGTGCGCTCCCTCCTGATTTGTGAGTCTCCTCTACGCTCCCAAGTGCTGACAGACTCAACATGTCCTTATTTAGCGAGCCAGGGGATGACGAGTGTGTGAGCCTGCATGATGGAGGAATGGAGGGATGGAGGGATGGAGGGACGGGGGTATGAGGGAGGTATAGATGCTGGAGGTTTATTGGTTTGGCCTTGACCCCACGGCTTTCCCTGGTCATGAGACTGTCCCAAGGGACGTCGGCGCTGCAGAGCCCAGAGATGTAGCGCTGTGATAAAGCCTCTGAGACGCTATCTTCATTTATAACCACCACGAGGGGGGTAACGAGGGGTACACACTCCACACCCCCTCTGCTTTCTACACCATCTGCATTCCTCTAATGCCCACGGGATAGCTTTAGTCCTTTCTCTCATATGGTTGCGTATGTTTCGCACATGTATGCTGCAGCGCTCGGTACACAGAGACACCTTGACAAACACACACAGGCACAATCACACTCTGATCTCAGATGTGATAGATGTATGAGGCCCAGTGTAAGTGTATAACATGTGTGCCATATGAAGCTACGGCCCCAAAGAGAGATGACTCAATCACCCTCTGAGTTTATACTGACAGTTCTTAAGTCGCTGTCCATTTAGAGCAGCGATCTGACATCAGCTTTTTACTGCGGTGATGAGGTTAGGGCCCTCTGCGGACCGCCATGATGCATTCCCCCACATCTGACTTGCATTTGTTTACATTCATTTATCAGAGCATTTGATGTAGCCTGATTTATTCGCATGAGCATTTTTTGTTTGTCCCAGCGGAGGTTTTGAGCCGAAAGTTTGGAGTTTCATGAACAAATACTTTAGCCAAGCAACATTTATACGAGCCGTCCGCTGAGGCTGGTAGAAAATACTGTGTTGGCTCGTCACTCACATTAATCTAAAAGCTTTTAAAACTCTCTTTCTGGAGACTGTTGATAAGTTACTGCATTCCTAATCTAGAAAATATTGAAATATAAAATATTAGGTGAACGATGCAATGGAGCTTTTTCACAGCAGACACTTTGACATGTTATAGTAGGAACAACACAGGTGTATTTAATAATGTTATGGTTGCTGCATTCCACTGTGGGGAGGCCGTGGTGTTGTACATGCTGACTTACTGGAACAGCTTACTCATTAACGTTATGAATTTCACCTGTGCTTTTCAAATTGTTTGCTGTGAAAAATATCTCTAATGACTTTCAGATTACCACAGCTATTGCCTTTTATAATTTTCTGTAAATTTGATAATTCGCTGTTTCTCATTTGTTACTCTAAACATGCTGCCAACGAATTTATTAAAGACTGAGGCTGAATGTAGTCTGACTCAACAGATGTAGACTGTGGCTGTAAACCTGCCATTGGACTGGAAGAATGTGCCATATCATATCCTTAACGATAATAATAATAATAATAATAATAATAATAATAATAATACCAGTATAATTTTTAATATAACATGAAAAATTCATATTGGATACTTGGGATATTTCGACTTGTTGACATATTGACGTCATACTGTTACCCACAGCAACAACAAGCATGTCTGAAAGTGACATTATTAGCGACTCCTTGGTGGTTCCAGTAAAAAGAGCATGTTTGAATTCTGAATGTTTTCCTTCTCTTAGCGCTCAGAGGGAACTCATTCAGCGGCTCCTCTGGCAGCAGCACAGGGTCTCTCCCTCTCCTCTCTGATTCTGTCATAAACCTTTGGTGATGTAAACCTACGTGAATAAACTCCATATATGTGACTGTATCATAACAGCCTGTCACAGGTTACAGCCTGATGATTAGAGATGGTTTATATATATAGATCCCAGGGGACATTTGTTTACATGTGTCATTAGTGGTAGATTTGATTTAGTTGAACTATTAATATTGTAACAGAATCTGAATCTCACTCTGAGTTACTGTTGTTGTTCACAAACTAAAGAAATGACACATCATTTTTATTTCTCCTTCCCTTTCGCTTTCTCTGTGTTACCATTTTCAAAATCCCCATTCTCAACAAATAACAACAAGGCAGTCCCTCCAGAATTTTTCCACATTTTCCAGCTGACCAAATTCGTCCCGAATGCGACGTCATTTGAAACGTCATCAGACACGTCATCAAATGGCGCTAATGTCATTGCAGTATGGAGAAAGGCTCTGTATTGACATAAGAATTGTCCCTTTGTTTAAATGCATACAATATGTGTTGAACTGATTCAAATGTTATGTTTACAGCAGATGTAGCTTACATGTTGTTTTACAGTCACATTGTCTGCTTTGAGAGCTACAATATTCACTCAGGATTTTTTGAAAAAATTATTGAGTCCATGTTTTGAAACTAATTCAATAAAACTAAAGAAGAGAACTGAAACATTTGCAGCTGTTTTTGGAATATTCACTATGATTACTATATAGTCACTATATGACTATATAGCAAGGCATTACATCACTTATTTTTGGAGCCAGTAGTTTAAAAAAATCACATTCTTGTGTCTTGACTTGTAATTTTTGTCATTTCCCGCAAAAAAAAAAATCACATAAAAATGCTGCATTTTTGACAAAATTGGCTGCAAATTCAATTTTTTTTGCCGTGAGAGGATCCTGATTAGTGTGCGGAGCTGCAGCTATGATCATGGTTGTATAAAGAGCTGCGCTGTATCACAGTAGCTGGACGCACTGCTGCTGATGTCACAAGAAGGTGCCGAGCTCAGATGGGAATCATGGTGGCTGAACGCCGACTGCCTTGCAGCATGAGGACGTATATTTCCTGGGGCCACTGCAGAGCTGGTAGAGGTGACCTATGGTCTGTGGGCTGCTGGTTGTGTTGTACATGTGTTACTACTACTGTTACACATGGTAAAAGTGTGGGGGATGTGTTGAAGCTCACCTTGGTTCTAAAGCTTCGTGACCAGCATGTGTTTTGGAGTATGTATATGATGTGTATAAATTGTATGTTTGGCTTTATTGGTTAAAACCTGAAGACCTGTGTCACTGTTTTCAGGGGTATAACATGTTGACTTGTAAACTGAGTCGCCATAAAATAGCAGATGCATTTTATTTTACAATACAAATAAACTGCGGCTGTTCAGAAACCAGTCCTGGGTGTTCTCAGTTGCTCGGGGGGGGGGGTCATGTAAGATGTGTTAGTCAACTGCATAAGAGACGATTTTCACCAGAACTCAAACACCACAAAGATTATATGCTATTAAACTGTGCCTCATTGAAACATGTTTCACTGAGGACATTTTTAAAATCAATCAAACAAAGTATTTTGTCGTGTGCAGATGGGGATCATTTAGTCTGACAGTCACATACAGGAAAGGGAAGACTGTTGACATTATTATAATCATTCTGAGATCTTTATATATCACTTTTGTAATACTGACTAAAGTTGTCTCTCAATCATAGAAATGCACCCCAACAGCCAAATACAGTGAATGTGAGGGACAAGACAGATTTTGTTTCTCCATTTTATCAAAAAAGAAAGACGTCTGGATTCATATTATCTGGGGATACACTGATTATGATTCTGAGGGTTTGGCTGATAGCTAATACCAGGGGTTTTTTTGTCTGTTTGTTTTTTCTGGCTACTTATTCTCCTTTTTGTACCAGTGAAACAAATAAATCTTCATTATAAAATATAACCAAACTGTTTTAAAGTCATTCAGCCTTCATTACACAATCTTTGAATAGCACAAATTCAATCAAACACATTTATGAAACAACCTTTAAAATAACTTTCACATAAAAAACATTTCTTTCTTTAATCTTTGTATCATAATTCCCTCTCTAATATCTCTATTTTATTTATATTGCTCTAAAAAACATCAGCACATTTCTCTTTTAACAGTAACATTTATTCAAGTTTGCAAGAAACTAAATTTTACAAGATTACGTTTATGATTATGGGTAAATATTCTATTATTGATAAGATATGAGGACGTTTCATAACATTTCTAGAGGGGGAGAAGGCTACAGAAGTCTACTTGTCTTAATTTGAATGCAGCATTATTATGTGCATTTTTTCCCTCTTTCTTTCCTTCAGGCTGTCAATACCTGTATAGGTGGCATTTCTGATTTTTATTTTAAACTTTGGAAAAGTTCTCATTGTATTACCCTGTCGAGGCAGTTGACCCTAAGACGATACCTCACTTTGAATGTTGTATTTTGGACCTTACTTGGTTGTTTTTGATGTAACATTTGAGGTATATTAACCATCCAATAAACACACTTGTTTAAAATATATATGTATATATATATATATATATCTACAAGATTACATTTGAACACATCATGAGAATGCTATCATTCACATTCTCCGTACTCACTGTTACTGAAGACAGCTTGAACGCATCATAATGCAACTCAGTGGAATCTCAGTTAGCTGTTAGTTGCAGCCACCAGTGGCTAACTGCTAATGTTAACTAACTCTCCTCCCGATTTCAACATGGATATGTTGTTTACAATGCAGCATTAACAGGGAAACAACAGGGTACTGCTGACCTGACACGTCATCTTACCTGCCAATAAGCCAATGGCCATGAACGAGGCAAATATCGGCCGATAGCGATATGCATCTGAAAAAAATCTGTGCCTCTCTAATATCATCTCATCTACTAAAAAAACACTTTTAAGCACTAGCACATTTTTGGCCACATGGTGGAGCCACGAAAGGCTGTGAACACAACACTGGCACGCTGTCATCTTCAAAGTTAAGGCAAACACAAGCACGCAGTCGTCACACAGCCCGACGGGCAGGTACAGATTAACACTGGAGTCATTTGTGGTTGTGTTTCTAACCAGCCTGATGAATGTTAGTCTAATATTCACTCTTCTTTTAGCTCTGTTATAGCCTTCATCGGCTCCTGAGATAAATAACTGCTGAATGAAAGCTAGTCACTAACTCTGTCTGTCGTTTGGTGCCATGCAGTTGATAATTAGCTCGATCCCTTTAACAGTACACGCCATCATTTGATCCACTGCTAAAACAAAAAAATACAAATTAGCGCAGCTTTAAGTTTCTAAAAGACACAGACAATCTCCAAAATGTTCATCCAGAGCAGCAGCTTCACACACTAACAACACAGGTGCCTGTAGCAGGTACGGCACACACACACACACACACACACACACACACACACACACACACACACACACACACACACACACACACACACACACACACACTCGTGGATGTGCTGTAGGCCATGCAGTGCTGCAGGGGGAGGGATGATGGCGGCGATGATAACTCAGTTCTTCCATGGAAAAGGCTGAGTCACAGGGTGAACATCCTCTGTTACATGTGTGTGTTGGAGCGGGCCGCACGTTCATGGTTATTAGATTACGGCTGTACCTGCTCGCCTTGTATCCTCCAGATGAAAGTGGTTAGGACAGCCCAATTAGGAAATTATGCTTGATGTTTCTAATCAGGCACTCGGCTAGAACAAAGACAAAGAGACTCACCCTGGCCCATGGGGCTCGAGCGCACGGATGTGGCCACAGCTATGTGTGTGTGTTTGTACGCACGTGAAATCTGGATGAGCCCCAGTCCCTTACTGAAATAAAGAACATTAGTTCAATCACTCTACCTCTGCAGATATACAACACTACTCCCCAGTGCGTCCCTATTTTTCCCAACAATCATTACGATTGGGAGGATAAATATGGTCTTTATTAACTAACTGCAGATTTCACTTTAAGTATGACTAAATATCATGTCACGCTTGTTGTTTAGTTGTCCATAAGGACCTCTCCGCAGGTTTACATTACTAAACTGCTCTAATGAAATAGAAAATATCATGTTCAACCACAGCCATTTAGCATAAATTACACCGCTCTGAGCTGAGCTCCTTTTGTGGACTGGAGTTCAACCATAGTGTGCCACGGTTGCTTTTGACCCGAGTTCAAGAGAGAGAAAGGGGTGATTTAAAAAAACCCACAAACCCAACTGTTGTTTTAACCATTTAAGAGATTTTGACCACAAGCCAGTGTGCTGTAACAGTATCTGCTTTTATGTGCTCGTAAAGCCACTTTTTCACACCGCCGCGCTGCCTGTTTGTGCAAACACTGGCAACTCAGACGCTTTTGAAGTCTTTCTATCAATAGAGTTTAATTACAAGCGGAGCTCACAGTGATGCATGTCTGCAGAAACAATCATCTGTGTCGTGAGCGACGGTTCCTTTTCACGCTGACGTGATGTGTTCAGACTGTTTTACAGATGACAAATCAGTGCAGATCAAAATCAAAAGTAATGGGCCATCAAGCTACAAGTTGTTCTTAAATGATGCTTTGGGTTAACACGGGCTCATGAGCATTACACCAATATTTCCACGCTGCATAGAAACAACAATAAACAGGATTAAACACTGATTCCATGCTTATGCTCTTGACTACACACACGTCTAAACAGCACTGCTTCCAGGCACTTGGCCCGTAATATTATCACAATGTAAATGTCTTCTCTGGGTTCGTGTTATCGTAACCACATTGGGAAACCTTGAATAAATTGAGTGGAGTTGGAACAAGCTGAGCAGATAGAGCGGCGAGGTTGTCCGTGGGTCACATTATGAACATGAGGGGTCACTGTTAATATCCTCTGTGGGGGAGATCACATCACTCCAGAGGGGGGGTGTTTGGCAAAGATCCACCAGGCGTCAGTTTGTCATTGTTTCACCTCTCGGTTCACTTTTCCAAAGAAGGGAGATGTGAGGGGAAATATTCAAAGCTAGGTCGACTGCACTCGCTGCATCTAACACCACAGTGCTGTCAGGCCGGCTGACACATCACACCAATTCAGTCCTCACCTCATTTTGGCTGCTTTTTTATCCTTTATCATCAGTTCGTTCCTTTTTCGACCCTGTCAGCCGTCTCCCTATCTGTCTCCCAGGAGGGCAAAGTGCTGCTCTGATGAAATTGTTCAACTTGACTTTGGACGCACATTAAAGGAGAGGGTGGACAACTGTTAATGCAGCTTCTGCCAAGACGAACAAAAAGGGCCAAAACAAGTATTCTGCCCCCTTGGAAGCTGAGCTCAGACACATTCACCTCAGGAAACACACAGTCCATCTCCTCTCTGCCGACACGAAGCATTTATCTTTCTTTTCTTCTTGTTTTCACAGTTTCAGTCAAACATTTTCAGCCGTGCGAGCAGTGTGGATCCAGGAGTGTTGTCTGTTGGGCCATTACTTGGGTCGAATCTGAAATATCTCAACAACTACTGCATGGACTGCCATTACATTTTATACAAATATTCATATTTCCAACACATTACATCTTCATGAATTTGCTGATCCTCTCACTTTACATCTACAGCCATCATCATGTCAGTGTATCCAGTAAACACCTGCAAAACTAACGACATTCCCGTCAGCTTCAGCTGCACTGTGTTTGATGCTTATTAGCAAATGTTAGCAAACAGAACTGAGATGGTAGACATGGAGAACTTATGTTTGCTTAACATCTGGATGTTAGCATTGGCAATGTTAGCATGCTGATGATGACATTAAGGCTGGGTGATATAATGACTATGTACAATATATTGATATATTTTCTGGCAAGATGTAAATTTAGACAACACTGTTTATATCGATATAGGGTCATGATGCGTTACATAACACACACCAGTGTACTCACTCACAGTTTCTGTATGTTGCACGTGCTGTGCTAAATCAGTCTGTGAGGTGAATGAAGTTACAGCAGCACACGTGCAATACAGCGCTGCGCTGCATGTGTGGGAGACAGAGCTGCTTGATTGTGTCAGGTGAGCGTTTGTTTGATAGTTTATGTGTGAGGTGGATCATAGCACATCTCTGTTCTTCTTGGTAGTTGCAGTCTATTTTGTGACATGCAGACAGTAGGGATGCAACGGTTCTCGGGAAAATATTGAACTGTTTGGTCCGCCCTGCACAGGACAATACGCCCTTATGGACCGCGGGATTTCGGTTCTGCTATTAATTTTGCATTGATGCTTTACAGGCCCCAGTCTGTGTGTGTTCCTGTCCACATGATGTGTAGAGAACGGCCGAGTCAGCCTGCTGCACAAAAGCCCTCCCCGCGAGTTAATGTCCAATCACTGTTGTGGCTCCGCCCACTCACCCCCTCACATTGTCGTAACTGGAGCCGGGGAAAATGACGCTCGTCTCACACAGAAAAGAAGCGGAAAAAAACAAACAGAGAGAGCCATGGCAAGCGAAAGCGGAGGAGTTGAGAGACTGAAGTTTGAAGAAGCACTGGCTTCATACAAAGCTCCGGTGTGCGATCATTTCGGTTTCGCTGTTGAATACGACGACGAGGAAGTGAAACAGTTAACAGAAATGTCACTGTCTGCAAACGTTGCTTGAAACATGTCCCATACGTAAAAGGAAACACGAGCAATATGAGCATGCATCTCCAGCGTGAGACAGTCGAGGACTCGAGAAGGTAACACCAGGGAAAAAAAACAACTGTAGTGTATACTGTACGAGTTGTCATGGTTAAGAGGCTGTTAACTTAAATGAATTACAGTATGTCTGCATTTGGAAAAGTGTTATTCAGTACACCAGTGATACTGGAATTTGTTTACTGCGAAATGTAGTTTTTTCTGAATAAAGAGATAATAAGAGACAATTTTGGGGAAAAAATTGTTCTCTTTACGCACAAAACATGTACCGAAACCGTGGCCCAAAAACCAAGGTACAGACCGAACCGTGGGCTACTTGTACCGTTGCACCCCGAGTAGACAGACATTTCATATACAAGACGTATATAACGTGGACATAGTGTCTCTCACTCCGTCCCTCTCTCAGCCTCTCTGTTGATGCAGAAATAAGATTAATAGCCTAAATAAAAAAAATAAAAAAATTTAAATAATTTTCCAGCACTAGGTTCATTTTAAAGGCCAACAGATGGAAAATGACTTTTTAACTCCCCCACAGAGATTTTATATTTGTCTAAACTACAATGGACATCAGTTTGATACTTGTATACTGTTGTTATAGTTTAGTGTCCTGTGCTGCAAACCTTTAAACCTCTGTGGCTCCAGTGCTGTGTGCAAAACACGTTAACGTACAGCCTTTTTTTTCATTTACATGTTGTGCAGCTGTGTATTTTTTATTAACAGGGAAAAAAATCCCTGACCTAACATTTTATTTTGATCACAGTCTTTTTTTAATAAAAGTGCTTGTGACATCTCAAATGCAGCTTTGACTAGCAGCTGAAAACATGTAGCTCATTTCATAGAAAATACCAAGATATATGCTGTGTATCACCATTTAGCTGAAAATACTGAGATATGAATTTTTGTCCATATCGCGCAGCCCTAGTTGTCGTTTAGCTCAAATTATCACTGTGTCTAAGTTCAGCCTCGAGGAGCTATTAGCATGGCTGAAGACACTTAGAGGGGAACACCACCTATGAATACCAATATGTTGTTTTCATATATATTTGCCAAAGACAGGAACCAGAGAAATAAGAAAATGTACCCATATATTCACAATATTCTCCCGGGTGCTCTCAGTGTCATCTGTAACATCTTTCTCAATTCATCATCTGTGGAGCAGCTCCAGACTTTACACCCAGTGACATCACTAATTTGAGTTTAACACTCTAGCTTTTGGATTCAGAGGAGTTGTTCATATTTACTAATATTTTTGGACTGTCTGAGACCATAGGGATAACATGTATGAATTTTGAATTTTGGGGTGTTAACAATACATCAAACTGGATGGATATGTCGATTTGTCAATCAACAGTCCCATGTCATCAATAAAAAGTTAAAACATCAATATATATATTGTCATCTTTAAGATAACAACTTTACACAAAAGTCCTGTGGCACATCTGTGTCACAGTTTCCATCTAAGTGCACCTCCTTCCTAAAATTCACAGTGCAAGCACCGAGACAATGATGGTAAGCAACTGAGACAATGAGAAAAATTACTGATATTATGTCATATCAATCGCAGGACCCCAAATTGTATTGAATCCAAATTCTATCACAGCAGACTTTGTGATAACAGCAAATATTGTGTATCTGTCCAAAGAACCACTATAATATCCTATCATGATTGTGATTACACCCCTACAAAACAGCTCGCCCTTATTTATTCCACGTTCAATCCCTACAATGGTGGCAGCAAGGCACACACCAGCATTAGTGGACACGCCGCCCAGCAACACTTCACGCTACTAACTTTTATCCAGCCTCAACACCTTTGAAAAAACACATTTATTCCCGCTTGCTCCCTTCTTGATCATCCCTGCTCATAGAGCAGCTCTTCTTCTCTGCTCCCATGGCAGCTCGACTACCTCTCCTCACCTCTTGCTATACCTGTTTCCCACATGCGTCGGAGAATTGATGAGGAGAGACCAGTTGTTCAGGTCGAGAAATACCCTGAGCAATCTGACCAACAATCCTGTCATTATAAAGACTACGGCAAAAAAGATACTGCCATCAAGCCACAGCTCCAGAGACAGGTGAGATAAACTTTAAGCAGTGGGTGTCCACACATAGTGTTAAGCTAAAGCAGAGGTGCAAAGTGTACTCAGTGTACTACTTTAGTTGGCACGCTGCAGCTCGACACAGCAATAAGTGCGGCTCTGCAGTGTAAGTGTGTTTTCAGTTTTAGTCTTGATCATCTTTTAAAACGTTCTTGTGACTGTGGTCAGGCTGCAGCGACACATCTGCATCTTCAGATTCTCAAAATAACCCCAAATCTATGTTCCTTTGTATCAGAGCGCCTCTCTGTTTCTTACAAAGTGTTCTTCACAAAGAGTCGAGGAGGCCAGTGAATGAAGTCTGAGTCATGAGGCTTGAAGGCCAGTCGACCTCTCCCAGCTGGCTTGTTTGAGCGCCGCGAGCAATGGGGTGAGTGTGATGATGTTATGGGATTATTTTTATAGAACTGCAGCATGAGGACACTTTGCCTGTGTTGCCATGAATTATTCAGCCCCCATCTGCGTTGTTGGAGAATGCAGTGTTTTTTTTGGGAACTCTGCGAAAGAGGGAGCTGCTCTTTTTCAAGGAGAAGGAGATTAAACGCTCGCTGCCTTTTTTATATGACGCGTCACCTCAGATGTACATTCGGCTGCCAGTGCTTAGTCCTCAGTGAGCTGTTTAAATTCACGACAGAGCTGCCTGCTCCCACACTCGGCGCCCTCCCCTCCACCGCCACCACCACCACCACCGTACACACACTCACGTACCAGCGTGCAACGTGCCACACACACTCCTCTGTCTCTGCATGAAAAGCCACTTTGCCAGGTTTGCCTCCCTGCCAGGTCTTTCTCCGAGCACTTAGACGGCTGAATGCTTTGACTTGGTAGGTTGAAGACCACCAGGAAAGTGGATGATGAAAACCGGCAAAGACGTGCAGGAGTTGCCAGATTTGCTGGCTTGTCAGCTCAGTGCCAAAGCACTAAAAACCCCTTAGTGACAGCACACCCACATACAGGTATTTCAATGCCTCAGTGGAGACTGAAGTCGTTTGTTTCCCAGTTTTCCACAACAACCCCTAAAAGACATCGATGTCATGCTTCAGCACAACATCATTTTGCGATCTGAGCCCAGCTGTGGACAGGTGAAATTGCTTGAAAAATAGGAATAGTCAAAAAGTAAGCTCAAGGGAAAGCCCTCGTTTTCCTTGCATCATTAAATTGAAATACGTCTTGGGAAACATAACTGCTTTTGCTACCACAGAGCAGCACGTCTGCCATCGCTGGCACGGGCCTCGCAGCCTGCATCACTATTTTCCAGCACTTCAATAGTGAAAGTGGGCTGATTGGGTGAGAATTAAAATGGCAGTCACAGCCAATAGTCAGTCTGCATTAAGGAGAACAGATGAGGGCTTCTGTTGTGACTCCCTGTCCCGTCTCCTCAGTCACTCGACTCCCCACAAGAAATACTCAGAAAATATAAGGTTACCTCAAACTAAAGCTCCGAGAGATGGAACAAATTTGCTCCCATATGTATTCACTCACTGGCATTAGGCACTCTTATGTCCCACTGCATTAGAGGAGATATTTGGTAAGAACGCAGATCTCTGGCCAATAAGTCCAAATATTAGATTTGTGGCAGTGGGACTTGATATAATAAGCTCTCTGGTAAAGGTCAAATAATTTAATTTGAGAGGACAGAGGACTTAAGTGGTGGACCAACTTAAAAAAAAAACCTCACATACAGGAACCAGCGTTTTCTTTTCCATTTGCAGTCATTAAATTTAACATGCAGCACCCCAACACTCTTTTTTTGGCCTAAACAAACTCAACACAACTTCTGCATTGCAACTAAAACCGTTTGCTGTCATCTCGACTGTGATTGTAAAATAATATTTTGCCATCTTCATTTAACCAAACATAAAAATAGGGGTGGGATGATATACCAGTTTCTTACAGTTCCTTAAAAACAGTAAGTAAACAGTAACATGATGAATTTCCATTACTGGGGCAATCATGAATATCATGTCCAGCAACACCAAAGAGACTGCAGGGCAACCAGCAATAAAAGAGACTCTACAAAAACAGGCATCAAGCATAGATATATTTCATGTCAAAAGATATGACGCCATTTTGAATAGTTGAAAAGCCTGGCTTTGTGTGTCCTATCTGTGATGCAATAAAATATTTGTTTCTTCACAAAATGTAAGGTACAGTGATCCCAGTATGTGTCAGTGCCACTTTAAGTTTTAAGCACCTTTATATGACTGTTAGGATAATACCACAAATCACTATTATGTTGGTCAGAATAAGGACATGCCATTTCTATATCGTCCTGATGATTCAATCCAGCTTATATAAATTAATATCAGTTGTCAAAACAATTTTAATATTCTGTTCATCATCAAATCATGTCAGCTCTTATTTCATACACGGTGGCGTAGTTAAATCCTCAACAATGCATCTCATTTTTAAAGCTCATCAGGTGTTTCATTTAGCAAAATTTCAATATGTAAGTAAATGTAATGGTGTAAAAAGCACAATATGTATCCCTAAAGTGTAATGAAGTAGAAGTGTAAAGCAGCATGTAAATAAATTACTCAGGTGAAGGCCAAATATGTCATATCTGTACTTAAGTAAATATATTAAGTTCCACTCTAAATCTGTAGTAACTATAGAAAGTCAAAGTCCCTGAATTACTTGCTTTTGGATATCATCTCTAAAATCCTCAACACCTTTAAGACAAGATATCTCAGTGCAGTTCACACAGTCTCTCACACACACTCAATAAACAAACATTATAAGCTTGAATGTTTCTCTGTGCTGAAATAAACACCTCTTTACTCAGATAAAGAATTAAAATGCTCAACTTACAGTTGTCTTTCAGTCCTCTGGAGTCCTGAGTGTTGGACAGAGGAGGTTATCATGCCGCTGCAGCAGAGCCGTGTGTCCACCTGTGGCACCTGGACAGTCCCAACATCTTCACCTGGGGACCTCACAGCTTTCCCGGTCACTGCGGGGTCTGTCTGGCCTTGAAACGTAAGTCCAACGTCACATCCTGTCCAGTTAGCTAACTCAGTAAGCTAACTTCAGAGACCTGCTAGCAAATGCCAGCCGTTGTTATCTATTACAGTTAGCATGCTAGCTTCGCGATTAGCATCCTGATTTCCGCTAGCTTAGCAGCTAACAACCACAAATAAACATGAGCACCAGAGTCCAGATGACTCAGGTGACATGAAGCGGGGAAACTGTGTGATGGCTGGTTCTTCCTCCACACTCCCGGCGACTCAGACAACAGCCAACCCGCCGACCGCTAACCGTTTTCCGCCTGTTGTCCCCCTTCACCCCGCCCCCTCGCTTCGCCAGCCTCTCCGCCATTTTGTTTCCTTTTCCTCTCAGCCAATCAGGTGTCTGACCACTGACAGTGACAGGGTTAAATATAAAAGTACAGTTTGTATTTTTATTAACGCTATAACAAACTATTTCCCTCTGTCATTACTCAGGACTATAAGTTACATTTTTTAAAATTTAAATAATTAAATTAGCTACTCTTTCCATTTTTGTTTCCCAGTGCTGGAAGAGATCTTTTATTCTGGTAAAAGTAATGGTAGCGACGCTACATTGATTTTCATTTGATTTCTTTATTTTGAACATTTAATAAAAATAAGTAACAATAAAATAAAATAGAATATATTGTAGGGGAAAAAACTAGAAAACAGAGACAAATAAGAAGTCATAAACAGACTTACTATAAGAAATATAAATTCACATTTCATGTACGAAAAGGAGTAGGAAGAAGCAACATTAGTCCTACCCCCAATCTCAAACTCTATCATCACTGAGCAGACTATTACATAAACACACTTCTTAATACTTGAGAACCATCATTACTCCGTGTAATAAACTACAAACTAAGAATACCGACAACAGTCTCACCCTGAGTGTGCTTTACATTTCCTCTTATCATTTCCGTACTACTATCATTGTTCCTGTTTTTACTGTCTGATATCTTTATTTTATTTCTTCACCCAGTGCGTTCCACAAAATCAGCCAACAAACTTTTGAGAGTAGTGCCAAAACACCGTTGTTTCGAATTTAATCTACCTCTGTTCATCACTTTAATGCTGCAGCTGGTAAAGTGGGGGCCCTTTTTAATTACCTTATACACTGTTGGGTACCCTAACTTAAAATAATATATCATAATTAATTAGTTGAATAATATTTTGTATTAAAAATCTGAATCTGCAAAGTAACTTGAAGCTGTCAAATAAATGTAGTGGAGTAAAAAGTACAATATTTACCTCACAAATGTATAGAAGTAGCATAAAATGCAAATACTCAAGTGAAATACATCAAAACTGCACTTAAGTACAGTACAGGACCACCACTAGTCTCTTATTTAACAGGGTACATTTTACTTTATCTTCTGGAACTTAATTCTTCTCATATTTAGTGACACACTAGCAAATCTACTGTACTTTCACCAGACCAAACTCTAGAGTATCCCGAGTTTCTACCATTAAAAGTGAATCCAGAGGAAATGCTGATGATCTCTTTTGCAGCCATAACTTAACAAATGTCAGCACTTCAGTCTCCTAACTGACCTTTGCCTTGTTAGCAAGTGTCATCAGTAATGTCAGCGAGTCTGTGTTTGGCTACAGTAGTTTTCTCAGAGCTCTAAACACCCTGTAAAACCATTATCACGTTTCTTTAATATGTTAACCACAGACACTGGTGGTTACTGAGCGTCTCCTCACGTCTTGTTCTCGTAATTTGATAATGATTTTCTCAGGTTGTTGCTTCGATGGTTCTTTATAGACTTTATAATGTGTTGTATGAGGACACGTATGGAAGCTGAAACGTGTTGGTTTTACAAGAAAGTTGTTTGTACCACAAGTGTTGTTGGATTTTTGACCTCTTCTGTAACTCTGTCATCACAGTTGATGTTGCTGATGTCTCAGTTTCCAAACGTTAAACAGTCATTATATGCATGATGCATAGTTGATGTATTTTTCCATTATTAATTCTGTTTTACTTTCTAACTCGTGAACGTAGGAGCAGGATTTGCGACCTCAAGATTTGCAACTTGTGCGAGTATAATGTGGAGACGTACATATTCATAAATTCAGGATTTTTCAGCGAGGGAGTGGATGTGATTTTGTCCTCTAACACAAATTATTATTCTAAGCACTTTACTTTATGTGTCTTAAAACATGTCTGGAGGGGATCTTGAAGACACAATATTTTACCAGTTTGACATTTAAGTAAAATGTCAAGGCTCAGGAGCTGATTTCTGTTACTTTTATGATTGCATTATTATTTTTCTGAATACAAGTGTGCAACAATGACTTTTCATGTATGACTAAATGTTGTCACGAAGAGCCACTCCATGTACTCTGTTCAGACGAGACCTTGGAATTCTAAGATTTTTGATCATAACCACGTGTAGAACTTTTTATTTCAGAGCATTAAGACTATGTTAGACCTGCAATAAAACATGTTTTGCAAGCTCAGGCAGTGTTTTTTTTGTTAAACTCACATCCACATATCAGCCTGTGACAGAGTGGAATGTTAAAGGGTGGATAAGAGTCAGTAATATGGCTGAAATTCACTCTTTAGTCAAAGATAACACCACACTTAGCACACAGGTAAATGGGGGAAATAATCATGTTTTACACAAATACATTTTAAAAATTCTAAGTTTATCAATTTAAAAACTGTTTTCCCATGTTTCTACATGATGAAGTGGACATGTTATGCCTGACAGAAGGATTTGAAAGGAAAACGTATCAAAATTTTTTTTCAGAAAATCAAAACACGCTAGAATTTAATGGTGCGTTCCAAATCACATACTTTTTCTTTCCACTGTTAGCATGTACTGCAGCTGCTCTTAAAATATGTCCTGTTGCATGCAGTATGAACACAGTTGGGACAGACTACTGTCTCATAACATCACGCCCTAAACTTTGACCCTTTTGTTTTTATATCTGATACCTTGGAGATAAAACAGACGCCACTCACCACATTCTCAAGAGACGCAGATCGACCCAGAGATCTGCTGTTGTAACTTTGCACCGTGTGTAGTTTAAAGTTATAACCACACAGACTGTACATTCAATCATATTATATCTGCGACAGTGAAATTACATCTGCAGTTCTCTGTTGTTGTTATTTTCATAGTTATGTCCTGTTTCTGTTTATAATGTTTTTGATTTTTTTTGTTCTCTTAAACAATCAGTGTTCCTGTTATTTCTGTTCGACTGGTCATCAGTTACTTAAATGTGCTGCCATCTGTAATTGTGACTTCTGACAGCTGTCGATCAGCTGTCAAACTGTCATCTATTTGCAGCTCAGTCGATGTGACATAGCGTCCACTGTGCAGAGGATTGTGGGTCACAATAGCCAGAAAAACATACTGACTTGCAGACTGCAAAATCCGACCGGATGTAGTTGAACATTCTGGTATTTTTGGCATACATTTGACACACTAGGCATTAGGACTAAACCTTTTTCTGACGTACTGTATAGTGTGGTAGAATAGGTATTGGAACGCACAGTAGAATTTAAATTTGTCGACTTCAGACTCTTAAATGATGTCATTTCCACTTAGTGATGTCACTTAAAGGAGCAGTGCAGTATTTTGGTGCAGAGATACATTGGTGTAAACGAAAGAACATGAAACTATTAACACATTTCCCATGAAGAGGGGGGTGTTTATGCTCCTAAAAACAAAACAAGTCTGAGATTTATGAAATAATTATTGAGTGTTAGCTCACATGAATGTCAGAAATATTCAGAACTGAGAGTAAAAAATATTATAGTTCAACAGAAAATAGTTAAACATTTATTTTAAATCATTTTGCTTCATGCTAATAAGCACACAGTTAGTGCCTTCACCCATTAAAAACAAAATATTGACACTTTACAGCCTTGTTTTTCTCTTTAAACACTGGGAACCCAAACTTCACAGTCACCATGGAACGACTCTGAAAGTGTCAAACTATGCAAACGTCCTGTGATAGCATGATGTCAACACAGAGCTTAACCTCAGCCACACTTATTCAACAGGACGTAAACCCTCAGGGCTCAGCTGCAGCAAAGCTGCTCCGATTAAAATCAGACTGAACTAATTATTGACTCGTGCATGCACATAAAAAAAAAACACCCAAAAGACGGTTCCCATAAAAAAAGTTTACACATACAGTACATTGATTACATATCATATAACCTTACAGTATTGAGTTTTGTATTGGCGATACTTCATTCAACGTTCCTTGAAGCTGCTCTGTAACAACAACAGTCTTCCTCGCTTCCTCGTTCCCATCCGGTTTGCACTTGTGCTCCATGACTGCACAGAAATGTGCAAAAGCTTGGCTGATTTACTGAGTGTCAGACAAGTCGTGATCTCTGGACTTTACAGACAGCCAGTGGCAGTAAAACACACTCCCCATATGTAACCCACCTCCTCCACTAATGAAGCCCGTAAACCAGACTGTTTGACAAGCGGCAAACACAGCTGAGAGAGCAGGCCGTTTTAATCGGGCCTCTGGAGGGAGACCCACACCTACGGGGAGAGGACCCTGGGACTCACCGACATTCATCAGGCACGACAGGGAGGCCCGAGGCCCCATGCATGGTTTGAACAGGGACCGTCCCTGAGGTCCTCGGCTGCACAGGTGCACGATGGAGTCACAGGGAAAGAGGTCAGGCTTCACTGCAACTGACTGTGCGGGATTGGAAATGGTTTTCGGCTCTTTTATTTTTTGTCTTCTGAGTCAGGTTGTGGAAGTGAAAAGAATTATGTCATCCTGGGTTTGATCTCTGACCAGTGTTGCAACGCAAGCACCAGAAAGAATGTTGGCGCAAACAACAAATACATTACCTTTGCACATTAACATGTAGCAGATACACTGCAACCTTATGTTTCAACAATGCTTTGGTTAATGTGTGATCATGTTAAGGTACAAAACCCATTTGGTTAGGGTTAGGAAAACATCATGTCTTGGCTTAGAATACCTGTTTTCAGCGCACAATCCCAGCTGGAAATGCTGCGATGTTTCGGTTAAAAACAATGTCTCGCTAAATCACAATCTTTTTGGTCTTGAACAGCGGTCTGCAGTGGTGCCGTTTGGCCAGCCTGCTCTCATACTGAAATAAAATAAAACGCTGCACAGGAAGCCAATCTTACAAAGGAGGACCACACTTGTTTGTTTTGTGATGGAAGCTAACGTTAGCTAATGTGCTAAACAGTTAGCGTTCCAGAGAAATCCAATCTTCCTCTTAATAGCTCCTAAGTTTCTGATGAGGTGGACATGATAACCCTTAATACACATAACGTTCTTCATCCCTACAACAGGAAATACTTTGTCCCTAACCTGATATGAA
Organism: Cephalopholis sonnerati; assembly: GCA_019142605.1. Lineage (NCBI taxonomy): Eukaryota > Metazoa > Chordata > Actinopteri > Perciformes > Serranidae > Cephalopholis > Cephalopholis sonnerati. The sequence goes on from JAGQAX010000020.1 coordinate 37,497,699, forward strand.
GTGTGCGCTGCACATGTGAGCATTTTTGATGATGGCCTCCGTCCAGTCCTTTGGTCTGATCACATTTAACCATCTTTGTTTTTGTTGACGGGCAGTGGCGGCTGGTTTTGAGCCATGACTCCTTCTATTCTGGCTCCCAATAACACAACAAGACCACATGTTAAGACTCCTATGTAGCCTACAGCCCTAAAACAGTCTATACACCATGTCACTTTAATAACGTTGATATGATTCACATTAACAAATGTAACATATTCATGGTTTGCAGAAACTTACAATGCCAACATTTTCCTCTGGTCACTGGGCTGGGTGTGGTTAACATGGGCTGGGATGTTATGTCCTTTCACTCTGTTTATCTTTTAGCTTTATTTAAAAGATAAGTTTCTGAAGAAAATAGTTATTAAAATAAGAAATAAAGAGGACTGTACGGCCTTGGTAGACTCAGACTGAGAGGCCAGCTGTAACATATTAATGCCCTGAGTAAATGTGTGTCTACAGTTTGTATTTCATCACAGGTTTGTATCATTTTCTGTTTTACGACTCCTGTGTTTAATTGCTATGATACTAAACTAAACTTTACTACCACAACATGGCACGAACAGACCTTTTCAGACCAGACCAGAACCAGCCATTATCCATGTTTATTCACACAAACTCATTCCACTCGATATGTTCTGACCTCTATTAAACTGATAGCGCCTCAGGTTTTAAGTGCCAAAACATCTTATAAACTGGTCTCAAGATGTGGGACGTTTTCAGAATTAAGGCTAGTTCTGGTATCATGAAAAAGATTAATCAATTTCACATGGTGCAAGAAATCATTTAGGCAAAAAAAAAAAGAAAGAGCTGAGAGTTCCACTGGAAAATAAAGCAACAGATGCTGAACCACTCCGAGACGGAGCCTGCCAACCGAGGGTTTAGCAGAATGATTCCCCGGCCGTTTTTTTCCCCTGATCTTGCAAGGAAAATAAAAATCTCTCCTTGGCTGCAGATTAAGCATAGATGGAGGGGGGTCAACCTTGCTGATGCCTTTTCATCATAATTTATACTCCATCTGCCGGCTCAATCAGCACCTCCGAGACACCCTGCTCTATTTGTCCATAGAACCGTCAGTCCTAATGGATATTGCAGCGCCTCTCGATGACCACCGTCAGAAACACGCACTCCTGACGCACTTATCTGACCCATCCTGAGTTCATCCTGCTTCGCTCTTGAACCTGCACTGTAGATACAAGAGGAGTCAGATGGCACTTTATTTCTCAAGATGCGTGTGTGATAGCGGTTCCAAAAGGAAGACATTAACTTGCAAAAAGTTTTTCTTTCTCCCTTTGGTGATCTAAGGTTTCGACACAACGGCCCATTTGGACAGCGTTCTGTTGTTACTCACAAGAGGATGCATGTTTTTAATGGCGCAAACATCAGTGCAGCATCTTGCCCCCCCCCCCCTCACTTGTTGAACTTGTAACATGAAGTCAAACGCTGAACAATCTTACGTATTATTTCTACCAGATCAATGGTGTCTCGCGTCCGATGGTAATACGTAATGTGAAAGTGTGTAATTACAGCTCAGATTTGTTAAATTGTGCTAATTCGGTCCTTTGGGTGTTTGTGATTTAGCTGAAATACGCCTCAGGGCAATGAAATCTCTCAGAAAATATTTGGATTGCAGCTGGCTTGAGAGCAAAATATCCTCCCAACAGAGCAGAAATATGACACATTTCAAATGCAGACAGAGCTCAAGGATAACTTGTGTTTCTTACAGTGGGATTAGATATCCATTATTTGACATCAACTGACTAATCAATGTTAAAATAATAATAACAAAACATAAACTAAGACTTGAGCATGATTGCTTACACAGCCACAAAATAATAAATCAGAGTTAAATACCCTGCAAACACTGCAAACACAGAAACAGTTTTGAAGGAGCTACACAGTCCAGACAATAAATAAACTGTGTGTACAGAAGTATATGTGTACATTCACATGTACCAGCAACAGCATACATGCATACAAACATGCACATATACAGTATAAACACACGCTTTTACACACACACACGTACACACACCGAAACACTGTATTAACCCTTTAAAACCTGGAGCAAAATCACGTTGCTGGTGCTGCTTTCAGATGCCTTTTGCAAGTATTTAAACATTTGAACCAAATGAAGCAATTTAGAGCAATTTCTTTCAGGAACATGAAAAAAGGCAACGAGCAACTCAGTAAGAAATATCCCCCAAAACTGAACAAAAGAGTAGGAGAATTATTTTTCAATTATTACAGAATTATTGAATTTTTAAGCACTCCTTCCAGGTCATTGCCTTGATTGTTTGTTTTTACTAATTTTCTTGTTTTTATTTTTTTCTTGCTAATTTGTAACGGTCATTTCTTCTTTCTTTGCTCATTACCTTGTTCCCATGGTTTTAAAAGAAATAAAGCCAGTTTGCTCAGGTTTCAAAGGCTAAATATTATATATCAACAGTCATGTGTTAGATTTAAACTGTGGTGGATTTCTGGGAATGCAAATACATCTGTCCACTGCAGAGGACACTCTGCATCAACGGTATAAAAGGTAAATCAACAAAACTCGCTATAGGTTAAAAAAAAAAGGTTTTTTTTAATCTAATTTTCTTATGTGTATTCATACAATTCTCTTTTAATTAATGTTTTCATAAACATGTATTTTTCAGACCTAAACTGAGTTCCATTAAATCATGTTTTATACCCTTGGTGCACGGCGTTCACTGCAGATATGTAACTCCTTAAAAATAAAATAAATCGTTAAATATCACTGTAGTGTTAAAAAAAAAACCTTTAACGTGGAAAAAACCTGAGTTTGTTCCAAATTTTTAACATTTTACAGTGGATTTCAGAGAGCCTGTACGACAGTGTGCTCGCTAAGATAACAGGCTGTTTTATTTAATTCAGTTTCCTGTGTTGTTTGTCAAGTTTATCCAGTTTGAACACATTGTGAATCTGAGTAATGTCATTCTGTTAAAATATGGTCATATAATATGTACAGTCAGATTGTCTTTATGACTCGTTCAGTCATATGTATTTTTCATTAAATATATATTTTATAAAACTTGTCTCGTACCTGGCAGACCAACATCTTTATTTATTTGTTGCCATGAAATATTGGTCTTGTTTTTGTCCCTGTAACGTTCCAAGTGAATATTTCAAACTACTGGATGGTGAAAAACTGTCAACATTAGCCCCTCCCCCACGGCCACAGGTAGTTTCTATCAGGTTTCTATCCATCCGTAAAGAAATGCACTTCCTTGCGTTGGACACTAGAGGCATCGTCTGTATATTCATGGATCTACAGACACCAGTCACATACTGAGTGGAAACGAGGTGTGAGCCTTCTGTTTGTACTCTGCGTTCAATTCGTCTGTGTTTGTGCATGTTTTCTAAAAGCTTACAGATACAAACCAAACGGAGCACCACCAGAAATTGTGGGGCCAGTTTAGGGCCAGTTCAAGTGAGATACGACCATAGGAGACAATTAAGACACTTAAAAAATGGCATAATAGAACGAAAAGGTAATAAAGGGAAAAGTGTAACTGTGACGTCAACAGCAATTGAAATGGACATGTCTGTTCTCCTACATAAAGGGAACATAAATGAGCCCTAACTCTTGTTTATGATATCCTAACTTTTTCTGATCGTAACCATTAAATGTGCCGTCCAACACTGTTCCACTGTCTCCCTGCTTCCTCTGGCTGAATTAGTATCCAGGTAAATTAATATTAGACGGCAGAAATTAGAGCATTTCCAGGCTCTCTGCACATTTCTCTGTCAGGACATCTGTCAACATTATGGGCTCTGGCAATTAGCAGCGGTTGCTCTCATGCCCCAGCTACGCCGCTGTAAGTACCCAGACCCCCTTTGTGTTGGAGCATTTTGGGAAAAGCTGTGATTTTCTGTTAACATTCTGAGTAGGTCTTTACAGACTCAGTGGGACTTTTGCGTTTTTGAGTGTTTGGTCTGTTTCCTTACAAACCAGATTTTACAACCTGAGTCCAACTGGCTCTTAGACACACATGTCATGCCAGTGCCTTTATAAGAACTGTGTGTGTGTGTGTGTGTGTGTGTGTGTGTGTCTGGTATTTGGGAAGCAATGAAATGCACTAATTGTTTGTCGGGTTATTTATTTTTCATCGCAGCCCTCCTGGTTTTGACAAATCGCAGCTGTGGAGGCATCAAGTGAAAGAGTAATAATTTATTTGTTGGACAGCTGTCTGACTGCAGTAAAGACAGAGAACACTGAGTCCTCATCAGTCCGCCTTTCCATGCCAGGTGATCAAACGCCGATCAAATCACAGAGGATGAGAGGACGAATGTGTCATAGGCCACACACATAAAGGCCGGAGGAAAACAAATGTATAAAAGAGCGATCTTTTTTTCATTGTCATCGCCTGCGTCAGTGTTTCGAAAAACAGTCTCACGGTGTAGTTTTGGTTTAAAAGGAAAAGACAGCTGCTTTTTTACAGAGAGATGAAAACATCAACAGCATTATCATGTCTGCCTGTTAAATACGAAGCTACAACCAGTTAGCTTAGCTTAGCTTAGCTTCTGCCGGGCAACAAGCGAAGAGAGAGAAGAAGAAATAGTCAGAAACATAAGCTAATGTAAAAGGTAATGTAAAACCAACAATGTGTTTTTGTATTATACTGTTTCCCACTGCTTTTAGTCTTTATTGCTAAGCTAAGCTAACCAGCAGTTGGCTCCAGCAACTCCCAGGGCATCAAATACCACCACTTTGTCAAACACCTGTGACAGTAAGACACCCTTTAGCGTCTCTGTGAGACGCACCAAGCTTTATACTGACTCACTAACACTGTGTGCGTATCTGTAGCAGCACTTGACGCTGAGAGCAACTGACGTGGTACACAGAGCAAGGAAGTCCGTGTAGGGTGGGAGGGGCGTGAGGTGGGTCAATCAAACAAAACCTGATGTTGTTCCAGGAGACTACATTTTGTTTCCCCTGTTAAACTGTAAAAAAACACATGCACACAACCACGTCCCGTCACGTAACGTAATTTAGGCCTACGTACTACGTCCCAACACCAAAAGTCATTGTTGTAACGTAACATAACAGCATGTAACGTCGCGTCATGTGATGTCTGTGATATAATATAATTTAGCACTATGTGCCTACGTCTCAAAACCAAACGTCACATGCGAAACCAAAGGTCAATCTTGTTTTAACGTAACGTTACGTAACTTAGAACTACGTACCTACGTCCAATGTGAAACCAAAATAATTAATAAATAACATAATGAATTAATATTGCTTTAACATAACATAATGTAACCTTGACCTATGTACCCACTTCCCCTTTGGAACCAAAAGTCAGTGTTGTTTAAACGTAACATAACGTCATGTCACATAATATAATGTAAGTTAGGCCTACGTACTGCGTCCCAAAACCAAAAGTCGTTGCTGTTTTAAGTCAGTGTTGTATTAACGTAACAAAGCATCGGGACAAAGCATCGTTAAATGACAACGTGGAAATGAGAACAGGGTGGGCGACTACATAACAGACTGACAATGATCTTCTCATCTAACTCTGGGCTACAAAGCAATAAGAACATTTCCCAAATTGACTATTCCTTCATTTAGTTTCATGCTAACGGTGCATCTTACAGGAGACCACCAACCAGTTTTTAAATCTCGCTGTTTTAATAGTGTGTCTTTATTTCAGCAGCGTCCTCTTAAAGTCGTACCATCACTAGACTGTAGGTTAACACGAGTATACTCCTCTCTTTGATCCTTCACTCACACACAAACACACACATGCTGCTCAGCTCTCTAGTTGTTGTCAGATGTGACATCTGATACCGCATACAGCTCCACTCTCAAGATCTCCTGCTCACTAATGACTAAACATGGCGTCGTACGCTAAGCCCTTCATGGCTGTGGAACATCTTACTGAGTGACGTGATGGAGCTGAGCTTAAAGACGCTGCGAGACGAGACGAAGGAGAAGAAGAAGAAGAGCCATTTAGGGGCTGACTGACTGGCTGGCTGGCGACTGCGGCAGGAACAGGAGGCACCTGCACAGAGTCATGAGACAGCCTGCCAGGGGCCCCGCTGGAGACTTATGGGTGCTGTCACCGGTCCAGGGCCGCGTCCTTACTGTCACGCTGCATGACGGAGCCCAGAGAGATGCTTTATAATCGAGCAGTCTATCCCACAGACAGAAACACTCCCTCACAGAGCAGGCAGAGCGCTTTCTTTTCCTCTCAGCCTCGGTCAATGACTGATTATAAAGAAGTTTCAAATATTGAACAGGATACAAGAAACGAACATTTACAGGTTGTAACTATTGACTAATAACTCCTCTAATGGCCATTAATCATTAACAGGAACAACGTTTGGGTTCCAGGTTGTGAACAACGCTCTGGCTGGGTTTCAGATTCTTAGCTCTTTGGTGCATTAAAGGTCCAGTGTGTAGGATTTAGGAGGATCTACTGGCAGGAATGGAATATCATATTCATAACTATGTTTTCATTAGTGGATAATCACCTGACAATAAGAACCACTGTGTTTTTGTTACCTCAGAATGAGCCAGTTATATCGACTAATCTCCATAAACAGACTCTGCATATGTGAGCAGATTGTGTAGGCACTGGGACGAGATCTTGGTGTTGGAAGTGTTCTCGTTTCTGTCTGGAGTCCAAGTTGCATTGAGCAATCACATTTGAATAGCAGGCAAAACAGTCCGTTTGAAGAGGCAGCCACCACTAAATCAGACAAGAGACTTTAACACCCCTCTACTGGCCCATTTAACCTTTGACCTTCTTGGAAAGGCTGCAGAGGGTCTGGAGAAATAAATTTGCAACAAACTCATGTACGTCTGTCCTTCAGTTTTCTCAACAACCTTTCATCTGATCCACAGCCTGCCGCGAGTCTGCATTGGAAACAATGAATTTGAGGGCACAAAGAATGCAGCATGGGTATGGCCCCTTACCCATACCTTCCCTTAATCAATGTACCATTTATTTTTATTTTATTTTATGTATCCTCCAGTAATGAGTGTGTAGTTCCTGACATGTTTCAGCAGAGGGTACTGTCTGTAGCTCTGGTTGAGGGTGAGAGGCTGTCAGCAGATAAACAGAGATCTGTGTGGGTACATGAGACCCTAAAAAAGAGGCTGGATCATGGGGAGTACCACCAGTTGGTCCAGGAGCTTCTCCTCCATGATGGGGAGTACCACCAGTTGGTCCAGGAGCTTCTCCTCCATGATGGGGAGTACCACCAGTTGGTCCAGGAGCTTCTCCTCCATGATGGAGAGTACCACCAGTTGGTCCAGGAGCTTCTCCTCCATGATGGGGAGTACCACCAGTTGGTCCAGGAGCTTCTCCTCCATGATGGGGAGTACCACCAGTTGGTCCAGGAGCTTCTCCTCCATGATGGGGAGTACCACCAGTTGGTCCAGGAGCTTCTCCTCCATGATGGGGAGTACCACCAGTTGGTCCAGGAGCTTCTCCTCCATGATGGAGAGTACCACCAGTTGGTCCAGGAGCTTCTCCTCCATGCTGGACGTTTTAAGTACTCTTTTCTGTTTAGATCATGGTAACTGCAGTTTGCAAAGTCTCTGGGTATCCAGCAACAGCTATCATCAGTTTCTCCTCCATTTTTTACCAACTGTTAACTTGTTGTCGTGACCACCACAGAAGCACCGCCTCTCAAATCATCCCATTGGACAATGGGAAAAATGTGAGATTTTCCACTCTGAGTTGACTTCTTTTTTTTTTTTTTTTTTTCAATCAAGGAGTCCAGAGCCCTTTGGCAAAAACACCAGGCGCCTAGAGTGCGAAACAAGCGAGGCACGTAGCAACGCAAAAACAAAAAGCTTCATTCTTATTAAAGACAATTACAAAAAGCCGCCTTCAGCTGCTGAAACACTTTCTGTGTGATCAGGACCTCATGTTAACTTCCCTTTTTAACACCCTTTAACATTTATCATGAGACCTGTTGTGTATTAACTTTTATTAATTACTTATTAACATTTATAACCCCAGGTGTTTGATGTTTATTACCCCTATCATTAACTTAATAACATTTATTACTGCAGACTTGTTGTGTATTAACTTTTATTAATTAATTTATATTTAAAACTGCATGTTTGATGTTTATTAACCTTTATTGTTAAATAATTAACAGGCCTGATATTACCCTTTATGACTGACATGTTTACATTAACAACTGCAGACTTGATTTTTATTTCCCTTTATTTACAGCTCTATTAACATTTATATCTGACTTGTTTCAAAAAGAAAAACTCCCGACCCTTCATCAGTGAGTTCATAAATGCTTTTATTTTCTACTATTTTCCACTCATTTCCAACAGTTTTATCGCTCTGTAAATAAATGTGAATTGCGCCTGTGTGAGATTATGCTCTACAAACAAAACCAACTTTATTTATGACTCCAAAGCCAGAGAGAGATTTTATATAGATAGATGAAAACTGTTGGAGATAAACAGACTCCTTACTGGTGTAAATCTTAGCTTTTTACAAACTACACAACTTGATAGGCCGACGCTGAAGGGTAAAATCACCATAATAATAAACGTCAGGAAGTTCAAAGACACTGCAGTTGTTTGATGGAGAAAACACACTTAACGAAGTCTGTTCATCAATCAAGCATCTGCTTCTGCCCAGTTGTGCGGTCAGAAGGAATCCCTGGCATGTGGAGTGTGGTTTTAAGGAGTGCTGGAAGCAGCCACCTCTTCACTCTTGCTCAACAACACAATGCCGTCGACTCCCTGAATGATCCGACTTGACTCTTTGGGATGGCTTTGTGAAACCCATGGAGACAGCGAGAGTCCGCGGCATTCTCCTTTAATTAATCGGGGCGAGGTGAGATCAAACAGGCTGCACCACTCCCACGACAGGGTGGGGAGAAATACTCAAGCTGGGGGATTTTTACTGGTTGTTGGGCTTTTTGGAGCACAAATGTTTGTTTCTTGTGCTTATAATTATGTTTTTCATTTTGATTTTTAATAAAGTGATAAGTGATGATAACCAAACACACACATCTTTCGGCCCTGCCCTCGCTTTATAAACGGAGGGCTTTATTAGTCCAGATGCGCGCGTTTTAAAAGCTTGGGAATCTACAGCGCAGTCTGTCAATTTCAACACCTGCGCTCCACTCCCTCATAAAAACCACCTCGTTTCTCTCCCCCGGGTGATTTAAGGGCATGTGAGACGCTTTCGCATCCCCTCAGACTCCCACCGCACGTTTCACCGGCCTGCTGACATCCCAGAAGTCATCTGTGTTTATCGAAGGCTCGCCGTCGTCATGGAGTCGAAGGACTTTGAGATGATCTCACGATTACCGTCAGCATGAATGATGAACAGAGAATGCTGATTATGCAACACTTCATCAAGGAGATTTGATTTAATTAAACACTTGATTAAACTGCCTGAACTGTTATAAACATATTCTACATTATTCCTGTTAAAAGGCGGCCATTTTGAATTTTGTGTGTTTTTCATGTATTCTTTGCAAATGTTTCAAACTCTTTCTAGAAGGTCGTATTGTATTTGTTTCAAATTTGGGTCATAAATATCACACTCACATTCACATGGCATGGACTGTGGGAGGAAGCTGGAGCACCCACAGCAAACCCATGCTGACACGGTTCGAACCCCCCGTCCTGGCTTCGAACCAGGAACCCTCTTGCTGTGAGGTGACGATGCTAACCACTGCATCATTGTGCCGCCCCCTCTAATTAATGTGACGCCAAACTGCGAAGGAATTGTTGATAGCCTGTACAGCAGTGTGAGAACACGCCATTTTAGGCACAGTTATGGAACTTTACAAAACTCCTCCTTTTATTTAGGATTCTTGGACCCCAATGCCATCTGAGTGGAACCATTATCATCATGAATGTGTCATTAACAGATGGCATTGCACAATAGAAGTTGTCAGCGAATCACATTATCACCTGCAATATTTTGTTCAGACCAAAATAGTCCAGACCAACTAATAATGAGACCACCACATACTCTATTTCTCCAACGATCTCTCACTTGGCTTCTCAGTTGTTCACTTCGTTATCTTCTCTTTTCTGTCTGTAGAATATGACACGCCCACAAATGTCATCACTGTTTGCACTTTTTTTTTTTTTTCGTGTTCCAAATCAATTTAGTTTTAGTTGAAATGCTCTAAACCGTCCAAAACTAGAGGATTCAACAGATCCATCTCAAAGTTGGCCAGCAGAATCTCAAAACCTTCACGATGCCAAACTGCAAAGCCTTTGTGTTGTCATGGGGCGGAGCACATGTGGCAGCAACATGACACAAGAAACTGTTGTAACTTGACTTTGCATGGTTCAATCTGCCCCAAATTTTACACACTGGATCAGAGTCCAGGTCTGAAGACACGTACATGCCCATAGGTCATAGTGCCAACTACTGACAACAGGAAGTTAGCCTTATGTGACAAAGATCATCAGATTTATTGCCACTAGATGGCACAAAAAGTGTCCACAAATGAGGACAACAGGTTTGAGTTAAGCAGAATGAAGTATAAGGACCGGTACACCCGAAACGTAATGTCCTCATATGAGGACACAGGGTTTCAGGAGAATATCCTACGAGTTAGGAAGCCAGGCATAATGTTACATTCTTAATGTAAAGTTACGCAGGTTAGGTTTAGGAGAAGAAACATGGTGATGATATACTTTAAAATTAGTCAAAGCTCACACGGTTCCAAACACCTGTCTCTCAAGGAAAGTCCTATATTTTGTGACTCATCCACCGCCCCAAACTGCTGCCTTACCAGACCACTTCTGTCTTTATTCTTTATTCTGGTCATGTGATCGCAACCTTCCCTAATACGTGGATTACACACAAAGTATTGGCTCATGATTATGTTGTATAGGTGTGATGGCCTGTTCATCTTTAATTATTCTTTTTCATGGGGCTTAGGAAGCTCAAAAAACTCTGCAAATAAACTCAAAACAGTGCCAATATCTGCAGTGATTGGATTGGGGCATGGAAAGGTTGTGATGTTGCATTCAGCGAACAATAACGTTAAGTTCAAACTTTCATCAGAGCTGATCATCAGATCATTTTGAGCATTAAAGTCATATCAGCTGAACCGTAGCTTTGTGATCGTCACTAAAAGAGAACAAAGTCAAACGTGCTGTATGCAAACAATTGCTTCAGCAACTGAGATCAAATCAAAACCACAGTGACCTTCTCACTGTCTCTCACGTCCTGCATTAACACCCGTGTGACTCTGTGTAAGACTGAGGATGTGTGTGCCTCAATTCCTCCTATATCAGCAGACTTATGTGCCCGAGATGTGCACTAAAACTTTAAATGAAAAACCTGTTGACACGTCCACGGGGACGGGAGGAGAGCGTGTGGGACTGCAGCTCTCTCTTCGGCTCAGCTGGCCCGAAAGCTAACGGGCTGCCATGAGGTGTTTAATGGCTGCGTGAAGTTCCCACAGGGGGGACGGCTGCTGGGAACATGGATGAATCTGCCCCCCGCCCCCTCTCGCTCCCTCCTGCTCTACAAACACAGCTTCAGCCCAGTGATGGATGAAACAGGCCGGAGCCTACCTCGGACTTATTTATGGGAGCAGAAAGCGCTCTGCCTCTCTGTCCGCACACGGCGCAGTGAATGCCATTACATGGTGGGGGGAAAAAGACATCTGACATTGAAATGAACTACACGCTTGTAACAGTTCTTCTGGAGATGGGAAGTGATTGCAGTTTGTAATATGGACATACCAGAGGTGGAAGTGAGGCAGACCACCAGAACTATCCTGAGCTGGTCTGCTCTTCCAATCATGTCCAGGGGTTGCTGGTCCAGAGCCTCAGAGGGGTTGTCGACCCACTAAGTGGCACTTAGTGGGCTGATAGGAGCGGGTCAGTGCAACGGTCGTTAGCTTCCATGTAAGAAATGGGTCTGCAAAGTGTGTGGACACCTCATCATCTCACCCACAGGTGATGGTTGGACATCTGATTCTACATTTATGTGCTGCCACAGCAGCCAGAAGTTGGCACACTGAAAGTCATCCATGGAGAGATTCTGGGTTCTAGAAGTTTGGTGACATGAGGTGTCAAAAACTTTTTCAGAATTCGAAGAACCTCCCTTTTTGTTGTGTTGGCACCATAAGATTATTATGCTGTGTTCACACTACAAGCCTCAATGCAACAGCCACACCATGGCCGAGTCACTGTGGAAGTGCTTGTTGACGTAGTTTCATTACGCGGCTACAGGCTTGTGTGTGTCTGCCACCTGCCACAAAGCACTTTGACTGAACGTCAACAATGTTTGTATTTCATCAAGAAAATATCTAAACTTTTGATGAATGTCATTTTAACATCACCTCTCGCTGCCCCATTGCATCTCCATGTTCACTGCAAGGCACGTAAAGCTAGCAAAGCATTAGCTAACTAAGCTAAATAACACAGTATCACAGCTAGAAACAAGAATATGATTGGTTGACATCAGGGGCGTAAATAGGCAGTGCAGGCCCTGGTCGTGTGTTTGGATCCGTGTGAACTTTGAGTCATTTCAAGGTATGACTTCACCATGTTTCTTTTCCTAGACCTAACCACAGTAACTGTACCTTAAGGATGTAACGTCACGCAAATTCATAGGACACCATATGAACTGAGCGTGTGCATATATTTTCGTAGGATATGATACGAACCGTTCTATGAGGACACGGTTAGCACTGTCAAGGTGACATGCTGGTGATCAAGGGAACGATTTTGTGTGTCAAAGGATAGTCCGGGGGACTCAGTTCGATTGGGCGGAGAATGCTGAAAAATTTCACCCCTTCATTTGGTTCGGTTCACTTTCACACTGCACTTTTTAAAGCGGACCAAACCGCCTGGACAACGTCACGCAGTTACAACGGCTGCTCATTTGGGGGCGGTATTGCCCGAAATGACCGCTGACCAGGAAGAAAAAAGCATGAGGAAGAAAATCCGGCTCATTGATTGGCCAGGACCGAAAACAGAATTCCATCCCCTTCAGCCGGCGTGGTCATCACAGAAACAATGGAGCAACACCACATTTATGAAGTCTGCAGGGTTTCTGTTTTTACTTTGGTGTTCAGACCTACTCCACGTCTGCCCACGATACATTTTCCAACTTTTTCTTTTTTTACCTCTACTTCTCCCGCTTCGCGCTGTTGGCTCATGAGGATTCCATTACAATTAATTTATTTCTCTGTGAAATTTGTGGTTTTACACGTTGGTGTGACCGAGCCTTTATGAGAAAGGTTCTCCACAAGATTTTAGATGCAAGGTTTGCCCCCAGAAAGACGTTTTTATACTAGTTATGATTGATTTGATCTGTGCTAAAGTAAAACGCGCGATGATTTAGGCCTTTATTTTGGGCACAATGTCAAGAATAACCTTCCTCCCTGTAATAATGATAAGAAGATGTAGAAGATTGTCACGTGCAAGACTCTTCCCAATCTGTAGAATATGACACGCCCACTGATGTGAGGGTTCACACTTCAGGTTTTTGTTTCCGAACCACTTTACTTTTGGTCGAAATGCTCTGAACGCTTCAAAATTAGGTCAGAAACTGCAGCAGAGCTAGTTCCATGTTAGTGTGAAAGGGATAAAACTGGACTTTGGGCTCAGGTAAACCCAGATCCAGGTCCAGGTCCTTGATGTGAAAGTGTCCTAAGCTACGAGCACATTTGTGAGGTCAGTCAGCAGTGTTGGGTTCACAGTCTGTGTTCCAGCTCATCCGAACGGTGCTTCTCAGGGTTGAAGTCAGGAGAGGGAACACCATTTTCTAAAATATCACTGTGTGCTGTGGTGGTCAGATTTCCCTTGGAATTAAAGGACCTCATTCAAAAAACAAAAAACACTCCTAGATGGAGAGGTGTCCACATACTTTTGGCCAGTGTGTGTGTAGGTGGCTTGCTGATTCTGGGCTGCTGGTGCCTCACACTGTCATCTGAGCCCTGGTCTCAGAGTCTGATGGGGGTCTGCACTGTTGGCTGCTGCAAAGCTTTACAAGATGGTCTGCATGTCAGTGACTGTGAAGGACTTCACAATAAGAGGCTCTCTCCTCCTGAGGTTCCTCTCACACAAAAACAAGTTTTGTTTTTAGATCTGTAGGGTGCAAACTTACAAAATACTTGGAATTATAAATTGCTCTGCACTTGCTTATGTGTTTTTTCTTTTAGTTTCAGCGTTTCATCAGCGTCCAGACTGAAACTGAGACACACAACACATCATTTATATCGCAGAGATTGGAGGGAAAACACAGCGTCTCTTCTGGGTGATTAACTGTTGACACAACAGCAATCAGGCTTTATTTATCGTACGCATATCTGAGTATGCTTTGTTCTCGCCAGCTCGCTGCAAAAATAAGATCGATCATGTCATAAAAACCTCATCCCCAATGATGTAGCCATTATTCAAGAAGGTGTTTGGCCTTGCCGTCTGGCAGTCAAATGTCATTTGGCGTTTCGAGGTGTTTTTCAAATTTGATGGAGGAAAAAAAACTTGATTTCTTTAAGCAAAATAGTGCAGAGACGTGCAAGTTTCCCTCCAAAGTCAATGATACGCTGTGAGTTTTCCTTTAAAGCGCAGTTGCAGTGATTGAGGCACCATACACACAGAAGCCTGAGATGGTTTTGTAATGCATTTAATTATCTATATTCTTCTAGGTCGCTTGTCCGCAAAAGGGCCCAGAGGCATCTGCTGGGTGAATCAACTCTCCCCGTCTAATTCCTCTTCAGCGGAGGTAGAAAACATACCGCTCGCCCCGTGTTCCTTCCTGCTGGGTCAGATATGCTGACTAAGGCACTGCGATAACGACATGAAACGAAGCAAGGCCTCTCCAAGCAACAGTGAAAGTCAGGCATGCGAATTCAGCCGAAAGAAACCGAAGTGGAGAAAGAAAATTGTCGCCCTCTGCATTTTGTTAAAGCAATAGCAGCTCATAATTTTAGACGCTGTCACAGGCTGTGAGCTGTATATCATCATTTATTTTATTGCAGAGCTGTCCCAGGCTTCTACTGATCTCAGTGAGAATCTGGAGATGATGCAAACGCTTAATGCTTTAAATGGAAAAAGTTCTGTGCAGATACACAGATGGTAGACTGTGAGTCATAAAAGAGACACTTTCTCATGAACAATTAGCCCGAGCTGTCATAACATTAATAATCCTGCCCACGCCCCAGTATCACACCACGCTGTTCTCACACACATTTCCCTGAGAAGAGCCGTTTCTGTGAGAAAAGTCTGATAGTCATGCCCGGCTATCAATCATGCTGTGGTTTATCTAGCAGAGTGAGAGCTGACAACCACGAATTACTATTTTTCTAAGGAAAATATTACTTTATGGCTGCATGACGGATCCTCCCAGAATCATCTGTTTCACCAAAAACATTTAGATAGACAGACGTTATTTATGAGCACATGGAAGCAGCATACTTTCAGGCTAGGCGGTATTTATGATATATATTTTGGGGGAGGGCACATCCCCAGCAATCAAAGGCAACCACACCCCGCCGTCTGAAATAATCATTAGCAAATGTGATCATAATCATAAATAAACTTAACAAATTGCCATTACTACTGGGTAGTGTTACAGTGCACTGCTGTGCTGGTGTTTCTGTATTTCAGCAGAAGCTCCGGCTCCACTGATGTGGGGAGGTACAATCAATAGTGCCGTTCACACATGCACTGCAAACCTGAAATTATCTGCACATTACAGGGAGGAGCTACAAATGTCCAAATCAGTTGGATTGACTGACTTAACCCTGCCAGCTCCCATGTACAACGCCCGCGTGATGTCCGATTGAGCTCATGAGTAAATACAGCAGGTAATTATCTGCAGAATTCACAGCGAGCGAGTGGGCGTGTTGAAGCTCGCGTGAAACTGAAAGAAAACATCCGAGCGTGAAGCAGGCCAACAGGAAGTGCGGCAAGGCTTTAATTCCATCGAGTGATGCCATTGGGCAAGAGATAATTTCCTGTAGACATACATTTTCTTTGAGCGTCACAACCTCTGGACAAGGTTTGTTTCATCTGGATATTGTTAAATGTTGCAGTTGAACATTACTGAGCAACTTTCATAGGAATAAACGAGGTCCCATCTCCAACACTGTAACCAGGTCTCTTTATAAATCCATATGGTGAAGAAGAAGGTCATTCACACCGAGACAGCAATTAAAATACCTCACTGGAGAGATGACGAGATTTGGGACCTTCTGTCTGTAAGAGCTGAAGTGGAAATCTTCAGACAAATTAAAGGAACGGCCAAATGTTTAATGGCTTTGTATTACGGTGTAATCTGCATCATGTCTCGCCTCCTGCACGCTCCACACAGACAACAACCATCGCCTGAACCAAACAGAATATTTCCAGTAGGAACGTTTCTGACACAATCTCCTGTTTGTGCAACATGTGTGAAAAAAATGTTGGAGAGTTTTCAGACCTGATTCTCCAGATGTTGTCTGTCATAAAAGTAATTAAAAAGTCATGGCATAGTATTTCATGGGAAGAAAAAATCTTAAAAACATCATAGTATAGTATGTCATAAAAAAAGTCCTAAAAGTCCTAAAGTCATAGTATAGTGTGTCATTAAAAGTCATAAGAGGTTATAGTACTTCATAGAAAAAGTAATTGAAGTCAAAGTATACAGTACTATGTCATAAAAAAGTTTTAAAAAGTCCCCAAAATCATAGTATAGTATGTCATAAAAAGTCCTAAAAATCTAAGTTTAGTATGTCATAAAAGTCTTCAAAAGTCCCAAAAAAGTCCTTAAGCAGTCCTAAAATCCTAGTATAGTATAAAAGGCCCTTAAAAACTCACCAAAAAGTCCTAAAAGTTTCAGTTTAATAAGCCCGAAAAAGCCCGAAAAATCATAGTAGAGTATGTTAAAAAAAGTCCTAAAAGTCCTAAAAATTCCTTAAAAAGTCCTAAGAGTTTCAGTTTAGTATGTCATAACAAAGTCTTTAAAAGTCCTAAAAAAAAAGTCCTTAAACTGTCCTGAAAATCTTAGTACATGCATATTGCCATTAAAAAAAGTATTAAAAAGTCCTAAAAATCTTAGTATAGTATATCATTAAAAAGTCCTAAAAATCTAAGTGCACAAAAGTCTTTAAAAGTCCAAAAAAGTCCTTAGACAGTCCTAAAATCCTAGTATAGTATGTAATCAAAAAAGTCCAAAAAAGTCCTAAAAAAAAGTAATTAAAAAGTCCTAAAAGTTTCAGTTTAGTATGTCATAACAAAGTCTTTAAAAAGTCCTTAAACAGTCCTAAAAATCTTAGTATATATATTGCCATTAAAAAAGTCCTAAAAATCTTAGTATAATATGTCATTTAAAAAAGTCCTAAAAGTTTCAGCTTAGAATGCCATTAAAAGTCCTAAGAAGTCACAGTATGGGACAGAAAGCAGCCATCTAAAATGTCTCCAGATCTCTCGGGGGGTTTAAGAAGGTTCGATTGAAAAGTTCCCCCTCAGTGTTAAACGTGTGCTCACGGCCCTGCTTTCAGGGACCTTCTGGGTCAGGACTGGGACACGGACGGTTCCAGAGGCTCGTTGACATCTGATGAGGGCTGCAGATCTGAATTGATCCCGATCTTAAACTCTCCTAAGCTGGGGGAGATTGTGGAGATATGGGCCTCAGCCTCTCCTGGGTCGCGCACCCACGGCCACACGGATAGGAAGCAATTTCCTCTGCTGTTGGAGCTGATTGCACTGAGCTGCTCCAAGAAGGTCACAATAAAGAAAAAAGTCCTGACGCCTGATTAATCAGCAGCGGGCCTCGAAAATCAAACAGCTTCCATGTGGGGGGAGAACTGTGTCTGTATTACAGGAGTTTTATCAAGCTCAGGGTGAAAGATGCAGCGCTGTAACGCTACGCCTGTGCCCTAAAATAACCTCCTCAGCTGAGGAGCTATGACATAAACATACAAACAAGCACAAAGGCACCGGCCTGTCTGTGGAAGTAGCCATGAACCCTCGGGGAAAAAACTCCAGTTTGTTGTTCTGGGAAGGAGAATACGCCACTGTTTACTTCTCAATCCTGCACAGCCTATTTTGCAATGCCAGTGAGCTGAGCGTGGTGTCTGTGGTTTTTCAAGATACACGAGATACGGTATCCTCCTCAGGGGAGGGCAGAGCCGCTCGCCCGGGGGGGCAGCTGCTGAGCCAGTGTGCCCAGCAGTGATATAATGGCACAGAAATTAATTTAATTCAAACAGGACAAAGATGCTGTTGTCATCGGCTCGCTCCTGTCCAGAGAGCTTTGTCATGAGCGTCATAAAAAAGAATTATGAAGGGAGGGTAAAGGCAGGGACGGATCAGCAGTCACGGTCTGGCTGGCACCGCCACATTAATACAATCAGCATCATTGTGGTCAGCGACGATGACATCAAGAAAATTGGTTTGATTCACTCTCTGTGTTTCTTTCTGCAAGGACTCAGAATGCGAGGGGAGGTTCTGGTTAGAGACTGACTACTGCCTGTCATAAATCTGTTTCTCATGGGCTGCATAATCCTCCACTTGCCATGTCTACCACCCACACAAATACTTTGCTCCTGTTTAAAAATCATCCGCGGCAGATTTAATTGTTTCTGTGCGCTCTTAAAGCAAAGGCAAGCTTTAACGATCCCTCTTCTCATTTTTTATTTTTCAGCAATGCCTGCTGAATTAACTCGCCTTATTGAAAACATGCTTCGGCTCAAGTGCTTTGGGTGACCACCAGTTTTATGCGGCTGGATGTGTGTGAGTTTCCATGTGTCTGTGCGTGTATGGGTGTGTTCCTGCCTGTGTGCCAGTGTGCATGTACAATATGCAGCTAAAATTGAAAAGACAACTTTGTCCATTACTCAATAAATGGCTCCAGTTTGCTCGAACACCATCTGGAGACGACATGGCCGCTGATAGGAACTCCTGAATGCCACAGAGTGAAGCAGACATACTTTAGACATGATGAGAAGAAAATCACGGTACTTCGAAAGTCATTTTGTGCTCCACCCTGGGAGGGAGCGCTGGGCCGGGCTTGTCAAGACCAGGGTCACTGTCTTTGGAAAATGACCAGTTGACAGCGAGGCGTGAAGTGAGTCAGCTCATTTCGTATGGATTTAAGCAAACTGATTACATGTGTGCACGTCAAACAGCAAAATGGGAATTTGTTGTAGCCGCTGAAACTTCTTGAACATGCTGTCTGTGGTTTTCTTCTGTCAGCCTTCATTTGAAAACATCTTCTCCAATTTTTTTAAACTAGCTTATTGCACAAGAGAGTTTATTTAAATCCAGTTTTTAAAATTTTCCAGGTAAAAGTCAATGTTGTTGGTTACTAATGCTGCTGGCCTCACTGAGATTTAATCCCCTGATCGGCAGCTCTTTGCAGCTTTCAGCAATTTTGAGCTAATTCTTCTGGATCATCAGTCGCCCAATTATGACTGGCTGTCTGCCCGCTCAGTTTGAACTGTCTGATGAGTAAAGTGAATTTTCCTTTATTGTTGTAATTCAGTCTCAAACCTGTAAGAGCAGTGTCTCACCTGCCAAAAATGCTACAGAGGAGGTGACAGACCTATTTTGATTTGGAGTGGAGTCACGGAGCATAAGTCACTAGCGGGCATGGGCAGTATAGGCAAATGCTAACATCGCCATCATCCATAGAGGGCGCCACAAATGGAGCAAGAAAAAATTTAAATGTTTATCTTCTACTACTAACAATAGAGTTTGCAAATGGTTTGTTGGACACAGGGAGACAGAGATCTGTGCGGATACATGAGACCCTAAAAAAGAGGCTGGATCATGGGGAGTACCACCAGTTGGTCCAGGAGCTTCTCCTCCATGATGGGGAGTACCACCAGTTGGTCCAGGAGCTTCTCCTCCATGATGGAGAGTACCACCAGTTGGTCCAGGAGCTTCTCCTCCATGATGGGGAGTACCACCAGTTGGTCCAGGAGCTTCTCCTCCATGATGGGGAGTACCACCAGTTGGTCCAGGAGCTTCTCCTCCATGATGGACGTTTACAGGCATATTTTAGGATGACCAGGGGGCATTTTGACAACCTGCTGTCTATCATCGGGCCCACTATATCAAACATGTTGTTAACCAACCGTAAACTTGTTGTCGTGACCACCACAGAAGCTCCGCCTCTCAGATCATCCCATTGGTCAATGGAAAACAAATGAAGTTGACATGGGGCGTTTTTCCACTCTGAGCTGTAGTTTTTTCAACTGGAGGAGTTCAGAGTGCTCCAGCAAAAACGCCAGGCGCCTGGAGCGCAGAAACACGAGCAAAAAGCTTCATTCTTATTAAAAACTTACAAAAAACGCTCTCTGTGTGATCAGGACCTGAGACACTGCAATGTCGGTAACTAAAGGAGGTATGGGTAACGGAGCAAAGATGGAAACCTCATGCAACAGTTTGAATGATATCTGACAAATTAGCACCCAACGAATCACGTTATAGTAGATTTACTTAGGTTAGCTTGATGAAAGAGAAACATGGCAACGACGTATCTTAACTCTCAGTCACATGGTTCACATCGTTCTGAGCACCGGCCTGCTTGGAGAAAGTCTTGTTTGTCTGACCTGTCCACCACTCCAACCTCCTACCTTACATAAACTTTTGGTCTTTCTGATATCGCATGATATCCTACGAATGAGTGCCCCAGTTAACATAAAGTTACTGTGTTTAGGAAATGAAACATGGTCATGAAGAACCTTAACATGACTCAAAGTCCACTTGAAGCTTGCACAGTTCTGGACACTGGTCTTCTGGGGAATGCCCTCATCAACCTGCCTCCTCATGTGGACTGCTGGGGACTGGTTCCTTCTTTCCTCCTGTCAGCGCATTGGTCACGAGATTTCGGCCTTCCTGATTACATGGGTTATATACGAATTACTGCCTCATGGTTATGTGAATTATATACAAAGTGTGATTACTTTTCATAGCTATAGATATGAACAGTGTATGGGAACAGCCTGAAGAATCAAAAACAGTATAGAGAGTCATGACGTCAGATCACGTTGACTCTGTCCCACTAACAACTTTATCTCTCATTTCACATTTTGTTGATCGATCTGTTTTCAGGGTTAGTTTTTAATATTTTAAGACATAATAGCGCCCACTACACTTGCTATGAGAAATTTTGTAATAAAAAAAAAAAATTGAACACAGATTACTTTGTAAACACAAAAATAAACTAAAGCGTGGATTTACCAAAATCCATGAATATAATAATCCATGAAACCAAAGAGCTCTTAGCGAGTGGTTTTTCCAGTCTTACAGCTGTGATCTCTAAAAACATTTCAAGCATTTGCTCCTGCTGTTGTTACAGATACATCTGAACTGACTGTGACTCCTCGCCTCACCTCTGACTCCTCTTATCAAGCTGTGATGTTCAGCCTGGAAAAGTCCGGGGCTCATGGGAGATGATGTTTGTTACAAAACAGAACAAAAACCTACCGTCCTTATCTGAACACATGAAGCGAGCCACATGATGTTGAAACAAAGGCTCTGTTCCAGGGCTGGATTTGTAGTTATTAGAGTTGTTATAAATGTCAACTGGACTCTGAGCGATGTTTCTTTACCTCTGGAACTGAACCCAGACGTCTCTCTGTGTTGGCAGGAGGAAATACCTTCACTGTAAAACCTTATTCATGCTTTTTAAAATTAAGATTTGCAGTTTCACTGTTAAACATGAACGACACAACAGTTTATAACTTGTCAAACGTGGACAGACGTTTTAATTGCTTTTGTGTGTGCAGGCGTCGACCTTGCTTATGTCAGCTTTCCTTGAGTCGTCAGTTTCATTGACCTCAGGATAATTACTGAATGACAGGTTGTGTAAACTCTCCAAACTACACGTGCTACACTGGCCTTTACGTGCCCCCTCAGTCACACACACACAACAACACACACAACACACAGTGTACAACACTCACACCAAACATCATCTTCATCCTGTCTGAAGGTCCTGTGTTGTAAAGAGTCAGATTTACATGTCTTTCAGTTTCATGAAGCAGGTATGGGCGCCGTATAAATACTGAGAAAATATCAAGACCTCAGTCTACACAGAGAAGCTCACAGTCCACATCAGTGGCGTCAGGAAGTTACGACGGGCCCAGTGCACGCTATGGTGCATGTATTGTCTCAAATAGAAACTTCACATGCAACAAAAATATCAAAGCCAGTAGGACATGAGTGATTTAACTGAGTAGCTTTTAAAGTATATTTATAGATTTTATAGCTTAAATAGAAAAGGCATAGAATTTCTTTTAGAGAGCCGCTGACTGTTTCAGAAAATAAAATAAAAAATAAAACCATGACGCAGGTGAGTTCACCTTTTTTAGCACATATATGGCAAATGGCACTGTTTTTAAATTAATAATATTCTTTTATCATTTACCTTTGAACACAGGTATATTTCCAAGATAGGAATCTGAATCACCTGCAAGGGTCCACTCTCTGGGGCCCCGGTGCAGTCTCACTGCCTGCCTGTCTATATTTACGCCCCTGGTCCAAACACAGAAATTGTGCCTGTGAACGCCCCGTCAATACGTCCATGAAACTGTGATGTCACAACTATATGGAAGCAAATAAGAGACATGAGTATTTAAATTGAATGTAAACAGCCTCTAAAGAATTAACATTGAAATTTAAACACCGACCAATTCGTAACATGGTAATATTTTACTTTGAAAACCATGTATCTAACATCACACAATTCCTTGATTTGCAGTTTCAAAAGTTTGAGTTGTTTTTTTTTTTTAATGTTCAGAAATTCTGATCCAAAAATTCAAACTTTAGTACTAAAATAAATAAATATATAAATAAATCGGTATACTAATATAGCAACATCTGTGCTGCCCAGAACAGGATAGGCAATCGAGCCTGAATGTTTTGACCAATCAAATTTTACCAGTTTTCTATTTTAATTTTTTTCAACTTGAATTTCAATTTTGAAAATCAAATTTAAACAACCTGAATCTGTTACATTTTATTTTGTTTCATTTCATTTCATTTCATTTCATTTTATTTTATCATTTTTTTTAATTATAAAACTTGAATATTTGGATCTGAATTTGTGAGCATTGAAAAAAAAATTCATATTCACATTTTAATTTTAATGTCGAAGAGTTCAGCCTAATTAAAAAAAAAAAAAAAATTTAGATGCATGGTTTTCAGAGTCAAATATTTTAATTCTATGAATTTAGTTTTCTTTAAATTTCAATATTGGGTATGCAGTGGCTGTTAAAATTAAAATATACATATATTTGTACTCTGTTGGCACACTATAAACATTGATTGTATTTGTATTTGATATAAATGTTGTACAGTCCTGTGAAACCCAATAAAAAAGGTATAAAAAATTAAAATATTTATGTCTTTTATTTGCTTCCATACATTTAACATTAATAAAGGTGGAAACTATCAGAGTCGTTACAGTCATTCCCAGGTGCAGTGACGGTGCAGAGACATTAAGAGTGTAGATGTTGAAGACCCTGAAACACTGACCAATCAGAGCAGACTGGGCTTTTTAGGGGGGGTGCTTAAAGAGACAGATGCTAAAACGGACTGTTTTAGACAGAGGATGAATACCTGTATACTCAGGCATACAGTTTGAGGGAAATAAAGTGTTTTTTTAAGGGTTAAAACATGTAAACATGTTCTGGTAGAAACCCAGAATACAAGTATGAGCCTGAACATGAGCGTGACATGGGACCTTTAAGTGTCTGGAAAAGTTGGGAGGTTGAATATGCACGAGCGACACAAACACGTTATTCAGCACTTTTTTATCCCGGAACTGAAACGTATTTCTGTCAGACACAGCGTCCATAAGGTGATGATTAAGCAAGGAAATGCATTCTGCCTCCACAACCTTGGGGCTCGCTGCGGTTGTTTAGAATTGTTTGTTGACAGCCCTGTTTCCTATCCTCCGCACCTCCTGTTGTCCTGAGCACATATGCTTGGCTCGCCTCTCTACATGCCTGGCCGCGGCTGAGAGACTGGGGCTTACATGGCTCAGCTGAAGCCCCCTGACCCGTGTGGAGCTACTGTCCATCTCCAGAAAAGTGTCATCCACTTCTGCATCTCTGTGCCGATGCAGAGAGGGTCTGTTTCATCGCAGGGTTTTCTTAGACTCGTCCAGATCGGCAACTAACAACATGAATCACTCACTAAGATGCAGTGTGGACGCTGAAGTTAACACAGGAGGACGTCTTTGGTCTCGCCTCTGTCCTGACCCCTGCTTCTCCCTTCCCTGCTGAGAATTAAACTCGCGGCCTGCAGGAAACACGATCCACCTTCCAAAGCCTGCGTCGTTTGAGGAACACAAAATTAGCTGAACTTTTCCGCGTTCCTCCTTCCTCTCCGGCCGCCAGACATCTCTTCTGGTTTCCATTTGCTTTAAGCTATTAGCGCTCATGACCTGATAAGGGAGTGGTTGGAGAAGCGCAAACATCCGTCTCCGACTACATCCGTCATCGTCCACATGTGTTTGACTTGAGCAATAATATCCGCTCCTGGAAAAGTTTGACTCGAAGGCCCGGAGGTGAAACTACCGGGGTGTAGAGGCATTTATGTAATCCTTGACGAAGGTCTTGAAAATTATGTGTTCTAGTAAGTTCAGTAAATATATTCCATCTCAATAAATGTCTTGGACAAGCTACAACATTGTTAAGCAACTGGAGCGCGCGGGCAGCTGACCAGAAACACAACACTTTAAAGACTTTTATAGGGGTTAGTTTTTGGCATGTGAGGCAAAGTGCTTCACATGCTATGAATGTCACCTCAAGTCAGTTTCCACTGGTGGTTTTTTCGCAGTCAACAGAAGAGACTCGCTTTGCTTTTGTAAGACGGATACCACTGGCAAAAACACACATCAGTCAAGGACCTCTTTATTTGCAGATGATATACAATCTATTTTATTTGACTGTCTCCTCTGCATTTGGCAGAACATCAGTTGGGTCTGTGTTGACAGTGCTTAAGCCATTCAAGTGGCTTCCTTCTAGACAACTTTCTGGCTGCGCGCTAAACAATAAGCTCTGCACTGCGCAAGCTGAAATTAGATATTTCACCGTTCCATTATGGGAGTTCAAAGGAAGGAACAGAAACATGCATTTGTGAGCAACATTTACTCCACGTAGGTCTTTTTCCTCCGTCAGCAGAGTCAGAATGAAGACGTGGCGAGATGGAGGTTCACGCTGCACTGAGAGCAGGATGGAGCTCTGCTGGGAAACAGTGATTATCTCATGGCTAACAAACACCAAGACTTTTAAAGGTCTGACACCCTCTCATATCTGGGGACAAGATGCACTATAATAAGAGATTATTTCCCATCCTGCTCCCGGTGGAAAATATTACACCAAACTCCCTTTAAGAAATATGAACATATTAATATTTCCCTACGTGTCGGCAAAAACACTCAACTCTAGAAACACAAGATTAAAGGCGTCACATGTCGACAGTATAATCTCTAAAGATAAATTATGTTTATGTACAAATTTTACATTTTGGATTTTGTCGCCTCAACTCAATATTAGCCTGTTTTGATCAGCTGTGATATTTTAGATGGTGGGAACGAGAGGTGAATCGTTTCAAACATTAAGATTTCTCAATCAAATAAGTGTTGGTTGGTTTCCTGCTGCCTTTCAGTGACAGCTTACCGGCTGCCAACAGTAGTTGGAAACACGCTGGCTTATTTTCATTGATTTAGCTTGGCTTGTAGGCCTTTTAAGGGCCGATGTCACGATGACATCATGTTATTCCCTGGAGGTAAAGCTGCCTCTCCCCCACAGGGCTGTAGGCTACATAGGAGTCTTCAAATGTGGTCTTGTTGTGTTATTGGGAGCCAGAATAGAAGGAGTCATGGCTCAAAACCAGCCGCCACTGCCCGTCAACAAAAACAAAGACAACTATGGTTAAATGTGATCAGACCAAAGGACTGGACGGAGGCCATCATCAAAAATGCTCACATGTGCAGCGCACACTTCATATCAGGTTAGGGACAAAGTATTTCCTGTTGTAGGGATGAAGAACGTTATGTGTATTAAGGGTTATCATGTCCACCTCATCAGAAACTGGGGAGCTATTAAGAGGAAGATTGGATTTCTCTGGAACGCTAACTTTTTAGCACATTAGCTAACGTTAGCTTCCATAGCAAAACAAACAAGATTGGCTTCCTGTGACATCATCCATCCACTGAGTGAGAGCATACGGGTCGGCCAGTCTGGTCCCGTTGGTCAGTGTTTACTTCTTCCAGTAACACTGGCGGTCCCGGAGAGTGAGTGACCTGACATGGTGCGTTGGTAAATTCAGTCTGACGCTCTACACTAAAATGAGAGCCCTGTTGGTGGAAGAAACGGAGCCTTATATTTCTACATGAATGAACCAACGCTTAAGTTAATCACACATTCACTCCGCTCGGCGCTCTGCTGCTCCGTCTCCACAGACAGAGTGTCCAGAGTGCGCTCTGCCACTCTGAGAGTGCGCTGCTCTGGATAACCCAACGCTACATTCAGACAGCGCTCCCAATTTATCAACGCTCCAGTTTGTGTCAGAGTGCGCTCCTGAACGCACCACTCACATCATCTTCCTCCATCTGTCTAAAACAAGACAACAGAACTCAGAGGAAAATTATCTGCAGATAATTCAGCTCCTAAAAACTTTTTGAACTGAAGGAATCCTAACCATGACGAAGTTCCAGCTAGTGTCAATCCTCACTGCTAGATGCCACTAAATCTCCCTAAATCTTACAGTTTGTTGACCACCTTACACAAAATAATTTAGATCACAGGAGTGAGCACCAGCTGAGGCAAAACTCTCACGACTTTATTCCAACATTCGAACACAGTAACATTGCTTGACACTGGTCAGGGCTGTTCACAAGAACCAGTTGAAAGACAAGGTTTACATTGAGTGTGACTCAGGTGTTCAACCACAGCAGTCGTATCGTTTCTTCTCCCACATTTGGACGCCAGTCATCATTTATTGTGGTCAGTATGTCAGTTCTATAAATATTCCTTATAGAAACCATGAGTCATGAGGAACTGTTTGGCGTTGTGTGTGTACCTAATCGAGTCCTGTAGCGGCGCAGAGATCCTCAGGGACGCCTGCACCTGGTATTCAAAACTCTATCGATGACACTTACGTCGGGCCTGAGCGAAGTGTCGTAGACTTGTTACATTTGTTAGAAATAGATCATGCCTGACTGCTCGTGCACCTCCCCAGGTCTGCAGGGGTCACCTGCAGGTCGCAGCGTGTGCACGCAGTAACACGGGGCAGATGCTTTGTCAGCATCGATATATTAAGGTAGCGTTCACGTACTGCTCTTAAGTATGTGCGCCTGACTTTCTTGGGAAACTTCTTCCATGCTCGTTGCCTGAGTAAAAGCATGGCATGTCTGTTCTCTCTTGGAAAACAGCGCTTGAAAATGACATAATGACTGCACATTATGGATGATGTAGTGAAATTTAATATCTACTGTTCTCCGTTGGCACGACAAAAGACGAGCTCGCAGCCACAGTTGCCACAGTGATTTTCTGTTTTGTGTTTAAGTTTATTTGGAGCTGTGAGGGAGCTCTTGTCCCGGCGATTAAAAATAACATTTGCAGATAAAACTCAGCATAAACACCTCATTGAGTCTGGTACCTTTTCTGTGCCTGCGTTGCATAACTCCCCGTTTGACTGCGAGTCCAGAGCTTCAGCGAGCGCTGGCAGTGCTGTTGGCGAGTGCGCTCCAGATATGACAGGCATCCGCAGAGCGCTCGCAGAAAGCAAAGCGGGATGCGTTCTGAACTCTCAAACACGCAGTGCATCAAGCCTGAAGCCTTGAGGGAGGAGAGGCGGAGAGGAATGATGGTGAATGATGACTGTGGCTCATATCCATCCTCATAAACAAAGAAATCTTGGAGATCTCCAGAGTAAAGATTCCTCTGTCTGATGCTTTGCAAAGCCGTGCAGACGCTCCCAACGGTGGCAAACCTCAACTTCCTTGCTGACTGAATTTCTTTGCACAGACATCAGACATTACCTAAAAATACGCAGTACAGATACACAGCAACACTTCATTATAATAAGCATTATTTAAACATGTAAAGGTCCAGTGTGAAGGATCTGTTGGCAGACATGGAATATAACATGAGAACTATGTTTTCTTCAGCGTATACTCACCTGGAAATGAAAACTGTTTGTGTCAGTTACCTTAGAGTGAGCCGTATATCACCACACAGGGAGCAGGTGATCACCATGTTGCACCGCCATGTTTCTACAGTAGCCCAGAACAGACAAACCAAACACTGGCTGTAGGTAGGACCACTGGTGTTTCAAGTCAGCCTCCGTAGTTCGCAGCCCCTCTGTGATGACAGCATCAGAAAAACACTGATTTCTTAACATAAAAGACAGCTTTTTTCAGTGTTTCTTGTTGTTTAAATCACCTGGTCTGTTTGTTTTGAAGAAGAAAAGACCTCTGCAGATAATTCAGCTCCCCGTAAAAACCCCTTGAACGTCTCAATCTTAAGTTATCAGAAAAAAAGAAGAGCACATATTAGCAGGTGCTGGGCTAACGGTGCATCTCTGACATGCCAAACAGCATCGAAAAAACATTTATTAGGTATGTGAAACTGCTTTATTCTTTCTTTTATCTGATTTTAATCACCTGGTCCGTCTGTTCTGGAGAGGAGGAGACCTCTGCCAAGAATTCAGCTCCTAAAAACAACTGAAAACAACTGAAAACAACTTGAACAACTGAAAGAATCCTAACCGGGAGACGTCTCAGCTAGGTGCAATCTACAATCCTCACTGCTAGATGCCACTAAATCCCCCTGAATCTTACTCGGTTTCTTGACCACATAACACAAACCAATATAGAACACAGGAGTGTGCACCAACTGTGGTAAAACTCTAATGATTTTATTTTAACATCTGAAACAGTAAAATCTCTTGCAAAGTCGGGGCTGTCCACAGTTTTTACTGATTTTAATCACCTGGAAGAGGCCATTCATGTTTTGCATTTTAACATGTTTGGGTCAGTCACAGTAGTTCGCAGCAGCTCTGCAATGAGAGCCTCAGAAAAACATTGATTTTTTTTTTTTTTTAAATGTGAATCAACTTTTTTTCAGTGTTTTAAGCCGTTAAAATCACCGTTTGTTTTCGAGAAGAAGAGACCTCTGTGGATAATTTGATTCCTGGTAAAAACCTCCTGAATGTCTGTGACATGCCACACAAGGTAAGAGAAACACTGATTTGTAACATGACGCTGCTGTATTCTGTATTTTTACCAGTTGAAATCAGCTGGTCTGTTTGTGTTGGAGAGGAGGAGACCTCTGTGGATCATTCAGCTCCTGGTTAAAACGTCCTGAACAATGAACACTGAAGGAATTCTAACTGGGAGAAGTTTCAGCTGGTTGCAATCTGCAGTCCTCACTGCTAAATACAACTAAATCTTACACACTGAACCCAATAATAAGAACATGTGTATTTGTCCCCGCCCCCGATAAAATCATGAAAGTGGTGGAGGACTACTATTTAGACAAAATTAAAGATATTGCCACCATAAAAAGATGCAGAAAAATTCACCAGAATTTCGGATGTTTGACGCTAAAAACTCTTGAAACCAAACTTATGCCACCTTTCATTGTCAGTAGATATAAAGACATTTTAAGTCTTCATGAATGTGCAGTATTTGCTGACTTCTCCTATGAAGACACATTTTATTGTGATACATTACATGTTTATACACCAGCCTCCACTCCAAGAGGAAGCACTCAGGTCTTTTACTAAAGCAAAAGTAGGAGTACCACAGTGTTTACATACTGGTACAAGTTAAAGTCCTGTGTTTAAAACCTTACTGAAGTAAAAGTATGAACGCAGCAGCATAAAAACTGGTTAAACTAACAAAAGTGAAAGTACTGATTTTGCAGAACGACCCATTTCAGAATAATGTGTATTACTGGATTATAAATGCATTCATGTGTTCACTTTAATGACTTTATACAGTACCAGATGCTTAATCTATAAAAATACATCATAATTTATTTATTAATTTTTATATTTTGAATTAATTAACAACTCTGCAGAGTAACTAAAGCTGTCCAATAAATGTAGTGAAGTAAAAAGAACAATATTTCTCTCCAAAATGTAGTAGAGTAGAAGTATAAAGTAAAATAAAAATACTAAAGTACAAGTACCTCAAAGTTGTACATAATTACGGTTTGTTGGGTGCATCCTGCTCGTAGGTGCCCACATAAGGAGTTCAAACACTTCTGTGCACAACTACATTACAGCTAGTTATGAACCACTTATTAAACGTTGATATGCTGCGTATTAAGACCACATCAAAATAAAGTGTTAGCGACCACACATTGAGATAAAATGATAACAAATAAGCCGTCTGTTTCAAATATATCTGCCTTTACTTTATTCATGTTCTGTACAGTTTTTCATTTTCCAGAGTCTCTATCATACTATAGGACAATAATGGCTATTTACTACAAAAGGTTGCATAAATAATTTAAATGTGGAAATAAAAAATAAATATGCAGTTCATTCTTTATAACAGTCCTTCTTTTGTGTCTGCAGGAAAAAACCCGGCCCCTCCCTGCTTCTCTTTAAACACCCGTCAGGTGAGGGCGCCGCTGCAACAGAACCACACAGGTATGATATGTACAATCACAGCTCTCAGCTCACAGCCCAGTCGACATGGGGAAATGCTGGCGCTGTGCGTTTCTGCAAACCATAAGTATGTTACATTTGTACGTTTTATATTTATCGTATTAACAATTATCATTGGCAGGTCGAGGGGATGGCGGATGGCGTCACACCTAGGCGAGACGACTGCTAAGCTAGAGACCACTGTTTATGAACAACAAACGATTGTGTTTTAGTGAGACGCTGCTGCATTTCCAGCTGCGTTTAGCCACCAAACATGGGTGGTTTTAATGACCCATTCCTTTTTAATAGTGCTAAAGAAAGCAGTTGTTTAATACAGAAAATCGCCATGTTTCTTGCCAGGATAGTGCTACCAAAGTGGTTGTTTTTCACCGAGACAGCACTGCATTTCTAGCTGGGATACTGCCATGAAAAGTGGTTGTTTTTTTAACAGTCTTTGCTGGGTTTCCTGCCAGGATAGTGCCAAAAAACGCGGTAGTTTTTTATTGAGACATCACTGCTTTTCTAGCTGGGATAGAGCCATATATAGCAGTTGTTTTTACACCAAAACATCGCTGTGTTTCCTGCCCGCATAGTGCAACGAAAGCAGTTGTTTTTTTAACCATGACATTGCTGCATTTTTAGTCGGGATGGTGCCACAAAAAGTGGACGTTTTTTTACTGAGACACTGCTGCATTTCCAGCTGGGACAGTGCAATGAAAAGTGCTTGTTTTTACCAAGAAATCACCGCATTTCCTGCCAGGATAGCGCTACCAAAGCATAAGTTTATTACAGAGACAACATCGCATTACCTACTGGGATGGTGCCATGAAAAGCAGGTGTTTGTACCAAGTCATTGCTGCATTTCCTGCCAAGATAGTGCTACCAAAGCAGTTGTTTTTTACAGAGACATTGCTGCATTTCAAGCTGGGGCAGTGCAACAAAAAGCCCTTGTTTTTAATCAGGACATCACTGCCTTTCATGCTGGGAAAGTGCTACTAAAGCAGTTGTTTTTTACCAATCCCTGCTGGGACAGTGCCATGAAAAGTGCTTGTTTTTACCATGAAATCACTGCATTTCCTGCCTGGATGGTGCTACCAAAGGGGTTGTTTTTTTCACTGAGACACTGCTGTGTTTCAAGCTGGAATAGTCCCACAAAAAGGGGCTCTTTTTTACGGACACATCAAAGTGTTTCCTGCCACGATAGCACTACCAAAGCAGTTGTTTGTTTTGGAGACATCGCTGCATTTCTAGCTGGGATAGAGCCACAAAAAGCAGTTGTTTTAAACAGAGTCATAGCTGTGTTTCTAGCTGGGATAGTGCCATGAAAAACTGTAGTTTTTTACCATAACATGGCTGCATTTCCAGTGGGGATAGTGCTATAAAAAGCAGTTGTTCTTTACCAAAACATTTTGTGTTTTCTGCCAGGACTGTGGTATTTTAAGTCAAAACATGATCTTCTCCATAACCACAGGGTTTTTTTGTTCCTAAATACAACCACAGGTTAACCACAGTGTTGTTGAAATGTAAAGACGTTTCAACATATCCACTACATAACGTACAAATGCGTGACGTATCTGTGGTTTGCAGGAACATACGAAGCCAACATTTGTTCTGGCCACTGGGTTGCAGCTTCCACGACAAACCTCTTCCAGTTGCTATTTCAAAACATACAATCGGGAAAAGACGCAAACATTGTCAGTACAGTTTAGACAACCAAAAAAATAATCAGGAAGCAATATGAGCAGAAAAACAAGGGACAATATGTGGAAACATGGTGGGTATTCTTCATGAAGTATACAGTCCTATAGCTGAGGAAGGAGGTTGTGTTGTCTGCAGCGGGGCCACATTCAGTCAATACAATGATAAAAACTGTTTCCATCATGTTATTATTATTCCTATGTTTCCTGTTTGAGCTATTTACAGACTGGGAGCAGAGAGGGAGTGGAAGTGTCTCAAACACAGCGGATGGATTCTGGCAGTGGATGGTTGATCGCTGCTCTGTTTGGCCCGTTACAAAAGAATTCCGGTGTGGGCGTGCTGGAGGAACGCTTTGCCCCTAGGTAACAACACAACCACGCTCAATTTTCTGATGCCTCCTACACACATGTGCACTTTTTTTTCTGTCCAGCAAACAGGAACTGTTTAGAGGAAATGGCTTTTTATGACTCAAATAACACAGGAATGAGCTCATTTAGTAATTAAGAGGAGTCACAGGAATGTCCAGTGCCCCCGTGGTGTCAGAGCTGCTTCTCCGCTCCATTTCTCCGTCTCTCTGGACTCTTTGTATCTAGTCGTGGGAACGGCTGTAACTGACAGGCCTGGTTGGGGCTGCGGCAGCGTGGGGAGTGCTGTGGGGCTGTCCTGATGAGTGAGGCCTTTAGTGGGCTGTCAGAGAGCTGCCTGGGCCGCCGTGCAGGCCAGGGCCCTCTCAAAACCCTGTCAACATCCCACCGTCAGAGCCCCCAGAGCTGCCACCATCTCCTCCGCGCACACACACACACACACACACACACACACAGCCAGGAGCAGATGGATTACAACCACTCTGGAGCGAAGATACACCTTTTCAGCTTTAAACAGGGGCCGTGCTGCGGCATAGCTCTGCATCCGCTGGATGTTTGTACAGATGGGCTCGAAGCCTCGGGGAGGACTTCTCATTAAATGAAATCTGTTTGTGTGGAGGACGAGCCCAGGGAGGGCTGGAGCTGTTGGGGTGATCAGATACTTGTTTCATATGATCCAACACGGTGCTACGTCTCCTGACCAGTCACAGTTGTGACACGCCCCCGGCGCTGACTCATTCTGTCATGCAAATAAGCAGCAAAGTTCACAAATATGCTGACGAGTGGCTGAAAGAGAAAAGACTGATGACTTAAAACCAGCCCAGCAGTTAGCTTATGGATTCACTCTCTTTGAAATTTCTTTTGCGTCTCCTCCCATTCTGCAGGAGACATGTTGGTGTGTTGTGTGACGTGTGTGTGAGTGTGCTTTGGCGTTTGTCCTCTGGATGCTGACGAGGAGCATCAGTACGAGTTCCCCGTCAGTGTGGGCGTGTTGTTCTTGCTCCGGTCCTGAGACAAACGATTGTGTTTCTTGTTGCGTTGCGTCTTGGGGACCTCCTTGGCCTCTGATTGGTTGTGGTGGGGCCTGAAGCGCT
Organism: Cephalopholis sonnerati; assembly: GCA_019142605.1. Lineage (NCBI taxonomy): Eukaryota > Metazoa > Chordata > Actinopteri > Perciformes > Serranidae > Cephalopholis > Cephalopholis sonnerati. The sequence continues at coordinate 37,531,490 of JAGQAX010000020.1, forward strand.
TGCACTTGCAGGAGGTGACCACGCGGATTTTGTAAGTCCGAGTGTTGCCGTTGGGACACTGCAGCTGGACCCTCCTCGTCCGGGAGTGGGCCGGGATGCAGCGGTAGTCCGAGGCGCTGCCCCTCCACCACTTGCCGCGGCCGATGGAGTTGGGCATGAGGTGTGCCGGCATGCACTGGCCCGAACACACCAGCTCCTTCACAGGCTTGGCGCTGCGGCAGGACCCGTCGGTGATGTAACGGGTGGAGCGCAGCTCCCGACAGCTCAGCTCCGAGGCACCTGGGTTGAAGAGCAGAATATCACAGTTACACTCGTGGCTTCAGCCCAAAACAAACACTTTGTAGTGCCGCACGCTGGAGCGGACACTGTGCAGGTTAACTGCCTCGACGCTGCAGCTGCGTCTGATTCCAGTACGTGCAAATGTCTCTGATTCTGTTTATCTCAACATGAACTCTGCAATTGTGTGTGAAAAACAACACGAGCCAGAGACACAGTGAGCAGGCAGCAGCGTTTCACTCTGATCCTGACGTGTCCTGAGACACAAGAGTGCCGCCGAAAAATGCACTTTCACAAATAACTTAACAATGTGTGCATTTAGGAGACGACTTGAGAGATCATATCAGAGTTTCTGAATTTGATTCATGGTCCGATCATTAGCTGACGATGGGGCTTGACAAAGAGATCCAGCTGGCAGCAATCAGCTGATAGCAAATCCAGACCAGAGGGCCATTAAACAGCTCAATCAAACCTAATGGAGGTTTGAGCTGGAAGGAAAAGCTGGCACACAGCGCCGGCCCTCAGGAAACGTATGTGGTGATGGAGGAGTAAATAGCTGTCTGGTTATTTTAACGCAACCGTACAGCTCTGAACAAACTGGACATCTGCCAGGCTGATTTGAGACAACGCGCTCGGCCTGTAATGCAACACTTGAGCCGCAGCTTTTTAACAGCCGCACGCATGAGTTATTGTCCCGTGTTTTTTTACAAGCAGTGTGTAAAGAAGGGGCGAAGGAACTGTCGGTTAAAGAAATGATACACTCTGTGAGGGATCTGTTTTCCTCTGTGGCTTTCTTTGCAAAAAAAGGGCTGAACAAAGGATTTATGTGAGGTGACTTCCTTTTTTTTTCTCCCCATGAGAACCTGATCTTGTGTTATTCTGTGGCCGCCGCTGAAGGGACCACAATGCCTACAGCACGCACTGGGCAGCGGTTTGCGCCAATTACCAGCAGTAAAGTCAGGTTGTCTTGTTCAGCGAGTGTTTGTTGTAACGCAGTCTCGCTGTGTCTTTTCCACTACATTTCCTGTTCTGCTCTCCACTGTCAGCCTGAAAAAATCATTACTAATGATGGTGGCCTGCACACTAGACTACTGTACGGTTGCGTGAGCTGAGCTTCTCCCTCGGCGGCGAGAAACGAGCCCTGGGAGAGGACTGGAGGGAAGCCAGGCAGTGGTCAAAGCCTGTGCTGTGACCCCACAGGGAGGACGAGCAGGACGTCCTGGGACAAAAGCTGAGAGATGGATGAGGAGAATAATCCTGGAGATTTGGTCTCCCCGTGTGAACCTCGACACATATGCTGCTTATCCATATGAAAACAAGAGGATGTGCTTCTCCACTCTCGTTTTTTTTTTTAGGGACTTCTAGGGAATAAAATTAGCATGATCTTGTTTAACGTGAGGATTTGTGGACAAAACATGAGTCCCACTAACAGATCCTGACTCGCCGATTCCCCCTCTTTGCCAGCCGCTCCTCTAATTTAACCAATCATCATCTCCTGCTCGAGTTCTCGTGATTAAATGAAATCTGTGAAAATATTGCACCACCCATGTTGAGTTCATGAGCGTGAGATGACTCTACACGCAGCGCTCCATCAGAACCTACACAGGCCACAGGTGGGAATCATTCGCAAAAGGCAGCGTTGCATTTAAAAAGCTATTTCTAACCCCCCCCTCAAAAAAAAAAGACATCCCCTGAAGAACAAACTGCAGGGTTTGGACATGTTGATGCAATCAAATGGTTATAGCGTAAGTAGAGCTTGACTAATAGTATAAAGAGAGGAGGAAATAACCTGGAAGACAATGTGAAAAGAGCCCTGATGTCTCTGTGAACGCTCCACTTCAGACTGTGTACGGGAAGGAACCACAAGAATGTGCGTCTGTGCCGCTCTCGCCACCCTCGACTCTGGCAGCAGATTAAGCAAGAAAACACACTTCCCACACACAAGAGCTGCTCTTAATCAGTGTGTGAGGAGAAAGTCAAACGAGAGGGCCGATTGTCTTTGTGCAAGTGTTCTTTCTTTGAGTCAGATTCACTGATTTCATCACGAGGAACTATAACGGGGAAAACTGCATCTCCTACTCTGCACCTCACACATTAAACAATCTCCTAAAAGATCTGAAATTAGACACACCTATATCCATCGCATCATAAAGACGTGGTGACAGAGACATGAGCCACTGTGATTGAATTTTGCTGTTTTATTGTGAATTTTTGTTTTATATGTTGGATTTGTTGCATTTCAAATGTGTTTTCATTGGCTGCTGCCTCGGCCAGGTGTCTCTCGTAAAACAGATTTTCAGTCTCAATGGAACTCTTTGCTTAAATAAAGGTTAAATAAATAAAATAAATAAAAATATTTAATTCTTGAAAATGGCAGTCAGGTGTGGTTAAACTATTTTGACCAAAAACACAAAATTCAGTAACAGGAAAACGTGACTTTTTTTTTTTTTTGAAGGCACAAAATTTAGATTTTTAATTCTTAAAAAAAAAAAAGCACATCTGTAGGATCAACATGACAGTCTGAAACACAAGTCCCACAAATTTTGTCATTTTTAATGTAAAAAATAAAATGTATTTAATAAAATAAAATTAAAAATCACGATTTAAATATTTAATTATAATAACTGCATAATAACAACAAATTAATAAGAGTAATAATAATAATATATTTAAAAACAAACTTTGAATGCTCTCCCGCTTCGTGCAGTCACACAGTGGCTCGTTACGAGGTGTCACGGACACGGTTTGACCTGATGCGTTAAATATAAACGCGTATTTACATATTTTTATGTTGTTTCCTGACTTTAACGCACGAGGCCTCACTAAAGGCTGAGAACAGATGAATAAATAAAATAATAAAACAATGTAAATATTGATCAGACTTTAGTTTCCCTCTGAAGCTCCGCAGACTGATTTAACTTTAATAAATGAGCACTCACTGTAGGACACGGTGTTGGCCGACCTGCCGCCGTTCTTCGCCCTGTTGTTCATACTGTTGCTGTTGCTGTTGTTGTTGTTGTTGTTGTTCCCGCCGGTGGACGCCGGTAGTACCGTCTCGTGAGGAGTCCGAGTATTGTCCCTGTACTCCGGTAAGATCTCCGTGCCATCGTTCTTGAGTACCTTCCATCCCCGGACGGCGGAGCAGCATCCGTGCAGCAGCAGCAGCAGCAGCGTCACTGACACCTGCATGTCGGTGTGTCTGTCCGCGTGACACTGAGGTGAGGGACGCACGAGGACGGATAGAGACACTCACGAGATAAGGACACGGACACAGAGACAGAGCTGGTGAGGTCCTCCCTCTGTGCACGAGGCGCACGCCGTATTTAAGGCTCCGCGAGCTCCCGTCAAAGATGATAATTAAGGTCTTACACGGAGTGGGCGGGGCCACAGCTTCATTCAGAAAGCACGAGGAGGAGAGGAGGAGAGGAGGGGGGGCAAGAGAGGAGGAGAGAAGGAGGGGAGTAAGGAGAGGAGGACACAGGAGGAGAGGAGGAAAGAGAGGAAGAGGAGAAAGGAGAGGAGAGGGAGGAAGAGGTGAGAGGTCAGAGCTTCATTCAGAAAGCAGGAGGAGGAGAGGAGGGGGAGCAAGGAGAGGAGGAGAGAGGAGAGGGAGAGAGAGGAAACAAGAGGAGAGGAGGAGACAATAAAGGAGAGGAGAAAAGAGAGGAAGAGGAGAAAGGAGAGGAGAGGGAGGAAGAGGTGAGAGGTCACAGCTTCATTCAGAAAGCAGGAGGGGAGAGGAGGAGGAAAGTAAGGAGAGGAGGAAAAAAGAAAAGAGAGGAGGGGGAGATGGTGAGGCGAGAAGAGGAGAGGAAAGAAAAAATAGAGGAGAGAAGGAGAAATAAAAAAAGAGAGGAAGAGGAGAAAGACATGAGAGTAGCAAAGATGAGGGGGAAAAAGAGGAGGAAAGGAGAAAACAGGAGGGAGAGAAAGAGAGGAGGAGAAAAAAGAAAGGGGGAGCAAAATAGAAGAGAGGGAACTGATTAAAAAGAGGAGGAGGAATAGAAGAGGGGAAGAGGAGGAGAAGAGAGAGGAGGGGAGGGGAGAAAGAGGATAAAAGGAAATCAGAGGTGTGGGAAAATAGAGGAGGTGAGGAGAAAAAGGGGGGAGGAGAGAGGAAGACAGAGGTAACGGGGAAAGAGGAGGGAGGGAGAAAAGGGTAAGGGGACAAAATAGAGGAGAAAAGAGAGGGAGAAAGAGAGGGGCAGAGAAGAGGAGGAGAAAATGAGGGGGGAGGATAAAAAATGAGGAGGAGGAAAAGAGAAGAGGAAGATGGAGGTGAGGGGGAAAGAGAGGAGAAAATAGAGGGGGGAAGGAGGAGGAGGGTGAAGAAAGGAAAATACAGGAGAGAATGAGGAAAAGGAGGAAGAGGAGAAAATAGGAAGAGAAAACAAAGAGGTGAAATAGGGGAGGGGTGAAAGGAGAAAAAAGTATGTGGGTGCAGGAATAAAGGAGGAGGAGGAGGGAAGAAGGAGAGGAGACAAAAAATGGAGGAGAGATGAGGAGAGGAAGATAGAGGAGGGGATGAGGAGAGAACAGAGGGAAAAGGGAGGTGAAAGGAGACAAAAAGAGGAGAACAGAGAGACTGGAAGGGGAGGAGAAAAAGTAGAGGAGAGGAGAGAAAGGGAGATAGAGGTGAGAGGACAAAAAAGAGGAGAAAGGTGAGAGGAGACAGGAGAAAATGAGAGAGAGAGGAGAGGAGGAGATGAAGTAGGAGAGAAAAGTAGAGGAGAAAACAAAAAAAGGAGGTGAGAGGAGAGAAAAAGAGAACACAAAGAGAACAGAGGAAATAGGGAGGTGAAGAAAACAGAGGAGAGGAGGAGAAAAAGTAGAGGGAAAGGAGGAAGGAGAAATGACAGGATGATAGAGGTAAGGGAGAGGGAAAACTGAGAGGAGAAGAAAAGGGATGAGACGAGGAGGAAAGGTGAGGAGGAAGGAGGAGATATAGGAGAGAGGAGGAGATGAAATGGGAGAGTTAAGTAGAGAGGAGACAGGGAAAGGAGGTGAGGAGAGGCAAAAATCAGAGGTCACTGAACAGAGGACTACAGAGGAAAAGGAGGTGAGAGGAGGAGGTGAAGAGAGGAGCAGACTCCTCCTGTCAGTGTGTTCGTCAGCAGGTCTGTTGTTAATGAACTAATGAGGCTCCTCCTCCGTTAATGAGGCTCCTCCCCCTTTAATGAGGCCCCTCCTCCTTTAATGAGGCCCCTCCTCCTTTAATGAGGCTCCTCCTCCTTTAATGAGGCTCCTCCCCCTTTAATGAGGCTCCTGACGTGTCTGAGAAACATTCAGTCGTCTCTGAGCTGCTTTAGTTTGGACTCAAGATGCTCCCACGTGCTCCTCACACTCCTCCTGAGAAGCCTCCTGCTCCTCCTCCTCCTGCTCCTCCTCCTCCTGCTCCATCACTGACACTAAACACCTTCATCATTAACTCCTCAGGTTAATTACCATCATTGCAGCTCTCTGTGGAGACAAACTGACAGAGGAGCTGGACTCACTCTGACCCGTGTCACCTCCTCCCTCCTCCTGCTCCTCCTCCTGCACAGAGACATGATTTGAATTTATCTGCTGATTTAATATTTCTCTCTCTGCGTGTGTCTGGTTTGAATATGGAGCGAGGCCCGCTGAACGCTCTCCTCCGAGCTCTTGGCGTCCGTCACACGTCAGTGATGTGATGAGTGCTGACAGATGGAGGCTCCTCCACTCAAACACTGCCCTCTGGAGGAGGAGGAGACACACATGTATTTGAAGAGGGAGGAAGAGGAGGTTAGATCTTCATTAGCATCTGTAATGTCCTGTGTGTCCATGCAGAGACCAGTCAGCGATGACGGGGAGCGTCCCTCACGCCTCGTCACTGTCACAGCTTGGACCCGTTCCTTTGAGGCGCAGAGACGCTTCCATAACCACACACACTCCTCACGCTCCGTATGCTTCATACAAGCCTTAAATCAGGGTTAGCAGAGCTGCGGCCAACTGGCTGTCCGTCCAGTTTCAAATGGTGTCTGTGACTGAGGAGAACACTGAATTAATATAATGATATTGGAAGATGAAGCTTCAATAACGTCGTCAACATCATCATTCTTCTCTCACAGAGGACCAGTGACAACAGAGACTGTCATCAGACGTCAACGGCTCGTTAATAAAAACCATTAGCTTTTTGAAGTCCTGCGTTCATGATTAACAGCAGTAGATTACTGTTATTCTGCAGCTACCTGCTGCCACGTTTGTGATATCGTCAGGTACAGTATAATTCCTGGAGCTGTTCAACAGGGAGTACAATAAAAGTTCAAATAATTCACAACACACTTAATGAGGTTTTGGTTACAATCAGCAAAAGGTGACCAGATTTCTGAAATAAAATCGGGTACATTTACAGTTCGGAGGTCAATATATCATCATTAAGATATCTTATGTTATTATCTATGAAATCAAAAGCAGGTATGAGGCCCCTGGGCAGACCCAGAACATGCTGGAGCTCTGGGAACCACCTTATAAGCTACTGCGGCATTAGTGGTTAGCTTGCTAACAAGGTTGGCTATGCTAACGAGTGAACTTACCAAGGAAGGTTCTACAGATTCACAGTCACAGTTCTGGTGGGCTGGACACGTTTTTACATGGTTCATCTTGTTGAAGTCGTCCAAGATGAGAAACTCCACATCTGCTCCGAAGATGAAGATGAAGATGTGTCTGCTGTCATGGTGGTACAACATGCAGGAGCATGGAGAGCAGACTGTGTGGTAGATACTTGGTCTGTTCTGACCTGCTGTCTCTTTGTAGCTGAACTCAGATGGTTCAGTCCTCGCTGACCACGATCACTCCATCTTGTTTGTGTATTAAAACGGCTGCACTGACAGCGTCCGAGTGTCCCTCAGTCTCGTTTAAAAGAATCGGTCGAGCAGTTTGGGGCCCAGAGTGAATCTCTGCAACCATCGGTTTAAGTATCCAGCAGTGTTTTCCTTCAGATGATGTTCTTCTATGTATCCTTAGTACCTTCAGACATTGTTTACCATGTCAGAAAATCATAGTTTACAGAGCAAAGGTGAGTGAGGCTGTTGTAACCTATGGAACACACTATAAGGAAAACAGTCAAACTACAATGCTTTAATGTTGTGTATATAATTATTTATATGTACAAGACAGAGAAGCAACACAAACCAGACTAACACACAGTCGCATGGTTAAGAGTGGGGACGTTTTCTGAAGACAGCTCCAGTCAGAGACAGGCCACCAGAATCGAGTCTTGTGTGCATCATAACGTGGAATGTCTGTTTCTGTGGTTGATAAAAACATTGACTATGTTTGCATGTACAGTGATACTTGACCATTATTCAGAGTATGAGTATATTCAACATGTTGCAGCATGTTACATTCAGAGATTACAAATTAGGCCAAAAAGCTGTGCAAACGTTTCAGACAAAAATCTGAGTTTAGTGTGAAACAGAAGTTGATTTAAAAAGAAGTTATTCTGTTGGTTCTTATAAACGCTTGCACACTCCAGTGGAAAAAATATTTGAAGGGACCTTGATTTCTGAAGATTTCTGCTTCTGTAAATACAGGAATGACCAGTGAGATCCTTTGTTCCACCCACTGTCAAACCTCCAGGTCGAGCTAGCTGCCGTAGTGGAGGGACATGTTATCAGTTTGGTTTCAGCTGATATGCATTTGCTAACGTTATGTGTTGGTCACGGACGGAGCTAGCCACAACAGCTAACCGCAGTTTGCTACAGACGGCCTCCTGCCTGTTCACGGTTGGCTCCGCATTGTCACGGATATGTCTCGCCACAGTTTAAGGCTGTGGGCACGAGATGCATGCCCACATGAAAAGCCCACATTTAAGGTTGGACGGAGAAACACACCTACGTTTAAACATTATGAAAGACTGTGATATCAACGGGTCTTTGGATGTGCACAATATCACAACGTGAAGCTTTTCAGTTCCAGTTCTGGTTGAAGGAATGAAAGAGGGAGGCTGTGTTTGCAACAAGTGCACTGTTGGTGGAAAACTCTTGAAAACAGCTCCAGTCATTCAACTTTTTCATTATTTGACGTGACGAACAACACGCTAAGGAACGTTAATCAGAGCGTGCACAGCTCTGTAGGAATATTAGGGTGATATTCATTTTCATTAGCTGTGTAAACAGATGAGAGGCTACTGTCTGCAGCCTGTATGAAGTCACTGATGGAGCAGCTTGAAGTAATTAGAACTTTGAGCATTAGTGTGTAACAGCGTAACATTTGAGTTCATTAAGTGAGTCCAGGGAATTATTGTCCCACTTGTCTGAATCTTGGAGAGCTCTGTTCACATTCACGAGTATTGATGGAGCTGTTGTAATGCTGCAGTCGAACATGATTCTCATTTCATAAGCCAAGAGGTCTCAGAGTAACTGGAGCAGACTGCCATGTCCTCCTATTGTGTTCGAGCTCTGAGGTTGTGCCAGCATTTTTTTAGTGAGCGATGGATGGTCCCACTGTCTACACAAAGCCAGCTCTGATTACAGCCTTCTCGCCGACGCCGTGACCGATGTCAGTCCCAGTCTCAATTTAGACCTCTCTGGGTTTCTTTATGGAGCCCTTGGGCCCCAGCGCAGTGTTTTTTATCATGATAACAGTACAATGAGGTCCAAATAACAATCAGATGCTCCCCAGATTGCAACAAAGCCTCCAGCGCTGCAGAGGATGGCAGAGCGTCATCTTTATGGAAATGGAGAAAAACAGTGTTTTCAGTCCATAAACAAAGCGTCTCTGCTCCTCGTGTTCTGCGTTTGCTCGACTCATTCAGCGGACAAGTTTGTTAACTACTTGTTCGCTCAGGTTAGAAACAAACTTCCCTTTTTTCCGACACAATCACGGACCAGTGAGAGTAAATAAGGAGATATTGTTACCGTGCTGTGTGTTCCAAACTCTGCAGTGTTTAACTCAGAGTTTGAGACGGTGAATTATTCATAATGTGTCCGCCACAGTTATGCAAAGTAGGTTCAAGTTCAGCTTTCTGGCTTCTCACATTAACCCTTAGAAAGACATTACAGTGAAAGCTTTATGAATGTGAGTGAGAGTGAATGTGTGGAATAAATGGCAGCACATTACTGTGACCCTGCCACGAATTAAAAAGTCAAATTCATATATTTTCATACATCAGTGCTGAGAAGGACTGCGATATGTGTCCACTGCACCAAGTATCACACTGTCAAGTACTTACAGTTGGCATTAAATGTCTTGATAGATTTTTATTTGCATTATTTTACTTATTGTTTACAGATCTAAATCAAAGTTTTATCAATTTTAAACTACACTCCCCAGCCACTTTATTAGGTACACCTTGCTGGTACCAGGTTGGACCCCCTTTTTAATTCTTCATAGATTCAACAAGGTGCTGGAAACATTCCTCAGGGATTTTGGTCCATATTGACATGATGACATCACACAGTTAATCCATGATGAGAATCTCCCGTTCCACCACATCCCAAAGGTGCTCTATTGGACTGAGATCTGGTGACTGTGGAGGCCGTTGGAGTACAGTGAACTCATCGTCATGTTGAGATGATCTGAGCTTTGTGACATGGTGCGTTATCCTGCAGGAAGTAGCCATCAGAAGATGGGTACACTGTGGTCATAAAGGGATGGACACGGTCAGCAACAATACTCAGGTAGGCTGTAGTGTTGTGTTTTTATATATTCTGGTTGGCTGCAAGACAAGCCTGACACAGGTCTTTACACCCGGCGGTACAATCAGTTACTAAAGTGTCTAGAGGCTACCCTGGAAACCAGACAGATATCCATCAATGCCCTACCTCCTCCATCATTCCATCCCACAATTACAAGAGGGTTTGTCTGTGAAGGAGTGAAGCAGTCTAAAGCCTGTGCAGTAAAATCAGACACCAGCCAACTGAGACTGGAGGTTACTGGCAGATCTGAATCAGTGTCTGTGCATCCCATCTGAGATCGTCTCTTCTAACCTCAGACCAGACCTTGAGCTTCGGTCCTCCTTACTGCACCTCGTCTACATCATTGAGCTCACTGTGCCCCAGGAGGATGTTGTGCAGGAGGCCTTGAGTACACCAAGCTGGCAGCTGACACTGAGCAATGCAGCTGGCAAGCAAAGATTTGCCCAGTTGAACTGGACTGCAGAGGCTTTGTAGGCAAGTTAACAGCCAAGCCCAACGTCAGGCCATCAAAGCTCTCTCTGGTGGCTCTGGATTAAGAGAAAAGACACAACTTGGGCCCCAAAATATCACGAACAACAGCAGGGTTAGAGGGAGTTAAAGCAGATGGGGGCACACCTGGGATGTCAGGTGATGCCAATGAGCCCTCTGGAGGTGTCGTGGACCTGATGACCCCTGTGAAGCTCTTACCCTCCCCTCTCCCGCACCATGGCTCCAACTTTCACTCACAATCGCAAGTGTGTGCAACAACAATCAGTCCGCCCAGACTTTTGGCACCAATCAGGTAATGTACATTGGTAAGTACTGAAAAAAGTCAAACAATGCCCAGTGTTAGATCTAAAAATCTCTTCTTCGTCTCATTTTTGCTATTTTATTTTTTAAAGAATCGTGTTTTTCGATCCAAAGTTAGCACAAATATAACCAAATTTCCAAAAAGTTGGCAAAAGAAAATTAAACCTCAAAGGATGGAAAACATGTTGGAAACATGACATGAATGTGTTCAAGTCACATGCTTAATGTAGGCTATACATCGTGATATTTTCATCAATGCACAAAATACATGTGGTAAAACACGTATTGATACCTTGTTTAAACCTCTTAAAATACAATAAAAGACACTTCATACACAACATGTGACACTCATTACAGACCTACATATGACTCACAGTGTACGAGAAACTACAGAAAATGTAACATGGTCAAAACCACAGATACTGTATATTTATGTGGACCGGAAGATTCTGCAGGACTTTTTAAATACAGTCATATTTTGAACATTTGTTGGTATTCTATAGATGTGGCTCAGTGATAAATGTCCTGATGCCTCAGTGCGGTTTATTCCACTTTAAAGCTGTCATATGTTGTATATCTAAGAACAAATTGGACCAACTCCTGCGCACAAATTAGGCTTCAAAAGAACGAGGCTGTATCAGTTGTGACAGAACAAATCTCAGTTAAAGAGAACAGATAAAGTTACAAAGCAGACCATTCTGGAAAATCTGTGGTCGACATACAGATATTTATCAGTGTTTGTGCATTTGAAATGTAGATTGTATCATATCTACATTTCAAGTAGCTGCACATCTGGATGTATTTAGCTCCATTTATAAGTTATAGACTCTGTGAACAGGCTGTATTCCCAGTTTTAAATCTGTTGCTCTTCATGGGAGCAGCTTTCTCCACAATTTTACAGTCACTACATATGTTCACTCTCCTAACCTTACTGAACTGTTTTGGTATCAATACTGACTTCCAGGTAATGTACTGCCATTAGCATAAAAAATGTCCAACAATACTCAGTGTTATGTCCAAATATATCACCTTTTTCACATTTTAAATTTTAAATAAAAAGAATAGCCAGTTTTTTATCCAAACTTTATCCAAATTTATGGAAAATCGTCAAAAGAAAATTCAAGCTAATACACGTTTCCATACACAACCACTGTTGCTCGTCATGGAAGCAGCTGTTTCCACAGTTTTACAATCACTATATATGTTTTCTCTCCTAACCTTATTGGGTATTGGCCTGTTTTGGTATCATTACTGAAGCCCTGGTAACGCACTGGCACTCTATCTATTTTCATCCGCTTATCTGGGGCCTGGGTCTCGGGGGCAGCAGGTCAAGCAAAGCACCCCAGACGTCCCTCTCCTCATCAGCACTCTCCAGCTCCTCCTGGAGGACCCCGAGGTGTTCCCAGACCAGATGAGATCTATAATCCCTCCAGTGTGTTCTGGGTCTGCCCCGGGGCCTCCTACCAGCTGGACCAGGAGGATCCTGATCAGATGTTGAACCACCTCAACATGAAGGAGCAGCGGCTCTACTCCGAGCTCCCTCCAGATGTCTGACTCCTCCCCCTATCTCTAAGGCTGAGCCCAGACACCCTACAGAGGAAACTCATTTCAGACGCTTGTATCTGTGACCTCATTCTTTCAGTCACTACCCAGAGCTCATGACCATAGCTGAGGGTTGGGACGCATCACTGCAGAAGCCGCATCAAACCGCCGATACATGTCACGCTCCATTCTACCCTCACTTGTGAACAAGACCCTGAGATACTTGAACTCCCTCGCTATCTTGGCTGACATGCCTTTTCACTGGCACGTGGAGGTTGGATACGGTGCCCGCAGAGTGGCAGACCTGGGCGTAGATTCCCATTTTCAAAAAAGGGGACCGGAGGGTGTGCTCCAACTATCGGGGCATCACACTGCTCAGCCTCCCGGGTAAAGTTACTCCAGGATGCTGGAGAGGAGGCCCCGACCGATTGTCAAACCTCTGATTCAGGAGGAGCAACGTGGATCCGTCCTGGCCGTGGAACATAGAATACCCAATGTTAGAGCCAAAAGTGTCACATCAATTAAAAACAGACAGTTTTTCATCCAAATTTGGTGCAAATTTGGATGAAAAACTGTCAGAAGAAAATTCAAGTTAATGCACATTTCCATCCACTACCCTTGTTGCTCCTCATGGAAGCAGCTGTTTCCACAGTTTTGTTATCACTATATACATTTTCTCTCTTTACTGTGCGTTCGTCTTTCTCACAAAACACCTTTACTGACATGTTAAATTCAACAGAGGATACTGGTGTGCATTGGAATGCATTCTCTTGCTTACATTGTCAACGCGCTCACGATCCATACGCATGTAAAGAATCCAAAAAACGACTACAGAGAGTGCTGTAATGTTGACCAATGGCTGTGCATCGACCCCTGGACGTATTTGAAAGTGTTTCATTATTGACAGTGGCTCTGCTCTGTATCACTTTGTATATCCACCCTCTCTACACGCTGTCCAACAGCTCCACTGATTTATCAACTGTTCATATTATACACACAATTCTTTGCAAACCATATCTGTGCACTGTCCCATAATGAAAATAATTTGTCACTGTGCAGGAGGACGCAGAAACACTCCTTGTTTTCATGCATCAGATGAAACAGGGATGTGGACACGATGAAGACTGTTTGCTGACTTCTAACTAAGAACAATTTGTCTGCTGGCGGCCATGATGTGTTTCTGCAGGAGAGCAGGAGGTCAGCGGGAGGTGACGCACTGAGCTGAAGCCAAGACACGATAAGCCTTAAAGTCCACAGTGGGATTCTTCTTCCACTCTGATCTTTCATGTGGTTTCCACGCGCGAAAACAGGAGACTTAAACCCTGGCTGTTATAAATTAGACTCCAGCCATTCCCATTGTTTGTCTTTGGGCTTTTTAGAGAACCATCAAAATAGAAAGTACGCCCATCGAAACAGCCTCAAAGCCAAGTAGTAGGAACTGTGGGAACTAGGCTGGCTGGACCTCAGAGACCACACTAAGCTGTTTGCTGACCACCCCGAGTCCTCTCAGCACACCGCTCACCACCAGCACGCTGCCTGCCAGCCGGCTGCAGGTGCTATTCTTAGCTCAGAGAGGAATTACCCAACAAATTATTCAGTACACAAAATGGACTGCTATCTCTCTCAGTGTGGGAGAGTCTGTCTCTGAAATACATCCACAAATAGCCCAGTGTGTCGTCTGCTGGTTTTATATTAGTATCATGGAGGTTTATATAGTCCAGGATATTTTTAGATCAGCTAGCTGGTCCTGTGATGGCCAATGTTTGACCAATTTACAAACACATTATTGCATATTTAAACCATTTATAGACCTGAGTACAATTTTGAGATACTTGTTTTATGTATACTTCCACTCCACAACATCTTGGAGGCAAATATTTTACTTTTTAAGTGTTTCAAAAGTCATGACCCTCATCAGAAAAGCAGTCCAGGCCACCTTGGACCCTTTGCACTATGCATATTGTCAGAACTGATATTGTCAATAATGATGCAGTCAACGCCACCATCCATACAGCCCTCACACACTCGGAGTGCAAGGACACTTGTAAGAATGCTATTTATTGACTATAGCTCAGCATTCAGCACGATCATACCACACAGACTCTCTGAAAAGCTCCTGGCCCTCAGACTGAGGCCTGTCCCCCTCTACCCGAGTGGTGAACTTCCTATCAGACAGACCCCAGTCAGTCAGAGTTGGAAACTGTACATCAGGCATAAGAAATGTAAGTTCAGGGATCCCCCAGGGCTCTGTGCTGAGCCCCCTGTTATACACTCTCATCACATATGGCCTCCCAGACCAACACCAGCATTATAAAATTTGCAGATGACACTACAGTCGTTGGGCTGATCACTGGTGGAGAAGAGACATCGTACAGTCAACTGGTGGCCTGGTAATCTCTCCCTATATGCAGATAACGTCATAGGAGGGCAGCGCATGCCAGTATACATCAGTGAGACAGAGGGTGAAAACACATCAGCGAGGATCTCACCTGGTCTCACAACACACGACAGATCATCAAGAAATCCCAGCAGTGACTGTACTTCTTAAGGAAGCTGAGGAAGTTTGCCGTACCAACCAAAATCCTGCCGTACCAACCCTGTCTGTCTGGTCCCACCTGGCATTAAAATGCGTCTCCACATGTGTCTCGAGCGCTTGCTATCAGATCTCACCTCCCACAGTGGGCTGAACAGGAAGTTACTGCTGTAAGTCTCTGGTGCACGTGCTCTATCAGTCACATGATCCAGAAGATTGGAGAAATTTCACGGAAATCAAGATTTTTGGCTTCACGTGTCACAGAGCAACTTTCACCGGGATGAACAGGGCCCCGCCTCCAAACACTGTTTCCAGTTCACGTTATCTTCATCATAGGACGCTGACTGTTCCGCACCGCTGGTTGTTCGGACACAAGCTTATGACTTGAAGCCTGATTAGATGGATTTTCATGTAATCAATCAATTGCGTGATCTCGTGGTATCACAAGAATCCAGCTTCTCGTGCAGGGTAAACTTGGCACACAAAACCACAAGAACAAACTTTGCAGGATGAAATAAAGGTCATGATTTAACAACATCAACAACATCGTGTTAAACACTGTTAAAGTTGCAGGTTAACAACACTATAGAGCACTGTGTGCCTCCAGCTGCTGGCAGCAGCTTTTAGCTGACTCAGGAACTCACATCCTCCTGTACTTCACACACTGTACCTTCCCTTCAATCTAAACTGTACTGTCAAATCAGCAGCGCCATAAAAACTCTAAATATAACCCGTGTAGCAGAGATGGAAGCACAGAGGGTAATTAACACTGTTACTGAAGCCAGGCAGACGATCCACTCTTTGTCTCTGCTCGCTGTTAGCGGCCTGACATAAAAAAAAGCTGTCAAAGCTCGATTTAGAATTTGTAGATGAACTCCTCCTCACCAGAAACACACATAATATACCCAATACAAACTATATCCAGATTTATATAAATATATTGTGAGTTATCTGTAATGTGATACAGGCTATGTAAATATCCAAAACAACATGATGCACATTTTGGATGAATTTGAGAGCAATAAACGCAGCATGTGTACGGCCCCTCAGGGGACTAACGTGTTACACTTCATGTTCATGAACTGAAAACACACTGAAAAGAGACCGTTGTAGCACCCCTGTTTTGTGTCAACTGACTGCACCCATATGTTACTCAAAGTGTCCACACCTCAATCATGCATGACTTATATAAAAATTCCCCCCTGCACAGTTGGCGTGAATGTTGAAATTAGCTACAGAGACCAAAACAGTTTTTTGTACCAGGCTATAAACTTTTTTATTTCAGCAGGGGACTGACTCACTTTTGGGGCCAGCCTGCTGATTGAGCTTCATTTTTCAGTCACAGAGGTCACTGCTTACCTTCAACTACAGCGGGATTTGTACTTATGCATCAAATTGATGCTAAACCTACATTGTAGGCTCTGCGTTGACATAGAGCTTAAGCCGTACCCTACGCTGTAGCCTGACGTGCACCTCCCCAGAAATGTAACTCCACGTCACAGTGACGCAGACCTCCTGTCTGTCTCTGTGAGCTGAAACCATTTCCCTCAGTGGAAACTAAACTTTGACTGACTTTAATTTCACAGATAAGAAACAATAAACTGTGAAGACAATAAAGCCTAATAATGTTAGCATGTTGTATTTGTTTGGAAAACGTGTTTAGTATAAGACAGTTGTTTTGTCAGTGAACACTGTGAGCTGTAATGGAGCCAAATTTTGTAACGTTACCTTTGTTAAATGTTGCTGTTGTCCCTGGTTTTATATAAGAAGAGGAAAAGTCTGCTAGCTGCTAGGCTAATGTATACAATGTAAAATGCCATAGGCTTGTGCTAATAACGTGTTAGCATGTTGTATTTGTGGGGAAAATGTGTCCAGATAAAGACAAGTGTTTGTCTGTGAATGCTGCCAGTTATAGTGAAGCTGATTGTGTTTGAAACTGTTTCTATGAAGCCATGTTTAATGTGTGTTTAATGTGTGTTTAATGTGTGTTTTGCATCAACTAAACTTTACAGCACTTCACAGAAACCTCCACCACCAACTAGTGTTTCGGAGGTGTAACTGCAGAGTGACACAGACACGCCACCCCACAAGTATAAATGCTCACAACAGTGCAGGCTACAGTGTAAACTCTGCATAGAGCTGACACACAAGTATAAATCCACCTTAACAGCTCCAGGTTCATAATTAACACACAACATTAATGTGGTGTTGATCTTCTTACCTCACTGAGCAAAGCAAATAAATGCATTTGCCAAAAATGTGAAGCGATAAATCCAGTCAGCTTTGACCTTTACTACAGTGCACAGGTCTTCAGTCATGTCCTCTGTAATCTGTGTTGTTATAAAACGCACTATAGCTTTCCCAGTGTTGCATCAGGTGCCAAGTGACGACTGACAAGTGTTTTTGGAAGCTGAGACAAAAAATATCAGCTTATGAAAATATGAGCAGAAGCTGGCTGTCATAAATGTGGGTGGTGAATGAAAAATCTGGTGCTGCTT
Organism: Cephalopholis sonnerati; assembly: GCA_019142605.1. Lineage (NCBI taxonomy): Eukaryota > Metazoa > Chordata > Actinopteri > Perciformes > Serranidae > Cephalopholis > Cephalopholis sonnerati. The sequence goes on from JAGQAX010000020.1 coordinate 37,548,787, forward strand.
CAGTGCGAAGGCTTCCTGACTGTCAGGATCTCCCAGAATACTTTGCAAGGTGTGCCAATTAAGCATGAAAGTACAACCAGGCTCGGAGAACGGCTCTCTGAGCAGAGACGGTTATTTTCAGCAAGAATCGCGCACAACTTTATTTTTTTTATTTTATTTTTTACAAGATTAATAAAAGAAGATAACAAGCATGTGAGAATAATCCCCCGCTCTTGTATTTCATCCAATAAAAGCTAATTAAAAGCAGAGGTATTAACAGAGGTCGTGTCTCAGCTCGTCACGTGAAGGTGCTGCAGCTTTGCTGTCAGCTCCAAGCCCACCCACTGAGCGGCTTCCTGAGTGAGTCCAGCCTTTGTTTAACACACAAATGTTGCTTTTCCTGCACCTTTTCACAAAGTATGACTAAAGTCTGGGAGCAGAAACGGTTGCATGCTTTGCAGATATGATCACCATCACGGTGCAGCTCAGAGAACAGAGCAAGAAAACCTTCGCTGGCGTGTTTGTAAAACAGACTTCTGCATAAACAGGGTGGATCAGAGCGCTCATACCGACTGTGATGTCAGAATACATGAAGGTGCGTTTTGCATATATTCTTAAAAAATAAAGTCCAGTTTTTATGGTTTCTCATGAACAGGACGCTACTTCACTTCCTCTAAAAAAGCTCACACAAGCTTTTCAGGAAAAATAAAAACACTTATTAAAAACCTAAACTATGCCTGGAAGACAAAAGCTCTAACACCCTTATTAATGGAGTGCACACTGCTACAGTATAAAGCCTGAGTAGTTATGAATATGAGGCCGTTAACTTTGAGCAGGTGATAGTTATTGAGCGGCGCAGACCATCTGGAGCTGATTTAGTTAAATGCATCAGTCAAACAGCACAATAGCGAGGACACGGTGCACCAACTCGGTGTTTGCATGCCTATAATGAGCAGATATTTTAAAAGGCTAATGGTTTGGGAATACTTCATTTTGTTGTTGATTCAGAGCGCCGTGCTCGTGCAGTCAAACATGTAACTTCTGGTGACACAGTGGGTTTTCTGATGTACAACTCTTTGCAAATAATGTGGCAGCAAAATCTGTTTTAAAGCTGAAAATGAGGCCTGCGTTTCAACAATGTCACCAGCTTATTTCCACGACTATTAAATGTCACTCTCAGAAACCACAGTTCTACAAGGATGTTTTGGTTTATGGATAAATTCAGGATATTGTTCCTCCCACAGCAATCAAGTGTTTCCTATTAAGTGCATCCTACGGTGGCTGAAAGCAGCCTGTGCTCATGCACTGTTCGCATGTTTTCTACAAGTAGTAATGCACCAAAATTTGTGCACATCATGTAAAACCCACATATTTATGAAGGTTGCGATCACATGACCAATAGGCTGATGGTAGTAAAGAATAAAGAAGGACGCAGTTGCCTTAAGAGGCGGGTTGGGGCAGTGGACGGGTCACAAAACACGGAACTTTCCCCACATGACTGGTGTTATGAACCTAATGTAAGTCGTCACCATGTTTCTTTCCCTAACCCTAACCACAGTAATTTACTTGCTGAAATCTAACCTCCGTAAGTTCAGGATAAGTGCATAACTTTACTTTAAATCCATCCATGTTCAACCGCTTATCCAAAGCCAGATCACGGTAAAGCACCCCAGACGTCCCTCTCCTCATCAACCCTCTCCAGCTCCTCCTGGAGGACCCCGAGGTGTTCCCAGACCAGATGAGATCTATAATCCCTCCAGTGTGTTCTGGGTCTGCCCCGGGGCCTCCTACCAGCTGGACCAGGAGGATCCTGATCAGATGTTGAACCACCTCAACATGAAGGAGCAGCGGCTCTACTCCGAGCTCCCTCCAGATGTCTGACTCCTCCCCCTATCTCTAAGGCTGAGCCCAGACACCCTACAGAGGAAACTCATTTCAGACGCTTGTATCTGTGACCTCATTCTTTCAGTCACTACCCAGAGCTCATGACCATAGCTGAGGGTTGGGACACAGATGGACCAGGAAGTAGAAAGCTGTAACGTAATTCCTGGGGCACTAATCTGTGGGATATCGTACCAACCACTGTATGAGAATACGTTGCCGAAATGTGCTGCAACTTCAGAAATGAAGCTGATTCAAAATCACATGAAAATACAAAAGGAAACATGCTGCAAGACCTGAGGAGAGTGTGTTTTGTTTTGAAGCAGGAAGCGAAGTTGAGTGTCAGTAGGTGACATGATAAAGATGTGCATTCTTTTACATATTAGGCCTTAGGCCCTTCTACACGTATACAGACATTTTAAAGACAGAGAGCAGAGTACTGCAAAATGTTAAACCTGCTCTCACCTCTGCTGCTGTCAGCAGAACCATAGCACCATGACCCACCCCAATCACCTCCAGTCATCGTATCCAGAGTCCAGGACGAGCTAAACTAAGGCTCATTTCTCTTCTCATCCAGATCATCAACACTTCTTCATCTTCTCTACATCTTCACCACCTCCACCAGCGTCTTGACCACGGGGACGTTCCCTATTCTACTAAGACCTCATCACCCTCCTTACATATATACCATCTCCATGGGGTCCAATCCCTAAAGACTTTTCAGATTTTTCATACTCATGTGCACATGTAAATAAATAAATGAATGAATACTGTTTTCACTAAAGAATGAGTCTCTCCTGATTGAAGCGCTGCTGCAGCACTTCACTGATGAGCAGAGACCTCTCCTGTGCCCAAGGTTATTTTGTCCAGATTAAAGTCTGCCAGAGACGATGGTTTTGGATCAGGCGCCGTCAAACCAGCAGATGGTGGGACACTTTCCAGATTGGGATTGTTGGTGAGGAGGAATGAGGGAATGTCCAGAGCATCACTTGTTTCTCTGAGTGAGCTCCACCGTCCTTACATCTTAGAGGACTTAGCAGTGATGAGAACTCCAGGAGGAGTTTTGTAAAAGGGGTAAAGTTAGCCTGTCAGCATGCACTGTCTGTTTTCAAAATACACTTCAAATTTAACAGATACATAAAGTCTCTTTCAAAGTTAACACCGTGAATTGACATTTTTCCCCTTCAACAACAAAAACACATGGTTAGGTTTAGGAAAAAAATAACAGAGTTTGGCTTTAGATCTCACTGGAAGTGCTCTCTCGGGTGAAAGTCAGTGTTTGTTGGACCCATCCTCTGCCCCTCCCATCTGCCCTAGTTGGACTTTCATAGCAGTAACTTTTGTTCTTGACCTACCGTGGTTCCCAGTGACGCTGCCGGGTGCCATTAAACTATAAGATCAACCATCCGCATATCATGCCGACAATAAAGGACAGCTTTTTCAGTTGGTTTCTGACGCCACAACTCACTGCCCAAGCGCCAGATTTCGACAACTTCGGAGTGAGACTGTGCTCAACACAGCTATAGTCTTTCAAAATATTTTAGACTTTACGTTTTCCTCTGAGGCCTCCAGAATGTTCGCTGTGTGTTGAATATGCAGCGTTTTTCTGTTGTATATTTTGGGGGGATTTGTGTGTTTCTGAATTTGGATGTATTTCTTTATTTGCTGCATATTTATGTTTGACATTATCACCTTTGTTTTGGCGTTCTGCAGCACTTTTTTTTATTTGCAGTATGTTTCCGTCGTAATTGTTTTGGCTTTTTGTATGTTTGTGACTCGTTTCTGAAACTGCAGCAAATTACCCTTAAAGGAAATGTTTGGGACCATTGTAGCGTGTTTGCTTTTGTCAGCCACTTTAGTTTCCCATATCTAACAATTTAAACATGCAACATAAAGTTATGTAGGTTTAGGAGGAGAAACACGACGATGATGTGGCTCAAAATAACTCAAATTTACCTGTTCCCACACAGGACACAAACACGCCCTGTGTGTGTTTGATCCATCCACCCCAACCTGCCTCCTTTTACAGACTTTCACTCTTTACACAACTTCCCTCTTTCCTCCCCTAAGCTCATTGGTCATGTGATCACAGCTTTCATGATTACACGGGTTATATAGAAAGTGTGTTTGTTCGACACCTCATGTCACAAAAGAACTTGTTAACTTCTTTTGTTGGGCCGTACATGGCAGCTTTATCGTCATCTCTGTGTGTGTGGGTTTGAGGAATAAACACTGAACCTGCTGGATCAACACACAGCACAGCAAGTGCAGTAAAACAGCACTTGAGAGACGGAGATGAAACAAGCAACACCACCACGGGCACAGGCACTTGGAAGAGGATCTGACGCTCGCTCAGCTCCAAAGCCCATTCTCTCTTTCTCCCCTCAATATTTCCTAATAATTAGCACTGCGCCACAGATGTGCGTCGCTCCCTCCTCACCCTGCTGCCTCTCAATCCTCTGACTGTGAATGTAAGATATTAGGAGGACGATTTAAAGAGAGCATCATATGCTTTCTATTTCATAAAGCCATTAAAACTGAGGACAAAGATGAAAGCTGAACGGCCCATATGAGCAAAAAAAGCTGTGGAGAATTATAGGAAGGCGTATTTAGGGACTGCAATCATATTTTAAGTAGTCTGATGAACCCCAACATATGGAGGGAAAGAGAAGAAAAACGCAAGTGACTTTGGAAGTTTGAAAATCAGTTTACTGGACTTTATAGAGCCGGAGGGAAACGGGATAAATGAGTCAACTCGCAATAAAAATTTCAAAGGCGACTGATAATTTTATTTAGTTAGATTATGGGAGAAAAATTCATCAAGGCCAAAAGCATCTGCAACGTCCTGTTTCTCAGCAATGAATCATTTCCCCCATAAACAAATAGCAAACACAAGCTTCCGCCCATATTATTCAACCGTGATGAGTGACTCTGAGGTCACATGATGAGGACGGACGAGACAGTGATTCAGAGCACAGACAAGAAGAAGTTTGTTTTCAGCTGATACTTTAATTTCATTTAAAAGGAACAGCGTGTACGCTGTGGTGGAATCTAGCGGTGAGGACGGCAGATTGTAACCAGCTGAAACATCTCCTGTGTGCAAAGCGTGAACTCGATCCTTTAGTGTTCTTTGTTCTGGAGGTTTTTTTACCGGGAGCTGAATTATCTGCTGAGGTCTCCTCCTCTCCAACACAAACACACCAACTGATTTAAGCCAGTGGGAACGCTGAATAAAAGACTTTAACGTTACGAATCAGTGTTTCTCCAGTGCTGTTTGGTACGTAACAGATGGGTTGCTAGCCCAGCACCTGCTAACGTGAGTTCACCTAATTTCCAACCCACACGTTCGGGAGGTTTTTATTGGAACTGAACTGAACAAACAGACCATGTGAGTTTGACCGATGAAATCACCAAGTAAAGCAGTTTCATGTCACAATTTTGCCGCTAGGTTATGAGACTAACACCTGCTAATGTGTGCTCACTTTTTTTTAAGTCCAGATGTTCAGGAGGTTTTTAACACGAGCCACATTATCCACAGACGTCTCCTCCTCTCTGAAACAAACAAACCTGAAGATTTAAACACATAGAAACAGTAAATAAAGTCAGTTTCATGTTACAAATCGCTGTTCTGCACGTCGTAGACAGGCCGCTAGGCCAGCACCTGCTAATGTCGTGCTCACTGTTTTTCTCTGATAGCTGGTCATTCAGGAGGTTTTAATCCACAAAGGTCTCTTCCGCTACAACACAAACAAACTAGGTGATTTAAACCAGTAAAAGCACTTAAAAAGCAGTTTCATGCCACCAATTAGTGTTTTTCTGATGCTGCTTATCACTCGGGAGTTGCTAACTATGGTGGACAATGTAAAAAGGTGAAAAGAAGAATGGTCCTATCTAGAACTAGTATTTGGTTTGTGTGTTCTTGGCTGTCTGCAGAAACATAGCAGTACAACATGGCGATCTCTGTGGACGAAGACCTGCTCCCTATGTTGTTATAAACCAGCCTGTTCTCACCCCAATGCGTCAAATACCACCACTTTGTCAGTGATGTGGGCGTCAGACAGCGACGCACAGAGGCACCTTTCAAACAGTAAAACAGTGTGTAGGATGCAGACTAAAAATGTACATATGGAAAAAAGCCAAAAATGGTGTGCACCAAAACATACTGAAAATATTCTACAATCAGGCGTCCACCTCACTATCTGCGTCGCCAATTTCCTGTCTCCAAAATGTTTGTAAGCATGGGTCAAAGTTTCCCCCATCAAGTCTGTTTTTATAGATCGCAACTTTTGTATGGAAAGTGGCGTACGCCTCTTTCAGGCCTTGTTTTGTGCGTACGCAATGTTTGAAAATGAGACCACAGGTGTGTCAGGTTTAAAGGTCACAGGCAGCAACCCAACTCGTCAAATACCGGAGCGTTGTCAGTCGATGTCAGTGTCAGACACAGAAGCACAGAGGCACCCTTCCCAGCAGTATAAGGCGCGCTAGGTAGCAGCATTTGTAACGCTGCTACTGTAACATAAATAGCGAGTAAGTTCGCAGAGGGTAGACAGGGAGGGCAAGTGGATGGGTCCAACAGACTCCAGACTTTGTCAGAAGAGTTCGTGGTTTGTGTGCCGTGTGATTTTTAAGCAAAACTATGATGTATTTTTCAAAACCTAACTAAGTGCTTTTGTTGCCTAAACTTTAGGAAATAAACCTAACGATGAAGTGCTTCACCTTCGCTGTAAGTTTATTATGGAAAAGACTGTAAGCATGTTACAAACTGTACATTTCCTGTGAAAACATAAGTGGATCTTGAAAAGACAATTCATGTAACTAGTGTAAATTTACACACTGTCCCTGAACGTCCAAATCAGATGCAGGAGTGTACCTGGTGCGTCATATGTAGACGTGTAAGTCCACTGACAGAGCGGCCGTATTTGACGAGTTACGATGAAAGGTGTAGACGACTCATTCTAAGGTAAGAAAAACACGACAATTCTTATTTTTAGGTTTTTACACACTAAAGAAAACACACTTATTATATTATATTCCACGTGTGTCTATCCCATAATATTTCCCCCTTAATGTTACACACAGTCTTTAAATCTAAAACAAACCTGCAACCAAATCCATCTTAAACTTTAACGTATCCTTCCTTAAAGTCCTGTTCAAAGTGTCACCAGCATGTGACTGAACGCAGGAACTCGTCTGCTCTGATTCCGGCTGTAGCTCCTTGGCTATAAACATTTCCACACTGGAAAGAAAAAAGAAAAAGCGCTGCTGCACATAGCTGAAATAAATGGCACTTCATCACACGGAGCCCGGCGCTGTTATTGATGAGATTTTGGGAACAAGCATCCTGGATTCCTTCAAGTTAGCGTCAGAGAGGGACCTATAACCTGCTGCAACACATAATCCCTCCATTTCACTCCAGCTACTTCCTGACTCCCGCCTCTCCCTCCTGAACGCTGTACCTGGCATATTTCTGCATGCTGGATAATAGTTTCTTGAACTTCAGTAACAAAAATTAACCATCGGCCTTCTCTGAGCTTCACAGTAATAAAATGGCTGCTTTCTTAGTGATAGTTTGAATTCAGCCGGAGCAGGGAGGAGGTCCCTGGTTTACAGGGGCCCCTGAGGGACCACACAGCTGGTCTGCAATAATTGCTTGTGCAAGCGACCGTGGAGAGAAAAAGACAAAGTGCAGAAGGTAGAGAGAGTTAAGTCCAACTGGTAACCCTGCTGTGTGACGAGTCCGTTGCTACAGTCTTGTGAAACATAAAATAGTATTTGCATCAAGACTTGGAAGGATTTCTCTCGCTCTTTAAGTCGACTCTTTCCCGCTCTTGATGTCATTTTCCCCTCTGACTCTCCTGCTCTCTCACTGAGGCTCTGTTTTCTGTCGTTTGTTCTCACTGATAGTTCAGAGTTTATACAGAGGTTTGCAGCCATCTAGTGGTGAAGTCATGACACTGCAGCTACAGACACACACACCAATACTGTGTGTCAACAATACTCCCCCACCGCACACACACCTTCCGGACGTGTTGTTGCTTCAGAGATGGTCTTCTGCACACCTTGGTTGGAACCAGTGCTTATTTGACTTCCTGTTGCCTTTCTATCATCTTGAACCAGTCTGGCCATTCTCCTCTGACCTCTGACCTCTGGCATCAACACTGGATATTTTCTCTTTTTGGGACCATCCTCTGTAAACCCTAGAGATGGTTGTGCTGAAAATCCCAGTAAATACTCAGACCAGCCCGTCTGGCACCAACAACCATGCTGCGTTCAAAGTCACTTCAATCACCTTCAACTTCAACTTCAGCAGCTCGTCTTCGTCATGTCTACATGACTATGTGATTGGCTGAGTAGCTTTTAATTAAAGAAGTAGAGGTAGACTCCTTGAGATGTAGATGTTTTTAATTTACCTGGTAAAGAGACTTGTGTTTCGAGCTGTTTTTGTTGTACTTCCTTTTTTACTTTGTCTCTTTTTGTGTTCTTTGTTTTTTCTGACTATGTCCCTTGAAAGGAAGGTTATTAATCTCAGTGAGACTCTCCTGGTCAGGTAAAAGAAATTTAAAAAAAACATGAATTTGGGGAGGTCAGAAAAATAACAAACAATGTGAAAGGTACAACAAAGTTATGATACCTTCCTCCATCTCGGATTCTCTGGCTCTTCGTCCCCTCTAAGGTCAGCTCTGTCAACATGACTTGCTGCTGGTCAAAGGTACAAATTTGTGTGTCAAATAGGTCTGCAAATAATGATTATTTTCATTAGCAATTAATGTGCTTACTTATTAAACATTTAATCTTCAAGCTATATTGCAAAAGCGATAAAAATACCCATCACAATTTCTTAGAGACCAAAATGACAAAATGCTTCCTTTGTCAAACCAACAGACTCTTTATTTACTATAAATGACAAAGAGAAGCAACAAATTCTCAGTTAAGAAGCTGCAAACAGCTCGCTCTTAATTTAAAAATGATCGAGACGATTGTTCAATTATCACAATAGTTGCTGATTAATTTCCTTTCCATCAAATAATCGATTTATAAACTAACTGCTGCAGCTCTGGTGTCAAAGTTGTAAACTTTATGTGAACATTTGTGCAGGTCAATCTCACCTCCTCCCATGAATCCTCTGATTGTGCTGATTCCACTGGTTCTGCTGCAACATTTCAGCGTGTTAAGTCCTGGTGTGTCCAGGCCCTGTTCACATCTTGAGACTTTGCAGAGCTGGACCACCTCAGACCCTCTTTTACGTTCCCAGTCCTGTCAATCACCTGATCCTGCTCCCTCCTGCACACCTGTTCTTCATTCCCTGACTCAGCAGACTGTTGGAAGAAGTTTGTCTTTCTTGGTTAGGTTTCAGAGAAAGATCACGGTTTGGGTTGAAATGAAAATATTTCTGGCAGAAAGCTCTTCATGTAACTTTCCCCATGTGCTGACTGAACCACACCTGTTCCTCATTCTCTCATTAAGCCCCTCCCCTCTGCTTCCTGCTTCAGCTTGTTACCTGTGTTTGAAATACTGAGGTCAAAGGTCAAAGTAATGAGCTACTCTTTAATTTAGTTTTATTACAGATACGGTCACATTTTAACCTGCTCCAACATGTGATCAAATATCACCTATTTGCAGACTAATATTAAACATGGCAGCTGGTTTGCTTCACTCACCTTTACTGGCACAGGTACGACTGATGATATTAAAATTGACTTCATTAATTTCAGGTGATCCAGTTCCAGGGTGTTGGTGTTGTGCGTACTGACTCACTCATGACTCACAGGGACACTTGATGTCACTGAGCCTGTCATCAACAAAATCAGTCCAAATGTCTCCCGTCAAAATTTTCTGTTGCATTCACACTTTTGAGTGGTTAGCTTCACTTTGCATTGGTATTTACATGTATGTGTGAGTTTGCTGTCCAATGATTCATTAGGTTTTTTTTCGTAGGCCAGCCTGGAGGTTAGCTTCGCCCTGGTTCTGTCAACAAAAAGCCTGAATGACTTTTACCGTGAATTTTGGGTTATTGCAGAAAATAAGATGTTACAAACAAAGGTTTTATGATACTGACACATTCTGTTCATCAACATAATCTTTACATATGAACATCACTTTTAAGATTTCTGGAAGTGTGAAAGCAATCAGAAGTAAAAAGCTAACGTTAGGCTATCAACAAACTACACCACAGTCACATGGGTTCAGCTTTGCCACCACAACGAAGTACAACTACTTTTTGCGTGACGACATTCTGGTCTCATTTAGCCACTTGTTAGCAACTGCATTTTTAAAGACACTAAAGCTTCAAAATTTATAAGTGGGGTACTTACTGATGTATTTTATGCTGTAGAACACAACGTGAAAGTCTCTTCAGCCTTTGTTAAGCACAGACCTTATTTCAGGCATCTTTGGTCTCATTCATGAAACTTGAGCTGAACTAATTTGTGTGTGAACTGTTCACTGAGGAAAATTTACATGTATTTTTAGCACTCATCATTACGTTAGTAGCTCCGGTCTTTTTGTGGCTACTAACAAAATCTACACCAGCTTCTGACTGCTCGTAGTGCCTGGTCACACACTGCTGTCAGCACCTGATTGGGATGCCATCCCACAGCAGCGTGTGACCAGGCTGGTGACCAGCATGAGGAGGTGCCAGGCTGTTGTGGCTGTGTCTGGTTCTTCCACACACTACTGAGGCTCCTGTTTGTTAAATGAATCAATTATTAAATTGCCAATATGTCTTGTTTCTTCAGACTTCAATCATCCACTCCACCAAACAAGAGTCAACAGCAAAAAAAAAAAAAAAAAAAAGCTGTTTGGCATTGAGATGATTTGGCAAATTTTTCATGGGCCCAACCCACATACTCAGCTCTGCTGCTCATCCCACAAACACATGTTCCTTACAAATGTGGCGCCATTTAAAAGGGAAATAAACAGGCTTTCCAACGGTATAAGATTTATTGCCAAGAAGCATCGTTACAACAAAGAAATAATCTACCAAACACTAATGCCCTTACTTTCTGTGCTTAGTTTAAAGTAGTTAGCATTTAGCAGATTTAAGCTCAGATTAAAATTTCTTAAAAACATAAATAAGTTATTTAAATCAAATTGTGCTGCTCCGGAGCGGGTTAACTGTTCAGTATAAGTTGCCACATTGATTCATCAACCACCTCTGTAGTACTGAAAACCCAGAGTTAACCCTGAAGTTACCTCGCTGACTCCAAATCCTGCTATAACTATGTTGTTAGCTAATGTTAGCTAACGTGTTGCAAACTGTTAGCGCTGTGAAGGAGTCCTAAATGGAAAAGTCAGTTCACAGGCTGCTGGAGCCAACTGAGAACTTCAGGGAAGGTCTAAAAACGATTCATGTAAAAAGTTGCAAACAGAACCTTTAATAAGAGTAAAAATCTGTACTTACTGTGTGGCACAAATCGGACCCGTTTCCATACTGATCAGCACTGAGGAGAAATAACATGTACTTCACATGTATGTTCAGTCTATATACACATGTTCATACTGACAGATAGATGTTGATCTCCATCTGTTCTTACAGAACAGACAAACATATGTCTTGGTTGTCAAAATAATAAGCCACTCATGTAAGATGTTAATACCTCAGCCATTTATTTCTTAAACATAAGAAAGACGGGACTTCTCCAAGGTAAGAAAAATAACATTGCAATTTAAAATCAAGTGCACTTCAACAAGGTCTCATCCTGTAAGGGAGTCGGTCCCTTCCTACTGCGTGAAGTGAGATACACAAACTGAAAAACAATCTAAAGAATCGATCTTTACTGTAAGGCTTTGGGTGGGGTGCTGTGTTCGTCGAGATGTCGGTGGCGGTGACAAATACACATGTGGATATACCTATAAACAGCCAATCCAACATCGCAACAATGTCCTCCGCGACACCTGTACACCAACAGAAATGAGACAAGATAGGACGTGGACTGTGTAATGGACCCCAGGAGGAGTCGGGCAGTGGGCTCGTTTGTGCTAAAACTCCTGCTGAAAGCTGTTTATCAGGATGTGAGCGAGAACAAGAAGATGGCAGCTCTGCTCTTTACCTGGGCCAAACAGTATTTGTAAGTAATTTCCGGTGTTTGTTTGAACACTCTCAAGAGCACCAGATGGATGGAGTTTTACTGCATCATGGACGGTTCAAATAAGTTCAGCCAGATGAGTTTCCATGATGTAAGGTATCGACTGTCCGTCACAGCGGGTTTAAAGATCTCAGGTTTTTGCCTACTTCAGTGCAGATGGCTGAGATACGCCTCATGGGACCAAAAGTCAATTTAATGTACTTTCCTGTGATAAAAAAACTACCTGGCTCTCTCTGAATGATTTAATCCTCCTCTCCACTCTGGTAACTTGCACAGTCTTCAACAAGCACGATGAACGAACTACAATTACTGCCTGGTCCAGGTACCATTAAAGGTGACTCACCCAAAAACAACACAGATAATGACGTACTGTGTTCAGCTTCATGGTTAAGTCAAAAGAAGTAGGTCACAATCACACTTCATGATTTCCTACTGTACCAAAAATAGCCTTCTTTATTAGCAGAGAAAATAATGAACCTATAATCAACTTACATCCTCATATCAGGATAAATCTAAATAAAAATCAACTAAACTTTAAAGAGAAAAGAAGTTTCATCTGCAATTTCAACTCACTACTAGATCCAATATCAAACAAAGTCCTATCTATATATTAGGCCAGTTAAGACGGTAAAATGCAGCAATTCACAATTGCCTTAGTGCGTGTTACATACTCAGTATATATAACAATATACATCAATGGCATTTTACATTTGACATTCTCAATAATACAGAAAGTACCTGGAGTAGAACCCACAGAACGATGCTGGTACCTTGTTGAACTTGTAAAACTGTTACAGGGTTTCACATCAACCAAGAAAAAAAGTGTCGTTTGATTGAAAACGTGGTTGGATTGTAACTACTCGACGTGTCCTCATGCAACAGTTCGTATGATAGCTAACGAATAATTGACCGACAAATTAGTACTCCTATTGGTTAGGTTAGCTTTGGGAAAACAATCATGGTTGGGTGTCACCATGTTAAGTACTTAAAGTAAAGTTGGGTTGTTCACATGATGTTGTTAGTTACGATAGATATACACGTTAAGTAAGGTACTTAACGTAAAGCTACCTACTTAATGTAAAGTTACACTGTTTAGGTCCAGGAATGTGATGTTACCTAGGTACGGTTTACAAAAAGAATCATGGTTGGGCATCATCACGTTAAGTACGTAAAGCTAGGTTGTTGACATGATGTTACGTCATAAACAAAGTCACGTAGGCTAGGCTTAGGAAAAGAATCATGGTCGAGGTTAGTCACAACAGCTACATATGTTATGTAAGGTACTTAATGTAAAGTTACGTACTTAACGCAAAGTTACGCTGGTTAGGTGTAGGAATGTGATGCTACCTTGGTCAGGTTTAGGGAAAGAATCATGGTTGGTCATCATCACACTAAGTAAAAAAACATAAAAGTTATGTAATTAACGTTAAGTTACATACTTAACGTAAAGTTACACAGGTTAGGTTTAGAAAATGAATCATGGTTGGGCGTTGTAATGTTAGCTACCGAACATAAAGGTTTGTAATAAATGTTAAGTTCTGTAGGTAAGGTTCAGGAAAAGAATCACAGTTTGGTGGTGTCAACATTATGTACTTAACAAAGTTATCCACTAAACGTTAAGTTAGGTACTTTACGTAAAGTTACACAGGTTAGATTTAGGTATATAATGTTACAAAGGTTAGGTGTAAGAAAAGAATCATGGTTGGGCGTCATCATGTTAAGTACGAAACATAAAGTTATGTAGCTAACGTTAAGTTACATACTTAACGTAAATTACACAGGTTAGGTTTAGGAAAGTAATTTAAGTTGGGTTTAAGAAAAGAATCATGGTTTGGCGTCATCATGTTAGGTACCTCACGTAAAGTTACATAATTAACGTTCAGTTATGTAGTTTAGGTTCAGGAAAAGAATCATGGTTGGGTGTAGTCACGTTAAGTGCTTGACGTTAAATTACGTAATTAATGTAAAATTATGTCAGTTAGGTTTAGGAAAAGAATCATGGTTTGGCTGCGTCATGTTAAATATGTAACACAGAGTGTTGTACTTAACTTTAAATTACATAATTAACGTAAAGTAAGGTAGGTTAGGTTTAGGAATAGAGTCGTGGTTTGGGTGTCGTCATGTTCCTGTACTTTTTATATAGTTTCGTACTTAACGTAACGTGATAATGTACCTTTCCATGACTCAGGTCTCCTCAGGGAAAGGTCGTGCGTTTGTTTGACCCATCCAACCCCTCCAACGTGCCTCCTTACCGAGACTTTCGCTCTTTATACTACTTCCTTCTTTACTCCCTTCAGCACGTTGGTCACGTGATCGCAGCCTTTATGATTACGTGGGTTATATACATGTTTTGGAGCATTATTTTCATAGTTATTCATACGAACTGTGCATGAGAACCGCCTGAACTATCTATGATGTCAAATTATTACTAGGTAACTTGATTTGTTGAACAGCAGGTGGCAGTGTTTCTCTGTTACTCGATGCATAAAAAGAGTGTGAAGCCAGCAGTGTAGCCATCATAGACGCTTTCTCTTTAGGCAATCCTTCTTGCATCTTTGCTTCACTCAAAAAGGAAGAGCTGTACAATTTTGTCGTGTAAATAGAGGCTACAAAATGTGACAGAAAACATCTACCATGGCTAGTGTTCATCAGGCTCCATCTTGGGAGCCGAAGACTGTCAATGATTGAATCAATAAGCAGGTTGGTGTAGGCAGTTGATGCTATAGAGTACGTACCCTCATCCTGGACCGATTTACCCCAATAATTCTCAAATTTTAAAGACATACTGAGCCGTGTAGAGTTAGTTGTTGCTTTTTGTGAATTCAGAAGGAGGGCAGTATTGTAGAGCAGATGTGAATATTTGTATGAGTGAAACCCCAGTCCATGTGAATGACAAGAGAAGCCAATCGTAAACATGAAAATAAAAATGTTTTTGTAAAATACAGTAGGTCACTTGGCACAAGACAATCTTGGTGTGTAACGTGTTTGTGTGAGGGCACAGAGTTATATAATCTGTTCAATAGGGAAAACCTCATTGCTGTGTGGTTTGGGGTTCATGACGAGGTGGTGGGAAAATGCAGCGTGACACATGCGCTAAATTAGACTTGAAAATGTTCTCAGAGTTGAACTGCTGCACCTGATTTCTCTTGCAAGAAGCAGCGCTTGCAAGATGTGTGAAATCAAGCGTGTTGCTTTTACACATCTGAAACATTTTCAAGTGCATGCCATGGCCAAATGACGGGAACAACCTGCACATGAACCGACACTGGGAGCCAGAGTCAGTGCAACCTTGTGACGTCCCTCCCCCCCGTGAGAGACATTACAACTGCACTCATGTTCTCACTCAGCAAAGTTTGAGACAGTTTAGCCTCATTTCCAACTCCCTGTGATAATATCCTCTCCTCTGACTTGTCCTCCAGGCCAATAATGAGTCAGAGGCTGCAGCAACACTTGACATTTCAATGCATGTTTTTAGATTTCACTTAGAGATTGGGTTTTATGAGAGCAGATCGCTGTATAAACACACTGCCTGTAGTTACGTACTTTTAAGTCTGCAGGACTTTTTCTCACTGACCTTCGAAGTCTTTAGATTGGTTATACACACACATTTGGCTGGATTAAAACTGAAATCAAAGTGTTTGATTGACCTGTTGACTGTTTCTTTGTCTATAAACCTCATAAAAACACGAATCACATTTACCCAAGCCAAAGGTGACGTCCTGAAACAACTTTAACAGTTCAAAACCCAAAATAGATTCAATTAAAGGAAATCTGCAAATAGGAGAAGCTGGAACCATCAAGTGTTTGGAAATCACTTCAACTGATTTAAGTTGCAGATTATTCTTCTGTAGGGTTGCAACGGTATACCGTGATACTAAAATTGACGGTTATCGTACCATGTACATTTGCTTATCTACGATATTGGAAAAAAATACACCTGGACAAAACATTGCAACTTTTTTTACATGTACTTCAATTTAAAAATATAAGTGTCAAATATGGTAAAAAAAACATTTGTTTAGCCAAAAAATAACCTGTCCGTTTTCATTATCTCAGGCTGCTGTCAGCCCTGTGGTGTCTCCTTTGGTCTGAATCAGGGACTCATGTTGTTCCAAAGTTGTATAATTGCCTAGAGTTGGTTGGTGTTCTCACGGCAGCATTTACAAGCGGACCAGATCAAATGCCTTGCGTCAGAAAGCTGCTCTTGATTGGTCAGAATTTCCATGTGAATAAAATCCAGGAAGTAAAGCAAACGTTGAAGAAGAGTACACTGTCAAGATAAATGTGACACTTTCTAATGTCACAATAGAGGGACAACTACGCAGGTTGATTTTAGCGCTGCTCATCGTGGACTATATTGCTGTCATTGTTCATTTGAGTCAAAGCATACAGTTTGAAAACGAGGTGCGGCTCCAACTAGAAAACAATGTTTTGATGCATTGGATGTGCTGAATGTGCATATTAAGGCAGTACAGGAGGAGGCGCACATTAATAATCCTCCAGGACTGTAACATGCTCATGTTCAACCCAAACAATGTGTCATGTGACTGCAGTTGGTTCAGATCCAGGTCGGAACACGTTCTCACCACAAACCAACCGCACCAGAGTTCCTTTGGAACCAGACCCAGACCACCTCTTCAAGAAGGTCTTGGTCCGATTGTTTTGGTGCACATCCGAGAGTGATTGCTGTGTTCACACCTGCCCACTTGAACTGCACTGAGGGGGCAAACCAACTCAAGTTTGATTGAACCAAACCAAACAGGGAGGTGTGAAAGCAGCCTTAGTTTCACACAAACTTTGGTCTACTGGGTAAAAGTCCCGTGTTTGTTTGACCCATCCACCACCCTGACTACCTCACTACCTGGATTTGTCGCTCTTTATGCTAAGTGACCTGCCCTTTGCTCCCATCATATGACAGACGACAGCCTGCAGTGCAAAAGTCACATGAATACAGCCTCCTGGCTCATGACTAAATGGGTCATATAGGAATTTAGGTGCGTTGCTTTTCATTGGGGTGAAAAGCCTGTTCACTGTTTTACAGCTAAAACCACTGCATTGAAATGTGAAGTGTTGCTGGAGAATCAAGTCATTGTCATGCATAGAAACCCAAATATTAATCTTCACGGAACAACCTCCAACTCCTGTCGAGAAAGAAAGAGCTGTAAATGATTTTGAAGCACCAAATGAATGGGTGACGGGATGAGTGCATCCTACATCCATGACAACACGTGCGGTCATATGCAGGATAATCCGTGTCCATCTGAAGCTGCCACCTGCATCTTGTTGTACATTATGAATAAATTACCATGGAAACATAAAACTGCACAAAACATCAGTAAACACGATGATCACATGCCTCGGTATCTAAGCTCGGAAAACAATCCTGCTGTCATAAGCACGTTTTGCACAATTGTGATACGAACCATCACAATCAAACACTTTACATGTACATTATATGTGAATATGAATGTACATGTAATCAACCGTGGAACAGAAAGAATGGAGGAGCTACTCTGTGATGTCATATACAAATATAACATGATATATAAGACATACTGACAATACCTACACGTTATAGACACATTGCTCATACATTCATATATGTCAACACTTAAATATGTATATACAGTATACATGTATATATTCATATGTATACAGATATATCAAAGGAGGAATAAATAGTGCCATTAATGAGGTGAGACAACCTAGTTTCCATTCTCCTCTCTACTGAGACAACTATCCCTCTGGATTCATGCTAACGTGCCCCGAGGTCGTTTGTTCAGGAGGAATATGCAATCTGACGTGTCACAGGTAGCCGAAATGACCTGGTCCAGTATCGGCCCAAGGTCGGCACGCCGGAAGAAATAAGTTGGACTCGGCTGAGACTCAGGGTGAATGACGCCTCAGAATCGGACCAGATAAACCGACTGCCGACACTGACGTCAATGTGTCTTTATTAGAAATGACCTGGCCCAGCTTCGGCCCAAACTCAGCACGCCGGAAGAAATAAATTAGGCTGCATCTGGTTGCCAGACTCGACTGAGACTGGTTGACAAAACTTGCCTGATTCTGGCTTCCAGTACAGCCATCATAAGGCCATTGCCCAAAATGACCTGGCCCAGCATCGGCCCAAACTCAGCATGACATCCGGTTTCCTGACTCAGCTGAGACTCTGGATGAATGACACCCCAAAATCGGGCCAAATAACCTTGCCTGAGTCTGGCTGCTGATAGTGCCATCACTGGGCCGTTATCAAAAATGACCTGGCCCAGCATCGGCCCAAAGTCGGCACGCCAGACGAAATAAATTGGGCTGCATCCTGGTGCACGACTAGGCTGAGACTCGGCATGAATAACTGCCCAGAACTGCACTAAATAAACTGTCCAGATTCCTGCTGCCGACGCTGCCATCACTGTGTCATAATCAAAAATAACCTGGCACAGCATCGGCCCAAACTCGGCACGCTGGACGAAATACGTTGGGCCACATCCAGTTGCTTGACTTGGCTGAGACTTGAGATGAATGATGCCACAGAATCAAGCCACATAAACTGGCCTGGCTGCCGACACCGGCATCACAGAGCTGGGACATAGTGGCTGAACTACAGACACTCGTTACTGAGTGATGCTGGTGGTGATCCACCTCAACAGCTCCGACTTTCCTTCAAACCGCCTCTTTGATGGAAATTTGTCTCAGAAACTAACTCGGAGTGACCTGTTGCAGGTTTTAAAAACACTCCGTCGCCGTCCCTCCTGGCTCTAGGTCTACTTTACAGTTTTACGCCCATTAATAAATACTTTCAAAATGTACTGCTGAACTACTGCTGCCTATGTGTAACAACTACAGCCTGAATATTACGATGTGATTACATTCTATATATCTGATGGGGGTATTGACATATATTGCAATGCTTTAGAAACAAAAGTTGTGGTTCGACCTGGTGTGTGTGTGTGTGCATGAAGTCAGGCATAATAAAGTACTGTATGACACACACACGTAGGAGTGAGACATGTTGTACATGGACCTCTGACAGACTGTTGATGAAACAGTGGTGTTGGATGCTGACCGAATGGCTGTGTCAGGGAATTGGCAGTGGACAACTCTCTGGCGTGATGACTGGAACATTCTGTTGAAAGAGCGGGTGGCATCGTTTCTCTGGGGATGCATCTGACAGCTCAAACTAAAGGCCTCTAGTTTGAGGGCAGTAAACTGGTAAAAGCAGCTTTTAACACCCCTCAGCTGCTGCCAGGTTTTGGTAATGAGTGCGTGTTAGGAACATTAGAAGTGCTAACTAATGTTTTAACTGACAATAAATCTTTTTCTCTTTTACTGAAGAACCCTCAGTGTGTCCACACTAAACCAGCAAAGTTAGAAAATTAATTTCCTTTACATTTCAGCCTTTTGTCCACACAAATCTAGAATTTTTCTCACTCAAAAAATCAGCTTTTGGGAAAATGACTTAAGCCTGCCCACAGAACTGGAGACTGTTTCAGTAAAGCTAAGAAGACCTGCTGTGAGATCACTCAATGTAAAGTCAGTGCAGTCGATCACATAGCAGAGCTGCTAGCTAACAGATATTTTCACTGTCGACTTTACTGCAGATAATTTCTTTTAATCTATGAAATATACCTGAAGTGACAGACAAATTGCTCGTCTCATTAAACCAAATGTGTAAACACCTTAAGATAATTAATTTATTATCATCTATGACAAACAAAGGCATTAAATGGTCACATTTAGGAATCTGTGTTGAGTGAATATTCGGTGTTTTTGCCTGAAAAGTAACAATTGATTTCCAGAATATTTGCAGACTAATTTTCTGTCCATCAACTGATTGAATAATTAACTGTTATTATTAAGCTATATTTATGTAGTTAAGACAAAGGCCTTGTTATTAATGAGCCATGATCACATCTCAACCTTATGCTCATTCACTTATCTGACAGTTACAACAAAAATCGGGACTTTGGCTGCATTAAAACAGAATTTTGCTGTCCAAAATAGGAGGAAGAAGAAATTTGGCAGTGTGTTAGTGTCTGTTTGCAGGGTTCAATGTTTTTCACGTTTGGCGAGTGGGTCAATTTTTACTTGTCCCAAAACAAAGTGTTTTATTTACTAGCAGTTCTCGAATAACAACAAAGACTTAAGTTAGCATTGATGAAAATGGACCCATTTTTATCCACCATGCTCTCAAACTTGAGGAAAACCTGCGCAATATACAGCTGGAGTTTCACCTACATCCTCTAACTCCACACCAAACTAAACTAACCTTTACAGGATAATTGAAATGCTCACTTGCGTTTCAGCTCATATTTTTACCCACCACCATTTTCTCTCCAGTGCCTGATCGGTACTGAGCATGTGCAACTTTCAACAGAGATGAGAAGGAAGCGAGATGGCTCACTTAGCTGCTTACATCAACAGCTCCGGATAAAATTATGTGTTTAATTCTTTTTCACCACTTGCCCAATCAGGCAAGTGAGTCACTAGATTTACTAGCCTGACGTGGCAGTTTACGTGCCCTGGGCAGTCCTTATTGTTGAGCCCTGTGGACACCATTTTCCCCAGTAGACAGTGCTTTCAAATCAGCTGGCTTAGTGTGGACACCTTGTACGAGCTACTGTCGGTGTGTACACAGGATGTGTTCAGATACAGCATTGAGTGTAGATTATCTGTGTTTTGGCAGCGTCCAACAGCCAAAACACAATCACTGTAGTTACACATGTAAAGCTAATATGAAAATACACTTGTGTATGCTGCAAGCAAAGCCGAAGCTGCTACGTGGTGTGTGTCGACAGCTGGGTCGATTAAAACGAGATTATATCTGTTCTGTCACATGATGGAAAACGTCCCGTGTAGACACGCAGTGCGTCTGATCAGCCTGAGGGGAATTACACGCGGCTTAAAATGATCAAATAAGCTCGGAATATGTTGCAGTATTTATTAAAGTGTTTCTGATCGGTGTAACACACAAACTGAACCAGCAGATTGTGTTTCAACTTAATGTCTTCAAATGAATGTCGCTCTTATTATTTCTGATTAAGGATGAAACTGAAATTGTAAATAAGCCACTTAATAAATTAATCACCATAAATTAGCTCATTTGAGGCTTCTTCTGAGGAGGATATTCAGCCCAGTGTTCCTCTCAGATACTGTACCTATTTACCTAAATGTGATTTGTCTGGTGTGCGGGCTGACGGAGCTCAATGACAAACTAAAACGTCACATTTAGCTCTAATGTACATTCGTCACATCAGCAGCTAAATATGTTACATGGACAACACACGCCGCGGCAGCAGCTCATTATTTTTAATTGGCTCGACCTTTCCTGCCGTCGCTGCCAGTGATACAACAACTGCCAAATATACCGCTGTCAAACTAGAGGCCGAGGAGTCGAGGACTGGAAATGCTCCACAGAGCTACAGCTTGCATCAGAGTGTGAATCATTTGTGTTTGTGCATTTTAATATCTGCCCCGAAAGCTGGGAGAGAATTGAGGATTTTTAAGGATTGAGAGGGACAAAAAATAAAACTGTTTTTATTAGGTTTCATGGAATGTTTGGGATTTTCCTCCATCCATTCACATATCGCTTTCTGACTTTTGTCGTCTGCATCGTGTTTCAATATCTAAGAGTTCATTTGGAATTTATAGAGTACTCCTGCTGGCGGAGACATCACTGACATTCCCGGCAGTGGAAAACTATGGAATGATTGTGCTATAATCTTTGATTCAAGGAAAATCTTTAAAAATCAGGGCGAAGTTTTCTCAACTTGTGGGAATTGAAGGAATGCTTTAAGGTGCTGCGTTCAGGGACCAGCAGCAGTGTGGAAGTATTTGAGATCACACTCTTTGTGAGAGCGGGCGGAGGACGGACAGACGTCCTCGCACAGAGCAGCAGTGAACTGAGGAGTAGAAAGAAAATGTGTGTGTGTGTGTGCGTGTGTGTGTGCGTGTGGAATAACTATCTACACAGACAGATGCATGTATGTTTGTGTTTCAGAATACCCCGCTGTGTGTCAGATGGGTGCTGGTTTGGTCAGGGTGGGGTCAGTCTCCGAGAGCAGCTGAAGCCTGTGAAAGGCATGATGGGAGGGAGACAGGGCAGAGAGTCTGTCCTGCTTTCATTTGGTCTTTAGTTTGCCCACCTCCCCGTTCAGCTTGCCCTCCTTCGCCAGCTTCTCGTTAAGTTGGCACAGTTGGCGAAGGAAGCCGTCGTTAGGGCCGATTTCTCTCTTATGCCTCACGGTGGCCACCGCCAGCCGGGCATCCATTTTGTGGCGCAGCATGAGGTAAGCAACAACCATGGTGGGGGAGCGGCTGTAGCCCTCTCTGCAGTGGACGTACACCTTCCCTGGAGGATGCAAACAGAGCACAGAACAATAAGATGAGTGCTGCAGAGTCACAGAAAACATACACCACAGAGAAGTGCTGAGTCTCATCATAAGTCACTTTAAAGGATCCAGCTCGCAGTCTTCTGCAGCATCTGTATCTTATTGTCGACACACAAAGACCAGGACAAACAATCAGATACAAAACAAAATCAGCTGGTTTCTCCTGAACATGTTATACTTTAGAAACAACTCAGAAAAACATACTGTCATTAAGAAAGGTTCAATAATCTCCTAAAACAGCTGCAAACACACTCAAACTAGAGCAAACAGTGCATTCTGTGGGAACTATTTTCAGCAGCGGATTAATCCACATTTGGTGAGTATTCGTGGCAGCAGGATGGTGTGTGTGGGGCTGAGTCATAATAAACTACAGTGTGTGTTCGTGGTAATGAAGGAACATAATGACGTGGCTCACTGACGTTTTTTTAACAACATGTTCTTGCTCAAAACTACCTTCGCCTAAAACTATGACGCTCTTGGTCCTCTAGCTTCAGGTTTGGACGCTCTGGGACCACATGTCTGTTTTCACTGGTTACATGCATATTGTCTTTTCAAAATAAACTTTCTTGTTTTTAAAAAAAAAAAAAAAAGATCATGGTTTGTTATGTAACTTAAGTTAATGACTATGTCACATAACGTTAACTGCTAGTAAAGGCACACCGACACAACACCACTCTATCCTGTTAAAACACATTCACAACTTGGATAAAAACAGTTTTGCTTCTTTTGACAGAATATGAAGGAATATGAATACCTTCCAAGGTAATCAAGGAATGGACACGTATTCTGACTATGTGACCACTTCAGAGGAAACTTAAGGAGTCACCACATTTTTTCCATCTCTCTTGTTTTCCAGGTCGGTAAATCTCAATGAATTACTGTCTTCTTCAGTGCTCAAACTGTAGTTTCAGTGACATGAAATGAACGATTGAATTGTGGAGAATCTAACTGTGCTAACGATGTGTAGCATCTCTATCCTGACAAAAGTTTAAACATTTATATTTGCATGTGCGATCAAAGCAGCTAACTAACGTTAGCTTAAGTGGGTAGCCAACAATCTGATTTTATACATACAAAGAAGTTCAGTAAAAATGAACTGCTTGGCAACCAGACCAGGCCTCTGATGGAGACAGGTGTTTATTTGTCAAAATGTGCAGCCACACCGGGCTAGTAAAGGGACTGGGCATTGAATTAAAGTTTTACCATAATATAACTGTAACATGTAAACTTATGGAGCTCCATGGCTGTTGGCATCCACTCATACCTCTCGTTGTTATATAACTTTGATCACGCTCTTCTGGTGGCATCAAAGTTTTTATCGACTCAAATCAAAACCAACACCTCTGATCGCAAATACTGCTTCGCTAGCTTCTCTGAGCTAACGGTTAAGTGTGTTTTATATGTTGGGTGTGGTTAGCTCGTCAACCAAAGTCCCATTTTATCGGATAAAACGTCAAGCTTGAGTCATGAACAATATTTCAACATCTTACAGAACAAAAGGGGATCTAATATTAAACAGATGTATGTCACCTTTAACAGGCTGTCTTTAAAGAACCATACAGACATGTCGAGGTAAACGTGCTAAGTCTCCGTACAGGATATCTGCTTCATGGTGTCTTTTTATTGTGAAACTGAGGAGGAAGAAAAATGAGTGAAGAGACAAATGAACAAAGAAACAGAGACGAGTAAGAGTGGTTTGGGAACATATGCTGCGATCAAAGATGCCGAGCGAAGCATCTTGTGTGCCAGGAGATGCAAATACAGGACCTGACCTCTGCTGCAGACTCCACAAAGTCAATCATCTTCACCGCACCCACATCCTGTGTAACGACTGTGTGTGTGTGTGTTCACAGGACACATGTTCCCTGTTCTGCATCTGTGTTGTCATGTCTGTGTGTTTATTTGTGTGGATCCTGTCTTGTTTGTGTTTCTGAGATGTATTTCTATCCAACTTACACTTTCACTCCTGACAGCCAGAGGCCCCATGAGGACGCCGCCTTGGCGAGCAGCACAGAGCAGCTGATGTGCCGAGCTCAGGTCAGATCTGCAGATTCTGCACTTTATTTGAAACCTAACACCTCTCTGTGTCCCTCTGCCTGTGTTACCCCCAACATCTCTCTCTGCTCTCCTCTCCACACTATAATCTGCTCCCCTCCTCCTCCTCTGTACTCCACTCAGACAGAGTCCTCTGCCAATGAAATGACCTCTTCAATACCCAATCACCCGGCCTGCCACAGATCAATGCTGATTCTCCTGTATCCTCTTGTTAAGACACGCAGGATCTCTGGATCACCACTTCACTCAGCCTCTCACTCCATCACTCACTCACTGGCAGGGCTGTCACTTTTTATATGACATCAGGATTTTAGTTTAAACATGGAAAAGCTTAAATACTCAAACTGAGATGTACAAATTTACAATATAAAGTCTTTAAGTGGTCAAACAGTTTGCAGAGGGTTTCCTTACAGTCCAGCAGAGGGCGCCCCTTAAAATACACTATCAGCTTCACCTGTTGCATAACCTACACACCTTCATTAATAAAGCTAATAAATAATGTAAAAGCTACTGCGTACTAAAATGTTATGTCGTTTTTATCAGTATCTGCCGAGTAAAACTTTCAATATCTGTACTTGTGAAGAAGGAAATTTTGTGTAGTGCTCAATCTCTTAAGCAGACTTTACACTTCTGGGTCGAATCAAAACCGTACCTGTGGTGCAAACTCTGCATCGACGCATCTCCCTTGAGATGTGAAACCATTTCCCTCAGTAGAAACAAAAGTTTTATTTACTTTATTTCACAGATGAGAAACAATAAACTGTGAAGACAATAAAGCCTCCACACACTGTGTGTGATTTATCCTGGCTGAAATATGAGCAGAGGAAATCTCTGCTAGCTGCTAGGCTAATTAATACAATGTAAAATGCCATAGGCTTGTGCTAATAACGTTAGCATGTTGTATTTGTGGGGAAAATGTGTCCAGATAAAGACAAGTGTTTGTCTGTGAATGCTGCCAGTTATAGTGAAGCTGATTGGTGTTTGAAACTGTCTCTATGAAGCCATGTTTAATGTGTGTTTAATGTTTTGTTTTGAATCAACTAAACTTTACAGCACTTCACAGAAACCCTACCACCAACTAGTGTTCTGGAGGTGTAACTGCAGAGTGACACAGACACACCACTACACAAGTATAAATGCTCACAACAGCATAGGCTCTTCATAGAGCTGACGCACAAATATACATACGGCTTTAATTTGGTGATCAGAAATAATCTGAAGCTTAATCCTAAGATTGTTTTGTAAATAGTATTATTTGTAAGTATGTAAATATAGAAAAGATGAACAGTGAAACTCGTGCTGATAATTTAATTTCTACTTATAATATTTGATGAAAGTTTGCAGTGTGAGCTCAATAACACAATCACTTGCTTCCTGTGTGTCTTGAACAACACATCCACGCAGCTCCTCCTCATTAAAATCCCAGACCTGTGACTTTTTCGGAGCTTGCAGCGAGGAGGTCACAAAATGTCAAAGATAATGTTGCACATAGCACAATGTCAAACTGGAGCAGCAGCAGGCAGCAGAGAGGAGGTGAAACACTGTCTCATATCATCCTCCTCTGCTCTGCTCTCCTCGCTGCTACAGTCGCTCCTGATTTACCACAGCGGCCCGAGAATTAAGATGCTTCTCTGTGTCAAGGCTGACAATAAATCCATGCCATAAAATACAGGGTTCAGCACACTAATTAAACACATCCCTCACGTGCGGTGACAAATTACCTAAATTTAGTTGCAGCTTTGGGAGAGCAGGGGGAGGGTGATTTCTTTTGGTGGGGGAGGGATGAGGCCTCCTGGGATTGATTGTTCCTTCAGTCTGTATATCCTGTTTCACAAAATGCTGCACAACATGTGAAATGTTAAAACACAGATCCCCTGACCTCATAAATACATCATGGCTGCTTTAAGACTGAACTCCAGAGTGATTTCTGCATTTATCAGACATTATTTCATTGTTTTATTCCAGTCCAGAAGTGTGGATCACCTGTTTAATGCCGCTGCTGTAGGACACAATGAGGTGGATCTGGTGCTACAGGTGAGCTCAGCATGGAACATTTCGACATGATCTGATAATGGAAAATGGAGCAGGGCTCAGGAGTGTGTCAGATTTAGCCCGAGACGCTCAGGGCCGTCGTGATCATCCTCTGTGTTCACTTTAAGAGCCACAGCGATGAGCCGAGAGTGAATCATTAAAAGACGCCTTAAATCTTGTATCCTTTGTTCGACGAGCAACAAGAGGAGCTTGTTTTCGTGTCTCAACCTGTGGAGACAAATTACTTTGAAGCGGGAGCTGCTGAAGTGAGAATGACACCGTGTTCCCCTTTGATCTGCTCTACCTTTGAGGGCTTTAGTTAAGACATAAACTCTCAGCTCTCTTTGGGCTTCAGGTGCATTTGCACACACCGAGAACAGATGATACACCGTTCTCTGCTAATATCTGATAACCTTTAACTTTCATGCTCATTTTGGCCATTTTGTTAGTCTACCTTACAGCAGTTATACTGTCAGAGTGACGCTTTGGGAAGATGCATAAAAAGTCATGCTTTTTTTTTTTATCAATTGTCCCTTTCTGCTTTATTTTTTTTTATTAATGACAGAGAATATCTCGTTACTTAAACGATGTCCGTGTTGCACAAAATGATTAGATTTTTGCCCTTATTCTGAAAATGATGGATGAAAATAAATAGGGTCGGGTTAAAATATTGATCTAAATTTAAATAACCAGATATCGATTCACAACATCTGAGATCGATCTTTTAACATACGTCTTTCTCCACAGATGTGTGAAGCTTTAACCCAGTTAATCTCGCAGGTAGTTAACAGGCGCCGATGCTAAATTATTAACGACCATGTGCACACACTGATTAACGTAAAATGTTGGAGACCCGGGGCAGCCGGAGCTGCTTGTGCATCAATATAAGATTTTTTCACAGACGTGTTCGACCGTGTGAACGCAGCCTCTCTTTCATCCTTCAACCACCTTCTCATCAAACCTTGTTAATATCACGTCTTCATAACATTTAAAAGTACGTGTGTTTCTTCCTCCGACCACAAATGTGGGCTTTTCTTTCAGGCATGAATCTCTACCACGGCCCTGCAAACTGTGCAAAGCATCCATGAAAACCCACAGAGCTGATTGTGCTTCCTGTCACAAAGAGCTGTTCACTTCCTATCATCAGCTGATGTCATTCACATGCACTGCAATACATCCCAACAGGAAATACGAAAGGACCCATATAAAATTAATATGTTGGGTCACAGAAACTAATAAAAATACAAGCCTAGTCTAATTTTAACAGGGCTGCAGCGCGTTGCCCAAAACAGATCTGGTGAGACTGTCCCCTGGGTCCCCCAATTTGGACCAAGTGGTTGGGGCAATCAAGGAGTGGTTGAAACAGCACTTGCCAAGTACGCTACGTGTTTGCCTTCTTGGAGACTAATCTGTTTCTACCAGCAGGAATTACAAAGGCACAGTTTGGATTGGCTCTGGCAGGCTTCCTTAATGCAGCCAAGATAACACTAAGGATGTGGAAAAACACAAGCACACCTAAAACTGTTTCCACCGAGCAGTCCCGTTCCTTAGCGTCCCCATGTTTGGTCCCCCCTCTGTTGGGGTACCTAGCACACAGATCTGGTACTAAAAGGTGGAGCTGTGAACACTGCAGTCTGATTGGTCAGTAGAGGACGCTCACTCTGCTCAGGGCTGAGTTGTGTCTGGTTTTGAGGCTCATGTAACCACTGTTCATACTGTGGAGAGTTTGATTAGTAAACTGGAACTATAACATGAAAGGATGTTTTGCTGCCTCTCACAGCAGCTGGAGTCGGAGAAAAAATCACTTCATTCACTGGGCCGACTGCCGGCAACTTTTAAGGTGGAACGTTAACTTGTAATGTTACTCAATGCATGAGTTGATGACGTGAATCCATCAACACACCTTAAATTTACCTGTGACAACTTTGAGCATCACTTTAGTTTTTATATGACACACACTTTTAGTGCTGACTTTAAAAATATAGATTGATTTGGAGCGGATTATGTGAAGGTCATATATTCTAATCCTCACTTCCTGTGGGCTACAGCAACACTAAACCCCTGAGCTTGCCTGAGAAGGACTAAATGCACAAAGCTGCTATTTTGAAATATCCCATGGAGAGAGACTCTCACTGCAGCCTGTTGTATTTTGTTG
Organism: Cephalopholis sonnerati; assembly: GCA_019142605.1. Lineage (NCBI taxonomy): Eukaryota > Metazoa > Chordata > Actinopteri > Perciformes > Serranidae > Cephalopholis > Cephalopholis sonnerati. The sequence continues at coordinate 37,577,364 of JAGQAX010000020.1, forward strand.
TGAAAATGTGGGCGTGCAGCCTCGTTCTGTGGACCATAAACCAGGTGCAGACTTCCATCTGTGTCACCGCTGATGAGGAAATACAGCCAGTGCTGGACGGAGCAGTGAGTGACAACAACCCCGCCCACATTTAAGAGGACTGTCTGAACAGACCCAGGGTCTAGGTACCATGTCTGAAGGGTTACTGTTATGTGAACTATGATGCTGTGCTGTCTTCTTTTTGTTTTGTTTTGTTTTGTTCTTCGTGGGTTTTGTTACCTTTTGTTAGAGCGTTTTGTTGTATTATATTTCAGGATATTAAAAATAAAACATTTAAATGACCTCACCTTTGCCATTATTGTGTGCGAGGGCCTTGTCGATAAAATCAGCCCCCTCCTCAAAGAAGGCACTGAGGTTGAACTGCTCCGTGTCGTTGGCCTGGATGCCGTGATACGTGATGCCTGTGCCGGCGTAGAAATCCGCACTGGTGTTCACATGCATGAAGGAGGTGCCCTCGGCCACGTTGAGGACGTGCGTCACTCCAAGTTTCTGCAGACGCATTGCATTCTGGGCTACGAACCTGTGTGTTCAGGATCAGAGCAGAAAACTACATTAATTTAATCACTTTATCAAGTTGCTGATGTTGAAACAAAGTCTGTGCGGCAGTAAAAACTTATGAAGTGCCACTGTTGATATAAAACTTTTTTGTTCTCTCATAAGAGAAAATGATGAGCGTACAGCAGCAGAACAAGACATCAAGACAAATAACAGCACTAATAATAACACCTGACAGATACAGCAAAGCAGAGTGTCAGCACTATTTATTTTAAAGTGATACTTTGACAATGTAGGTTGCATCTTTCACGACCGCTCTGCATGAGCACTGCGCTGGCACCATCACAGCTTGATCCACAGCCAAACACTCTTTATCTGCTGAGAGCTGGAAACACTGCTGCATGATGCTGTTTGAAAACAGAACCTTTCACACATGTTGTCCCAAACTGTGGAACTAGTTTACTAACAACTGCTTTTATTTATAATTTAATAATAAAAAGTGAAGGTTGACTCATGTTCTCGGAGCCAAAGGTGACGTCTTAAAGGCGCACACAGGTGTTTTCACTTGTTCTGGATGATTAGAGCTCTGCTTGGGTTTAAGTTGAGCAGAGAAAATTAATCTGACTGTGTTCACCTGTTTCCATTTGAAAACACTCTATAAAGTGATAAAAGTGTTTGTTCCACTGGCTTAACATTGAATAATAACAATAAACTTTATTTATAAAGCACCTTTCATACAGTAAATGCATCATAAAGTGCTTTACAATACGGCAGTATAAGCACTGAGAGCTTCACATGAAAATAGAATGAACACAAAACAGAATGTAATTATAAAATCATAGAGTTAAAACTGTAAGTCATAAAATCAGAGTTGCAGCAGAGTGAAGCATAAGTAGAAAGAGTTTCAGACCTGTATCAGACAGACAGAGCAAGTTAAAGTCTAAAGTGAACAGATACATTTTTCGCTTTCTTTTAAAAATATTTAGCGAGCAGCTTCTCTGATATCAACAGGTAGTGTGCTCCATAGTTTCGGGGCGTCATTAACAAAGGCTGCATCCCTGATCTTCCTCCAATAAACCAGCAGCAGATGATCGCAGTGTTCTTGGACACAAATAGTTAACAAGGGTGTTAGCAATGTAGCTCGGTCCCAGCCCATGTAGGGCTTTGTATACAAGGAGGAGGAGCTTAAAATCAAGTCTTAATGTAACAGGAAGTCAGTGCAGAGCAGCTCAGACTGGCCTGATGTGCTCTCTCCTCTTGGTTCTGGTTCAGAGTCGAGCTGCAGAGTTTTCAATCGGCTGAAGTCTCTCAGTGGTGAAATCAGGATGTTGCAACAAACTGTATGACTTTAAAAAGACTTTGATAAGACTTAAGTGTGACATCCTCTCTCATCTAAAGACAATATAAGTTGTTACAAAGACAGAGGATCCTGCAGAGTCACTATCTGGATATTTGCGAGACTACAGCTGCATTCAGATGTCCACCCTCTGGACTGTAGACTGAGCCCTCACAGTCATACTCTGTCTGCTCATCTGTCCCTGCACAGAACAACATAGATCTCATGCATCAGGTAGTTTGTAAGTGAACAAAATATATGTCTGTATATCATACATACTTTTTTCAATCAGGACTAGAGACAGGCAGAATGTGTAAACAGCTTCTACACACAGCAAACAGACTGTTTCTCTGTACTTTGTTTATGAGGATTATAACCCTGCACATTAGGCCTACACACACACACACACACACACACACACACACACAGAACAAACAGACTGTAACAAAGCAGTGCAGGGTTTTGGCTGCTCCGTCCCGCCTGGCTCAATGCCCGTGTCCACTGTTACTGATCCAACCTGGCCGAAGGCACTGCCCATTGATTGTGAATAAAATGCCTCTTTGTGCATGTTGTGTTCAAGTTTTATGGAACATTTAGTGTCACTAATGAGCTGTACAGATATTTATGTTTCTACAACAGGAAGCTGCTTCATGTTGTTGCTCTGCAGCTGATAGAGACACACATCATGATCTGAAACAAGGGTGTATGTGCTGCTGACGTGTGTGTCTTCTTCTCTCCAGTGTGTTTAATCTTTTACTATTAAAGGAATAGTTCAATACTTTAATGGCCATCCGTATATCAGTTACAAATGGCCACAGGAGCTGTTTGTATGAATCTGCCTTGATCGGTTAGTTTGTTTGTGTTATTGTGTGACTTTGGTGAATCGAGGTCAGACGCTGGGTGCTACTCTGCCAACTTTCAAGGGCTCGGAGTTAGTTTGCGTCTGAGGTTGCCGTACATAACCAGCTCCGTATCATAGTCTGCCTTGCCAGAAATCCTGAGTGCAGAGTCGATCCTCTAGGCCTTGTTTTGTCAGTGTGAATTAGGTCAAAAAGGATCAGCGAAGACCTTGTTTAATGTGGTTTTGCTGTTGTTAAAAATGAAGTCGGCAATTACTTTAGTTCATCAAGAATTTTCTCTGTTTTTGGATTCTTCGTTCATCGTGGAGGCACTCAGAAAAAAACCCAATGCTTTCTTCACAAATTCAACGTAGCACATGGTGAGTACCTTCTTTAAATGCATTTAAATTAGGGCTGTCACAATAACGTGTTCATTTTGATTGATCAATCAAAAAAATAACATTAAAAAAATGAACGTTGATAAATCGAGTTCCGTGGTGCCCCCTTGACCTGGAGCCCTTTACACATGATGGAGGCAGACGAGACGACGCTGCTCGGCCGCGTGAACGAAACATTTTCACTGAAAAAAAAAACACCCACAGAAACTGTTGATAGGAGCACTGTTGTCTGCAGGTTCTGCAGTGAGGAATTTTCGTACCATCTGAGAACTTCAGCCTGAGATATCTCCTCAACGCAAAGCATTTAGCAGCGAACCTGGAGGTCCGAGCTTGCACAGCCTCTGATGCTAACGCTAGCAGCTAGCCTCGTCCAGTCACACTCGACCAGGTGTTCAGACACAAACTGAGTAACTCTACCTGTGACTGACTCACTAACTGCCTTGCAAAATGGGCTGCAGACCAGTTTGGGTGGTAGACGACAGGGGGACAACTGTGTCCGAAATCCAACAGCTTTACTGTGACACATCTGCTGAAATTCATTTGAATTAAAAATTTTTTTTTAATAATTTCACAGCAAAAAATGATGTATATGATTAAATTAGATGAATTAATCACAGGGCGTTATTTAGATTATTATTTTAAATTTCCTTGACAGCCCTAATTCAAATAAATAAAAAAAACTAGAAGTATACCAAAGCTGTTATAAACCTTATAATGTCTTATATGATAAGGTGTTGCTTTAAATATCATAAGAGCTAAAAGCTTTAATTCTATATCTGGTTTATTTTTATTTAGACTCCAGAATGATAAATCTTGGTGTAAAATGCTCGCCCTGACAGCGCTGAGTGCTTTTATTGCTAGATCTCCTTACAGTCAATACGAGGCTGCTGAGGCGAGGCTGGGTGACCCTGGACGGCTCCCCAGAGGTGGTGGCTGCAAAGCCCCCTCTGCAAGGTCTCATAAAAAATCCTCCCTGCCACCAGTTTTGCTTTATGGCTGCTGGAGACGGATGAAGCAGCCCATCTGCTGGTGTGTCAGCTGCAGGGCACAGAGTCCTTCAGATGGAGGACTCTTAATTCATAATATCCTCTTTTTTATTCACAATATGTCAGGATATATTTAGACGTATGCTCCAGTACATGCCTACATGTACAGTACGAGCACTTACAGAGCAACATAAGTAATGTGAGTGTGTGAGGAGAGGTGACTGTACTTGTACACAACACAATGCAGAGGCACACACACTGTGGTTCAGGCGAGTTCACAGCCGATGGCTCCCTCTCCTCCTCTACCTGGCCTGTCCCAGCCTCCTCCACCCTGGGATCCGCAGTCCCACAACATCCATTATTAAAGACCAGCTTCACAAAGAGCCAAAGTGTTCCTCAAAGCAAACAAACCACACCTTAAGTGTGTCCCTGAGCTGCACGCGGCGGTTTCATAGTGCTGACTACGACTGATCTGAGAACAGTGGAAAACACACTCATAATGCATTTCAGAGAGAGATGGGAGCGTTTTACTGACGAGTTCATCAAAGTGCAGGGAGTTATTGACATTACCCACGGATCATCATTTTTAAAACTACTGTATTACTGTTGGAGGACGGCCCGCATTTTGTTCTTCCCCCTCACAGATGTCTGTTACTTTAATTCCTTCAGGATCATTTATTTTTTCATCCCTGGGATCTGTTGTTGTTTTTTTAGGAATGTCACAAGTCAATGCCAAAATTCTGAAAACATGTTGGCACTAGTTTTTCTCCAGCACCGTAGGTACCAGTGATGCAGTTCTTCAGGACCTGACGGGGCAGCATGAACACCTACAAGTGTTCTGATCTGCTGTTAAATGCTAAGAGAAGAAGAAGAAGAAGAAGAACGCCTACAAGCACAGAACAAAAACAATAACACATAAAAGATGGCAATAAGTGCGGCTTAAACGACAGCTGCGCCTGGACTCGTCAGAAAGCAATGTGTTTATTTCATGAGGCCAGTGTATGTTTTAAATTTTAAATTTATAATCCTTTGCAATGGGAGCACTGACAATTTACGCTATGCTACAAACACCGCCAGCGTGACAAGGCGCTTAGTGGTTATTTGTTTAACACAGGAGTAGGCAACCTGCGGCCTATACACCGAATTAAAAAACAACAACAACATAAAAATAAACATTTTGTTAATGATATTCTTGACAATATGACAAATTAGTAAAAAAATATTTTATTAATTTAATAAAATAGAATTGCAACAGAATCAGTGATGTAGTTTCACAGTTTGCTTCAAATCTTCAGAGATTCAGATTCTGTTCCAATATTAATAGTTCAACTAAATCAAATCTACCACTAATGACACATGTAAACAAATGTCCCCTGGGATCTATATATATAAACCATCTCTAATCATCAGGCTGTAACCTGTGACAGGCTGTTATGATACAGTCACATATATGGAGTTTATTCACGTAGGTTTACATCACCAAAGGTTTATGACAGAATCAGAGAGGAGAGGGAGAGACGCTGTGCTGCTGCCAGAGGAGCCGCTGAATGAGTTCCCTCTGAGCACTAAGAGAAGGAAAACATTCAGGACGCCACAGTTTATTCACCACTACTGAAGCTGCTCCTCTTTTTACTGGAACCACCAAGGAGTCGCTAATAATTTCACTGTCAGACATGCTTGTTGTTGCCGTGGGTAACAGTATGACGTCAATATGTCAACAAGTTGAAATATCACGAGTATCACGTTATGAATTTTTCATATCATTGAGAATTATACTGGTATTATCTTGAACAAGACGATATGACACAATAAAAACGTGAATAAAATCGTATTTCCCATGTCTGAACATTTACCAATTCTGAACGATTGATTTAATACCTTTTAATACCAATTAAGCCTCCTTGTTTTGATTAATAAATTCAATGCCTTTTAAGACTTTTTTAGGCTCTGTGGAAACCTGATAATGTATTTTCAGTGCCACAGCAACAATCGTAGATTTAATTTGTCCTGGTTGTTACTCGTATGGATCGCAGCTTAAAATAGCCGTGGCCTGCTCCCTCTGGAGGCAAAGAGACACTGATGAATATTTTCAAGGACAAAGCATCTGTCTTTTCCCGTTTGACTCCTGAACTGTGATCCAATAAGTGTGTGTGAATCACTGCAGCATGTACTGTATATACAGTATATACTGTGTTAATCACTGGGTTTGTTTTGATCTGAGCCAGCTGCACAGTTTAAGTAGTACCAGAGTACGTCTGATACACAGGATACATCAGCAGGAAGGCTCAGAGCGTCCCAGCGGTGGAAACCGTGGACGAGGTGCAGGCTTTCATCAGCAATCAATACCAGCTCGCCCTGCCTGAACCATCTGTGATATCACATTACACTACACTGCTGTTTCAACGTGTTTGATGTTTTTAAACGGTAAAATATTTTAATAATTACCCACCGTCCTGAGCAGGGACACTGAGTAAAGACTAATGTTTCTTTAAATGATGACAAAGAACATAATTTGATCAGAAATCTAAATCTCTTTGTCAAAACAAGGAATCAAGCAGAGACACATCAGAGTGTCTCAGTTCTGTCTGATCAGCTTCAGCTGAGCTCACCACTGCCAGCACTTTGTTTGGAGACTTGGCCCGGGCAGGTTGGCATATTCACATTGATTTTGTTGTGGCACAGAGGTACAGTAATGTGCTTGTATTCCTCCACCGCTCTGTTGGCAGCGGCTGGAGCCAAATGATGGACTGCACAGAGACACTACGTTTCTCAGGGGCATCCCTGGATCTGTCCTCCTCCATGAATCCATAACAGTGAGACTGAGAGCTGTTCTGTGAGAGCTGATGTTACCTTACTGCACTGTGAGATGTATTTAAATATTAGATTTCCTGGAACTGGACTTTTTCATCACCTGGTGTTTTTTTGTTTAGATTTTATTGCAGAAGATGTGAAATCACAAAATTTGATTCTGTTTTGATCTTATAAGTGGCTCATCTGCTGTATTTTATGGCGTCTTTCCCCAAATGTTGCCTAAAAATACCTATTAGTTCACACTTCTTTATACTTCTATCTGCTAAAACACGACAAGTAGCATGATTGTGTGATACCGGTGCCGATATAATACCAGAGTTATGGAACTAATGCCACAAATTACTGTTTTTAATGAGTCAGTTTTTGGAATATTAAGCTTTTTTTTGTTTAACAAAATATGCCAGACTGTTTAGTTGTACATAAATGACCTTGTCTAAATAAAATAAAGTCTTAAGCTACAATAGTTTCCTGATTTTGTTCAGAAAAATGTAATGATTAGAGAAGCACAAAACTGGATTTTTTGTCAATATCAGATATGCCGATATGTAACAACTCATTTGGCCAATAAACAATATCAATATATCCACTTTTTCCCCACCCAATTTTATTGATCAACAACTCTCGTCTGTCGTGGAATTAACATCATATAATACATACATGCTCTTATCATGACGTCCCATCAGCAGATGGAGACATGAAATAATATGTTTTTCAGTGTGATATTCATTCATTGTGCAAAATAACAAAAAGCATGTTGGCTGATTCTCAAAGTTCATTTTAAAGCCGATCCAACCCGATCTTATCATGCATCCCTCGTAATGACGTTAAAGCTTCATCTTTGAATATGTTGGCCAATATGTTAAAACTGTAGCACAGAAATGCCAAACTCTTCAAATTTGGACATGTGGACACAGACGGTATGAAACTGGATTCAGAAAAACTGTTGCAATTACATAGTTTGTCCACCAGAGAGCAGCGACAAGTTGATTTTTCAAATGTGTGTAAATGCAGTCCGTACAGTATCTTTGTTAGGATTAAGAAAAAAAAAAAAACAAACGGATCTGTTATAAAAATAAAGTTAAAGATCCAGTGTTAGTCATGCTACAGATCATACAATAGGTAAACAAGTGTAATGGTGTGGTGACACTGAAGGCAATGCAGGCGGTGTGTCCAAAATATTTTGTCCAGTTCGTCAAACCAAGGAAATCTGTCTCTCCTTTCAAGAACTATCTGTTTTCTTAAAGTGCATTGTGCACTTAAATATATTGCTGAGAGTTTTTTCGCCTTGATGCAACACCGTTCCACAGACCTCAGAAACCTCCTGTTTGCTAAACACTGTGTCCGTCGCAGTGTTCTTGTGTGTTGTCAAAAGTTGTGTGCTTACACAGTCATCCGACCACATCTGTGTGAGGCACTACACCTCTTCATGGGACCACGTGTTACCTCGATTTCTTGGATTCATCATGCAGCAATGTAACCGGCGCTCTTCCTCATCCCATAATGCACTGAGAAGAGAACTACAGGAGCTGGTTTAACCCAAACAATGTTTCATGTGACTGCAGTTTCGGTTCGGATTCAGGTCTGAACACAAAGGAACCGCACTGAGAACTTGAGTTTAACTGAACCAAACCAAACAGGCAGCTGTGAAAGCACGCTAAGAGAACACAGTGTACAACGTCTACGACACAAACATTTAAAACCAGAACACGGCTGACCAGTTTTCATCACTGTGTTCTTCTTTATCAAAACTGTGACTACACACTGATCAGAACAACACACTTTGTGACGTGACCTGAAAATCACAGCTAACACCTGCTCTGTAAGAACTGAGGAATGTTGTGTTTGTGTTTGTACACAACACATCTCACACACAACCTGAACAGGAAGTACCAGGAACTGGTTTTACTGGAACACTGGGCTGTAAATTCCTGAACAGTCGGCGTGTTCATTACAAAGCCAATATCATCCAGTCAAACCAGTGACTGGATTTATGGTTCACCCTCCGCCATGTTTAATATACATGACACGTCAGCACCTTTCACTGATACAGGTGATGTGATGGAATTAAACTACACAGCAGATATCTGTTTGTTTTCTCCATCATTTCTTTGTTCTATATAATAATGCATAATAAATGTGAAAAACAGTTTCACAGAGCAAAGGGTGACATCCTTAAATAACCTGTTTGATTTGACCAGCAGTCCAAAATCCCCAAATATTCAGTTTCACTACATAGCAAGAGAAAAGCAGACACACATTAAGAAGCTGAACAACACAATATTTGACATGTTTTGCTTTAAAAATAAACTATTTTTATCAAAATATCTGCCCGTCAGTTTCCGGTAAATAAATTAATCGACTAATTGTTTCCTGTTTAAAATAATAAAATGACATCTGTATTGCTGTTCACAGGCAGTAACCACACTCAGCTCAGCACACGTTTATTATCTCTACACAACTCATTTATGTTTTTAAAAAGCATCATTTTTTAGGGATGCACAAAAATATCGGCCCGTCAGCAGCAGTGGCCGATATTGGCTTTAAAAGGGAATATTGGAAACAGCAAATAGAGGTATATTCTTTGAACAGCGATAAGGTATTTGCCAATATCACAAAGTCTGCCACGACACAGTTTGAATGCGATGCAATCCATGATCATCTGTTTCCTAAAACTTCAGGTCTGTCTGACTCAGAGCTCTGAAGGAGAACTTCTCCCAACAGACATAAAACAAGCATCATTTCAAATAAGTGTAAAGTTCAGCTCAGTGATAACTGTCAGGGTTCAGAGATAAAATCTTTTTTTTTTTGCTAGTCAGCCATTTTTAGCCTTAGCATGTTTATATAGCATAAATTAGCCTAGCGGCTAGCAGACTTTTTTCCCTGTAGTCATAGTTTAACAAATGACAAGTAATGTTTTTATTTTTCTTATTCATCACAGGTTTAACAGGGATTTTATACTTCTGAGTTGAATCTACGCTGCAGCCTGACGTCACCTCCCCAGAAATGTGACTCCATGTCACAGTGACGCAGACCTCCTGTCTGTCTCTGTGAGCTGAAACCATTTCCCTCAGTGGAAACTAAACTTTGATTGACTTTAATTTGACAGATAAGAAACAATAAACTGTGAAGACAATAAAGCCTCCACACACTGTGTGTGATTTATCCTGGCTGAAATATGAGCAGAGGAAATCTCTGCTAGCTGCTAGGCTCATTTATACAATGGAAAATGCCATAGGCTTGTGCTAATAACGTTAGCATGTTGTATTTGTTTGGAAAACGTGTTTAGTATAAGACAGTTGTTTTGTCAGTGAACCTTGTGAGCTGTAATGGAGCTGAATTTTGTAACGTTACCTTTGTTAAATGTTGTTGTTGTCCTTGGTTTTATAAGAGAAGAGCTAAGATCGCTAGCTGCTAGGCTAATTTATACAATGTAAAATGCCATAGGCTTGTGCTAATAACATTAGCATGTTGTATTTGTGGGGAAAATGTGTCCAGATAAAGACAAGTGTTTGTCTGTGAATGCTGCCAGTTATAGTGAAGCTGATTGGTGTTTGAAACTGTCTCTATGAAGCCATGTTTAATGTGTGTTTAATGTGTGTTTACTGTGTGTTTAATGTGTGTTTTGAATCAACTAAACTTTACAGCACTTCACAGAAACTCCACCACCAACTAGTGTTTTGGAGGTGTAACTGCAGAGTGACACAGACACACCACCGCACAGGTATAAATGTTCACAATGGCGTAGGCCACGTGTGAAGGGTCTGTGCGTGCACATTTTTTCAGCCGAACATTGATGAAACAGCGGCTGATGTTACTGTAGTGAGGAGTTAGCGGAGTGAGAGGCAGTGTAGGCGGGTAATGTAACGTCATGATTTATTGCAAAGTAAATAACTTAATCCTCACCGCCTTTCTCAGCTGTTTGACGGTGACAGAACTTTCAAAATAAGAGCGTATCCTAAAGAGGACGATATGGAGCGATGTTTTCACTTTGCATCCACGACACTGGATCATTGATCATTTAATCGACATATAGATCCAGACTGACGGATCATTACACACCTATGGGCCAACATGCTAATAATACCTGTTGTTATGAATCAGAATTGATAAACATGCTTTTTATTGCTTTGCACAACGAATAAATATCACACACTAAAACGTATTGTATTTCATGTCTGCTGGTTGAGCGTCACTATAAGAGTATACAGAGTATAATATGATGTTAATTCACTACAGAAGAGACTTGATGAGCGCGAAAATTTGGGGAGGAAAAAAGTGTTTGTATCGGTTATCGGCACATATCGGCACATATCGGATATCGGCAAAAACTCCATCACCGTGCATCCCTGTTCCTTCTCTTGAAAACACCCCGTCATGAGTCTGATTCTTGTTCCTGTGACTTTAGGTGTCTGACGCTGACGTGACACGCGCTCAGGCTCACCTCACCGATACGTGCGTGTTCCCACTCACGACTACAGGACTCACGTGCTCCCTCTCCTCCCTCTTTGTTCTGGTGAAGCCCACGAGACCGCCTGTTGTTGTTGTTTAATCACTTTATGAATGGAAACAAATGAACGCGTGAGGCGGCCGATGATGCGGCTCGGAGCAGGGCGGGGAGCGGCTCGATGAGAGCGTGAACGATGGAGGGGTTCATTCAGTCAACACAAGGTCTCTGTGTCCGTCCTTCACGTGAGCACCGGAAGGGTTAAACATGAATAAATCATATTGTGATGATTGTAACTGACGTGTGACAGGGTGAGACATGTCCACCTGTCTGACTCTCTCCCGCCGCCGCCGCTGGTGTCTCGAGGACACCCACACATTGTTGACAACAACAGGCTGTCGCCTCCATGATGACAGCGGACACACCAAAATAACATCCCGCCCTGCGCGCGTGCTCCCCGGACATGCGACACTGTTGTCACTGTCGCGTGTGCTCGGTGTTAGAACACACACCGACCTGTGATACCTGTCAGAGCATGAGGAAGACATGATGAAGACATGATGAAGACATGACGGATGACTCACGCGTTACCGATGTATATCCGCGGGAAGACCTCGTTGAAGTGCTGTGTCGGTAAACTGTAGAAGCCGCTGCCGTTAGACAGCAGCTCGTTCAGCTGCTGGACCGTCACCTCACCGGAGGGAGGCACCGGGACCTCCGCCGGTGGCTGCTGCTGCTGCTGCTTGGTGGGACTCAGGTGTTTCTTCATGGCTCCTCTTCTTCTCCTCTTCCTCCTCTTCTTCTTCTTCTTCTTCGGTATAAACTAATGTTAGATAACCGCCGCCTTCAGACTCGTGAGCCTCGTCCCGTCGTTCAGCTGCATTTTACCTCCGCACGTGAGTCGTGCGCGCGGTTGTCTTCTCGTCTACAAGGTGTCTGCTGATGAGGCGCGAGCGTTTTAACAGCTTCTCCCGTCGACGTCAAGCGCGAGGGAGTTTGAACACGCACTTCCGGTAACACATTTCAAAATAAAACAACAACAACGCTATCAAATCAAAGTCACGGTGCTCCACGGAGAGACATGATACGTCAGTAAACAGGTGTTTTATTTTATTTTATCTATTTTTTGGTAATATATACACTTTTAAGTTACGGATAATTGATAACTCATATTATGTGGGTGTACATACATGTATACACCGCCTATATTCACACAAAAGACACTTTTGTAATATTGATGCTAATGGATAATATATGACACATTCAGACTGGTTCATCCCTGTAAGTCACAGTTATTTGATTCTCAGTCGTCCAGGTGGTGGTAATCATGAGTGCTGTATCGTAGGCAACTGCTGGACTTGCTAGCATTTCTAACCGCTAAATGCTAGTGTTTGTAAATGATTTGCATGATGGAAGCCTCTCATCAAATGAATAAAATAACTGCAGAGTACTAATAATGATGTACTTTTTAACCACTACAACGCTAGCGTTTTTTTTTTTAAAGCATTTAGCGTTAAATGCTAGCGCACAGAAACGCAAAGCTAACTGGTGATATATCACACTGTAGGAGCTGTTTATTTGTTGTTAGTATTTGGTTGTTTTGCTAATTATTAATATTTTTTGATTATTCTAGAGATTTGATTTCGTTATGATGACGTTTTGCTTGTATTTTATTTTGTTAATTATTTGTTTAGTCTAGTTGTGTTAGCTGTATAGTTGTTAGAAACGCGTTAGAAAACACTAGCATTTAGAAACGTTTAGAAACACTAAATGCTACGATATAGCACTCATGATGACCTGGATGACTGAGAATCTTCACCAACAATATGAATGACCAAATATTTGTGACTCACAGGGATAAACCAGTCTGAATGTGTGATATATCATCAAGTATCTTTGCATTTCTGAACGCTAAATGCTAGCATTTAGCGTTAGCGTGTAACATTAGCACTTAAATGCTAGCGTTTTGCATTTAGAAATGCAAAGATAGCATTTAGTGTTTCTAAACTCTTTAGAAACACCAGTGTTTAAACACATACTTCTAGAAATAAAGGTTAAAATCTGAGGGTTTGAAATCTGTTTTAAGGGGGTATCTATTAAAATTTCTAAAATGTTCTTGATTATTAGCCTCCACTATGAGACACATCACAATACACTGGGACAGTTCTTTGTTATTCTCCATGTAAAAAATAAAATACAGTGGCAGGCGTTACTGTGCTTTTATTTTGAAGACCAAATCGGGCCACTTCCGGTTTGATTCTTCCTGTTTGTGGCTGACTTGACGCCGCTGCCTCCCTCCTCCACTATCTCCAGCAGACACACCCCACCGGCAGTCAGACACTCAGGAGACAGGAGGAGCTGGACCTGAGGAGGACAAGGAGGAGGAGACAGGAGGAGCTGGACCTGAGGAGGACAAGGAGGAGGAGACAGGAGGAGCTGGACTCGAGGAGGAGACAGGAGGAGCTGGACCTGAGGAGGACAGGAGGAGGAGACAGGAGGAGCTGGAGCTGAGGAGGACAGAAGGAGGAGACAGGAGGAGCTGGACCCGAGGAGGACAAGGAGGAGGAGACAGGAGGAGCTGGACTCGAGGAGGAGACAGGAGGAGCTGGAGCTGAGGAGGACAGAAGGAGGAGACAGGAGGAGCTGGACTCGAGGAGGAGACAGGAGGAGCTGGACCTGAGGAGGACAAGGAGAAGGAGACAGGAGGAGCTGGACCTGAGGAGGAGACAGGAGGAGAAGACAGGAGGAGCTGGACTCGAGGAGGAGACAGGAGGAGCTGGACCCGAGGAGGACAAGGAGAAGGAGACAGGAGGAGCTGGACCCGAGGAGGACAAGGAGAAGGAGACAGGAGGAGCTGGACCTGAGGAGGAGACAGGAGGAGAAGACATGAGGAGCTGGACTCGAGGAGGAGACAGGAGGAGCTGGACCCGAGGAGGAGACAGGAGGAGGACAGAGGTGACAGGAGAGAGCGTGCTGCCTTCAGGTGCAGCTGGGAACATCCTAAAGTCTCAGTGTGGCTGAATCACAACATAAACAGATATCATGAGTACCCAGAATCCTCTGCTGCACAGATCAGCTGTGGTCAGCTCCTCTGCTCTGTCACAACAAGTGCTCATTTTTTAATTCTCTCTTAGTGTCAACAAGGTTTTACTGGAGCAGAAGTCACACTATGAAAACTCAGATTTTATTTCTTGTTCCCTGAAGCTATGACGAGCTCAGGGCAATTTATTAATCAGCTTATTATTTGTTTATTGGTCAGTTTTATGTGTCTGCAGAAGAGTTGCAGAGATCCTCCTGCTGCTCTCCTCCATTGTTGTCACATGTAAACACAAATAAATAAAACCCTAAGGTCAGTGTGTGACGGTGCAGTGGTGTTTATTAATCAGATGACAGGTGTGTGTTGTCTACAGTGCAGTGACTGTCATTAACTGATCCCTATACTCTATGAATCTTTACAGAATGGGGATGAGGGCTGGTGGAAAAATAACTACGTATATTTACATAAATACTGTACACCAGTATCATGTTGGGCACTTGTACTTTATAAGTATTTCCATTATCTGTGTCCCACTGTGATCCAGAGGTAGATTTGACTTCACTCATTTATCTGATAACTTCAATCACTTTGCAGATTCAGGTCAATAATATGAATTTAAAAATCAACAAAAAATTTGTTTTTCACATCATATTTAATTTTCATCTAAAAAAATACACATACACACAGATGAACAAACATACTCGACCTACATACAAAAAAATAAACTCATTTAGCCTGTTACTGAAACAGAAAAAAAATGTCCAAGAGTCACAAATTTTAAATTTATTTCAGTCTGCAAATAGAAATAAGAACATCATGTTTTAATATTTTAATTAATGTAAATAAAGTCACAGCCTCTCAGAGGAAATGGGAGATACTAGAGCAAAACATTACAATAAAGTAACTTAAAGGAGCAGTCCAGTATTTTGCACTTTGAGCTCCATTCCTGGTTGTTTATGATGAAACAGAGTGGTTAAGACCAAAATCTTGACGATTGCTCCTTCTCTGAGAATCTGAGAGAATTTGTCTTTCCCCTGCCTGGCTTAACAATGCTGTCTATGGCCATGTGTAAATCTGTCCTAAAACCACCTTAAACGTTGGTTTTCAAAGCCATGAAACTCACCCAGTGGTCAGTGGTGTTCCTTGATGTTCCCACATAAAAATCGTAGCAAACTGTGGTTTCCATCCGTGTTTTCTATTCATCTGGATTGTGGAACTATTTTTTCAGCTGCCTCACACCCGTGTGTAAACTTCCGCTTGATCGTTGGTTTGACCCTGAAGCGTTATACACTCCAGCCCACTTGATGGAGATAATGCTCCTTTACGTGAGTGTCACCAACCGGCAGGAAACCATTGCAATGTAATGGGACACAGAAAGAAGCAGAAGAAGAAGGCTGGCGTTGTGTTCAAAGGCATCGTACTGTGAAGGTTGTTTACAAGCCAGTAATAATGGGCAAGTTTTGTGTGGTCAGTGACTGCAGGAGAATTCCTCCGAAGAGGAGGAGCGCACACAGCACTGTGGAGCCGGCACTTTGGCTGAGCTAAAAGACTACAATGACTACAACCTTGTCGTAAACAACCCCCTTTCTGTTTCCAGTGACGGATTACTAATCATCATGGAAACCACAGTTTGCTACGATTTTTATGTGGGAACATCAAGGAACACCACTGACCACTGGGTGAGTTTCATGGCTTTGAAAACCAACGTTTAAGGTGGTTTTAGGACAGATTTACACATGGCCATAGACAGCATTGTTAAGCCAGGCAGGGGAAAGACAAATTCTCTCAGATTGTCAGAGAAGGAGCAATCGTCAAGATTTTGGTCTTAACCACTCTATTTCATCATAAACAACCAGGAATGGGGTCAAAGTGCAAAATACTGGACTGCTCCTTTAACATAACGTAGACACTTGTGCAGGTTACAGAAGGTGCAGGCTGAAGCTACAGATGATAACACCGACCCTTTAACAGCACATCATGTTCAGCAAAACAAAACAGGCAAACATGGCAAAATACAACACACACACACAAACAACTTACAAATGGCAGCTTACACACTTCACGTCCCTGTATCCTGTTCATCAGTCTGATTTACTATTTTCATATTTGATCAATACTTTATTTTTAAAGTTTTGTTTAAAGCTAGAGAGAGGTGGACACAGGGGCACAGAAACTGACTCAGACATTTCACATATACTCTTTGGCGTCCTACCGTTAAGTCACACAGGTAACAGTCCACCTGAAAGTGACTTTATTGTTTGTTCTCCTGGACTAACTCATGTCTTCCTCCACCTCTTTACAGATGTATTACCTCCTGCCTCCTCTAGATGTCAGCACAAGCCTTCCCTCAGCCTCACAGTGGTGACGTTAGTGTGTGCAGGTGCTATTTTTAGCCCATGTTAATGTATGCCTCCTGTCACATTAATGCAGATCTGAGAACAGCTGATGTGTATGAGGAATTTAAGAATATGGATTAATGATCAAACTGATTTCTGACAGTCACATTGAGGACATTTAGAGGTTTGTATTTGCAGTGAACACGTTACTGTGAGCTGACACAGTGCTCAGCCTGTATGCATAGTGTTGTTACCTATAACCTCAAGATGGCGCCACATGTCTGTCACATCAACACACTGATGCAACACCTGAACATTTGAAACAGTGATTCCAGGAGGCAGCGAGGAGGAACATAATTACAGCTCCACACACAGTGAGGAATCAGTGATAGATTAATAATGATCAGACTGGGCTGTTTAACGAGAGAGGTCAGAGCTCATGTTCACAGTCAGGGAGTGAGAGCTGCTCTCGTCTGTAACCTGCTGAATGAGACGTTTGTAAAGTAGGTTAATGAGTCAAAATAATTCAGGTGCATTCAGTCATGTTCAGCCAGTGGCCTGAACACAAACTGTGATGTCATCCAGTAACAACGACCTCAGTAATGTTTGAGGACCAAAGCTGAGTTTAAGGTTTTCATCTCCTCTCGTCCAGCTATTACGTTTACATGTTTCTCCACAGACTAATTATTTTGGAGCGCGCGCGCGCGCGCGCGTGTGTGTGTGTGTGTGTGTGTGTGTGTGTGTGTCAGTGTTTTCTCACGCTGTGTAAAGTATGTGCAGTTTCACACATCTGCATTTCCACATTTCAGGAGCACAGTTTGCAGAGGTGCACGTAAACACTGGAGGGAAACTGTCCCAGAGTGCTTCTAACTTATCTAAAGTGGATCAACTTGACGTTTTATAGAATATAGGAGCCTTTTGTTTCCTCACGTGCTGAATGATGTGGGGGGTTTATCTCACCGTCTTATAGATCCTGACTGAGTCAGTGAAGCTGTTTGCTGTGGCTGACCTGTAAATCTTTATGAGACACATAAACTAGGTTCGACTTGACTTGACTCGGATGCTCTTGACCCACTTCACTTAAAGCCCCATGCCAGTCATCATTTTTGTGTTTCCATGGCGATGTAAGGAGATGCAGTGCAACACCATGGCAACAACAGATCTTGTGGAACAAAATTTGAGCTCCCTGTTGCGCACACACCTGCATGTGTGTGTGTGTGTGTGTGTGTATGTGTGTGTGTGTTCATCGTAACAGAGGCCGGTGCTTAAATGTTTTGGCAGTGATTCAGTTCAGTACAAAGATGCTTTAATCTCAAGTAATAGGATACTGTGACGTATCAAATATCTATTTTGGAGGGGGACACCACTTAAAGTTCATTATTGGATCCTTTTGCTGTCAGTGTGATGTTTTTGGTGGGCGGGGCTTAGCTGGAGGCAAAACAACTCTCCACAGACATTAGCTAGCGCTAGCTAACAAGTTGTGTTGTCTTGTTTTAGACAATGGAGGAAGATGATGTGAGTGGTGTGTTCAGAAATACTCATTCTGAGTGTCACAGCGCACTCTGACACAGACTGGAGCGACTGTAAACTCAGAGCTCCCAGTAACACAACAAGCCCACATTTAAGACTCCTCTGTAGCCTACAGGCCTGTGGGGGAGAGGCGTGTTTTGCCTCCAGGTGATAACATGACATCATTGTGATGTCGACCCTTAAAGGGTCTGTATTTATACTGCAATAGAGCCGCTGTCGACGCAGAAGTTAGCGTCACCCTGGTTTCCTTGTCAAAAACTCCAGTGAGATTTTGTCATTGGATTTTGGATTATTGCCTAAAATAAGCTCTGTGGCAAACAAACGTTTATGACACTTCCAGATAATCCTCACAAATGAACATCACTTTAATGATTCTTAAAGTCGGCAGAAAGTAACGTAGCTAACGTTAAGCTATAAGAAAACTACACCATGGTCACATGACTAAAATTGGGGCCACAGTGAGGCTGTAAAATAAAGTTCGGCGTGACATTCTGTCGTCTCACTTAGCCACTTGTGAGCAACCTCTTTTTTTCAAAGATGCATAAAAGCCTTACATTTCACAGGTGATACTCTCTTAAGACTTCAGACTGACTTTATTCAGGCATCTCACCAAAAACCCACTGAGTGCAAATATGCGAACTCATTTCCAGGTTTCAGGACTCGCTCCTGCACCTGTCATGTGTCAGGATAACACGATGAACACGGGAATAAATCCAATTAAACACAAGACAGCAGGAAGGAAACAGAGCAGGGAACAACACCAAGAACACGTGGATGAATACAGACGGACTGACGAGGGACAAAGGGAAACAAACAGGTATATTCACAGAAAGCTAATCACAAGACGAGACACATGAAGCTAGGTAATGTACTGCTGTGGACGGGCTCCACAGCAAAACGTATTCCAGCCACCTAAAATGATCAATGTCAGTGTAAGTGTACACTATATTTGGTTGACTTCACACACTAAGTGATGGAGGCAGCAGTAGACCAACAACTCCCGTGTTCTGCGAGGTAAAATGATTTTGTCTTCAGAGTCTGGTGGCTTTGAAATAACGACTTCAGGAGGGACTGTCTGATGAAGAGGAGGAGCAGAGGAAATATTCTAAATACAGCGTACACTTTAACTGATGTTTATTTTTTCTTTTAGGTGGCGGAAAGCCGACCAGCTGAGGCAGCGTTGGCAGCGCTGTGTTATTTTATATCCCTGAGGCAGAGGTTTCTACCTGGAGGTCATTTTAAACCAACATTTGATTCAGTCTATTGCATTTAGTAAAGATTCACCATCCTCAGATGCAGCTGTTTTAAGAATTTCCTTTTGTTTCAGCAGCTGTGTCATTTATCTTTACAGTCTCCCTAAACATTTCTTTTGTTACTGCCCATCTAGAGAAACAATGGACGGCAGCAGGCAGTGATGATGTGACATAAAAATGCAGAACAGATAAATTACATAGAGAGCGGGGTTGTGACCTGGAGCCCCATCTGGCTGAGAGAAGTCAAGACTTAACATTGATTTAGAGGCATTTTTATTGACAGTCTCCTCTTCCCTCATTCTGCATCATGATGCTGCACGATGGTTAATTGGACGACCACCACCTGAGTCCTCCTGCAAATCAGCTATCAGTGACAGGCAGCGCAGTTACACTGTGACTCTGATCTGATTTGAAGTGACCCTGTTCTGAATAATATCTGATATTAGCTTTGTGATCTCGATAGGAAAACTGAGACGGAGTCTGTGAGAGGCTGATTAGAGAAACAACAGCTGAGTCCCGCCTGCTAATAAAAACTGACACATTTAAGTGGATATATTTCTTTATAAAATATGTCTGTTTGTTTTTTGCTTTTTAATTTAAGGGGTTCATTGGGAGGCTATTGTTTTGTTCTCATCATTATTGCTTTCTTTCTTTCTTTCTTTCTGTGTACATGCAGAAAAAACAATAAGACAAAAACTCAGCCACTACTCAAGCACGAAAAATGACACTCACTGACCTCCAGGTGGCGCTGTAACAATCAAGTTTATCTCGAAAATGGCTTATACTTCTGCGTCGAATCAACGCTGTACTCTACGCTGTAACCCGAAGTGCACCTCCCCAGAAATGTAACCACACGTCACAGTGACGCAGACCTCCTGTCTGTCTCTGTGAGCTGAAACCATTTCCCTCAGTGGAAACTAAACTTTGACTGACTTTAATTTCACAGATAAGAAACAATAAATTGTGAAGACAATAAAGCCTCCACACACTGTGTGTGATTTATCCTGGCTGAAATATGCAATCTCTTGTCGCTAGGCTAATCTATACAACTGTCCATACAAACTGTCTCTATTAAGCCATGTTTAATGTGTGTTTAATGTGTGTTTTGAATCAACTAAACTTTACAGCACTTCACAGAAACCTCCGCTGCTGACTAGTGTTTTGGAGGTGTAACTGCAGAGTGACACAGACACACCACCACACAAGTATAAATGCTCATGATGGCGTAGGCCACGTGTGTAGGGTACGGCGTAAAGCTGACGCACAAGTATAAATCCACCTTAACCCCATAACCTTTTGGCCAATCATCACAAAAATTGCAGGAAATGTCTAAAGAGGCATCAGCAACATATCCTGAGAGTTTCATTTGAATCGACCACTAAGGGGCACCAAAAATGCAAAAAGAAATTTGGGCATGGTATAACACAGATAGACTATAAATCAGAAGTTGTTTGAACCACATGTGTAAACCAAACACCACCAAACCCAGTGGATATTTTTAACTAAGCCATTGAAGCATGTTCCAAAAATGTTTCTGATACTGACCAATAGAAAATGACAGTGTTGCGGCTTTGATTTGGACGTGCATTAATGAGCATCTGTCTGACCGTCATAAAACCTGCTGGTTATTTATGATGCAGACGTCATAAACTGTCAAAAGTCTTGATACCACCACTTTCAAGTTTTAAAGTTTCATGCTGGCTTGAACACTGCAATCAGTTTTTGGACGGAGACTGAAGGAAGCTAAATTTGTTTTTCCTTCTCCTCGTTTCTCGAGAAAAAAAATCTATACAGAAGCCTGGTAATCACTGTCAATTTTTTCCCAGGCAGCTCAAAGCAGCTGTGACTGTGAAACGGTTTTGTTTGCGTCTCTATCAGCTCCATATATTAGCAGGGCAGATTGGATACAGGCCCACGATCAACATGTAATATGCATACACATTTCATGTGGGATATTCCTTTGCTCGTGTATTCAGTGGGCAGATACATTTGCATTTCATGTCAATCCAGAGACGGCAATCTTCCTCAAAACTTGTGTGGGTGGAACATGCACTAATGGGTTTTCCTTTCCTCGACCAACGCAGGATCCCTCCTATAAAATTACACTCATCACTGTTCGGAAAACACCAGCAGAGGTTTATAACCATCGGTCAGCAGCTTTTATTGGTGCTGTTGTAAAACCTTTTTTAGCCTCAGTATCTACTTTAAGAAACATATAAAATAAAGCTTTTCTCTGAGCTCTAGATGTAAGATTTTCCCCAGCAGCAGCAGCCTTGTGTTGAATTATCCAGATGGTCTCTGCATGTGCTGTACTCTATCATTTAAAGCTGCCTCTCTACATGCTCGCTCCATTGTAATGCATATCTGCACGTGGTGCCTTTTAGCCCTGAGCTCTTTTCATACCAGAACCAGTGCGTCTCAATCAATCTGAGTTCCTTTTATTCACAGTGACCCCTGCTCAGTGCGGCTGCAGCCACGAGCTTTTGTAGCCAGTCAGTAGAAGGTTATTTGTCTTATGTTGGAGGAGATATAACAATAGAAGTTTCTGTAGGAATTGTGAGGTGTGATGGATATAACCATCTGCCTGACCCACCACCTTGATTAAACCTAAGGAGAGGAGCGGTATCCGAATGCTGATGTCTCTGGATAAGATAAGATAATGTGTGAAAGGTACAGTTTTATCTGTGAAACTACTCGGCTGTCTCAGAGTGTTTGCATACATGCATTTATTTGTGCATTTCCTCTGTGTGTAAATGAGCCTGTCTGCTCTGTTAGCCGGAGCGTATCAATGATTCTGGCCGCTCTTCTGGGTGGCCACTCTGTGCCCACATTAATCTCACAGGTCCTGACCTCGGGTCGTTTTCAGTCTGGCCAGTCTGCTCGTTTCTGATGTGACTTGTAAATTCGGAGCTGTGCCTGGTCAAGGAGTGACCTTTGTCTGACTGTGTATTTCCTCAGTGGTTAATTAAAATGAAGGCCTGCACTCCTCTGAGAAAATAAATATGGTCGGTTTGAAATGAAAATGGAGAACACAAATAAAGAGCTGTGAGATGCTGTCCTTATTCTAAACCAACACATCCACTGTATAGTTTCTGTTTATGGGTGAATTCCTCTGTAAGAGTCAAAAGATTCATTTGTAAGGAAACTAAGCTGATATTTTATTGTTTATTATTTATCCTATTGATTACATTTAGTCTATAAAATGTCAGAAAACATGAAAAAAATCCATCCTGACATCTTTAAACTGATCTGCCCACAATCTGAAGATACTCAGTTTATCACATGAGACCACAAACAGATGCTCTCTTTTATCTAAAGGACAGAATATGTCAATGTCCACTGACCTCCAAAACAACAAATATGTCCGTCCTTCAGTCGCAGTCTTGAACACATCTTTATTGTTATGAAACACTCGTCATTACCCTTTAAAACTTTGTGGTTAGATTTAAAAAATATCATAGTTCGGCTTGAAGTACATTTGTTACTAACGCACCACCACTACGTCATGTGACAGACATCACATATGTCATGTGAGCCTGGTCTCACTCCAAAGTCGTCGAAATCAGCACTTGGGCAGTGACTTGCAGTTTCAGAATACCGTGTTTTTGTTGTTGAAGAAAAAAAAAGTCAACGTCACAACGCGGTGTTGTACTGATGTAGTGCTTTTATTTTGAAAGAGACGGTATCTAAACATTATATTTCCAGTAACCAGCGCACTCAGGGTACCTTGGACGTCATACGTGGACGTGGAATCCAAACGTCAATATGAGGTCAAAGTGAGAACAGTCGGTCATGTCACTAGCATAGTGTGTTTGATGTACTAGCACACTAATCTATGTTGGGATTAAACGAAGTCAACGTTGACTTGGGCCATGAACACTGGTCTCCTGGGTCGAAGTCCTGTGCTTGTTTGACTGGACAGGTCACCAGACTATCACAGGGCTGACACATAGAGACAGACAACCATTCACACTCACATTCACACCTACGGACAATTTAGAGTCACCAATTAACCTGCATGTCTTTGGACTGTGGGAGGAAGCTGGAGCACCTGGAGGAAACCCACACTGACACGGGGAGAACATGTGGGAGCACCTGGAGGAAACCCACGCTGACACGGGGAGAACATGTGGGAGCACCTGGAAGAAACCCACGCTGACACGGGGAGAACATTCAAACTCTGCACAGAGGGGCTCCCCCACCCTGGGGTTCGAACCAGGAACCCTCTTGCTTGCTTGTTTGAAAAGATCTCCTGGTTTGGCTTGAAGTACTTTTGTTGCTAACGTACTGCGTACCCTGGTGTAATATGTTTCACATACTAGCATACTAATCTACATTGCAATTAAAAGAAGTCAACGTTGACTTCAGGCCACAGACACTGGTCTCCTGGGTGAAAGTTCTGTGCTTGTTTGACCCATTATCATTGTTTTGGTACATCACATCACTTCCTCTTCTGCCTCTATAATAATTACTATGGCCAATGGAGGGCGCTGCCTTACAGTTAACGTTAAATTTACGTTGTAAAAAGCTGCTTTTAAAAACCCTCAACAAAAGGCCAATGGGATTTTTTCATTGGATTTTGGAGTATTGTATTGTAGGAGTATTGAAAATAAGATCTGTTACAAGCAAATGTTTATGATACGAACAATAACACCATTTTCTTCTGCTATACGATATGAGAGGGTCGTTTTTTGTTTTTTTTACCACGACCACTGTGACGCTGCAGGACTCACTCAGCTGAACATTTAACTACCTCTTCTCTCCGTCCAATGATCCATCCATATATTTTAGATTTAAAGGAGGCAGTAACTGTGTTTCTTCATATAAAAGATATTTTTATACTTTTATAAAACCTCCTGCACAGCCATGTAAGCCTTCTTTCCTGACTCCTCTCCAATCATCTAAATTATTAACATTATAAATCAAGGCACATGAATGCATTATTTAGCACAGTCCTTCATATTACGCCCATAAAACCTTTAAAACACACCACTGCTTAGTTTAACCCAGACTGAGTTCTCCTCCCTCTGACTCACTGTTTCATAACCTACTTCCATAATTCACTAAAATAAGGTTGTTCCTCGATTAAACACTGACCTGTATAAGCTTCCAGTGATTAGAGGCTTAACCCATTAACATGTGGGAAACCTGATAACATTCTCCCTCCACAGCAAACACTTCCAGCACAAACAAACCTCAGTCTTATTCCTCAGTGTTTGAGGAAAGGATTTATCCCATTTTCTCAAATGCGATTTACAGCCGTGTTTCGGCTCACAATGGCCTCTTTGTCAAACTGTGATTGGGCCTAATGTTATTTCAGCAGCAGAGAGTGATAATGTGATAACCACAGCCACCCCGTGTTGTCTTAGCTAATCTGTGATCAAATGGTGACGCCCCGGGGAAAGAGTCCGAGGGTGCAGAGACAAGGCGAGCTGTTTGTCCAAACTGACGGGGTCACTGATCACTGAAAGGACGAGGTTTGAGTCCAGTGAATCCACAGCTGGAGCACCAGTGTGATGATATAAAATTCATAAATCCACCCAGCAGTTCTTACGTAAGCGCACTGGATCATGTTATATCACGATGACTGAAGTGTTTTCACATCAAACAGATAATCTGGTTACACACCAACATGGAAATCCACAACTATGTGACCTGCTTTAAACATGCACACTTCTCTGGCATGCTTTGTTTGTCTGGAAAGTATATTAATGTTTCCTGATTTTTAATTTATTTTCTCTTGTTAACTGTATGTTATGCATCAAAAGGCTAATTCCTGTGAAAACCTAAACAGGATACTGATTCTGATAACACTGATAGATTCATGGATTAGACAAGAAGATTGATACCACTCTAATATCTGTATGTTACATATGAAGCTGTAGCCAGCAACTGATTAGCTTAGCGTAGTTTAGCTTAGCATAAGGACTGGAAGCACGGGGAAACTGCCGGACTGGATCTGTCCAAACGTACAAAAGCTCACTAATTAAGACTCTACAGTTCTCTTCTGTAATTAAAAAAATAAAATTAAAATGTAAAACCACAACTTTTGGTTATGTCCGCCTCCTTGAAGTGACGTCATACGAGGCACTTATGCATCGTCAGTGTATTACCTACAGTAGATGTCAGTTGGCACTCCTACAGTTTGGAGAAGCAGGCCAAACAACCGACAGAGTAGTGTAGCAATGTACTGCTGTGGACGGGGTCGGCAACAAAACATATTTTAGGCACCTAAAAAGCCACTATCAGTTTAAGTGTATATTGAAAATATTTTCCATCCTTAACCTTGAAATGAAGCTGTTATATCTCCCTCTTAAAACTAGACACCACTGAGAACAACAGTAATTTAACATTGCCTCAATCTTTGTATTGAACGGACAGATATTAATCTTCTTAATCTAACTCAAGGCCGCAAAGCAAATTTCCCAAAATGTCAAACTATTCCTTTGAGTCAACTTTAATTAAAGAAACTCTTGTTAAAGTCTATTTGTTCTCTTGACAAGATTGTAATGGAGGTTGGTACAGACGTCCCCAGAGGACTGTTTCTAATGACTCTTACAGACCCCGTGACCTCTGCTTCACCATTAGGATCAGACCTCACACTCTACATGTCTGCCTGGTGAGACGGTCACTGATTGTCATGACGTTTCTGTGCAAGAACAGAATTATCTTTGGGATCATCTAACCAGTCGGTGCTCGGTAGCATAACATCAGCTCCTTCATGGTTTTCTCCTGCAGCTTGATTGATGCTGTCGCATTGGTTCAAACAAAGTGGATCATCTGTGGAAAAGTTTTAACATTAATTGATTCAGGAAATGAAGGGAAATCATTTGTGGCACACCTTTTAAATAACATACTTTTAATCTTTGGGCTGGGGGGAGGGTGTCAAGTATTTTCAGGTCAAAAGGCTCGAGTCCAAGAAAAGTCAATGTCACGAGTAGAGCTGCAAGTCTTATTTGATTTTGTCGAGTCTAAAGTCATCAAATTTGTGACTAAGTCTGACTTGAGTTTGAGTTGTGACTCGAGTCCACACCTCTGGGAAACACTACTTCCTGTATGTCACTATACATTGGCACTGGATGTAAATTTTGAGGTGTGGGCTGGATTAATTTGACATGAAGTTCCCGACGTGAGGCTGACAGTCAGATGGTTACAGGTTCACTGAAAACATCACGTCCTAAATCCTCCTGCAGACTGAGAGACTTTAGCAATCTCATAAGTTCAGTGCAGCTACACTGTGTGACATGGAGCTAATAAACTTGGGTATGACATCAAGTTTCATGTATGCAGTCTGTACGATGACAGCGAGCCTGGTCTGACTCTGATATTGTTGAAACCCGACACTTGGGCAGTGTCTTCCTGTGTCAGAAATCAACGATAAGAGGTGTCCTTTAACATTGGCATGATTGCTGTTATAGTTTAATGGCGCCCAGCAATGTCAGGGGGAAACGTGGCGGGACAAGGACGAAAGTTAGGGCGGTGAAAGTCTGAGTGGGGCTGGCGGAAGAGGTGGTGGAAGGGTCCAACAAACAGACTTTCACCCGAGAGAGCAACGTTCACG
Organism: Cephalopholis sonnerati; assembly: GCA_019142605.1. Lineage (NCBI taxonomy): Eukaryota > Metazoa > Chordata > Actinopteri > Perciformes > Serranidae > Cephalopholis > Cephalopholis sonnerati. Next base: position 37,604,429 of record JAGQAX010000020.1, read on the forward strand.
TCTCGTATGATTCTAAAGCCAAACCATGTTCTTTTTTTTCCTAAACCTAACCACTCATTTTAGTTGTTGATGGAAAAAAACATCAATTTGCAGTGTTGTCCTGATGTAGTGCTTTTATTTTGAAAGAGACCGTATGTTAAAGGTAAATTTCCTGTGAAAACAGGAAGTGTATTTTGAAAACAGACAATGCATGTAACAGGCTGAAGTTGACACGGCGTCCCAGAACATCAACAACCAACACACCCAGGGTACCTTGGACGTCATATGTGGACGTGGACAGTCCATGACCAAACGTGGACATGTGACGAGGTCACAGTGAGGATGAGTTGTGACGGCGCCTACTGAGTATGCAAGGATGCTACATGGGTTAGCATCCTGGCTTGGAATCGCAGTGTATACTGAGCTTAAAGGTTGTGGAACTCGACCAGAGAGGGCGAATAATTCTGACATGTTTTGTCTTTTTGTTGGGGACACTGTGAGACATCTCAGATGCTGCTTCACTGTCCTCCATCATGACATTCTCCACGCTAATTTTCCCACATCTATCAGGTCGGGCCGATCATCACCTGATCCCAACATTTGGAAGCCAGGAGACAAAAGTGTGTTGCAGGTAAGCTCAGGTTTATGACCTCGTCCAAGGTGCATGAGCGTGTTATTCCATTTCACAAAGAAAGCTGGTTGTTATAATCCTCCACAGTAAAGCTGCTAATCCACTGAATGGAGTTCCTCAGAGGTTTTAACCAGCCTGTGTGATTGAGCTGGTGGCTGTGTGCCGTTTTCTGGACAGTGTCCATTAGTTGACTTCTATCTTTAGACCCGAGCTATTAGCGAGCTGGCGAGACGTATTGACATGTGGCTGAGGGGAAGTAGATCAGCGTGTCACCGCCGCTGATGATGTAATTTCTGTTTAATTTACTCCTTAATGCTCACGTTTGGCAGGATCAGTGTGCCAAATGTGACCAATTAGAATCTGCTCACGCTGGAAGTTTAAGGAAAAACTGTTGACAGATAAACAGGTGTCTGATCAGGTCACGAGACCAGACGATGCTGACCTGCATCCACTGTGAGGATCTACATCCTGAGAAGTCTGGAACATGGTCGACTGGGGATCTTGTGGCACGATCAGTGTGAAGTTGAGATTTATTGTCACCGCTGCAGGGCTGATAAGAATCCAGGCAGTCTGCCATATTGTTCTGTGCTGCAGCGTCATAAATCAGCGCAGGGTTTGAGGTGTGTGTAGGGATGTTGTGTCGGATAATTGAGCCCAGACATATGTTACACACTTTTTTGTAGGGGAAATACAGCTTTAATGCTTTTTTCAAGTTTATATGAATCTTATTACGACAGGTTAGACGTGCAGACAGCTGGAAAATTAAAGGGATGAAAATGTGGACCCCATTTTCTCATGTTTTTGTGTCTAAGGCGGGATTTATATTTCTGTAAGGACTGTTTATACTTCAGCTCTACGCAGAGTCTACGCTGTTGGGAGCATTTATACTTGTGTGGTGGTGTGTCTGTGTCACTCTGCAGTTACACCTCCAAAACACTAGTTGGCGGCAGGGTTTCTGTGAAGTGCTGTCAAGTTTAGTTGATTCAAAACACTCATTAAACACACATTAAACACACATTAAACATGGCTTCATAGAGACAGTTTCAAACACCAATCAGCTTCACTATAACTGGCAGCATTCACAGACAAACACTTGTCTTTATCTGGACACATTTTCCCCACAAATACAACATGCTAATGTTATTAGCACAAGCCTATGGCATTTTACATTGTATAAATGAGCCTAGCAGCTAGCAGAGATTTCCTCTGCTCATATGAAACCAGGGACAACAGCAACATTTAACAAAGGTAACAGCACACAATTTAGATTTAGCTCCATTACAGCTCACAAGGTTCACTGACAAAACAACTGTCTTATACTAAACACGTTTTCCCAAACAAATACAACATGCTAACGTTATTAGCACAGGCTTATGGCATTTTCCATTGTATAAATGAGCCTAGCAGCTAGCAGAGATTTCCTCTGCTCATATTTCAGCCAGGATAAATCACACACAGTGTGTGGAGGCTTTATTGTCTTCACACTTTATTGTTTCTTATCTGTGAAATTAAAGTAAATAAAAATGTTGTTTCCAGTACTTAGAGCTGGACACACAAACTTTAAGACTTTAAATCGGTGTAGCCTGGCTTGACTCAGCGCGGCCAAAGTGACAGTGGAAAAGGCCCATTAGTGGACGTGACGGTGCATAATCGCCCAGGGTGGTTACATTGCAGCCTGTTTTGCTGCTGCCAGCTGCAGCCATCTCTCTCAATATTGGACTGATATCAAAAACTGTTGCTCCTATCAGTTGCTTAGACACAAAAACATGTGAGAACAGACCCTGTTTGAAAAGTACCAAACTTTAAAGGACCCTTTAGAGGAAACCCTGAACAAATGAGGGCATGAAGGCTCACTGAACACTAAGATGAGTATGAGAGTCACCAGCTCATCACCTATGGGAGATTTTGGATTTTAGCGCAGTACACAGAGGAGCTCTGCACACTGTGAGGCTCCAGCTGTTTGGATTAGGATCCCAACAGTGTGCAGAGCTCCTCTGTGCCCTGCAGTGAAGGGTTTTTGTCGTGCACGTGAGTATTTTTACTTGGATGTGCACACACTTGGTGCCTCTACTGAGATTTTGAAATTTAGACACTCTCCACCACCATACTGTGTTTTTTTGGGGGGAAGGGGGTGTTTTTTTCCTGAAGACTGCACTCTTTAATTTACAAATCTGACGATCAGTCTTCACATGCAACATTAAACCATCCTGCAGATTATTAAGCACACTACTTTGTCTTATGTTATAAACATGCACATGACCAGCCTCATCTGAACACTGCTGTGATCCATTACAGACAGAAGTGCTCATGATCCCATAAACGCTCAATTATCTGCTCAGTTGTTTCACTTTTTCTGTTGAAAAGAGACTTCTCGTGCACTCTGAGGCCTCGCTGTGGTCCCTCTGTCCCTCTGCCTGTGTGTGTGTGTGTGTGTAACCTTGACAGAGAAATCTAAGCTTCATTGAGTGCCTGCGAGCGCTGTGCTATCTTTAGCTTTTGTTGAAGCTTTTACCACTGGCCTCCTCCTACTCTTCCCACTCTTCCTCCTCCTCCTCCATTCCCCTCAGCCCACTCACTGTTGGCTGCACATGCAAACATGCACACTTATGCATGCTTGCGCACAACCAAACCCTGCGCACACACACACACACACACACACACACACACACGTAACATACATATGCACAGTGCATAACTGTTACCGGGCAGATTAGAGGAAGCAACCTACTTCTGGGATAAAAACATGAGCCCGATGTTTGTTTCTCGCTGCAGAGTGAGAGGCTGACTCGTGCTCCCTGAGCGGCCCTGATTCCTGCCTGAAGGCAAGTTAGAAGCCACGAGCCTCACAGGATACACACTTGTTTTCCTATTGGCCAAAAACCTATTAAATTCAGTGGGTTGTTCGCTCACACACTGTAAACTATTAATAAATGAATCTGCCCTGAACCAAACTGCGCTCACACTAATTATAATTCATCAGAGTGTAATGGCCCGCTGCCTCGTCTTCTTCTACTACATTTATTTTGCATATTATGCACACGGGCTGTTGTTGCTCCTGGTGTGAAATTGTTGATGTATTATTGCAGCGATGTTTGACTCTGATCCAAAAGAGCACCTCTGATTTTACAGCAACTGTTTTAGGAACAGAAGCAGCTCCGTGTAGATGGATCAATGAAACAGCTCAATCTCATTTTCCTATCAAACAATCCCAAATATAACTCAGCTAATCATGTTTAATGCTGAAGCTAACGTGACGACAGCATCAGCTGCAGGTTAATCCAGTCACAGAGGTTTGTTCTGAAGGGCCAGCTCCCATCAGGCTTGGAAACATGCACAACCTCTGTCTCATGGTACATTTGCATTGATATATAGAAATAAACAACATGCATGTCCATGAATATAAACCTGTAACATCTCTGTTGTCATGATGCTTCTGTCAAACTTAGATGAACAAGATAATATGAATACATTATTTACAATACATCATGAAATAATTTAATAAACATGACCTCTTTCAGTCTCGTGACGTGTCACTAAAGTGAAAATGTTTCTCTCCTGCGGTGAAGCCATCCTCCCCAGCAATAAAAAAAATAAAATAAAAAGGAATATTTCTACATTTTGGGAAACGCTTATTTACTTTCTTGCCAGTTGGATCAATACCAGTCTCATTATTTGAAAGGTAAAGTACCTTCTTTTTATTTTCCTTTTTTCACGTTTCCCTAAGATTCAGCCCGACATGTCTGTAAACTCTGGGATGATGGTTAAAGTTTAGCTGCACACATGACCCACAGTGACGTTTAAATGAAGGGTGGAAATAGAGATAATTTATATAGAAGAATAAAAAAGAAAATACAGAGATGATCATTTGACAGACGACAGCGAGAGCAGCCTTCAGATGCTCAGATATTAATATGGAAGGAAGTCATTTTAACATTCAAACCTTTAGATGTTAAACATCAGCCGTCACACTGTACGTCTACGTGTCATCAGCCGAGCAGGTACCTCTTCCTGTCGGCGTGTGAAAATTACTCAGGAACTCTTCATGCATTCTTAATTTCCATTCAATCATGTCAGCGTGAGGCTGTCTAATAATAGTCATTTTACAGCACAGAATGAGAGTTATTTGTGTCAGCGTGCACCTGTAATTGTGTCCTCCCCCCTCTCTTCCTCTCTCCGTGTCTGCATTGCAGTTTCTGTCAGGAGAGCATATGCACACTGTGTCACTGCCGGCCTCTGCTGCCTGTCATCTCTCCCCCGTGCACACACACACACACACACACACACACACACACACACACACATACACACACACACACACACACACACACACAGACCACCAGGCAACACAACAATGACGAGTAATACGATACACACTTCCTCTGTCCTCCGGCTTCACCTTCTGAGCTGTTATCCCAAGATGCACGCCGAGCTGTGAGCTTCACACTGCAGCTGAGAGAGATGAGAAATTATTGCTGCTTAGAGGAACAGGAGATCTGATTTTTATAATATGTTCCTCAGTGTTTAAAGGTACTGTGTGTCGTTATTTTCAGTATTAATCATTTCTTATGCCAATATATGAACAGGATGTAACATAACTTAAACTGAGACCTTCCCTGACTCTTCAGTTGCCAACAGCAGGCTGTGGACTGACGTCTGTATGAAGGATTTGGGCTGAATTTTTTCTTAAAAAGAGAGGACGCTGTGCACACCTCGAGTGCCTGTCTTCAGACTACAGTGCTCACAGTGTGCAGGGGAGTCTGCTAACTTCAAACAATGACCAGCACCCACCACAACACAGGGTCCAAACGCACATTTTGCCAAGGTGGCCGGCAGAGATGAACCTTCTCTTAGCACCCTGTAACTCAAATTCAGCCAGAGCAAGACCAAGAGCCGGAGGTCTGATCAAACCAAACCACTGTCTCAACCGCATCAAGTCCCAACTGGATCAGCACACTTTGTTGCTTTGTTTTTAAAGCGGAACAAACTGCCTGGACAACGTCACGCAGTTACAACAGCTGCTCGTTTGGGGGCGGTATTGCCCGAAACAACCACTGACCAGGAAGGAAAAAAGCACGAGGAGGAAGAAAACCCGGCTCATCGATTGGCCAGGACTGAGAACAGCTGGCTTGGTCACCACAAAAACAATTGGACTGCAATCAGACAGCTCTCGACCACACACATTTACACCTGGTATTAACATGAGCCTCTGGTGTCCACATCCAGATCCGTTTGCTATCCGATCACGCTCCGTCCCGCTGACGTCACATCCTCCTCTTCTTCTTCTACAAACATTTCCAGCAGCAGACTACAGTGTCATATCCTGTGCACCACAATAACAACAACAACAACAAGATGTTAGCCGCCCGTGAAGTCGCGTTATTGTTTTTTGAAGCAGGGGAAGAAACTGTCTCTGACAAGCGGAATACCGATGAAAGCAGAGGAGTCAGCTGTGTTTAGCCGCTGCTTTTGCTTTAGCTGTTCTCCTGTTGTTGTCTCCTTCCTCCTTCTTCCTGTGTCCAGCTGGCGCACCTCGCTTACGTATTTGAGTTGTTGCATGTGGATTGGAGACACATTTGCATTCACACTTGTGTTGGATGAGGTCACAATGCGTCCCTGACCACCTTCAGAAGTGGTTTGACTGATTGGATAACAATACATTTACACCTGTGCTGTCATGTGGTCAAGAAGAAGCTGATAAAATAAAAAAGTATGTTAATGCGGTGTAAAGGACCTATCCTGTTTAGCCAACAGAGCGCAAGTACAGCAGCACGAGCAACAGGATGCTGACTGCTGTTCTCAGACAGTCTCAGAGAGAGGTGTCACCAGCAACAAGGAATTTCTGAAAGTTATACTGAACCTCTAAATAAGCTAAAACACATTACATCCTGGTGCAACAAATATTTAGACACTCTGTGTTTCCTGTTAACCTCCTGCAGATTTTCCACCCGGCTGTTCGGGTCTGAATCCCAGCGTGCCCAGATAAAACACAGCTGGTGAATAATGAATGGAATAGCAAATGGTGGCCTCTGCTGCCTTAATACAACTATATCCAAGTGAAAGCAAGTGTCGCGCTGTAGTTCTCAAATCCTCTGCATCTCCCTAAAATTGCAGCCTGCCCTTGACAGAATGACAGGGTATTTAGTCGCATTCAACTGATGCCTGAGGCGTTCCTTTTCTCCCTTCCCTTTTTTTTTTTTTACTGTTGCACTCTCTGAGTTTCCATTCAGGTTTAATAAGTTCCTAATGAAAGAGGGCCGGCGGAAGCTGTTTGAGTCAATCTCCTCTGCACAGTTACAGATCATTGGATGCCCCATTTAGGGTGATTTAAATGTGTGCCATGGGACATATTCCAAAAAGCATTCACACAATGGCTTTCCATTTACTTCCCTCCTTCTCCTCGTCTATTATAGTAATGGGAGCGGGGGTGTCTCAGGCAACAGACAATAGAAAGCACAATGCTTACACCCCCCCTCCCTCCTTGTAAATGGCATGATGGTTTTGAGCGTGCACCCCGGTGTCACTGTAAAATAAATATATAAAACTGCACGCTCAGTCGAGTAAGACAAAAACCACTGGTGCCAACTCTGCTGCATTTCACCACGTTGCACCATGTGGGAAAATGTTCTCTGTTCTTTCATCAACAACGTACAGCTGCGATCGATAATGGCAGGAAAATATGGAAATAGTTTGACGCTGATGAGTTCTCAGGATCTACAGGACGATATATTCTCTCCTTTGTTTACTCACTGTGATGCTTACTCACAGATATCGTTAGTAGAGCCAGTACTTCAACCACACCAAGATGGGTTGATACAGGTTCAGCTTGAGACATTTATTGTGTGTCTTCCTCCTCATCCTCTGCTGTCAAATAACGACAAAATGACAGAATTGGATGCCGGCATGAAAATGTTATAAAATTATGAGGTGTTTTAGTTTTTATTTATTTCTACAGACATTTATCCAAGAAAGTCGTCACGTAAACTGTGGTTATTGAAAAAGTCACTTTACTGAGGATCCTGTCAGGAGTACTTTAAAAAATTATATTTATGAGCCCAATAATGTTGAAACTAGTTCCATCACAATTACTTTCATTATCAATTAAAAAATACGAAAAAGAAAAATCAGCCTACCTCAATTTTAAGAAGTTGGAACCAGAGAAATTTTATGTCAAGTATCGGCTCAGGGAGGACCCACATGCAGAGCAGCAGGCGGGTTAAAGGTTTAACAAAAAGCCAGTTTTAATGCAGCTGATAAAAAACATCCAGAACAGGCAGGACACTAAAAGTGTCTAAGTGTCCAAACGAAAGACGAAACAAAACTAAACTGAAAACTGACCAGGGAGGCATGATGAACACAAGGAAGAACTTGGGGAAGAACTCCAAACAAAACACGAGAGACCAGGAAGAAACAACACCAAGAACACGGTGATGAACGCAGGATGGACTGACGAGAAACAGAGTGAAACACACAGGTATATATACACAGAAAACTAATCACAAGAACGAGACACAGCTGGAGGAGGAGGACACGGGCAAAAGGAGGGAAATGGGGATTGGTTGACAACAAGGGTTTGGAGGGGAACACTAGGGTGGAGCCTCCTCAGAGTCTGGTGGATTTTTATCATTCAAACTGTACCTGAAACGTCAGTCTCGCAAAGATAGCCCCGACCAATCTCTCACAACATCAACCTTCAGGGCTAAAGGAAATGAAGCCAACGCAGGAGTGCCAAATCCTGCAGTTCCTCAAATGGCCACTTGAGGCTGGCTCTAAGAGTGAGTCAACCTCCATAGATCCCTACGTTACATGCCTAATTTTTATAGCAGAAATAAACATGTTTACAGCAAGGTACAAAAAAAGGATTTGGCCTCTACAGCTTATTTCAACATGAAGGCTGTACAGGGGCTGAAATTTTCTATAAGTCACCCAAAGCTGCCTCAGCACTCACACTGCTCCCTGCCATGGCTCTGTGGCCGCTGACGGCATTGTTGAATCTCAAGTCCAACAGTAATGTGTTTTTAGCTGCAACACTCAGAAGAAACTGGACTGTCTGGGGCAACAGTTCAGGCTGTTAGAGGACTAGTCGGAGGTGGAGGCTCTGTGAATTTTAAGGCTGGTGTCCAAAGCAGAGAGTTGCCCCGCCGCAGCATTCGCAGTTACCTGAGGCTTCAAACGTCACAGTAGCTACGTCTATTATTTTACACAGTCTATGGTTTAGACGAAGGACACAGGACCCTGTGAAGAGAGTGATGACCTGATTGTTAAAGCAGTCTGACACAAAGAGATGAGCACACTCATACTGGTTTCTACCAACTGTAACTGGAACATCAAAAATACATTTTAACCTGACTGACTTCACATGCTGACATGCAGGGAGCTGCTGTGCAGCTAAAAACAGAACAGTTTCCATATTTAGCCAAATAAAAGTGTCAGAATGTCGCCGGGCAGAACTCATAATTAAACTTGTTTAATCACCAATAAAAGGGAGCGAGCCCTCGACACAGTCACCTTAAATGTTACCACAGACTGTAAGTGCATGAAATGTTCGTCTTCTCCTGCTTGACATTTTCATATATAATTTCTTAATCATGTGGCGGGGCATGGGTCTGCACATGCAGGGTGTTACCATCCATTAGCTCCTCTGTCTAGACGGGACTTAAGGCTATTTGTGACCTGCTGGTCTCATACCGCCGGTGATTCCTGGCAACACCCCCAGCTTCAGATCTGTGTAACTGGATTAAAGCTACGCTGGAGGGACTTTGTGTACGTCGCTCATCCACACGGGGGGTCAGTCGACGTGATTAAACAGCCACAGTGCCCTTCATGTTGAATCTACAGGAACGTTATATAAGATAGAAGGCTGAGTGAGATCTGTTGTTGGCCTCTGTTTTTTATCTTCAAGTTTTATTCTCAACACACAAGTGACATGTTCCACCACTAACTTCATCTGGTCAACATTTGTCCTGATAACATTTAATGTGTACGTAATTGATGTTATGAGAGTAACACGTATAAGATAGGAAACACATGGCAACGCTTTCTGCAAAATGAAGCCAAAGTGAAGTAACCCCAGGTTCAGGGTAAAGCTGTGGCTGTCGCTATTTCCATGTGTTTTCAGTTTATGAAAATTAATTGTGACGCTGTCCTTTCACATCAGCATGATTAGCCACTGCTCGGTGTGATTCTTTAACGGCGACCGGCAACGTCAGGGGAAACGCAGAAGCACAACAACAAATGTTAAGGCAGTGAAAGTCTGAGTAGGGCTGGTGTGAGGGGTCCAGCAAACACTGACTTTCACCCAAGAGGCCAGTGTTTGCTTCCCGTGAGACTGTAAAACCAAACCCTGTTCTTTTTTGCCAGACTCAACCATGTGTGTGTTGGCTAAACGTAACCATGTGTGTTAGTTGTTAAAGAAAAAATTTGCAATGTCCTACCAATGCAGTGCTTTTATTTTGAAAGAGCCTGTATACAAACTGTACATTTCCTGTGGAAACAGAAGTGTATTTTGAAAGCAGACAATGCATGTAACAGGCTGAAGTTGACACGGCATCCCAGAATGTCAACAACCAACACACCCAGGGTACCTTGGACGTCACATGTGGACGTGGACAGTCCATGACCAAACGTGGACATGTGATGATGTCACAGTGAGGATGAGTTGGAAAAATATTCCATTAAAAACAAAGGTACTTTCAGTCAAGTATCAAAAACTATCCTGCTGTGTTATATGACCATACCAGTATTATTATATAGATTATTAGACACTTACACATTAAGATACAAGCAGTACTTAAATGATGCAGCTGACCAATGGAATTTTATTTCAATAATTCTATTTTCTTTTGGAGGTTTAATCTACCACAGTCTATATCTTATAATTCAGTGTGTTTTGTTTGTTTGTATTACACAGACGTACTTCATCCTGTGAACTTCTGCACATCCCCTGGTTAGTTTGTTCTGCACAAATGCAGTGAGATGGTAAACAGATGGTGAATGATCTGCACTTGTATCGAGCCTTTCCAGTCCTCTGACCACTCAAAGCACTTTAACACTACTGAGTCACGTTCAGCCAATCACACACTGATGGCCAAGGCTACCATACAAGGTGCCACCCACCATTCAGTGACCATTCACATGCACTTAGAAACTTTTCGGGGAAATTTTGGGGTTTAGCATCTTGTCTAAGGATACTTTGACTGGAGGAGCTAATTAGTGCACAATGAGTCTACCTCTGACCACAGTCACCCCAAAGCTAGCTACAGCTCTTCTTTAAAAACATGTTTTTTTTCTTTATTTCTTATGTATACATATTTTTAAATTTCTATTGTGATTTTTCCTTTTTTTATACGTCGTCTCTTGACTTTTGCACGTGTTTATTTGCACCAAAACACCAAGACAAATTCCTCAGAAGTGCAAATCTACTTTGGCAATAACACCGACTCTGATTCTGATCTCTGCTGTAAAATCTTAATATTTAAACTAACTATAGATGTTAGATAAATGCAGTATTCTCTCTGATGTGTAGCGGAGCAGCAGAGCTATCAAATGCAAATACTTAAGTAAATGCAGATACTTTAAAACTGTACTAAAGGACTTGAGTTTCCTTCCACCACTGCTCCAGAATAAACCACTGAGTGTTGATTATGTAGGACACAATGGAGGAGTGATCTCCGACTTATATTATCCATCATCTGGACCTTATAAATGTTCTGAACCTCAGTTGTGTCAGAAGAAAAGCTGACACAATCATCCTCCATCTTTACGGTCGTACTGTCTCTCCCTGCGTGGCGTTTTGTTGACACTGCGTCCCGCCTGCAGATCAAGATCTCAGCTCTGTCCAGTGTGGGACGGCTGTGCTGTGTCTCTCCCCTGGATACAGGACCAGCTGGAAATGGGCCGGCGTTGTTGAGGTGTTTTGTTTTTTTTTTCCTCAGCCTCTTACAGATAGGGAGAACACGTGGGAGTGAGAGTGCACGTGAGCTGTGGAGCTCATGGCCAAACAAATCATCCTGGACTGACTGGTGGTGTTGGGAAGGTTTTTCTCTCTCTGCTTGGATGCAGTGATGACCGGCAGAGAGCGGCTGGTCATGTGTTTCTGTTTCCTGTTTATTTCCTGAGTTATTGGACAAAACAGGACTGAGGTTTTTTTGTTGTTGAATATTTCTCATGTTTTATCTGGAACTACAGGTGTTAAATATTTGTTTAAAATCCAAGACTTGGAGAGAAGGTTGTAGATTCTCTGCAGGAAATTCATTGTTTCTCTAATTTGGAGCTGGACAGTCTCGACTCAAGGTCCTCTTACTTCCCTGTTGTAGAGCTTTTGACTGCATCACACAGTCCTCATCTCAGATTGATTTTGCTCGAGGAGGTGCAGCTGTTCAGCATGTCGATGACTCTGAGCACCTCCTGCGCTTCTTATCAATACAGCAGTGCTGTCAGTGCAGATGTTTCACCAACCTCTAACCTCAATAATTTAAAGCTGAACTGAAATGACCTTCAGTTTGGTGTCTGTTTTGGCTTCTGTCCTTATTTGGTCAAAATTGTAAATACAAAAGGAAGAAATTTAAGTTTCATGTTCTGGGTTGACCAATGCTGATGTTAAATACTCTACTATTTTCCCTCCAAACTTCCTTTTCAGTTTTCTTGTGACATAGGCAGATACAGATCGTAGCTTTGGGTTACACCCCTACAGTCTGATCTAGAAAGCTAATGCTAATTTAACGCTATTTAACTGTACAACGAGTTCTTGTTTAAAGAGACAGACATCTTGTTGCCTACATTGTGTTGATATGAAGAGGCCCAGACTGTGGATATCTTTGGAGGCAAAGTAAAGAGGTAAAATTACGACCATAAAACCCAGATCCTCCCCCATGGAGTACAACAGCAAAAGGGCGGCCATGTTACATTCAACTCAGTACAATAAAACACAGAAAACACACCTGACAGCAAGAGGTAAAAACAAAATCCTCCGTCAATTACGACCATATAACTCCAGTCCCTAAACAGATTATTAGATTACTACACCAGAATATGTTAGCATATTATACGATAAATTTAGGCTGAAAAATGAACGGATAATAAACAGCTTAACGACACTAAAACACTGAAATTACTACGAGAGCAGTGTGGCTCACCTCTCCCACAGAGCACAACATCAGAAGGGGAAGGTAAGGCGGGACACAACCCCCAAAGGTAAGGTCAAGGTAGGGATACAGAAACTGAGTATCAAACGCTCCACATATTGATCATACTTGACCTTCCATTGGCACAGTTTCTGTGGAGCCAGCGTGTGGCCTACATGCCACCAACACGTGCTGCAGTGTCAAGAAGTTGTCGTCATTTCATGTATTTCTGTGAGACCAGAGACGTCTGTCCCTTTAAACTAGAACCCATTGTACAGAAACGTTTGTATTATGTAAGCTAGCAGGCCAAGCTAACTAATTAGCTCAACATTTGGTTTCTCCTACATTATACAAATGGAAGAATTAAATTAGCGTTAGCTTTCTAGATCAGACTGTAGGGGTGTAACCTGAAGCTATTATCTGTACCTGCCTATGTCACAAGAAAACTGAAAACAAAAAAAACTGATAAGAAGCACAGGTGGTGCTCAGAGTCATCGACATGCTGAACAGCTGCACCTCCTCGAGCAAAATCAATCTGAGATGAGGACTGTGTGATGCAGTCAAAAGCTCTACAACAGAGAAGTAAGAGGACCTTGAGTCCAGACTGTCCAGCTCCAAATTAGAGAAACAATGAATTTTCCTGCAGAGATTGGAGGCCTCAGCATGTCAGGTGATAACAACTGAAACAGATATTGTGTACTTAAAATACTTAATATTACAAATGTACATTTGACTTTGTTACACATATTACGGCTGAATAATTCCATCCATTTTCATCCACTTATCCGGGGTCAGGTCGTGGGGGCAGCAGGCCGAGCAAAGCATCCCAGACATCTCTCTCCCCAGCAACGCTTCCCAGTTCCTCCTGGAGGACCCCGAGGTGTTCCCAGGCCAGATGAGATATGTAATCCCTCCAGTGTGTTCTGGGTCTGCCCCGAGGCCTCCTACCAGTAGGACGTGCCTGGAACACCTCCAGAGGGAGGCGCCCAGGGGGCATCCTGATCAGATGTTGAACCACCTCAACATGAAGGAGCAGCGGCTCTACTCCGAGCTCCCTTCAGATGTCTGACTCCTCCCCCTATCTCTAAGCCTGAGCCCAGACACCTCATGGAGGAAACTCATTTCGGTGGCCACTTGTATCTGTGATCTCATTCTGTCAGTCACTACTCAGAGCTCATGACTATAGCTGAGGGTTGGGACGTAGATGGACCAGTAAATCGAAAGCTTCGCCTTCTGGCTCAGCTCCCTCTGAACCATGATGGCCCGGCACAGCGCCTGCATCACTGCAGAAGCCGGCCCAAACCGCCGAATAATTCACCCTGTTCAATGTATACTCTTATGGTGATGGCCCAACAACTGATGGAGATATGAAATACAGTGCTTTTTAAATATTTATTCATTGTGCAAAATAAGAAAAAAACATGTTTGCTGATTCTGATTGGTCGATACTGATGACGTGACAATATTATCGTGCATTCTGAGGAACAACTTTAGTTATTTTAACCAAAAACACAATCTTTTTAAACTTAATCAAGTAGTTTTGGTGCCAACATCCGTCCATGCCACCACAACATAACTTCAGCACAATACACGTCGCCACCATGAACTGGAGTGTTCAGACTTTGTGGTCATTTCATAAATTTCTGTAATGGTACGACACCAACACTATGTGGGCTTGATCAATCTTACGAAAAATGTGCTACAAGGTGATGAAGGGTTTCAGCCAGGAGCGCACCAAGATTTGGCACGTCCTCTATCAACACCAGCTCTTAAATTCCAGTCAGCTGTTGCCATGGCAAACGCCTCCGCAACGGCCTGAAGCTCAGATACATGTTTACACTAATGTCCAAAAACAGCTTTGGGTTTGTTTGAGAGATGTAAAAACTGCAGCATCATCATATGTCCTTACACAAGACGTGAAGATGTGTGGAGGAAGATGACAAACTCACTCAGAACAAGAATATCTGAGTTATGAGTGCTCATTGTGTTTGCACAATGGACTGCAAACTGTATTGTGCAGAAGAACCCAGGAATCTTGACCAAGGTTGTAAAGGGGAATCCATGCGGATCAGATCTGGTATTTGGGGCTTGGTCTCCCAAATGAGGCGCCCATAGTGGCCTTTTTGTTCATCTCCAGTACGCTCCGGCCCTCCACAAGCCGTCACAGCATTCCTTTTGTTGCTTTTTCGTGTTATTTTATCAAAGATTTCACTGTTCCAGGGTCTGCAGTTGGCCAGACTGTCAGGCTGGAGCTCCAAACCAGCACGGGCATCATGCTCGGATAAAGAGGAGGCTTTTTTTATTGAGGCTGAGCTGTTAAATCCCAGTCCTCCAGTGGCCATAACGACACAGGAACCATCAGAGCTGATTTGACAACACTGAGTTCATTCCCACCGGGGGATGTGGTCATTCACTCGAGTCTATATCAACTTTAATTTGTTGGCTGTTAAATGATTCGGCACTTTTTCCATTTGCTCATGTTTTGGCCTCAGCTGCACTTTGTCAGCTCGTTTTAGAGTCTGGTGCCGCAGCCTGTGCCGAATCCTCCCGGTGGTCCTGAAGAAGACTAAAATAATGTTGTAAAATACCGGCCAACGTCTCTGAAATGCTGGTTTGCTTTATTTGACATGGTGGAGAGGAGGTTGTGTGGTCAGACTCTTGCTGTGTGGAGACACCTGAAGCTGCCTGAAGTCCTCATGGATCCATTATCGTCATGTGTGTTTACGTTCTATATGTCATTAAGTCATCCTGATCATCCATATTTCATCGGTCTACTCCGTACACTCGACATCTACTGTATGTCCGTCCATCCAGGGCGAGGGTTTCCTGTGTTGCCCCTCCTGAGGCGTCTCCATTTAGCACGCTGTGACTCACCGTCCTGATCTCTGAGTCCATCTTTAATAGCGCTAATTATTTATGTCTCCTGCCACCACATTAGATCATCCCGTTACATTAAATCTAGCCCCACAGTCCCGAGTCAGCACATTCCCCGATCCGCCCACTGGCAGAGTGACACAAATAAACAGCTCTGATCTTGATATAGCACCTCACAGCTCGTCTGATCCTCAGCTATCTGGGCTGCAGCTCCGAGGCCTGTCTGGTTTACGGCAGTAACAGTTGGGATCAACCAGAGCTGGTGTTTTGTGGCCACTGGGCACTGATCGTGTAAACCCCCGCTAGCTGGCAAACACCAGATGGGTTTTTGGGTAATCCTGGTGTGGGATCAGGGGGAGACCCAGGGTGGCAGTGTGGGAGGAATCAAACCCAATCACCAGAAAAACATTGGCATCATACGTTTCTGCAAAGCATGGATATATTACATTTGCACATGAGTACGTTGAAACTTTATGTTTGCTGTGGTGACTGTGGTTAGGGTTAGGTACAAAAACAACTTGGTTATGGTTAGAGAAACATCATGTTTTGGCTTAAAATATCCCGTTTGAGGGGGAGGAGTCCCAGCAGGAAAAGTAATGATTGTCTCAGTAAGAACATGTTTTCCTCCCAGCTCGTCTAATATCGTCATTTGGTCATGGACTTTTACGTCTACATATGACACGCTAAGAAACGTCTTGCGTCTGTTGTTGACATTCCGAGACGCCATGTCAGTTTACGCCTGTTACATGCATTGTGTGTCTTTTCAACATACACTTCCATTTTCTACAGAGTCTGCTTGTTAAACACATACAGTCCTTTTCAAAATAAACTTATAATGGCGGTAAAACACCTCGTATTTATATTTATTTGCTTGCGCAATAAAAGCATGTGGTTAGATTTAGAAAAAAACATCATGGTTTGGCCCAACATTCATATAGGAAGCGGACAGCAGGCTCCGGGGTGAAAGTCCTGGGTAAATGTTCAAGGTTTGTTGGACCCATCCACCATCTCTCTTCTTCCTCCATCGCTTTTATTTACTTTAATTTCACAGATAGGAAACAATAAACTGTGAGGACAATAAAGCCTCCACAAAAATAGCATTTTAAGACTAAGCATTTAAGACTGTGTGATTTATCCTGGCTGAAATATGAGCAGAGTAAATCTCTGCTAGCTGCTAGGCTAATTTATACAATGTAAAATGCCATAGGCTTGTGCTAATAATGTTAGCATGTTGTATTTGTGGGGAAAATGTGTCCAGATAAAGACAAGTGTTTGTCTGTGAATGCTGCCAGTTATAGTGAAGCTGATTGTGTTTGAAACTGTCTCTATGAAGCCATGTTTAATGTGTGTTTAATGTGTGTTTAATGTGTGTCTTAAATCAACTAAACTTTACAGCACTTCACAGAAACCCAAACGCCTACCAGTGTTTTGGAGGTGTAACTGCAGAGTGACACAGACACACCACCACACAAGTATAAATGCTCACAACAGCGTAGGCCACGTGCGTAATCTTCGGCGTAGGCTCTGCATAGAGCTAATGCACGAGTATATCGGCCTTCAGAAGTAAAGACGGTGTCTAATTTCCAGTTCTTTGTAATAATCCAAAGCCAGATGTGTAGAGTGACGCCACCGTGAGAGCTGCACATCAACAGAACACATGAAAAAGTTCTTGAAAAGTGATTTGATCTCGACCCTCTGAGAGTCTTAGTGAAGGCATGAAATCATCTATGAAGTCATATTTAAATTCCCCCCACAGCTGAACAAGTTTGGCCGTAAAGTCTAAATCACAGTAAATATGAGGCCCATAATTTCCTCATGGTTCCCATGAGCGATGAATCATCCTTCACTCTGACTTTGAGTGTATTTATGAATATGATTAAATGCTCCCTGACCCCTGGTGTGATCCCCTCTCTTCACAAATAAAACGATGACGACTTTTAGCCGACGGCAGAAGATGAATAAAACAGATGATTATATCCATATGTTTTGGTGCAGGGTCACCTCGGAGGTAAAGGCGACTTCATACAACCACTGAAGCCCCGCCCACTGTGACACCGTCTTTTTCACATCTTAGATATACAGCCTGTGTGTTTGTTCACTCACAGCCTCGGGGGCTGAGAGACTGCACTCTGCGGTGGAGTCGAGCTTCAATCCCTCCACATCCATTCAATCCTACAGGCTCGGCTCTAAATGAAGGCCAAGTGGCAGCTTTACGACCTTTTGGGAATAAAAGCTAAAGCAACTAATCCGGCCCTCCCACAAACATTGTCCCTTTTCAACCCACAAAGGACCTTCACTCTGCAGCGTGTCCGGTACTAACAACAACTCTCCTCTGCACCACCATCCCCCCGTCCTCCCCTTACATCCACCTACATCCACTACAATGTCAACGAGGTCGACTTCCTAGAAACACTGTTGGTGTGAAACTTGAGATATTGTCACTGATACTATGAAAGAGGACGCAGAGAGTGAAAGAGCAAACAAAACAAGAGGCTGACAACTTTACAACCGAGCAGATAAAATACAGACACAAAGAGGGAGATGAAGAAGTAAAAAAAAACATGGGAAAGGAAACAGATCCCTGGATTCCAGTATTGATCCGAGCTTCTTCCTCTAATCTCCCCGCCTGCTCAGTAACCTCCTCTGGATTGAACATCCTGCCACAGAAAGCAATCTGACCCCCACAGCTGCCCTCACAGGTCACCCTTTAGTGGCTGCTGACTCCAGGTTGCCATGGTGATGGAAAAATTATGTCTCGGCCCTGTTTGGACGTGTTTAAGAGGCTTGGATCTGTGCCCAGCGCCCTATTGCTTTCCACCATGGGGGCTGTATGGAGGCTGCAGCAGCAGCAGAGCGTTACGGCTCTGAGGTTATTTATCTGGATATTCTATAACTTTTTTATGATCCTGAGGAGACGGAGGAACGTTAGGTTTGTTTACGTCCCCCAGACCACTGATCACAACTGGTGTTTGTGTCTTCCTGTTTTGAGTGGCGCTGTGGCTCTCTGAATGCCAATGTGGACGAGTCAGTCTGTTCACCACTTTAATTCAGATTCAAATATCTCGACAACTACTGGATTGATCATTAAATTTTGTACACACACATTCATGGTTCCCAGATGATGAATTTGTCTAAGTCAGGTGATCCTCTGCGTTTTCCTGTAGCACCACCACCACCAGGTTCAGGTCTGACTTTGAGTGAAATATCTGAGCAACTATTGTAACTACTGTAAGACATTTTTGACCTTCATGTTCTCCCAGATTAAAATGCTCAAAGATCTCTCTTGGTTTCAGTGATTATTGAAGAAAACATTTTATTGTCTGTTGTAACCATCATTAACTCCCCACTCCTCTGAACCAGTTAAGCCTTTCTGTTACAGGCCAATTAATTCAATCCTGATAAATTAAATTAAGGCACAATACTAGTCCCTGTTTTTGTTAGCTTAACCGTCATCTTAAGCAGGATTTATACTTCTGTGTCAAATCGACGCCGTACCTGTGTCGACGTAGATCCTACGCCATAGGGAGGGAAAATCTGAAACCATTTCCCTCAGTGGAAACAAAGCTTTTATTTACTTTAATTTGACAGATAAGAAACAATAAACTGTGAAGACAATAAAGCCTCCACACACTGTGTGTGATTTATCCTGGCTGAAATATGAGCAGAGGAAATCTCTGCTAGCTGCTAGGCTAATTTATACAATGTAAAATGCCATAGGCGTGTGCTAATAACGTTAGCATGTTGTATTTGTGGGGAAAATGTGTCCAGATAAAGACAAGTGTTTGTCTGTGAATGCTGCCAGTTATAGTGAAGCTGATTTGTGTACTTGTGTTTGTGTCTCTATGAAGCCATGTTTAATGTGTGTTTAATGTGTGTTTAATGTGTGTTTTGAATCAACTAAACTTAACAGCACTTCACAGAAACCCTGCACCTCAACCGCCAACTAGTGTTTTGGAGGTGTAACTGCAGAGTGACACAGACACACCACCACACAAGTATAAATGCTCACAACAGCGTAGGCCACGTGCGTAGGCTCTGCAAAAAGCTGATGCACAAGTATGAGTCTGCCTTTAATCTTGGTGTTCTAGCTGCCATGGCTTTGACTCTGCTTTGTTTCATCTGCAGCAAGCTGCCGTATCACACCAGTAGTGTTGCAGAAGTCGACCATTTTGCCTGCTCAATTTTTGCTGTTGTTTCCTGGTTTGTTGTGCTGCAGCTGACAGACAACATTAGTACCATTAAAAGTCCAGTGACAACATGGATCAAAGATTTGTGGCTGTGTTGAAGTTTTTAAAATACATTTATCCTAATGATTATGTTGTATCTAAATTTCACATCCAGTGCCTGTTATCAGGAGAACGTGATCTGCTCTGTGTTAATTAGCTTCTGAAACACACTGTGGTGTGTCTGCGGTAATTACAAGAAAGGTCTTTGAACAGGAAGAATCATCAGGGTTGTTGATGTCCTTGGGTTGACTGATTGATTGACTGAGCCTGTCTTTGATTTATGTCACATGATGCCAGGGATAAACTGAGCTCTGTGCATCTAATCCTCTGACACACATAATTCCCTGGGCTTCCCTCTTTCCTGTGTTTCCTGTCAGCCATAATTACACCTAATGCCTCTTTTCCGCTGCGTAATTGACCCTTTGCTAAGCCCCGCCCCTTTGTGTTGGTCTGACAAGCTGTCGCAGTAAGCATGAAGCCCTCATTGTAACTAACTGCACTCCCTGAATAAATATGATCATATTTATGGAGAAATGAAAGAGTGATTCCAGAGAGAAGCAGACAGAGGGGTCTACAGTCTGTGTTTGAAGGATATATCCAGGATGTCAAACTGACTCAGCAGCAACAACAGGTTCAAAAGACAAAGATAGTTAGAAGCTAAAGCCCAACTATAGGCTACAGATCACAGTGTCAAAGTGAACCACCACATCACTGCTGATCCACACAGAACACAATGAATAGAAAGGGAAACTTCACTGATATTGAACCAGCTGTGTGGCATCACAGTGTGTGCAGCCTGGTGGAAGTCAGACAACGTTCATCTGCACACACTGTGATGACACACAGCTGGTTGAATATCAGCAAAGTTTCCCTGCTTCCCTTCACTGGTTCCTGTACAGCAGGGTCAGTCTTTGTTTCACTGTTAGAATCATTACAAAGCAAAAGCAGCATGTGTATACATTCAGTAGGCTATATCTTCAGTAGCTAGCTAGCTAACCCTACACTTTTCAGGGTTTGATTTTGGTTTTGGAACAGGGAAGAAACGTAGATCTTTTTCCAACCTCTCCAGGTAACGAGTATCATTAATACACGATGAGCTCCAGGCACATTTAGCTCCAAATCCACAAAACCAGCCTGGAAATGAAGGAAATCTGAAACACTGGAGCACAGCTGTGTTGTTGTTGGACCCGATGCTATGCTATGATTGGCCAGCCTGCGTCCGGGGGTGAGACTTAGCGAAGGGTCGATTTGACTCGACTGCCTGAAACATCATCTTTATTACAACACTTGCTGGATCCTTAAATCGGCAACCAAACAGAGGAACATCTGCACTTTGTTAGTTGTATCGTAGTTTTCTTAGCTGCCAGTTTTTAAAATCTGGTTCAAGAGAATAAAAAAATTTGGCTATTTAAAAATGACGGTATATCCAGGATGTCTCCTGTCGCACCAGTGAAGATTCTCTCTGACAGATCACCAGTCTGCAGTGTTTTAACTCCACCTTTTAGTATCGGCTCCGCTCGATTGAAACCCTGACTGACGTGGTAGCCTACCAAAAAAAGTACCAGGACCATACACAGTGTCTGTTTATGGAAAACCAAATAAAAAGCGAGCTGAGCTGAGCCGTACCATGCAGTGGAGCAAAACACAAGAGGCAAGAGAGAGACACAGAATTACAGGGAGGCTGCTCAGTGTGTGACAGCAACATGCAAACAAAAGCCGACGCACGTGCAGCTCCCACAGGTTTCTTCCCCTCTGGATGGATCATGGCTCCAATTCAGCGAGTCAATCAAGTGCGAAGTACTGTCAGCACAACAGCACGTTTCCTGGGCTGCAACACAAGTGTCTCTTACACCTTCTACTGCGAGGATCTCTGTCGCAGAGTGTTTATCGTCGGCGGATTGATGCGTCCACATGCCCACAGTGCGTCTCAGCTGTTGAAAACACCACATCATGATGCTAATTTATTCAGAGACCAGCTGCTGTGTCAAGATGATTCTGCAAAAGACATCCTTGAAAGTTTTTAATGAGCTCGGTGATGTTAATAATGGGGACGGTGAGGTCACAGGAGTCGAGGTGTGTGCGTGTGTGTGTGGGCGTGTAGGTGTCTTTTCATATTATATGCGCATGTATTTATGTCTGTTTTGACATTCAGCGTTTAAGAACACTCAGCAGGAGGCAACAAGTCATTAACTCGTCACGTCGAGCAAGACAAACACGGCGCAGCAGGGACACACACACACGCGCACACACGCACACACACACGCGCACACACACACACACACACACACACACACACACACACACACACAGAAAAATAACGGTAAGCAGGTCAACAATGTGCGTCCTGGAGATTGGACCTTGTTTTTGTTGCATAATATCACACTGACGTGGAGGAAAAATAAGTGGATTAAAACACTTAATAGGTTTAATGGTTTCTGCTGCTCATGAAACAACGCAACAATAACAAACTGTTTCATGACACAACAGAGATCATTTGTTTTGATGACTTTAAATCAAAGTGTGAATGCAAGAACAGCCGCAGCTTCTGTCTCCACACACAGTGACGTGTCTGTGACGCAGTGTTCTCAAAAAAGTGAAATAAAAATAATGAAATATTAAAGGTTTGTTTGCATTCAAAACACCAGGCATCATTTACTGTCACTGTAGCTGCACATACACACAGGTATGATGCATATGCACACAAAGATTTCTTTATTTTCAAATTTCAGGACACGTCTTTAATCAGATTTTGGTTATTTAGGGTCATTAAACATAAAAGCACGACTTCAAACTATCAGATGTGACTTCAGTAAAGTGTTCTCCACCCAGACTTTCGTGACTTCATTTTGTTTTGTTTTTTTAAGTCAGTGCATCAGACGTACAGTAAAGCAGAGCATGTGCCGATGAAGACGCCTCAGGTGGTTGAGTCCCTCGTGATCACTCCACAGGACTGAACCACCTCTGAACCTCCTCACCACTAATTGATGCAATTACAATGTCAGCAGCTGGCAGACTGGAAGGTGGGAATCAAAGCAAATGGATTGTTGTGGTTTGTGTGGGGGAGGGGAGGGGAGGAGGAGGAGGAGGAGGAGGAGGAGGGGGAGAGGACTCCCCTTCTCTCTGAGTGTCTAATTTGCCGACTCAGGCTTGAACAGGTTTGAGGGTCATATCTGGAGACTATGAAATTTGGATGCAAGTCATTTAATAATTCAACAAACACCACATCAGATCATTTGGAAATTCAAAAAATAAAGACTAATTTTTCGGTCACTTGGGGGCGGCAGAAAAAAGCTTTAATAAAACTAAACTAATATAATATCAACATTCAACTTATCCTCATACAACAGTTGTGTTGTACGAGGTTGTTAATGTTGTTAATGTCATCACATTAAGAACTTAACGTAAAGTTACGTACATTAGGTTTTGGAAATAAACATGGTTGGCGTCACATTTCGCACTGAACATAAAGTGATGTACTTAACAGTTCAGTTTAGGGGAGAAAAGTTTCATTTAGGTTGAGTCAAGAAGAAGAAACATAGCTCAGCATCGTCACGTTAGACTTAACGTAAAGGTGTTTACTCAAGATAACATGAAGACATTCCCTAAAATTACTCAAACTTCACTTGGTTTACATTGTTACAAACACAGGTCTTTGTGGTAAAGTCCTGTGTTTGTTTGACCATCAACAAAACCAACGTGACTCTGACTTTCGCTCTTTATAGTACTTCCTTCTTTACTCCCTTCAATGCATTGGTCACGTGATCGCAGCCTTTACGATTATGTGGGTTACACACAAATTCTGACGTGAATACATCCTGCAACTTTTTGGCTGATATGGTGAATTCCAACGTAAAAAGTTGTCTGTTTACACAAAAATTGTCTGTTACATTATCATTCATTTGTAGTCCAATATTTGTTCTCTTTTAGCTCTACTTTTGGTCTCCACCAGCTCCTGAGAAACATATCTGACTCTTTTACTGCTAAAGTATCCCCTGTGTTCACCAGCTGGTCTCTAACTGTGTTTGTGTACAGTTTGGTGCTGAGTGGGTTTATTGGAACTTTTTCACTAAAATCAGCTGCGGTAGACACAAGCAGGAGAAATAAGAGTGAACCACAACCGTAAAATCGTGGGCTAGAAAACCAAAACAACATACACCATAACCTACTTTTCGTCAGGCCTTAGAAATATTTAATAATTTGGCTCAATACTTTGATACTTTGAACCATAAAGATGTTCCTTTATAAACTACACAGAAAGCGATCAACGTTCTGTACAGTGAATTTATTAAGTCGTCAGTGTTACAAAAATGTACAATTTGTATAAACATTATTGTTCTAATAACTGAAACTTAACCTGTGTGGCCATGAAGGGAATGCACTTAGGATTACTGTTCCATGGTGATTAAATTTAATATCATCTGGTGCTCCGTCACCGCTGTTTCATATTTCATATCATTTACAAAAACAAAAACAAAACAATCAGTCCTTCTGTCCAACACAAACACAAAATGTGTAATAAATATTTCAGGGAAGCATCCGTGGAACAAAAACAGCTATTTTAGTGGAATCTGTGCGAGTCGGTGAAGGATAATAAGGACATCAGGGACCTGCCACATGGATTTAAATGTGCTCGTATATTAGTCCTACAGTTAACAGGAAGATGTCTTGTTAGGATTCGTCTTTAAAACAAAGCACTTAGTGAAGACTAACTGCTCACAGTTCCCTTCTTCTGAAGAGCAGCTGCAGGATCGCAGAACAAAGAACGTGTCAATACTGCTTCAGTTATTATGAGCAAATCCATTTCTCCTGACCCTGCGGCCGCCTGTAATTGTTGTTGTGTTGGCACAAATCGCTCTCCCATTAAGAGGGACCATTAAGCCTGGAAGTGTCTCAACCGTGGATAAATCTCCTCGTGTCTCCACAGCGTGAGCCAAGACTTCATCTCTTCCTGTTCCTGTTGTGCTTCACCATCTTCTTCCTCTTCAGGATCATCTCGTAAAGTTTCTCCAGGCCCGGCTGGAGCCCCTGGCCGTCCACCGCGCTGCAGCTCTGCACGTGATGCAGCGTGTACGTGCTCAGTTCGTGCACGGAGAGCAGCTTCTCCACCTCGCTGACGGACAGCGCCGAATCCAGGTCGTGTTTGTTGGCCAGGATGAGCACGGGGACGCCCTGGTTCTCTGACGTGCGCGTGATCTTGTGGAGCTCCACTTTGGCCTCCTCCATCCGCTCCAGCTCGGTGGAGTCCACCACAAACACCATCCCGTCCGTCCGCCGCGTGTACGACTTCCACAGCGGGCGCAGCTTCTCCTGGCCGCCCACGTCCCACACCTGGAAGTTAATGGTCCGAGACGTCCCCACGGCCACCTTGATCTTCTCCGTGTTGAAGCCCTTGGTGGGGATCGTCTTCACGAACTCCTTCAGTTTGAGCCTGTAGAGCAGAGACGTCTTCCCGGCCGAGTCCAGCCCGATCACCACCACGTGCAAACACTGGAAGTTTGGCAGGAAGGAAGTGTTGGGAGCGATGTCGGTCAGCTGGTTCCCCATGACTGCAGCCAGCAGCTCACACCTACTTAGGTGAGGCGACAGATTCCTGATTTAATCCTTTTCTAGTGGAGTGGCATCTGCTGCTGACGGGGTCAGACGGCGCTGGAGACCTTATCAAAACAAACACACAGTTAACATTTAATCAGAGGACAATGGCGGCTTCAGGAATGTGACACCTAAAGAATGCAGGCGAGACAACAGTGATAATTATCAGCTGCTGAGAGCTTGATGCAGCTTCATCAGATCAGCGTGGTGTTTCCTCAAAGTTTCACTGTGAGCACAAAGCATCGCTTCAATCTGTGGCTGCACAGTTGAGCAACTTCACATTGTGATTACATAAAACAATAAAGGTGTTGGCCACATTACAGAGCCTGGCAGCAGCTGACTGTGTGGCGGAGGTTATCCACTGCCTCAATCCTCTTAACACTGCTAAACCTGAAAGGCTTTTCTTGGGGGCAGATTGATTTCAGTGCAGCGGACAGATGATATGTATTCAGTGTGTCTATGAGGACTGCTGCTGCAGCACTAATCCGGTTGTTGTTGACAAGCTGACACATCATCAAACAGCTGCCTTTGGACAGAACACACACACTGAGTGTTTGCAGGAGTAAAGGCTGTTTGCTCATGGAGTGTTGTTTGTAAAGGCAAACTGCACAGTCATGATCCTGAATCTGTTTTAATGACTTGACTGCATGTTAGTAATAACACAGATAATAACCTCACACACCTCAGTTCATCCTCTGCTGCAGGACACACTCCAGTTCACATGTTATTAATATACTGTTAATAAACTAAACTACTTCAGAATACCCTGCAGAGATCCTTTAAGGTTAACTTTAAGGGATAACTACACCATTAAATCTACTTCTATAAAAAGCATGCACAATCTCTCTCTCACACACACACACACACACACACACACACACACACACACACACTCATGATAGAAGACCAAACCCTTCTTACCTGTCTAACCGCGCAGAGGAAACATGTTGTGCAGTCGATCAACACATCCATAGTAAACAGATGATGTTTGTCACATCCGCTCCTGCTCCGCTCCAACAGCACTGAGGAGCTCCGGGGAGGCACGAGCGCACACAGCCTAAAGACCCGCTGACGTCACGGACACCCTAGAAGGTTACCTCACGCCCCCCGCTGGTGCACAGGTGAACTGCACAGTGTGTGTGAGCCCATCTGAATATACAGAAATATTATCAACAAAATACCGAGAAGAACGGCCCCTGTGTCTGTTATATTATTATTATTATTATTATTATTATTATTATTATATCATTAAATCACTGATGTATCAACACAAGCAGTTCTTTAATGTTTTATTTCAGCAATCAGCAATCAGCAATACTTTATTGATCCCCAGGGGAAATTGTTTTTGTTACAGCAGAGCTAAATAAAAAAAGTATATTAATTCCAGGAGTTTAATCTACAGCCATGGGCAGATTGAGAGACAATGGGATCCTGGACACAAGCATGCAGAAGGCCCCACCACCTCTCCTTACTTGAGCAAGACACCCAAACTTTAGCTGTGTAGTCCATCTCTGTTGCTGTTTTGCATTGGTTTGTAGTCATTCTGCGTCTGTCTGTGGTTTTGTGTCTCTTTGTGGTTGTTTTGTGTCTCTCAGAAATTGTTTTGTGTCTTTGCAGTCATTTGTGTCTTTTTCTAGTTATTTTGTGCGTTTGCGGTCACTTTGTGTCTCTTTGTAATTGTTTTGAGTCTCTACGTGGCCATTTTAAGTCTCTGTTGTCATTTTGTGTCTCTGTATGGTTACTCTTTGACAGTAGTTGGTTTGCCCTTTTTTGTGGTTGTTTTGTGTCTTAATGGTTGTTTTTTGTCTCCTTGTGGTCACTTTGAGTCTCTTTGTAGTTGTTCTCTGTCAGAGGTTGGTTTGCCTCTTTTTGTAGTCATTATACAGCTCTACATTATACATCTGTGTGTCTTTGTGGTCATTTTGTATGTTTGTTTATTTGTTAGGATCCTCATTAGCCGAGGGCCCTGAGTCACAGCTAGTCGTGCTGGGATGAAAAAACATAAAAACACACAGACCACACAAATTAACACATTAGAAACCATACATTAAACATTACAATCAACACAAACGGGAACAGAAGACAGATATTATAGATACATTTAGTGTCTCTTTGTAGTTGCTTTGCATACCTTTGAGGTTGTTTGGCATCTCTTGTCGTCGTTTTATATTTCTTTGTTGTCATTTTGGGGGTCAGAGGCAACCAACAGGCTGAATCCACAAAAACAAGAAAAGGAAACTGGGAAACAAAAAGCTGGAACATTAGACACACAAGACAAACTGGCACTGAGAGAAAACAAGACAGGTGTGGTGAGGGGCAGGATAGCGTGGCACAGGTGAGGCCAATCAGGGCGGTAAAAACAGTCAGACACAGGTGAGGTCATCAGGAGGGAGGGAAAACACACAGGGGCAGGAAGATGTGAGTTTCAAAGTAAAACAGGAAACAACATTAACATGAATGGAAAAAAACCTAACCTGAGAAACTTGAGCTGTGTCATTGACCGTGTTTGATGTGTAAAATCCTGATCCCAAAAGTGACCAGTGAACAAAGCTGTCAGATAAATGTAGTGTAGAGAGAAGTACAATGTTCCCTTAAATGTGGTGGAGTTAGACTGAAAGGTAGCAGAAAGTAGATAAATTAATCCTCAGTGGATAAATTAATGTACTAACACAAATTCTTGCTCGGTAGATAATCATGTAATCTGCCACAACAAACATCAGCTCTGTGTCTCCCAGTGTGACTCCTCTGTGATCTCAGAGTGTTGGCTCCACCCTGTGTCCACTCTACAGAACTTCAAGAGCTGCAGCAAAACACAGCTGTAAGAGCCACATATGTCATTTCACTCAGCAGACATGAATCATATTTACTATGTTACTGTGTTTGTACTGATATTTGGAGCATCAGTGTATAAAGGTGGGAACAACATGGTGTTGAAAAAGGTTTTTGGTCGCTGTGGGACAATGGGCAACGTGTTGTGTGTTCAGTTTGGATAAAAGAAAGAAACATTTATCAACCTGTGTTTGGTGGTGTGAATAAATATGATGATTGTTCTGCAGCTGGAAACTGCAGTGTGATGTCTGAACACAACCAAGGAAGCTGTGGCATCAACAGTGCAGAGCACATCAGCCCAGTCAGGCCGGGTGAGACAGCTCATGTAGCTGCAAGCGACAGGTTTAGCTCCTGCAACAGGTCTCGTAGATTATTTTGTATTTCTGTACTGTTATTTTTTTTTTTTAAAAAGCCCTCTGATCTGTGCTGATATGACACTGGCAATAATACTTAATAAACTGTGTTTAGTTATCTTAGCTGCAGACATGCAGGCTGTACACACAACACCACTCTGTGATATGGAAGTACTCACACCCTTTACTTAGATAAAACAACACTTATTTTTGTTTTTGGTAATTTGGGTGCGGTTACAAAAATGAAGTTGCAAAATATGAATAGAAATTGCGACACATCTGGACACATAATGGTAGTGACTGTGATGAGGTTATCATGGTTAAACTGGGCGTTGTATCGAGTGTGTGCACACAGTGTTGACACAGTGACTCATGGTTAACAGTCGCCCATGATGCAGTGTCTAAAAATGTACCAGCAAACTAAATAAGACAGAAAACCTAAATCTACCACACAGAACTTTAAATGCCACAGTTTAATGAAGTGCAAATGACAAAAGATTATCAGAGATTAACATCTTATTTACACAATATATGACGTCCTGCCTAAAACAGTGTAAAGTGAGTCACATTTTAAAGAAATGTACACATCTTCAGATAAAACACAGGCAGGTATCGATCAAATAAGAACAATAAAACCTTCATTTTAAGATATAAGAACACATGAATCATCTTCATCATAAAATAATTACACTGTAGTGATTAAAGTCTTTAGGTATGCTAAAACAACATACAGAATAAGATCAGTGGTGGAGTGTAACTCAGTATATTTACTTACTATGTGCAACTAAGTACTTTGTTTTGTTGTTCTTCTACTGGAGTATTTCAACACTGTTTAAAGACAGTTTTTCTTAAGTAAAAGACGTGGATGAGTGGATAAGATGCATTTTTACAGTAGTTGTCATTCACAAAGTCACATCCCACACAGAGGAGGAAAAGGGTGCGATGCAGCCAGAATATTCATGACTTCACACTCCCACTTTGGTGTTTTTCATTTGGATTTCATCATCTCACAGGATGAGGGATTGTTGAGTTGGTGCCACAGTCGATGTACTCGAAGGTGTCCAGAGACAGCTGCTCCACATGAGACAGATAGGAAATATTCATCGTCATTCTGCGGGGGAAAGATAAAAAAACTTAATTAGAGACGGCATGTTTTCATATTGTTTTAAAGCTGCGCTGGAAAAAAAACATTTCCTATATTAATTATTCTTACAATGGATCCAATGATCAAATAAAACGAGCCAGATATTTTTATTAAGAATAAGCTGAGATCAAAACAGAGCTAAAAGTAAAGAAGTACGACTCCACACGAATATCATGTCTGCGTGGTGTGTAAATCACCATGACAACTTTACAGGGTGATAATATGTCAGTGTTGTATTTCAGATTGTTCTGCTGCCCCAAGTGGCCCAAAAAACCCCAAATTAAAGCAATTGCAAGTTTCATCGTAAGAACAACATCCAGCTGTTTTTTTATCCCCAGCAAACAGAAATACAATGGTATTATAAGTAGTGTAGTATATAACAAAATTAAACTGTGAAAACTGTGGTTTGCAACTTAGAAACATTTTGTTGTGGCTTGTTTACAGTTTGTACGATGAACTGAAGAACAACCTGTTCACTGAAGCTCAAGTTTTGTCGTGGCCTCTGGTTCAATCAAAGTATCCTCATGCAACGTTTTATATGATATCTTATGAAAATGCACATACAACTGTTTTAAGTGCCCCATGAATGGTGTCGTCATGTTATGTACTTAACATAAAGTTATATACTAATCGTTAGGTTGGGTTTAGAGGAGTAAAGTTACATAGCTTAGGTTTAGAAAAAGAAACATGGTTGTTACGTACTTAATGTAAAGATATGTGCTTCATTTGATGTTAGATAGGGTATGTTAAGGCATGTCAAGGTTCATAGGTCAGGTTAATGACAGTACAGTTACTTAAGTTAGGTTTAGGACAGTAAAGTTATGTAGGTTAGGTTTACGAAGGTGAAATACTAAGGTTAGGTTTAGGAATGTAAAGTTACATAGGTTAGGTAAACGAAAGTTCGGATCATGACAGTTAAGTTATGTAGGTTAACTAAAGTTAAGTTACTTAGGTTAGGATCAAGACAGTAAAGTTTCATTGGTTAGATTTAGGAAAGTAAAGCTACGTAGGTTAATAATAGTAAAGTTACACAGGTAAACGAAAGTTAAGTTATGTAGGTTTGGATCAAGACAGTTAAGTTACGTAGATTAACAAAAGTAAAGTTATGTTGGTTATGTTTAGGACAGTTAAGTTACATAGGTTAGGTTAACGAAGGTAAAATACTTCGGTTAGATATAGGAACATAAAGGTAGGCAACTTAGGTTAATGCAAGTAAAGTTACATGGGTTTAGGGCAGTAAAATTACGTAGGTTAGGTAAATGAAAGTAAAGATACATAAGTAGTACATGAGTCATGGCTGGGCGTTGTCAGCTTACATACTTAAAAATAGAAATAATATAAAGTTATGTAGGTTAGGTTTAGGAAGAGAAACGTGGTGATAAGTAACTTAAAATAACTTTAAGTTCACTTTGTTTCACACAGGACATGAACACAGGTCTCGTTGTAGAAAGTCCTGTTTGTTTGACCCATTCATGACACCAACCTGCTTCGTTATGCAGACTTTCCCTCTTTATCCTACTTCCTTTCTTACTACCATCAGCACACTGGTCACATGATCGCAACATTTCTGATTAAGAGGTTATATTTAAATTACTGGCTGGTTGTTACGTGAGCTGTTTATGACTCCTGGTGCTTCACAGTGAACGAGAACAGGCTGGTTTAATACAGACATGTCCTGGTGTTACCGCCTGTATCTGCCAAATGAGTGCAATGTCAGATTAAGGTAAGCAGTTTCACTGTGCAGTCCCTCTGTTAGTGCAGTTTGCATCATACAAGGTCTGCTGTCATTTCTTTTCATTTACTTTCATCTTGAGTTCAAATGTGACTCACTCAGAGCTTTGAGGGAAACTCTTGACCACATGTGAAACAGAGCAGCCGGTCACAAGCAGAACTACTTCCTTTGAGTGTTTACAAACAAATTAAAAAGCCAACTTTTGTTTTTGTGGTTAAAAGAATTCACTTTCTGTCAATATATATTCCAAAAACAGAGCTGAACTTTTATGTGTCTGTGTTTTTTAGGTTTATCTTAAAAGAACATCTCAGATTTGAAGAGTCGACCCTTTTTCTTTTTTTAAGGGAACCTGTTGTGGTTTGTGACCACGCTTTAAACACCCTGTGGGTTTGAGATACGCTGTGAAGTGGCTGCTGCCTCCTCTGCCGATGTTCAGATAAAAATTTACACTTACTGCAGCTCCAGAAATAACGTGTGAATCTTGATGGAGCTCGACTTGCAGTAAGTGCTGAAAGAGATCAAAACAGTTGACGTGTGGACCTGTGCTGAATTCAGACAATAATAATAATAGTATTATATCATTTTCACACAATATTTCACACTCACTTTAAGCCTTTATCGGTGAGAGGCAGGTCAATCTGAAGAGTGTACTGCAAAATCAGAAAGAGAATTAACTGTAGGACAAAAACATCAACAGTACGTTTTGACATGAATCATCCTGTGTGACACTCACTGAGTTCTGTGAGCGAGCCTGCAGGGCGGTCATGTTGGATATCTTGGTTTTACCCACAACTGATTGAGAGACCAGACCCTGAATGGTAAAGTCCACAACCTGAACTGGGACAAAGTTCTCGTTGGTGATGTTGATGAGATTCTAGGAGAGAAAAAGACACACAGCTCGTCAGGTAACACAACTTTCCATCATTAAAAGGTGTCAGGGGAACTTTGTCCGTCACATGACAGCAGCTATCTGCAGCCTGTCAGGTGAGTGCAATTCAGACTGATCTCTGGAGACGGTGTTTGACAAGTACAATAAAAATGTGGTGGAAATTACACATGCAGCACGTTGTAGTGCAGGAATGTGTGGTGTAATGACCTGTGTAGGTGGATATTTCCAGTCTATCCTGCATAATGTGACTTTATTCATTCATTACAACGAAGTGAATTACTAACACGTTTAATCGTCATTTTCTTTTACCTGTCAGAAAAAGGTAGAGATTATCTTTAGTTACACACCTTACACATTCAAATATAAAGCCTTAGTAGCTTAACCACAGCATATAACACGAATTCCCCTACAGTCAAAAGCTGAATGCTAAGCTAGGCTAATTAGCTTTTAACAACATTAGCTACTATGTACTTGTTGTATTAGCTTTTTTCTTCATCATGTTTTTTTTTAAATTTAATTTAGTTGCTGCCTAATTTAAATGGCACAGAACAACAGAGTGAATTACTAACATTATGAATAATCATTTTCTTTTACTTTTCCGGAACATTTGACGATGATCTTTA
Source organism: Cephalopholis sonnerati (assembly GCA_019142605.1). Lineage (NCBI taxonomy): Eukaryota > Metazoa > Chordata > Actinopteri > Perciformes > Serranidae > Cephalopholis > Cephalopholis sonnerati. The sequence goes on from JAGQAX010000020.1 coordinate 37,637,417, forward strand.
GCTAAGATGCTGTCTTTGATTTGACATCATTAGCTTTCTTGTTATAGCTGTTTGGTGGGTGCTGATTGCTTGGTTTTATATTCTTTGTACTTCCTGCTGTTTTTAAGATGTTGAATTTCAAAAGAAGTTACACACATTACACGAATTACCCTACAGACAAAAGTCAACTGTGTAGCTAGGCTAGTTATCTTTTAGCCTAGCTATAACGTTAGCTACTATGTACTGCCTGTTAGCTTTTTTCTTCATCATGTATTTTTTAAATGTCATTTAGTAGCTGCCTCATTTATGTGGCACAGTTTAACAAAGTGAAGGAGCTAAGAGCTAAGGAGCTAGCTTTGAGCTGACATCTAACTTTCTCGTTATAACAGTTTGGTGATTAATAACTGGTTTTACATTTTTTTGTACTTATTGTTAATTTTACTATGTGTTTAAAAAAAAAGTTACACACATTACATATTTAAATATGTAGCTCAAAGAAGTTCAACCACAGTATTAACACAAATTCCCCTACGATAAAAGGCTGACCACTAAGCTAGGCTAGTTAGCTTGTAGCGGGGCTAGCTATAACATTAGCTACTGTGTGTTCGCTGTGTTAGCATTTACTTGCTAAGTTAGCAGTAACAGCTGTTAGGTGGGTGCTTACTGCTTGATTTTAAAATGTTTTGTAGTTACTGCTAATTTTACTAGCTAACGTTACATGTTCTTTTCTCATAGATTACACATTTGTTTTTTAATTTTTTTAGCTGTATTTTGGCTTTAGTGGGACAAATACTGTGTTCCTTTAGTGATGTACTAGCACCCGAGGAATGAGTCTTAAAACCTGGAAGTGAGTTAGCATGTTACCACCCACAGTTCCCTGGTCTCAAAGTCAATCTCAAGGTCAAACACAAGCTTGAGAGACTTTCACATTTAGTTTTGACATAAAATATGTCAGTAAATATCACACTTGTAGATTTTGAAACAAGGCGGTTTCTAACAAGCGGCTAAATGAGACTACATAACATCATCACACCGTCCATGGCTTTACAGTCTTGCTGTGGTGGTGACGTTCGGTCATGTTGCTGCAGTGTAGTTCATTTATAGCCTAATTTTAACTTTTGAGTTCTGGTGATCGCATTCAGGCTTCAATAATCGTGAAAGTGGTGTTCATTTGTGAAGATTATCTCGCTGAACTAAAACGTGCAGGTATCATACACGTTCATAAAGAGTTTTTCGGCAGTAATCCAAAATGCAACGGAAGAATCCCACAGGCTTTTTGACAAGGGAACCAGAGCGATGCTAACTTCCATCAAACTTACATTTTCAGAACGTCACTACTTGTAAAGCTAAATCAGTCAGCCGCACTGATTAAATGTTAAAGGACTTGTCATAAGAGGTGGCACAGAGATAAACATAACTGGCTCCACTGTTTGTACGGCTTCCTGTTACTTACTGTGACCTCCATCTCAACTGAATCTGGTGTGAAGTAAACCATGACTGACAGCACAGACACAGGCGTCAGGGTGACGCTCCGGGGGAAGAGGAAGAAGAGGATCAGACAGCAAAGGAGGAGACACACCGCCATGGAGATGCACACGTACAGCTTCCTGAAATACAAACACAGCACATGACATGGTGCCACCTTTACGAACATGTGCGAGAGACATAAACACAGTCAGAGGGTCTTTTAATTAAATGACATTAAATCACGTGTATCACTTACGTGCGTCTGGGCTTCAGCCTCACGTCATTACATGGTATTACAGCAACGAGCTGGTCCTCGTGGCCTGTCAGACAGGAAACAGGGAAACGATCTCTTTCAGACGCTCCATTACCACAAAGATGATGTGAAAGTGTGGCACAGCTGTGACTTTCAGGTTGACTTAGTTCCCTCAGTTGCTGGGTGCGAAATTAAACTTTTATTTAAGGGTCCCAGTTTGTTAAGACACTGAAGTCGTTTAAATTCAGTCAGAACTGTCTGTCAGAAAACCAACCTCTGGGGATTCGTCCAGTGCCCCGACACGTGGGGCAGGTCTCTCCTGATGAGTTTCCATTCATGGATCCGTACGGAGGAAACTGCTTCAGTGTTTTCGCCCTCTCCATCTCTTTGGTTGCATCAGGCTCCTCTGTGTTTTTGCTGATCTTCGCTGGTGTGACCATTTCACTTCATCGAGAGAAAAAAATCCAGACTGAAGAAGAAAAACAAGACGTCAACACACAAAACTTCATCACACAGTGACTACAGTATGATGATGCAGCAGTAAAGACACTTCCTGTGTGTCGTCCTTCCTGAGATGCTCTGGAGAGCTGGCAGAGGACTGTGCAGTGACCTATGACCCCGGCCTTCCTCACAAACCTGTGAGTTAGTCAGAAAGTACCGACAGGCTCCTGACTGTCATGTTAAACACTGCTGTTTTCACTTTGAGCTGTCTAATTAGACTGTGTGTTTGTCGGTCATTCATTACTGTAAGGGGGGGGGGGGGGGGGCTATCACAGGACTGACACATAAGCCCCTTTTACACTGCCAGATTTTCCGTGAATGTTCGGCCGATTTGCCGGCAAGCTGCGAGCGTTTAGACACACAGAGCCGGATTGGCGAGTTGATCTGAGGCGCCCAATTTTCCACCTTGTAGGGTAGTCATATTGGCTGAATGGTTTTAGTATAAACAGAGCGAGGCGGCTTTTAGCCTCAGGAGGGGCTGTTGATGACATGTGGGAGGGGCTGTTGATGACTTGTGGGAGGGGCTGTTGATGGCGCTGCACGTTCGACCCACTGGCGTGCACTTCAAACCAGGAAACAGCTGATAGCAGGAATGAGTATCTAGCAGCACTAAGGAGACGCAAAGCAGAAGATGAGCAACTGGGGAGATAAAGAATTGCGCGCCCTCCTTGCCGTCGCTAACGAGGAGGCCATTAACCGTCAGATGACGGGAACGTGAAGGACGGGCCGATGTACGAGAGAATCGCCGAAGGACTGACCAGCGTCACTGTTTACGTCACACACTGAGCTGCACGTTCTGTTACTAGCTCCGCCCTCCATTGCCCTGAAAAAGGCACATTCTGTATAAACACAAGAAGGCAGGCGGCAATTTGCTGCACTCCCCGATTTTGTTTTTATACTGCCAATGCTGAAAGAAGAGGGATTGGGCTTGCCTGCAAATTTGCACAATTCCTGTGTAAAAAGGGCTGACACACAGAGACAGACAACCATTCACACTCACATTCACACCTACGGACAATTTAGAGTCACCAATTAACCTGCATGTCTTTGGACTGTGGGAGGAAGCTGGAGCACCTGGAGGAAACCCACGCTGACACAGGGAGAACATGCAAACTCCACACAGAAGGACTCCCCAACACCAGAGTTCGAGCCCCCACCCTGGGGTCCCTTTGAACCAGGAACCCTCTTACCCTCCTTTTTAATATCCATCCATTTTCTAACCACTTATCCTCAGACAAACTACAGTAGACAGAATTTCTTGCCAACAACCATTATATGACCAATAAAAGCTCGTTCTTGGCTACATGTCAGTCTGCAGTGTGACGGTGACAGGACAACAGCCCTAATCACAGCTTTTTATGGTGCTTTTTCCACTTGGCAAAACCCTGAAGTATTGTTAGCACTGAGCCTGACTGTGTGACTGACTGACACTGCACGTCCTGATTCTGCTACAGCTAGCTCACTAATTCTAGCAGCCAGAAACAAACATCTACGACTCACTTTGACAATACAAACAGAGAATACATTTTGTTTTGCTGGCCTTCCCAAAATGAGCAGCAATACAAGTTAAAGTTAGAGTTTATGACCAAGGGGTTAATGCTAAACAGCTAGCGTCCTTGCTGGCTAACTGTTAGCTCAGCTTTGCAGGCTAATGTGAGCTTATTTCCATGGTGCCAAAATACTAACAATTAATCTAAAAAGCAAATATATATATTATTAACGTCTGTTAGTGTAAACTAAAGTACAACTTTCCGGTTGGGTCTCATCTTGTGATTTGCGCCTCTTTACACAGCAGTTTTGTATAGATTTTGCAGGGCGCTCTTTGATGACATCACAAATGTCGACTGGCTGAGGCAAAATCAGGACATGCTACTGACAGCAATGGAAGACGTGCTCAGATCTTTTACTTGAGTTAAACTACCAACTATAAAAATACTGTTACAAATAAAAAACCTTAATTAAAAATGTTGCTCAGGTAAAAGCACTTAAGTATCATCACCTACATGTACTTAAAGCATCAAAAGTAACAGTGCTCATGATGCAGAACAGCCCGTGTTATTACAGAGTTATATAATTCAGTTTTAATCACTCATATATACATGTAAGTGTATTTTAATGTTGTAGTTTATTAATCTGGAGCAGATTTTAGACACTCTGCATACAGCTGGGCAGCACTGCATCATTCACATCAGCATATCTTTTGTTGTTGTGTTTTTGTGTGTAAAAGGTAGCTATTAATGTCAAAAATGTAGTGCAGTTATTAGTACAACATTTCCATCTGAAACATAGTGGAGCAGAAGAATAAAGCAGCATCAAATGGAAACAAGTTCAGCACGTGAATAAATCATTCAGTTTAGTTTAGATTAGAAGAAAGGAAAAAAAAAAGTAAGTCAGAGTACTGTTTCCTTATTTAATATTGTTTATAGAACTTTGAAAAAAGGTCCTGGAGCTGAAATATGATCAGACTTGTGAAACTAAATTTATTTGTTTGGATATTCTGCATTTTGTCCTCTCGGCTTTCATTTTCAGCTGTGTTGCTCAATCTCGGATAAAACAGCATTTTGTTGCAGTGATGTCATCGTTTCCACTGTAATGTTGAGTTTGTTCATCAAAGCGCTGAATCATTTTGATTTCACAATGTGCTTAACTTGAGAAACCTCAGCAGCAGCTGGTTTAACATCTAAGAAAACACATTTCAACCTAATCATAATAGAAATAGTTAATTTCTTATTGAGTCGACTGCAGCTGCACGTTACAGGCTGTCTTATTATCTTTATTAATTATTGCTCACACATACATGAAGCATAGCGTTGACATTTGGATAAAAATAGCCTTGTTTTGTAATTCAAACTCCTTCCTCCTGCGCTGTAGCTCCACAAACGTACACTCGGCTAAATAACAGTAAAACGTGTGTATTGTGGATCCTGCTGTACGTCTCCTACATGATGATCCTCATCTTTCCTTTACGGACAGAACTCACTAAATCTGTCCGACAGGTCGACTGCAGCTGAGAAGATTTTAGTCCAGCGTTGGAAACCACCCCATGATATCTCAAGTTTTCATTGGCTCCTGAGCTTTGTGGACATTTCTTACCTTTAACTATCGTCAACACGAGTCAGTGATGCACGTCCAATCATGACTTTAATGTGGACATGTTTGATGTCTAAGGATCTTCTGTCTGAATAAGGACGCTGTGTTTGTGTGTTTGTCAAATGTAATCAGAAAGTAGCTGCGTCTGTTCATCTATATATGCTGCAATTAAAAACAAGTGATAAAAAATATAAGATATAAGTGGTACAGTTTACTCTCTACAAAGTGTCTGCGTCAAACACTGGGGACATGATCTTTTCTGCTTGACAAATGTGACAAAGTTCATGACTCTTCCAAAATAAAGTCGCACTTATCCTGAAGTGAAACTGAAAAGTCAGGACGGCCAGTTACTGACTGCAAACTGCAGATTTATTCTGCAACATAATGAAAAAAGAGTGTCATGTCACTGGATTAAAGCTCAAATATAAAGATGTTTTTCTCAGGTTTGGAGTTCATTATGAAAACACATGTCTAAGTTTGATCATCATTCTGAGGTGGTGGAAATTAACCAGATAAATTTACTTTGTGCTTGTTCTACGTGTCGTTTATTTTTCAGAACAGCAGATGATCTGTTGATAGATGGTATAAACCAACGGTACGGACGTATTGTCTCATAAAGAGCAGCTACAGCGTGGAACCTTCAATATAATCTAAAGCAAAGACAACACAGCTGTGTGTCCAGTGAGGAAACAGCAGTCACACAGCCTCAGACACTGTGAGGTTTAACGCCGCCCAGAGGAGGAGACTGAACGTTTGTTGTGTTATTGAGGTGAAGTTGAGTTGTTAATTATTTGTTTTGCTGCCCTGTATATTTTCAGGAGAGGATTTAAATGTGTGTCACAGTTTAAACGGGCCTGACTCAGTTAAAGTTTGGTTTCCAGCAGGTTCCTGTTCTGCAACAGAAACAATCAACAACACGTAGGCAGTGTTTACATGTGTGTTTGAAATGTGTCACAGAGGTTTCTGCTCTAACACGTTAGTGTACATGTGACAGAATGATCTCTGACCACGGCTGTGTTTCTGAGGCGGCACAGAATAGGTGCCTGTGAGACTGATCCAGTGATGTGTTGCTGTCGTGTGTTGAGAGGTCGAGCAGCATTCCTTATGAAAACATGAGGAATGCACTGTTCAGCACAATGACTTCTACATATGTTGATTTCCTTTGCTTGGACGATCGTGAGGATTTTTTTGTGTCAGAAAGGGAAACTTTTCTGTGGCTGACTTTCTTTGCCCGGCCTGAGAGAGCAGGCTGAGGATTCTGTTTCTGGACTGAGGAGTTAAATAACATGTCATTTTGATTGTGACTGTAACGTCACTGTGAGGGTGTGTTGTTAACCCATGAGGGCTGTGCACGTGAGTGTGCATGACACAAATAAAGATCAGTCAATCAAATAAACTTCTAGTCAGAGGAAAACATTTTAAATATTTATATTCTTTTACTCCACTACATTTATTTGACAGCTGTAGTTTCTAGTTAACAAACTAAACTTTGATTAAACCAGCAGCACATATAACAGTCAGAGTTAGCTCCACCTCACCCAGCTACATCAGTAAAATGCTTACACATGAATAACAGGGACATTTTCTGCTTTATAACAAATATAGTGTCATTTCTGATGCAGGACTTTTACTTGTAATGTATTTTTATATTGCAGTACTGACACTACAGCACAAGTAGGCTAAATAATCTGAGTACTTCCTCCTCTTGTTTATAAAACATTAATGTGAGGGTAAATCAGGCTGTTACTGCTGCCCTCAGTATTTTGTGACACATTGATTGACACTGGAAACACGGCTACCATTAAATTAGATTAATAACTTTTCATTCTCACATTTTAAGACTGAAAAAACAACCAGTTACTGACTGTACAAACTGCAGATATGTCCTGCTGCATGATGGGAAACAGAGCTATGTAACTGAATATAGGTCAAGTATGAGGATGTTTCTCTGAGCCTCAGAGCTCACACACTCATGAAAACACATGTTTAACATGTCTGACTTTGTGATTATTCTGCAGCGGTGGACGATAACTAAATATATTTACTTTATATAAACAGTCTGTTGACACATGGTGTGAACCAAAACTAAAAATATTATTGTCTCATAAAGAACAGCTGCAGCTAAAATATATTAATAAGTCAGAGGAAAATATTTAAAATATTTGTATTCTTTAACTTAACTACATTTATTGACAGCTGTGGTTTCTAGTGTACAAACAAAACTATAAGAGGTTCAGTGACTAATACAGTGTCATCTCCAAAACTTAAAGTGGTACATTTATATTTCAGTACTGACACTACAACATAAGCAGGCTAAATAATCTGAGTACTTCCTCCTCTTATTATTCTGTTTATAAAATATTAATGTGAGAGTAAACCAGGCTGTTAATGCTGCCCTCAGCGTTTTGTGACGCATTTATTTACCGTTAATTTAGATTTATAACTTTTATTTCTCACATTTTAAGGCTTTGTTTAAGAAACTGAAGTCACACAGGTTTGAGTTTATCTCTAAACTCTGAGGCCGTGCAGCTGAAAATAAACTTGAAGGACATGTTTTGTAGACTCCTTCAGTTTCCTTGTTTGTTTCTGTGTGTGTGTGTGTGTGTGTGTGTGTGTGTGTGTGTGTGTGTGTGTGTGTGTGTGTGTGTGTGTGTTACAGTAAAACACACACACAGCCCGCCTCACAGCAGCTGACAGGAAGCAGTGAAATAAACACTTACCTCTCTTTAAGCTCCAAATGAATCTGATCCACCGCTGTGTCTTTGTAAGTTCAGTTTTCAGAGCTACATGGAGCCTGTCGACACAAACTGACTCAGACTGAACGAACAGAAAGTGTGAGGATCACTTCCTCCTCCTGGAGGTGTCAGGTCGGTGCAGAGCTGCAGGTCACATGTGCTGCTTCTCATTAACTTCACTTCCTGTAGAGGAGCCTGACTTTATGCAACACACACACAGTGCTCATATGATATCAAACACACGCAGCCTTAGAAGCAGAAGCAGCACATATGAAATATGAAAACCACAGGGGCACATAAACCTGCTGTTGGGCCCCTGCTGCCCCCCCCCCCCAGCAGCCTTAAAGGAGCCTACAAGTTTCACATGGTGTTTTCATTTGGATTCATCAAAGGACAAAATATATGCAGCCTGCCAGGTGGTGGATTGTGTTTCCTTTGGATAGGCTCACATCAAGAATTTAATTTTGTGTGTTTGTCGATCAGTCCCTCGTGCCATCGCCGTTATTAACGCAAGTCATCGTGCCTGCCACGTCATCTGAAGCGTCATGAGCTGCGTCATCAAATGGCGCTAATGTCACTGCAGTATGGAGAAAGGCTCTGTATTGACATAATAATTGTCCCTTTGTTTAAATGCATACAATATGTGTTGAATTGATTCAAATGTTCTGTTTACAGCAGATGTAGCTTACATGTTGTTTTACAGTCAAACAAACATTTCTATTTCTCAACCAACTGCAGTGAGTTGTTTTTTATACCCATGAGTTTATGATCTACCTGCAGTGGAGGATATTTATTTTGAGGATATTTAAGCTGTAATCATTGCTGCTCAGTGATCAGTGGAGGAGTGTGTGTTAGACTCCTACGGACTGAATTATGTACATGTTGAAATATAATCTATCATCAAAAGTAACTGTAATAACTCATGTTTGTCACGCATTTGTCTTGTTGGCCTTGATTAATACTTCTGGAGAATTTAATGTGGAAGAACAACTTAGCAACTTCCTAGCGTCGTGGCTAGCTAACGCTAGTCAAACAATATACTGAGGGCAAACTGCACCTCGTGGCTTGGTTAGTTTGGACTTCTTTTCATTGTTTAATGCATTTTAGAACAAAGTAAATCCTGCTGCCACTTTATGTGACCATGGGCCTGAATATCATGTCATGCTGTGACTGTGGAGCTCTGTGAACTGAACGTGAATATTAAGTAGATATTTTGTTAACATATATTCTAGCAACCATTAAAGTCTTTGTTTCGCTTCAAACTGTGTCGTCAGTGATGGTTCTCTATAAACATCAAGGTTATTTCATTTTTGTTTTCCTGTTCTGACACCTAACAGCACAACAAGAGTTTTATTCTGGGAATCTACACCGCTTCTCTCCACATTGGTCTACTCATCCTGCAAAGATGATAATTTTAGTTTAGGAAGAGTGATGACCATATTGTCCCGCACAGCCCTGATGTTTCACAGTTTAGGCTAAAATCACATTGAAACTAAAATAAAACATGGTTTACCTTTTTAATCTAATCAGCTCGTCCTTCTGTGCCACATTTGAAGAAATCCCCTCAAGGCCTCCGTGAGATGTTACGTTCTTGAGAATGAGAGGGACAGAAGATCACAGTGACCTTGACTTTGACCCACAAAGTTCTCATCAGTTTATTGTTGAGTTTGTGCCAAATTTGAATAAATTCCCTCAAGGGGTTCTCGAGATAAAACGTGTTCGTGATGACTGGACGGTCAGACTGACAACCTGCAAACATAATGCTTCAGCCACAGCTATCGTCAGTGCACAAGCATGAAGACAAAAAAGACTTTGAAAGGTGCCACTCTGGATTAATGAGAACACTTACTCTTGATACTTCTGTACTTAAGTAACCTCCAGCAGACTTGACGACTGTTCTCAGGCCTCTCAGACAAATCTTTAAAAAAACCACAGATGATCCAAAGACAAAACATCAAGAACACATTACTCCGGTTTCAAAGTCTCTTTTTTCGCTTTCCATTAGAATTCATTTTAAAATTTTGCTTTTAGTTTTAAAACGGTCTTGACGGCCCGTCTCCTGACTGTTCATCTGATATGTTGGTTAAATACATTCCCTCCAGATCACTAAGATCCTCCACCTCTGGTCCATTAAATGTCTCCCAGAGTAGAACTGAAAAGTACGGTGATGCTGCATTCAGGGTCGTCGGCCCTCGTCTCTGGAACAGCCAGACTCTCTGATTCAGTAGTCAGCTTCAAACCAAATCTTAAAACCTTTCTGGACTCACATTTTTGTAGCTTTTATTTTAATTGGTATCAAACCTCATTCGTGTTTTAATGTACGAGTGTGTGACTGAAGTTTTTTTTCTCCATCTTATCCTGTCCTTAATGTGCATTGTCTCTTTTTTTATGTAAATCACTTTGAGTTGCACTTGTTGTGTGAACTGTGCTACACAAATAAAATTATTATTATAATTACTTTTACTGAAGGATCAGAGAGCTTCTTTTACCGCAGGTCTTTTGGGGCCACTGTAGGTCTTGCTTCATTATGTAACCTTGATGTACACAAAGGCTGTTAAAATATGTTCAACCCAACTCATGCTGTCAGAAATGCAGCATAATCAGAACTGTGTCAGTGACCTCTGTCCCTCTGACCCCATCCAGTTACCATGGCACACACTGTGTTGTGTATATAAAGATATATACTGTCATGCATTCAGACCTCAGCAGAGAGGAGACGAGAGCGATGTGCAAATAGTTTATTGGCGGATTGACAGTAGAAGGGGATTTAATGTTTACACTCTGTGACAGAGGAATCATTTGACAAGCATAGCAGATATATTCAGAATTATTCTCTAGAGCATGATTCTTCAAAACATGGATGATCGACAACAGAAAGAAAATATGGTTCAAAAAATTCTCACACACACACACACACACACACACACACACACACACACACACACACACACACACACACACACACACACACACACACACACAATAACACACAGGAGGAATAATTAAAACAACAGACGTTAACTTAAATTTGCACACTCACACCACAAGTGTCAAATCACCACGTGTATATCTCAGTAAACTGATGATCATGTGTCATAAAGGCAATGTAAAGAAATAAAAACAGACTTGGTTCCACTGTGAGAGTGAGGAATGTGTTGTTAGAGACATCTCAGCTGGGTTAGTGTTTAGTGTTAGATGACTGTTTCAGTTGGATGCAGGCAGGAGGAGGGGGGGGGGGTTGATCGATGACGCAAAGCGGACATTTTCTACCGTGACTGTGCTAAGACCACGAGAACACGACTCATCTCTAAAGCCTCTACCTGTCATGCAGGTGTCTCCTAAAAAGCAGTAGAAAACATCCGAGTCTGAGCGCTGATGCGCTCGGACAGGTTTGTATACATTCCACATGTCAACGTCTAAAATAACAGTACTCTGATACAGAAAAAGATTGCATTGTTTAGGCAGATTTCACTACGATAATCGAGAAAAGTCTTAAATATTTTGTTGTTCTCACTACTGCACCGCCGACCCCAAACACCAGGATACTCAGGAGCGTCGCCTTCAACGAGAGCTGGCTCTTCACTCCTATCTTTATGTGACATTCAACGACATTAGTTTCCATTGCTGTGTTTGTGAGAAGAATCTAGCCAAGCCCCGTCACAAGACATGTATTTATTCAGCGCAGAGGAAGCAGCTACAACAGCCATACGAACACTAAAGATGGAGAGCTGAAATGCAACACTTTGATCCTGCTGAGACTACAGCTCCTGCTCCTTCTGACCGCCACGTAAGGCTCTGTGGCCCCGGGTAAACAAGGCATGGCAAAGGTTCACTATTCGTATCATTTACACGTGTGTATGTGGTTAATTTGTCAAGATGTTGAAGCTTATTAAAGGCAAAGGCATTCCTTTCTCTCTAATGAACAAGAAATAATCGCTCCTCTTTCATGTCTGTACCACGTTTAGAGACACTGCCGTCTTATCATCGTTAACTCTTGGTCCAAATAAACTTCCTCCTTTGGGAAAATGAATCGATTGCACAGATCATTAATAGCTTTTCTTTTTTCTCTTCTTTAAATAATTCAAAATAAATCCAGACACCAGAGAGGGTGAGCGAGATACACAGGTCAGAATCTAAATATTCTCTTTACATCATGTTTCAAAGTCAAATAAATTCCTTTTCACAGCCTTACAGTGGCCGTCAGCGCCTCCTCTCCCTCAGTGCTGAGTGTTGACAGCTTTGTTCTGACTGTCCTCGGCCATCTGCACCAGCTCGTTGACGGTGTGCAGCAGACTGTAGCCGTGCTTCCTCAGCAGCCGCTGGTTGAGCCGCTGGTCTCTGAAGCCCATCTCCAGCAGCATCGCCATCAGGGACGGGTCCTGTCTGGTAGCTGGGTCGATGCCTCGCTGGAGAGGAGGAGGAGCAGGACAGATGAGAGGGTGAGTGTTGCTGTGGCTGTGAGTCCGTCCCAACTGATGTCTCAAACCAACTTTGGACATTCACCATGTGCTGTTTGTAACTGCGATTTTGAGGTACTGAAGCTAAAATACATTTTGTTGCTGCCCCTGTTCGCAGCAG